>OX123191.2:7420592-8790056 GCA_944739405.2 Euclidia mi | reverse complement strand
CTACAATCTACAATGGCTGTAAAAACTCACCTACATCTTTCCCTAATTATTCTATCAGGAATGATAAATTGTACAGATATATGGTATCTAAATGTACATTGCGTAAAGTATTCGATTGGAAAGAGGTCCTACATACCTCGGATAGAACTGCCGCTATTAAAGAATACCATTCGGAACTCGCTGCGGGTCATTTAGGTATTTTTAAAACGTATAAACGTTTAGCGCAGCGTTATTATTGGCCTGGTATGCACGCTGACATTATTAAGTTTATATCTTCGTGTGATACTTGTGTCGCACGTAAACACCAAAACAATGGTACTTTATATACACACACATACAACTTACGTCGTAAACCGGCTGAGTTTAACATAGGTGATACCGTATGGAAAAGAACCTACTATCTAAGCGATAAGGACAAATCATTTAGCAAAAAACTTGCTCCCAAGTTTACCAAGTGTACTATTATTGCTAAAAAGTCACCACTAGTATACGAATTAGCGGATTCGTCGGGTAAATCTATTGGCAGTTGGCACATTAAAGATTTAAAACTAATTAACTACACTGATTCCTAACCTAACTAGATTCTTTCATTGTACCTACCTGCAGTTTGAGTTTCATAGTCACTATCTACTTAGCACTGTCTACAGAAGTTCGGAGGACTTAGTTGGACGGATTTTTCTTGTCAAGACACGAAAAATCCTGCTGTACAGAGCGGGGTATTGTAACGTAATACTACACGTATTGCGTTATAATATCTCGCAGGCGCTTAACGCCAGCTTAGCCAGACATCGTTCGCAATATTACCAAATATGGTCATATTCACTAGCCAAAGGCAGTTGTGAGTCATAGGCTACATCTATATAAGATGGGTGCGCGTTGTAGAATGGTCACTTTCCCTAGACATCGGAACGCTGCCGCTACACCTCGCGATTATTCTACATTCTACTTCCTATCTACTGTCCCGCTGGGGTTCACCCTACGGGCTACGTTCACCCTACGAGCTCACTGCACCTGACGTTCTTCCTACGGGCTGACGTTCTTCCTACGGGCTACAAGCCACGAGCTGTTGGCGCCGTGCCGCTACTAGCCAGCTGCCACCCAAGCCTCCGTTCCTGCCTACGAGCTCCTACAGCCAGGCCACGGACGCCTGAGCCTGACCGCTCGACCCACATCGGCTGCACCGCCTGAGACCCGCTCAGCCTGAACATCGACCACAGAGCTGCCTGCGCAGCGCACCTTGGCCAGCTCATCGGCGACCCTACGAGCAGCTACCCTGCGAGCGTCGGAGAGCAGCAGGAGTCTACACTCCAGCCAGCTCAGGCCAGTGCTTACCTAGTTCGGTCATACTGTATGTAAGCGGTAGTGAGACATAATAAAGAACCTGTTCAGCCTAGCAGTGTTTCTCTCGAACCCCGACATCCTACCTGAGACCCTCCGTCACAAAATATCGTTCTTCATATTTACCAAAAAGATTATTCCCAGCGCAGCATACAGGAAACGTATTCACGCTTGCACCCGACCGTAAGTATAAATTTTGATGGTACATAATACATATGAGACCATAAGGCGGTAAAGTCCTTATTTGAATAACATTACGCAATTTGTACTCACACGCAACAAAGCTGTAATTGTTGGCGATAATGTGTTATTTATTTACACGAGTTTTCTTTTAATGAAACGGTTTATGTATATGTGTGTGTAGATTAGGTTGTGGGGATGCATGTGTGTTCGGATTAAGTCGTGAGAATGTGTTTGTTTTTATGTGTGTGTAAGGTATGTGGGTTTATTATTGTATGTATGTTATATTAACTGTAATATGTATTTGTTGGATTAACTTAAGAAAATACGAGATTTATAAGTATGGGAAATGGAAATGTAACCTAGTTTAGCATCACGAGTTTATTAATAATACAGTATAATATGTTACGGGCAACTAACCGGGCCGTAATCACACTCACAATCTTAATATATAAAATCCTTGCCTTACTGACTGACTGACTGACAGACACGCTACAGCCGAAACTATTAGGCGCAGGAAGCTGTAATTTGGCATGTATGTTCCTTGGGCACCGTAGGGGTGCACTTAGACGGTATTTCCCGAAATTCCCACGTGATCGGGCAAAACGGGAAATTTGAAAATATGTGCGTGCGTAGCCGCTGGCGTCGACTATATATATATATAATACGCACTCCACCTTCTCACGTACCCTAAATAGAAGAGCATGCATGAGAAACTTGTAGGAGTGAATGAAGCAAGAGAGGTATGTCAGGATCGTTGCAAATGACGTTCCTTAGTCTCTGCCTACCCCTCCGGGAAACCGGCGTGAGTCTATGTATCTATGTATAATACGCACAAAGCTTTGAGAAGTCAGTTGGCTTGGATTTGAACCCAAGACCCTCTGCGAGGCAGTCTTATGGTATCTCCATTGTGCTATCGTTTCTCTACCATCGATAATAGCAATAAAAAAAATCGGCCAGGTGCGAGTCGGACTCGCGCATAAAGGGTTCGTACGATCATATATAGAAGAAAGTCACGTTTGTTGCATGTATACTTAAAAATACACAGGTTTCTGCCTGTTTATTAAGATCGAGTAAAAAATTGCTTAAAATTACGTTTGTTCTATGGGAGGCATAGGAGCCTCCCTTTTACTTTATTTTATTTAATTATTTATTTTGAAATGTAATATACAACTAAATATTCTATGAAGATATTAAGCGTCAAACGTTAGTAATATTGAGAAAAAAATTACTTCTTAAGAAAAAATTTATGGGAACCCCCCCTCTTAATTTTTTATTTTTATTTCAGTATTTGTTCTTATAGCGGCAACGGAAAAACATAATTTGTGAAACAGACATACAGCGGAGGCTTAGTAATAAGGTCCCATTTTTACCTAAAAAGTAAAAACGGGACCCTATTACTAAGCCTCCGCTGTCTGTCTGTTTAACCATAAAAACGTATCTAAAAATTCGTTGAAATAGACTGAGCTGAAACTTATCATTTAATATTATCAATATAGAGGTATAATCGTATAATACTTATAGAAGATCTGGCAATCTTGCACACGATCTACCAGTATGCCTGAAGTTGTATGAACTTCGCCAATCCATATTTTTCCAACGTAAAAGATTTAAAACCAAGTATTCATTCATTCTGGCGGTGCGTGCTTGGCAAAAGTTTTAAATTTATTCTATTTGAAGCTAGGTCTTTTGGGAACCGACATTGTTGCTTTGTCAACCATGTTTTGTAATAGTGAAGCTATTTATTCCAGTTACTATGAAGGTTTAAAGTTCTTAGAGTTAGAACCAGTAAAAGCACTAGCAACTTTGTGGCCGCGTGCGGTGTCGTTCACGCGAATGTGGTGTAGAACTATGTTACTGTGTAAGTTTTCCAATAAAGAGAAAAGTCTTGTATAACATTTTTACTTTCGTGCTTATTGACGTACTTAAAATTTATCTGAAATATATTCAGTATAGCTTTATAAAAATGCATTAGTTCTATATTTTTTTTAAGTTTGTTCCAGGAACAAATCCTGGGTCACAGAACACAAACTGATATAAAGAACACCCAAACTGGAAACATATATGATCTCATGTGCGAATCAAAGCCACGACACACGACTTGCGTTTGGCGCAGTTCTAAACGACGAGTCGACCGCTTAAGGCACCACAGCATCGGTGCAGTTAAATAGTTTTAGGTACATGTTTCCCGTTTTCTTGTCAAAACATCTGCACCAAATTTGATGAACTTTAGTATGGAAATAGATCAGAACTTGGAGGTGGATATAGGCTACATCTTGTAGCGAAAATAAAACTTGAAGAATAACGCGTGGATATAAGACGTATGAAGAAACTATTATTCTCGTAGGCATACAGGATATTGTTCTGTTTTTTATATTTGTTTTTTTTTTTGCTAACACACAACAAAATCTAGTGTTTATATATCTTATCTTATACCTACTAATATATAAAGCTGAAGAGTTTGTTTGTTTGGTTGAACGCGCTAATCGTAATAAGTGTTAGATTGCCCATTTCAACGCTATAGGCTATAAAACATCACGCTATGAGCGACGAGAGCAGAGTAGTAGCCTTAAAACGCGTTTGGTAACCATGGGTATCCTCTAGTTTTTTACAAATATTTTGACCTATTGTTGTTGCGTTGTGTGATACCTAATCTCGATTGAGTGTTACACGTACTACATATAACAGCCAATAGAAGTTCAATAGCAGTGAGCAGACGAGATGAATGTTTTCTTTCCATTCACACGCCATTCTGACAAAGTTCCTTACGATATTATGTATACTCGGATATAAGTAAAGATAAACATGGTTTACATAGTTGTCACAACGTATTTTATCAGTTCACTGGTTACAGTATGGCTACTAGGTACCACCCACTAACACTGTTGCCCGACCTGGGAATCGAAACCTGGGACCGCCAATCCGCAGTCGCATACGCTATCCACTGGACCACGGAGGCAGTTCCCTTTTATTTACATTAACATATACCTACTGTAATTATCATAAAACTAGGTCTGACATGAAATCTTAAGTTGATACAAAATACGTAAACGTACGTATTCGCGAGACCTATGTATAATTTAGGCAAGAGATTATAAAAGTAATAATGTTCATTGTTATCGATTCCGGACAAATAGCCGGAAGACTTGGAAACAAAATTACTCTGAAGATGTAGAACTTAATATAAAACCGTATGGACATTTGGCTATGGTCACGTTTCGCAAACAGTTAGCTTCATACTGTAGGCTACGCTTATCGTTTGCAGTATAGGGGGTAGCCCGGGTTATATAAAAATTTTATATTGGTTGCAGCATAATTTGACTTGCTTGACCGTTGCTGTAGTGTCCTCTTTCACTCAATAAAGAATCATCATTTGATTATGATTAAATACTTCTTATCGTACTAGATGAGTAATTAGTTCTATTTACTGTATAAGCTCAGAGTTTGTAAAATAAATTAATTTATAATTATATTTTCAAACTTACCCGATTTGTAGCCCACTCATACAAAACTCTACGTATGTTGTACACCAGCCGTTGTGACGAAACGTCGGAGCAAATAAGAGGTCTTCATCAGCCCTTTATACTGCCCCACTGCTGGGCAGGGGCCTCTTCTCACTATGAGAAGGGTAAGGTCATAGTCCACCACGCTGGCCAAGTGCGGGTTGGCAGACTTCACATGTCTTTCGAGAACATCATGGAAAACTCTCAGACATGCAGGTTACCTCACGATGTTTTCCTTCACCGATAAGCAAGCCATCATTAACAATTTAATACGCACTTAACTTCGAAAAGTTATTGGTGTGTGCCGTGGATTCGAACCCGAGACCCTCTGGGTAGCAGTCTGTCGGTGTCACCACTCGGCTATCGCTGCGTTTCTAGTAATAGCATAGGAGGTATTTTACCTTTATTTTCAACAAATAATACGATATAAAGCCGTTAAATAAAAATAATTTTATACTTACAGCATAACGTACAGCATCAAATTTTACTCCATGTGAATTAAGTTTACTGACAGAGACGTTTGGTATCTTTTCAATGAATTCCAACGACCATGCATAAATATTATACCTAGCTTGCTTACCCTATGTACAATCAAACAAGTCGGCGCTGGTACAGTTTGAAAAAAATCCCTTGGCTTGCTCTAGAGGTGAGGCACACTAGAAACTGGTTTAGAATACGAGTGTCAATGTGCGTGTAAAGTAGTACTGGAAGCAACGATTTCTTGCTGAGCGATTCTCGCCCTTAAGATGATCTACCGGGAAGTGGTTCGACTGTACCATGCGTCACCTAAACAGAGCCTATATGTCGTTATCAAAGCAAAATAAAAATCTATAGTCACTTCCTAGTGTTTTGATTTTCGGATAAATGTCACCGTTCATTTTCATAGCATGCAGGCAAATAACAATAGGTGGTGCTTTTCTTTGAGAAAGGGGATAAAACCCTATTAAGTAACTACAGACCCATCACACTTCTGAGCCACGTCTACAAGCTGTTTTCGAGGGTCATCACGAATCGTCTCGAGAGCAAGCTAGACGACTTCCAGCCTCCCGAACAAGCCGGTTTCCATAAAGGCTATAGTACCATAGAGCACATACATACGCTGCGGCAGGTTATACAGAAGTCCGAGGAGTATAACCAGCCTCTATGCTTGGCGTTTGTGGACTATGAGAAAGCCTTCGATTCGATCGAAACTTGGGTGGTGCTACAGTCTCTCCAACGGTGCCGGATTGAGTACCGACATATCAAAGTGCTGAAGTGTTTGTATGAAAACGCCACTATGTCAGTCCGCCTCCAGGACCAGAGTTCGAAACCTATTCAACTCCAGCGAGGGGTGAGGCAGGGGGATGTCATATCCCCGAAACTGTTTACTACTGCGCTGGAGGATGTTTTCAAGCTTTTGGACTGGTATGGACTCGGCATCAACATCAACGGCGAGTACATCACTCACCTTCGATTCGCAGACGATATCGTAGTCATGGCTGAGACCATGGAAGACCTAGGCACAATGCTCGATGGCCTCTGTAGAGTCTCCCAAAAAGTAGGTCTTAAGATGAACATGGACAAGACGAAAATCATGTCGAACGTCCATGTTGTACCTGCTCCTATTCAGGTTGGGAACTCTACGCTCGAAGTTGTCGACAAGTATATCTACCTGGGACAAGTAGTCCAATTAGCTAGGTCTAACTTCGAGAAGGAGGTCAATCTTCGAATCCAAATCGGTTGGGCAGCGTTCGGGAAGCTACGACATATCTTCTCGTCCGATATCCCGCAGTGTCTCAAGACGAAAGTCTTTGACCAGTGTGTGTTGCCAGTGATGAATTACGGATCAGAGACGTGGTCGCTTACTATGGGCCTTATCAGAAGGCTCAAGGTCACTCAGAGGGCGTTGAAGAGAGCTATACTTGGAGTTTCCCTGCGAGATCGAATCAGAAATGAGGAGATCCGCTGTAGAACCAAAGTTGCCGACATAGCTCTCCGGATAGCCAAGCTGAAGTGGCAGTGGGCACGGCACATAGCTCAAAGAACCGATGGCCGTTGGGGCAGAAATGTTCTGGAGTGGCGGCCACGTATCGGACGACGCAGCAGAGGTAGGCCCCCCGCTAGGTGGACCGACGATCTCGTCAATATCGCGGGAGGCGGTTGGATGCGGGCGGCTTAAGACCGGTCTGTGTGGAGAACCTTGGGAGAGGCCTATGTCCAGTAGTGGACGTCGTTTGGCTGATATGCTGACGCAAATAACATAGATGTTCTGTTTCAGCCAGCAGGTCAATAGAGCAATCACAGAAAGAATAGAAGTGAGATTTAGAACTAGATTTTCTTGTTTTGGTCTCACGCCTGTATCCCCGAAGGGGTAGGCAGAGATATAATAGTAAACCCACATTTGCCATGAATTTTTAGGTCCCACGTAATAGAGGGCGAGCCTATTGCCGTTACCGGGCACATCACCAGACTCCGTGCTGCTACTGAGCCTTCGGAAAAACCCAGTAACACTTTTGCTTGACCCGGGAATCGAACCCGGGACCTCCGATCAGCAGTCGCATACGCCATCCACTGGACCACGGGGGCATTCAGAGATTAGAAGATTATATATTTTTAAATTTAATTGTAAATTTATCCACAAAATCTCTGCCACTTATTCTCAGTCTTTCGTATCTCGGCCTTTTCCTGCCAATGCAACGTTATAATAATATGCAAAAAACACACGGCGGTATTAGAGACCTTTGGAAATACCTAGTCAGTTTTAAACACGGTTCATCTTAAGTTTTAATTCCGGTCCTCCCCTGGGGCTGAGAGTATGAACTTTAACGTGCAAAGATCTCATTACGGGGCTTTGTTCCACCTTGTTCTACGTACTACGTTGTATTTACGTGATACGTCGAGTTAGCGAGTTCAGAGTTTTGACGGAGTGTGTCTTGTTACGAATTCGGCGATAAATAATTTTCCGGTACAGTTGGGTGGATAAGTTTATGGTGTTTTTTTGTTCGTTAAGGGCATATATAATTTTTAAATTATGCATAGCTTAATTTATCTTGTAATTCATTGTTTATTTAATTCCATAATAGGGTTCCAAGTGTGAAGTACACAAAATGTATATGTTGTTCAGTTTTTGATGTTGTTCAGTGATATTCCTTCCAACTTTAAATTCGTGAAACAAAAAAGACAGACACAGTACGTCAGATTACATATTACTAGATGAACCGCGTAATTTAAGGCTATTTTTAACGTGATGTTACATAGCATTTCTCGATAAATGATCTACGATGGCTAAAATAATTAACCAAGTTTATTCTATTAATAAAAACATATAAGTACCATTCTGAAATGAAAATAAAGTAAAATAAGTACGGCACTATCAGATTTGTCTACAACTTTCTCAAGAAGTTTCGATCCCAACTTAAATCGTATCAGTTCTTGTATGAAACGTTATCTTCACTTCGGCTCCCAGCATGAATTTCATTAGTAGAAAGTTGCTCCGGCAATAATGAACTAGCTTTAAATATTAAAACGAGGCACGGATAGTAGCTACTCGCTCGTCCATATGGGCGCAAATTAATATATAATGATTATATTGTTACGTAAATGTTAATAATAGTTAAGATTGATATTTAAATAACTATTTGTGAACACAGAACTGAGAACTTCACTACTTTACAATATTAGACACTGTATTGGCTGCTTAACTGTTTTATAAAGATTGGGTATTTAATTTATCGCTTATTTATTAAGATAACTCCAGAAACTTTCAAAGTAAAATCAATTAGTATTAAATAACATGATTCTGACACTTATTATTATGGTTTCTGTAATAAATAACATGCGATTATATTTACATCTGCCATCTGTTGACAATGTTGTAAAGCAGCGTTTCGTTAATAAAATAAATTTGTTATTCGTGTAAAATAAATCATTTGGTGTTGTGCAAAATTCATTACAATATTAATGTCGATTTTTGATTGGTTTATAATTAATTGTACAGTAATTTCAATTATATATTGTAAAGGAAGTGCAGTTGTTAAAAATTAAGTGTAATGACGGTTAGTGTATAAAAAGGACTGTAGGTCACATTTTATTTAAAAGTGCCATTTTCAGTTCTGTGCTAGAAATCAACTGATAATAAACCAAGTAATATTACGTGAATGTTTTTATTATGGAGTCTGGACACCATAACCCTGGCGTATCGCCGACATCCACTAGTACGCCAGTAACCCAATTTCCGCGTACCACTATAATATTCCACCGTCTGATAAGCGTACGGATGTTTTTTATGCTCCCAGTTCAACGAAGTTCCAAATTTTTGTAATAACTTTTATATAAAATAAATCCTGTGAACGTATCTACTGGATCTGTGAAAAATACTTTTCCAAAGGGATTTATACAGATGCGTCTGTTTGACGTTGTTAAATATGACCTGTTTCGTGTGAAAGTCTGTATTCTTGTTAAATAAATTATTCATTTTAAAAAGTGTAGTGTGTTAAATTTATTAATATTGGAACTTATTTGCTTTTGTGGCGGTACAAGATATTGTGTTTTCACACAGAGAGATAAAAGATTTCTATACAGATCTAAACAGCCTGTAGTGTCCATAAATATGTACTTACACATGTTATAAAATGCATTTTTTTTATTTCTGTCAGACTGTATGAACGTGAAAAATCCAAAAACTTCCCAACGAATTTTTTTATGGTTTTTATCAATAGATAGGGTAATTTCTGAGGAAGATATAGGTGTATAATTCACGCGGGCTGAGCTGCGGTGGAAGTCTAGTTTTAGATAAAATACACCTTGAGTCAAAAAATCATCGTATTTATACAAATACATGGCCTCAGTGGGAATCAAACTGATAACTTTTGCCTTAACTTCCAGGATCGGTAAGTGGCTACTTTATCCACTGGCCAGTCATCATCATCATAAGAGCTGAGTGAGCAAGTTCACAAAGCCAGAAACATCGTTATGAAGAATGATTAAAAGTTTCCTGTGAATGCATTTTATCTGGATTAATGGAAAACTATACTTACAGTGTAGTTTGGTGCATTGTCAGATATCGGGATACAGATATACCGAAGGTAAGAGTCTGTACGTGATAACCATAAAAAATCGTTAAAAAGGTTGTAGAGCCTTGCTAATTTCAGCACTAATGGGCCGACCGGGGAAGTACTACCCTCTCACAGAAAATTGACGTAAAGTAATAGTACTTAAACTGTTGCGTTTCGGTCGGTGAGTGAGAGTGCCGGAGGCCCATCCCCTTTTCCTTCTCCCTTATCCTATTCCTCCTCCTATCCCTTTTCCCAATTCCAAAGGGCGGCAACGCACTTATAAATCCAGTGGTGTTGCTTGTGTCCAAGGGCCGCGGTAGGTAAATGCTGACAGGTAACCTATCTGCCCGTTTATTGCCTCATTTCATTAAGAAAAATCTCAAAGAAATCAACTAATTTCTTTAGTTTTTCGTGTGAGTGCGAAGTCAACTCTGGTGTCAGACTTTCCAGATCACCTGTAGGCCCCAGAAATTGTCTCACTCATAGTAGTTATTATGAGTGAGACAAGCTCCGGGACAGTGTTAACACCGGTTAGCTCCACGCTCTGCTTATAGCTCTATTACCCTATTTAATCCCTTCTTTGACAAACTGTCAGATTGTGTGTGTTCCTGTGATCATTTAAGCTCACAAATTTGCAATAAGATCTGGTAGGTACCGTTATACTGAAAATAATGCAAGTAAAACCGCGAAGGAAAGCATCAGTATAAAATAAATGCGTCTAAGTATTACAGCAGTCAACCCATCAAGCAAAACCCTGAATCCAGCTTAAAGGCCATCCACTAAAAAGCAACCCAAGCTACTTAACAATAGACACAAAAGCTAAACTAAACCAACAAAAAAATAAAGCCTTAAGGCTCTCGTGTCAATGAACCATTAAGGGTTAACACGTATAACTGGCATTATTTTACCCGGCAAAAACATTAAATGAAAATGTTACTGCGGACTGGAGGGCGTGTCGCAATAAATCGGTGCGACTGTACAGTCGTAGCGACAAGTCTTACGTTACTTCACGATGCGATTATTGCTTTGATATTAATTTGTCACGTTGACGTGTTAACGTTTTTACGCCGATGTGATGTGATGCAATTACGTGTTTTTTAAGGAGCGTAGGTATTTTTTTTTATTTAAGAATTTCAATGAAATGGATTTTCGTGTGTGTATTTAATACAACGTACGTTGCAAAAGTGCCATTGGAGAGGCCTATATCCAACAGTGGACTACGGCAGGCTTATGATGATGATGAACTTACAAAATAATTCATGGCGTCAAATACACCGACTTGTAGCGGACGAGGAGGAATTATAATGGCGCGTCTTGAATCTATCGAAGTGTGCACTTTATGTCACTTGTATCATCATTATCATCATCCAACCGTTATCCCAGTTGCATTTAAGACTTACACGCCTTGGAGCCCGAGGTCCGCTTACTAGTCTAACCAGATATGACAGAATATCAACTTTGCCACATAGCGACTGCCGTCTGATCTAAGCAACCCAATGGGCTAGCGATATTCCATGGTTTAGACCAGTATCAGTTTATTCGAGGCTACTGCTGCTGACTCCCCGTAACGACTGTCAAAGATCTTCATGAAAGCCGAGACCGACGGTTTAACTTGCTCTCCGAGGCACGGGGCAAGTGATAATTAACAATTTTAAACACACTTAATTTCGAAAAGTCATTGGTGCGCGCCGTGGATTCGAACCCGATACCCTCTGCATGGCAGTCTTTTGGTATCTCCACTAGGCTATCGCTGCCTATTTATGTCACTTGTATATTTACATGTTACTGATCAGATAACAACAATTATTGTACCAATAGCTAGTTGTAACGTCACAAAAGCATTATAAGCCTATAGGAGACTTTGGCTTAAGCCGTTTTTTCGTAACTTCTTAGTTAAGCGTACACCTTAAATAGTTTAACCAAAACTAGACACCAGACAGCTTTGTGTTATTTATATCGCTTTTCTAGAAGTTGCAAGTAAAATGAGTCATAACTGTTAGAAACAGACGGTACAGCACACTTGGGAGTAAACATCAGGCACATACGTTACTTAATGCAATAATTATCTATTACAGCAAGGGTCGTGTATGTGTTAATATTTAACGTACTTCGAAGTTTAGATGGTATGCTCCATTGTACAAGTTATGCGCCAGTAAGAGAACTAGTTTGAATACTTATTGATTAAGAATAACATATGATTCTGCGAATTGAAATTGGGTTAATGTACATATGCGCGCTAACACTGTTTAGATGTGTGTATTTGGATTGCAAAGCTGCTACACGTTTAACAACCAACACACGGTTCAAAATAGTATTAACTAATATCTACTATAATACATACACAATTATATATTGCTTTACAAAATACTTAACGCATTAGCTAACCTAATGCCTTGCACTTACTTCAAATGTAACAAAATTGTCAACAATATCCTTCTTCATATGTCCTGCGAAGATACAGAAAAATTATGAATTGTGTTAAAATAATTATCTCCAACAAAATACATCTTTACTTACATTTATTAGTTGTAATTAATAATAAGATATTGTAGATCTATAGTAGATCTGTAGTATATATTGTAGATCTATAGTAATACTGTACCAAAACGTAACGTACTAAAAATATTGTAGTAAGTGTTTATATCACAGACATAGATCTACATAGATAACGCAAATGCATGCACTTCGCGTGTCTGAACTCCGACCAAGCGTCGAGCTTGGTCGCCACTAACTTCAGTCCCCGCGCGTCCGTTTTACCGTTAAGTAAACTTTATTCACATTACGTTGCCGCGTTTGCTTCGGACGTTTGATCTGACGTTGTGTATTAGGAGACGATGAATATCGCACAAGCGATACTGTCGCGCATCGCTTCGACTTCGTGATACAGGCAACGTCACAGTAGGTATTAAAAAGTCGGCACGCTTGGTTTCAATACAAATCGTGATAGTTGCGTTATCTATGTAGATCTATATCTGTGGTTTATATCTTAATATATAAAATCCTTGCGTTACTGACTGACTGACTGACTGACTGACAGACACGCTACAGCCGAAACTGTTGAGCGCAGGAAGCTGAAATTTGGCATGTATGTTCCTTGGGGACCGTAGGGGTGCACTAAGAAGGGATTTCCTGAAATTCCCACGGGATCGGCCAAAACGGGTAAATTAAAAAAAAATGCAGGCGTAGCTGCGGGCGTCCTCTAGTATTTTATAATATCTAATTAGCCCTAATCGCCTGAAACACAGGTTTATACTAGTTCAGGCATATAATCTTATATCAGGAACCTAAACTAAGCTTTTGTACTCTAAATAAGTAAATTGTACTTTTAATTGAATGGAATTGAACACAATTTTTTACTGTAATTTTAACTTTATTATATTTTGTATATATATTATGTGACGAGTTTACATCGCGTGATTACTAAGATCCAAATATAATATTTTTTCTAGAATCGTGCTGTAATTTATCTTTATAAAGAAATTAGAATGATTCGAATTTTAGTTTTATTATAATAAATTGGTTATAAAATATATCAAGTTTAAGTTTCTATATTTTGTAATGACACAAACATATCACCACCTTTTTTTTCGTCCGTAAAAACTAAAGTTTAAATGTTCGCTGTTGGCGAGTGCCCATATTAACATCTCAGGGCTACCACGTTCGAATTTACGTGTTGGACGCGTCAATATTCCGGATTTCTTCAACAAAGGTATTTATTTATGCACACAAATAGAATTTTGTTAACTTTGGCAACTATTTCTACTGTTAACTGATAGGAAAATGTGGGGCAATCGGCTTATGTAGGTCACTGTGTGAGTATGTAAATTTTTGGTTTTATGACTGGTTTTGGCCATATATGTAGGTATGTAGGTAGGTCGATTCCTGAGACAGGTAAAGTATCAAAAACGGTTATAAAACGTCAGTCAAATGGGCAGTGCAGGCTAGTGCAGCATGAGAGGAAGTGCAGGCCAGTGCAGCATGAGAGAACAGTTAAATATTAGCTCTTAAATAAAAGTAGATGTAAAGATATGTAGATCTGATAGGAAATCTAAACATCAATGACATGAATTTGTACAATTGGGATGTTTTGGATAACGAAATCATGAACACAATTGGATTATTTTATTTAGAGACTTGACTTGACTTGAGGCACATAATATATTGCCTGAACTGCAGTCTGGTTTCAGGGGAAGGCGAAGCACGGCCTCAGCGCTAATAGGTGTAACTGATAACACACTAAACGCTCAAGACCAAGGTATGTGTACTCTCTTAGTACTGCTGGACTACTCTCGTGCGTTCGACTGCATAAATATATCCCTCTTGTTATCAAAACTGCGCTATTACGGATTCAATCAAAAGGCGATACAATGGTTCGATAGCTACCTGAGTGGTCGAAAACAATATGTTGAACTACGTCTGTCTGATGGCAACATAAAGGATTCACCAGTGAGAAATTTAAATCGTGGTGTTCCACAAGGTTCGATATTAGGCCCAATTTTGTTTATTTTATATTGTTCCGATCTACCCGATTGTATAAAGAACAGTAAAGTGCATATGTATGCAGATGATGTGCAACTTTATATATCTTTCAAGCCACACGAATATCAATCAGCCGTAGAAGCAATAATAATAATAATAATAATAATAATACGACTCCGTGCCACATACATGGCTTTTGAGGGTGCTGGAGTTGTATAAAGTAGATGCAACTCTATGCACCTTTTTAAGGTCATGTATGGGGCAGTGGAGGACCGTATTGCGCTATCCAGGATGTCGATCGAGTTTGGGTTGCGGTGCTCCAATAAGGATTGAGCGAGGTATTTTCCAGGGCGATAGTCTGAGTCCTTTGTGGTTTTGTCTGGCCCTGAACCCTCTAAGTACCTTGTTAGAGGCTTCAGGGCTAGGCTATCGGTTGAGGAGAGGAGGTCATGTTACATCTCACCTCCTTTTCATGGATGACCTTAAATTATTTGCCCCCAACAAATTCCAACTGACAGAATTACTTAAGGTAACCGAAACCTTTAGTAATTCTATCAGGATGGAATTTGGTGTGGATAAATGTGCGGTCATGCATGTAAAGAGAGGCAGGATTATGGAATCTGCAGGGATTCAACTCTCAGATTCCATACAACTTAGATCCCTTTCCCCAACTGAGACCTACAAATACCTGGGTATGTCGCAGTCTCTGAATATTTCTGAGACTGACATGAAACAGACGTTGCAGGCTCGGTTCTTTGGCCGCCTGAGAAAAGTACTTAACAGTCTTTTATCAGGTGGCAACAAGGTGCGAGCCTGCAACGGGTGGGCCATGCCAGTCCTAATATATTCCTTCGGCATACTCAGGTGGACCCAGACTGAACTAGATGCCCTGGATAGAAAAGTCCGTTCAATACTGACTGCATATCGAATGCATCATCCACGCTCATCGGTAATGAGGCTGTACATCCCGCGGAAATGTGGGGGTCGAGGCTTTTTATGTGCTAAGACCCTCCACAACCGCGAGGTGTGCAACCTCAGAGATTATTTTCTGCAGATGAGTGTGGATGTGCATCGCGATGTAGTCATAATTGATACCGGACTTACCCCGCTCGCTCTGGCTAAAGAGAACTGGCACAAACCTGCAGTACTTAGTACGGAGGACCGACGGGAAGTATGGAGGGGCAAGGAGCTGCATGGACGATTCTACCGGGCCTTTCATGGGCCCGATGTAAATTTTACAGCTTCTATATCCTGGCTGCGATTCGGCGATCTCTTTGGAGAAACCGAAGGTTTTGTCTTTGCAATTATGGACGAAGTTGTCATGACGAACAACTACCGGAAATATATTCTGAGGGATGGGACAATTGACATATGTCGGGCATGTCACCAACCCGGGGAATCTCTCAGGCATATAGTGTCCGGTTGTTCGAGTCTTGCCAACGGTCAGTATTTGCACAGACACAACCAAGTGGCCAGGATAATCCATCAGCAACTAGCCCTTAAATACAATCTCGTTGGTTCAGAGGTACCGTACTACAGATATGTGCCCGACCCAGTTCTCGAGAGTGGTCGTGCATTGTTGTACTGGGATCGGTCTATCATTACAGACAGGACTATTGTAGCCAATAAGCCTGATATTGTAGTTATAGACCGAGCAGAGCGACTCGCAATGATAATCGATATCACCATACCGCATGACGGCAATCTCGTGAAGGCAGAAAAAGAGAAGGAGATTAAATATTTGGACCTAGCTCACGAGATTGTTGACATGTGGGATGTGGATTCGGCGATCATTGTGCCGATAGTCGTGTCGGTAAATGGGCTAATCGCCAAGAGCCTCGATCAACACCTAAAGAGGCTCGCACTAGGCAGCTGGATCAAGTCTTTGATTCAGAAGGCAGTTCTTCTCGACACGGCACGCATCGTGAGGAAGTTCCTGTCTCTGAGGCCCTAACCACCGGTGGCTTGGTCCCTGTACCCGACACCGGTGGGTCTCCGTGGTCCCTTTTATATTTTTAAACGTTTTTTTATTTTTTAAATGTAGTTTATTAATATAAAATGAACTATGAGAAATAAGATAAATAAAGAGAATAATAATAATAATATTCTACCACATTCACACAACACCGTCTAGTCCCAAACTAAGCAGAGCTTGTATTATGGGTACTAGACAATGGATAAACATACATATATACCTTTTTTTTTTGTAAATACATACATACTATACATATACACAATCAATGAAGATCTTACTAGAGTGGCCATCTGGTCTGAAAGGCACTGTCTAGCACTGAATACTTCTAAGACCAAATACATGGTTTTTGGAACTAACCAACAGTTGCGTACATTACCAGCGCATTTAAATGTTACCTTGTTAGAAGAGTCTATTGAACGAGTCACTGAGGCTAAAAATCTTGGTCTTATTATGGATGCAAATCTACGTTTTGAGAAGCATGTAGCCACTTCTATCCAGAATTGCTTCTATCGTCTAAGGGTTCTGTACAAAATAAGACCGTATTTGTCACAAGAACTCTGAGTTCAGTTAGTTGAGTCCGTAATTTTATCAAAGTTAAACTACGCCGACACAGTTTACAGTCCTCGCCTACTCTCGCGAACAAAACGCCTCATACAAAGAGTTCAGAATGCTACAGCTAGGTTCTGTTTCGACATTCCTTCCAGAACACATGTGACGCCTTTTTTAAACAAGTCTGGTATTTTAAAAATGAAATCTCGTAGAAAACTACACTTAGCATGTCTCCTAATTAACGTTATTAAACATCAAGAACCCAGCTATCTGTATAATAAATTTTCGTGGACGGCGAGTAGGAGAGAATGTGCGAGTAGGCAGTGCTCGAATCAGTTATCTATACAGCACCACAAGTCAGCTGCTTTTAAGGGGAGTTTCCGCTATGCAGCGGCAAAAGTGTGGAATAACATACCACCACCTTTGCGCTGCCTAAATTCGTTGCCCATCTTTAGGCACCATTTGCGACAGTACCTCTTTAGTGCCCAGCGTGAGATGGCTCTTATTGATATGGACCTTTCAACGTCAAAAAATCTTGACAAGCCACAGATAACAGTGATAACACATACACAAACCAGAACAGTAGATGCATGGAGTCGATTTTTTTTGTAATATTTTTTAAATAATTTGTTACCAGAACATCGAAATTGGTTATTTAAAATTGGTTAAGGATATTTGAATTATTTGTTTTTTTTTAACCACTTACGAATTAATTTGAAAGCTTAGTGCCTTTCGTTTGGTATCATTTTAATTTTGTCCAATTTGAAGGTGGCTTAGTGTTTTGTTAAAAAATAATTATGTTTATGTAATTAAGTTACTATAAAGCGTGTTGTGTTTACCTATTAAAGGTGTGCATTCAGAACCTACGTAATTGTAATAGGCTTAATGTTCTTATTGAATGTTAAATGTCTGTTGGTGAACCTAAATAAGTAAATAGAACTGTCATTGTACCATGAAGATTGAAGATGATTATAAAGATATGGAATTGAGCTGTATTTTTATTTGTCACATCCTGCGATATCTAGCTTGGTGAGCCGTCGACAATTAATACATTTGAAAACAGGCGTACTTACATTTTTGTGTACACTACAGTGCATAAAAAGTAAATAAACATTATACATAAAAAGTTAGGCTAATCTATAACTGCTATTATATAACGATGCCGCAGGGACCAGATAGTTAAATTATAAGTAATGATTACTAAGAAACATAGATAGCCGAAACTTAAAAGTAAAGAACTAGTAAACTTTTACGTTCATTCATATTATACATTATTTTAGTGTTCTGCGCGAGTCCATATATATCATAGTCCATACCATGTAGTAAAATTCGAATTCAAAATTCAAAAAATAAAAAAATAAACGAAAATTATGTTTTTTGTCACGACTGGTCGTAAGCATTAGATAACATTTTTTATGATTTGTGACTTTATTGCTCGGTCTCATGGTTGTAATTTGGTTGAACTTAAAACTGTTTTAAAACATTTGTCTCTGTTTGGTTGGAATCAAATGTCGCGGACAGATTTTAGCTAAGATTTTGTACGTGACCCGTCATCTTGTCCTAGTAGTATTATATATCGATCGGGTATGTTTAATAATATTTTGACCATAGTACTGCCTTGCCTTACCTTTCGGCTCCTTATATAATTTGATATGGTATGTATTGTAGGCTAGCATTTCTTCATTAAAATATATATATGTTTATTCTTATGTACAACAGCCGTTGATGGTAGTTTATCTGTATGCATTTATTTTGTTTATTTTAATATTATAATATTGATTCTTATTATTAGAATATATATATTATTAGTATCTAAGGGTTATATGGTACAATGCAACTGGGTGTGACATTCGTGGGTTCACTGCAGGGTTCAGTTGAAAACCAGCGTCGGGCTTCAAGTCCGACATATGCTGAACTGAATACCTGATTGCTGCTGCTCATTTTTAAATATTGTAATGTTTATTATCTGTGCTATGCTTTTGTGTATTGTTATTCCTTTTATTTTCATTTGTGTTACTTATTATATTTTTTTATCTGGCTTATATACCTGCTTATACATATGCTTTTAATCTGTTTTTTTTGTTTGTTTTGTTACGTGAGTGTTGTGATGATTGCAGCAATAAAAGTTTCTTTCTTTCTTTTCTTCTTTCTTTCTTTCTCGCGCGTTCTAATACCAAGTAGAGTACCCTTAGATCCATAATAAAATTACCTGTGATATCATGTCTATTAAAAAGATTTAGACTTTTCTGAACATACGTCAATTTTACCAGTTAAATAATACTGGCCGTGCGCTCATCATCATTATTCGGCATCAGCATTATCACATTACCGACATCTTCTTTTCTTTTATTATTTATTAATCTATTTTCAAATGTTACTTTTTTCTGTAACTCCTCTCAAAGGCGGTCTCAACCCTCGGGAGATTCTCAAATACCTTACTAAATCAAACTTGCCGGTTAATGAATTTAATGCTTGAAGGTTTTCTAAGTGATTGAATCCGACAGAGATCCAAAGTGATCGACAAATCATTGATACGACACACATTGATGAGGCGGTTAGAGTGGAGAGGCTTCTCCAAGGGAATGCATTTTATTTGTGACAGTACTTAAAGTAGTTTCAGTTACTGCTGTCTCAAGAATTCGTGTTTTGATTTAGCTCTAGGTATTTTACTTCATTGAACATCAACACAAATATCCGTAAGTAATAAAGCGCTCGAAATGTCGCATAAATTATCTTCGGGTGAAGAAAAATATGACTTTATAATAGTGCAACGGTTATAAAAGTCAGAATAAATGTTTTAGCTATATTTCGCACTATTCCTTATAGAATATATTAAAGATTTTAAATTTCTTTTCCGAAACTTCACAAATCGGTTAGAAAATTTTGCGATAAACTAAGATGTAAATATCATAGTTTTGACTGTATTTAAAGCACTTTTGAATGCACGGATGGCATCGTGGTTAAAATCGTCACAACGTCATGACGTTTGGGGTTGCGCCGAGTGTTGTGGATTCGATCCCGACAAGAGAGAATACTTTGTCTGATCCACAAATGGTAATTTCGAGTGTGGATATTCTTTGTGTCCATTGATATGAATATTTTTTTAAAGATTAATGAAATTAATGTAAAGTTTTATACCTCAGTTTTCGCCAATATTTCGACCGATTTACATTAGTGGGTAGTGGTGTACGATAGACACTTTTTTACCTTTGCTACAATCTGGTAAGTCAAAGTCACAATTTCATTCATTCATCTAGGCCACAAAGAGACGCTTATGAACGTCAAAATGTTAGTTAGTTACTTAATGATTCTACATTTACTACCACGTTCGCAATGCAATAGGTAGAACCACGAGAAAGAACGGACAATAAAACTCATGGCCACTCTTTTCAATCAAATATAATGGTTGTACATTTTATTCTTGTAAGGAGCTGCAACTGTTTCACATTGTAAGACATCTACTAGTAAAATTTTTAGTAACTATTGACTGCACTCAAGCAGTAAATGATGTTCATTTGGTAAGCCTCCCAAAGTAAGAGCATCCACTTACGTCTTTTTAATGTAGGCAACTCGCGAACATGGTCAGAACTATGGTGGAAGTGAATGTAGCAGAAAGTAACGGTATATGAAACCAAAGCAAATTGACAATCTATGAGTTAGCCCATGACCACGAGTTACCCACATTTTCCAAATCCGCAAAGTTATAATGAAAGTGTGGAACATGAATGCATGATTATGGTAATAACAAGACCCATCACCAAGCCGAAGTCTACTCGGTGTGGACATCA
This sequence comes from Euclidia mi, assembly GCA_944739405.2. Taxonomy (NCBI): domain Eukaryota; kingdom Metazoa; phylum Arthropoda; class Insecta; order Lepidoptera; family Erebidae; genus Euclidia; species Euclidia mi. Next base: position 8,769,211 of record OX123191.2, on the reverse strand, counting down.
TGCCAAGTCATACTAACCAAAAATAATATTTCACATTTTTTAAACCGCATTTAAAAGCGCACGCGTGCAATGTTCGAAATACCTACTTATCCATGCGGTTATAGGGCATCTAATTTTGTACCTAATTAGAAAAAATCCATACTAACTTAACCAGTAATTTCCCAGGTATGGTGCCTAAGTAAAAAATGTTCCTAGTGATTGGTACATCATGGGATTTTAGTTTTCGTTAAGGGTCTTATTACAACCCGTATATAAAAAAATGATGAATATGGTAATAAAATAAAACAAAATTACTTAATTATTGACCTAGTCAAAGCGAACAACTACTTCCAAGCGCACCTGTCATCAAAATAATCCTTCAAACTGTAATAGGTATGCCTTATTTATAAGATTATTTTTAACTTCTGCCTGAAACGAACTTAACGGCAAGTCTAAAATATAAGTCCGTATTTTATTGTATATGCGTATACTGAGCCCAATAAAAGAGCTATGCGTTTTGTGCAAACGAAAATACGGTACACATAATTTATGTCTATTTCTAGTATTGACATTGTGTATGTCACTATTCATTTTATAAGAATTTATATTTAGTCTTACATGCATAACGCTGGTGTTTGAAATAGAATTAGTTTTTATTATAAGTCAAATCGATTAGATCGATTAAGTAACATTTTGTTTAGTCTATTGAAAATTTCTGACAATGGTCACACTGAACTGTCACTTCCGTTGGCGCCTTGAAAAATTAACACGCCGTTTGCACTCTCGCGTGCCTTGTACCTAATTAATAAATTGATTGCCCTTTAAATTAACGCGAATTGAATCAACATGTAATTAATTTAATACGTAATTGCCGCTTTTGACTTCCGGCAAAGTTTGTTGTAAATTGATGACATATTGAACATTTGTGAAAAGTTTTGTGAACCGCAAACGTGCATCGTGGTCTGGAGAAGGACTTCGCCGAATTGTACACTGGTATCTATTCGATTCTCTTGTTATTTTGGCCAAAATTATGAGTTAATCCTATAGGTCCACTTCAAGAACATCACCAGGAGATATAAGGTAAAATTTTCATGTACCTACTCAATACTTTACTCACTGTGCAACGCAGTGCTTTGTGTCTGGATATATTGTCTATCGTGGTCAGGTAGATGTATTACACCTTCCACTGCAACTCTGTCCTGAAAATTCCTGCCTGGCTACGGTAATTCTAGACATAAATTTTGGTAGCGGAGCGTGGTTAACTGTGCCTATATTGTAAACTTGTATCTGAGCTAAGCATCTCATTTCTTAACAGGTTAACAGTGTTGTAGTGTTCTCAGGTCAGTATTGTCTAAAATACATAATATTTAATTGTATAAGTTGACCTAGATAATTTGAAACACATTGTCACATAACCTCAATCAGTAATTGTTGATTTGTATTGTTGAAAAATCTAACTTAAATTTGTTGTTGCATTAATAAGTCAGTTTGTTTGGATACATAACAGCTGTATGTATCAATAAATTTAGTAAATTTAGTTTATTGCATATATTCATAAACATTATAACAACCAACTTGACCTTGCCACTTGGGCGGGTCACATTAATAAACTTTGTTTTGTTATAATATAGATAATATTGCTAGGTAACACATATTCTGTGCTAACTTACTATTGTATATCTCAAATAACACAGCCAGTCTGTCTGTTGCAAATAATTAATTAATTAATTTGAAGTTTCAACTTTAAATTTGTTATAAGTTATAACTTTGATAACTTTTGTGTTTGTTTCAATATTGAAACTATTAATTTTGTTGGACAGTAGATACCTGTCACTTGCTTGTACCAGCAGTAAACAGGCTAATACTTTGTTGGTTTCAAGGAATTAAGAAAAATTAAGTTTTGATTGTTAATATTATTTAACGCTTGTCCGGGCTCTTTTGAATTTTGATTATGTCAGCTATCAAGGACTTGCGTGCGGCTGCTGGTGCTATTGCATCAGATTTGCGCTGGTTTGCCTCGGCCAGTGCATTAGTGAACCGGCCTGATCGCCAGCAGGCCTTACTACAAAGGTACGAGCGGATTGACGATCGCCTGGCAAGTGTGGAACAGCAATTCCGCACTTTCAGCACGTGCTGTCTTGAAGTGTCAATCAATGATTTCACCGCTGACCAGCGAAATAAGGTCAGTGAAGACTATGCCCAGGTCTTAGACCTGTATGATGCTGTCTCCAATAGTGCGAGACAACTAGTTGCCGATAGGGAAGGGCAACCCGGCCTGAAGCAGGAGCTTCCTAGGTCAGCACCGGGGCTGGTGAGTAGGCTCCCTACTTTGGACCTCCCCCATTTTGATGGCTGCCTAGGAAGCTACCTGGGCTTCATTAATTTGTTCGACAGCCTGGTCAATGACAGGGCTGACCTTCGGCCAGCACAAAAATTGGCATATTTAATGTCAGTTCTGGATGGGGAGGCTAAGGGCCTCATCCAGCATCTGCCCGTGTCTGACGAGGCGTACCAGACGGCTCGGGACCTAATCACCCGTAGGTACCATAATAAGCGTGGCCTCGCCGACACGCACATCGAGCAGATTTTGGGTTTGCCAACGCTCACCCGGGTCTCTGGGTTGCGCACCCAACTTTTGAACCCGCTTTTGGTGGCCATCAACGCACTTTAGTGCCTTGACCTGCCCGTGGACCAATGGTCCTATCTATTGGTGCACATTGTGCTGAAGAAGCTGCCTGCCGACCTGAGGTCGCGTTTTGAACAGCGCTTTGGTGGGGATAGCGCGACCCATCTGCCCCCCTTTGCTGACCTGGAGAGGTTCCTGGAGGATGAGTGCCGGGTCTTGGACAACTCCGGTGGTGACACGCCGGCTAAGACGCAGCCGCCCAAGGTCAAGGAGCAGGCTCGCGTTCACACCCGAGCCAATGTTGACCGGCGCCCTCCTCGCTTTGCGGTCACGCCGAGCCCAGCGGAGTGCTCCTACTGCAAGGTCACGGGGCACAGAACGGCCAGTTGTAGGGCATTCTTGGACCTACATGTCGCCTCTCGTAGGCGCATCGCGAATGCCCGCCGCCTTTGCTTCTCTTGTTTGGGGTCCCACTACCAGCGAGACTGCCCAAACTCTCGCCCCTGTCCTCACTGTGCAGGACAGCATTTGGACATTCTCTGTATGAATGCCAGAGAGGTTGGCCGCTTGTCCAACCAGCCGACGCCGCGCACGGGTGGGTGTTTTGAAGGTGGCAGCCGAGGCTCACCGGCGCGTAGCCGAGAGTCGCCTCGCTCAATTGATCGCCACTCGCCCCGCTTGGAGAACCGTAGCGTGCGCACGCCTCCTCTCTCTCGCGCACCTGAATGTGCTGTTCAGCGTCACCAGCACCATGACTGCTGCCCCAGGTATTCCCCTCCTTTGGCGGAGCGTCCCCGCCTTGACTCGCGCCCACCTCGTTTTGGGCGGGTGCGTCATTATGACCTTTCGCGCCTTTGAGGACTTCAAGCCGCACCCTCGTTTTGACTTGCCTGGTCCTGGCCAACGGTCGCCGCCCAGGCAACAATAGGTCATTGACCCCTGCCCTATAACTCCAACCTCCCCCATTAAGACCGTTATCCTACCAACGGTTGCTGTTAGGGTCTGGGGACCCACGGGGACCTCTGTTGTTGTCCGTGCTATATTGGACACAGGTTCACAAGGTTGCAATGTTTCCACTTGTTTAGTAGGGCAGGTTATATTAAATATGGGTTTATTTCCAAATTGTATACGGGGCATAGGTGACGTAGCCTCTAATGTTGAAGGGCAAGTTAAGGTTTTTTTTGGCCCTGTTGAATCTTCACACCCGAGGATTAAAACCTCGGCTATTGTGTTGAAGAATATTTTGGGTATGCACCCACAGAAACAGCTACCCGCTGCTGTGGTGAATTTGACATCGGGATTGGAACTGGCAGACCCCAAATTTGACACACCGGGACAAATCGACTTGTTGATTGGCTCTGATGTCCTCGGTGGAATTTTGATTGGTGGGAAACGGGTCTTGGTGCCAAATGGTTTGACTGCCATCACGACCATATTTGGATTTGCTTTGATGGGACCTGTACCTAGGGACCCCCCTCCACCCGAACTTGATAATTTGTTGGCTGTAGTCTCTGCTCTCTCTGATGCAGTTCAGAGGTTTTGGGAGATAGAGGAGCCCCCTCAAGCTGCCCGTTTGAATCCAGAACATGAGGAGTGCGAGCTGTTCTTCCAGAACAACACTGGTCGACTCCGTTCTTGTCGGATTATTACGAGGCTACCCTTCCTGTCTGTTCGGCCTCCGCTTGGTGAGTCACGACCTTTAGCCGAAAAGAGATTGTTGGCTATGGAGCGTCGCATGGGTCGTGATCCGGAGCTCAGACAGAAGTATATTGAGTTCATGAGAGAATATGAACAATTGGGACACATGTCAGTGTCAAATTTGGATTGGCGTTCGGTGGAGCATTACTTTCTCCCGCATCATGCGGTATTGAAGCCATCGACTGGCAAGCTGCGCACAGTGTTTGATGGTTCTGCGCAGACTTCAACAGGCGTATCCTTGAACCAGTGCTTGCATTCTGGTCCCAAGTTGGTCAAGGACCTTTGTGACGTCATCACCAGCTTCCGACAACATCAGGTTGTCTTTGTGGCCGACATAAAAATGATGTTCAGGCAGACTATTATCCACCCTGATGACCGTCGCTTCCAGCTGATCCTTTGGAGAGAGTCTCCTCGCGATCCCATGGTCGTCTACGAGCTCAATACTAATACGTACGGGTTAAGGTCAAGCCCCTACTTGGCAATACGTTCTCTTTGGGAGCTCGCAGACCGCGAAGGCTTACGTTTCCCACGAGCCTCCGCCATCTTGAAAGACGATATTTACGTCGATGACATTTGCTCGGGCGCCTCCACAGCGGACGAGGCGATCCTCCTGCGGGACGAATTGATAGGTATTTTGGCCTCCGCTGGTTATGAGTTGCGTAAATGGATTTCCAACTCACCAGCGCTTTTGGAAGGCTTGCCAGAGGATCATCAGCAGGATCCACATTTGTTTGAGATTGTTGACAACCCCGCCATGATGGCTGTTCTCGGCGTTCAGTGCAGACCAGTCCAAGACATCTTTACATATAACGTAGACTTGAAATTGCCGTGTTCTTGGACTAAACGTCTCGTATTGTCTACTGTCGCCAGAACCTTTGATCCGAACGGTTGGATCTGTCCAATTATATTTTGGGCAAAATGCTTCTTGCAGAAGCTTTGGACAGCAGGATTGACCTGGGACGAACCTCTGCACGGCATTCTTGTTGAGGAATGGACCTCTTTTGTATCCTCACTTCCTGCCGTCAACGAGATCTCTTTGCCTCGTCCCATCCTTCCTCCCGGGAAGAACAATGCCACCCTTCACGGGTTTTGTGATGCCTCGGAACGTGGTCACGCGGCTGTGGTGTACTTGCGCACAGTCAGTGCCTCAGGTCAGGTGAGAGTTTCCCTGATCATGGCGAAGAGCAAGGTCGCACCCCTTCGGACATCTCTGACCATCCCAAAATTGGAGCTCTCGGGAGCAGCCCTCCTTGTACGCTTGTTGAACCACGTGTCCAGTACTTTGGGTAAAAGCATTTGTACTAATGGCACCTACGCCTGGACAGACAGCCAAATTGTTCTTTGTTGGTTGAAGGCTTCGGTCCACACCTTGGAGGTATTTGTTGCTAATCGCGTTTCCCAAATCCAGAAATCCGAAGTCAAGCTTGTTTGGAGACACGTGCCAGGTGAGCTCAACCCCGCTGATCGTGCCTCGCGCGGATGCTTGACGCCTAGTTTGATAGGTCATTCGCTGTGGTGGGGTCCGGAATGGTTGAGTCGACCAGAAATTGATTGGCCTCGAACGCCAGTTTTGAATACTTCTAATTTGCCGGGTCTACGAACACTCGCTCTTGAGAAGGTAGACTGCGCCTTCGACCCCGATTTTTTGTTGAATCGTTACAGCTCCCTCGACAAGTTGTTAGGTGTTTCTGCTTGGATAAAGCGTTTTGTTTTTAATTTTAGGCACCTACAACAGAAACCACTGACACCGTTTCTCTCACCACAGGAACGACAGGAGTCCCTCACCTTTTGGGTTCGTTCTGTGCAATTGGCGCATTTTGAAAAGGAGATTGCTATCCTTAAATCAGGGAGATCGAAATTGTCGGGAGCTGTATCTAAATTGAACCCCTTTTTGGACGATACGGGTCTCTTGCGCGTTGGAGGGCGTCTCAAGAACGCCAACCTCCCTTACGGGGCTCGTCACCCCCTTTTGTTACCTAAGGACGGTCATTTGGTACGCTTGTTGGTAACTGACCGTCACCTTAAAAATTCGCATGCTGGTTGTAATGCTTTGTTGGCCATTTTGCAATGCGAGTTTTGGATTTTGTCTGCCCGAAGAATTATTCGGAGTGTAGTCTTTCGCTGCATCCCTTGCTATAAGCTCAAGGCTTCTACCATGCAGCCCTTGATGGGGGACTTACCGGCAGATCGCGTAACTGAAAGCAGGACGTTTGACGGTGTTGGCACGGACTTCGCTGGTCCCTTTTTGGTGAAAACATCGACACTTCGAAACAGCAAGACTGTTAAGGCCTACTTGTGTGTTTTTGTTTGCCTCTCCACAAAGGCCGTACACTTAGAACTGGTCTCCTCGCTTACGACCGAGGCGTTTGTAGCCAAATTTGACAGATTTGTATCCCGCAGAGGGCTGCCTTTCTTGATCCGCTCTGACTGCGGCACTAACTTCAAGGGCACCTATAATTATTTGAATGATGTTGTTAATTTCCTTGAAACCAACAAAGCTGATATAGGTGATAGGCTTGCCCGACGTGGGATAAATTGGTTGTTTTCCCCACCAAATTGTCCACACTGGGGTGGTATTTTTGAAGTCGCTGTAAAATCGGCCAAAACACACTTGCGCAGGACAATCGGTGAGTCTGTCCTTACATTTGAGGAACTCGCAACTGTGTTTTGTAAGATTGAGGCCGTTTTGAACTCTCGGCCATTGTGCCCGATCTCCTCAGATCCGAATGATTTGGAGGCCCTTACGCCGGGCCATTTTTTGATTGGTCGCCCACTTGTCGCCTTGCCTGAGTACCCCTATATTGATACGAGACCTGGGGGCTTATTCACTATGACCATTTTGAAGTCTTAACGTGTTTTAACGTGCTAGTTGCCCACGTCGGCACGTTATTGGCTTAAACGGTATTCACTATGCCAACTTCAAGTTTGACAAGCACGGTAGCGCACGTTTGGACACGGTTTTAGCTGTCAAAATTCCGTGAGCTAAGAGGTCACGTAACATGCACGTAACGCGTTTTATGTAAAACGATAGAGGATAAATAAGTACTAAGTTTATTTGTTTTATGTTATTTCCAGTGTCCGTTAGTAGTTAAATGCTAAGTTTATTTGCTTTTTATTTACCAGTGTCCGTGTCAAAGTTATTTAATTAAATATTATGTTTTATGAAAATTGACGCCTGTCGCTGGCGCCAGCGTCTCACTCGTCTTCGGATAAATAATAAATCCATTATGATTTATTAGATTCTGTTAGAATTGGGCTATTTGCTGCACTAACCGCACTTTTATTTTTTTATATTGTAGCGCGACTGCAACTGTCATGTCTGTCATCATTATGTTTTCGTTCAAAAATTGACTTAAGTACAAAAGATGAACTAAACTTTGAAGATCAATTTTTTATTTTGAGATTGTTCCTGGCGAAATTAAACTAAAATAATATAATTTAAATTTTATTAGGCTTTTCTATTTGTACTGTTGTTTTTAGTGAAAATTACAAGTTAGTAAAATAATATTTATAAAATCGAAATTGAGCCGGCAAACCGGCATTAAGATTTATGAACGAATGTTGTGAAATTGATAACTAGGCATAGACAAGCTGTCGTATGGCATACTGAATACAATATTTTGATTGTCGTGGTACGTCACGTTTCTGAAACACGTTTACGTCTAGTGCACGTCACGACGACACACGTCTTGAACATGGTATTTCAGTGGTCATAGTGAATAAGCCCCCAGGTCGTCTCTCGCGTTTTGAATTGGTACACCAGATTACTCAGAGCTTTTGGAAACACTGGAATCTGGATTATTTGCACATACTCCAGCAACGCGTTAAGTGGACCGACAAGACCGATCCACCCAAGATTGGTGACCTCGTTTTGATCAAGGGGCTAACCTTCCGCCACTCAGATGGCGCAGGGGGCGCATCCTTCGTTTGGTAACTGGGGCTGATGGAGTTCCCCGATTTGCTGAGGTCTTGGTGGACGATTCGATTCTGAGGAGAGCGGTTGCAACATTGTCACGTCTACCAACCGATTAGCGGACCGGTAGGCCGGTCCGGGGCGGGTGGATGTTTGAAATAGAATTAGTTTTTATTATAAGTCAAATCGATTAGATCGATTACGTAACATTTTGTTTAGTCTATTGAAAATTTCTGACAATGGTCACACTGAACTGTCACTTCCGTTCGCGCCTTGAAAAATTAACACGCCGTTTGCACTCTCGCGTGCCTTGTACCTAATTAATAAATTGATCGCCCTTTGAATTAACGCGAATTGAATCAACTTGTAATTAACTTAATACGTAATTACCGCTTTTGACTTCCGGCAAAGTTTGTTGTAAATTGATGACATATTGAACATTTGTGAAAAGTTTTGTGAACCGCAAACGTGCATCGTGGTCTGGAGAAGGACTTCGCCGAATTGTACACTGGTATCTATTCGATTATCTTGTTATTTTGGCCAAAATTATGAGTTAATCCTATAGGTCCACTTCAAGAACATCACCAGGAGATATAAGGTAAAATTTTCATGTACCTACTCAATACTTTACTCACTGTGCAACGCAGTGCTTTGTGTCTGGATATATTGTCTATCGTGGTCAGGTAGATGTAATACACCTTCCACTGCAACTCTGTCCTGAAAATTCCTGCCTGGCTACGGTAATTCTAGACAGCTGGCATAAATATATTTTGACGCTACCGTAAGAATACCAATAGTTTTAAATTTTTCTTTGAGTGACTCTTGTCTTTAAATGGTAAATGACCCTTACTGCCCGTCTTTGCAATATAATAATATTTTCCATATCAGAAGCTCTACCCCATAACAATATGCCATATGACATAACACTATGAAAATAACTAAAATAAACCAATCTACCCATACCGACATCGGCCAAATTACGAACCTTCTTAACGGCATTAGCAGCTGAGCTAAGTTTCCCTGAGAGATATGTAACATGCGCACCCACTGTAAAGGCTGCTACGCACAGTGCCGGCGGCCTAGCCGGCGGCACACAAAGCCGCCGGCCTGCCCGCACGAATGAGCCGGCAGCATGGCCGCGCGGGTAGGCCGCCGGCCGGCCGCGGGTTGTAACTTGCTACTTGTGTGTGGTCGTTCTATTAGTTTGTCTAATAAGTAGTACCTACTTATAAATAAAACCGTTATTTCCTTTAAGGTTTCCTACGTGGAGTGCCCGTGAAATATTACAAACAAACCAAGCAGGAAAGTAGACAAGTTATACCGCCGCGACAGAGATATAGTGGAATATAAATAGGTACACAGGCATGCATAGCAGTGAAGCGGCGCAACACGACAACTTCAACAAAAACTAGAAATGGAGGTAAACAACAATCAACGCGGATGAATACGCACACACACATACACACACACAACAAACACACAAACGTGCCCTAGGTCGAATGGGATGAACATAAACACCTCTTTGTTACAGTCTAACTATAACAAAGATGCGTTTATGTTCGTCATACCTAGCTTCCGCTGCGCGTCAATAAGATACTGCCTTTATTTACTGTTTTGAGTAATCTCAAAGGCGGTGGTAAATTGTTCCATATCTTAGAGGCAGCGTAGCGGAAGCTGCCCCTAAAAGCGTTCGTCTTGTGAGGCAGTATTGACAGCTGTACGTAGCACTGCCTTCTCGCGTATTCTCGCCCACTAGCCACCCAACTTAGTTTGTTAAACAAATAAATGGGCTCTTTAAAGTTAAGTACCGTAAACATAAGTGTGGCGAGATGTAGTTTGTGTCTTGACTTCATTTTAAGGATGAAGTTTTTATTTAGGTATGGCGTAACGTGGCATCTACGTGGTATATTAAAACAATACCTAGCACAGGCGTTCTGAACTCTCTGTATAAGCCGGTCAGTACGTGAGAGCAGACGCGGCCCGTATACCGTATCCGCGTAATTTAATTTAGATAACACCAGTGTCTCGATCAGTCTCACACGGAGATCTTCCGATAAGTAGGGACGCACTTTGTACAGAACCTTCAGTCTGTAAAAGCAATTTTGTACCAGTTCTACGACGTGCTTCTTGTACCTGAGATTGGCATCCAATTTAACACCAAGGTTGCGAGCTTCCTCTACCCTGTCGATTGTTTCACCTTGAAGTGTTAAGTTAGGGAGATTCAGAGAGTCTTTGTGTCTTTTGGTACCAAACACCATATATTTTGTTTTTGATGGATTGAGTACCAGGCAGTTGCGCTTAGCCCATTCCACGATACGTTGTAGGTCGTCGTTAATCTCTGCCATAGCTTTCTCGTTATTGGCTTGTTTGAAAGAGATGTATAATTGGATATCATCTGCGTAAATATGGTACCTGGAAAATCTTATACAGTTTGTTATGTCCGCGCAATACAGAATAAACAAAATAGGGCCTAGTATAGATCCCTGCGGGACTCCTCTTGTGAGAGGCTCCAATTCAGAGCATACAGAAGAGCCATCGTTTTGACGCAATTCCACACGCTGATAACGGTAGGACAGGTAACTATGGAACCATTGCACCGTTTTACTGTCGAAACCATAGTATGACAGCTTTGACAGCAACAGCGAAGTATGTATACTGTCAAACGCGCGAGAAAAATCCAATAGTACGAGTACTGTGCACATACCCTGGTCTTGCGCCCATAGGATGTTATCCGTAACATCAAGTAAAGCGGTAACGGTACCACGACGCTTACGAAAGCCTGACTGTAACATTGGCAGGATGTTATTACTTTCTAGATAACCTATCAATTGTGTACAAACTACCTTTTCTAAGATTTTCAATAGACAAGGCAGAATACTAATTGGTCGAAGGTCTTTGACGTCCATTGGGCTGGAGTTCTTGGGCAGGGGCCTAACAGACGCTATCCAGACATCAGGACAAATAGAAGAATCTAATGAATTGTTTATGATACTTGTGATGGCAGGCAAAGTATAGGGCAATGACAACATAATCATCTCTAGATTTATGCCATCGTAGCCCTCTGCATTAGATTTAAGGTCCATGATATATTTTAGGACGACGTCTTTACTCACAGGTGCTAGGGTGAAGATAGTCTCAGTGTAATGGTGGAACTCATAAAATGTCATATCCGAGGTGTGGACCAATGAATTTCCAGGAACGTTCAGAAAATGTCGATTGATTTCATTAGGGTCGGAAAACTGGCTTGGAAGCTCCCTAAGACTATGATTAGGCAATACAGTGCTTTTAAGGTTTTTCCATAAGTTTTTAGGCTCATTGATTTTTTTATTGATGTTAAATTTAAAATAAGCAACCTTTTCGTAATGCAGAGATTTCGAGACCAATGATTTCAACTGCTTGTAATACTCCCTACTGCTATCAGTTTTACATTTTCTATATTTGCCTAATGCGTCATCACGTAACGACATCATAAGCTTCACCGTGTCTGTTATCCACGGGTAAGATGGTTCTCTGATGAAGCAAGTTTTAATAGGTGCGTAGGTGTCAAACATAGCAATCATAAGTGAGTTAAGCCTATCCACCATCATGTTAACCGACGCAGACAACCGAACACTATCCCAATCAATCCTAGAGAGACAGCTATGCAGACTATCGAGGCAAATTTGCTTGAAAGGTCTAAAATGGACCTTATAAGGCTTAAACTTATCTCGTCGTACATGAAACTCGCACACAATAACAGAATGACCGTTAGTTTGCCTATAGGGTTCAACAGAGATGCGTTTCGCAGGTAAACTAGCACACACCAAGTCTATAAGAGACTCGCTTGTTTCAGTGAAATGAGTCGGGGCTGAAACGAGCTGATTAAGTTGTAAGCACGATAAGAATTCTGTTACCTTTATAGTTTTATGGTCATTTTTATTAAGCAGGTTGATATTAAAGTCTCCTAACAATATACAGATCTCGGTTTTATCTAGTGACGTTATGCTGTCTGTCATGGCATCTAGAAATAGATCCAAATCGAGCCAAGGAGGGCGGTAGGTCGTGCCGATAGCGATCTTTTTGCCGTTTAAAGTAAGCGTAAGCCACATCTGCTCCACTGACTCATGCCTTGGATTAATGGCAACAGGTAACCGACGCACGCTGAGTCCGCGCTGCACGTAAAAACCGACACCACCACCGCGGCCCGAGCGCACGCTCGCCGGTCGGGGGACATGACGCAGTCGAAGGCCGGGTACAGTAGGCGCGCGTCCTTCCTCGCCGGGCCGTAACCATGTTTCGTTTATGGCTAGTATGTCGAAACCATGTAATTGCACCATAGCAGCAAAATCATCATGGTTTGTGCCTAAGGACCCTGCATTAAATAAACCAACTTTTAAGTTTTTAGCAACCATTTTTAACCGATTTAATGCTGCTCAAAGAGCAGCGAGATACTGAGATACTAATAACACACAATAATATAGCCCGCTCGAACGTGTAATGCGTAAAACAAACATGAATAATAGAAGATTCAATGTACAGTATATACGTGTATAATATAAAAGGTGGATATCGTAATTTAGCATATAAGATAATATAATGTAAATATATAAATAAATTAAGGTACAATATTTTAATTCGATGTAGTATATAATAGTGTAAATAATTTGTAAATATTATAATGTAAGTAACGCTGAAAAAGGAAAAATAAAAAAAATAAATATTATGTAAATAAACATCAATAGCGCTAAAGCAGATTGCAGTAAACAATACATAACAGTGTATTGACATCCTATTATAAGACGCATATAATTTAATTAAATGATAATTTTGATATGCTGTATGCACTAAATGCTTAGGCTTTTTGCTCAAAAGCTCCTGGGGCGATGAGTAAAGGTACAGAGCACCTGGTCTAATGCATGCAAAGAATATGAAAAAATAAACTAAGGCTATAAAGAGTCTATTCATGGCCAAAATCTTTGTGAAGATCATCCTCGTTGCGAATATTGAGAGCTTTATCGCCCTCATTTTTACGTACGAGCACACGGCCGCGCCTACACCAAACAAACTTCCAGCCTCCCTTTTGTGCAGCTTCCCGTACCCTCCGAAATAACTGTCGGTTCCTCGGGGTGAGACGCTCGTTGAGGTAGAAGCGACGCGCGGGCCTAGCCAGGCCCAGGTCAGCTGACGTAGCACCGCGGCGCACGCGCGCACCCGCCAACAGCTCGTCGCGGACGGTGCGGCGGGCGAGCCGCACGGCGAGAGGGCGGGGTCGGCGCTCCGGCCCGCCAGCATCCGTGGACACGATGTGATGAGGCCCAGCGCGCTCGGCACTCACGATGTCTCACTCCTCCAAGTTTACGCCAAGTTTCACAGCTATTTACAGAGCCAAATTGACACAGTTTTCACCGCTGACCTCCGGTAGATTGGCTATTTCAAGGTCATTTGCCAATAGTTTCTGGTCCCGATTGTTGATTTCCTCTCTCAGCTGCTCAATGGCGTCACCCATATCCACCCGATCCAGAGGCTCCCGCTTCTCGAGGACGGTAACTCGATCATCGAGGGTTTTCAAATTGTTTTGACAGTCATGTAGTGACTGTCGTATGAGAGCGACCTCATCCCTAAAGGATTGCAAATCCCTATTCACGTCCCGCAAATTGTCCCGGAATATTTTTAGTTCCGTCCTAATTTCAGACATGACGTCGTGCATTGTCTCGGTAGCTGCTATGTGGGATTGGACCGGTATAAGGGGACTTCGGTGGTCAGGACTGGTTGTTCCTGATCCTGAGGCACTATCCGTCGGCTCGACCGCAACACTTTGGTGGCTAGTTGCTGGTATGCCACATCCCCTAACGGGTGTCTCAGCCTTATTGTCGGTTGCACGATGTTTCTTGCACTCCGGACACTGCCAAGTAGGGGCGATAGCACCCGAAACGGGTAACGCCACACATCGCCTATGGTACACCCCGCCACACTTGTGACATCTAGCGGCACCGGTGTCAGACGCAGCGATAAATCGACCGCAACCACCACACGTCTTGGTCATTGTTGATGCAAGTTGAACGTTAGCTCAGTGCCTCAATGTTATCGCAGTGAAATTTAAGATGGTGCTGCTTACGCCTTATTGTTTTATGGTGTTTTAACGAGTATTATAGATCGCACAGATCACTAGGTAGGCAGACAAGGTAAGCCTAGGGCGCGCGCACACTAGGGGTATACACTATATTATGATAATTCAACGATTAACTATAGTCACTGTCTATTTTACAAAGACGGGTAGATAGTCACTGTCTAAGGGGCCCGTTTATATTATAAACTAGTTTTTACGATTATCACTGCACAGAAACTCACGCACACAATGTATATAATATATAGAAAGAAGAAAGAAAATATATCTTTATTGCAAGCACGCTGTACAGTACTCCTTAATTTTACTTATTCTAAATAACAAAAATAAAAACCACACAAAAAAAGAAAATTGTGGCGAAGTCAATATTATTATACACTATCTACTATAACTCAAAAGACTAAGACGCTAATTGGCAGCTTTTTGCCGTAATGACACTTGGCATGTCTTGTCAACTGTCATAAACGGAGTTGAGTTAGCTGACAATGTCCTGACACTTCTGACATTTAAGTGATACGTGTCACCACGTGACTCGCCACGTGTTACTACACCAGAGATTGAGCAATTTAAACATAAAATGATTACTTTTGTAAATACAATAATTAAACTTAAACAATAATAACCGCATGAGCACTATTCACCGCGTGCCGCAATTCGGGCTGACACTCAGCAAACACTGCGATGGACGTCATAGTTCCAATCACAGTACTGATTTTCAGTGCCGCCACGTATTATGTCAAAAGGCCACTGAAACGTGATGGTCATCTTCCTAGAATCTACGTACCATTACATATGGAACATGTACAACTATTTATGATTACTTAAGTACCTACACCTTCAAAACATAAATGTTTTACAAGTAACAAGGGAATACACAAATAGCAGGTATGCCTGTTAACTAAGTTTCTAAATTTAATTTACTTATTGGCTCATAGAGGATAATATGACATTATTTTCGTATAATGTTTAATGTTTCAGGAGTTCCTGCAAGTACCCAACCAGACCTTGAAGCAGAGATACTAATATGCTGTCAGGAATCCAGACTAATGTTACTAGGGCTATATCCTCACAGGTAAGCAGTATCCTGTAGCTATAATTTCTGTTGAGAGAGTAAATAGCTCTTGAGGTTCTTTTTAAATGATGCTTTTGTTTTCAGGTCCCTTATCGGAGGAGGCAAATTGTTCCAGCATTTCGTACCTAAGTATCTAAAAGAGCCACGGAAAGCCATTGTACGGTGTTTAGTTTGGGAAAGAGTTCTGGCTGAGGGTCTGGTAGAGTATGAAAAGTGGTTTTGTCTCCACTCTAACTTTTCATATAAGTAGGTAGGCTTTTTACTAGTCACTACCCCAAAAAGTAATGTGGCAAGATGTAATTTTCTTCTAGATTCCATTTTAAGGATGTTATTATCATTAATATATGGTGTGACATGATGCCGTCTTGGAATCTTGAAACAGAATCGGGCACATGCATTTTGCACCCTTTGTATTAAATTCTTAGTTCTTGCCAGCAAACATGGGCCATAAACTACATCACAATAATTGAAACGGGATAAAATGAGACTGTCTACAAGCTGTTTTCTAAGGTTAATACTAAGATAGTTTTGAATGTTGTAAAGAATTTTTAACCTGTAAAAACAATTTCTTACTATTTTATTTACATGTCCTTCAAACCTTAGCTTAGAGTCAATTAATAAACCTAAGTTAGAGGCCTCTTTTATCCCTTCTAATTTCTGACCGCCCAAAAAGATAGCTGGGTTAACTTGCAATATAGACTCTACCTGTATTTTACTGCCTAGAATGATAAATTTTGATTTATGTGGATTTAATATTAATGAGTGTTTTTTTGACCATTCAATCACTCTGTCAAGGTCCTGATTTATCTTTGTAACAGCTGACAAGGTGTCCTCAGGCTTAAAAGAGAGATAAAGCTGAGTGTCATCTGCATACATATGAAAACTGCAATTTTTTAAAGAAGGGGTCATGTCAGCTGTGTATATGATGAAGAGAAGTGTTGAGAGTACTGAGCCTTGTGGGACGCCTCTGTTCACTGTGAGAGCAGATGAAGACATGACCATACCATCTTCCCTTTGCATTTCTACATGTTGGGACCTATTTGTGAGGTAACTACTAAACCACTTTATGGTGTTAGGTGAAAATCCATAGTAAGCTAATTTTGCCAATAATAGAGATGTATTTATAGAGTCAAATGCTCTGGAATAGTCTAGAAGAATGAGGGCAGTGCCCTCTCCACGATCCCTAGCTTCCAGTATGTTACCCACAACATCACATAAAGCAGTTGCAGTTGTATATATATATCGTAGTATTAGAACTTTTACTTAATAAATATTATGATTTGAAGAGGTCTTTTAATTTAAAAACGTAAACAAACAACAGAGCCACTTGTACTAGTTTGACATCCGTGACGTCACATTTAAGTCATATCAATTACTCAAGTATATAACACCGTTAGACTGCAACAAAATCAAGCTTCTATGTCAACACAATCAAAAGAAAGAGCAATATAAGCATATTTTCGAACCCGCGCCTACTCGCAAGTGAATCAAAACCTAGAGGGTACTTTCCGTGAGCTCAGAATCTTGAAATTTGGTAAGAAGCAATGCCTTATAGCACGTATGAAGGAAAAATTGCTAAAACCATAAATTTTTAGTTACATCATATAAGAAATATATTTTTAATAAATTTAAAGTTACTACCCCTTTCTCTTGAACGCGTGGTGGTATTAAATTGAAATTCATATCAAATACTCAAGTAAATAACACCGTAAGGCTGCAACAAAATCAAGCTTCTATGTCAACGCAATCAAAAGAAAGAACAATATAAGCATATTTTCAAACTCGCGCCTGTAGGTTTTGATTCACTCGCAAGTGAATCAAAACCTACAGGGTACTTCCCGTGAACTCAGAATCTTGAAACTTGGTACGAAGTAACGTCTTATATCACATATGAAGGAAAAATTGCGAAAACCGTAAATTTTTAGTTACAGCATATAAAAAAATATCTTTAATAAATTTAAAGTTACTACCACTTTCTCTTGAACGCTTCATCATATCAGCCAAACGACGTCCACTGCTGGACATAGGCCTCCCCCAAGGTTCTCCACACAGACCGGTCTTGAGCCGCCCGCATCCAACCTCCTCCCGCGATCTTGACAAGATCGTCGGTCCACCTTGCGGGGGGCCTACCTCTGCTGCGTCGTCCGGTACGTGGCCGCCACTCCAGAACCTTTCTGCCCCAACGGCCATCGGTTCTTCGAGCTATGTGTCCTGCCCACTGCCACTTCAGATTGGCTATCCGGAGAGCTATGTCGGCGACTTTGGTTCTACTGCGGATCTCCTCATTTCTGATTCGATCTCGCAGGGAAACTCCAAGCATAGCTCTCTCCATCGCCCTCTGAGTGACCTTGAGCCTTCTGATAAGGCCCATAGTGAGCGACCACGTCTCTGATCCGTAAGTCATCACTGGCAACACACACTGGTCAAAGACTTTCGTCTTGAGACACTGCGGGATATCGGACGAGAAGATATGTCGTAGCTTACCGAACGCTGCCCAACCGAGTTGGATTCGACGATTGACCTCCTTCTCGAAGTTGGACTTACCTAATTGGACTACTTGTCCCAGGTAGATATACTTGTCGACAACTTCGAGCGTAGAGTTCCCAACCTGAATAGGAGCAGGTACAACATGGACGTTCGACATGATTTTCGTCTTGTCCATGTTCATCTTAAGACCTACTTGTTGGGAGACTCTACAGAGGCCATCGAGCATTGTGCCTAGGTCTTCCATGGTCTCAGCCATGACTACGATATCGTCTGCGAATCGAAGGTGAGTGATGTACTCGCCGTTGATATTGATGCCGAGTCCATTCCAGTCCAGAAGCTTGAAAGTATCCTCCAGCGCAGTGGTAAACAGTTTCGGGGATATGACATCCCCCTGTCTCACCCCTCGCTGGAGTTGAATAGGTTTCGAACTCTGGTCCTGGAGGCGGACTGACATAGTGGCGTTTTCATACAAACACTTCAGCACTTCGATATATCGGTAGTCAATCCGGAACCGTTGGAGAGACTGTAGCACCGCCCAGGTTTCGATCGAATCGAAGGCTTTCTCATAGTCCACAAACGCCAAGCATAGGGGCTGGTTATACTCCTCGGACTTCTGTATAACCTGCCGCAGCGTATGTATGTGGTCTATGGTACTATAGCCTTTACGGAAACCGGCTTGTTCGGGAGGCTGGAAGTCGTCTAGCTTGCTCTCGAGACGATTCGTGATGACCCTCGAAAACAGCTTGTAGACGTTGCTCAGAAGTGTGATGGGTCTGTAGTTCTTCAAGAGGGTTTTATCCCCTTTCTTAAAGAAAAGCACCACCACACCTCTGTGCCACGCCTGTGGCGTTTTACCCTCGAGAATGACGGAATCAAATAGCTTCCGGAGGGCTTCTCTAGCGGGTGCACCGCCGGCCTTCAGAAGCTCACTCGTAATTCCGTCATCACCCGGCGCCTTGTTGTTTTTAAGCTGTTTGAGAGCCACACTAATCTCGTGCATGCTGACGTCCGGGATATCTTCGGTATAGTGTCGGGTCAATCCAGCTCTAGGGTCTGACGCTGGAGTGCTTGCGGGTTGTTGAGTTGTCGTGTATAGCTGTCCATAGAACCTTTCGATCTCCTCCAAGAGCTCAGGCTTGGACGATACGATTCTGCCATCCTCCGTCTTCAGCTTTGTCAGCTGACTCTGCCCAACAGACAGATCCCTTTGGAACACTTTGGATCCCTTATTCCGCTCGATCGCCTCACGAACACATTTTGTGTTGTATTGGCGGATATCGCGAGTCAGAGACTTAGAGATCTGTCTGTTGAGGTGCCGATATTTCGGCATGTCGTCGGAGGATAGCAGAACCATCTTGCACCTTTCCTCTAACAGCTCGAGGGTCGGATCCGAGATCTTTTTGGTTCTCTGGCTTTTCTGGGGCTTAAAAAATTTAGCCCCTGTTGTATGGACAGCATCCACGAACCCGTTACTGTACACGTCCACATCTACGCATTCACCCAGGCATTCGAAACGGTTCTTGAGTTCGAGCTGAAAGCTCTCGGGGTTTTGGATATGAACCGGTGCCGGTCGGAGCGTGGACTTTATCAACCTCGACCGTTCGAGGCTTGTACGGATATTCAATGTGCCTCTTACCATTCGGTGATCGCTCCCCACTTTAAGTGAATTGATCACGGAGACATCATTGAATATCTGCCTCTTCGTCGACATGATAAAGTCGATCTCATTTTTGGTTGCACCGTCTGGACTTACCCAGGTCCACTTGCGGCATTCTCGCTTCTTGAAGAAGGAATTCATCATATAGAGTCCTTCCTTCTCCATAAAGCTAGCCAGCAAGTGACCCCGGGAATTCCGATGCCCATAACCAAATGGCGCCACTCTCAGCTCATCACCGTCGCGTTTGCCCAGTTTCGCGTTAAAATCTCCCATGACCACGGTGTAATGGGTTTTGTAGCCATGTATAGCCCGAGATATGTCCTCGTACATGGCTTCCACCTCCTCATCGGGGTGCGACGAGGTCGGAGCGTATACCTGTATGACCTTCAGCGAATACCGCTTGGATATTCTGAGTATAAGGTACGCTACCCTGCTCGACACACTCCCGATATTTACCACGTTGGTCACGAGAGATTTGTGGACGATGAACCCGACACCACCTTGGGACTGTTGGTCGCCCTCCCGGTAGAAGAGCAAGTTAACGGAATTGAGAACTATCGAGTCCTCCCCCTGTCTTCGGACTTCAGATAGGCCTATGATATCCCATCACAACTTGCTCAATTCTTCTTCCAGCTCGACAATCTTCTCGTCGGTCCGCAGTGTGCGCGTGTTCAGTGTTGCCAGCGCCAATTGTCGTTGGTGGTGGTAGCCCGATCTCTTCCGGAGATTCTTCGCACCCCTTGCCCCACCGTTACCATGGCCGCTACCATAACCAGGACTAGCGGGGCTGCCGGGGACTAGGGGTCGGTTTTTAATGGTGTGATTCATAATTGGGGGGGATATGCCATAATCGCCACGCTTGGCAGGCGTATTGGCGATCGCAGTAGCGGAAGTTCTTAATGCTGGACGCTGCTGCCCATCTAGCATCTCGGGATTTCCTTCCGCCAGGTTCGGATGGTTTGACCGCCATCTTTCGGTTGACTGCTTGCGCTGGGGGAGATATTATGACGAGTATCTACTCGTCAGAGTAACTCCCCCAGTGGGCGGTGGGGTCGTCACGTCCCGACGCCTTTCGGGCGCTTGAACGCTTAGAGGTATTAAATTGAAATTCATATCAAATACTTAGGTATATAACACCGTCCCCCCCGCGGGAACTCCACCTTGTCGTGGTGGGGGGGCTCAGTAACCGTGGCTTGGAACCCCGCGGTGAAGCTAAGCGGGATCCCGGGAGGGGACGCTCCACGTGGGCTTGCGTGAGGCCTGCGTAGGATGCGTCCATAGGTGCGGATGTGGGGGACAGTTCTGTCTGTCCCTCGCAGTCGAGTGCGGTCGCGGGAGGAGAGGCGTGTCGGTGTTGCGTTGCCGCGCGCCCTATCTCCCGCGACCAAATGGGGGCGCACCATCGTTGCGTCGCAGTGGGGCCGCAGAGGAAGAGGAGATGCGGTGTTGCGTTGCCGTCCTCCCTATCCTCTGCGGCCGCTGGGTGTTTTGGCGGCGGAGCTCAACACCTTCATCCTCCGCCAAGGGGGTTTTGTTCGGGGCCCGCCTGACCATCTGGCGGGCTAATGCCCGACGGGGAGTGGCGAGGAATGCTTATGCGATACCCTACCCTCCGACACACCGACACACGGGTACATGAGGAACACGGGTTGGTTTTTAGTCAGTAAGAGTCTGACAGTCCCCTTCGCCCTTCCCCCCCAGGGTGGAGGGACTCCATGAGGATTTTCCAACCCGACACCAAAAAAAAAAAAATGTATGGTATATAACACCGTTAGGCTGTAACAAAATCAAACTTCTATGTCTACGCAATCATATTTTCTTAACTCGCGACTACTCGCAAGGGAATCAAAACCTGCAGGGTAGGTACTTGCCGTAAACTCAAAATCTTGAAATTTGGTACGAAGCAACGTCTTATAGCCCAGATAAAGGATGCGGAAGGCTGAGGACCGTATGCTGTGGTGCGTGTTGGGAGAGGCCTATGTCCAGCAGTGGACTGTGATAGGCTGATTGAGATTGAGATTTCAAATAATTACATAGTCTTCAATCCTTTTTGCTAATTATTCTGTACTTTATAAGTATTTTTGTAACAGATTTCTAATAGTCACTAAAAACTTTGTAAATCAATAACTTTGATAAAAAACCTTACCATCATTCATCAGCAGACTTTTGCAAGGCTGCTGCAAGGCTGGTATAGGTATTTAAGTTATATTATAAAATAAGCGATATATGTTTATATAAAATAAAGGATTACAAACGACATAGACCCCTTTTTCTTTAATTTATGCTCCTCCAACTTTCCATGCTGTAATGTTATGGATTTCATTTGGCAATAAAAATACCATAACTATGACTGGTGAACTTTTACTTATATACCTAGAGGTTTTTACGGAACCCTCGGTGCGCGAGTCTGACTCGCACTTGACCGGTTTTTTTAGATAAACCCGCTAATTTTAGAAACGTTTGAGTCTATTTTAATAATTATTCTTGTGTTGCATAGCCCTTAATCAAAGATGGCTTACAGGCTAAATACCACAGGTGTAAACGTGGGCTCAACTAGTTATTTATTAGGTGCCTATACTTTATCAGGAAGATTAATTATTTATTTCAAAATAAAATACAATAAAATTACTTCAAATACAATAAAATAATATTACTATAGAACTTAAATAATAAATAAACAATGCAGCTCACTATACACATCAACACAACACATTAACTTAGAGAATTTAAATCAATATGTATCAAGGCGTTTTGTTATAGCGTGAACGAAATCTATTACATGTAAAATCATGTAGGAGCGAGCAACTTGATTACTGTACGTTTATTCAATTAGAGGGCGAGCTACGGGCCGGCCGTAGATGTAAGCTTAGCGGTGACCGACGCGATACGATGTTCATGTCGTGCTTTTCCTTGTAGCGACAGTGGTGCGACAGAGTATAGTGCAACATGTAAATCATCATCTAGCGTTATCTCTGTTGCATCCAAGACTCACGTGCCTAGGAGCCCGGAGTTCAATCTTGCTATGTGACTGTGATAGATATTACAGTCACATGTCACTATCATTAGACGCTGTTACTGTCACATGTCATTCTCGCATGTCACTTTTACGTCTCGCTGTGTTGTCGCGTGTTGATTTGGTTGTTGATCGTGGCTGCTGCATATCGCTGTCACTTCTTGCGTCACCCATCGCTAAGTTCGCGGTCCAAGTAAACGGCTGTCATGTTAAAAGGTTCACCCGTTGACCGCTACAAACAATTACCTTGTAAATTGTTTCTTTTCACGCGTGAGCCAGCTTTTCTGTGGCGTGAACATTAATTGTCTACTAATATACACACAAATACACAAAAGGTGTAGTTCCAAAAAGGTAAACGTATAAATCTGTCAGTGTGCCCAATCCATTTATTTAGTTCGACAGCTGGGTTTTAAAGTATTAACTAAATAATAGAGATATCAAACAGAAAATCTCGGACAGTAAAACCAAACCTTCGAGAGATTTATAATATCGTACATGATCTTTTTACATATTAAAAGCTCCGTATTAATCCCTTAATTTATAAATCATTTTACTCCTACGTGTCTATTAACCCTGCAAAACATTCTGAGATTCTGTATCATTTAAGCGTCATCCTCGGTTTGAAGCTTGGAGCCCGAGGTCCAATTTTTACTCTATCTAGATTTTATAGATGACATACAAACATATATACAAAGGGATAGCTATATTTCATGACTCACCACTTTCAGAGATATTCATAACAGTCGGTATCGATGCCTTTACGTAGTCTATGAACGATGATTATCAATTTAAAAAGCACATAATTTCGAAAAATTCTTGTTGCATGCCATGGGTTTTTTTTTACTCGATACTTTTTTCATAGCAACGTGTTTGTATGTCTACTAGGCTATCGCTGCCTTTGATGCAAAACATCATATAGTCTGTACTAGCAATTTAAGTGTACGAACAACAAGTAAATCTACAAGTAGTTAGTTAAAGAAAATATTTATTCTCTCATCCAAACTTTCAATACTAATTTTTGTCAAAGCTCGCACATTCTTCCGTCGAACACTTAACAGCACTAACATCGCCGCACGCGCATCGCATCAGTTCTCTCAAAACTATCGAGTCATGCGCACCTACTATGTGATTTATTGTTCAAACTTTTAGTAGATTTACAACACAATTGTAGCTTTATAATAACAATAGTAGATTTAGTGGCCGTTATTTTTAATGTGCAACAAAATGGTATACAACGTGCTTGTGTGGATGTGTTTTCTAATTGGTAAGTACCTACTTTTTAAATTTATTATGTTTTAGGAGATAAGTATTGCTTTTCTGTCGGTGTGGTGACGGATTATGAATACGAATTGTCACCACCCCGTATCATCCCATGGATGTCGTAAGAGCCGACAGAGGGAGCATATTATGCAGAGAACAGCATTGTAAGAGAAGGAAAACTTGATACAAACCCTATACCAACCCGCTTGGCCAGCGTGGTATAGTAGGCCAATTCCTCTTTTCAAAGGAGAGGGCTAGTCCAGCAGTGGACTATTAAAGGCTGATGATGATGATGATTGTTTTTATGAGCTGCATTTGAGTTCATATTTTTTAATTTAAGTGAATGATCACTTGATTTGACGGTATTATAGAGCTGATTTAATTAAATTCTGATACAAAGACCTCAATAGTTAGGTACAGCATGAGTGGCGTGGCCCGTATGGGGTAGTGCAACCCCCTCTAAGAAAATACCTAAATTGCAATATTTGTAATACCGTGTTACTTTCTGTGAAAGAGAGCGCCTAGTGTAGAGGAACTTATCTCATTTTATTCTCTACAATTCCTCTATATGACATGGATTATAAAAGTAAAAATAGGGGATGTAAGGGAGGAGAAAACTATAATAGTTTCAAGTTCCCTCTATTCTTAGGGATACCAAATAATGATTTACTGGGGGACCACTTACAATCAGACATAGCTAGATTGCCGCTCTTGTTTTATAAAAATGAACATAATAGTATGAGGATCCAGATCTCCAGATTTATTTCATCTGTTATTAATTAAAACTTGTATGAATAGTATATATTTATAATAATAAATTATCTATATGCATCTGTGTGATATCCATAGAGCTTTATGTATGTTTATATATCAAGCGAATCTTTTATTTACGAGAGTAAGTGAATCAGAATTAATAATTTAATCTAGAGAAAGGCTTTTAACAAAGATACACGAGCTAAAGAACAAAAAAACAGTAATTTTAATGTTAGTTGTGAATTTGGAGTAGTCAAGCATCCTAATTTGAATGAAACACAATAATAAAAAAATAATTCGCCTCGTTTATCAGCTAGTTGGGGGTTATCGTGGTGTCAACTGGCGTGTGGGAAATGAATTCATAACTTGCTTTTTATTAAGTATATAGCTTGACTATACTAATCTTTTCACCTATATAACTACTTATGTTGATTTGTTAAAAATTAAAATTTATGAAAAATATTTACAATTCTCACGGTTCACAAAATATATTTTTTTAAATATTAAAAGTTAAGACCGCACCCCGACCCCGGTTCTGTTGCTTTCGCTCTCGCGGTTGACCTAAGTGTTCACAAGCCAACTCTTTATACACACAATGGTTGTGAAGATGGTCGCATGCTTGCTAGCCACCGTCCCTCACATACTCCGTCCGATCTTCCGTCTTTCACATTCATTTCATATTTAATACACAAAATATATAAACCCACTTCAAACTTTATATTCAAAAAATAATATTACCTAGAAATTCTAACACATACGTACACAAAGCGAATTTAGTCACAGAATTACCAAGATATAAATCACGGTGCATTTAAATAAGTTTACGCTGCGTGACTTCAGACTTTAAACGGTAGGAGCCCATGCATAGCTCTGATTAATTGTTTAATTTTGTTCTGAATAACTTACACTTACACAAGTTAATATGCGAGAACAATTTAAAAGCAGAAAATGAACATAAGTTTATACACTTGACTAGGTTATCTCGTTGTTTATTCTTAGAAGTAAAGAATTCTTTGCTTATAAATGTGATTAAATTGTTGCACGTAAGGTTAGTTACACTTAGTGCCGTGATAAGGGCTGTGGTAGCGGTAACCAAGCACAGGGAGAAAACCTGGACGGGTGCAAAAGTGGTCTAATTATCGCGTATAACATTTTGCAAGGGGTTATTGAAGCTCTCACCGGGCGCATAAAATGTTAGTTACGTCGTTGTGTACACATAAGTATGTTTGTGACTGGGGTCCTTCTGAATTTTATTTAAATATCGTATGTCTACGAACTGCGATAAATTCTCAGATTTATGAACAACATTTAAGATTTCGCAGTTATTGGTATAAGCTGAAATTGCGAAAGCTGCTGCTCTCTAAAGTTTCTTGTGACAGCAAGAAAAAAGCAGAACCCCACACTACGGAGCTCAGTTGAAATGTACACTATCTGCATATAAAAAAATGTCTTCTTTGTAACTACTGACTGGTTAGAATGAAGAAATTATTTTTGTGTTGGGTAGTCCATTTGTCAAGGCAGGTTATGTATCATCACGCTATGTCCAATAGGGGCGAAGTATGAATTATAAACGATGCAAAAACTAGCAAAAAATATTCCTTTTGAGAGCTTTCTTTGCGTGCGGGACTCCTACCTGTCTTAAGGATGAGCCTCTCTATCAAATCAGCTTGTACCTATTTCAAACTTTTACCAATCACAGTCAATATATATCTAGAATTGGTTAAGTTTAGGGTGTGATGGATTAATTATACAAATTGTCGTAGATCTTTTTAATGTCAGTGTAATATGTATAGGTATATGTAATACTAGCTGACCCGGCGAACTTCGTACTGCCTAACAGTCGATTCTATTTTATTATTTTTTTCTCTCCGTAAAAACCATTCTCGTACTTCAAGGAATATTATTAAAAAAGAATTAGCGCAATCGGTTCAGCTGCTCTCGAGATTTGCGCTTAGCAACACATTCAGCGATTTATTTTTAGATTATATAGATAACCTAAGCAACGCAGGGGCGGCCTCGACCACGATAAGTAACGAAAATGAGATTAAAACACTACATGTACTAAGTTGTACATTATATTCCTACATTATAATTAATATGTATTTTGTTCGCTCGAAAACTTATTTATATTTTTTTAATACTGACCATTACATTTTTTGGAATTTTATTGACTCAATATTCCCCGCTCTCGTGGATAGGCATAAAACAGAATGTGACACCATTTGTACCGGTTACGAGTAGTATGTGATAGTATCCTTTCAGCCCTAAACTATTCAAGACTTTAACGTGTTATTCCTGTCCTACTGGTGGGCACGAGCCTCGTCTCGTCACGCTATAGTCCACTGCGATGGCCAAGTGCGGATTGGCAAACTTCACTTGTATTTGACGACGATGCAGAGCGCAGGCGCAGCGGGAGCGTAAGCGACTGCTACGCCGAAGGTCGCGGGTTCGATTCCCGCTCAAGTCAAACTTTTGTGTGCATGAGCATAGATGTTTGTCATTGTGTCTGGGTATTTCTATATATAATATGCATGTATTTACAAAAAAATATATATAATATGTAGGTATGTTTATCCATTATCTAGTACCCATAGTACAAGCTCTGCTTAGTTTGGGACTAGATGGTGATGTGTGAATGTGGTAGAATATTATACTATTATTTCGACAACATAATAGAGAAAGCTCTGATATATAAGATTCTTGACGATGTTTCACTTCACCACTTAGCAAGCGATAATTAACAATTGAATACGTGCTTCACTTCTAAAAGTCAGTGGTGCGCGCCGTGATGACGAACAGTAAGTTAAGTAACACTATGAGCGTTCCACATAAGTAAAAGCCAATTACAAGGGAGCATATTTATATCTTTCCAGCTGCAGCAAAAGCTACCGAGGTGGAACTAAGCAGCAAATGGAAACCAAACTTCGGGTGGGAGACGACGTGCACATGGAAACTGTTCGAGAACGACTCTCTGGAGTCGGTCCGATTGTCTGAGGACGACCGCCTGTTCATGATTTATAGACCAGAGGTAAGAACACATGATAATAGTCTAATTAAATTACCTATTACGTGCAACTTGAAATACAAATCATTGTAATTCAATTACACCTCTGTCTACCCCTTCGGCGATAAAGACGTGAGTCAATTAAAAAAGAGATTCTTTTTATTGGACAAAAATTATATCGAAGAGCGAAAACAACACTGCTATTGCCTTTATATTCACCTGGGTAGGTACCAGTATTTTATTAAGTACTTTTTCTAGTCTAGTTTCCTGTCGGTCTGTCGATGTGATGAGAAAAGCTGATAACTTCTTATAATATTTTATACACCGGCTTTTGCCTCGTGTTTGACACATTTGTAGAACAACAAATGCTGTTGTTCAACAAAAAAAAACTTTAGATTTCCGCTTTCATTCAAATTGCCCTTCGGGATTCGGGTAAATATGTAGGTAGATTACCTCCACCCATGATCATGACGAAACCAAGGTAGGTAGTATTTTATGCCTAAGATCAATGTAAAATGTAAGAAGTTTTCATTAATATTTACCGCTATTAAATAAGCGTAATGGGTCATAGAAACAGTCTTCTTAGCTTATCATAGAGAAAACAAACACCAAACCAGTTGTGAATAGTAATTTATTCCAACAATTTATGTAGCTACTCACCAATTATCTGTTTACATATAAAATTCTTGCGTTACTGACTGACTGACTGCCAAGCTACGCCGAAACTAGTCGTAAGAAGCTGAAATTTATCATGTATAATCCTCGGAGAGTGTAGAGAAGCTCCTCTACACTCTTAGAGCTCTAAGAGAGGATAAAGTCCCACGAGGGCGTCCCGCTTTTTTTACAAATTACCTCGTTATAGATACATATAGTTCCGTATATCAAGACGAGTGTAGTGTGTTTAATGGCCATCATAATAATGCACTAAAAATAGCATCACTTACCTACTCGGTCCCGGTTGTCATGAAGATCTTTGACACTCGTTATAGGGTGTCAGTACCTATTAAATAAACTGACACTAGTCTAAACCATGGAATATCGCTATCTCTTCGGGTTGCAGAGGTCTTGCAGAGGTCAGACAGGCAGATATTCAGCCAAATCCGGTTAGACTAGTAAGCGGACCCCAAGGAGGATAACTCGGGGCAACTCCTAGAGTGGTTTTGTCAATTCCAAATCAATTTCAAACATCTCTATAAATGTGACATTTCCAGCACAAAATGAAAACAACAATTCATTCATGGCCATCCTATTTTTTCTTGTGGTTTTTAGTTCCAAAAATAACAGTTATTATCTCGTCATAAAATGATGATGAGTAATTAGCAGTTGCAAGTTTAAACTGTCTTCATTTATCTCAACAACTACGCACGCCCACTGTTTCAGAACGACTTTATCTTTTACACTTTTAATTTATTTTGATACCCTATAATATGTTGATTCAGCAATTATTTTTTTATGTAAGATATGTTCTCCCCTGTAAAAAAGTTTCAACGTTATTCCTTTTTAAGAAGGAAAATGAACCTTATTTTTCTATTTTAGCATCTTCTATATTTATGTATAATTATCAGTTTAACTGTAAAAATAACATGGAATTCAAATTTCATTCTTCATACCTATACCGTATTGGATCAAACGGACACTCTCACCTCTTAAATAAATAAAAAAAAGGCGTATAAATGAGAGTTTTGAGGTAACAAACATAAAAAATACCCAACAACCGAAGTGAGACCCTCCTCATTTTTAAAGTCAGCTGAAACAATTGTGAATGTTTGACCGGATTTGAATTAATATTTTTTGTTACAGCTGCACGGCAGACACAAGAGTGAAGAGCATCATCCTATAGGTCTGATGAAAGCCGAGTGTAGAGAGAGCGTGCCGAGAGGCCTGGTGGGCTCCTGCATCATACCTCTGGAGCTGCATCAGCCACAGACCAACAACTTGACTTACAGCTGCGAGGTCACCGGAGAAAGACCCAAGTTCTTAATGGATAAGAAGAGCCTTGTAGTTAGTCCGTTTAGTAAGAAGCTTTCATTTAATATTTTAATTTTACTAGAGTGCACGGATCGCGAAGAGGTTTAAAAGGCCGCCTTGTCGCTTGGCACTGTGTCGAATTTCATGGGTTCTTTGTGTCCGTTGATTGGTACAGAATTGTCTTGATTTTGAGAAAAATAAATCATTTTATGCTTTAAATTCTCATAATATAAACTGGAATGGGAGCCAAGTCACCGGCGCAGATAGTAATTTCTTCTCCAAAGAGTAGATAATCTATTCACTATGTCAGTGGTTTAAAAAAGAATTGCCTTTTGCATTAGACTATGATTAGACCATTATTTAACAATATTGCGGTTCATTGAATACAATGTATTATTTTGTTTAGCTTTTCTTGACTAAATAATCAGGGAGCTAAGGATAAAACAAGCTTGACGAAAATTATAATATATTAGGAGCATTCAGACAGGGCCATCTCATACCAAACTAGTCAGATGTTATGGTAATCAAACAACTGATAATACACACATAATACTCGTACATACATGTAAGTGCGTCTCGCAAATATTTTTTTCTGTCATATAAGTATTGAATCCTCTTCATGAAGACTATAAACGTGTGTAGTGAGCCTACTCGCAGCGCATCATCTGAACCATTTTGTTAAAAATTCCTTTTTCTTAATTTGACAGTGCCACCATCCGACGCTATCATAGAAGTGAAATCAAAGAGCGAAGAGTCAGGTCGTGTGTCGGTGAACTGCAGCTCAAGTGGCTCGCCAGCGCCGAAGCTCACGTGGACTATTGGTGAACAAACGGTATAGCACAGTTTTAGCTTTCATCATCATTATAAGAGTACCCATAGCGGAGTGAAGATAGCAACAGATAACATGCACATGGTCATCATCAGCCTTTAACAGTCCACTGCTGGACTAGGCCTCTCCTTTGAAAGGAGGAATTGGCCTACTGGGCTGGCCAAACGGGTTGGTATAGGGTTTGTGTCAAGTTTTCCTTCTCTTACAGTGCTGTTCTCTGCATAATATGCTCCCTATGTCGGATCTTACGACACCCATGGGATGATATAGGGTGGTGACATTCCGTATTCTGAATCCGTCACCACACGGAAATCATGTTCAAATCCAAGGCACGCACCAATCAAAACGCTTGCTCCGTGCTTCAGAAAGTACGCGCTCGGTTCCAGCTGTCATGAATTTCATAGACAGTCGTTGTGGGCAGTCAGTACCCATGTATAGACTGTCACTGGTGTTAAGCATAGAATATCGCCATCTCTATGCGTTGCGGAGGTCAGACGGCAGTCGCTAAGTGGCATAATTAATACTCTGTCAAATCTGCTTAGTCTAGTAAGCGGACTCCGTTCTCTAAGGCTGTCTTGTCTTAGGTTTGACTGGGATAACGTGAGACGTGGTCTCAGTTAGGATGTCGGGGTCCGAAAGAAACACTGCTAGACTGAACCGGTTTTTTATTACGTCTCACTACCGCTTACATACAGTATGAACGAACTAGTTAAGCACTGGCTTGAAGGCTGGAATGTAGACTCCTCTCTCCGACGCTCGTAGGGTAGCTGCTCGTAGGGTCGCCGGTGAGCTGACCGAAGTGCACGCTGGACAGGCAGCTCGGTGGTCGATGTGCAGGCCGAGCGGAGGCTCAGGCGGTGCAGCTGATGCGAGCCGAGCGTAAGGCTCAGGCGTAAGCTGGTGCAGTCAGGCGTCCGTGGCCTGGCTGCAGAAAGCTCGCAGGCAGGAGCTGATGCGTAGGCGGCGACTGGTAGCAGCACGGCGCCAGCAGCTCGTAGATTGCAGCCCGTAGATAGATCGTCAGGTGCAGACCCGTAGGGAGAACTGGAAACAGCACAGAGAATACACAACAACCAGTCAGTAATACTTGGTTGTCACTACAACCATCTGCAAGGCGACGTCTAGGGAAAGTGACCAATTTAGATCGCGCACCCATCTTATATAGTCATAGACCAATGAGTCACAGACTGCCTGTGCCTCCGTCCATGACCATATATGGTAACAATTCCTAGCGAAGCGCTCTTCGGACTAAGCTGGCGTTAAGCGCCTGCGAGATATTATAACGTAATATGTAGTATTACGTTACAAACGCTAGAACGATAATGAGCTTACGTCATCTCAAAAAAGTGTGAAATGGCATCAGGCGTACCAATTGTTAAAGCCTAAAGTCAACAGTAAAAAATACTATATCGCAGATTTGATAACTAAAATCTAATCAATAAACACGAAGTTCAATAGAACAATATGATTTCAGGAGTAAGGTTCTGCACTTCACTACGAATTTTAGCAGGAATAGGCGGATTTCAAACCCACTCATGAAAATACACATAAAGTCAAACTGTAGGGGATAAAACAAGAATTGAAAGTTTGTTCGAAAATACACTGATTCCGAAGCTAATGCCATACAACGTCCGTGTGGTAAAGGATTAAAAATACAAAGTTTCACTACACCATTTGATTTCGTGGATTTTATAAGAGGCGACTGCAAATTCACGAAACAAATATTATCTTTTTAAACAGAAGGAAAACTCGACATTAAATCCTATAACAACCCGCCTGGCCAGCGTCGTTCGCCAAAAGCATATATATAAAAATAGCAAATATATAGTGTAATAAACATACTATAGCGAGCCAATAGGTCGTCCTAGCTCGCCATAGTTTGCGATTGAAACGTAAGTTAGAGGAGGCCTAAGTGCAGAAGTTTACTGCGAAAGGCTGTTACGATAACTTTGATGACTATAAATATGAAATGTTTTACAGGTTGCTCCAGACTTCACCGATAGTTTCTGGAATATGACGTCGAAGCTGTGGCACGTGTGGTCGGTAGTATCCTACACACATACCAGCGAACACCAAGCCGTTTGTACACCAGAAATCAGCTGGGCCGGTGACGTTGCTACAGGCAAACCTGCGAAGTATAATCCTGCTAATACTGCCAAAACTAAGGAAGTTGTTTGAAATGTATAAATTCTGCTTTCAAAGTTAGGTTAAGACCATAAGTATAATTAAGTATGTTGACTGCCAGCTCTGCGTGTGAATGCACTGAATAACGTGAATTACTTACTTGAATACTACCTAATTGCCAATAAACCAATAATAAAACGAAACTTGGGTGTAATTTTTCTGCCACCAGGTGGCACGTTGTGTGCGTCAGCTCCAAACAGCTGTCAGATAAACAGACTCGTACAGAATGTTTCTTTTTTTAATTATTTTGTATTTGGAAGTGTTATTGATTTTACTATGGGTTACGGTCATTGAAGCAGTGGCCATAATCGGCCTTTGTCTCTTATACATACATACATGCATATGCTCACGCCTTTTTCCCGTCGGTGTAGGCAGAGACAACAGACCGCCATGTGCTTGTAAAATTACTCTTTTCATACATGCCCGCCGGTTACAGGCGCTTATGACATTTCCGTTTTTTAAGACGTCCCCAATTTGGTTGACAAACGTCTTACGAGGTCTGCCGCAACCGACTTGACCACACACATCTGCCTTATATATTGTCTCTTATAGAGAGCTCATAACTTTCTTTTGTAATCTCGTACGTACGTACTGCTTTACAGTGGTGTTTTTAGAATAATGATTTTATTACAATTACATTTATAACATTTAGAAGAAAATATATGAACCAAAATATATCTTTACATACAAATGGTGTACCTACATGTATTTTGACAGTTGATTGGACCTGACGCTACAGTGCTGCCGTCTCACGTTGATCATTCCAGAAAACCCTCAAATTCCTATTGGCGATGCAAAGATTATCCGTGCGCCTCTAGCGGCAAAATTTAGAAGTTGTCGAGGTACGACAATTTTGACAGCTTACAATACAACTTTGCTCCGAGGTTATGGTGGTAATTGTATTGAGAGCTGTCAAAAGTGTCAAAGTAGTAGTGATCTATGAAAGAGTCGTACATGGACGACTTCTAAATGTTGCCGCTAGATTTGCTAGTTAGAATTTTAGTATCGCCACTACCGTGGGACCTAAAAATTCACAAGGCGAAATGTGGGTGTAATATTACATCTCTGTCTACCCCTTTGGGGATAAAGGCGTGACGATTTAAAAAAACTAATACTTGCACAGTAAAATTATTATGAGAGCCTATATAACGAGACATAATACTAGCCTCCTGTCTTTGATTTACACTTGATCGTGTATATTAGAGTACTTTTTGAACCTTTTCATTGTCCATCTGATGTTCTCGTTTTTGTCTGATCTGAAACTAGGCATAACATACCTACTTATATATTTTGGGTGTCCTGGGGGGAATCGAACGCATGGCTCTAAGCCCACCTCTGGCATAGCACTCTATAAACCATTCATAGCCGGTCGGTTTTGTCGGCCATAACGCGAGCACTGTAACAGATCTTACCCACTTCACACACACAGACGAGCACTGGGCAACAGCATTGTCGGAGTAATAGTCAGGATTTGCGGGGACCAACCCGCCCGCAAATCGGCTACGGACAATTCCTCCAAAAATAAAGCACCATAAAATAAGGCTTACAGTTCCCGGCAGCTACGTTATTCCCGGCCAAGGTAGTGCTCGCAGTGTCCGACGTCCTAAAAAAGCTGGGGCGGGCTGCATGCGGAAGGCAGAGGACCGATCGTTGTACTGCGCTTTAGGAAAGGCCTATGTCCAGCAGTGAACGGCTGCAATAGGCTTATTCATTGATTGATTATTATAACAGAATTATTTTATATATTTATTTATTTTTATAGACTCACGCCTGTATCCCCGAAGAGGTAGGCAGAGGAGTATTACACTCTATATAATTATTACAGAAATAACCAGAAAATTACTAAATATCTGGTGATTTTATGTTGCTATTGCTGTAGTGTGTAAGTATGTACCTTGTATGACTAATCTTTACTGCTAATAATTGCGTATTTATAGACTAAACAAGGCCTAAACGCAGCCATTGGGAACTGGTCGCGTACATATTGTAATGCTATATTTAAATTTGTGATTACAATATATACACGAATTTTGCGTACTGCTCGGGTATAGTTCGTAACGTGAATACATGCGTCCTAGTCCCGGACTATACTACATTAGTTACATCTGCCTGACAAGACAAGAGATATAGTTAAGTGAAATAATGGGTGCATATCTTAATATATAAAATCCTTGCGTTACTGACTGACTGACAGACACGCTACAGCCAAAACTATTGGGTGCAGGAAGCTGAAATTTGGCATGTATGTTTCTTGAGGACCATAGGGGTGCACTAAGAAGGGATTGCCCGAAATTCCCACGGGATCGGCCAAAACGGGTAAATTTAAAAAAAAATGCAGGCGTAGCTGCTGGCGTCCTCTAGTATGAAATAATATTTGAACTTTATTAGTGGAGGATTAAATTGTATGTAATTCAAGTAACTAAATAGGTTATGTTAGGTTCTCTTTTGACCCTTAACCCAAACATAGGAGCCCTACGAAGCAGGGCTCCGTCAACTTAGTTTATTAAAAACTATTTAATTGGACATAATGTCTACTTACCTTCATATTATATTTGTGATGTAATATAATATAATGAATGCCTTACAAAATCCAGAATAATCTTCAGATCTATACACGATTAGTCCGTATGCGTACTGGCACTGTATATTATGGTGTAAGCAAGTCAGTTAGATCACTACGAAGTATACTCGAGTATTTGCGAACTAATCGTGTATAGATTGGAAGAACTCAGCAAAAAAGTTATTTCCAATCTATAAGCGATTAGTTTCACACCCCTGCGTTCTGGCCTTGTATATAATGTAAATACGCCTGTCTAGAATTACCGTAGCCAGGTAGGGATTTTCAGAACAGAGTTGCAGTGGAAGGTGTAATACATCTACCTGACCACGATAGACAATATATGTAAACACTTTCACTGCGTTGCACAGCGAGTCACAACCAATATTAATAAAATGTTTCAACTCACCTGATATCTTCACTGGTGATATTCTTGAAGTGGACCTATAGGATTAACTCATAATTTTGGCCAAAATAACAAAAGAATCGAACAGATACCAGTCTCCAGTTCAGTGTAGTCCTCCTCGGGCACCAATCAGGAATTCACACACGTGTTTTACAAAGTTCAATGTTCAATATATCACCAATTTACCACAAACTTTGCCGGAAGTCAAAAGCGGCAAATGTTAGTAATTACAAGTTAATTCAATTCGCGTTAATTCAAAGGGCGATCAATTTATATCAATTTATCTCGCGAGACAGCACAAGACCGGCGTGTTAATTTTTCAAGGCGGGAACGGAAGTGACAGTTCAGTGTGACCATTGTCAGAAATTTTCAATAGACTAAACAAAATGTTACTCAATCGATCTAATCGATTTGACTTATAATAAAAACTAATTCTATTTCAAACATCCACCCGTCCCGGACCGGCCTACCGGTCCGCTAATCGGTTGGTAGACGTGACAATGTTGCAACCGCTCTCCTCAGAATCGAACCGTCCACCAAGACCTCAGCAAATCGGGGAACTCCATCAGTCCCAGTTACCAAACGAAGGATGCGCCCCCTGCGCCATCTGAGTGGCGGAAGGTTAGCCTCCTTGATCAAAACGAGGTCACCAATCTTGGGTGGATCAGTCTTGTCGGTCCACTTAACGCGTTGCTGGAGTATGTGCAAATATTCCAAATTCCAGCGTTTCCAAAAGCTCTGAGTAATCTGGCGTACTAATTCAAAACGCGAGGTACGACCAGGTCTCGTATCAATATAGGGGTACTCAGGCAAGGCGACAAGTGGGCGACCAATCAAAAAATGGCCCGGCGTAAGGGCCTCCAAATCATTCGGATCTGAGGAGATCGGGCACAATGGCCGAGAGTTCAAAACGGCCTCAATCTTACAAAACACAGTTGCGAGTTCCTCAAATGTAAGGACAGACTCACCGATTGTCCTGCGCAAGTGTGTTTTGGCCGATTTTACAGCGGCCTCAAAGATACCACCCCAGTGTGGACAATTTGGTGGAGAAAACAACCAATTTATCCCACGTCGGGCAAGCCTATCACCTATATCAGCCTTGTTGGTTTCAAGAAACTTAACAACATCATTCAAATAATTATACGTGCCCTTGAAGTTAGTGCCGCAGTCAGAACGGATCAAGGAAGGCAGCCCTCTGCGGGATACAAATCTGTCAAATGTGGCTACAAACGCCTCGGTCGTAAGCGAGGAGACCAGTTCTAAGTGTACGGCCTTTGTGGAAAGACAAATAAAAACACACAAGTAGGCCTTGACAGTCTTGCTGTTTCGAAGTGTCGACGTTTTCACCAAAAAGGGACCAGCGAAGTCCGTGCCAACACCGTCAAACGTCCTGCTCTCAGTTACGCGATCTGCCGGTAAGTCTCCCATCAAGGGCTGCATGGTAGAAGCCTTGAGCTTATAGCAAGGGATGCAGCGAAAGACTACACTCCGAATAATTCTTCGGGCAGACAAAATCCAAAACTCGCGTTGCAAAATAGCCAAGAGCGCATTACAACCAGCATGCGAATTTTTAAGGTGACGGTCAGTTACCAACAAGCGTACCAAATGACCGACTTTGGGTAACAAAAGGGGGTGACGTGCTCCGTAAGGGAGGTTGGCGTTCTTGAGACGCCCTACAACGCGCAAGAGACCCGTTTCGTCCAAAAAGGGGTTCAATTTAGATATTGCTCCCGACAATTTCGATCTCCCTGATTTAAGGATAGCAATCTCCTTCTCAAAATGCGCCAATTGCACAGAACGAACCCAAAAGGTGAGGGACTCCTGTCGTTCCTGTGGTGAGAGAAACGGTGTCAGTCGTTTCTGTTGTGGGTGCCTAAAATTAAAAACAAAACGCTTTATCCAAGCAGTGCCACCTAACAACTTGTCGAGGGAGCTGTAACGATTCAACAATAAATCGGGGTCGAAGGCGCATTCCACCTTTTCAAGAGCGAGTGTTCGTAGACCCGGCAAATTAGAAGTATTCAAAACTGGCGTTCGAGGCCAATCAGCTTCTGGTCGACTCAACCATTCCGGACCCCACCACAGCGAATGACCTATCAAACTAGGCGTCAAGCATCCGCGCGAGGCACAATCAGCGGGGTTGAGCTCACCTGGCACGTGTCTCCAAACAAGCTTGACTTCGGATTTCTGGATTTGGGAAACGCGATTAGCAACAAATACCTCCAAAGTGTGGACAGACGCCTTCAACCAACAAAGTACAATTTGGCTGTCTGTCCAGGCGTAGGTCTCATCAATACAAATGCTTTTACCCAAAGTACTGGACACGTGGTTCAACAAGCGTACAAGTAGGGCTGCTCCCGAGAGCTCCAATTTTGGGATGGTCAGAGATGTCCGAAGGGGTGCAACCTTGCTCTTCGCCATGATCAGGGAAACTCTCACCTGACCTGAGGCACTGACTGTGCGCAAGTACACCACGGCCGCGTGACCACGCTCCGAGGCATCACAAAACCCGTGAAGGGTGGCCTTGTACTTCCCGGGAGGAAGGATGGGACGAGGCAAGGAGATCTCGTTGACGGCAGGAAGTGAGGATACAAAGGAGGTCCATTCCTCAACAAGAGTGCCGTACAGAGGTTCGTCCCAGGTCAATCCTGCTGTCCAAAGCTTCTGCAAGAAGCATTTTGCCCGAAATATGATAGGACAAATCCAACCGTTCGGATCAAAGGTTCTGGCGACAGTAGACAACACGAGACGTTTAGTCCAAGAACAAGGCAATTTCAAGTCAACGTAATACGTAAAGATGTCTTGGACTGGTCTGTACTGAACGCCGAGAACAGCCATCATGGCGGGGTTGTCAACAATCTCAAACAAATGTGGATCCTGCTGATGATCCTCTGGCAAGCCTTCCAAAAGCGCTGGTGAGTTGGAAATCCATTTGCGCAACTCATAACCAGCGGAGGCCAAAATACCTATCAATTCGTCCCGCAGGAGGATCGCCTCGTCCGCTGTTGAGGCACCCGAGCAAATGTCATCGACGTAAATATCGTCCTTCAAGATGGCAGAGGCTCGTGGGAAACGTAGGCCCTCGCGGTCTGCGAGCTCCCAAAGAGAACGTATTGCCAAGTAGGGGCTTGACCTTAACCCGTACGTATTAGTGTTGAGCTCGTAGACGACCATGGAATCACGAGGAGACTCTCTCCAAAGGACCAGCTGGAAGCGACGGTCATCAGGGTGGATAATCGTCTGCCTGAACATCATTTTTATGTCGGCCACTAAGACAACCTGATGTCGTCGGAAGCTGGTGATGACGTCACAAAGGTCCTTGACCAACTTGGGACCAGAATGCAAGCACTGGTTCAAGGATACGCCTGTTGAAGTCTGCGCAGAACCATCAAATACTGTGCGCAGCTTGCCAGTCGATGGCTTCAATACCGCATGATGCGGGAGAAAGTAGTGCTCCACCGAACGCCAATCCAAATTTGACACAGACATGTGTCCCAATTGTTCATATTCTCTCATGAACTCAATGTACTTCTGTCTGAGCTCCGGATCACGACCCATGCGGCGCTCCATAGCCAACAATCTCTTTTCGGCTAAAGGTCGTGACTCACCAAGCGGAGGCCGAACAGACAGAAATGGTAGCCTTGTAATGATGCGACCAGAACGGAGTCGACCAGTGTTGTTCTGGAAGAACAGCTCGCACTCCTCATGTTCTGGATTCAAACGAGCAGCTTGAGGAGGCTCCTCTATCTCCCAAAACCTCTGAACTGCATCAGAGAGAGCAGAGCCTACAGCCAACAAATTATCAAGTTCGGGTGGAGGGGGGTCCCTAGGTACAGGGCCCATCAAAGCAAATCCAAATATGGTCGGGATGGCAGTCAAACCATTTGGCACCAAGACCCGTTTCCCACCAATCAAAATTCCACCTAGGACATCAGAGCCAATCAACAAGTCGATTTGTCCCGGTGTGTCAAATTTGGGGTCTGCCAGTTCCAATCCCGATGTCAAATTCACCACAGCAGCAGGTAGCTTCTTCTGTGGGTGCATACCCAAAATATTCTTCAGCACAATAGCCGAGGTTTTAATCCTCGGGTGTGAAGATTCAACAGGGCCAAACAAAACCTTAACTTGCCCTTCAACATTAGAGGCTACGT
Source organism: Euclidia mi (assembly GCA_944739405.2). Lineage (NCBI taxonomy): Eukaryota > Metazoa > Arthropoda > Insecta > Lepidoptera > Erebidae > Euclidia > Euclidia mi. The sequence goes on along the minus strand of OX123191.2, from coordinate 8,729,551 downwards.
CACCTATGCCCCGTATACAATTTGGAAAAGAGCCCATATTTAATTTAACCTGCCCTACCAAATAAGTAGAAACAGTGCAACCTTGTGAACCTGTGTCCAATATAGCACGGACAACAACAGAGGTCCCCGTGGGTCCCCAGACCCGAACAGCAACCGTTGGTAGGATAACGGTCTCAATGGGGGAGGTTGGCGTTATAGGGCAGGGGTCAATGACCTATTGTTGCCTGGGCGGCGACCGTTGGCCAGGACCACGCAAGTCAAAACGAGGGTGCGGCTTGAAGTCCTCAAAGGCGCGATGACTTGATCCGCGCGCCATCTGTGGGGGTCATAATGACGCACCCGCCCAAAACGAGGTGGGCGCGAGTCAAGGCGGGGACGCTCCGCCAAAGGAGGGGAATACCTGGGGCAGCAGTCATGGTGCTGGTGATGCTGAACAGCACATTCAGGTGCGCGAGAGAGAGGAGGCGCGCGCACGCTACGGTTCTCCAAGCGGGGCGAGTGGCGATCAATTGAGCGAGGCGACTCTCGGCTACGCGCCGATGAGCCTCGGCTGCCACCTTCAAAACACCCGCCCGTGCGTGGCGTCGGCTGGTTGGACAAGCGGCCAACCTCTCTGGTATTCATACAGAGAATGTCCAAATGCTGTCCTCCACAGTGAGGACAGGGGCGAGAGTTTGGGCAGTCTCGCTGGTAGTGGGACCCCAAACAAGAGAAGCAAAGGCGGCGGGCATTCGCGATGCGCCTACGAGAGGTGACATGCAGGTCCAAGAATGCTCTACAACTGGCCATTCTGTGCCCCGTGACCTTACAGTAGGAGCACTCCGCTGGGCTCTGCGTGACCGCAAAGCGAGGAGGGCGCTGGTCAACATTGGCGCGGGTGTGAACGCGAGCCTGCTCCTTGACCTTGGGCGGCTGCGTCTCAGCCGGCGTGTCACCACCGGAGTTGTCCAAGATCCGGCACTCATCCTCCAGGAACCTCTCCAGGTCAGCAAAGGGGGGCAGATGGGTCGCGCTATCCCCACCAAAGCGCTGTTCAAAACGCGACCTCAGGTCGGCAGGCAGCTTTTTCAGCACAAAGTGCACCAATAGATAGGACCATTGGTCCACGGGCAGGTCATGGCACTTAAGTGCGTTGATGGCCACCAAAAGCGGGTTCAAAAGTTGGGTGCGCAACCCAGAGACCCGGGTGAGCGTCGGTAAACCCAAAATCTGCTCGATGTGCGTGTCGGCGAGGCCACGCTTATTATGGTACCTACGGGTGATTAGGTCCCGAGCCGTCTGGTACGCCTCGTCAGACACGGGCAGATGCTGGATGAGGCCCTTGGCCTCCCCATCCAGAACCGACATCAAATAGGCCAACTTTTGTGCCGGCCGAAGGTCAGCCCTATCATTGACCAGGCTGTCAAACAAATTAACGAAGCCCAGGTAGCTTCCTAGGCAGCCATCAAAATGGGGGAGGTCCAAAGTAGGGAGCCTACTCACCAACCCCGGTGCTGACCTAGGAAGCTCCTGCTTCAGGCCGAGTTGCCCTTCCCTATCGGCAACTAGTTGTCTCGCACTATTGGAGACAGCATCATACAGGTCTAAGACCTGGGCATAGTCTTCGCTGACCTTATTTCGCTGGTCAGCGGTGAAATCAATGACTGACACTTCGAGACAGCAAGTGCTGAAAGTGCGGAATTGCTGTTCCACTCTTGCCAGGCGATCGTCAATCCGCTCGTACCTTTGTAGTAAGGCCTGCTGGCGATCAGGCCGGTTCACTAAGGCACTGGCCGAGGCAAACCAGCGCAAATCTGATGCAATAGCACCAGCAGCCGCACGCAAGTCCTTGATAGCTGACATAATCAAAATTCAAAAGAGCCCGGACAAGCGTTAAATAATATTAACAATCAAACTTAATTTTTCTTAATTCTTTGAAACCAACAAAGAATTAGCCTGTTTACTGCTGGTACAAGCAAGTGACAGGTATCTACTGTCCAACAAAATTAATAGTTTCAATATATATTGACACAAAACAAAGTCAATGTTATTAAATGTTGAAACTTCAAATAAGTTAATTAAAGTTATATATTCAAATAAATTAAATAATTACTTGCAACAGACAGACTGGCTGTGTTATTTGAGATATACAATAGGAAGTAAGCACAGAATATGTGTTACCTAACAATATTATCTATATATTATAACAAGGTTTAGCAATGTAAGGTTCAAACTTAATATATCAACTAGAGGACCCGTGCTGCTCCACAGCATATTTTAATATTATAAGATAGATATGGTAGGTTGGTAGAAATGGTAGCTTTGGTAGCAATTGTAAGTAACATTGCTACAAAACTACCATATATTCCAAAACTACCATTTCTACCAAAACTACTATTCCTACCGAAAATGCTATTCCTATCAAAAGTAATATTTGTACCAAAAGTACTATTCGTACTAACACTATCATATCTACAATTTTTTCGAAACTACCATTTCTACCAAAACCGCCGGTTCTGTCAAAAGTACCTTTTCTCTCAAAACTAATATTCTTACCAAAGCTACAATTTCTACCACTTGTAATATTATGATATGACAATTTATAGTACCTAAAGTGCGTTCATTCTTATCTGGCAAAAATGGTAAACAAATATGGCGGACAGATAAGTACGTCCGTAAGACTAGTGATGGGAAACATTGCATGATCTAAATCAAGTTTCACTTAAAATTCATTCAGTGAATGAAATAAAACATATTAGAGACAGAGATTTTAAACTTTTAATGTTTTCGATGAGAGTCGAAATACAAATGGTATTTAGTTCATGTAAAAGGTTTTATTTTTTTAAAGGTACAAATATTATGTCAGATCGTCAGTGTCGAGAGACGTTGTGGTTTCATAAGAACTTGTTTCTGATGAGACTTTAATCATGAATCCGGGGGTTACTCCACCCGTCGCATCATCAATAAACCCATTGAGCATCATTTCATTTTCCTGTTTGATAACATGTTCGATGTATTTTTTGCACGATTCAGCATCAATTTTGGCAATGCTCTCTTTTATTTCTCCCATCTTAAAAGTTTTATTATTGCAGCCAACATGCGATTTTATTTGTGCCCATATTAATTCTATTAGGTTTAGTTCGCAATGATAATGCCGAAGGCGAACAATTCATCAACCACTTTTATATTGAAATCAAAAATGCGTTTATAACTTAATACTGGTAAGTGAATGTAAACACTATTTGTCATTATAATGACTTCAACAATTAGCGTTAGCGGCATCTATCACCCGCCCCCATATATCATGTAACCGTGGTTATGATTTCTGACTGCAATCAGAGAATGGATACTTTTTCGATTACTTTCGGTAAATGTTTTCATGATTGATGGTTATAAATTACGTTTTGCCCGTCTCTGACTAGAAAAAGGAGAGGGCTTTGCCTGGCAAATGGGGCACAAAATACATATTTTTAAAAATAAACTTAGTCAATTCTATCGGAGTAATTCTATTTTTAAATTTCGCTGTTTTGTATGGAGATTTTTTAACCCATATTTTACTTTTCCATCCATTTTTAAATGTTTTCATTTATACAAACACAACAAAAATGAATTAGCTAAATCGGTGCAGCAGTTATGTCTATCTGAGTTTGATTTTTATTTTTTAAGATTAATAATTGTCCTGATATAAAAACTACACTTACTTACACTTACTTTTATCTCTCGGTTACAAGAGTCCAATCAGTTGCAATCTCAAAGTCCTTTGTACGTAGCCCGGTTGTCGATCAAGAGAAATAATAGTCGGAATGAAAAGCTCATACAAATCCACAAGCAAACCCATGTCGTCATAAGCATATTATTATTATATTTATCGACTTATCAGTTTTTATCCATATTGTTTGCAGTGAAAAACTTTTAATTTATGCCCTTATGAAAATTGACCTCAGTTTAGTTAATGAAATTATTTTAAACGGATCTGAATGTTCTTTACGTTTACCATAAAAGGATTACAATATATTAATACTGTTACGAATTGAAAATAACGCCATCTATCCGTGAATGGGAGAACTACATGAGATTAGATGTATCGGGTTTAAGGCTGTTTCATCTATCCTCTAATAGATGGCGTAGGTGTAAATAGAACATTTACGCAATTCTAGAAACACCTTACACGTTTCCAGAAATATCGTGAGTCGTCTCGAAAAGCCTAGTGATGTTATCCGGCCAGTATAAATAGAGCGGGAGCGAACGGACCGGACAGTAACAATTGAATACGGAAAGCGATCAACATCAAGCGAAGGAAGTAATTCGGAAGTGTTTAGTGGTGTTTTATTAGTGTTGTTCTAGTGGTGTGAATAGTGTGTTACTAGTGAAGTGAAAATTAAGTGTGTGTATCTCGTATTATACTTAGTGTTTGTGTAGTAAATAAAGTTCAGTTTTCTGGCATAGTGAGTTATAATTTATCGTCGAACCCCAGCTCGTAACAAATTGGTGTCAGAAGAAAGGGATAAATTATGCCGGTTATGCCGAAAGAAGAAACTGAAGGAGTGCGCACCAGGAACCAGCGCCAGCAAGACCTGGACCAGAGACGCTTCGGAGACGTTCCTTCTCCATCGTCTGGTGGATCAGGTGACTCCGCGGCTGCAGTGGAGCCTGCAAGCGCACACTCCATGGCGGTGCCCGACATCGCGGCTCTGATGGCGTTCATGCAGGAGCAGGCGCGCCGCCTGGAGGAACAGCTTCAGCGCGACAAGGAGGAGCAAGCTCGCCGTCAAGAGGAGCACGCGCGCCGTCAGGAGGAGCATGCGCGCCGCCTGGAGGAACAGCTTCAGCGCGACAAGGAGGAGCAGGCTCGCCGTCAAGAGGAGCACGCGCGCCGCCTAGAACAACAGCTCCAGCGTGACAAGGAGGAGCACGCGCGCCGCCTAGAAGAGCAGGTGGTGCTTATGAAGGACCTCAGCGCCGCTGTAGGGAAGGACTTGAAGGCGGTCAAGGAGGAACTTCAGCAGCATGAGGCCCGTATCAGCGACATAGAGAAGCGTGTACACGACCACCACGAGACCTGTGTTGCTGAAGTGGAGAAGAAGTTGCGTGGGCTCGAAGTGACACCAGCGGCTGTAGCGCCCTCACCTCGTGGATTTAAGGTTCCACCATTTGATGGCTCGTCATCATGGTCTGCATACAAGATCCAGTTCGAGGCTGTGATGCGATCGAATGGGTGGACCAAAGAACAAGCCTTAACCGCCCTAACCTTGGGCCTTCGCGACCGGGCCTTGACAGTGTTGGAGGCACTCGGGCAAGACGTCACCTACGAAAAGCTCCTGGAGGCGCTGGAGGCGAGATACGGTGACGCGCACCTTGAACACGTTTATCGTGCTCAGCTGAAGGACAGGACACAACGCAACGGAGAAACTCTGCAGCAGTGGGCTCTAGAGGTGGAAAAGCTGGTCAGGAAGGCATACCAGTCGTCTCCTGCGCTTATTGACGGGAACCTCGTACAGGCGTTTACGGATGGGATCCGGGACCTGGAGGTAAGAGCAGCAGTGAGGCTTGGGCACTTCAAGGACCTCAAGGACGCCTTAGCCCACGCTCTGGAGGTGGAAGCAGTGCGACGCGACGACCGAGGTCACCGCATCAGGGAAGTCTTGTCATCACCTCGGTGCTACAACTGCGGAGAAAGAGGCCATATCCGTTTGAGCTGCCCAAAGCGTAGGCAGCCTGGTGACACCCTGTCTCCACCAAAGGGGTCGCCTGATGTGCCTGCCAGGCAGCGAGAGCAGGGAAACGAGTAGAAGCCAGGACTGCGGGGCGGGTGCTGGCTGGTAATGGAAGAGCCCCAAGTATCTCGATCTCGCAATCATGCGACGGGAACAGCCTGATCATCGAAGGCGAAATTAACAGAACACCATGCAAGCTGACATTGGACACGGGTGCTTCTCGGACAGTCGTTGGTTTCCATCTGGCAAGACGGGTTCTTCGGGGCTGCTTCAGGAACAATGAATGTGTGAATCTGAGAACAGCTACCGGTCAGCACATAACCGTCCGAGGTGAAATGGAGGTGGATCTGAAGCTAGGCAACAAAATTTACCGTCACAAAGTCATCGTGGCCGATATAGTGGACGACTGCATCTTGGGCCTGGACTTCATGCGGAAGTATCGCTGCGAGATCGATGTTAGCCAGGGAGTGTTGAAGTGTGGCTCGGAAGAAGTCTTCATGGAAGGTGCAACTTCAGGAAAAGTGTACTGCCTGAAGAATGTCATTCTTCACCCGCGGTCGGAAACTGTTGTACCAGTTTGTTTATCAGGAAATTCTGGTCGAGGGAACCGCTGCGTACTAATCGAAGGTCTAGAGAAAGAGGCCTCCTGGAAGATTGCACGAACCTTGGTAAGGGGTACAAAAGTTTCATCAGTACGCGCACTGAATGCAAGTGACAAAGAAGTGTCGCTCAAGAAAGGGACGGAATTGGGCACCTATGAAGGAGCGGCTTGGATGCGTAGATGTCAAGAGCAACCTACCAGCGCCAAGGTTCAGGGTGCACGATTCGACGTGTCTACTCTTTTAAAGGACTGCGAAAGTACCCTGTCGGAGGAAGAGAAGACCGAGGCTCAGAAGATGTTGAACCGGTTCGCGGATATTTTCTCGACCAGTGATGCCGACATAGGGAAGACAGCACTAGTCCAGCACAAAATAAACACGGGAAGTGAAGCACCGATTCGCCAGCGACCAAGACGTGTGCCAGTAGCACGGGAACGTGAAGTGGAAGCTATGATCGACGGTATGGTGAACGAAGGCGTAATCGAGCCTTCGTCCAGCCCGTGGTGCTCTCCGGTTGTCCTAGTTAAGAAGAAGGATGGCAGCATGCGCTTCTGTGTAGACTACCGCCGATTGAATGACATCACGAAGAAGGACAGCTACCCGCTGCCAAGGATCGATGACACACTGGATACGCTGACGGGGATGAAGTGGTTTTCTACCTTAGACCTAAAAAGTGGCTACTGGCAGGTGGAAATAGATCCTCGAGACAAAGAGAAGACGGCATTCTCCACAGGCAAAGGACTGTGGCAATTTAACGTCATGCCCTTTGGATTGTGCAACGCTCCGGCTACTTTTGAGAGACTGATGGAGCGAGTGCTTATGGGACTGATTGGAGACGCCTGCTTGGTCTACCTGGATGACATCATCATCGTGGGGCGCACCTTCCAGGATCACCTTCGGAACTTGGAGCAAGTGCTGTCAAAAATACGAGGTGCTAATTTGAAGCTGAGTCCGAAGAAATGCGCGTTATTCAGACGGCAAGTGAACTTTCTAGGACATGTGGTCTCGGAGAACGGTATTCAAACTGACCCGGATAAGATCATTGCCGTGAAGGAGTGGCCAGTTCCAGAGAACAAAACGCAGGTCAGAGCATTCCTCGGATTGTGCTCCTACTATCGACGGTTTGTGAAGAACTTTGCTGACATTGCTCGACCTCTTCATAAGCTCACCGAAGACAGAGTGCAGTTCTGTTGGAATGAGAGCTGTGACGTTGCATTCCAGAAGCTTAAGGAACATCTGTGTACTACACCTATTCTAGGCTACCCTGACAATGAGCATGAATTCATAGTTGACACAGATGCCAGTAACACCGGAATTGGCGGCGTGCTGTCACAGAAGAAGGGTGATCAAGAAGTTGTTATAGCATACTTCAGCAAGACCTTATCCAAACCCGAAAGAAACTACTGCGTCACCAGGCGGGAACTCTTGGCTGTAGTAAAGACGTTGCAGCATTTCAACAAATACTTGTTGGGCCGTAAATTCCACCTGCGAACCGACCATGCAGCGCTGAAATGGCTACTTCAATTTAAGGACCCAGAAGGACAAGTAGCTAGATGGATTGAACTACTGCAAGAGTTTGATTTTGTAATACAACATCGCAGCGGCAAGTCCCATGGTAACGCAGATGCCCTATCGCGTAGGCCGTGTCCCGACCAGTGCAAGCACTGTAGCCGACAGGAAGCAAAGCAGGCAGCGCTAGTGAGGATGCTAAAGACGGATCTAAGCGACGAATGGAGAGAAGCTTTGCAGAGTGCTCAGCGAGATGACAAGGATGTACAGCCGATTCTTGAATGGAAGAAATCAGATGCGCCTAGGCCCAAATGGAGTGATATCGCAGCAATGAGCCCCATCACCAAGAGTTATTGGGCACAGTGGGAAAGCTTGGTCGTCCAGGATGGAGTTCTGTGCCGCAAATGGGAAAACGCTCGCGGTAACCAGTGCCATTTGCAAATGGTAGTGCCCAAAACTAAGGTGCCGGAAGTCTTGCAGCTCTATCACAATGGTGCTTCGGGAGGTCACATGGGAGTTAAGAAGACCCTTACTAAGATCCGGGAGCGGTTTTATTGGCTCCACTGTCGAGATGACGTCGAGGATTGGTGCCGCAAATGCACAAGTTGTGCGGCTGTCAAGGGGCCACATACTCGAAGCAGAGGTGCATTAAAGGTGTACAATGTGGGAGCTCCATGGGAGCGCATAGCGTTGGATGTCGCTGGGCCGTTTCCTGAGAGCCAGGACGGAAACAAATACTTCTTGGTTGTGATGGATTACTTCACGAAGTGGCCTGAAGTGTTTGCAATCCCAAATCAAGAAGCTACCACAGTGGCTGATAAGCTGGTGCATGAAGTCTTTTGTCGGTTCGGGGTGCCCTTGGAAATCCACAGCGATCAAGGCCGGAACTTCGAATCTGAGGTGTTCAAGGAGACTTGTCGCGTAATGGGTGCACATAAAACCAGGACCACGGCTTATCATCCGCAATCAGATGGCATGGTTGAACGGTTTAACCAATCACTGGAAAGGTACCTGGCGAAGGTCGTGGAGAGCAAACAAAGAGATTGGGACAAGCACATCCAACCATTTCTCCTGTCATATCGCAGTGCGGTCCACGAAACTACAGGAGTAACACCAGCTTTTGCCAATTTCGGTAGAGAGCTCCGTTTACCTGCAGACCTTATCACCGGTATTCCACCAGAATCTCCACGCAATATAACGGATTACGCAACCGAGCTACGCAACAGGATGAACGACGTATACGAGCACATCAGGGAATCTGGACAACAGATGTCTGAGAAGATGAAGACTCGCTACGACCGGAAGGCAAACAACAAAGGCTTCGATGAGGGATCATTGGTATGGCTTCATAACCCAGTACGAAGCAAAGGAAAATCGCCTAAGTTACAAGCCAGATGGGACGGGCCATATCGCATAATTACCAGGATGAACGACGTCACCTATCGAATCCAGAAGGGGTCGCGAGGTGCACCGAAGATAGTTCATGTGGACCGGTTGGCTCGTTACTATGGGTCTAACGATGTTCGAGACGAACACGTTTAAGAGGGAGGCCGTGTTACGAATTGAAAATAACGCCATCTATCCGTGAATGGGAGAACTACATGAGATTAGATGTATCGGGTTTAAGGCTGTTTCATCTATCCTCTAATAGATGGCGTAGGTGTAAATAGAACATTTACGCAATTCTAGAAACACCTTACACGTTTCCAGAAATATCGTGAGTCGTCTCGAAAAGCCTAGTGATGTTATCCGGCCAGTATAAATAGAGCGGGAGCGAACGGACCGGACAGTAACAATTGAATACGGAAAGCGATCAACATCAAGCGAAGGAAGTAATTCGGAAGTGTTTAGTGGTGTTTTATTAGTGTTGTTCTAGTGGTGTGAATAGTGTGTTACTAGTGAAGTGAAAATTAAGTGTGTGTATCTCGTATTATACTTAGTGTTTGTGTAGTAAATAAAGTTCAGTTTTCTGGCATAGTGAGTTATAATTTATCGTCGAACCCCAGCTCGTAACAATACTTTTTCTATAATCATACAATATTATCATTCACTTCGTCCCATCTCTACAGTCAAATGTCATATTGACAAGACATCGTAATAATCTGTGGTTTGAAGTGTCATCATAATTACGGTTTTCTTTAAATTAATATGTTTTAAAAGAGAAATATGAAGCTATTTTAGGTGGAAAATAATGTTTTGGTATTTGAACAACATTGTAAATATTTTCTTGTAGCATATATTACGTGATTCGGCCACAATCTTGTGATTTGTGATGAAGGTATGTTTGTTTACTAGTTGTGCCAGGTAAAGATGAACGCATTATACTATGAACCACTGTAATATGTTCCACATTAAAAAAAAATATAAGATGCCCGAAAAAAGTCCGTAATTTAAAAACACAAAAATTTTCCTAACATAAAACATAGTTTACCCGTCTGTAGGGTTGATTTCGTGTCGAGGGTATACTGACTTCGTTACCGCGACCCCGTCATCAGGGTCGATAGAGGAACACCGCGGTGTTTTAGTGGGTATGCCCCCCCCCCCGAACATCTAGGGGGGAGAGCCGAGCCGCTTAGAGCATTTCAGCGCGTGTTTTAGGCCTATAACGAAACACCTACCTCAATGAGAACCAGAAATATAGAAGCAGAAAGTCATTGACTACGGCTACGAAAACGTAAAAAATGTATGGGAGAAAACTGTTTTTGCATATAACTTGATGAATGTGCAAGTAAGGTAATTTCTAATGCTTGATGACAAATCTATGCAGCGAGAGCTTTCATTTAAAAAAAAATCACGCGAATCGGTTGGGTAGAACGGTCTAGCCGACTCGTATTATAAAACACAAATTCTTTTAATATATAGATATATGCAATAAACTAAATCAATTGATACATATAAATGATATGTATCCAATCAAACTGACTTATTAATGCAACAACAAATTCAAGTTAGATTTCAACAATACAAATCAACAATTACTGATTGAGGTTATGTATGACAATGTGCTTCAATTTATGTAGGTCAACTTATACAAATAAATAATATGTATTTTAGGCAAAAACTGACCTGACAAACACTACAATACTGTCTACAAGGTGATAAGATACAAGCTTATACCAATCTGAGGTTTGTACTCAGTAATGCAACAGCGGCTAAATTTCAACTACAGCTCTGCACCAAAATTTATGTCTAGAATTACCGTAGCCAGGTAGGGATTTTTAGAACAGAGTTGCAGTGGAAGGTGTAATACATCTACCTGACCACGATAGACAATATATCTAAACACTTTCACTGCGTTGCACAGCGAGTCACAACCAATATTAATAAAATGTTTCAACTCACCTGATATCTTCACTGGTGATATTCTTGAAGTGGACCTATAGGATTAACTCATAATTTTGGCCAAAATAACAAGAGAATCGAACAGATACCAGTCTCTAGTTCAGCGTAGTCCTCCTCGGGCACCAATCAGGAATTCACACACGTGTTTTACAAAGTTCAATGTTCAATATATCACCAATTTACCACAAACTTTGACGGAAGTCAAAAGCGGCAATTGTTAGTAATTACAAGTTAATTCAATTCGCGTTAATTCAAAGGGCGATCAATTTATATCAATTTATCTCGCGAGACAGCACAAGACCGGCGTGTTAATTTTTCAAGGCGGGAACGGAAGTGACAGTTCAGTGTGACCATTGTCAGAAATTTTCAATAGACTAAACAAAATGTTACTCAATCGATCTAATCGATTTGACTTATAATAAAAACTAATTCTATTTCAAACAACGCCTAATAATTTCATGCATGTGACTATACCCATTTGTACCACTATGTGTTACTATACACCACTATTTTTTAATTAGTACAAAAACTTTAAGGACATATTAGCGAAGACATTATTATCATATATGTGACATAAGAATTTCATAATATCTATAAATAGCCAAGTTATAATCATTTGTTTTTTGTAGAAAATCTCACCTAAATCATAGACATATTTTACAATCCATTCACTACTTCATTGATAGAACTTACTTTCCGTCCTACTCTTACGCATTTCCGTCGCACTTATAATGTAGGTAGCCTTAGACAATAAAATGAAGCAAAATAATCAATGTAGGTAGTTACTTTTTATTTTTTTTAATTCTACCCTCTCCTTCATAGTTTATCCGGGCTTAGGACCGGCAACATTTACCGTTTTACAAGTAATTAAATACGAGGTATGTAATTCTAATTACATACCTACGTATTAAGCAAACACATATCAAAATAAAATAAGGTATTCTTTAATAAAAGAAAAGAGTAATTTTGGCGTATTTATGAAGTTAGAATCATCTGCTATTTACAAATATTATTTTATCATCATCATGCCTAGAGACGACCACTGCTGGACATAGGTCTCCCTCAAGGTTCTCCACACGGACCGATTTTGAGCCGCCCACCTCAAATTATTAATTACTTAAGTAGGTATTATGTACTAACCTTACAAGTATTTCCATTGTCCTTCGAAATGTCCACCATCATTGTCAATACACAGATCACAGTCTTTTCACTTCGTCAAAAGCGTCCAATATGCGCAGTTTTAATTGTTCGACACTAACCGGCTCACTTTTGTACACTCACAAAATGATGTCTATAGGTGCTGTGCTGTGTAGCTGCACTCACGATTCCTCCACTCATAAAGTACGCACGAAGTATAGCTACATACTCCCATGATGTGAACTGATAAGCTATCGCGTCGGGCAAACGTAGACAAACAATTTAATCGAAAACTTAGATGCGCTTACTTCTGCTAGCAATTTAGCACTGTTTGTCGCATCAAGTCGCGGCGCGGGCGCAGAGGGACAGGGGGAAATTTATCAATGGGGCTTATCAATGGAGTTTACTACTGTTACTACTTATAGTACGCGGGTCGCTCATAGTATTAGTTATGCATTTACCAATTATTACGTATTTTTGTGGACAGTTTTAGACAGTTTTGGGACTTAGTGTTTTTATTTTTTAACTACATAAATATGATCAGTTAAAGATACTTAGTGCCCCGTTAAATTTTTTGTACTAATTAAAAAATAGTGGTGTGTAATCGACGCTTAGCCATAAATAAAGTAGTATCATTTCGTACTTGCTGGTGTTTTATTCGAATAAATCCCAACCTTTACGAGTATAATGATTTTGAGACGCTCTTGTATCAGTAGTTGCGTGTTCAGAAGAGATATTTGGTAAATCTGTATTTTTATGGTAAGAAATCATCTTTGGAAACACATGTAAATAATTAAAGTTATTTTAAGCCCTGGTAGGCAATATTATTACTATTTGTGTTGATGTACCTTTCGTATTCAATGAGTGAAAATAGCGAAGGCAAGTGACAAATACATTAACCTGACGAATATTTTTTAAAGAGTTGCTTGAAACATAAACTGTTGATAATAATGTATGTTTTTCAATGCTACATAATATATGTATGTTTTGGTTCAAACACAAATAAGAATCTTGACGCAGAGGATCTGTCCTTCCTTTTCGCTGTGTTAGAAAATTTATAAATACTAAAGTTCTGAAATCTGCCAATTATAAGTCTGAAGTAAAATTTCTTGAAAGTTTAGCACGCAGATCATCAAAATAGAATAGACAATAAAAACATTGTAATACGAGGCTTTAGTGTTCTAAACTTTAGCTCACGCACAAGGCGGTTATTCAGTGTCTAAGACACGCTAACAAAAGAATTGACTCACAATCAATACTAATCAAAAGGTTAACAACATTTTAACCTAACCCGTTGAAACCTTCGTTAAAAAGCGAATACACCATAAGTCATGTTGATACACTGTCCCACTGCTGGGCACGGACATCTTCTGAATATAAGATGGGTTAAGTTATAGTCCACCATGCTGGCCAAGTGCGAGTTGGCAGGCTTTAAATGTTTTCTAGAACATTATGGAGAACTCTCAGATATGCCTCACGATATTTTCCTTCACCGTTAGCAAGTGATGTTTATGATAACTTCGAAACATCTCTGGTGCCCACCCTGAGTTCGGAGCATTCTCCATTTGTTATTTTCACTAGTATATCGTACCTTTTTTTAAAAGCGAAGATTCTCTTAAATCACAGAGAATATCGACATAAAGTAACAGTACCTATACTGTTGTGTTTCGTTCGGTGAGTGAGAGTGCTGGAAGCCCAATCTGATAATCTGTCGCCCTAATCCCACTCTTCCTCCTATCATTTTCATCATCATCGGCCCTATATATAATTTGTCCCACAGCTGGGTGCGGGCCTCTTCTCACTATAAGAAGGGTAAGGTCATAGTCAACCACGCTGGCCATGTGCGGGTTGGCAGACTTCACATGTCTTTCGAGAACATTATGGAGAACTCTCAGACATGCAGGTTTCCTCACGATGTTTTCCTTCACCGTTTAACATGCGACGATTAACAATTTAATACAAACATAACTTCGAAAAGTCATTGGTGCGCGCCGTGGATTCGAACCCGAGACCCTCTGCGTAGCAGTCCGTCGGTCTCTCCACTAGGCTATCGCTGCTCCTAACTATCATTTTACCCAACTCAAAGGGCAGCAACGCACTTGTGACTCCTTTTTTTTTTTTTTTTTTTTTCTCGAGGTGGAAAATCCCTTCGGATCTCCGGCTCCTGGGGGAAATGCGAGCCGGAGTAAGTGGCGTTTCCACTAAAAACCACCTCGACTGCCGACCGAAGACGCCCTACGGGAAGAAGACAGGGTACAGGTGCTGTCCAGTCTTCCTCCCATGGCGCCATGTTCAACTCAACCCAGCACTTGTGACTCCTGTGGCGTTGTGTGTGTCCATGGGCAGCAATCGCTTAGCAACAGGCGATCTGTCTGCTCGTTTGCCGTCTACTACATTAAAAAAATATATAGCATTGCCAAAAAGGGTGAATAAAAATAAATTATTTTAATTGTGCCTCATTTAATTATCCAAATAAACAAGTCACTTAGTATGTGTCTCGGTTATCGCAAGATATTATCGTTATCCGTATCTCTGATCTCCTACCAACAGTTATTAGTCCCGTTTTGTTCACAACTTCGCTTTAACAAAATTCCCGCGATAGCATTTATCAGAAAATTTATAAATAATATTTGTTTTGTATTTAAATGAGCCTTTTTGTTTAGGAGTGCTGTTTCTAAGGGGACACTTACCAACAACTCGCTTGCGTATAATAATTATTTATCAGGCCCTGTATAAGAACACCATACTACAACACCGGCTTCATTGTTCATACTTACTAGTGCCACCGTGATCCATTGGGTAACGCAAGCGTCTGCTGATCGGGTTCGATCCCGGGTTCGATTCGCGGGTCGGACTAAAATGTTACTGAGTTTTGCACGATGTGAACTGAGCACGGAGTATGGCAATGTTATTGGCAGTGACAATGTTATGTAGTTACCGGGCGAAGGCAAACGCCTCACTCCCTATTACGTAGCACCTACAAATTAATAACATGGTGAAATGTGGGTGTAATTTAACACCTCGGCCTACCCCTTCGGGGAGACAGGCGTGAGCCTATAACAATTACTCACTAGTACTAAAGCAGCACAAGCTTGTACCAACACCCTACGTCGGCGGGCAAAGACCATTAAAACGAATGGTCTCACGGAATGATGTTCGGAATAATAAATAAAAATATCGCAGCGGGGTGCTTATAGCGATGGCCTTTGCTATAGATAGCTGCCGTAAACCTTGGTCTAATTATTTACGAGGTTAGATAAGTGAAATGTACGTATCTTTTGTGTCTGACTCAGGCAAAAGGTGCAGTGAAAGTGTGGGCGCACACGGGTAACACGCGAGAACACAATAGCACAATTCGCTTTCATATATTTGATTCCAGTTACTGCCAGTGCCTTCGAGCGCTTGAGTGCCCTTCATAGCGACTTAAGGTTGCCTATATGCTGTTCTGATTTGTCAGCAGCTTACACAACATACCTACCTAAAATTTTATCGAAAACTATTTAACCGTTTTTGTATGAAAGAGTAACAAAATTTATTTAATTTAAAAAGAGTAACAAAAAATCCCGCATCATAGTAGCAATAGACTCGTACACAGTGTTGTCTGCGTTGTACGCTACTGAGTCCATATTATTTGGTTTTTGTGGCCACTAGCCACCACAAAATGTTAGCACAAAGTTTGACTCTCATCACTGTTGCGTAATTCTATAACGTTTATTTATCAGCAGCGTGACAACTACACTTTGTTCATCAAAGTCTCCTATGATTCTGTAAACAATGGGTGGAATACAATAGGTCCACAATAGGTATATCTTATATCGACCACGTGAAAGTCATCTTGTGTCCACGATTTAGGGTGGTTTCAGCAGGTTTTTTGAAGCGCGTCGTAATGTAGCGCGCGTATGCTGAAATGACCGTATTCGCTCAGCGAAATACGCTAATCTGAAACCGCCCTTAGACGGTTGGTTTATTTACGCCGAAACGTCGAGACAAACACAATGTATTTCACATATTTTCATAAGTTGCGAAAGTTTAAAAGTATTCGCCGACCACGTGTAGCTGTCGCGCGTTTTAGCTACTTTTGTAGTCGCTTCTAACTTTTTATTCACGGATGTGGTTGCTAGTATATTATCTTATGAAAATATTCGCCTAATAAGGCAGTAAGTGGAATCGCAGACTGATGAACTATTGTGTGCCCTGGAATGTCACGGGTTTTCTTTTTTCAATTCTCCGTATTTGTCTGTACTCAATTAACATTTGTTTGTAAGGAAAAGACAGTTATTGGAATGAGTAATTTATAGTCAAAAAACTATTTCTTTTGCCTGTATCTCCGAAACGATAGGCAGAGGTGTACCTTAATGTTTGTAAAGGAGGGAATAAAAGATATTGTTTGCGCAACGATTAGATATATTGTGTCCATTAAAATACAGGTAACATTGCTTGTATAGGTACAAGTCAAAACCCTATTCTAGTCGATGCTTTTCCTAGTTAAATTACATCTTGAGAGAGAGGCCGAAAGAAACTCAGTTTCAGTGCCTGTTTTGTCATTAATAATTGTTTTTTAATTAAAGAATTAAGAAATAAATGTAATATTATGATAGCATATTGTACTATGCAGTATAAAACAACTACCTCAATAGTCTAGCGGCAAGACTAACAGCATGCTATGCACAAGGTCTCGAGTTGAAACCCACAAGGGCAGCACTGACTTTTCAATGTTAAGAGCGTATTAAATGGTTAATAACCACTTGCTAAACAGAGAAAAATACTTGGTGTTTTTGTGTTTGTCACTTAAATGTTTTTGAAGTTGGGAGCTGTCATTTAACTTTTTTTTTCATTGCCCTTTTGAGGCAGCATATCCGTGCATATCCATACTCACTTATATTTATATTTTCCTTTCTTCTTATTATCTCTTCTTATTATAGATTTACCTCGTAGTCAACTTAATTTTCTTAGGCATCACAGTTTGTACGTAATGATGGCTGAATCAAATCTACTGGAAGCTGCTTACTTTCAAAAATAATGTGGACACTTATTTGTTTTCTCTGATAATAAAGACAACTACCGCTCTTGACTAAATCATAGCGAAGATGAGATAAAACTTGTATATATAACATTCTTGCGTTACTGACTGACTAGCAGACAAGCCAGACCCAAACTATTGGGCGCAACAAGAAGAAATTTCAAATGTATGTTCCTTGGGGACCGTAGAGGTGCACTAAGAAGAGATTTCCTGAAATTCTCACGGGCCCGGACAGAAATAGTTGAATTTAATAAACATAACTACGTTAAAAAAAACCGACTTCAAAAACTTTAAAAAAAAATATTATTTTTACTTTTTTACATAGTTTTTGAAGTCTATGACCGACATCAAGTATATTGACTACACTCATTTGTTCTGTGATATTTATCAACCGATTCAAAAGCACGTCCACGCAATTTAGTAATTCTTTATGATAGTTACATTGCGTACAAGTCACTTGAATGTCAACATTATTGAAAGTGAACAACCTATACCTAACTGCATAATTGAAATAATGACCTGAATAACCGCAATTTATTACCACATTCATCATTCTGCACGTACCTTTCGTTTTACAGTTCTGCGTGTGCTAGGTACAAATAAAATATGTTTTTTACTTTACATAGCTCTACAAAAAGCAATTTCTTTCCCAAATTACTGGTATTCATAGTTTTCAGTTGAGTGAATTCAGGCTGCTAATGGTATCAGAAACATGACCATTTCGTCATATTATGTCCTATGTCCGTAGTATTGGAAAATTACAAATTGTCCAAAACTTGCTCAGACTTTAGACAGCATCTGCTTACTACTTACCAGCTTTGCCGTAATAATTTTTAGTACAATTTTTGGTGTCCATTTATATGGACAACATGTATCTGCAACTTAGCCAGATCAAAATGAAAATGAAAAAATGAAAATGAATGAAAATTAATTTTATTTGCGTAAAATGTCGGTACATACATCGCTGATTTTTTATTGGTTTAGAAAAAAAAACCTCATGTCCGAAATCAAATCCTCTATTCATATTCAAAATCAAAATTCACCTAGCACCTAAAACAAAAAAGTTATAAAAGTCAGTTACTGTTGGAAATACATACATACATACATAGACACACGCCTGTTTCCCCGAAGGAGTAGGCAGAGGCCTTATTAAACGCCCACTTTTCGCCAGTTTTTTGATCCCACGTAATAGGTGGCGAGACCATTGCCGCTTATTGGGATATTTTGTGTGCCAGAGCCTCGTCCGTTGATCGGCAGGTGCACCACTTGCAGTTGAGGTTGGCTTGGGACCCTAAGTTCTTGGTGGGAACCCTATGCACCCATGTTGGAAATACGTAGTAACTTTATGAGTTGCGTTCGAGCGCCGCGCGGTCGTGACCTCGCCGCGCGCGCTGCCGGCGTCCTCAGCTGTTACCTACAGCGGTTGTAGGTAGTTAGTGCGGACCGATAGTGATACGTAATTTACTTAGAAAACAAGATTTAGGTAATTACGATGCTAACAATTTTAAATACATTTTTCTTCTTTTGTTCTCTTTTTAAGAACCCCTCCCGCACCCTAGTGCTAAATCCTGTGTCACGAGGGACATTACAAACCTACCACTAACGGACACAGGAATCGAAACAAGAATTTATGAATCACACTACGTGTTGTGTCAAACATCGCTTAAACCACTACGCCAACCATGAAGTGCAGTAATAAATAATTAGAACAATAAACGTATGTAACTAAATAGCTATGCCTATTCAATAATTCCTTCGTACATTACTCGGACTTAGAATAAAAATCGTAGAATAAGCTGTGAGTTCACGAGATCATAATGAACTTGTAGAAGAAAAACGATAAACTAAGAATTATTAGTTAGGTACGTTATTAGTCATAGGTACCTACATTATCTTTTGAATAACTAGACAAAGATTTTAACAATGGAAAAGTTTAGTATTTGTAACGTATTTAATAAGAATGTAATCTTAGTAGGTAATAAACCAAATCATTTATCTTTGCTGTCTGCGGCCTACATCACAATTAATTTACACATTTCACACATTGTCTTTTAGTTTCACTTATGTGTTTCTTTCACCTTATCACCTATGTACTTTACACTACGCTTCGAACTCGTCACTTCTTAATACACTCGCACCTTATACGCGAACTCAACATTGGAATACTTATTCATAATTTCGATCACTTATGAAGCGCGCGCGACGTAACGCGGGTACAGTGACGAGATGGAACGTGACGTACGGGCGTCCCGTTGACCTAATTTCGCAAGACTAAAGGCTGTCGAAGTGACGAACGACGAATTGCAACCGATCCCCACCCCGACCCCTGTCGGCCCGAGTTGCGATGCGCGCACGCCGGGGTCGGGATCTGTACCTATAGTGCAATGTTTATCTGTGTGTGTCGTATGTTTAATATGTGTATGTGTGTGGCACGATCGAACATATATCGGCGCGCGTGATTTTTTCATAAGAGTGGTAACTACGAACTCTCGAACCAATAACTTATTATTTTTGTTACGATTTTTATAGCTTAGATTTCAAATTTTATTAGCTAGTTAGGTTCCATTAAACAATAGTATACAGATAGTTTTCGCTCCAAAACCAATTAAAAATTAGCGTGTATAGATGAAATACAACTGAAATTTGAGTCCTTAGACATTTTGTCATTTAAGACATGCAAAATTATGATTATGTCCTTATTACTATAAAATTAAATATAATATTATATATATAGGAGTGAAACTGTTAGGTTGTACATATTTCGTGGTATATTGATTACATCATTTGAACAATTCTGGTAACGAGGAAAAATGATTTTTCTATTAGCCATGTTTTAAGTTTTTTACAGAAAATGTGAAATGGCATATTTTTTATATATTCGGGTAGGGCATTATAGATACGCCCACAAATTGCAGTACATTTTTTTCGATACAGTGTTGTTCTAGGATCTTTAGGTAACACTATTCTGTCTGGATTCCTGGTATTACGAGCATATTGGTATTTTGCTTTCTTGCACAGATTAGGGTTTTGTTTTACAAACTTAGCTGTCTGGAGGATGAACATACCTGTTAGCGTTAATATTCTATACGTTTTAAACAAATGTTTACACGACTCCCAGGTGGTTTACCAGCAATGGCTCTGATACATTTCTTTTGCGCTAAGAATGCTCTTTGCATATCTGTTGAATTTCGCCAGATGATGAGACCGTAGGCTAGAATGAGTATACACAGCCGTGGTATGCCATAAGTACGGTGTTTTCAGTCGAGGTCTTACGCAATTTGTATAGAACATATTATAAAAATCTGTTTAATTTATTGCCAACTTTGTCGACGTGTAATTTCTAGTTTAGGTTTTTATCCATGACAATACCTAGGAATTTAGTTTCTTTGGTTTCCTGAATTTGCTCAGTTTTATGACTAATATTCAAAGTAATTTGTGGTCCACCATATGTACTAAATTGTATAAATTTAGTTTGACTAATGTTAACCTGTAGATTATTGTCAGTAAGCCATTTTATTATTGAATTTATAGTATTATTAATGTCAATAGAAAATTTGTCAATGTCAATTTTTTATCGCATGTCATTATTAGGGAAAAGTCATCAGCAAATAAGATACACAGATTTATAGTCATGTCAGGTAGGTTATTTATATATATTTAAAATAATAAAGGCCCAAGGACGCTGCCTTGCGGAACACCGAATTTGTTTATGAGATGAGTTGATTGAATCGACTTAAGTTCTTTCTTGTCATTTATATTTTCAATCTGAACAAATTGTTTTCGGTCTTCTATGTATGTTTCAAGCCAGTCTAAGGCTGGTCCCCTAATACCATTCCTATTAAGTTTTTCTATTAGCGTGTCGTGGGATACAAAGTCAAATGCTTTTGACATGTCAAAGAATATTACAGTAACTATTTTACCATTGTCAATGCGTTCTATTATTTTTGATTGTGATATGATGATTTACCTTTTTGGAAGCCATACTGTTCATTTCGTATAATATTATGCTTCTGAATGAAACCAATGAGGCATTTATACATAGCTGCTTCAAAAATCTTTGACATAATTGGTATCAACGATATTGGCCTATAGTTCTCAATGCTGGTATTTTCTCCCTTTTTATATAAAGGTTTGACAATGGAAACCTTGAGTAGACTTGGGAAACGGCCCTCTTTAAATGATAGATTGATTAAAAGTGTCAAAATAGGCGTAATTTCTACCGCACAAGCTTTAAGAATTTTTGTTGAAATTTCATCATAGCCCTCACTATTAGTATTTTTTAGAGAGATGATGATACTTTGCACTTCGTGACAACTTAGTGGTTTTAGAAAAATACTGCTGCATATGCTAGTTTTGCACGTGTTACGTGTAGAGTTAGTATCTTTGTGAGCAGAGTTTGTGAAATATTGGTTAAAAGTATTTGCTATGTAGTATGGGTTGTTTAGCTGTTCATTGTCTTTATGAATGCTAGTTAATCTCTCGATTTGTGTCTGTGATTCTGACATCTGTTTTATTAAATTCCAGGATGTCCTACATACATTATTTGATATATTCATCATATGAAGATTGTAATTTTTTATCGACTGATTGATGCAGTTACGTAAGAGTTTGAAATATTTTTTGTATTTCTTTATGGTATTTCTACTTTTATCACTCTAATGTTTGTAGCGCAATAAGCGTTTCGTCTTACAGCTAATTTTTAATCCCTTGGTTATCCATTTTAATCGGCGTGCTTTATTGGATGTTTTAATTTTGATTTTAGGGAAACACAGGTTGTGTGTGTGTTAGCAGTTTGGTGGTGTCGTAGAAGGATTTAAAAGCACTTTCCAAGTTATTTTCATTATATGCTTCGCTAAATGAGAGGCTTGACAGATATTCTATAAACTTATTAAGGTAGTCATCGTAATAGTCTCGTTTGTAAATAAAGTATTCTAATATAGGAGTTTGTATATTTGCCATTGGAAAGTTAAGTAATTGTGCAGTGTTGTGGTCAGATATGTCTAGATGTAGTAGTTCACCTGTTGCATAGGGCATTGGTTTATATGAATTTGTAAGTTATAGTTTTTGATAAGATCTAGTAAGAGTCTACTTTCCTTGTTGTTAGGTTTTAGCGTATTTATGTTTAGGTCCTCAACGAAGACATTTTTTTTATTGCGATTGTAAGTTATCTTAAATAGAAGTTTTTCTAGATTATTAAGAAACAAGTTGCTATTAGAGTCAGGTATTCTATACAGGCAAATTATAAACATATTTAGACTGAATAAATCTATTCCACAACATTCAAAATGTTTGTCAATAGAGAGATCACTACAGAAGTTTGCCTTTCTACAATATATCCCCCGTTTGACAAAAATATATACGCCACCTCTTTTTTGTTTAGTCTGTCTTGATTATGATGTTGCTAGGTAATAACCAGATATATTTGCTGATTGGTCGTGTCCTTTTTGTATTAAAGATTCCGTAAGGCACAATATATCTATGTCTTTGTTTTCATCTAGAAGTGAATTTTAGCTGTATTTCTATTAAATGTCGCTTGCTAAACAAACCAGCAATATTTTGGTGTAGAATCCTAAGAAATGAAAATCCGTCCATATTGCCATCAGCCACGAAAAAAGTCCTCAGTAGATACACCATCCTTGGGTGATTTTTGGTTCTCTCTCTCTCTTTGGTGTATAAGACTCAGTTTGAGTGTGTTGACTACGAGTCAATGTTATGTTTTTTTCGCCGTTAGTATTAAATACAGTGATCGATCGTTGTCGATATGTACCCACATCTGTGCAGACAGCGCTGTTTAATTGATTTAAGAAGCGCTTATTCTATCTACCTGATCCAGTGCAGAATTAATGTTTTTACAGAAGTCAAAATAATAATTTCGATTTCGACTCATACAGTCGAGGCACACTAGAAACTGGTTTTGCATACGAGTGTCATGTGATGTGCGTGTAAAGTACCTAGCACTGGCAGTGACGCTGTCTTGCTGAGCGATTCTCGCCCTTATGGTGATCGAGTGGGAAGTTGTTTGACTGTACCTTTCGTACGAGTGATTATAGTGCAGGCAAGTGACAAATAGGTTAACGTGATCAATATTTGTTATTCAAAGCGTTGCTTGAAATATAAACCCGTGATAATTTATCTCTTTTTCAATACTACATAACATGTGTATA
Organism: Euclidia mi; assembly: GCA_944739405.2. Lineage (NCBI taxonomy): Eukaryota > Metazoa > Arthropoda > Insecta > Lepidoptera > Erebidae > Euclidia > Euclidia mi. The sequence goes on along the minus strand of OX123191.2, from coordinate 8,706,087 downwards.
TTTTAGTTCAAACACGCCGTGGAAATCTGCCCATCCCTTTAGCAGTGTTAGAAAATTTATGAATACTAAACTTCTAAAAACTAGAAAATACACTTCTGAAGTAAAACTTCTCGAAAACTTAGCACGCAGGTCATCAAAATAGAATAGACGATAAAAACATTGTAATAGAGACTTTAGTGCTCTAATCTTTAGCTCACGTACCAGGCGGTTTTTCTGTGCCTAATACCCAACATGCTAACAAAAGAAATGACTCACAATCAATACTAATCAAAAGGTTAACAACATTTCAACCTAACCCGTCGAAACCTACAATAGAAAGCGAATACACCATAAGTCATGTTTATACACTGTCCCACTGCTGGGCACGGACATCTTCTGAATATAAGATGGGTTAGGTTATAGGCCACTACGGTGGCCAAGTGCGAGTCGGCAGGCTTTAAATGTTATCAAGAACATTATGGAGAGCTCTCAGATATGCCTCACGATGTTTTCCTTCGCCGTTAGCAAGTGATGTTTACATAACTTCGAAACATATCTGGTGTTCGCCGTGAGTTCGCATTGGTATTTTACTAGTCTATCGTAACTTGTTTTAAAAGCAAAGCTTCTCTCAAATCACAGAGAATACCGAAATAAATTAACAGTACCTATAGGTACTGTTACTTTATGTCAGTTGTGTTTCGTTCGTTGAGTGAGAATGCTGGAAGCCCAATCCGCTATTCTGTCGCCCTAATCCCACACCTCCTCCTACCATTTTACCCAAACCAAAGGGCAGCAACGCACTTATGACTCCTCCAGTGTTGCTTGTGTCCATGAGCAGTAATCGCTTATCATCAGGCGATCTGTCTGCTCGTTTCCCGCCTATAACATAAAAAATATATATAGCATTGCCAAAAAGTGTGAATAAAAATTAATTATTTTAATTGTGCCTCATTAAATTATCTAAATAACTAGGTCACTTAGTATGCACCTCGGTTATCGCGAGATCTTGTCGCTATCCGGATCTCTGATCTTCTACCAACAGTTAATAGTCCCATTTTGTTCACAACTTCACTTTTACAAAATTCCCGCGGTAGCATTTTTCAGAAAATTTATAAATAATATTTGTTTTGTATTTAAAAGAGCCTTTTTGTTAAGGAGTGCTGTTTCTAAGGGGATACTTACCAACAACTCGCTTGCATATAATAATGTTTTATCGGTCCCAGTATAAGAACACCATACTACAACACCGGTTTCATTGTTCATACTTACTAGTGCCACCGTGATCCATTGGATAACGCATGCGTCTGCTGATCGGGTTTGATCCCGGGTTCGATTCTCGGATCGGCCTAAAGTGTTACTGAGTTTTGCACGATGTAAACTGAGCACGGAGTTTGGCAATGTTATTGGCAGTGACAATGTTATGTAGTTACCGGGCGAAGGCAAAAGCCTCATTCCCTATTACGTAGCACCGACAAATTAATAACATGGTGAAATGTGGGTGTAATTTAACACCTCTGCCTACCCCTTCGGGGAGACAGGCGTGAGTCTATAAAAATTACTCACTAGTACTAAAGCAGCACAAGCTTATATCAACAACCTACGTCCGCGGGCACAGACCATTAAAACGAATGGTCTCGCGGAATGATGTTCGGAATAATAAATAATAATATCGCAGCGGGGTGCTTATAGCGATGGCCTTTGCTATAGATAGCTGCCGTAAACCTTGGTCTAATTCTTTACGAGGTTAGATAAGTGAAATGAACGTATCTTTTGTGTCTGACTCAGGCAAAAGGTGCATTGAAAGTATGGGCGCACACGGGTAACACGCGAGAACACAATAGCACAATTCGTTTTCATATATTTGATTCCAGTTTCTGCCAGTGCCTTCGAACGCTTTAGTGCCCTTCATAGCAACTTAAGGTTGCCTATATGCTATTCTGATTTGTTAGCAGCTTACACAACATACCTACCTACAATTTTATCGAAAACGATTTAACCGTTTTTGTATGAAAGAGTAACAAAATTTATTTAATTTAAAAAGAGTGACAAAAAATCCCGCATAATAGTAGCAATAGACTCGTACACAGTGTTGTCTGCGTTGTACGCTACTGAGTCCATATTATTTGGTTTTTGTGGCCACTAGCCACCACAAAATGTTAGCACAAAGTTTGACTCTCATCACTGTTGCGTAATTCTATAACGTTTATTTATCAGCAGCGTGACAACTACACTTTGTTCATCAAAGTCTCCTATGATTCTGTAAACAATGGGTGGAATACAATAGGTCCACAATAGGTATATCTTATATCGACCACGTGAAAGTCATCTTGTGTCCACGATTTAGGGTGGTTTCAGCAGGTTTTTTGAAGCGCGTCGTAATGTAGCGCGCGTATGCTGAAATGACCGTATTCGCTCAGCGAAATACGCTAATCTGAAACCGCCCTTAGACGGTTGGTTTATTTACGCCGAAACGTCGAGACAAACACAATGTATTTCACATATTTTCATAAGTTGCGAAAGTTTAAAAGTATTCGCCGACCACGTGTAGCTGTCGCGCGTTTTAGCTACTTTTGTAGTCGCTTCTAACTTTTTATTCACGGATGTGGTTGCTAGTATATTGTCTTATGAAAATATTCGCCTAATAAGGCAGTAAGTGGAATCGCAGATTGATGAACTATTGTGTGCCCTGGAATGTCACGGGTTTTCTTTTTTCAATTCTCCGTATTTGTCTGTACTCAATTAACATTTGTTTGTAAGGAAAAGACAGTTATTGGAATGAGTAATTTATAGTCAAAAAACTATTTCTTTTGCCTGTATCTCCGAAACGATAGGCAGAGGTGTACCTTAATGTTTGTAAAGGAGGGAATAAAAGATATTGTTTGCGCAACGATTAGATATATTGTGTCCATTAAAATACAGGTAACATTGCTTGTATAGGTACAAGTCAAAACCCTATTCTAGTCGATGCTTTTCCTAGTTAAATTACATCTTGAGAGAGAGGCCGAAAGAAACTCAGTTTCAGTGCCTGTTTTGTCATTAATAATTGTTTTTTAATTAAAGAATTAAGAAATAAATGTAATATTATGATAGCATATTGTACTATGCAGTATAAAACAACTACCTCAATAGTCTAGCGGCAAGACTAACAGCATGCTATGCACAAGGTCTCGAGTTGAAACCCACAAGGGCAGCACTGACTTTTCAATGTTAAGAGCGTATTAAATGGTTAATAACCACTTGCTAAACAGAAGATTCAGAAAGATTCCTACCATTTTGTCAGTGAAATCAAACACCTACATCTCTCTGACAAGGAAACTATGGTTAGTTTTGATATACAGTCATTATTCACATGCATACCAGTACATGACTGTGTAGAAATTACTAGAAGGAAGCTGACAGAAAACAACATGCCTGAGGAATATGCAGAAATACTCAAACACTGCCTGACAACGGGCTATCTGTTATGGGACAAGAAATACTACATACAAGTAGACGGTGTAGCAATGGGCTCTCCAGTATCGCCTGTTGTCGCTGACATCTTCATGGAGGACTTCGAGGCGCGAGCCCTGCAGACTGCCACCATCACACCGAGGTTCTACAAGCGATATGTAGATGACACTTTCACAATTTTACCAACAGATAGTGTTAATGCTGTCCTAAACCATCTTAATTCTATTAATAACCAAATACAATTCACAATGGAATTAGAGGCAAACAAGTCTTTAGCTTTCTTAGATGTACTTGTCATCAGGAATAAAAACAACTCCTTAAGCCATACTGTGTATAGGAAAAAGACCCATACAAATAGGTACTTATACGGTGAATCTCACCACCATCCTAAACAGTTAGCTACTGTAGGAATGTCTCTGTTTCAGAGAGCCCGCGGGATCTGTGACAAGAAACACCTGGACGCTGAGCTTCAACATGTCAGGCAAGTTCTGCAAGACAACAAGCTCCGACCGCCGCGCCACTGTCACAGATCCCAGAAGAAAGAAAAACCAGCCACAGTAGAGAGACAACCTGCTGTCCTCGCTGCTGTCTGCTGATCGGGTTTGATCCCGGGTTCGATTCTCGGATCGGCCTAAAGTGTTACTGAGTTTTGCACGATGTAAACTGAGCACGGAGTTTGGCAATGTTATTGGCAGTGACAATGTTATGTAGTTACCGGGCGAAGGCAAAAACCTCACTCCCTATTACGTAGCACCGACAAATTCTGCCGTACCGGCGGTTCGAGCGCCGAGATTACCGCCAATTGAGCTTATGTCATTTGATGGAGATATACGAAATTGGCCGTTATTCTATGCGAGTTTTAAGTCTACAGTGCACGATAATGGTTCTCTGACAGATGCTGACAGGTTGTACTATTTAATAGGTAAGCAGTCACCGAAGGCCCAGTCCGTATTTGCAGGTGTCACACACAGTGCTGAGAATTATCAGGTCATATTCCAGTCACTTGATAGGTATCAAGATACTCGTGTTCTAGCGTCTACTTACTTTGATCAGGCTTTAAATCTTAAATTGTCCGGTGCCGCATCTGGTTCGAACTTCCAGCTGTTTATAGACAACTTTGTTACCGCAGTTAGTTCCCTTAAAAACTTAAAATTAAAAGACCTTTCCGACTTTATGTTTCATAAACTCGCTTTAAAAAAATTTGACACTGAAACAATTCGTGCTTTCGAAATGACTGAACGTAATCATAAAATACCAACACTAGATAGTTTTATTTCTTTCATCAAAGATCAGTGTCGAATATTTCATAATACGCAGTCTAGTGCATCTAGCTCGTCTAATAATAACAATAGCAAACAAAAGTCGAATAAATCGCGAAATAGCAATAATAACTCGGTCCCTAATCCGCAATCTTATGTAGCATGCTCGGAATCTAATAATAATAATTCACAGAAGTGTCTGTGCAGTAATATGGTACACGACCATTTCTATAAATGTCCCGCTTTTAATAATTTAAATCCGACTGCTCGTTTCAAATGTGTAAAAGAAAACAAAGCTTGCGTTAATTGTTTAAGTATAAAACATAAAACGAGTGATTGTTCTAGTAAGACGAGGTGTCGTTCATGTAAACAACGACATCACTCATTATTACATTTTGATAAAAGTTATCCGTTGTCGAGTCAATCCGGTAACCTTGACACGATTTCTAGCCCGCCTACGTCGCAGGTGCGGGCCGCCACGGTGGCTTCCCCCTCCGCGTCTCAGTGCGAAGTATCGATGTGTACGACGTCCATTGCGCTGGCGGCGCACACACGCCGACAACCCTCACGCGCTTGTCATGCTCAGCGCGATGCTAAACCGCAATGTACGTCGTCCAAAACGGTTCTATTAGCAACAGCGCAAGTTATCGTTTATGATATTAATAACACGCTGCGCATAGTTCGTTGTTTACTCGATAGCGCGACACAGAGTAACTTTATTACTTCTGATTGTTTCAAACGCCTCGGACTGTGGGATAACTTTAAAAATACTAAATTAGTAGTCAAGGGGATCGGGAGGGGGGGTCAGAAAAACAGTGCAAGGGTTCCGTAGATATTAAAATACATTCGCGTTTTGATAAGGATATTCATTTTAACATTTCTTCGCTTATAGTGGAGCGTATTACGGACACATTGCTGAACGCTAATGTGGACGTATCGCTACTCACATATCTCGAGACCTTTCCGCTAGCAGACACGGAATTTGCAAATCCGGCAGACATTGATGTTTTGATCGGAGCTTCAATATTTCCGCACTTGTTACTACCTAAAGTTGTACGTAGTGAGTAACATAATTTACCGCCCGCTATTGAGCCGGTATTTGGGTATGTGATTATGGGTACCGTACCTACGTTACATACTTCTCATTATATTACGTCTTGTTGTTGTTCTGTTCTTCAAGAAAATAATATTGATTCTCTTCTCAAGCGATTTTGGGAGCTGGAAGAGATTACCGCACCGCCCTCGATGAGCCGTAAGGATCTCGAGTGTGAAGAACATTTCCGCGCTACCACTGTTCGTGACGACAATGGCAGATACGTTGTGGCGTTGCCATTCTATGGTGACCCTTATTAGCTAGGCGACTCGTACGCTGCTGCACGTTTTCATTGTTTAGAACGTAAACTTGATGCATCACTTAAGTAACGCGGCGCCTATAATGACATCATTCGTGACTACCTAAATAAAGGTTTTTTGAGTGTAGTTGTAAACAACGAGGGCAATTCTCTTCCCTCATATTATATCCCGCTTCACGGCGTAGTTCGCGAAGATAAAACCTCTACTAAACTTCATGTGGTTTTAGATGCTAGTTGTAGGACTACATCGGGTCAGTCGATTAATGATATTTTGCATGCCGGCCCTAATCTACAGGCTGATTTATTTAACATCATAATAAAGTTTCGTCCGTTCCAAATCGCTCTGTCAGCTGATTGCCGCCAAATGTTTCTCAGTATCGGCGTTCGCGAATCTGACCGTAGATTTCAACGGATTTTTTATCGTTTTGATAATAAGGAACCTTTAGCCGTGTATCAGTTCAATCGTGTTTGTTTTGGACTCAAGTCTAGCTCATATCACGCGTTACGAGTTGTTCGCCAGTTGATCGCTGATGAAGGCGATCACTTTCCCGCCGCAGCAGCTGTTGCTACTTCCGCTTTGTATATGGATGACATCGCCTGCAGTGTCATATCCGTTCCGCTAGCAATTTCGCTTTGTGAAGAGCTTATTCAGCTTTTCAAGCGAGGCCAGTTTGATCTCGTCAAATGGAAAAGCAATTCTAAGGAGGTTCTCGCACGCATACCTGATTCTCATAAAGCTTCTCCAGACATTGAGTTTGAGAAGTCTGTACCGCATAAAGTTCTCGGTTTACGTTGGAACAAATCCTGTGATAGTTTTCGGTTTGACGTCTCACCGCCAGATGATAAGTGCACCAAACGCACTATGCTGTCCACAGTGGCTCGACTATGGGACATAATGGGTTTTGTGGTTCCCACAATTTTGTACGCCAAGCTCTTGATCAAAAAATTTTGGTTATCAAAGTGTGAGTGGGATGAAACACCCCCTGACCATTTTGTTGCCGCTTGGAGCCAGTTTTGTATTGAGCTTACCGCGCTCAATCAAATTACTATTCCGCGTCATCTTGGGTTGGTAGATGGATGTACCATTAACTTAATAGGTTTCACTGACGCCAGCGAGCGTGCTTACGGCGGAGTCGTATATCCGCATTGGTTCTAACTACTCGGTGCAGTTAGTTTGTGCCAAGTCCAAGGTCTCGCCTGTTAAAACCATTTCGGTTGCGAGACTGGAGTTGTGCGCGCCCCTTCTGTTGTCTCAGTTGCTCCGCAAGGTTCAAGACACAGTTTTACCCCACTACCCTATCAATAAAATATACGCGTTTTCTGACTCCAAAATAGTGCTCGCTTGGATTTATTCTTCTCCTCACCGCTGGCAGACTTTTGTCGCCAATCGCGTTAGTAAATTAATTGAACTTGTTCCTGCTACTTGTTTCAATCACGTCGCGGGTATCGAGAACCCCGCTGATTGTCTGTCTCGTGGAGTTACTCCACTTAATCTTCTGCATCATCCATTGTGGCATCGTGGACCTTCTTTGATTTCCCATGATCCGTCAGAGTGGCCCATGCAACCCTTTGACCACAGTGCAGAGGACGAGGATGTACCCGAACGGAAGTCTGTTTCTCATCCCGTGATTGTTGAGGTTGCTGAATCTCCGATGTATGCACTCGCAATACGCATGTCATCGTGGTCTAAGTTACTCCGCGCCATTGTTTATGTCTGTAGATTTCTTAGGCACCTACCTAATGGGACATTTGTTTCGAGTACTGACCTTGAATTTGCAGAATATAAGTTACTACGAGCTGTACAGGCCGTTCATTTTAGTAACGACATTCAAAATTTGAAAAATAATGTATCTTGTTCTCCCGCTATTCTTAGGCTCAAGCCGTTTCTCGATAAGCACGGCGTCATACGCGTCGGTGGTCGTCTTTCAAATTCGGATGAACCTTATAACTACAAGCATCCTTGCATTCTACCGCGTCATGATCATGTTGTCGACCTTCTTGTTGATTTTTATCACAAGAAGCATCTCCATGTTGGTCCAGAGTTGCTTATGTCCTTACTTAGGCATAAATATTGGATTTTAGCAGCTCGACGAATAATTCGTCACAGAATACATAAATGTAACGTCTGTTTTAAATTTCGTCCGCGTCCGATTTTCTCTCCCATGGCAGATCTTCCTAGCCAGCGCGTCGATCAGGTTGATAAAGCGTTTACACATACCGGTTGTGATTACGCAGGACCACTGCAGTATACGCCAGTGCGTGGTCGAGGTATTAAAGACCGTAAAGCCTGGCTATATATTTTTACATGCTTATCGACGCGCGCTACGCACATTGAAGTTGCGACGGATTTAAGCATAGTGTCATTCCTGGCAGCCCTTAAACGATTTCTTTCACGACGCGGCCCTATACAGTGTTTTTTTTTTTTTATAGTAATAGGCGGCAAACGAGCAGATGAATTGCCTGATGGTAAGCAATTACCGCCGCCCATGGACACAAGCAACACCACAGGAGTCACAAGTGCGTTGCCACCCCTTGGGATTGGGAAAAGAGATAGGATAAGCAGTGGGATGAGGGAGAAGGAATAGGGGATAGGGCCTCCGGAACTCTCACTCACCGAACGAAACGCAACAGCTTAGGTACTGTTACTTTACGTCGATTTTCTGTGAGAGGGTAGTACTTCCCCGGTCGAGCCAGCCCATTCATGCTGAGATCAGGGCTCTACTACCTGTGAAACCTGTTTGTACACGGATAACGGCACTTGTTTCGTGGGCGCAAGCTCTTATTTACGCGACCTTTATAAGTTTCTCAGGGAAGAGTATCGTACTCGTCTTCAGGAAGAACTTTCCATAAATCATATTGACTGGAAGTTTATTCCGCCAGCATCACCACATTTCGGTGGATGCTGGGAAAGCATGGTCAAATTAATTAAAACGCATCTCTTTAAAGTTATAGGTCAACAGATCCTCTCTTACGGAGAGCTTTTAACTGTCCTTGCACAAGTCGAGGCGCTGATCAACTCGCGTCCGCTCACGGCATTCAGAAGTGACCCTGCAGAACCATCCGCGTTAAGCCCTGCACATTTTCTGAACACAGTGCCATTATCGTCATTTCCGGCTCCTGAAGCAGACTCTTCAAGCTTGCTCCAAAGACATACTCTGCTGGATAAACTCGTGCAGTCGTTCTGGCGGCGCTGGCGTGCGGAATATCTACACCAGCTTCAGGCTAGATCCAAATGGAATAGTCCTGCATCCCCTATACAGGATCGTTGGTCGTCCTAATACATGATAATGCTCCGCCGCTTTCATGGCCGTTAGCCATCGTGGAGAAACTGCATACTTCCAAAGACGGTACAACCCGCGTTGTTACCATGAAAACCGCGAAGGGGAGCTACGTGCGCCCTGTTGTACCTCTCTGTCCGCTTCCAACTCAGTGGGATCTAGCTTGAAGTTGGATCTACCTCTTAGTTTAAGTATTTAGTTTGTAGTTTTCGTTATAATTGTTTCGCTAAAGTTAATTTATATTAATTTTAATATCAGCCTATTGCTGTCTTAGCCTATTGATGGGTTATGTGGTAGTACATCCAACATAGCTAAGTTCAATTTTATTGTTTTTAAAGGCAACCCTTTAGGGTTGGGGGGATATGGTAGCACCATCTATCTTTTCTATTGCTAGTTAATTATGTTAACACCTAGCTAATAAATTCCTTTGCATACCGCAGTGTCGGGACGACCGATCTTTTATCCCTTTCTATCCCATTCCCTCCCAAAGGCACGCCTCGCTCTAATTGGTTGCGGAATTCAATGACGCTGCGATCAAGTCAGAGATCAATCGTCACGCTGACCGGCTGCGTCCTGGTGCAGCTCCGCGCCGCGACGAACACAAGCAGCACCGCAATATTTACCGCTTTTATACTATAAACGAGAACTGAACCGCCCGCGGGTGTAGTGGAGTGATCTGTGCAGCTTCGGGCTGGATCCAAGCGAAGTCAAGTTACTTAACCAGCGTTAATGTTCCGTTATCTCGATAAAATGGCAAATATCTGTGACCCTGACGTATAGTCAGAAGTTATTTGTAGTCGAAATACTTCTTAAACTGGCGTGCCTGAAAACAATAACAAGAAGATACTATCATTTTAAAAGATATTTATTGATAATAGCATCTTACAATGCATTTGTAAATTAGTAAGTTATTAATTACTAAATAAGTTTTTGTTTTGTGTGTTTATGCTCCGGACATGTCCAAACCATTGAATGTCAGAGAGGAATTCTGGGACAAGGTTAGATATGTGTTTGCTAGGTGTGAGAATAATGAAAGAATAATTATGTTAGGCGACTTTAATGGCTGGGTAGGTGTGTCTCGTGATGGATATGAGAGGGTTCTGGGACGATTTGGTGACGAGAGAGTGAATGAAAATGGTGAGTGTTTGCTGGACATTTGTATGGAGAGAAAGCTTGTTGTGACAAACACTTTGTTTAGTCACAAGATGATTAATATGTATACATGGCAAAGGCAGACAGAAAGAAGTATGATAGATTTTGTTGTGGTAGATGAACGTTTAAAAGGAAAAATGAAAGATACTCGAGTGTACCGAGGCTTGAATGTGGGTACTGACCATTTTTTGGCTTTAGCCGTATAGCGGGACTAACAACTAAATGGCGCCATCATCCTCGCATACACTCACCTGCCATAGAAAGAGTGAACGTTGAAAGATTGGCAGAAGAGGATATACGCGTTCAGTATAAAAAGTTATAAAGAGTTATAAAGAGTACATGGATATAATTTACAAACAAACGACAAAGAATTAGGGTTCTCGGATCACTGCGGGACAACTATCACTACCACAGCAAACTAGACATATTGGATGGTACATAAAGAAACAAATTTTCAGTAAATATAATATGAACAAAGTCTGAATTAACCGATCTAAATTGGAACTCCATTTTATCATTGGACAATAACGTAAATACAAACTACAACACATTTAATAGAATATTAAAATCAATTCTTAACAAATACATGCCAATACGAATAATAAAAGCGAAGACACATAATAAAAATTTTTGGTTAACAGTAGGTATAAAGTAATCTTGTAGAAATAAAAGACTACTAAAAATTCTTGCTTCAAAATCAAACAGCCCCATTATCACAAATTACTATAAAAAATATGAAAAGTCACTTAAAAGAACTGTTTTAACAGCCAAAAAATTACACTACAAAAATATAATTTCCACAGCTGACAATAAAGTCAAAAGTATGTGGGCTATAATAAACGAGCGAACTAACAAAAAACCAAAAAAAGAAAAACAGGACATAGATTTATACATAAATAATAGTAAAACGACTGACCCTAGTGAAATAGCAAACTATTTTTATAACTTTTTTGCATCTTTTGGAGAGAACCCACAGCAGACTTCCAATAGCAACCCAAACGGAGAACGTATCCACCACTCGATAGAAAACACGATATTTCTCAGTCCAGTAGAGCCTTATGAAGTTCGCACAATATTAAAAACTCTAAAAAATAAACGAAGCCATGGTATAGATGACCTCCCACCTACTTTAGTAAAACACTGCGCAGATGAACTAACCTTGCCATTTTATTTATTAATTAATCAATCATTTCAAGAAGGCGTAGTCCCCGACCAATTAAAACATAGCTTAGTAAAACCAATACACAAGAAAAACTCAAAAACTGACCCTAACAATTACCGACCCATTGCCCTTTTGCCAACAGCCTCGAAGATTTTTGAAAAACCAATGACAAATAGATTGTATAACTTCTGCGAAAAATATAAAATATTAGACGAGTGCCAAAACGGATTTCGAAAAAATAAGTCCACGACATTAGCAGTATACAAATATATCCAAGAAGCTCTAAATATTATAAATAATAGGCAATACGCAGTAGGTATTTTATTGGACATGAGCAAAGCTTACGATACGGTTCAATTTAATATTTTATTGGATAAGCTGTACGCAATTGGAATCCGAGGAAAAGCTTACGAATGGCTTCAGTCATATCTTACAGGTAGAGAACAAATAGTTGATCTAGAATACTACAACCAAAATACACATGAAATACAAAAAATCCGTTCCTATAAGAAAAATATAAAAGGCTCCATTCCTCAAGGTAGTGTGATAGGGTGCCTTTTATTTATAATATACATAAACGAACTACCCAAAACAATAAACGGGCCATGTGTGTTATTTGCGGATGATATATCTATATAAACTTCGTGTAATAATAACGCAAATATAAACGAAAATCTGAATGAAACTCTCAGTAAAACAGTTGACTGGATGAATAATAACAACCTAAAAATAAATTTCTCTCTACCCCCATCAAAAATATATATAGACATACAACTCACATTTAATGGCATAAACATAGAAGTAGTAAATGAATTCAGCTTACTTGGGTTAACCATCGATACCCATATCAATTGGAAGGCGCACGTTAAAAAGGTAAGAGCTAAAATATCTAGCTTTGCCTATGCCCTACGCGAAATTAAAAGGACCACAGATCTATCTACTGCGCTTGTTACGTACTATGCCTACGCATATTCGTTGCTCAGCTATGGCGTTATTCTGTGGGGTAATAGTACCGATGCCCCCACTATCTTTACTCAGCAAAAGAAATTAATAAGAATTTTAGTAAACATACAAAATACTGACTCATGTAAACCACACTTTCAAGAACTTAAACTCCTAACTTTCCCAAGCATTTATATCTTAGAAATATGTAAATTCGTCCGTAAATATCCAAAGCACTACACCAGACGCGAAGATATTCAAACCAAAATGACCCTTAGACATAAAAATAGATTAAACCTTCCAAATTCACGACTAGCAATGCACTCCTCTGGTCCATTGGTCATGTCAATAAAAATATATAGGCTAACCTCGTTGGTGGTTACCAATGAGGTTTGCTACAATGTTACAGGCCGCCAAGAAGAACGACATTCCAATAGTGAACACCGGGCTCTGGCGAGGTGAGCATTGTTTAAATCGGAGTCAATGAGGAAACAACTGAACAGGCGCTCGCAGCCACGTGAACGGTGGACGCTAATTTTTGATAGAAATTGTAATAATTGTATTGTGAGTAATATTATAATGTGATCTATACACAACGGTTATTTTACTTACATCTCCTAGCCCGACAACCCACACGCCCATACCAAATGAGATATGTTGAAGGAACAAATGATAGTAGAAGGACAAAATGGAAGAATTGCAGTAGAAATCCCTTAACCCACAGTCGAAAGACTTTATCAGAAGTGGTTACGAAGGGCAGATGAACAGGAGATGGCATTCGATCATGGAAAGACAGATCCCGTGTGAGTACTCATGATTTTCTTATCAATAACGAGGCGATTGTGACAAAGCCGTTACTAGGCAACGTTACCCTATTCTGCTTGTGAAATTACATTCCTGACGATGTTGAAGCTGATATTGAAAAATGGTGGAGAAACACCAACATCATAATTATTGCACTATCGGAGAAAACTAATCGCATTGAAGAGGCGCGCCGCGTTAATATGAAATGTGACGGCCGCATTTTAAGGAATTGCTACTCACAAGGTTCGGCAAATTGAAGAGGTCATTGCTGGACTGTGAACCCAATACATACACCATCATTTAAGCAAGGAGGTATCTCTTTACCGACCTCGACGGGATAACCGACCTACTTTGTAATGCGACTGGCCGCAAATACGAATTTGACAACACGATGACAGCTCAATATAATAATGTCATGCATTTAGTAAAATATCGCTGAAGAAAAAATTCCAGAGCTAAAATATCGCGCTGCGATGATGATGGAAGAATTATGTTTAGTTGCTGATTTATAATTTTACGGATTCTGTCACCACCGTGATCATCATAGGCACAAGATGGCAGTAAAGTAAAGTTATAGATGGTATCGCTGTTATAAAAAGGCTGGAGAGAAGATCGCCACTTATTTTCAGGTTTCAAAAGATATCCGAGAATACTCAGTTTAGAAAAAACGTTAACGTTTGTGAACAAAAACTAGTAAATGGTATGGTATCCACATCGACTGGTAAGTCAGTTCTTCAGGAGATATCATTTTACAGCGAGACAAGTAAGACAATTCCTAGGTTTGGTCTACATTGCGCATCCGTAAGTACAGCCGCGAAGGGTGAGTTGTGTTCTACACTTATGGTTATAATAGCATGGTATAGTTACTGCTTGAAAGATATGGTACCTACAGTATTAATTTTGGGACAACAGAACATTTAGTGGTGTCTCACTACTGGGATTGAGTCTGAATACCACTTGTGAGCTTTGAAAATCCTATCAGTGACACAACTAGTCAGTTTTCGTCAGTATCTTGATGGTCAACATCTTACTATTCAGACTAACAGAATTTCGCTGCTATTCCTTGAAAGCGTCTAAAGCTAAGACAATTTGTCACATGTTCATAGATTACATCCGTTTCTCTTAGCATAATATGATGTTGCTGTCATGTATGATGTTGCTGTCATGTAGTGAGACTTGACTGCCTCCGTGGTCCATTGGATAGCGTGCGTATACGACTGCTGATCGAAGCTTCCGGGTTCGATTCCCGGGTCGGGCAAAAGTGTTATTGGGTTTTTCCGAATTCTCAGTAGCAGCACGGAGTCTGGTGATATGCCCGGTAACGGAAATAGGCTCGCCTGATATTACGTGAGACCTAACAATTCATGGCAAAATGTGGGTGTAATATTACACTTCTGCTTACTCCTTCGGGGATACAGACGTGAATCTATAGTGAGACGTCAAATGGCATATGCTGAGTTTTGGTCTAGAATCTCTTGAGCTCCTTTGTCTCATAGAGCCTGAAACTTTTATTGTGAGTTAGTTTTGAACCCTAAAGACTTTACTTAAGGTGGTAGATTATGTCAAATTAAACAATTGTTGATTCCAGGTAAGCTTAAGTGTCAGTGAGCTGGTCAAATCTGCACATTACAAGGACTGATGGACGGTGGAGCAAGCATGTCCTACTAGAGTGGAGAACGCGACTTAGCGTAAGGATGGCTGGCCCCCTGCAAGGTGGACCGACGCCGACGACCTGACAAAGTTAGCTGGGTTGGACTTGATGCGGTAGGCTGATTGATTGGTTACAGGTAAAGCAGAAACCGGCTCCCGATATTTAGAACCTAGCACGAATAAGCCTCTGTTGGATTCAACGGTCAGGTGAAGTGGGCACATGCGTAGCTTAAATCAATCCGCTATATGTCATCGTACCTACTACCCATGTATCATCTTCGTCCGTTACACGAATAGTGCACGATTGGTGTAGTGGTTAAAGCGACCATCTCACCACTTCACACTGTGCCGAGTGTTGTAGGTTCATTCCTACACGAGACAACACTTTGTGTGGTCCTTAAATACCGCTTCACACTGAGCTGAGTCTTATGGGTTCAGTCCCCATACGAAACACTGTGTGTAACCCACAAATGGTGGTTTAGATGTACTTGAATGTCTGTTGGTTGTATGTTTGTAAAATCCCCCGCGACACGTTATTTATAGCTAGTGCATGAAAGATGACTT
This sequence comes from Euclidia mi, assembly GCA_944739405.2. NCBI lineage: Eukaryota > Metazoa > Arthropoda > Insecta > Lepidoptera > Erebidae > Euclidia > Euclidia mi. The sequence continues at coordinate 8,690,495 of OX123191.2, read as the reverse complement.
AAAAATGTACAGTAACAATTCGTCATAACTAGTTTCGGATAAGTTTCTATGAATAAAAGTAAAGGAGATGAACATGCTGCACTGGATGTGTGGTGTCACGCGGAAGGACCGCATTAGGAACCCGCATCCGAGGTAGCCTTCATGTCCGTGACATTGCTGACAAACTGCAAGAGAGTCGTCTACGCTAGTATGGCCACGTCTTACGTCAACCGGCATCTTACATAGGTAACAAATGTCTTGCCATGCTACCTCCGCCGGGCCCCGGTAAACGGGGAAGGCCAAAGAAATGCTGGCATGACGTCGTAAGGGATGATATGCGTGCCAAGCAACTAACCACTAAGGATGCTGAAGACCGTGTGAAGTGGAGGAGACATAGCGGGAAACCGGACCCCGGGCTCCAAAGCGTGGGTTTTGGAGCGCAACCGTGACAGCGCTAAGATGATGATGATGATGATGTTGATGAATAAAAGTAAAGCATCAATCGCTTTAACCTTGTTCACAAGTACGCTCATTAAAACTTTTATGCTTCAGAATTTTGAAGACCTGGTCGAAATATTTACTACTCTAACCAAGATCTTCGATGAGGATGAAGTGCCTGCGATTAATGGTAACAAAATTGAACAGAGTCCTAAGAAATCGACGGTGAGACAGCGTCCATTCCTGATGAGAAGACGTGACTGCTGCCAGCGTCGATAGTCTCCGCACCGTAGGATGACTCGCTAAGTAATTGTGACTTGAGTAAAGGTATGTGTGTACCTACGTGTGTTGTATTATTGTAGCAGTAGCAAAGCTGGTCGGAGGGGCCTCGTACGCCCGGTTCACGCTTTGAGAGTCGATCGGAAGGGTCCTGTATGCCCTGTCCATGGTTGTGAGTCGCCTAGTACGCCCGGTCCGCACTCGGGTAATTTAGTTGAAAGCGTTAGCATTTTGGTATTCGGTCAGTAGAACCTGTGTAACGTAAAAAGACCTTTCAGGTGTCCACTGTTACGTTATCCCTACTAGGGTGTGTTTAAATGAGAAACGTGGTTAAATGTTACAATAAAAATTGATTTAATTCTCAATTAATTTTAGACATCATTTAGCAAGCGAAAAAAATTAGGAATTAATAAAAAATTACACAGGGTCGCGTGATTCGGCGATGGGTCAGGTTGATGTTGAGAATCCCGCTGCCGGTTCGTCCAGGAGAGGTCACTTAACTCGTCTCGCCGCCAGATGAAAAAAAAAAGGGGCGAACGCGGCCAGCGCTTCCATATTTATAGCCCGTTGCAGGGCGCGGGCGGCGGGGTCGACCGGGCCAAGTGATGCGTCAAGGATTGACGTCACACACTCCCCCCATTAGGCCAGAATTTTCCCAGAGGGAAAATTCTGTGGCTGGTAGGCGGCCACTGCATTCCGGGACCCTGAAACAGATGAGTGGTAGTGGTGTCAGTAGGTTAAATACAAGGCAACTATTAACCCTGAAAGAGGAAAAAAAAACAAGTATAACCCTCGGCCATTCATACGTCACCAAGCATTGAACGTTCCTATAACCTGGCATTCAACACATTCAAAAAGGCTTACACACAATCATACGCATGAACAAGCCAACATTCATTCACGATGCGAGTCGCATTCATTATAATACACGACGCGTGAAGAGGTATTATACGTGAGTTTTATAGCAAATAGTCACCCAGTCTATGTTGGTAGGCACCACCTGATCACCCATATTCGATAAGTGAAATTAATTGAATGAGTATAAGTCGTAAACCAATATTACGATCTTACTATATTACGATACCAACAATCATAGGATTAGTTGGCAGTATCACAAACAAATTGCTCATTAACGCGCTCGATGCGAATTGTAAAAGCATAAAAAAAGTGTTCATTATAATTAAGTATAAAGTATAATACAATGTTTTGAGCCGAGTGATCGGCTGACGTAAACAAGTGAGTCATCACTGCGCGCTTGGCGCCGGCCGCATTCCATTCTCGCGGACAAATAACTGGTTTCTGATTATGATACAAAATCGACAACGGCAAATACACAATTCGGAATAGGTTGCAATGTATAGTACATCACCGCAGGAGACAATCGATGACAAAGTGTACACAACCATAGCCAAAAACACAAAAAAAATATTCGCGGTAAGATGTAATGTATAGTACATCGTCGAAGGAGACTGTCGACGACATAGTACACACTACCATAGTTAAAAAACACAAAAAAATAAACACAATCGAGAATCGAAGCACAGTCCGATCCGACAACAACCTTTCAGCCACTGAGCCATAAGGGAAATTTTTTTTTATTATATTTCGATCAGTCATTACCAAAGCTATAAGTAACAAGATATATGGGTACATGATTTAGCTGTAATTAGGAGTTAAGGATTTTTATATTATATGTAACGAAGTGTTAAGTTATTTTAGTGATTAGTTCATTAGTGATGAGCATTAATCCTACCTATAATATTCCAGTGGCCACCTGAAAGGTCTTTTTACGTTACAGTGGCGCCCACGGGAATATTATAGGTAGGGTTTTGTTGAGAATCCGCTGCCGGTGAGTCCTTTTTTATTTTATTTTTTTGTGTATGTGTGAAATCGTTCCAAAGCAGTGTGTAATTATTTTAGTGGCATTTATTGTTTCTTTTTGCTTGTTTTATTGTGGACGGAAAGTCGGTGGTGTTATGCCGGTCACAATAGACATTTTCTCTTTTTGTTCTGTTGTGCTCGGAAGGTCGGTTTTGTGTTGAGCCGATCACAACAGACAAATTTTGTCTTACTACGCATGGTAAGCATTTTATATTATAACTATTTCTGTTGCCGCGTGTGATAATTAATTTTGTATCAACCGCATAAGTAACAAGTTATAATCGTTTTGCTTGCGACCACGTGTCAACTAAATGACGCGCTGTGGTCACATTCCTTGATTGCATTCTTTGTATTGCGATTTATGACCTCACGTCCACTAACGACGTGCTAAGGTCACCTTCGTTGATCGTATGCTTCGCGATTAGCTTTTTTAAATGCCACTAAGGTAATTAAGTGCTACTGGTAACTATTGCTAATAATCTGCTTTGGCTGACTTATGGAACGAATTCACACCCTTCTCTTTTTCATTTCTTTCTATTTTCTACTATAACCTTCTGCTAGTGATTTTGTACGGCGATATATTTCTATATAGTCGGTATTATTTAATACTTTTACCGCCTACTACGGCGATTATCTTTTAATATTAACTATTATTTTCTTTCTTACTAAGAAAGTTGCATCTTTATTATACCACGTGTACCTAACATAGTTGGACTGGCTGAGAATTAACGTACCTAAGATGCTAGCGTATTATATACTAGGTATCTAGCTAGAATTCCGCGTTCATTTATTAATAAAATGTACACGTGTCACATGCAGGTTGCTCACTAACAATAATGAACGAATGTAATTATTGTCTATTTGGTATAGAAATACGAATATCATCGTAGAATTATTAGTTGTTCGTTTTGTCAAATGTTTATTATGCTACAATCGTTGTTTTTGGTCTTCGATTTTATCTTTTTGTTGCTGCCTATCGGTATGTTATTTGAAAATGCATCTATTTATGCATTTACTGTTCATTGTGAACTCAATCATAAAATTCCTGCGTCGCAATTATTGAATTATATTTTTTTGTAATGTTTTGTGTCGCTAGGATTGTTCTTTCAATGTCTGGTTTCTATTGAAATATATAAAACATATAATGATAAATAAATGGTAAAATTAAGCCGCTGACGGCCGGAAAACTACTTAATTGTCAATATGTAACTTGTTTCCTTTTTACTAAATGCTATGCATCTGGTTTTACTAGACCAGTTTAAGTAGTGGATATATTGTGTTCTTGTGTTAACGCAAATGTTATTATATCTAACTGAATTTATCAAACTTAATTGAATTGAAACTAACTTTAACTAAAGTGGGTATTTGCACATAAATTGAATCAGTAACTTCTTTTCTTGAATAAATAAGTGCCTATTTACATATGAATCAAATAAATAATATTTATACCTCATTAAATAACTAAAGTGGCTGTTTACACACAAATTAATAAATAATTTCAATACTTAAATAACTAATGTGGGTACTTATACATAAATCAATAATTTATATACTTTAATAACTAAAGCGAATTAATTGATGTACAAGTTTAAGAATACCCTTTCGTATTTTACAATCAACTATTTTAAACCTAAAAGCTGAATAAAATAATTAAATCTTATTCTATTATAGCATAAATGTGTTTATAAACGATTGGGTACAGTGTCATTAACAACAATGTAAGACGCATAGGTATGCGAAGTTATAATTATTACCTACATAATTATTTGTGAAGGCCAACAATAGTGCTATTGTTTTCGAATTGGAGCTCACAAGTCACAAGATAACGCATTGTTGTGTTAACGAATTATATAAACATGCTAACATAAAACAGGAATAAAAATTACTGTTATAAATTGTCGAAGAGGTTTTCCAAATTTAATATTTTTGCACAATCTGTTATTTATCTAACTAAATATCGAAACATCAGATAACTATATGAATATCAGATATGTTTCGCTTGGTGATTGCCATATAAAAGATCTTAAATTAACTCACTGCAAAGTTTAAGAATGTAATGATTAATGCTCATCACTTATGAATTAATCACTAAAAGAACTTAACACTTCGTTACAAATAATATAAAAACCTTTAACTCCTAATTACAGCTAAATAATGTACCCATATATCTTGTTACATATAGCTTTGGTAATGACTGATCGTAACATAATAATTTTTTTTTCCCTTATGGCTCAGTGGCTGAAAGGTTGTTGTCGGATCGGTCTGTGGTTCGATTCTCGATTGTGTTTTTTTTGTATTTTTAACTATGGTAGTGTGTACTATGTCGTCGACAGTCTTCTTCGACGATGTACTATACATTACATCTTGCCGTGAATATTTTTTTTTGTGTTTTTAACTATGGTACTGTGTACTATGTCGTCGACAGTCTCCTTCGACGATGTACTATACATTACATCTTGCCGTGAATATTTTTTTTTGTGTTTTTGGCTATGGTTGTGTACACTATGTCATCGATTGTCTCCTGCGGTGATGTACTATACATTGCAACCTATTCCGAATTGTGTATTTGCCGTTGTCGATTTTGTATCACAATCAGAAACCAGTTATTAGTCCGCGAGAATGGAATGCGGCCGGCGCCAAGCGCGCAGTGATGACTCACTTGTTTACGTCAGCCGATCACTCGGCTCAAAACATTGTATTATACTTTATACTTAATTATAATGAACACTTTTTTATGCTTTTACAATTCGCATCGAGCGCGTTAATGAGCAATTTGTTTGTGATACTGCCAACTAATCGTATGATTGTTGGTATCGTAATATAGTAAGATCGTAATATTGGTTTACGACTTATACACTTTCAATTAATTTCACTTATCGAATACGGGTGGTCAGGTGGTGCCTACCAACATAGACTGGGTGGCTATTTGCTATAAAACTCACGTATAATACCTCTTCGCGCGTCGTGTATTATAATGAATACGACTCGCATCGGGAATGAATGCTGGCTTGTTCATACGTATGATTGTATGTGGGCCTTTTGAATGTGATGTATGTCAGGTAATAGGAACGTTCAATGCTTGGTGACGTATGAATGGTCGAGGGTTATACTTGTTTTTTTTTTTACTCTTTTAGGGTTAGTAGCTGCCTTGTATTTAACCTACTGACACCACTACCACTCATCTGTTTCAGGGTTCCGGAATGCTGTTGCCACCTACCAGCCACAGAATTTTCCCTCCGGGAAAATTCTAGCCTAATGGGGAGTGTGTGACGTCAATCCTTGACGCATCACTCGGCCCGGTTGACCCCGCCGCCCGCGCCCTGCAACGGACTATAAATATTGAAGCGCTAGCTGCGCTCGCCCCTATTCATCTGGCTGCGAGACGAGCTAAGTGACCTCTCCTGGACGAACCGGCAGCGGGATTCTCAACATCAACCTGACCCATCGCCGAATCACGTGACCCTGTGTAATTTTTTATTAATTCCTAATTTTTTTCGCTTGCTAAATGATGTCTAAAATTAATTGAGAATTAAATCAATTTTTATTGTAACATTTAACCAAGTTTCTCATTTAAACACACCCTAGTAAGGATAACGTAACAGTGGCCACCTGAAAGGTCTTTTTACGTTACACCTGGTACCCCAAGAGGGTCCATGGTCTATACTATGCCTGTACCATTGTTGCTATACTACGCAGTAACGATGTATTTCATTCTGGTCAGAAAAGGCCGAGCGAATGTTAATGTGCATCTTTACTCATTGAACAGGTCTGGAGGAATAATGCTGCGTCCTGTAGATGCTGGACACCATGCGCACGAGGTCGTGCGATTCGTCAGAATGGCCGTATAGGCTAACCTCGTTAGTGGTTACCAATGAGGTTTGCTACAATGTTACAGGCCGCCAAGAAGAACGACATTCCAATAGCGAAAACCGGGCTCTGGCGAGGTGAGCATTGTTTAAATCGGAGTCAACGAGGACACAACTGAACAGGCGCTCGCAGCCACGTGAACGGTGGACGCTAATTTTTGATAGAAATTGTAATAATTGTATTGTGAGTAATATTATAATGTGATCTATACACAACGGTTATTTTACTTACATCTCCTAGCCCGACAACCCACACGCCCATACCAAATGAGATATGTTGAAGGAACAAATGGTAGTAGAAGGACAAAATGGAAGAATTGCAGTAGAAATCCCTTAACCCACAGTCGAAAGACTTTATATATAATAAACTACCAAACGACATTAAAAGTGAAACTAGGTTTCATAGGTTTGTAAGAAATTTAAAAAGCTTTTTAATGAGTAAAAGCTACTATAATATCAAAGAATATCTAAACGATAATAATAATTCATAAATCCTAGACAAAGTACGTAACACTGTATAAACAAATACATTTAATTATTCTATTCTACAAAAACAAATAAACAATACACTAATTAAGAAATAATATTTCATAAAATATTGATGTCATATTTAAAATTGGTATATTTATATTTGTCATATACTAACATTTTATCTATCTGAAATAATAAATGTAGCGGCTCCAATTATCCAATGTACTATATATCACTATAACTGTATATATTGCATGCATATATCTAATGGACCTAAAATACATATTATTATATTTTAAGCATATTATCCAAACCGCTTCTCCTCTCTCCTAAAAGTGCTGTGCCCAATAGGCTCCATAATTGTTTCCTAATTCTAAGTATACCACCTGTAAATATACATTATGAAATGCAATAAAATTGAATTGAATTGAGTTATTGGAAGTAAGGTTAAAAGATTTGTTTGAGAAAGAAGAGTGCGAAATAGATGAATTTTGGAAAGAGTTTAAGAATGGAATTATTGAGACAGCCACTCAAGTATGTGGCGTAAGCAAGAGGAAGAACGTTAAGAAAATTTGTAATGAATGGTGGGATCAAGAAGTAAGTGGTGTGGTTGCGGAAAAGCGCAAAGCATGGATGGACTTGCTGGCCATAAGGGCCAACAAAAGAGTACAAGGTGGTGTGAATGAAAATGAAAAGATTGTAAAAGAAAACTATGACAGGTTGAAATATAAAGTAAAAGAATGAGAAGAAAGAAAGAAGAATGCAAGGATAAAATTGATAGAAAATTTGCTCAAAATTTTCGGGCCAACATCAAATTATTCTGGCACTTAGACAGAACAGCCCGAGGCAAATCAGGAGATTCGAAAGTTGGTGTGATAAGAGATATAAATGGAAGTATTATTAGACAGCATGGGGAAGTTTTGAATCAGTGGAAGGTATATTTTGAGAATTTGTTTAAACGAGGAGAGAGCGACAATAGGAATATAGTAGCGAATGAGGAAGATAATTGTGAAAGGGGGATAAGTATGGAAGAGATACCATATGCATTGAAAAGTATGAAGGCGGGTAAAGTTGCGGGATATGACAGGATATCTGCTGAAATGCTCAAGGTAGGCGAAGGCGTCACTGCAAGCCTGCTGTACCTACTGTTAAGTAAATGTTGGCGGTCCGGTCGTGTACCAGATGACCGGAACAAAGCCGTAATTGTGCCACTGTACAAGGGCAAAGGGTCACAGCAGGAATGCAAAAATTATCGCGGTATCAGCCTCCTGAGTGTTGTTGGCAAATTGTATGCAAAGATATAGATTGGAAGAGTGATCTCTGAAACGGACAGTAAAATTAGGATGTGCAAGCGGGATTCAGAAAGGGAATGGGATGTACGGTACGGGCACTTGAATCCTTATATAGGGATTCAAGTGCCTGTGTCAGAATAAACGGGGCCTACACGGACTGGTTCAACATTGATCGTGGTGTTAGACAGAGATGTGTAGCGTCTCCTTGGCTGTTCCATCTATTTATAGACAGTTGTTTGGCCGATTTGAAAGATTCTGAATGTGGATTAAGAATGAGTGAGTCAGTGTTTAAGACCCTGCTATACGCTGACGATCTGGTTCTATTTGCATCGTCAGCGTCGGATTTGCAGCAGATGGTCACCACGATGAATGAGGCGTATAAGAAGAAAGGTATGAAAGTGAATGTAAAACAAAACTAAAGTCATGGTCATAGAGAGGGACGATAGTGTAACTGAATGTGACGTAATGATAGAAGATGAAAAACTGGAGCAAGTGAACGAGTTTGTGTATTTAGGGTCTTTGTTTACGAGAGATGGCAAATGTGAGGGAGATATTGAAAGGAGAGTGAAAGCAGAAAATAGTGTGAATGGCGCCTTACAGTCCATCATCAGCAATGGTATTATCCCAAGGCAAGCTCGCCTTGCTATACTGCAGGAAGTTTTGGCGCCAAAACTGATGTATGGTAGTGAATTATGGGTATGGCAGAAGAAGCATGAAAGTAGAATCAATGTTGTGGAGATGAGAGCTTTGAGGAGTATGTGCGGAATAAGGCTGATAGACAAAGTGAAAAACAGTGTGATACGAGAGAAGTGACAAAGATTGAAAAAGGAATGTTGCGTTGGTTTGGACATTTAGAACGGATGGATGAAAGAAGAAATACGAAAGGAGTGTATCGTGAGAATGAATGGAAATGTTGGTAGGGGACGCCCTAGGCGGACGTACGCCGACCAAATAGGTGATGTACTGAAAAAGGCCAAATTAAAAGTACCCATAACCGACGCGCATGCATGATGAGGTTAATGAATGTCGAGGAAGCGAAAGAGGTGTGTTTGAACCGAAGCATGTGGCGTTCCATAGTCTCTGCCTACCCCAATGGGAGACAGGCGTGACGATATAGATAGATAGATTTTTTCGTCTTTAGAAAATTTTTTTTTATTTTTTTGTGCTTGATGGTTTGAAAATCCGCAGATTTTGCTAGTAGTACTATGAAAATTTAGGCAACAGTTAGTAATTTATAAACTTAAAGTCGAAATATTAAACTTTTACAGCTTTGCATCTTAAATTATATTCAATATTGAGTATAGTTTCATATTAATTATAAAATCCAAACAATCAGAAAATCAACAACTTTAGTAAAAAATTTTGTTCTGTAGTAGGTACCTATAATAAAAACTAATTTCTAAACTTTGCACAGCTTGATTATTCACGAGAAATGGAATTGTATTTCACCCAAATACTGAGAGTAATATTTAAGTCGCTAGGTATGTATGTGTCACAGCCATAATGTTTACAAAAATCTAATCAATTTGAGTTATAATTTAGTGTAATCTAATGTTAAAGACACCCATATAACAATTTTAAATGTTTTAAACAGGAAGTGGCTATCGTTCTGTGCAATTAAACCATAGATCTCCCGGTGACTTGTACTGCTGGAAGCTCTCCAGGACCCCGGGCGATCTATCATAAATGACTATAATTTGATCCATTTATCGCAATGAATAGAAATTCATCATCAGCTGGGCACGGGCTCTCGCTATAAGAAGGGTAAGGCTAAAAAAACATAAGCCATTGTCACAGGCAGATTTATATTCTTCAGCGCCATCGCTAAGAAAAGCGTGATTTGGCACCTACCCAGTTGGTTTGAATTATAACACACACACAACTAAATTTAAGTAAATAATAATAAATTCTTAGTTAGTTCTGAATTTATGACTAATTCATGTATTTTGTAAGAATGAGATCTGGCGTGCCTCCTGCTAGAAAAAGGAGCCTTCAGTCCAGACTAGGCTGGGTAATAAAGGCTAGGTAATGAAGGCTACCTACTGGACGTCGCTGGCCCGTCGTATGTTATTGAGAACGTATAGTAATGGCGTGCAAAACCTTTAATAGCGCGATTTTTCATTTTGTGCGTAGTTCCATCGCTGCCCATTAGATGTCACTCTGTTTTTTTCTATTTTCTCCAACGTATGATAGATGGCACTAGTTACGAAACCACGTACGCAACTGTGTTATATTTAGAACTTGTTCTGTAATAAGGCCCCCGTTTGCCAAAATCCAAGCTCAACAACGCAATTTACACTATACTGTTAGAAACCCTACAACTTCACCGCAGTACGACGGAGCCATTCAGAGCCATTATACCAATCCTTCTCGTAATCAAATACCAAATTCCTTATTCATTGTATACAAGCAAACTGTGTAGCGTTGGTAACAACAACCAGTCAAAAGGAACATTAATCATTGCTAACGATTTTACTCAACTAATATTGTGAACTTTCAACAAACAAACATCTTGAATGATTAAATATGAAGAGCGACTTGATATCTTGCTAAAATGGAAGTAGTTGGAGAAAATATTGAACACTTTTACACTTTTTATTTCTGCTTCCATATTTATTGCTATTGAGCTCAGCTAGGCAATTCTGTTTCGTTCTGTCATCTAGATAAAGAATGTAGAACATCGGGCATTCGTAACATTTTCTTATTAAGAATATCTTACGAACTTTCTTGATATATCGACCTATATTCCTATTTGACTGCACGGTTGGCGTAGTGGTTTAAGCGGCCACCTCGCCGCTCGACACTGCGCCGAAGTGTTGTGGGTTCGATTCCCACACGAGACAACACTTTATGTGATACATAAACTGTTGTTTCGAGTCTGGGTGTTCATTGTGTCCGTTAATTGAATGTTTGTAAAGTCCCCTGCGACACAGGATTTAGTCATAATGCGGGAGTTGTCTTTTCTAAAGAATATCATACTTTTAAACAAATATTTAATATCATTTGCAAAATCAATGGTACCGATTGTCGCGCAAGTTTAAAGTCACGCAAATTTCGTCCCGTGTGGGACCAACAACAATCGGCGTATTGTGAAACAATGTCGTGGCTGTATCCCTACATCATTAGTAAGTACAGTTATAATTAGGGAAGATTTTCTGATGTGATACATGATTATATCATCATTATCATCATACAGACTTTTGCATGCTGGACGTAGGACGTAGTTTCTCCCAATTTCAGTCACAAAAATATTGTGAACCAATAGGAGCATTGGGCGTACCATACCACGCTGGCCACACGGCTTGGTATAAGGGTACATTAAGTCAAGTATTATGTCTATTCACAAAGATATTTACTTTTCGCCTCTTTCGACACCTGCAATATGAGTATCACCAGTATTCTTAATACGTCGCTACACGGACCATCACCCCATGATTACGTCACAATTAGATTAATAAAAAGGTCTAGTGTGAAAACTCGCTTCTCACACATTATGTAATTTATCTCAACTCACGCCATAATAATATATTTTTATAGACTCACGCCTGTATCCCCGAAGGGGTAGGCAGAGGTGTAATATTACACCCACATTTCGCCATGAATTTTTAGGTCCCACGTAATAGGGGGCGAGCCTATTGCCGTACCGGGCACATTACCAGACTCCGTGCTGCTACTGAGAATTTCCTAACGAAAAAACCCAATAATACTTTGCCCGACCCGGGAATCGAACCCGAGACCTCCCAATCCCACGCGCACATTTATGCCGCGAGACCAACGATTTTAATAATATTAAAACACAGGTAAAATACAAAACATCCGTACACTCAAACAAATACAAAATATACTCACTTTCACAAACCTTTAGCCATTGTACTTGTTTCACAACTTTTAATAGTCAAGATCACTTTCTATAGCGCGGTCTTCATGACAAAAACTACAATAAAAACTAAAGAAACGAACAATACCCGCTTACTCGATGTGTACTGTAAAAATATCTTAAACTTTCATATTTGATCTCTCTTGTTCGGGCGAAAAACGTTCAGTTTTTGAATTTCAGCCGTACTACCACATGAGTAAATAAACCGAACAGAGAGACAGCTTCTTAAGAGCTTGTAAATTTGTTACCTATTTTGGTAGGGTTGTCACAATAGGTTAAGACAAATCGCTTGTTCGGTATACGACAGATTCTGGATTGGACAGATTCGTGATTTGGCAGATTCCCAACTCGACAGATTCGTGGATTGGGCAGATTCTTGGACTCGACGGATTCGTTATACGGCAGTTGTAAATAAAATAGCGAGTGGAACCAAAAAAGGCATGCACCTGAAACTTTTAAAAGCACGGAATAAAAATATACTTTTGTTGCCAAGGACACGACTTGACGACGTGATTTATTTGACATTCCCAACGATACCACTAATAGTGTTGAATATTTTCTGGTAATATGATCTATTTTGCTATTAAACATAGGAATCTCCTTTAGCTATTATGTGCTACTAGTTTTACCACGGGGATAGGTACCTAAAATAAGTTTAAAAAATTGGTTGCCTGTAAAGTCGGTATACGGGCGAAAGTTTTACGTGACAACGACTTTGAGTGGTAAAATAATTTTAATGTGAATATTCATTCGTATAGTAGGAAGAAGGATGAAAGACGCGTGCCTTTCACTTTTTATGTCTGTCTCTCTCGCTCTTAGGCGGGACGCGTGCCTCTCACTCGCTCTCATTGTGAGCGCATAACGTGAGCGGAGCGTAACGCAGTTTCTTGAAATGTCACCCGGCAAACCAATTTATAAGACGTTGTCACGTCAAAAGAAATTGTGTAAGACAAATGAACGTCTACAAAACAAATGACTATAAAATGATCAACCATCGATAGGGCTTACAAAAAACAGGTGCATGCGATTTTCACCCTTATTGACAATTCATGAGAGACATTTTTTTTTGTATTTTCTTGCTTTCTGACATTGATACGTTAGTAAAATTTTAAATTCTGAGTTACGTCAATAAGGTCGAAAATCGTATGCACCTGTTTTTTGTAATCCCTATCGATGACTGATCACTTTCTGATAGTCATTGGTTTTGTAAACATTAATTGCTTTTATACAATTTCACAACTAATGAGTTCATGAGGATCCTCTGCGGGATCGGGCTAGGAGATCCTGGTGGACAACATGCAAACATGTTAAGTATTTTGTTGCCAACATTGACAATATTTATTTCAAGATCGAAATATTCGCGAAACTTTTGCTCGAGCAATTCAACAAATGCGACAAAATTATCAGGAGGTATACCTTATTAAAAAACCCAATTGTACGTTACCATCGTTAAAATCTTTATAATGACTGAATTATTTCATCTAGTATTATTCATACACACAGTACAATAAACAACCATTATTAATAATAAAACACCGAGTTTTTACATTAAAATATTTAAACTTGCAACGTACAAAATAAACAACGTGCGTCGTAATAACCCTAAGATTGTCAACTGCTTGTGCCTACGTAAACCGGTTTTTTCCAGTCTCGCCGCGTACACGACAAGCGGCCAGTGGTCACGCACACATAGGCCGCGTGCTTGTAGTAGTGCAACCGATTCGCACTGTTGTATGAAGCTGTGTTTCTGTTCCGTTTATCTACTCATGTGGTACTACTCTCGGTTCTGAGTACAATCTCTTTGCAAGATTGGCATTAACAATGCGACGAAATTGAAGCGTTTTTGCATTGTATATGTTACCTGATGGAGCGACTTTAAAATATTAATAATTTTAAATACAATAACATATGCTAGTGGTGCATTTTCGCGAGTGCCAGTAGCAAAATAATGAATGACGGATTTTTGCTAAAAAAGATCGTTGGCGCAGATACGGGAATTTCCTCTGTATTTACAATTTAAAAAGTGACTGCAGTGTCTATGTATAAAATATTACTAAAAGCTAGCAAACTTGAGTGATTTCAAATAATATAATGAAGTCACCTATTTATTAGGTATTTGTACTTTTAACACCAGTCATAACTCAGTTCGGTTAAGCTTTAATTGATTGTTATCATTGTCGTAAGAATCTCAAACGCGACCTGCTCGAAGTAGATTTGAGACTTTGTATTTATTAATACTTTAGCAGTGATACACTAACAATTAAAAAAACAAAATCTTAAAAACTCCTGAACGAATTTACACCAATAGACACAGTTATTTATGAAGGGTTAAATTTATCATTCATATAAATTATATCGGCATTAATATTTTTGAACAAGTCGCATCGTTGTACAATGAACAGCAATCCTTAAGGTATCTTACTGCCGTCTAGAAATAATGAAGCCATGCCATACAAACAGTTTTCTTATAAACACTGAGACAGACATTGTTGAAGCAAAATAGATTTTTTTTACCAACTACCTGTTCTCAGCTCCCCGTTGTCCTAAGAGTTATAAATAAAAGTTTAATAACTATAAGGAAGGAACATTCTTCCGGGTAATAGGGACTAATTATTTCTGCGCTTGATATTTTAAAAAATCAAAGCAAGTTTATATTCTTTTAATTTCAGGATGTTAATTATCTGGCTGCCATATGAAATAATCTGGCTGCCATAGGACTGTACGGCTTATGCAGTTCCTTTCAGTGTCGTTAATGGCCATGAAAGATGATAGGTAACGGCAGGTATGTGAATTGTTTTGTATGAACGACATAATATACAGAACGTGATCTGTAGTGTTAAGCCTCGGTGACTCAAATGCCCGTCGTTTTAATGTTGGTAAAAATGGATAACATTTTTTTAGAGATCGCCTTATCGTCAGCAATAATTGGACACATGCAACCCCAGAGAAGTCTTTAGTGCGTGGCTGACCTGAATGTGTTAAATATTAGGAGAAGGAGTGGCATGAGGGTGAAGGAAACGGGAAGGTAATCTCACTCACCGAAACGAAACACAACAGTATATATGGATGCGCATGGATGGATGGATGGATGGATGGTACGGAAAAGTATATAGGTTACTTTACGTCGATTTGCGAGAATATACAATCGTAGTACTTCCCTAGTCATTGCGGGTTCATAGAAAAACATTATCAAACCACACGTCTAAACATCGATAAGCTATACTCAGCCAGCTTATAAAATGTGATAAATAATGGTTATAGACACATCGTAATATACATAACAATATTTTTATACAACTACAATAAACTGCATTTGACCCCTAAAAAATCCCTCCTGCAATCTTTTAATAATATCCCCTTTTAATAATATAAGGATAAAACCACTGGTTAAGAAAATGAACCACAAAAACAATCCCAACGCCCCACGTAACGTCCAACCACTAAACAATACAAAATATACCATAGTTGAACCATAATCCATACCACAATATTACGAGAAAATACAAATATTTGATCAATACCTATTACACCAAATCCAATTCAACTTGGTCTACGTACTACCTGTTTTTTTCCAAAATAGTACACCTGAAAGGTGTCAAAGTATTATGAATGAATATTAAAGCCAGATTTCCTTTTTTGAGGGGGCAGTAGATTAGGTTCAAAATGTCCGGAAGCAGATCTGAAACTCACCCTACATCGTCACATTACACCCTTACCGTTAAGGCTGGATAGTGTGCAGTACGCTTCTTTATAAGTCTAAACCAAGACTACTACTATCCTAGAAAACGAGGAAAATGACTACATGACACTCCTATTCTGTCTTTATATCGCAACTTGATTCAATATTTTTAAAGCCAAGTTTCCGTCTAAGAAACAAATGATCCTTCTGAATAAGACTTGATTCAACACACGCTCTCTCACTCACGTACTATGCTTTCAAATTACAACGATGTTGAGTGACAATACCTATCTCATGATTACTAAAACTAAGTCCAATCAAAATTGTTTCGAATTAAGTTAAAGAACACAAAATGTTATCCACTCGCATTCCTCATCACATCCACCGAGACACAATCTAAAAGATTTTAGTCAAAAGAAAACTCAAGCCCACTTCAAGATAAGTCCAGCCACTTAAAACCAAGAAGCAGTATGATAATACAAACGAAAACTGAGTAAAATCTATTTAATTAACAAGCGGCCATTGTTGGCTCAACTCTTTGTGTCGTAATGTAAGTGCGGACCATTGTCCAACCTTGGACATGATTTATTTCCGACCTTCGCGTCTTTGTTGCACTTGCTTTTACCACGGTAATAATATCTAACAGTATTGTAACTCCATACAAACGCACAAAACTCGAGTTATACCTACGCGCCGCGAGCAGAGTACCCATTAGACTGGGCGGACTGTACCTACAGTACCCGCAGCCGCTATCGTGCCGCAGCTCGCATGCGGCGCGTCTGGTAGGTATATAACTCACGAAGACGGCCGAGTTACAATACTGTTAGATTATATTACCGTGCTTTTACTCTATGCATAAAAGAAAATATATTTGTTTAAGTGGGATGATTGTGTTGTCACGTTGGGTGTACAAACAGGTGTTTTTTTTTTATAAGAAATATATTTTTATCTACAATGGTCCAATCATTAATTTTTGCTGCGTTACAATGATTTTATACTCCAGAAACTTAACAGCAGACAGTAGAAGTCCTAAGTAAAGGTTTACATTAATCAATCACTGATAGGTGGATAATATGTTTGTACTATTTTTTGAACTAATAAAATCTGTAATAGTCATGTCTCTACTAGCCAGCAATTACTCTTAGCTGGCTCTTATTATCAGCTGTCCCTAAATACAACAATGAAAATTCATAAAACTAAAATGAAAACATTCGTACAAAACGTCTTCGTCCATATAAAAGCTGTTTCCACACATTACTCGCCGGCCTCTTGTTGAAAAATCGAAAGGTGCATGTGATAGCATTCTACCATCGCCATTCATTTTATTTATCGGGTTCCCTCCTCGTAGAAAAAGACAAGTAGATATTGCAGACCCTTTTACACCAATTATAAGTTGGATCCTCTTGGATTACGTTTTGAATTTACTGTGATGTAGGTCAAAGATCACGACTCGATATAGTTATCTCTGAATGGATACTCGAATTATGACGCCCGATTTCCTTTTCGGGTTGAATCAGTTGACATATCAGATATTTTTTCGTTTAGTGCTGCTGATATCAGTGTCGGATGGCTTATAAATAAAGTATCTTGTATTTATTTGTGATATAAATTGGTTGATGGCTATGAAATTATGAAGCTACTTTGAAATTCGTACTTGTAAGATTAAGTGGAGTAAAGTGCTAGAATTATTAGTGCACTTTGATCTATTGAGTGTTAGCAATAAGTATAGTGCTAATTCAGTCATAAATATGTAAAACGGATATATATTGAGAAAAGGAGAACACAAAAAAATTGCTTAAACTAGTATACTACTTTAATAGAAAAGTAGGGTGTCCAGAAAATAGTAGCAAGTAGTTCTATGATAAAAATACAGTCTTTTATGCATTGTGTTGTAGGTTCGATCCCCACTCGTAACAGTGAAGATTCATACATTCCTGTATCTACTCTAGGCGTCATTTTGCCCATTGAATGGACGTTTGTAATTTTATACAAAGATAAAATCGTCATCATTATCATCGTCAATCACCCTACCGTAGTGCTAGAAATAGGCCTCTACGATGGCACGCCACTGAGCATGATTTTTTTGCCACGTCCAGCCGCTGCCAGACACATAATTTTATCAGCACTCCACCTAGCCGGAGGGCGTCCAACAGTTCTACACTACGTTTGCCAAGGTGGGCTCCCCATTCTAGAACACGAGTTCTCCAAATATACTATAGTATTTAAAAATAGTAGAATTTCATGCTCATTTTACATAATTATGGAAAGCTCTATTTATAAAGTGTCAATGTAACCGGAACCGAAACCTTCAGCGATAAAGCTTTGTGAGTCCAATTTAGAACACGGAAAATTGAGATTGACGTTCAAAATTTTCTGCCATTTCTTATTAGACTCAGCAATGAAGATTCGCGTAAATAGAAACTGTGGTACCTGCAAAAAACATGCCCTATTTTTTACTATTTTGGTTTCTGGTGACCGAAATGTGGATTTTTATGAAATTTCGTTTAATTACAGATTGATGCTGGATTACCGCAGTCACTAATATTCTAATGTATTGTGAAAATATACTAAGTTAAAAAGTGATAAAAGAAATATTTGCTAACTATGTTTTGACCATTTGGGGCTAGCACTTCGATCGCCTAGTTTATTTCAGCACAACCACCCAAGAATCATGAATACACGAAAATTTAGAACAAACTTTTTGTATAGATAAGGTACCTACTTTTATAATGCCACTAAAACAGTTAAATGATGACATGTCAATTTATGAAAATGAGACTAAACATTTTATAGAGTCTACGTCTAAAATCGGCATTTAGATATGTTTTACTGATAGATCTTTGTCAAATAACAGCTTAATTTTTACACGGGCAACATACTGAAATTTTAGATTAAAAGGAAACTTTAGAACATAAAATTAAAGAACTAGTTAAAAGGCAGAAAATATGTTAATTCACATAGAAAGCTAGGGTAAAAGTTATGGTATCAAAACTTGAAAAATGTATTTGGCGATAAATTAACTGGTTGTACGTGTCGCCGTCACTCTCTTGTCTCGTCACTGTTTGAAATAGACTCTATATGCTGTATACTTATACATGTATACGGTGCCATCAATTATACAGTGACTGACATCCCTGTATTGCGTTCACCGGCATAATATTTGTCTTTAAATTATTTCGATTCGCTTTGAAGGAAATTGTTCGCAGAAGAAAGGGAGTTTACGGGGAAGGCATGTTACAAGATCAATATGTATAAATAAAACTATTTCATTACAGATTGACCAACAGACAAGGCACAGCCAAAACTATTGGGCACAAGAAGATGAAGGTGAGGATGAGGAAGGAAAACATGAAGGTTCCTCAGGGACAGTAGGGGTGCGCTAAGAAAGTTTTTTCCGAAACTCTCACGAGAACGGAAAAAACAGTTAAATTTAAATAAAATTTGCAGTAGTGGTAGCTTAGGGTATTCTCTAGTTTTCAATAAAGTTTAATTTTTCGCAATGAAGTTTGGAGATATATATGTCATCAAAAAATTAGAAACGTAAATTTATAAATTTCCTAGGAATTTATAAACTTTGGTAGGATTTTAAACGAGAGATAAATTGTATTACTTTACGCAAAAATTTCCGTAAATTTATCTATTTGCGACTTCTTGTTGTAAATGTATAGACTGACGGAAATCCATTCGTAAGATTTTACACGGTTCGACCAATCACAGAAGAGCTTTTAATTTTACGCTTCTTTAAAATACGGCAAATCAGACACTGCTCTCTGACTGGTCGGTCGGTGATAATGTATGTCGGCATCAGTTAAACTTAATAGGCTATGTTAGGTTTTCTTTTGACCCTGAACACAACAATTGCCTCATTTACATCGCTGATCTTCCAGTTTATTCGTAAAAGTGGCGAAAAATGGCGGTGGCGCGGAAGAAAATGGAACTCGTGACTTATTCAACCAATCAGAGCGCACATGGCGTTCGGTTATTGCTTATGTATTGAATTACGAATGAGTTAGGTAAATTTATGAATTTACGAAAATATGGGCGTAAAATAATAAAATTTATCCCTCGTTTAGAATCCCACGAAAGTTTATAAATTTCCTAGGAAATTTATTTTACGATTCTTGTTATTTTTCGGTGACATAAATATATTAAAAAGAGGATGCCCGCGGTTACACCCCCGTTATTTTAGGCTACTGCTCAGCTCCCGTCGCTCATAGCGTGAGGTAACATAACCTATAGCCTTCCTCGATAAATGGGCTATCTAACATTGAAAGAATTTTTCAAATCGGACCAGTAGTTACTGAGATTAGCGCGTTCAACCAAACTAACTCTTCAGCTTTATATATTAGTATATCTCTTATATTAGTGTATGAAATGGTAGCTACATACAACTCGTCTCATTTATCGTACAATGGCAAAAACAAATAGCAACAAAAGCAAAATCAATGAATGTACGTTTGGCGTATTGATTTAAGTCATCTGTCGCATGTTTGATTTCCATACGAGACAAGAGTTTCTGTGAGACTTTATGCGGTGATTGATTATTGAAGATCCTCAATCGCGCTGTTAGTAGTGTCACAAGCGAATAAAATGCGCGCAGGTTCCCGAAAATAATTTTTGGGCCACAATCCACCAAGTATATATATACCTATACCTTGAATGGTCAGAAGATCCTCTTTCGCGTTGGAAAAACACAACACTTTATTCCTTTACACGTTTTTCTATTTCATTACTAACCTTTGCACTCGCATCGAATACTGAAATAGTCACACTCACATATTATTATACATATATCATTTCATACGCCCTTTTAGCATAAGCTCTTCTATAAAACCCCTCAAGCTCACAAACATCACATAATAAAAAATATCTCTCACGCCCACAAAAAAACATTTAATAACAAAAAATACGTGCTACCAAAACTAATATCTTGCACCCTCCTTATTTTCCAGTAAATTCCACGCAAAGCACTCGCATAAAAGGAGAATGAATCCTTAACTTGACCTTAAATTGACAACAAGCAACCCTTTTAGATTCTGTCGAGGTCTTACTCGATCGGAAAAAGAGGTTCTTGAATGTGTAAACATGCTTTTCCAAAAAAGGTCGGCTGTGTAGGCGTGCGGTGCTACGCAATGAGATGGAGCGACGCTTTCTGAACTCTTTCGGTTTCGTGGTTAGAGAATGAGGTAATTAGCACTTCATTGTGTAGAAAAGTTTTGAAATTGTTGAAACTTTTCCGCGTTTATTTATGCTTAATAGAAATTGTTTACCTCTTTCTTATATATCTGTATATATAAAATCCTTGCGTTACTGACTGACTGACGTCTGTCAGTTAGTAGTAGTTTCAACTTTAGCTTGTCTAAGCTAAAGTCGAAACTACTCGGCGCAAGAAGCTGAAATTTAGCTATGTTCCTTGGGGACCGTAGGGGTGCACTAAGACGGGATTTCCCGAAATTCCCACGGGATCGGGCAAAACGGAAAATTCGAAAATATGTGCGTGCGAAGCCGCTGGCGTCAACTAGTTTTATATAAGTATAGTAAATACATGCTGTATCCATTTCACTTTGGTTAAAAAGCAATTACTTCGATATTATGTGGCATAATATTGAAGTAACTGCTTTTTAACCTACTTACATACGATACTCATATTCTTGTTTCGAACGTAGGTGTTGCTTGAGCTCGTTGATTAAAACATCATAAAGACTAATAATGGAATAAAATTCAGTATGAGAGAATAAAAAAATACTTATAAAGCATAGCATACGTGGGTTGAAATAACTTGAAATTTATGTTACTTCAATATTCGTAGTGGAGTGTTTGATTTCACTATTAAATTATTATTTTTTAATCTACTGACAATTTATCTGCGATTAATGGTTTCTAGTCATTAAAGATTATTAATTTTAACTTTATATATTTTTAAATCGAAAAATAAAGAGTGAAATTATGTACAGGTGTGTTTAGGTGTCGTAGAATGATTCCGCATCAATATCATCGGGTAACGTGCCCAGAAGGCTGGCAGCATTGCCACGCTGGATGGCAATGCTGATTCTTTGAGCAAAAAATAAACCAGCCTCCTGGTCACGTGAGACGTCGATTAACCGTTTAGAAATTTCCCGGAATAGAGAACGAGCGCTCGGACCCTATAAGCCTAGCGTTTCCACCCCAAGTGGCTCAATCACGTAATTAGCTACTAGATTACCGTATTTGCGCCGTTTGAGGGTTTCCACAGCAGCAGCGCCAGCATGGCCTCCCGTGCTTAGAACATGGGATGGCGCGAGAGTGTCTACGCAGGTTGCGTCCCACTTTTTAGGTACTAAATTATGATAACATAAAACTAATAGTTTCACGACATTGGGCAATGAATGACTATCAAACCTTTGAGCGGCTCGCACTATAATTGCTACATAACCCAAATTATATTTACTCGATGAAACAAACTGAAAATATGTCGATTTGAATCATACTGCTTTGAAGTAAACTCAAAGCACTTATCATACGGAATTTCAGCTCTTTGTTTTGATACAAACGTCTCATAAATATACAAGGATCGTAATGGTAAGAAACCAAGCTTTTTACATATGAATAACATATTTGTTGTTTGATTGGAGTGCATCTTATCTGTTGACACAAAGACTAAGGTATACACATATCTTTTAATCTTGTGTTTGATAGTATTGTTACGGACGGGGTAACGGGATTGGAAGGAAACACCGAGTAGCACTGATGACACTTTATTCGACTTCACACACGACGCGCCGTTTAATTTCGACGCGGACAGCACCAACACAAACGTCTTTTGCACTGCACTTTTCACTGCACTTCATTGCACTTCTTCACTGCACTTTACTGCACTATACCTTCACTTTCACTTTATTTTACTACTTCTTCTTTCTTCCTTTTCTTCTTCACTTTACCACTTTTCAACTTAAACTGGCGCTTTGCGCGTCTACACCGCCTTATATACCCCTAAGAATGTTCTAGATCTACTAATTTCGATTGTCTTTTCGTTATTCAATTGTTTTTCCATCTCCTGTCTCTTTTTAACCTTTCCATTCCTTCCTGAAGTTTCTAGAATTTTCTAATTTTTACTCGAAATATTTAAATAATCTTTTAAATATTTGCCAAATATTCATAAACATTTTCCAAATTTCATAAAAACCATAATCCACATAACAGTTATGACTAGGATTCGAACCCACGCCTTCAGAACGTGAACGGAATGTGTTATCCGCACGGCCATCGCCTTGTTGTCAATGACTGGTGAATTTGGCGAACACTTGACAGAGTGTATACGTCATCGAACTAAAAACTCATTTCCAAATAATAAAATAGTCTTCAAACCTCTTTGCTAATAAATTATTGTGTTTGATGACCGGATAGTTTGTCGTGTAGACGTCAGAAGACCTTGGCAACGGTAGTGATGACAGCTTGGCATGACACCGGCCGTCACACTACCCCCTCTCTAAGACATGCTCGTCCCGAGCATTGTTGGATCCATGATATACCGCTATCCTATCCACATGAACGATCTTCAGTGGACTTCTAGGTGTCTTTCGAATTCTGTAGGTTACATCGTTAATTTTCTTTATTACAGTATATGGTCCTTCCCAGCTTGGCTGTAATTTGGGAGATTTTCCCTTACATCGGACCGGATTATGAAGCCATACCAAAGTTCCCTCTTCGAATTCTCTTGCATTTGCGCGTCTGTCATATCGGGTCTTCATTCTTACTCCCGCTTGTAAATTCTCTTGTCTAACGTGTTCATGAATTTCTTCGAGCTTTCTTCTTAATTCACATGCATAATCGGTAACACAGCTAGGTGTCCCCGGTGGACATCCAGCAAGAAGATCTACTGGAAGTCGTAGCTCCCTTCCTAAATTTGTTCGCGCCGGGGTTGTTGCGGTACTTTCATGTACTGCGGCTCTGTAAGCCAGAAGAAATAGTGGGATATATTCGTCCCAGTTTCTCTGATGGCTATCGACCACTTTAGCAAGATGGCGCTCCAATGTCTGGTTAAATCTCTCCACCATTCCATCCGATTGAGGGTGATACGGAGTTGTCCTAGTTTTGTGGATCCCCATCATCTTGCAGATTTCTTGAAAGAGTTGCGATTCAAAGTTTCTCCCTTGGTCGCTGTGGATTTCTAACGGTAAACCAAATCGGCAAAATACTTCATTTACTAATTTTGTCGCAACTGTAACTGCTTCCTGATTGGGGACTGCAAAAGCTTCTGGCCATCTCGTGAAATAATCCATCACCACCAGAATGTAGCGATTACCACTTTCTGTCAAAGGAAATGGTCCAGCTACGTCCACAGCAATCCGTTCCCAAGGAGCTCCCACAGTGTATAGTTTTAGTGCTCCGCGGCTCCGAGTTTGCGGCCCTTTAACTGAAGAACATTTAACGCATTTCCTGCACCAGTCTTCAACGTCTTCCCTACAGTGCAGCCAATAAAAACGTTGACGAATCTTCAGTAAGGTTCTTCGCACTCCAAGATATCCGCCAGATGGGCCATCATGACAAACTCGCAAAACTTCAGGAATCATTGATTTTGGCACTATTGTTTGAAGATAACTGTCTCTTCCAGAAGCACTTTCCCATTTTCGACAAAGTAGTCCATCCTGTATTATTAGGCTGTTCCATAGCGCCCAATAACTTTTCGTCACAGTACTAGTATCAGCCACCTCACTCCATTCTGGCCGAAGGGAGTTATTCTTTAGACGCTCCAGTATCGGCTTCAAATCTTTATCTTCTTCCTGGGATTTAATAACGAACTCCCTATTCCATCGCCCGTCGATGGTATCCGTTCTGATTACCTTGACGGCAGCTTCCTCTTTTCCTTCTTGTCGTACGCAATACTTGCAGCTCTCATCACAAGGACGTCTTGATAAGGCATCAGCATTACCGTGAGATTTTCCGCTACGATGCTCAACTTCGAAATCGTACTCTTGAAGTTGTTCAATCCATCGAGCTACTTGACCCTCACAATTTTTAAACTGTAAAAGCCACTTAAGCGCTGCGTGGTCCGTCCGGATCCGGAATTTTCTTCCGATTAGGTACTTTTTAAAATGCTGAAGAGTTTTCACTACCGCTAGAAGCTCCTTTCGTGTGGTACAGTAGTTCCTTTCAGGTTTAGACAGCGATTTGCTAAAGTAGGCAATAACGGCCTCCTGGTCTCCTTGTCTCTGGGAAAGAGTTCCACCAATACCCACATTGCTTGCGTCTGTGTCAACAACAAATTCCCCTTTGACGTCGGGATATGCAAGAATTGGCGCTTCACATAGACGCGTCTTCAACTCCTCGAAAGCAGTTTGACATTTTTCATCCCAATTAAATGGTCGTTTTTGCTCCGTCAGCTCATGTAAGGGTTTTGCGATGCTCGAGAAATTCTTCACAAAACGTCTGTAATAAGAGCAAAGCCCCATAAATGAGCGCACCTGCGTCTTGTCCTTAGGCATGGGCCAATCTTTAACCGCCGAAATCTTGGCAGGGTCCTTCTCGATGCCTTTTTCAGAGACGACATGACCCAAGTAGTTAACTTGTCGCTTAAAAAAATGAACATTTTTTAAGACTGAGCTTCAGATTTGCATTTCTCAATCTATTGAGTACACTTTCTAGCTTCGTGAGATGATCATCGAAGTCTCGTCCCATTACAATTATGTCATCGAGATACACCAGACAAGCTTCCCCTAAAAGCCCGGCAAGGATGTGTTCCATTAACCTTTCAAAAGTAGCTGGTGCGTTGCACAATCCGAAAGGCATAACATTGAAATGCCATAACCCTCTGCCCATTGAAAAAGCTGTCTTCTCCTTGTCTTTTGGGTCCATTTCCACTTGCCAGTAACCACTTTTTAGGTCTATTGTTGTGAACCACTTCATTCCGCATAACGTGTCTAACGTGTCGTCTATTCTAGGCAAAGGATAACTGTCTTTCTTGGTTACATCATTCAATCTTCGGTAGTCAATACAGAATCTAGTCGATCCATCCTTTTTCTTTACCAATACAACCGGTGAACACCACGGGCCAGTCGATGGCTCAATAACCCCGTTTTTCCTCATATCTTCAATCATATCCTCTGCCTCCTTCTCTCTGGCAAAAGGTACACGTCGCGGGCGTTGACGGATCGGTTGTTCATTCCCCGTATTGATGGTGTGTTTTACTACTCCTGTCTTCCCGATGTCACCGTCGTCCTTTGAGAAAATGTCGACGAATTGTGTCAGCAATTTCTTTGCTTTTTCTGTTTCTATTTCTGTTAGATCGTCTTTGCAACCTTTCAAAACACTATCCACGTTAACGTTAGTCACAGCCAAACTTTTGGTTTCCTGGCAGTTTCGTAACCAAGCGACTTCCACGGACTCTCCTATCTCAGAACCGTTTTTCAAAACTTTTTCTTCATCACTTAAATTTAGGACAGGTATAACAGCCATTTGTGAAGAAGCAACAACTACACATGCTGGCAACCATGGATCGTTATCTCCATTGTCTTCTATCATTATGCAACGTCGCTGACTCGAAGTGGCAGGTAATGTGACAGGAACAAATGTCTGTGACCTAGGTGCGAGCTTGCTCTCCTTGAGGCACAAAACCTTTCCCGTGCCTCCACCTCTCATTGGAATCTCCACATCTCCACACTTTAGGATACCACACTTAATATCCAATCTACATTGGTGATCTCTGAAGAAGTCTAGCCCAACAATGCAGTCGTCGATGATGTCTGCAATCAGTGCTTTTTGCCAATACAATTCGTCACCTACTTTGAAAGCCACTATTTGCTCTCCCCTGACTGGGATGTGCTGGCCGGTAGCCGTTGTCAGTCGTGGTTGAATTGACTGTTTTAGAATCTTTCCATTCTTCCTTATCAGGTGAGTCCCTATAACAGTTCGAGACGCACCGGTGTCCAAGGTCAGCAAACAGGTAACGCCATTGACCGCTCCATCAATGGTTAAACTGTTCCCATCCGTGCTTTGTCGGATACAAACTTTAGGGGCTTTTCGTCTACCGGCCAGCGCTTGCCCCGCAGCCCTGGCTGGAATTAGTTTTCCTGGTCGTGTTCAGACGTTTGAACAGTAGCGTCAGTCTTACGTTTACGTTTCGGACAGCTACTGCTGAAATGTCCTGGTTCCCTGCAGCTATAACATTTTGGGCCAAATCTTCGCTCTGTTCGCTGCATTTCTGCGGCCACAATTCGGACTCGTCCACCCTTGTTGTCTCGACGGACAGCCTCCACTTCGAGAGCATGCGCTAAAGCGTCCTTAACGTTGTCATGGTGCTTCAGACGAACGGCAGACCTGACCTCATCGTCATAAATGCCATCAATGAACGCCTGGAGACGCATGCTTTGGACTTGTGCCGGGGGTGCAGACTGGTAAGCTTTTCCTACCATTTTCTCCACTTCTAGAGACCACTGCTGCAATGACTCGTTAGGGCGCTGACAGCGGTTACGCAACTGAGCACGGAATACAAATTCCAAATGCGCCTCTCCATACCTGGACTCTAGAGCCTCGATGAGTTGTTCATATGTGGCGTCCTTCTCCACAGACTGTAGCACTGATATTGCACCATCGCGTAAGGCCAGAGCGAGTGCAGTCTTGGCCTGCTCTCTGTTCCAACTGTTACTAGAAGAAGCGGCTTCAAACTGCATCCTGTACGCCTCCCAGGATGAGGTACCATCGAAAGAAGGCACTTTAAAATTACCAGCACCTGATGAGGTGACTGCGACTGAAGGGACGTTGGCCTTAATCCTCTTGAACTCCTCCTCTATGCGGCTGTGCATCTCATCCGATACTGATGCCATGCGGGACTGCACCTCTTCCGACACTGCCGCCTTGCAGGACTGTATCTCTTCCTCTATAGTAGTCATGCGAGATTGCACTTCACCGATACATATCTCCATCTCGGTGATCTTACGAGCGTTCTCCGATATATAATGGCGAATCTCATTCTGGCTCTCCATTATCTCGCTAAGCTGAGATTGTAGCTGCTGCGAGTTTTGCTCGAGTCGCTGCGAGTTTTCGTCGAGTCGAGATTCGAGTCGCTGCGAGTTTTCCTGAAGCGACTGTTGGAATAGTGCAGCGAGGTCTGCCAGAGATAGCGGGTTAGCTGCGCTTGCGGACGTAAATACTCCTCCTTCGTAGCCACCTCCTTGCGAAGGAGCTTCCCTGCCCACAACTTCTGGATTAGAGTCGCCTTGTTCTTGAGCGGCAGCCCTCGCACGTGTCGTAGGCCCTTCCCTTGGCATGACTGGCATCCTTAATCCTTCCAATCCCACTTCTGACACCAATTGTTACGGACGGGGTAACGGGATTGGAAGGAAACACCGAGTAGCACTGATGACACTTTATTCGACTTCACACACGACGCGCCGTTTAATTTCGACGCGGACAGCACCAACACAAACGTCTTTTGCACTGCACTTTTCACTGCACTTCACTGCACTTCTTCACTGCACTTTACTGCACTATACCTTCACTTTCACTTTATTTTACTACTTCTTCTTTCTTCCTTTTCTTCTTCACTTTACCACTTTTCAACTTAAACTGGCGCTTTGCGCGTCTACACCGCCTTATATACCCCTAAGAATGTTCTAGATCTACTAATTTCGATTGTCTTTTCGTTATTCAATTGTTTTTCCATCTCCTGTCTCTTTTTAACCTTTCCATTCCTTCCTGAAGTTTCTAGAATTTTCTAATTTTTACTCGAAATATTTAAATAATCTTTTAAATATTTGCCAAATATTCATAAACATTTTCCAAATTTCATAAAAACCATAATCCACATAACAGTTATGACTAGGATTCGAACCCACGCCTTCAGAACGTGAACGGAATGTGTTATCCGCACGGCCATCGCCTTGTTGTCAATGACTGGTGAATTTGGCGAACACTTGACAGAGTGTATACGTCATCGAACTAAAAACTCATTTCCAAATAATAAAATAGTCTTCAAACCTCTTTGCTAATAAATTATTGTGTTTGATGACCGGATAGTTTGTCGTGTAGACGTCAGAAGACCTTGGCAACGGTAGTGATGACAGCTTGGCATGACACCGGCTGTCACAGTATTGTGAACGTTTCTGGCTTAGATATATGTATTAACGTACAGAATATATGCCTAACGATAAATATTTCACCACGTACACACAACAGCATCTAGTCCCAAACTAAGCAGAGCTTATACTTTGGGTACTAGACAATGGATAGACATACATATTATTATACACTTTTTTCTTTTTTGTAAATACATACATATTATACATAAAAACACCCAGACCAAGACAAACATCCATGTTCATGCACACAAATATTTGACTTGAGCGGGAATCGAACCCGCGACCTTCGGCGTAGCAGTCGCTTACACTCCCACGGCGCCAACTGGTCGTCATTAATATAAAATTATACATAATGACTAGTCAATATATATATGTGGAAGCGTCAGGAGGGCTCTCGGAGCAGTCTTCGTAGGTTTTCTCCATTGTGGGCGCAATGGCGGCAAGAGATTCAAAATAAAAGCACCACTTTACTTGTACACGCTGTATTGCTCGAATTTATAACAATTTAGCACGAAATACAATAAAATATTGAGGATGAAACACGATTATTAATTTATGAGCCAATAGTTTAGCACGTGCCCGCCCGGTGCAACAGCTGTCAGAGTAATGGACGACTGTCACCGCGTTTGGCGCCACCTACTACTCTATTCGGGGTTACCCGCTCTCAATTTATTTTACTACTAATCGAGTAATCGATTACAACCATCGGTAAATTAAGTAACAATTTCTAAAGACAACTTTTATGGTTAAATTAAACCTTAAAATCATTCTTAAATAATCAGTGCGCCGTCACGGCCGTCCTGCGTTTTCACACGTCCTCGTGTGTAACGTTCTCGCCTGTGAATAACAGATAGTGATTTACTCCACACTCGTCTTGGCCTTCCTGACCAATAAATCAATTATGATTAACTATTCGTTTTACACGGAATACATTTTACATGTCAAATTTAAATTCGTTGATTGTATCATCAAACAATACACACACACTGAAGGGACAAAATCAACTAAATCATTTACATCGGTTAACGTCTACAACCTAGGCGATGTCACACAGACTGGTAAGTGCCACACAGGCCAGTCAGTCAATGCCACACAGGCCAGTCAGTCAATTCCACACAGGCCAGTCAGTCAATGCCACACAGGCCAGTCAATGCCACACAGGCCAGTCAATGCCACACAGGCCAGTCATTGCCACACAGGCTTGTCGGTGCCACACAGGCTTGTCGGTGCCACACAGGCTTGTCGGTGCCACACAGGCTTGTCGGTGCCACACAGGCTTGTCGGTGCCACACAGGCTTGTCGGTGCCACACAGGCTCGTTGGTGCCACACAGGCTCGTTGGTGCCACACAAGCTCGTTGGTGCCACACAGGCTCGTTGGTGCCACACAGGCTCGTTGGTGCAACACAGGCTTGTCGGTACGCTCACTCTCGTTATTGATACAGTCCATAAAGGAAGAACGATGATCACAAGGTTCGTGAGCGGAAGCCACCCTCGCATGTAGAAATAAAAATAATCGCTTTCTTTTTAACCGGCGTATCAAACTCAAAACCTCCGTTCGATATCTACGCTATAGATAGGTCACTGTGGTAGTCAAACAACCACGCGCTAGCATAAAATACGCCAAAGGTCAAATGGTTTCACATTTCAGTGTCTCGTGTAGGAATCGAACCTACAACACTCGGTACGATGTGATGGCGATATCACCACAACGATTACGACATTTGCAAGATTAAACACGTAATTTTTCACAACTAGCGTCACTAAACAAAATTGGCAGTACCAATAAAAAATAATCAGACAATATACGCTCACCACGGTTGTAGTTGCAGGCTCAGTCGATTCACCAACATAGCAGCGTTAGCAGTCGCCTTCGCTCGCGCCTTTGTGCACACTGCATTGCACAATATCATCTCAGGAAACGATACGCATTAGTGCGACCACAAGCGGGGCGCAATGCGGCTCTTGATCTTCAATCACATGTCTGCAGTCGTCACCCAAGCACGTGCATCTATATCTTGTTGCTCAGGATCGAAGTCCGGTAAACAAAGGCCATACGACGATGTAGTAGGTATTTTCATGGCTTGCATCAGCGTCAGAAAATTGCGATTTTGTAGTTCCAACAGGCCCAGCAATATTTCGTTACTAGCGTCTTCATTTTGAACACGTGGGTCGTTGTGGTCCCATCCCAATTCTGATGTGGAAGCGTCAGGATGGCTCTCGGAGCAGTCTTCGTAGGTTTTCTCCATTGTGGGCGCAATGGCGGCAAGAGATTCAAAATAAAAGCACCACTTTACTTGTACACGCTGTATTGCTCGAATTTATAACAATTTAGCACGAAATACAATAAAATATTGAGGCTGAAACACGATTATTAATTTATGAGCCAATAGTTTAGCACGTGCCCGCCCGGTGCAACAGCTGTCAGAGTAATGGACGACTGTCACCGCGTTTGGCGCCACCTACTACTCTATTCGGGGTTACCCGCTCTCAATTTATTTTACTACTAATCGAGTAATCGATTACAACCATCGGTAAATTAAGTAACAATTTCTAAAGACAACTTTTATGGTTAAATTAAACCTTAAAATCATTCTTAAATAATCAGTGCGCCGTCACGGCCGTCCTGCGTTTTCACACGTCCTCGTGTGTAACGTTCTCGCCTGTAAATAACAGATAGTGATTTACTCCACACTCGTCTTGGCCTTCCTGACCAATAAATCAATTATGATTAACTATTCGTTTTACACGGAATACATTTTACATGTCAAATTTAAATTCGTTGATTGTATCATCAAACAATACACACACACTGAAGGGACAAAATCAACTAAATCATTTACATCGGTTAACGTCTACAACCTAGGCGATGTCACACAGACTTGTAAGTGCCACACAGGCCAGTCAGTCAATGCCACACAGGCCAGTCAGTCAATTCCACACAGGCCAGTCAGTCAATGCCACACAGGCCAGTCAGTCAATGCCACACAGGCCAGTCAATGCCACACAGGCCAGTCATTGCCACACAGGCTTGTCGGTGCCACACAGGCTTGTCGGTGCCACACAGGCTTGTCGGTGCCACACAGGCTTGTCGGTGCCACACAGGCTTGTCGGTGCCACACAGGCTCGTTGGTGCCACACAGGCTCGTTGGTGCCACACAAGCTCGTTGGTGCCACACAAGCTCGTTGGTGCCACACAGGCTCGTTGGTGCCACACAGTCTTGTCGGTGCCACACAGGCTCGTCGGTCAAGTCACGTCATTTGTTAGCTGCTTATTGTTTACACTTACACAAAATAGAAATCAAATTAATCACGTGCGCCGTCATCGGCACATTCTACTACTGGTTCTAGTGCGCCAGTTAACTCTAATGGAACGTAACATTCGGGCATATTATGAACACAATCATGTGCATACTTATAAGTTCTATTAGAGTTAAGAGCCTTAAGCAGGTACCTATCACCATCCAACAGCTCAATTATCTTATAGGGGTCCTTAACAAAGTAATCTTAAACCAGGTTTGTCTATCTCTTCACTCTCTTCAAGATCGTCAGTTATGCTCCGATCCTCTGGCACAAAATTTCAGTATCAAAATGAATAATCAGGAAACTCAAAGTAAAACCGACATTTCACAATCGCGGTATCTCTCAAGATTTTATTTCAAACAAAGTAAAAACATTTAAGCTAAGTTCTTTGGACTCTACATCTTCTAACCTAATTCCTTTAATAAACTACCTTCACTTTCATTGCCAGTTTCGGCCAGATAGGCTTTAGCTATACCAATTACTAGGCTCCTCAAAGCCACATACAGGCCTCACACAGGCCGCACGCCACACACGGGCCGCGCACCACACACGGGCCGCGCAGCACACACGGGCCGCGCGCCACACACGGGCCGCGCGCCACACACGGGCCGCGCGCCACACACAGGCCGCGCGCCACACACGGGCCGCGAGCCACACACGGGCCGCGCGCCACACACGGGCCGCGCTCAACACACGGGCCGCGCTCAACACACGGGCCGCGCACCACACACGGGCCGCGCGCCACACACCACACAGTGCCAGCCTCCAGGCCGCGCCGGCCTCCAGGCCGCGCCGTCCGTCAGGCCGCGCCGGCCACCATGCCGCCCCAGCCACCATGCCGCGCCAGCCACCATGCCGCGCCGGCCACCATGCCGCGCCGGCCTCCAGGCCACGCCGGCCACTAGGCCACGCCAGCCACCAGGACGCGCCAGCTACGAGGCCGCGCCGACCATCAGGCCGCGCTAGCCACCAGGATTACCCAAAAAGGAAATAAATCTACCATTAGTATTTCAAAGATTCGCCTCATTGTATACCCACTACATAGAGTATCCGTTCTTTCAGACTAATTCAACGTCCGCACTTCGTAAATTTTAAGCGATTATCAAATTCATTTACAACTTCACAACTGCACAGAACGTAACTCCCATCCATATTCTCAATGAGCTATGTCAAAACTGGATTTGACAAAAACTAAAAACTAATGCGAACATGGCGAGAACTGATAAGCTACTTTCGGACAAACTGATTTCCTTTGGCTACATAGAGGCAACGACTACAGTCCTGAGATAATCAATCGACAGTCTATGAGTACTTTCAGATTCTCGCAACACGCTCTTGTCATACGACACAGAAACCAGAGGTATCTAACAATTTTAGTGAACATATATCAAATCAGAACTACACAAGCGGGGCGCAATGCGGCTCTTGATCTTCAATCACATGTCTGCAGTCGTCACCCAAGCACGTGCATCCATATCTTGTTGCTCAGGATCGAAGTCCGGTAAACAAAGGCCATACGACGATGTAGTAGGTATTTTCATGGCTTGCATCAGCGTCAGAAAATTGCGATTTTGTAGTTCCAACAGGCCCAGCAATATTTCGTTACTAGCGTCTTCATTTTGAACACGTGGGTCGTTGTGGTCCCATCCCAATTCTGATGTGGAAGCGTCAGGATGGCTCTCGGAGCAGTCTTCGTAGGTTTTCTCCATTGTGGGCGCAATGGTGGCAAGAGATTCAAAATAAAAGCACCACTTTACTTGTACACGCTGTATTGCTCGAATTTATAACAATTTAGCACGAAATACAATAAAATATTGAGGATGAAACACGATTATTAATTTATGAGCCAATAGTTTAGCACGTGCCCGCCCGGTGCAACAGCTGTCAGAGTAATGGACGACTGTCACCGCGTTTGGCGCCACCTACTACTCTATTCGGGGTTACCCGCTCTCAATTTATTTTACTACTAATCGAGTAATCGATTACAACCATCGGTAAATTAAGTAACAATTTCTAAAGACAACTTTTATGGTTAAATTAAACCTTAAAATCATTCTTAAATAATCAGTGCGCCGTCATATATAATTACTAAATTGCTTAAACAATATGATAAATTAATCACTTCATCTGGATGTTATTCATAAAGCCAGGCCAAAAAAGTCAAAGTAAAAGTAAGTAAGTAAGTAGTATATGTAAGTATAAGTTGTAATAAATACGATACGAATTACTTGCCTTACTATGTCGATATATATATATATATAGATATATATAGTCTTGGATATCTTTAAATTCAAACCTATTTTGCTTAACCAACGGTTTAATGATTTAGTCGAACATGCAGATAAAATAACTCTCACATTTGGAAAGCCTAAAGCCTATATATATAATTTAAGGCAATACCAAATTTAATCGGAAACCATTATACATGGCTACCATATCAGTGCCATCCTAGATACTAAACTGGGACCTCAGTTCTCTCTAACTGCTAATAGATTCGACTAGCGCTATTGTACGCTTTTATCGTTTTTAAATTCATACATATTAATAAAAAATGCTCGTTTAAACGTAATACTCAGCGTTTTGTACCACTTTTAAGGGCTTTTATAAATTATCTTATCGCAGAAACATGGAAAAAAGGTCGGTTCATGTTCCATATTTAACGTATTCCCGGATAATAATGTAATGTGATGCATCACCTCGTTTGCCACCCTAGTTTTGGGAATAGATCAGTATCTATAGAGTTGACGGAGGGGCGACGAGCCGTAGTCACATTTTATTCATCACTTTGTTGTATTTTATTCAAGCATAGGGTCATATTTTCAAGTTAATTGGTAGTAAAAAGGCATGATATTATGTTATGTTTATGCGAATAGTGTGCACAGAAATCATACCACTATCGATGTTGATAGAACACTTATTATCTAATGGTCGGTTTTAATATTCGATCTATCCATGGACTTAAAGACAATACATGACTGATATAATTATTATTTTGTATGGAGCATATGAAAATACATATTTTGTATTCTCTTGAATGAGCAACGGGGATAGTCTGTCATTTACAGCTGATGAGATGATTTGGCATTTTGGCTGATGTCTAAACTAAGTCTGACAATATACTTTATTGCGCCTGCCTCCTCATCACACATAACTCCAACTCTAAAAATAATAGTCAAAATCAAAATCTTTTATTCAAAATTGACTGGTAACAGCTCTTTCTGAACGTTAAATTTTACAATAGACAGTCCCCCAAAAAGCCCAACCCTTCACCGCTTCCTATGTGTTTTCGCTAGGAAGAAGAAGCAGCACAACAAACTACCCAGCAACACAGTACTGTCTGCATAGTTAAATATGAAGATATACATTATAACAAAAAATAATAATATCACTTTTCAATTAACATGATAGCTATCACACAACCTATTGCCATTTATTTAGTTACGTACCTACTTAAGACTTGAAAATTGAAATTAATGGCTTATTAGCCATTAATTTCAATTTTCAAATTTAGCCTCCAAAACAAAATGACAAGTAGGGTGTAACCGCACACATGTTAAATATCATGTTGTTATGTAATCACTGCTGAGTCAAATCACGTTACAATGCATGAATGACCCCAAAACAATTGGAACAAATTGCAAATAAACACATAAATCAGCATACGTCAAAAGCTGGTATCTTCTTAATATATAAAATCCTTGCGTTACTGACTGATTGACAGACACGCTACAGCCGAAACTATTGGGCGCAGGAAGCTGCAATTTGGCATGTGTGTTCCTTGGGGACCGTAGGGGTGCACTAAGAAGAGATTTCCCGAAATGCCCACGGGATCGGCCAAAACGGGTAAATTAAAAAAATTGCAGTCGTAGCTGCTGGCATCCTCTAGTTTATATATATAATAATAATACAAGGTATTTATATATCTACTAGATATATAAATACCTCGTATTATTATACTAGATCCAAAGCCCTAGACTATTTGTACGGGTTACTTGAAAAACCCGAGGGTCATAAATATTTATTCAGCATGGCTAAAGCTAGAGAGAGAAAGGCGAAGGATGTATCCCATATTAAGTGCATGAAAGACAAAACAGGAGCGATTCTTATGGACGAAGACAGAATAAAAGGAAGATGGAGGACATACTTTGAAAAGTTAATGAATGAGGAGAACGATTGGAACGGAAACCATGAGAATGAGGTGATGAATATTGGTTTAGTGAAGGAAATAAATAAGGACGAGGTAAAAATGGCTGTTAGTGGAATGAAGAAAGGAAAAGCGGTAGGACCAGATGGAATACCAGTAGAAGCATGGAAAGCGTTAGGAGATGATGGATGGGCGTGGCTGACTTTATTCTTCAATAAGCTGTTGCACGAGGAGACCATACCCGAGGAATGGTGCAACAGTTACCTGGTGCCCATTTTTAAAAATAAGGGTGATATCCAAGAGTGCAACAATTATCGGGGAATAAAGTTAATACCTCATAGTATAAAAGTATGGGAGAGAGTAATTGAGCGACGCCTGCGTGACGAGAGTGAGATCTCACGAAACTAATTCGGTTTTATGCCTGGTCGAGGTACGGTGGATGCCATTTTTGCACTTCGCCAAATGTGCGAAAAATACAGGGAGGCGCATAAAAACATGCACATGGTGTTCGTCGACCTTGAAAAGGCATATGACCGAGTGCCTCGTGAAGTCGTGTGGTGGGCCCTGAAGAAGAAAGGAGTGCCTGGAAAATACCTGACGTTGATTCAAGCCATGTACGCTGAATGCCGAACGCCAGTCCGATCCGCAGCTGGTATCACAGCCAGATTCGATGTGGCCGTAGGCTTGCACCAAGGGTCGGCCCTTAGCCCCTACCTCTTCCTGTTAATTATGGATGCTATATCATCGGACATACAGGAAGAGGCACCCTGGTGCATGCTGTTTGCCGACGACATCGTTCTGGTAGCAGAGAGTGGACAGAAGGTGCAGAGCAAGCTGGAGGAGTGGCGGCAGAGATTGGAGAATGTAGGCCTGAGAAAAAGCAGAACCAAAACAGAATATATGTTCTGTGACTTTGGCGGTCTCTCCAGTCCTATACCGGTTACACTTCTACCAGTAAGCTCCGATTTCCGCTACCTAGGTTCACTCCTGCAAGATGACGGCGAAATTGATCGGGATGTTAGGCAAAGAATCAACGCAGGATGGATGAAATGGCGACAGGTCTCAGGCACAATATGCGACCACAAAATGCCGGTGAAATTAAAGGGCCGCATGTATAAGTCGGTTATAAAGCCTGTCGTACTGTATGGAGCTGAGTGTTGGGCTACAAAGAAGACGGATGAGAAAAGATTGCATCTGGCAGAGATGAGAATGTTACGATGGATGTGTGGAGTGACAGGAATGGACAGAATTAGGAATGATTACGTTAGAGGTAGTATAAAAGTGGCGCCCATTGATGAAAAGATAAAAGGAAGTCGATTGGCCTGGTATGGACATGTTATGCGGAGAGATGAGATGTATGTAGGTAAAAAAGTGATGAATATGCATGTAGAAGGACGAAAAGGGAGAGGACGGCCAAGGAAAAGATGGATGGACTGTGTGAGGATGGATATGAAAGAGAAAAGGGTAAATGATCGGATGACTGGTGACAGAGAAGTATGGAAGAGAAGGACATACTGCGCCGACCCCAAATAAATTGGGACCAGGGCAAGACAATGATGACTTATATATCTACTAGCTGACCCAGCGAACTCCGTATCGCCTTTTTAAAGTATTTTCCTTTTTTTTTTTAACTCTTTTCCAAAGAATTCAGAACAAAGTTAAGTACCATGAACATCAGTGTTTAATTGTTTTGCCGTGTAAATTTATTTCTAGGGTAGAAAATCTTAATTTGGGTGTAATATTAAACCTCTGCCTACCCCTTCGGGGATACAGGCGTGAGTATAAATAAATAAAAAACTAACTTATTGTAAGAAGATGCGGACGTGGTATATGAGTGATAAGGGCAGATAACTGATGTAGTGATATGATAAAATTACTAATTTGGCTTTTAAATAATTAAATCAAGTGCAAGTGTGACTCGCCCATGAAGGGTTCCGTAGTAGTAGTAAGTAGAGGTATCCACTGAACATAGCCATTATCTGCATCGAACATCAAATACCACTACCACTTTTTCACCACCAATAATACCTTTGTTTTCCAAAGTGCTTGTATACATATTTTCTCCAGGTTTGTCAGTTTCGTACTTTAAAAGATAGAGGAGGCGGCACACACACTTTGGAGGCGTGCGACTATTTTTCAAACAACTGACTTTGAGAAACGATGGTTTTAGAAACCTCTATTTAATTTTCAAAGATCTATAAACACCCCGCAAGTATATGAACCATCATGTCAGCCTAGAGACGTCCACTGCTGGACATAGGCCGCCCCCAAGGTTCTCCACACAGACCGATTTTGAGCCGCCCGTATCCAACCGCTTCGCGCGATCTGAACCAGATCGTCGGTGCACCTTGCGGAAGGCCTACCCCTCCTGCGTCGTCCGGTACGTGGTCGCCACTCTAGAACCCGCTTGCCCCAACGGCCATCGGTTCTTCGAGCTATGTGCCCTGCCCATTGCCACTTCAGTCTGGCTATTCGGAGAGCTATGTCGGTGACTTTGGTTCGCCTGCGGATCTCCTCATTTACCATAGTATATGAACGATGTAAAATAATTGTTTCACGTTATTCCATGTATGGAGAGCCCCCTCTGATTTTCTACTTCTTTTTCGTTTTTGTATACACATTGTGAAGTATACTTAAGAATTTTCAAATATGTAGTCTCAATAGTTTCGGAATAAAATGACTGAGACATATCTGGGTAGACAGACGGACAGACATGACGAATATATAGGGGTCCCGTTTTCGCCATATTTGGCTACGGAACCCTAAAAAAAGATTTTAGTGAAAAATGATTGATAGTTATGCGTATGTGTTTTTATGCCACAGAATAAAAATAAATTGTTCACAAAATAATAACAATGTTTGGGTTGAACAACTCTTATGACTTAGGGGTTTGCAAAGTAAGTACCAACCTTTGTAGTAAGTTTATCCATTCTCAGATCTACCGAATATACACATAAAATTGCATACAAATCGGCCAAGCGCTTTCGGAGGAGTATTGTGACTAACGTTGCGACACGATCTTTTTTGACACCTGTATGCGCCTGGCGCTGATAACTGACCTAGTGATTTGATTAAATTACTAAAATGTCTACTCATAATAGGTGTTGATAAAAAAAGAGGAAAATACACACATTGTATTTGTCAATGCCACATCATAAAAAATAAAATTAGGCTCGCCCCTCATTACGTGGGACTAAATTATATTTGGCGAAAAGTGGGTGTAGAAATACACCTCTGCCTACCCCTTCGGGGATAAAAGGCGTGACGATATGTATGTATGTATGTAAAATTAGTAGAGAATATAAAAAAAAGACGTGTGGCACTCGGAGAGTGCCGCGGTAAAGCTATTGCATAGCATTTTTATCAACTTATGCAATTATAATTATATATTTATTTTATTTATGCAGTATTTTATTTTATTTTATTTTATTTTATTTTATTTTATTTTATTTTATTTTATTTTATTTTATTTTATTTTATTTTATTTTATTTTATTTTATTTTATTTTATTTTATTTTATTTTATTTTATTTTATTTTATTTTATTTTATTTTATTTTATTTTATTTTATTTTATTTTATTTTATTTTATTTTATTTTATTTTATTTTATTTTATTTTATTTTATTTTATTTTATTTTTATGCAGTATTTTCTTAGAAAAATTTGAAGAAAAATGAAGAAGAAAAAAGTAAAACATTTTATTCTACACTAAACCTTAATTAGTAAGCAGTAAAGTTCATAATACATATTATCAACTTGGCGCTTACGCCAAGTTGATTAATATGTGAAGGGTGTTAGGGTTTTTCGTTACGGAATTTCTGGATTCGGTCGCCGCGCTCAAGCCCGCGATAAAATCTATGCAATAGCTTAAAAGAATTACCACGAAATAAAAAAATAATGTTTGGATTGGACCACGCTTGTTTTAGGGGTTTGAAAAATAGATAACGACAGAAGCTCAATATAAGTATAAAACTGCATACAAATTGGTCCTGACTGCCACGGTCTCGGGTTCGATCCGGGTCGGGCATGCTTTCTGATCACGAAAATGACATCTATTTGGGAATCCAAGATGGCGGATGGGATATTTTTAATAAAATTAATATGGGTATCATTTTCGGGGTTTTTATGGATTCTGGTCACGAAAATGACATCTATATGTGAATCCAAGATGGTGGACGGGACATTTTTAATAAAATTAATATGGGTAAAATTTTCGGGGCTTTCATGCACTCTGATAACGTAAATGACATTTATTTGGGGATCCAAGATGGCGAACATGTAATTTTTTGTAAAATTAACAATTATTACTAAAATTGAGCCTACTGATTAAGTTTATATTACATTATATTTGTTGATAATAAAAAAAATAGGTATTATTATAACTTAAAAAAAAATGATTACAATTCCTTCACTAATTAATCGAAAGGAACTTCGTTCCATCCGGGTGTCCCTTGACACCTCTCAAGCAGTTTTTTTTACACCGGTATGCGCCTAGCGCTGATTACTGATCTAGCGATAAGATGAAATTACTAATATGGCTATAAAAAAGTAGAAATTGGTGTTAAAGGGGTGAAAATTAAGAGTTGTATGTATTTTATGCTGTCATATCATAAAAAAAATAAAAATATTAAAAAAATGTTCAAAAAATTAAAATTATTTTTTTTGAGCTGGCCACCCTTATGACTTGGGGGTTTGAAAAATAGATTTCGACCGATTCTCAGACCTACCGAATATACATACAAAATTTCATACAAATCGGTCCAGCCGTTTCGGAGGAGTATTTTAACTAACACTGTGACACGAGAATTTTATATATATATAGAAAATCCGATTTCATTTCTATGAAGTTTTTATTCTTTTGTATTTTAAAACATCAATGAGTAGTAAAGATTAAAAGAAAACGAATATCTTCGAAGAACATTAGAATTACAAGCACATTATCAGAAACTATCAAAATTCTGAAAGCTATCAGATTGAAAACTGTTTATTCTTTGTTGAAAGAAATTGTTTTGACAATACACTCTTAAATATTTCAATACATTAAGAGTTTAAATTTGTATTATTACTAAGAGATTGATGACCGAATACTAAATAACCTTGCTATGTCATCTTAGCGTTGTTCTAGTTGCGGTCCAGGATTTTCGCCTTGAAACGCGCGGTCCGCTTTCCAGTCTGCCGAAATTTGACAGCATAGTCGCCTTTACACGAACTGCCGTCCTACTAATTCTACCCACAGGACCAGCGATATTGTAAGGCTAGAATATAATAAAAATACATATAATATTATACTACACTAGAGGACGCCAGCAGCTACGCCTGCATTTTTTTTTAATTTACCCGTTTTTGCCGATCCCGTGGGAATTTCGGGAAATCCCTTCTTAGTGCACCCCTACTGTCCCCAAGGAACATACATGCCAAATTTCAGCTTTCTGTGCC
Organism: Euclidia mi; assembly: GCA_944739405.2. Taxonomy (NCBI): domain Eukaryota; kingdom Metazoa; phylum Arthropoda; class Insecta; order Lepidoptera; family Erebidae; genus Euclidia; species Euclidia mi. The sequence goes on along the minus strand of OX123191.2, from coordinate 8,648,801 downwards.
CAGTAGTTTTGGCTGTAGCTTGTCTGTCAGTCAGTCAGTAACGCAAGGATTTTATATATACAGATACTAGTTGACGCCAGCAGCTACGCCTGCATTTTTTTTTTAATTTACCCGTTTTGACCGATGGCGTGGGAATTTTGGGAAATCCCTTCTTAGTGCACCGCTACGGTCCCCAATGAATATACATGCCAAATTTCAGCTTCCTGCGCCCAATAGTTTCGGCTGTAGCGTGTCTGTCAGTCAGTCAGTAACGCAAGGATTTTATATATTAAGATTCAGAGGGGATCTGGTTCGAATCCACGGCGCGCACCAACCGCTTTTCGGAGTTATGTGCGTATTAAATTGTAAATTATCGCTTGTCCCGTGCCTCGTAGAGCACGTTATGCCGTCGGTCCCGGTTGTCATGAAGATCTTTCACAGTCGTTATAGGGCGTCAGTACCTCTTAATAAAACTGACACTAGTCTAAACCATGGAATATCGCTACCCCTTCGGGTTGCGGAGGTCAGAGAGGCAGTCGCTCTGTGGAAAGCTAATATTCAGCCAAATCCGTTTAGACTAGTAAGCGGACCTCAGGCTGAAACTGGGATAAAGCTAGGAGGATGATCATACTACATATTCACATCACCAACTAGTCCCAAAATAAGCAGAGCTTGTACTATGGGTACTCAATAACGAGTACATGTAACAAGAGACAAATATTTTTATGACAGCCTACACAGTTAACAATGTCAATATTATTTCTCAAGTTAGTTTAAAAATATTTACATAGAATAATAGGTATACTGTTACTTCATAATCAATATCGTAACACAACGAAATACGAGTAATCACGGCATTGTCACGTGATATCAGATGACCTCGACCTTCACATCAAATAGTCGTTTATTTTACCTTTCAAATGTCAATCCGCTTCGATACACTCGCTGCAACCCGACAACGGCGACATGACAAGGCCGAATAGTCTTGAGAAGATACCAAAAGACTGCCAAGCAGAAGGTTTGAAACCCTCGGCGTACACCACTGATTTTTAGATATTATTAGTCACCTGCCCAGTGCGTGGAGAACAGGGGCCCAATTCTCCTAAATAAAGACAGTTTCGATATAATATCAGTGTCATACTTACGTCACAAAAAGCGTATTCTTCTAAGTTATCTGATATTTGAATGAAGTTGTAACGAGATCGTAATTGAAACAAGTGTCAAAATATGTATGTGTCAACGACGAACTGTTTATTTCAAATTATACGATAATGACATTAGGTTATCAGAATATCGCTTCTGAGTAAATTCAAAATATAACTTCAATGTCATATAAATATACGAGAATTAGGCCACTGGTCTGTCGCCGCTGTCATGAAGAACTTACACAACAATTATTATGGGGAGACAGTACCTTTGAATAAATTGACACTTGTCTCAGCCATGAAAAATTGCTACGTCTAGGATACAACTGGGATAACGCAAACTGCACATGTTGACTATATTACTAACTCTTCCTATATCTGAAGGGTAAGTAAAGGTAATTAGGTATTAAGGAATGAAAATTGGCAACTGTATGTAGTTCTGGTGACAATACAATAATATGGTACTGTCGAACTGATCTGATGATGGAGCCGGAAGATATGAACTCGAACTTGACATGTATGTAACTAACTTTTCTGCCTGGCGATTATTAATCCCAGTCTATACCAGGGTCCGCCTTCCTACTCAAATCTCTCCATTTTGCCCGGTCTTTTACATCCTCCAAAGTCAATCCGTTGGCACTCATGTCACTTCTCACGATGTCGATCCAGCGCTTCTTGGGGCGTCCTCGAGGCCGCTTTCCGGGTATTTCCCACTCTAGACATTTTCGACTTATATATTCCTCCGGTCTGCGCATTAGATGGCCATACCATCTCAGGCGGTTCTGTATGTAACTAACTATGCAATGGAATCTAAGGTAACTAATTTAACCATCTTCCAAGGGTCGTACCGTAATGAAAATTGGCAGCTGTATGTAGTTCCGATGACAATACAATAATATGGTACTGTCGAACTGATCTGATGATGGAGCCGGAAGATATGGACTGGATCTTCATGATGGAAAATCGTATCATAGCTGTTTTATATTTCTTAGAAAAGTCTTGTAATGAACTTTGACCACGATTAGGTTTCAAGGTCTGATGATGAAGCCGGAAGATAGGCACTGGCATTTCATGATGGAATATCGTAACATAGTCGTGTATGCACTTGAAAGAAAGGCCACGTAATGGACCTTGAACACGATTAGGTTTCAAGGTCTGATGATGAAGCCCGAAGAAACGCACGTGCATTCCATGTTGGCATATCGTATCATAGTCGTGTTTGCACTTATGAGAAGGGCCACTTTATGGATTTTGAACACGATCAGGTTTCAAGGTTATATTATAACAAACCAATTATATATTGTAGACCACGCAGTGGTGTACTTAGGGTCCCGTACTTTTGCGGCTGGACAGGCGCATGTGGCCTTAAGTAGAGTAAAATCACTTAGTGGTCTCCAGACTGACAAGCTAGATTATTCTAAGCTAACAGATAAAACACCATGTAATACAGACGTAGGTACGTGCATTTATAAAAGCGTGTTTTTCTAGTGTTTTTTAAACTATTAATTTACTTTAAATAACGTTAGTGATCCAGGCCATAACTCCCTGCGTAGCAGTCTGTTGATCTCTCCAATAGGCTAATCCTGCGCACACTGCACAAGTCAAGTCAAGATCATTTATTATTTTTGGTCACAAGTGTCACAATGTGACGCTTATGAACGTCTTTACAAATTAATTAGGTACTCAAAGAATCTACATAATCTTGCTAAATATAAAAAAAATATTATCCTACACATCAGGTGTATAAATCTTCACAATTAGTCAGTAAAAAATGTCTAGAAACTACAACCAGTAACTAGGTTACCTAACAATTAAACGACGTTACAGTGCTGCCATCTAGCTAACGATCCCTGCCGTGCGAGGCAGCAACCTTATTTTCTACCAAGGGAACGTTATTTTTCGTCGAGGATGAAAAATACCCATCAAAAGACTGATAGCGCTTGAAGCTTAGAAATTAAATTAGTTTATACGAACTTCATTTTACACAGCGAAAGCCACGTGGAGATACCAATAGATTGCCATGCAGAGGGTTTCGGGTTCGAATCAACGGCTCGCACCAATGACTTTTCGGCGTTATGTGCGTATTGAATTGTTTATTTTCGCTTGTCCCATGCCTCAAACAGCACGTTAAGCCGTCGGTCCCGGTTGTCATGAAGATCTTTGACAGTGTTTATAGGGCGTCAGTACCTTCTAATTAGACTGACACTAGTCTAAACAATGAAATATCGCTATCCCTTCGGATTGCAGAGGTCAGACAGGCAGTCGCTCTGTGGAAAAGCTAATATTCAGCCAAATCCGGTTAGACTAGAAAGCGGAGCCCAGGTTGAAACTATGATAACGCTTGGAGGATGATAATTTATTTAAAGAGTGCAGTAATTGCATGGTTACATATTTTTTTTCTTCCACGTAGTATTTCACCGTAAATAATATAGGTAGCGATAGCCTAATAGAGATATCAACTCTCATAAGCATCGTCAGTCTCTAACAGTCCACTGTTGGACTAGGCCTCTCCTTTGAAACGAGGAATTGTCCTACTATACCACGCTGGCCAAACGGGTTGATATAGGGTTTGTATCAAGTTTTCCTTCTCTTACAGTGTTGTTCTCTGCATAATATGCTTCCTCTGTCGGCTCTTACGACACCCATGGGATGATATGGGGTGGTGCCATTCTGTATTCTTAATCCGTCACCACGTGTAAGAAAAGGAAAACTTGATACAAACATTGTCCGTGTGACAATGCTTCTATGAAATAAATAAGGAGAGACCGCAAAACGCTGTAAAAGTAATATTATTATTTTGCATCCGTACTAATGTCACGTCCGTGTGGTGGCGGATTAAGATAAAGAATACAGTATGTCACCACCCCATATCCCATGGGCGTCATAAGAGCCGACAAAGGGAGCACATTATGCAGAGAAAAGCACTGTAAGAAAAGGAAAACTTGATACAAACCCTATACCAACCCGTTTGGCCAGTTTGGTATAGTAGGCCAATTCCTCCTTTCAAAGGAGAGACCTAGTCCAGCAGTGGACTGTTAAAGGCTGATGATGATGATGATGATGATGACTAATGTAGGTATACAATTTATCACTGGTAGCCCATTCTCTGCTATAGAACAGTTATAAGTAAATTATCAGATATATCAACCTTCTTGAATTAGTCGATGCCATAAATAGTGCAAGGGTTAAAAGTGATCGGCACTGCAAGAGCATAGCGTGGATTTGATCACTGCACAATATTTTATATGCTTCATAAAATTATGCCAGTCTGTGACTGCGTCTAACGGATAACATTCAAAGCCGACATTATTTTTATACTAGAGAACATTTCACTTGAATAAAAATCATGAGTAAACATGCCACAGAAAATACATACAAAAGGATAAAAATAAATGTAGGCCATTAACATAAGAATGACGCACGCTCAATTGTCAAAGCTACGTACTTTTTCGTACTTCTCATTTTTATATATTTACTATACTTTAGCCGTGGCTCCTAGTGACATGATTGTTTTTTTTTTGTATTGTATCCTGTCAAAATTACTCCATACCGCCTGATCTTAATCAGTCATGGATTCCATAGCAAAAGTCATTATACCAATAAAATATCAATAAGAATGGCATGATGGCCCCTATTTCGATGGCCTAGAGAAAAACTTCTTCACGCCTCGCTTAAAGGACTCGGGATCATAGGAAGAAGGGAACACGTGGGCATTAATGAGTTCCACATCTTTATGGTTCAGCAAAGATAGGGGGCACCGAATCGTATAGTAATCAAAATGTTTTATCGCATTAAAAAGTAACCTTTATAAATCTCCCGCCTCCTATCTCCCACTAAAAATCCTACTCTTATCCTGCGCATTGCGTCGTGAACGAAGGACAAACAAACAAACACACTTTCACATTTATAATATTAGTATAGATTTCTTTTGACATTGTTTGTTTCTTGATCACTAATTGCTATTATTTATAACTTTAGCACCATCTGATGTAGCAGGGTATAAAGCCAAATTTTATCAAAGAAAAGTATTTCGAGTCGTAACTACGATGATAATTCGTAGCAGCTTAGGCGTCGTCTACAAGTGCTACGCTGCCGTAGCAAAATAAACTCGCCTACGCGTCGTCTTTGTGAGGTGGTGTCCGATCATTTGACAAAAAACACAATACAAATTTTCATTTGACAAATAACATTTGACAAAATTATACTTGATAAATTTATCATTTTACAAAGTATTGTTTAATAAACTACTCATTAGACAATATATTTACTAAAAAAAAATATTATGCTAAAACATTAATTTACAAATTGATTATTTTTTTAAACATGTTAGTTGGCAAAACAACGTAAAGCATAAATAACATTTGACAAAATGCATTGCTTGGTAAATATTTTAGTAACCAAAATCTACGTTAATACAACAATCTTTAAGTATTGGTAAGGAAATTAGTTATTTTTAAAAACTAATAATTTATCATCTAACTATTTGTTCAATCACCAATTTGGCAAACGAATTATTTAGTCATGTGATTATTTTTAAAATAATATTTTAGCAGTTTAATTATTTTCTAAGTAAAACATTTGCGAAACCTGTATTTTGTCAAATGATCGTTTTTATACTAATATGTTTGCGAAATGAAAGTTTGTCAAATGATTAGTTTTTCAAACGTTGTTTGTAAAATGATCTTTTGCCATACGTTTTTTGTCAAACAATACTAAACCTTGTGAGGTATTATATTTATCATCTAATAATAGTTGGTGTCAAACTTATTGAATAATACAAGTTAGTTTTGTATACATGGGGAGTGTCGTCTAACCACATCAATATTAAAGGTTTACTATTGTTTAACAAAAAACGTATAACAAAAGATCATTTTACAAACAACGTTTGAAAAATTAATCATTTGACAAACTTTCATTTCGCAAACATATTGCTTTAAAAACAATCATTTGACATAATACAGGTTTCGCAAATGTTTTACTTAGAAAATAATTAAAATGTTAAATAATGATTTTAAAAATAATCATTTGACTAAATAATTCGTTTGCCAAATTGGTAATTGTACAAAAAGTTAGAAGATAAATTATTAGTTTTTAAAAATAACCAATTTCTAACCGATACTTACGCGAAATTTTGAAAATATTTAATTGCATGGTTGCAATTTTCATCTTGGACAAATTATTTATAGGCAAGTAATATTTTTGTATTAATACTAATTCCATAGAAACTTAAGTCTTTTAAAAAAATACTCACTGCCTGAATTAAGCGAAATAAGTAGAATTCGGTTCTGGCTCGTGCGTTGTGGTCGCAGTTCTAACCTAACCTAACCAGCCATTGTTTCAGTTGACCCTAGGCAAAGATTGTTGTATTAACGTAAATTTTGGTAACTAAAATATTTACCAAGCAACGCATTTTGTCAAATGTTATTTATGCTTTACGTTGTTTTGCCAAATAACATGTTTAAAAAAATAATCAATTTGTAAATTAATGTTTTAGCATAATAACTTTTTCATAGTAAATATATAATATAATAAAAAAATATAAATAAAATTTATCAAGTATAATTTTGTCAAATGTTATTTGTCAAATGAAAATTTTTCATTTGTTTTTTATCAAATGATCGGACACCTATATTAAAGCAGCAACCCAACCAAGTACAGTTATAATTGGAACAAAATGAAATTAAATGTCAGGTATCTGTAATTATAAAGTTTTTACTAATCAGTTTCAGAATAGATCATTTGCTTGTATGACATTAGAAGTTATGAATTTATCAAATAGAGTCTGAAATATATGTAATCTGTCCTACTGCTACGCACGGGCCTGTTTTCACTATGAGAAGCATTAAGCTACTATCCAGCACCAGGTGCGGGTTGGTTTTTTTATCTTTGATGAACTCTTAGACCTTTCGTCACAACATTTTCTTTCAGCGCTAGCATTTTACTGAAATTGTTAGTCTCGTATGGAATAACAACACAAAAAGATATTAACTATATTGTTTTAAGATGAAAAGGGTAACAATATGGAGCCCTCAGAATGCATCTATCCTGTCTCGATATTCAATAAATCTTTCATAGAAAGCAATATTTTTGTTGTCGATCCAATTTTCTTTTTGAAATATCGTCTTCTAGAGATATGTATGTGAACCGATTGTAATAAGGGAGTATATGTTTTGGATGGATGCAATATTTTTGTATGGCTTCTCGTAAAATGTTTTTAGCGTTTCACTATGCAAAATATAATAAAAATGTCAATATATAGATAACACTAAAATTGTTTGTAGAAATTGAATAATCTAGTATACACTATTTTAAAAATCAAATCCTACACACCATATAATTCTATAAGAGTGATGTCACGCACATAACCAATATTCATTTAATATGTTAATATACCTCTATAATAATTATGCCAATTCAAATTAGAAGATAAGTTTTCTTTAACCAAAACCATTCCTAAAAAAATATTTAGAAAGAAAAGAGTTAATAAAGTTAGTTTTCAAATTGCTCGCAAAAAGACAGCTGCCCCTTGAACTTAGCACCTGATTGACTTATTATGTCTCTAACATAGAAAATATACCATAAGAGACTCATTCATCAAGAAACAAACGTCTCTAGGAGAGAATAATTTCTACGTGCGTACAGCTAAATCACGGCAGTTTATGAAACAGTGATCCCTCTCTAGTATTTAGGTACAAGCACTTCAAATAAAGTTTATTTTTATTATGTTGTATTTAATACTCATATCGTACAATACAATAAAGCTATGTAAGCTCTGACCAATAAAATATATAACATGTATTATGTTTAGTGTTAACAAGCCTATTACGGGTAGTACAAATCTCGATGGCACTTGAGGTCCGATATGACACGACGTCTCGTTATTGCACGGAGAGCACTTTGGGGTAATATTATTGGGAATGACACACATGCAAATAAAGAATCAACACCGAACATCGCATATGCCTTAGAGAGAATGGGCAGATACTGAGGTTCTGGTATTACGTATTACGCGACTTATATACTTGTATATCAATCATCACATTTACATTTACTATGATAATAATTAATAATGAAGCTGTGTGGTTACCAACACGATGAGGATGCCTTGAAATACTTTCTGGAAGCCGTGGTCAAAAACAAACTGTTGTGAAAAATTTCAAACTCACGACTTGTACGCATAATATTGTTTGTGTAACGTGTCGCTATGTAGTTTATTGAAAACTATAGCTACGTCCGCACAGATTTTTACATACCTATCTAAGGTTATGTCGGTCGCGTACTATTATGATAGGATTTGCAAGATAATATTTCATGTAGCTACATACTTTCGTAAACCCTGATGTTTTAATGAACCGATCAACATCCATTAAAATCGTCATATTTTTTCTTCAAGATTTCGATTTTAAAGATCCAGAATAAAAAGTCGATGCATCACACATAGAAACTTTTCATCAGCGGAACCACTTACAAAACTTATTGTTAACATAACTGTCTGCTCACATTCTCTGCAGATCACACAACATTTGCCAAAACTAATTTGTAAGCAAACTTTGGTTTTTATGGCCACATGTTTTACGGCCATTTTCAATATTCGATCCATACATGTATTTTCAGATTCGAGATTCATGTTTGACATATTTTGTATGGAGCTTATTTCAAAAACGAATCTAAAATCTACAGATCTATCTATAGTTCGAATATTGAATTCCGTAGTTAATTAGTACTCTTTATTCTATGTTTTCATACCTAATTTTATCCAGCCCAATGCGCTTCACTCTACTGTCAAATTAAAGTAGATCACAAACCTAATCTGGTACCACATGAGTAGATAAACGGAACAGAGACAAAGCTTCATACAACAGCGCGAATCGGTTGCACTACTACAAGTACGCAGCGCATGTGTGCGTGACCACTGGCCGCTTGTCGTGTACGCGGCGAGACTGGAAAAACCGATTTACGTAGGCACAGGCAGCTGAAAATCTAAGGGTTATTACGATGCACGATGTTTGTTTTGTACGTTGCAAGTTTTAATATTTTAATGTAAAAACGTGGTATTTTATTATTAATATTGGCTGTTTATTGTACTGTGTGTATGAATAATACTAGATGAAATAATTCAGTTATTAAAAAGATTTTAACGATGGTAACGTACAATAGGGGTTTTTTATTTACCTTCTGATAATTTTATCGCCTTTGTTGAATTGCTCGAGCAAAAGTTTCGCGAATATTTCGATCTTGAAATAAATATTGTAAATGTTGGCAACGAAATAAGTACTTAACATGTTTGCATGTTGTCCACCAGGATCTCCTAGCCCGACCCCCCAGGGGATCCTCATGAACTCATTAGTTGTAATTGAAATTGTGTTGAAATTGTGTAAAAGCAATTAACGTTTACAAAACCAATGGCTATCAGAAAGTGATCAGCCATCGTTAGGGCTTATAAAAAACAGGTGCATGCGATTTTCAACCTTATTGACAATTCATGATAGACCTTTTTTTAGGTATTTCCTTGCTTTCTGATATTGATACTTTAATTAAATTATAAATTCTAAGTTATATCGTGGTATCGTTGGGAATGTCAAATAAATCACGTCGTCACGTCGTGTCGTTGGTAACAAAATGTATATTTTTATTCCGTGCTTTTAAAAGTTTCAGTTGCATGCCTTTTTTGGTTCCACTCGCTATTTTATTTACAACTGTACTTCTGCCATATAGTGAATCCGTCGAGTCCAAGAATCTGCCTAATCTACGAATCTGTCGAGTTGTGAATCTGCCGAATCACGAATCTGTCCAATCCAGAATCTGTCGTATACCGAACAAGCGATTTGTCTTCACCTAGTGTGACAACCCTACCAAAGTAGGTAACAAATTTGCAAGCTCTTAAGAAGCTTTGTCTCTGTTTGGTTTATTTACTCATGTGTCTGGTACAGCATCTTTAAAACTGTCTCACGAGATTCCAAGGAAACATCACCACGTCTGCACTAAGTCGCCATTTCAGTCCGACATCCAGACAGGCAGACAGACAGGGGTCTAAACATTTTTCAGAACGCAACACGGAAAATCAATCAGTTGCAACCCAATTTACGGCGGGCGAGCGAACATCGTCTGTGGCTCAAATAGAATCAGTGCAATAATCTTTTGATATTCACTTGGGTAATTTGGGTAATCAATTTATATTGGTAGTTCAATTTATAAGTTATTGGTTATTTTAGATAAATGTGCTATAAGCAGACGATGGCTATTTCTGTGAATGAAGAATGAATCTACTTAAACAGGCTATCTAAAAAGGTACTTAATCATTCGCTATTTGTACCAAAATAAATGACTTGACTTGAAGCTCCATAGATGTTTGTTTCACTCTTCGTAGAGTGTGGTGGCAGATTGTGAATACAGGGTGTTGATTTGCATTTGCAAAATATTTTAGGGGGTTAATATATTACTATCACTGACTACAAATACATGAAAAAATAAGTTACAAAAAGTTAAAAAAACATTGTCAAACTCAAACTCAAATATGTTTATTTCCATAAAAATGTTTAAATTTTTTGGACACGTTAGAAGGTCATATAAGTAAAAATAAAAAAGTAACTTTAAATGCATATTAACATAATTGAGCATTGAAAAAAAATACCTGTTCAGAAAGTAGAGCCTCGAGAGAAGAATCAGGCAAGAAACTCCAGGCCACTCTTTTCTTCGTCTTGATTCTATACAATTTATAAACTTACTTACATTTTTTTATAGTCTCACGTCTGTATCACCGAAGGGGTAAGCAGAGGTGTAATATTACACCCACATTTCGCCATGAATTTTAGGTCCCACGTAATAGGGGGCGAGCCTATTGCCGAACCGGGCACATTACCAGACTCCGTGCTGTTACTGAGAATTTCCTAACGGAAAAACCCAATAACAGTTTGCCCAACCCGGGAATCGAACCTCGAGACCGAGACCTTCCAATCTCACGCGCACGTTTATGCCGCGAGACCAACGAGGCAGTCTAATAATGGCATGATGGCCCCTATCTTGATGGCCTAGAAAAGCTTGTTCATGTCCCACTTAATGGGCCCGGGACCATAGGAAGAAGGGAACACGTGGGCAGGTAATGAGTTCCACATATTTATGGTTCAGCAAAGATAGGGGGCACCGAATCGTATAGTAATCAAAAAAATTTATCGCTGTAAAAAGTTACCTATATGACTATCCAGCCTCCTATCTCACACTGAAAAAATCCTACTCTTAACCTGTGCGTTGCGTCGTGAACGAAGGACAAACAAACAAACACACTTTCACATTTATAATATTAGTATAGATTTCTTTTGACATTGTTTGTTTCTTGATCACTAATTACTATTATTAATAACTTTAGCACCATCTCATGTAGCAGGGTATAAAGCCAAATTTTATAAAAGAAAAGTATTTCGAGTCGTAACTACGACGATAATTCGTAGCAGCTTAGGCGTCGTCTACAAGTGCTACGCTGCCGTAGCAAAATAAACTCGCCTACGCGTCGTCTTTGTGAGGTATTATATTTATCATCTAATAATAGTTGGTGTCAAACTTATTGAATAATACAAGTTAGTTTTGTATACAGGGAGTGTCGTCTAACCACATCAATACATTAGTCTGAAGATAGCTCTGTATAGTTATATTAAAGCAGCAACCCAACCAAGTACAGTTATAATTGGAACAAAATGAGATTAAATGTCAGGTATCTGTAATTATAAAGTTTTTACTAATCAGTTTCAGAATAGATCATTTGCTTGTATGACATTAGAAGTTATGAATTTATCAAATAGAGTCTGAAATATATGTAATCTGTCCTACTGCTACGCACGGGCCTGTTTTCACTATGAGAGGCATTAAGCTACTATCCAGCACCAGGTGCGGGTTGTTTTTTTTAATTTTGAAGAACTCTTAGACCTTTCGTCACAACATTTTGTTTCAGCGCTAGCATTTTACTGAAATTGTTAGTCTCGTATGGAATAACAACACAAAAAGATATCTACTATATTTTTTTAAGATTAAAAGGGTAACAATATGGATCCCTCAAAATGCATATATCCTGTCTCGATATTCAATAAATCTTTCATAGAAAGCAATATTTTTGTTATCGATCCAATTTTCTTTTTAAAATATAATCTTCTCAGGTATATGTATATGAGCCGATTGTAATAAGGGAGTATATATTTTGGATGGATGCAATGTTTTTATATGGCTTTTCGTAAAATGTTTTTAGCGTAACACTATACAAAATGTTATAAAAATGCCAATATATAGAGAACAGTAAAATTGTTTGTAGAAATTGGAAAATATATTACACAATATAAAAAATCAAATCCTACACACCATAATTATAATTCTATAAGAGTGATGTAACTCACATAACCAACATTCATTTATGTTAATATACCTCTATAATAATTATGCCGATTTTAATTAGATGATAACTTTAATTTAACAAAAACCATTCCTAAAAATTTATTTAGAAAGAAAAGAGTTAATAAAGTTAGTTTTCAAATTGCTCGCAAAACACAGCTGTCCCTTGAACTTAGCACTTGATTGACTTATTATGTCTATTTATTTATTTATTTATTTACATAATTCAGGTACTCTCGCTACTTACAGTTACCCAATACGTAGCAAAAGCTAGAATAATAGATACTTGTCACAATCATAAATTAAACATTGAATATTAATTAATTTAAAACATTATTCTTACGTATAATTTTTGTCGAATATAATAAGCATTTCATAAATTTATACATTAAGTCGATAATTCCATTATTCTGATTATATTAAAGTCAAACAATTATAAAACCAAATGTCAATATTAACAATTTTCTATATATATTATTATTATTCAAATGATTAAGCATTTCAGAGGGCTTTCACATGTCGGATGAATTTCACAAATTGAAATCCACAAAGCTCGAGAGTGTCTGGATCATCGATGTCACCATTGAGTAGCAAGAAATAATGCGCTGCTAGCGCGACCTTACGCCTCAACTCGAGGGTATCGATATACCCACCATGCCAGACACGAACAATGACGGGTATAAATACGGATAATAACCGTAAAGCTTTTTATATAGCGCCCTTGCAAATTTACGTACGTACTCGTTCAATCAGTATATTATACTTCACTTCGTGTAGGTCCCAGACCACATAGTTGTATTCAAGACGACTGCGAACCAGAGCAAAGTACAAAGAGATGATGACGTTTCTGTCATTGAAACGAGCTGACTGTCTCATAACAAAGCCGAGAGCTTTATAAGCAAGTTTGCACATCGTGGTAATATGGGTGTTAAAGCTTAACTCCTTGTCCACGATCACACCCAGATCACGAATTTCTGTGACACGCTCCAGCGGACTACCGTGCAGGCTGTAACGATAGTCGTAGGGTGAATGAGACCGAGTAAGGGTAATGGTTTTACACTTGGTGGGATTAAATTCCAGTTGATTACGCTCACTCCACGCTACTACGTTGTTGATGTCCTGCTGCAGCGCATCACAGTCATCCGCATTCCGAATACCCAGAAACAGTTTCAAGTCATCAGCAAACATGAGGCATCGAGCCGTGCTCACTGCCTGCGGCAAGTCATTTATCATTATCAGGAAGTGTGTTGCTCCTAAAATACTCTCTTGACTTACCCCAGACCTGGTCAAATAAGGGTCAGATCAACTACCATTCACTTGCACGTACTGTGTTCTATTTTTAAAATAACTTGCGAACAGTTTTATCAAGTTAAAACCTATGTCAGCAAATTTTTTCAATAGAATGTCAGTATGGACGCGGTCAAATGCTTTTTTAAAATCGAAGTATGCCACGCCCCCCTGCCTATTTTCATCCATTTCCCGCGTTGCATAATCTACAAAGTCAACGAGATTCGTTGTGGTAGATTTACGCGATCTAAACCCATGTTGACATAAACTTAGCTGTGACCGTATTTGTGTAGTTATATAGTACTTTATGATTGACTCAAATACTTTGCCGAAAGCAGAGAGCACGGCAATAGGCCTGTAGTTCTCGACGTCTTCTTTTGGACCATCTTTGGGTATAGGTGTAACTCGTGAGACCTTCCACAGTTCTGGATATGAGGTCGTGCGAAGTGCAAGATTATAAATATGGCGAAGAGGTTCTAAAAACACTGATATACAATCTTTTACGAGATAGGGAGGTATGACATCAGGACCTGTGGTGGATAGAGGTTTTAATCTCTTTACTGACCGCATAATGTCCTTTTCGGTTATATTATCCAATGATACGCAATGTGATGTTAAATTGACTTTCGGCAGAGTTATGAGACAGTGCAGGTTAGAAATACAGATGTAAAAAAGTGCGCAAATGCGTTTGCAGCATCCACACCAGACACCCGCTGTCTGCTAGACGCTGTTTTTTATAAATTGCCAGAATTGCTTAGGATCCGTCTTTATTTCCACCTCTGCCCGCGCTATGTGGTACTCATAGGCCAAATGAATAAGGGTCTTAACATCTTGCCTATAAAATTTGAACATTTCAAGACAGAACAAATTATTGGTTTCTTTATACTTTCTAAAAAAATAGTTTTTGTCTTGTATAATTTTTTTTATTTCAGATGTGTACCATGATGGGTATTGATACCTCTGACTAGACTTTGTGCTATTTTTTATGGGTACATTTCGATCAAAACATATACGCAATTTGTTGTAAAAAACAGATAAAGCTTCGTAAACATCTGAGATGAAGTATATTTCATCCCAGTTTAAACTAGAAATATAAAGGTTGTGAAAGTCAGCACGCTTAAAATTTCAAACTTACAAAGAATCATACAATTCATGTGAAGATGCGGGGTCGCCGAACACGCGAGCTGCGCGCGCGCCGCCGGCCGCGGCACACACAGCGTCACACCGAGCGGCGGGTGATGAGCGTCCGCCGGCACCAGCGGCAAAACGTCTCCGCTTACCTGTATGTGCTCACTACTCAATATAACATAGATAATATACCATAATATGCCTATAACATACATAATATATCATAACCAGAGACTCATTCCTCAAGAAACAAACGTCTCTAGGAGAGAATAATTTCTACGTGAACATAGCTAAATCACGGCAGTTTATGAAACAGTGATCCCTCTCTAGTATTTAGGTACAAGCGCTTCAAATAAAGTTTATTTTTATTATGTTGTATTTAATACTCATATCGTACAATACAATAAAGCTATGTAAGCTCTGACGAATAAATTAACGTGTATTATGTTTAGTGTTAACAAGCCCATTACGGGTAGTACAAATCTCGATGGCACTTGAGGTTCGATGTGACACGAAGTCACGTTATTGCACGGAGAGCACTTCGGGGTAGTATTATAATTACACACAATGACATGCAAATAAAGAATCAACACCGAACATCGCATATGCCTTAGAGAAAATGGGCAGATACTGAGGTTCTGGTATTTCGTATTACGCGACTTATATACTTGTATATCAATCATCACATTTACATTTATTATGATAATAATTAATAATGAAGCTGTGTGGTTACCAACATGATGAGGACGCCTTGAAATACTTGCTGGAAGCCGTGGTCACAAACAAACTGTTGTGAAAATTTCAAAGTCACGACATGTACGCATAATAATGTTTGTGTAACGGGTCGCTATATAGTTTATTGAACACTATAAGTCATTAATCATAAGTATTTATTTCTTAACAATATCCATTGTGTTGAAATTATTTGTTACACTAGATACATTAACAATAAAGTACACACATTCAACCGTACACTACATAACTATTATTACAAAGAATCTTAATATAAAAAGACATATATATAAACACATTAGAATATTCCATTAATGTCAATAGTTAAATATATTACGGATATAATTAATTAATTCAATGTCAATTAGATTAATTTTAAAATACATTATTATGTCTGCCATTTGTCATTTATAAACTCTTCAATGCTATAATAGCCTTTCCCCAATAAATACGTTTTTAATTTATTTTTAAATATGTTTGCACTATATATACTTTTGAATTCTGTGGGTAGCTTATTATATAATGACACTGATTGTGCTCTAGTGCTGTGTTGAACTACATTGAGTTTCGGCTGTATTGTTGAGGCTAGATCCTTTCTACGAGTGTTTTGTCTAATTTTCCTTTGCTCATTAGTTTCTTCATTGTTGAGATTCTTAACAAAGTTAGTTAACAGAACCAAAATATAGAGACACGGCACTGTTAGAATTTTGAGATTTATAAAGTGTTCCCTGCAGAAATCTGTTTGTTTAAGACGAAGGATTGTTCTAATGGCCCTTTTCTGCATGACAAAAGTAGAGTTTATATTGTATTTATAACTATTTCCCCAAAATAAAATGCTATATCTGAGTTTAGATTCAACTAAAGCAAAGTATATCATCCTAAGTTGAGGTATTGTAAGTTCTTCCCTTAGACTTCTAATGGCGTAGCACGCAGAACTTACAGACTTAGTTACGGCGTGTGTCTCTTGCTTCCATTTTAACCAAGCATCTATATTAACACCCAAGAATTTGATGTTATCTACCACTTCTACTTTATTACCGGTAGACGATACTTCTATACTGGCATCTTTCTTTTGTTTTGTTTGCGTTTAGTTTAAGATTATTTATGCTAAACCATTGTTCAAAAACTTTTAAAACTGCGTTAACCTTAGATTCTAAATCAGTAGTATTATCTGCTGATATTATTGCATTTGTATCATCAGCGAAAATAATGAGTTTCGTGTCAGATACATGATTTTGTACATACCCTATCAAGTCGTTTAAAAACAAGATGAAGAAAATTGGGCCTAAGACTGATCCCTGAGGAACACCACGAGATATTGGGGTTAAATTGGATTTAACGACTTTTTCTTCTCCATCCACTACTGACCTGACTTCTACATATTGTCGTCTATTATTTAAATAGGAACTAAATAACGCAAGCACATCGTTTCTTACACCATAGTATTCTAATTTGTCCAAGAGTATATCGTGATCAACAGTATCGAACGCGGAGCTAAGATCCAGGAAAATACCTGCCACCTTACGCCTATTATTCAAGTTACAGACGACCTCATCAATTAACGCCTCTATGGCATCAGTTGTGCCTACTGATTTTTGGTACCATACTACCATACTGCTGGTTAAATAAGACACTGTGGGATCTTAAGTGCTTCATGAGTCTATCTTTCATTATTTTTCCAACATTTTGGACAAAACCGGTAACACGGAAATCGGCCTATAATTTGAAGGGTCTGTCTTTGTACCTTTCTTATAAATTGGGAGAACCCTTGCAATTTTGAACTGGTCCGGGAAAAGACCCTCTTTAAAACATTGGTTATAGAGGGATGCTAAGGGGGCTGCCAGAAGGTCAATATTATCTTTAATAATTGTTAGTGGTATTTCGTCGAAACCAACAGATGACTTGTTGTCCATTTTTTTACCATTTTGAATATTTCTGAGGGTGTAACCTGCTCGAAACTCATATTAATACCTACTCTGTCAATACTTTCATTTAAATACGCCATATAGCTAGTATCCTATTACATGAGGTCAAGCGTACAGAGTTGTCGAATTTCAATGAAAATATATTAGCTACATCTAATGCATTGCTAGTAACTGTGCTGTTAACTTTAAGTAAAATTTGCTCATCATCAGATGTCTTAGCGCCGTTGCGCTGCAAATTGACTACTTTCCATATTTCCTTACTAGAATCTGATGCCTTTTCTATCTGTTTCCTAACATAATTTCTTTTTGCAGCGTTAACAACCTTTTTGTATAGTCTATTATATCTGTTCCGATATTCCAGCACTGAATTATCACATTGGGTCCTATCTATAGTGTTGAGAAATCGTTTAACTTTGCTAGCTATCCTTATTCCGTTTGTTATCCATTTAGATTTGCCATTCCTTCTAATGTTAAATTTTACTATACGCTTTTTAAATATTGTCGAATGAATGTTTTTAAATTTGCAAAGAAACGTGTTTATGACAGTGCTCCAGTTTGTCTCTAATATTTTGCCTCTAAACTGTTTTTTGTTATTATCATTATAACTTCTTCTGCATAGCAGCACATAATTAGGTCGGTTTTTAAGCTCAACAATTTCTAAGCGAAGTTCACAAAATAGTCCAGTGTGCCCGTCTGACAGTCCATTATGTTCAACATTTGTGTTCCTAATACAATTATCTGGTAAGTTTGTCAAGATATTATCAATGCACGATTCTGATTTATTTCGCCTAAAAGTAGGTGCGTCTATTTGATACCTAAAATTATAACACATAAGCAGTGATATGAAAGAATTACGTCTAATGTCATCTTTACATAAATTAATATTGAAGTCACCACAGATCAAACATTTTTTATTGAGGAAATACTGTAGTAGCTTTTCAAGCCTATCCATGAAGTTGTCAACATTTTTATTCGCAGGCGTTCTATAACAACAAATAACACACAAATTTGTTTCTACATCTTTGACTCCACAGACTTCAAAACAGTCAGTTTTATACAATTTCTTACATATTTGCAGTTCCTCTATTTTTCTACCAAGTGTTGTCAAAATCAAAGTACCTCCCCGTTTCTTGTTAAGTCTAGTGTTGTAAGCCACCATTTTATAATTACTTAAGTTAAATTGACTTACTTGTGTTTCATTTAAAAAGTGTTCTGAAATACATATATAATGGAGTTCATATGACAAATCATTTAAATATATTTCAAACTCATCTTTTTTACTTGTAATACCACATATATTTTGATGATAAATATTTAGTGTAGAACAGTGTGTTTCGTTATTAACGAAAACAAATTTTAGTACTGTTTTGCTCCATATCTAATTTAGTTTTATTATCTTTTGATTTGTTACAATTCATCAGAGAGAAATAATATGGAATGGTGCCTTTACGAGGTAACAATTGTGTTTTACTCTGAGAACCATGCCCCATTATTGAATTTTTGTAATTAGTATTAATTTTCCTATACGAAATATTAAGAAAATTTTGTTCATAAAAATATTTGTCTAGAGCGCTGTTTAAATACTTACATATATCAACAAACTTAGAAACCCTGACATCTCCAAAGTTGATAAATTTTACATAACTAAAATTATTACAAACAAGGCTTAGCGTGTCATTAAGTTTTGTTTCATTTAAGTGTATACTATTACAGACTCCTAATACAAATACTCAGCAATCTGCTAGATTTTTTAGGCAGGCGCTTAACTCAATAACAACTTGCATAGGATTCGTATCATGTTCACCGACAGACAATATGATGGTGTCATTTTTGTTAAAGTCACATGACGATGATGACTTCACAATTTCTCCTGTTTTCGCTCCAGGTTTTATGTTAGCGCGGAACTTGTAATGTTCGTACTGTGTGCGTGTTCTGGACCATATTAAGCTTGATGCTAGGCCCGCACATTGCTGCCCTCCAAAAATATGCACAGTTTTCCCCACTGTTGACATAGCTTGTACCTGTTCCTTAGGCCGCGGGGGTGAGGTGGTTATTTTTTGACATTCTGCATTTTTGGCCCCTTCAACAGAATCTATCAAGACCTTTTTTGTATTCTTACTTGGCTGAGTACTTTTGGGTGTGTGTACTTGAATACTGTTTACTGATTCATTCGACAATAACTCAGGGGAATTCATAATTGATTGAACAACATTACTTTTATTAGCTATTGTAGAAATGCGACGTTTAAGTCTAGGCGAGTAGAATTTTTTAGGCGTTTTGCATGTTTCGCTGGGGAACTCTGGAATTCCTATTGCTTTCAAAAATTTTACCTTGTTTTCACTTGTTTCTAACTTATTTTATAGTGTGTAGTTTTCGGTATTTAATAAATCAATTTCTGCGTTAGCTGACTGCAACTCCAATTTAAGTTTTTGTATTTCTTCTTTCAATGTAGCGATATCCTCCGTGAGATTTGGTAAGCTTTGATAGGATGCGTCCATATCAAACTCACCATCACTACTTAGGGTGATGTTTATTTTATTATTCAGACATTTACTGTGTATTCTCTGAGTGATATTTTTATCATACTCATCCTCCATTTTTGCTGGTTTTATGATAATTTAAATAAATTCAGAAATTTAAAACTTCTCAAAAAGTGTTCCGTAATGTGAGAATCGAACTCGAGTCACCAGTACTGGAAGCTGCGTGCTTTACGGAGCCGCCACAACTGCTGTTACCTTTAGTTCCAAATTTGCCGACTCTTTTCTTAAGTCTCTAGTTCATTCAATATTCTAGTAGATGGCATTACAAGGACTGTCCTCGGATCCTAATTACATTTGATGTAAGTACAACTTAGTTTTAATAGCTCGTGGATATCGTCGTTTACTGACTTTCTAATAGATGTCACTATGCGTTATGGATCGAATAGGATAATTTGGCATTTTCCTTTATTAACAAAATGCAAAGTCACTGTTATTTCACTGTTTTATAATCACATAACAGTTTTTACACGGTTATTCATCCTAGTTTTGATTTGTAAATAGTTTTGATTTGTAATTTTTCTGTATATACACTTTCTTTCTTCGTATTTCGTTTGTTTTACCGTTTGTCGTTTATTTTTGTTATTTAAAATATTTCGTATTATGTGCACAGATTCTTTTATCCTTCACTTTGTCAATCTTTATTGTTCACTTATATACACCTTTAGTCACAGATTTAGTTCTATTAATCACTTATAATATTTTTAAAACACAAGAATACGGGAGCTTGATGTAAACAGTGACTAGTGGCGCCACCAACTTGATATAGCTACGTCCGCACAGATTTCTACATATCTAAGGATGATAATATGTCGGTCACGTACTATTATGATAGGATTTGCAAGATAATATCTCATGTAGCTACATACTTTCGTAAACCCTGGTGTTTTAAATAACCGATCAACGTCCATGAAAGTCGTCATATTTGTTATTCAAGATTTCGATATTAGAGATCAAGAATAAAAAGTCGATGCATCACACATAGAAACTTTTCATCAGCGGCACCACTTACAAAACTTATTGTTAACATTACTGTCTGCTCTCACTCTCTGCAGATATCACAACATTTGCCGAAACTAATTTGTAAGCAAACTTTGGTTTTTATGGCCACATGTTTTAATTAGTACTCTTTATTCTATGTTTTCATACCTTATTTTGTCCAGCCCAATGCGAGTCACCCTACTGTTAAATTAAAGTAGATCACAAACCTAATCTGGTACAGCATCTTTAGAACTGTCTCACAGATTCGAAGGAAACACCACCCCGTCTGCACTAAGTCGCCATTTCAGTCCGACATCCCTGTCTAAACATGTTTCAGAACACAACACGGAAAATCAATCAGTTGCAACCCAATTTACGGCGGGCGAGCGAACATCGTCTGTGGCTCAAATAGAATCAGTGCTGTATTCGATATCAATCTGCGAAGTAAATGGTAAATAATCTTTTGATATTCACTTGGGTAATTTGGGTGATCAATTTATATTGGTAGTTCAATTTATAAGTTATTGGTTATTTTAGATAAATGTGCTATAAGCAGACGAGGGCTATTTCTGTGAATGGTATAATACTTAAACAGGCTATCTAAAAAGGTACTTAATCACTCGCTATTTGTACCAAAATAAATGAGTTGACTTGAAGCTCCATAGATGTTTGTTTCACTCTTCGTAGAGTGTGGTTGCAGATTGTGAATACACCCTGTCCTTAAATTTGTTCTGATATCAGGAACACTTATAGTAATATATTAACCCCTATACCTATAGCAATATATTAACCCCTTAAATTTTTTTCTAATGCATTTCAACACATTAGGTATATAAAGTTTTACTAGGATTTTTCATTACATGGCATGGGTGTCGTAAATGGCGACTAAGGAAACTACACGAAAGAAATAGTATTTTACGACAAGGCAGAAATCTCCAAATGCCACTCTATGTCAACCCATCTGGCCAGCGTGGTAGAGAAGTATTTTCGATCCTATTGTGACTCAAACCTGGGGAGGCCTATATCCAGCAGTGGACTACAAATGAAAACATGATGATGATGACACATCAACTTATATACTCACCCCTATTTATTATTTTTTTCAATATAACTATACGTACAAAATATATTAATAAGCAATCGTGTTTAACCATTACATCATACAAATATAAAATTATAGTATTACATTAAAATACATACATACTAGTGATGGCAATTAATGCGATTTCGCATAAATTGCATTAGCATGCGAATTCGTGAATCTTAGCATGCTAAATGCTATTGCTATGCTATTTGCTAACTATGAAGATAATTAATAATAGCTTTGTATGTGAAGTGTGAAATTTATTAATGTTCGCCTTTGATTATTTACAGGTACTGGTTTAATTAGTTAATATTATTATTAATTATAAGTACAACAATAAACATTACACGAAAGAAAGTTTATCAAATTCGTAAACAAATCTCCTACCATCTTAAGTCAATTCGTAATAACTAATCTTTGGCATAATACGTAGCGCGTCAAACGCGTGCTACACACATTATTATTATCTTAACAAACATTCGCACACATTTACTCAATATACGACCGTAAATACGAGTAAATCAAACATATTAATATAATAATTGCTTAAAATCATCGTTCGCATTCGCACCATTTGCTAATAATTCCACTTATCGTGTCACGTGAAACGGATTTATTGAGTATTCCTGTGGGCGAGACAGAGAACGCGTGTCCCGCGTAAACAAGAAACTATGAACGAACCGAATAGCGCACGAAGCGATGAATTCACACTTTACGAAATTTCGCAGCAATATTTCATTTGCTAAATGCTAAATGAAAATTCGCATGCTAAAATTAATATGATTGCTAATATATCCATCACTAATACATACATATACTCACGCCCTTTTTCCGTCGGGATAGGCAGATACAACGGAACGCCACTTGCTTCTATCCTTACAAACCTCACGTACTTCCTTTACATTCATTACTCTTTTCATACATGCTGGCCGGTTACGGGTGCTTTTTCAAAACGTCCCCTTGGTCGACGAATGTCCTACAGTCTTTAAAATTATATCGTAATTATACACCATATTAAACACCAAAAAAGTTATTCTAATATACTTAGTATTACAAATTTAATAAATAGTTTATACAAACATCAATCAAATGTCTCTGTGTCGACTAGGTATCTATCTTTGATCTACCCAGAGTGATGATGTTCTCAAACTATTCCAAGTGTCGATGTCGATACAGTTTAGATTGAGGTCACGCTGTCGATAATGTTCTATTTATACGAGACTGGCTTCGGTTAGCCGAAACTCGGACATTTATTGAATCTAAACTAAACTTTAGAAGTACCAAAATTGTACCTTCTGTGTATGACATAAGGCCGAAAGGTTAAATTGTCTCGTAATTTTGTATTTTGATGGATATCAATGTCCTATCAAGCGAATACTGACTCCCCGTAATAATGTTGAATTTTCATCATCATCTTCCTAGCGTTATCCTAGTTACAACCCGGGGTCCGCCTACTAATCTAACTGTATTAGACTGAATATTAGCTTTAACACAGAGCGACTGCCTGTCTGACCTCCGCAAATCATATATTCCATGGTATAGTCTCATCATCAGCCCTTTACAGTCCACTGCTGGATTAGGCCTCTCCTTTGAAAGGAGGAATTGGCCTACTATACAACGCTGGCCTACTCTTACAGTGCTGTTCTCTGCATAATATGCTCCCTCTGTCGGCTTTTACGACACCCATGGGTGATGACCCACCCCATGGTAGTGACATTGCGTATTCTTAATCCGTCACCACACGGACAATGGTATAGTCTAGTAACAGCTTATTTGGAGGTTCTGATTTCCTATAACGACTGTCAAAGATCTTCACGATAGCTGGGACCGACAGCTTAACGTGTTCTCAGAGGCAGTAGGCAAACGATAAAATTAGCATTTTTTTTATAGACTCACGCCTGTATCCCCGAAGGGGTAGGCAGAAGTGTAATATTACACCTACATTTCGCCATGAATTTTGAGGTCCCACGTAATAGGGGGCGAGCCTATTGCCGTACCGGGCACATTACCAGACTCCGTGTTGTTACTAAGAATTTCCTAACGGAAAACCCAATAACACTTTGCCCGACCCGGGAATCGAACCCGAGACCTACCAATCCCACACACACACATGCCGTGCACATTTATGCCGTGAAACCAACGAGGCAGTCTGTTTGTCTAATCATTAGACCATTGCTGATATTATTATATTACTCAAATAAGTACATATATTAGAACAATAATATAATATAACCTAATGGAAGGAAAGAGGAACCCACCACGCACCCTCGGATTGCCCACCCCAACTTTTGCAATAGAAAAAGGTTGACAATACCGAACTCCTCTAAAGACAAGACTAGTTATGATAAACAACGGAATAGGCTTTGTTTGTTGTTTATCCATATGTTATTTTACCATGATACATTTAAAATAAGACAGAGATGGCCTATTGAAGATTGACCAAGAGACTGCCACGCAGAAGGTTTCGTATCGTGCGTAGTTTTTGAAGTTTCGTACACATTCAGTCGTTAATTATCGCTTGCCCTACGCCTCGGAGAGAGCACAGCATAGTGATTGCATTTTGAACTTTCATGAAAAATAATTTTTGGTTTAGATTAGATACACTCAACAGCCAACAAGAATTCTAAATTCATATGAATTTGTATTAAAAATTGCAAGACGAACTCGTTAAATATGTAACGAGAACATAATATTTTTTTGATAACATGCAATCAATTTTTATTTTGATACCTATACATCTTCGAGATTCATCCAAAAATACAAAAATATCAGTTCTGAGTAAAGTAATAACAACTCGATGAAAAGGGCAACAACCGTATAAGTTAAAGCAGCTACACATGAGAATATGTACAAGAAATTCTAGTAAGAAACAATAAGGGGAGTTTCGTCGCCAACACTTATTGATATGAACTCAACTTATCTCCATACAACATCTACGTGTATTCTACCGTAACTAAAAGTATGCTATTAAAACATTAGCCGATAAAAAATACTAAGATATACGGACTCATACGTACCAGAGACTAGGCTGCACGGTTGGTGTTGTGGTTTAGGCGGCCGCCTCACCACTTGACACTGCGCCGTGTGTTCTGGGTTCGATTCCCACACGAGACAGAAGGGGTAGGCAGAGGTGTAATATTACACCCACATGTCGCCATGAATTTTTAGGTCCCACGTAATAGGGGGCGAGCCTATTGCCGTTATCGGTTTGGCAAAAGATTTTATATAAAAAGTATTATGCGCTATAGATTCCTGACTCATCATGCATCCTTTCAAAGTCTACTTTTAGACATAAGGTCATTCCCTATTTGCTTCACAATATGCCATGTGTGTCAATAAGATGATTTAGTTTACTACACCGCGTTGGCCAGGCAGGTTGGTGTAGGGCTCAATGTCTTGTCTTGTCGTAGTTCTTCTTCTATTCCTTTTAATATACTCGTACTATTTAAATCGAAAATGTGTATAAGTTGTCCCCGGATAGGTCAAGTAATAGACACATATAATAAAACTTTACTGTTTTACTGCAGAATTAGAGATATGTCCCATAAATGAAAATGTATTTAAAGATAAAACTGTTCGAAAGTAAAGAAAAGCTCGCAGATGTGTTAGCGTGATAGAATGTAATAACTGCCTCAATTTATCGCACGATATCGACTCAGGCCTTTAAATACTCGGTAATTGTTGAACGATGCTCCTAAATACGTGTAAACCTAATTTGATTGACTCCAGAACATTGTGAGCGTGTCTTACTTTTTGGACAGCAAAGGATAAGGCCGCGATTTTAGATCTTACTAACACAAATTGACGTTTTGAAAAACGGAAAGGTCTGAAGCACATGGAACCGGCGAGCATTTATGAAAAGCGTAATGAATGTAGAGGAAACGTGTGAGTTTTGTAAGGATAGAAACAAGTGGCGTTCGAACGGAACGCCACTTGTTCTTTGCCTACCCCGACAGGAAAAAGGCGCGAGTATATGTATGTATGTGCAGTTTTAAGCCGCCAGTGTTCGCTTAACATGATATAATACTGTGTGTGACCTCGAATTGTTGTTATGAGTATGCTGTCTGTTCTGATTATTTTTAAATAAATGTTAACTATTAAACATAAAAAATGGCATTATTTTGATGTCTAACAATAAATATCAAAGCTGCCAAGCCTTTTGATGTTGATTCTCAATAGAAGAGCTACTGAAGAAGATCTTGCCACTATTGCAATAAAGAAGCTATACAAACAAAAATAACTCATTTTTTTTGTCCATGACCTTTACTACTAAAATTATTATAATTGAACAACTAACTGCAACACATTCGTAGTATCATTGAACGCTTCAATTACAAAATAATACCATAAACTATACCCTACGAGACTGTAAAAATATAACAATGTATACCTTAGTGACCTCAAGAAAACAATCTACTTTATTAACCCCTAATTAACCAGATGTTAAAAGTGGGAGCGAGTGGGCGTCTGTACATACCGGTAAGTTTGATACCCGTACTACGAGTTTCACTACAGGTTGAAGTAACTATAGTTTGTGTAGTACTTTATATAGCACTAGAGGTTGGCCGCAGCTACGTACGCTAGCGTCCGTATATTTTATTTATCGGAATTCCAGGAAATCTCTTCTAAGTGCACTCCCACGGTCCCCAAGGAATATACGAGTACATGCCAAATTTCAGCTGCCTGCGCCTAATAGTTTTGTCTATCAGTCAGTCAGTTACGCAAGGATTTTATATATATAGATGTATAGATATCGTTCCTCACCCCAGACAATTGAGGTCGGGTAGAAATAAGCAGGTGAAGAAAATTTTAAAACAATTAACAAACCAATAACCCTAGGCCTTTTTAGCACATTTGCGTATTATTATTTAATAAATCTAACACACGCCGAAAACTAACACCATCATCCGCATGAGCCTTGTTTATAATCTGTCCTACTACTGGGCGTAGTCCTCTTGTCATTATGAGAAAGGTTAGACCACAGTCACGCTGGCCAAGTGTGGATTGATAGACACATGTCTTTCGAGAAAATTATGGGGAAATCTTATACATGCAGGTTTTCTCACAATGTTTTGTCTCCGTTTAGCATGCCATAATATTAGTAATGCATATCGCTCTTCACTTGCAAAACTCAGTGGGTCTCGTCATGGGTTTGAACTCTAGGTATTTTAGTCTCCGACTAAGTTTTCGCTGCCTCAATCAACAATTTTACTAATTTAGTAGAAATATCATCCGTAGTATCTACCTGCCTCTGCGATCAACAGGCGCGAGTCTATGTATCTATGTATGAGTAGCAATTTTATAAATTCTCTACTACAGTCGCTAACGTTACAACGCGCACTCATAGTACTGAATAAACCAGAATATTAAAATCTCGAAGCTCAAGGGCTACACAATAAGGCGGCATTCCACTGGCGTGAGTCACGGGGAACTGGTGCCGTGACAGAACGACATTAAACCAAAAAACAGCCGTTCCCAACGTTTACACGCCAACAATATTCAATATGGAATAGCGTAGTGATTACTTATCTAAATGTTTATTGAAGTGGCTGACAAAAAGTTTGGTTCAATAAAATTTGATGTTTCTTACCGTTTCAACTAGTTTCAGTGCCCTCGTGGTCTAGATGTTTGTGATCCTGACTGTTCAGTGGGAGGTTGTGGGTTCCATCAAGTACAAATCCTTGGGTAATTAGGATGTCTGGGTGTCATTTACCTATAACTGGCTGAGCCCGCGGTTACAAGCAAGTTATTTTGAACTCCTGTGCCACACCTGTGGCTCATAGCGTGATGTTACATGTCCTATAGTCTTTCTCGACAAATGGGCTATCCAACACAAACATAATTATTTAAATCGGAACTGTAGTTCCTGATATTAGCGTGATCAATCAAACAAACATTTCAGCTTTATTATAATAGTATAGAAGTGTAGATATGTTTATATTTAGAATCTTCTAAGTTTTTATCAGGCTTTTGGTTACCATGGTTCAGTCTGCGACTGGTTTAAAATCAGATGAACGTGTAGATCTTGCATGAAAATTAGGCCAACCCAACATCCAAAGCTGCACATAGTAGGCACAAGTCGCTTGATAGTAGACATACACCAGCATGGAACAATCAATATTGCTCTCTGCGCAAACCATAAAGGTACATAGAATAAACGAAACAAGGCAAAAAATATCTTCGTGTTAAAAGAGAGAAATAAAAATAAATTTTTACTCTTTTCTTAATTTAAAAACGCATGCACAGCCAATCAAATCCGATTACATAAGGCGGCGATACTTATACATATAAAACTAGAGTCTGTCCGGAGCTACGCCGACTCATTTTCCTTAATATAATATAATCGTTTCTTTCCGATTCCGTGGTAATTTCGGGAAATCTCTTCTTAGAGCACCTCTACACGCCAAATCACATCGTCTTGCGCCCAGTACCTTCGGCTTTGCTAGGTATACTTACAAATAACTTAATGTTATGTTATTTCCATCAACGCTACTATTAAATAAATATTAACGCAATTTTGTCTACTCTCTCTATACATATAATATCACCCCTATACAAACCCACCATAATCTTTAACTTACGTACAGCAACAATTAACCCTCTAAACGGAAAACTTTAACCATTTGCCGTACAATAAAACCCCGTTGATTCACAAAAGCAGAATCATGTCTGTAATCTCCCCTTACAATACCAGAGCTAATTACTAAAGGCTATTAAAGGAATCGACAAAGGAAACGAACCTTTGTGAATGCTTATTGTACGAGTGGCGGAAAGGTTTCGGTCATATACATTTTAAATGACACCTGTCTGGTAATTTACCAGCTTTTATGGGCCGCTTGACTCTAAGAATAGATGTCTGTATAGTGCTTAGGATATAAGTATAACAAAACATATATGATAAGTACAATAGGAAAATTCTTACAAGTAAAATAAATTACATAAGATCGTTCTTTCTAGTAAAACATGCCAAAAATGGCAGTTTCATTAATCAATTTATAACACTGCCTCCGTGGTCCAGTGGATAGCGTATACAACTGCTGATCGGAGGTCCCGGGTTCGATTTCCGGGTCGGGCAAGTGTTACTGGGTTTTTCCGAATAATCAGTAACAGCCCAGAGTCTGGTGATTCGGTATCGGCAATAGGCTCGCCCCCTATTACGTGGGACCTAAAAATTCATGGCGAAATGTGGGTATAATATTTACACCTCTGCCTAATCCTTCGGGGATACAGGCGTGAGACTATATATTTTTTTTTTTATAATTGTAACAAAACTCGATTTTACAGTTTTCTATTATCAATACATTAATAATTATACTCTACTTGACCGCATAAATATGATGTTACTAGTGTATATTTCATACAACATCCATACAAAGAGATTGTTCTTGACACTCAATTAGAAGTGTCTGATTGGACTACTTAGAATGATCCCTATTGCTTGTTATTTACTTGTTACAGCCACTGATGTTTGTATGTAATGAAACTAGATGGTGCTACCTAAAACATATAAGTTTTCACATCATATAAATATCTTGACGTCCGATTGGCGCAGCGGGAGTGTAAGCGACTGCTAAGCTGAAGGTCGCGGGTCCGATTCTCGCACAAGTCAAACATTTGTGTGCATGAACATGGTTGTTTGTCTTGGTCTAGGTGTTTCTATGTATAATATGTATGTATTTACAAAAAAGTATATAAGTATGTTTATCCATTATCTAGTACCCATAGTACAAGCCCTGCTTAGTTTGGGACTAGATAGTGTGAATGTGGTAGAATATTATTATTATTTATTTATTTATCTTTACTTCTATGATTACGTTACTATAATTATTATCACATGACCACGTGAGAATTCTCCTAGGATAGGTATTACTTATTTATTTACACCCACCTAAACCCATTTCACTTCAACAAATTCGCCCACTTAATATTTCATTCAGCACTGCAATAATGCAACTGACGAGAGCCGTTGATACGAATACTCTATACCTCAAGGAATAACCAAACCGAGGTAAAAGTGCGTAAAATATACAAAGGTACGGCAACATTACTGGGATGGCGGGGAGCCAATATTTACTCTAGTAACACCTTCCTGAGGGAAATAGTGTCGAATATGAAACTCGGTGCGCTCTTTACGCCATCTAACGGTTAGCACAAGATATAAAAACTGTCGGTATTGCGCTAGCGAAGGTGTTTTTTCGGCGAGTATTACTGAAAATCTTGGGTTTCTCCGTAATATGGATACTACCGCTTTGTTTACTGTATTAATATTAAAGCGTAATTGTAAAATATTTCTCGTGTATTTGTATTATAGTAATTTTACGTCATGGGTCGAAATTATGTTTTGAGTTTGAGTTAAAAAAGGTTAAACCCAACGTTGACAAACAGCTCAGATACTTTAGCCTTGCACGGCGTAACATTCAGATTCAAACTTTTGGGCTCTTCGTACACAAGGATACTTTTTTAATTATTCGATACCTGACAATTTAGACTCCAAGCTATAGCCTTCTTTTAGTTGAGTAGCCGATATCTGTCACGCTCTACTAATCGTAGATCGTCACTACAAAAGTTGTTACGATTATTAAGATAGCAAAGTGATTATCGCATTGTAGCCGCAACGTGTATATTGACTGAATAGGCAACTCACGTCTTGAAATTCACTGAATTGAAGATTCATTTTGATATATTTAAATTCATTCAAATGAGAATTATGCGCGTATACAAATAGGTATACCCTCTATACAACAAACGGCTAACCCTTTATTACTTGTGTCGCAAACAGTGTTAAATAGAGGTTTAACCTCTCGTCTACTTCTAACTCAAAGTAGAACAAAACAAATCCCTTAAAACATCTGTTTCTCTTCCTATAGCTTATATCTTTAACCGTTCTTTAGAAATTTGAATTTTTCCGGAGGCTTGGAAGAGGGCTTACATTGTCCCTATATATAAAAAAGGTTCACGCACCAAAATTGAAAATTACAGAGGTATTTCTATTTTAAATACCGTGGCAAAAGTTTTTGAAAAACTAATATATAATACTATATACTCTCATATAGAGGCTCATATACCAGGATCTCAACACGGCTTTTTAAAACGGCGGTCGACGATTTCAAACCTGGCATGTTTTTCGGAGTTTGTGCTTAAAAATGCTGATAAGGGTGAGCAGGTAGATGTGATCTACACTGATTTTGAAAAAGCGTTCGATCGCGTGGATCACATCATCCTGCTTAGCAAATTATTTCGACTAGGGATGCGTGGTGACTTACTGCGCTGGATACAATCGTATTTGTCTAACAGGTCCCAAGCTGTAGTAATCGGGGGATACCGGTCGAATTTCACTACAATACCCAGCGGAGTTCCACAAGGATCGCATTTGGGGCCACTTTTCTATAATGCGGACTTATTTGACCTCGCAGATTCTATAAAATTCTCAAGACACCTAATGTACGCAGATGACAAAAAAATTTTTCACAGTATCATTAGTCTTGACGATTGTGTAGAGTTGCAAAGCGATTTTAATAATTTGTATAATTATTATGCCCAAAATAGAATAACTGTGAACGTCAAAAAATGTCAAACAATTACTTTCACAAGAAAAAAACAACCTCTTCATTTTTCATATAACTTTAATGGCATTGTAATCAACAAAGATGGAACGGTTCGTGATCTGGGAGTTTTGTTTGACAGTAAGTTATCCTTCGCAGAACATATTGATTACATTGGGGCGAGGGCTTATAAAAACCTAGGATTTGTTTTACGGTCTTGCCAAATGTTTAAAATCATAGCAGCAATGAAAACCGTATATATCTCTTATGTACGCAGTACTCTTGACTATGCTAGTCCTATTTGGTCTCCTTGTTACATCATATACATAGACCAATTAGAACGTATCCAAAAGCAATTTCCCAATCACCTTAACTATAAATTCCGTAATCCTCCGTCGTCCTATTATACCAATTGTGAGAGATACGATGTACTTAGCTTAGATAACAGGCGTAAACTAATGGACATGTGTCTTTAATACGATTTATTAAATGGAAATTTAAACTGCCCCGAATTGCTATCTTTGGTCACATTCAATGCTCCATTACGTCGCACCAGTCAAACACCACTTCTGCATGTTCCCCGGCATTCCACCAACTACGCTTGTAATAGTGTACTTACCCGCGCCGCTCGAACCTTTAACACCATGTGCCACGAGGTAGATATATTTGGCTGTTCAAAGATGTCCTTCAAATCGCAAGTAACAAAGTTAATTAAAGACTCACAACCTCATCCATCTTAGATTAATTTTAAGTTTTTTTTTATATAACTCTCTATTACATCTTACCAATAGGTTTGAATTGTATAGACATACAGAATTTGTACTTATAGAGTAATGAAATATATATGGCGAAAGTGTAAAGAGAATATGTGCGGTAGTCGACACAAGTTTACAAAAGCACTATTTTAGATTGGCCAACATATTCACATCATAAATATGTGTCAACTTGTGTCGATGATAGCGCATACCTATATAAATTTATATTAATGTAGTTAGAATTACTGTTCCTTATTCACACTAACTATATTGTGCTATTCTATGGCTGTAAGTTACTATGTAAATCTGGACTGTTCGTTCAATTCATTATATCTTTTAAGTTTTTAAGGGAAACCTGTTATTGGCTATATAATTAGTGTTATACCATGACATTGTTAAACGATTTGTATCGCTGTTGGTTTTCTTAATAAAGATAAATAAATAAATAAATAAAAACATTTTTATTTTATCTCAAAACAAGTGCTGAGCCAGCGACGCTTAAAAAGACATTAAAATAGGACTCTCTTAATGAATCTACGTGCTTCTAAACAATGAACATAATATACTTAATTACACATAAAAAAAGGTTCTCTGCCCAGTTTTAACATAATAAGATTAGGACAAAATTGTAGTAGAGAGAGCGACGCATATATTAAAAGATTATCTTAGCTCAATTAGTATGTGCCAGATTAACTAAATGCTATTTGAATTTAAGTTTGCGTGTTCTGATGGTGTTGTAATTACTGATGGACTAAATTAACACAAATAAAATGTTACATTCTATTATTTTAAGAGCTTCGTAAAACAGTGTAAGCCATTTTAAAGCTCGCACACTCCAATAGAGTGAAATCTATAATTATAAAATTAAGTCCTCGCTGCGTCCTGTCCGTCTGTATGAATGCGATAAGCTCGAAAACTACCAAACATATTTTGTTACGATGTTCATCAATAGATATTCCAGAGGAAGGTTTACATAACAGCGCAGTTCTTAAGGATTTCGTGTGCCGATTCCAAGTGCAGACTGTCTCCAGTTTTGTTCGTAGTTGGCGCCGTTGGCGGCGCTGGCGTCGTTCCGTCCCTCTTGCTCTCGTAGAGACAGCTGTCACAGCGTGACTGCCACGCCGCCAAGCGGCAATTTGGGTCACAGAAAGTTTGTCTTCAGAGCGCCCATAGGAAATGCGCCTTTATGTAAATATCTGAGCTGTTTGGTTTAGGACTTTAAATCTCGCGGGCGGAGCCACAGGCGAAGTCAAGTTCATTATTATGGCGAAATCACAAAATAATCTGACCTAAAACATAATTGTCACTTTGGAATATCTGGTGTCCGATGTAACGTTGGAAACATTAATATAACGGACATAAAGCAAAACCCGGAACAATCATACGATCGCATAATGTGTTGTCCCGTGAATGAAACCGAACCTACAATTGACGACCCGCTGGCGTAGCCGGAGTGTAAAATACTGCCACGCCGAATGTCGCGCGTTCAATTCTCGCTCAAGTCAAACATTTGTGTGCGTAAACATAGATGTTTGTCTTGGTCTGGGTGTTTCTATAACATAACATAAAACATAACATAACTTCGCGCCTTTTATCCCCGAAGGGGTAGGCAGAGGTGTATTACACACCCACGCTTCGCCAGTTATGTTTAGGTCCCAATGTAATAGGGGGCGAGCCTATTGCCATCTACCGGGCATATTGTTATGTGAGCGATAATTACCATTTTTTAATACACACTTCGAAAAGTCAGAGGTGTGTGCCCGGGGTACTTGGGGTTCGAACCCGAGACCATCGTCTCGGCAGTCCGTTACGTACACCACGGGGCTATCGCCGCTTTTGTGTGAGTGTTTCTATGTATGTATTTATAAAAAAAAGTATATAATTATGTATGTTTATCCATTGTCTAGTACCCATATAGAAGGTCCGCTTAGTTTGGGACTAGATGGTGTCGTGTGTATGTGGTAGAATAGAATATAATATATAAACCAAAAACCTAAGCTTAAGCCACTACACCACTCATTTACTCACGTAAACATTAACAGTTATGTTTTAAATCCTCACAAGCAATTAGTACCTCGTCTCTAGCTAAGTTGCTTAGACCTAATTAGCTGTCTGAAATGGCTCAACCAACCACGACGACCTCAAAATGACGTCAGCTTACTACAAGTATGGCTACGGGTTTAAAGTCTGCTACTTTAGTTTTAGATTATCTTTCGGGATGTGTACCTCGTATAATTGTTTTGAGTATCCTATATTTCGGTATTGCGGGTGGGAATATGTACATGTCCCGGAAGAAATTATAAAACAAATGTCTTCGTAACCTTGAGAGCTTTTGTGAATTCTTAGAAGGACAGTGAAACAGATACAATAAAATGTTATTTTGATAGCGGCTATAGACGCTCACTGTTCTTTAAAGTTTTATACATGCAATAATGATTCCTAGTTGGCCAATTTCTTATATCACTTAGTTAGAATAATGACATTATATGGTTTTCAAAAAGTTTTGATTGTGGTGGTGAAAGATTTCATATTAACAACGTAACTAGATGCCATAACTGAAAGTGATATAAACAATAATAACATTAAAGGACAATAATTTACATTTATACGGAGCCATCTGATAAATATTATTACATATTCTTAAATGTATACATATTACACATTCATTACACTTCTTTTTCTCACAAATATTTATCGTGAACGGGAATTCTAACCACGATCGCTTGGCAAAATGTTTTGTATGGGAATCGAACCCAATACAATATCAGTGTCGAGAGAGACCACTCAAACCTTTACCTCGTAGATGCACTAGATAAATATTTTTCATACATATACTTATACACATATTTACTTAAATATTGTTCTCCATATTTTCCAAAAAGATTATTCCCAGCGCAGTAGGTATACATGAAACATATTCACGCTTCTACCCGCCCGTACGTATAAATGTTGATGGTACATAATATATATGAGGCCATAAGGCGGTAAGGTCCTTATTTGAATAACATAACGCAATTTGTACTCACACGCAACACAGCTGTAATTGTTGGCGATAATGTGTTATTTATTTACACGAGTTTTCTTTTTAATGAAACGGTTTATGTATATGTGTGTGTAGATTAGGTTGTGTGGATGCATGTGTTTGTTAGGATTAAGTCGTGGGAATTTGTTTGTTTTTTTGTGTGTGTAAGGTATGTGGGTCTATTATTGTATGTAGGTCATATTAACTGGACTGTGTTTTTGTTGGAATTACTTAAGAAAATACGAGATTTGTTAACATGGGAAATAGAAACGCAACCTGCATCATGTGTATATTGAAAATAGAGTATTTTGGGACTGCCTACGATCATATGATACAAAACTCGATAAAGCTAGATGTACAAAGCTCGATATGGCAACCAAATAACTGAAATCCTTACATAAGTGTTTTTAAATACATACATAACTAAAGGACTGCCTCCGTGGTCCAGTGCATAGCGTAAGCGTTTGCTGATCGGAGGTCCCGGGTTCGATTCCCGGGTCGAGCAGTGTTACTGAGTTTTTCCGAATTCTCAGTAACAGCTCAGAGTCAGGCAATGTGCCCTGTAACGGCAATAGGCTCGCTCCCTATTACGTGGGACCTGAAAATTCATGGCGAAATGTGGGTGTGTAATATTACACCTCTGCCTACAACATCGGCGGGAGTCTAATAAAACAAATATGATAGAGTATTTTGGGACTCAAACGATCATCTGATACAAAACTCGATAAATTTGGCAACCAAATAACTAAAATATCTACTTTTAAATACATACATAACTAAAGAATTAAAGGGCTGCATGTATAAGTCGGTTATAAGGCCTGTCGTACTGTATGGAGCTGAGTGTTGGGCTACAAAAAAGATGGAGGATAAACGATTGCATGTGGGCCATGTGGCAGAGATGAGAATGTTACGATGGATGTGTGGAGTGACAAGAATGGACAGAATTAGGACTGATTACTTTAGAGGTAGTATAAAAGTTGCTCCCATTGATGAAAAGCTAAAAGTGAGTCGATTGGCCTAGTATGGACATGTTAAGCGGAGAGATGAGATGTATGTAGGTAAAAAAGTAATGAATATGCATGTAGAAGGAGGAAAAGGGAGAGGACGGCCAAGGAAAAGATGGATGGACTGTGTGAGCATGGATATGAAAGAGAAAAGGGTAAATGATCGGATGACTGGTGACAGAGAAGTATGGAAGAGAAGGACATACTGCGCTGACCCCAAATAAATTGGGACCAGGGCAAGATAATGATGATGACATAACTAAAGAATGCCCGCAGGTACGCTCGCACATTTTAAGCTAACCGTTACTGCCCGATCCCGTGAGAATATCGCGAGATCGCTTATTAGTGAACGCCTATGCTCCGCAAGGAACATATATAAGACATATATTTCAGCCTCTTGCGCCCAACAGTGGGACAGTATGAAGGGCTGATGATGATATCACAAGACAATCGTCCATTATTGATTCCGGTCTTGAATTCAGAGTATGGTTCACTTTCGTAGATGGAAATCGAACCCACATCTATCGATCGTAGCTTTTGCTCTCTTCTTATCAAGTCGAGGAAATTATTGTCAAATCGGTGTAGAGGTGTGGTCAAACAACAGTATGGACCAGGTTGGATGATCTAGGTTGGATGATCTAGGTTGGATGATGTAGCCTGGTGGACCGGGGCTCGACGAATATTATCGAGAACTCGTATTTATAGTAATCGCGTGTGAACCCTTAATAGCGCGAATTAACATAGATCTCCAGTCGTGTCTTCGTAGTTCCATCGGTAACCGCTAGATGGCGTTCGCCACTGTATGGTAGATGACACTCGTTGCATGTAGCTTCTATAGAATATGAATGTGGAATGAGTCATAAATAAGGAAACAAATTAAGCGTTCATTTAATTAATTCTAATATTATGCATAATGTGGTTATGGCATGAGATAATGACGTCCGCATTATTCCTACAAGTATTTTGTAATTATTTACTTATTTGTTAATTATGGCCTCGGTCCATGATTTTCAAAATACCAGGTTGTAACAAAACCAGAGAAGTGTCCTTTATCATTGCTGATGTAAATCGGTGGAAACGTTCGGGTAAACTGAGGTATAAAACTTTATATTAATTCGATAAATCGTTAATTTTTTTAAAACAACAGAGAAGCATTAGCTTTCACAAGGCACTTGAAAAATATTCAAAAAACGGACACAAAAAATAACCACACTCAAAACAACCATTTGTAGATTACACAAAGTGTTCTCTCGTGTAGTTAATAATTATTATTCAATTCATTTTTATATGAGTTTCATAGCCGTTGCAATATAATAAAATATATGTTTTTTTGCACCTGAGGAGAATTTATTCGGTGTTTTTGGCGTTTTATAGTGTCGGATATTAATTATTGTCGATGTTTACTGAAATAGAACTAAGCTTACACACACATTCTTAAGGCAGGGGTAAGA
The DNA here is from genome assembly GCA_944739405.2 of Euclidia mi. Lineage (NCBI taxonomy): Eukaryota > Metazoa > Arthropoda > Insecta > Lepidoptera > Erebidae > Euclidia > Euclidia mi. The sequence goes on along the minus strand of OX123191.2, from coordinate 8,610,856 downwards.
GCGCTACCTTGAAAGACGCATAAGTCTCTCCAATGAACAAGCTGAAACTGAGCTCGAATTCCGGTTTACCAGTATAGCCGTTGCTAGCCACATTGCGTAAATCTTCACTCCACCAAGCTGTCGTTTTATGAAAAATTTAGTTTTTTATTTTTTATTATAGAAGTCAGAGGTGTAAATCTTACACCCACATTTCGCCATGAATTTTAGGTCCCACGAAATAGGGGGCGAGCCTATTGCCGTTACCGGGCACATCACCAGACTCCGGGCTGCTACTGTGTATTCGGAAAACCCAGTAACACTTTTGCCCGACCCGGGAATCGAACCCGGGACCTCCGATCAGCAGTCGCATACGCTATCCGTTGGACCACGGAGGCAGTCGTAAAAATTTAGTACCTTACACAAATGTCGCTAAGCCTTAACCCGTCTTGGAAATCGCACCTAAAACTTCAAAATAGACATAATCGCTAATTTCACTCATGAGACCAAAAACATACTCACACAGTGACCTACATAAGCCGTTCGCTCCACATTATCCTATCAGTTCACCGTTGTAAAAGTTGCCAAAGTTAACAATATTCTATTTGTTTGCATAAATAAATGCTTTTGTTGAAGAAATCCGGAAGATTGACGCGTCCAACACGTAAATTCGAACGTGGTAGCCCTGAGATGTTAATATGGGCACTCGCGAACAGCGAGCATTTAAACTTTAGTTTTCACGGACGAAAAAAAAGTGATGATATGTTTATGTCATTACAAAATATGGAACATTAAACTTGATATATTTTGTAACTAATTTATTATAATAAAACTTTAATTTAATTCTAATCATTCTAATTTCTAGAAAAAAATACTATTTTCAAATACAAAATATTTGGATTTTAGTAATCACGCGATGTAAACCCCGACGGGAAAAAGGCGTGAGTATATGTATGTATGTATATAAATATTAATATACATACATACATATACTCACGCCTTTTTCCCATCGGGGTAGGCAGAGACAACGGAACGCCACTTACTTCTATCCTTACAAACCTCACGCGCTTCCTCTACATTCATTACGCTTTTCATACATGCTCGCCGGTTCCGGGTGCTTCGGACCTTTAGGACATTAATATACATAATATAATAAAGTTAAATTACCGTTAAAAAATTGTGTTCAATTCAATTCAATATCTGTTGAGTACAAAAGCTTAGCTTAGGTTACTTATATAACATTATATGCCTGAACTAGGATAAACCTGGGTTTCAGGCGATCAGGGCTAGTTAGATACAATAAAATTTAAAATCACTTACTACAATAATTTTAGTATGTTACGTTTTAGTACAGTATTACTCATCTACAATATCTTATCATTAATTACAACTAATAAATTTTAGTAAAGATGTATTTTGTTTGAGATAATTATTTTAACACAATTCATAATTTTTCTGTATCTTCGTAGGACATATTAAGAAGGATATTGTTGACAATTTTGTTACATTTGAAGTAAGTGCAAGGCATTAGCTTAGCTAATGCGTTTAGTATTTTGTAAAGCAATATATAATTGTGTGTGTATTATAATAGTAGACATTGGTTAATACTATTTTGAACCATATGTTGGCTGTTAAACGTCAGCTTTGCAATCCAAATACACACATCTAAACATTGTTAGCTCGCATATGTATATTAACCCAACTTCGATTCGCAGAATCATATATTATTCTTAATCAATAAGTATTCACACTAGTTATCTTACTGGCGCATAACTTATACAGTGGAGCGTACCATCTAAACTTCGAAGTGCATTAAATATTAACACCTACACGACCCTTGCCGTAATAGATAATTATTGCATTAAGTAACGTATGTGCCTGATGTTTACTCCCAAGTGTGCTGTACCGTATGTTTCTAACAGTTACGACTCATTTTACTTGCAACTTCTAGAAAAGCGATATAAATTACACAAAGCTGACTAGTGTCTAGTTTTGGTGAAACAATTTTAGGTTTTACGCTTAACTAACTAAGAAGTTACGAAAAAACGGCTAAGGCCAAAGTCTCCTATTGGCTTACAATGCTTTTGTGACGTTACAACTAGCTATTGGTACAATAATTGTTATTTTCTGATCAGTAACTTGTAAATATACCAGTGACATAAATAGGAAGCGATAGCCTAGTGGAGATACTAATGGACTGCCATGCAGAGGGTATCGGGTTCGAATCCACGGCGCGCACCAATGACTTTTCGATGTTAAGTACGTATTAAATTGTTAATTATCGCTTGCCCCGTGCCTCGGAGAGCACGTTAAACCGTCGGTCCTGGCTCTCATAAAGATCTTTGACAGTCATTACGGGGAGTCAGTACCCTCAAATAAACTGATACTGGTCGAAACCATGGAATATCGCTAGCCCTTTGGGTTGCGCAAGTCAGACGACAGTCGCTCTGTGGAAAAGTTGATATTCTGTCATATCTCCAAGGCGTGTAAGTCTTAAATGCAACTGGGATAACGGTTGGATGATGATAATGATGATACAAGTGACATAAAGTGCAAACTTCGATAGATTCAAGACGCGCCATTATATTACCTCCTCGTCCGCTAGAAGTCGGTGTATTTGATGCGCCTTGAATTGTTTTGTAACTTCATCATCAACATCAGTCTGTCGTAGTCCATGGTTGAATATAGGCCTCTCCAATGGCACTTTTGCAACGTACGTTGTATTAAATACACACACGAAAATCCATTCCAATTAAACTCTTAAATAAAAAGAAATACCTACGTTCCTTAAAAAACACGTAATTGCATCACGTCACATCGGCGTAAAAACCGTTAACACGTCAACGTGACAAATTAATATCAAAGCAATAATCGCATCGTGAAGTAACGTAAGACTTGTCGCTACGACTGTACAGTCGCACCAATTTATTGCGACACGCCCTCCAGTCCGCAGTAACATTTTTATTTAATGTTTTTGCCGGGTAAAATAATGCCAGTTATACGTGTTAACCCTTAATGCTTCATTGACACGAGAGCCTTAAGGCTTTATTTTTTTGTTGGTTTAGTTTAGCTTTTGTGTCTATTGTTAAGTAGCTTGGGTTGCTTTTTAGTGGATGGCCTTTAAGCTGGATTCGGGCTTTGTTTGATGGGTTGACTGCTTAACACATTTATTTTATACTAATGCTTTGCTTCACGGGTTTATTTGAATTATTTTTAGTAAAGCATCACCAATCAGGTCTTATTGCAAGCTCAAATCATCACAGGGCAGGGGCACTTTTATTTAATAATATGGCTATAGGCAGAGAATTTAGCACAGATGCGTGTATACTGTCCCGGTCCTTATCTCACTCATAAGAACCGTTCGGTAATTTTTGGATTAATTTATTTAAATTTCGGAGGCCTAAAGGTGATTTCGAATCTCCAACACCGTAGTAAACCACACTCTCATATGAAAAACAAAATAAATTAATCGATCTTCTGAGATATTTTTGAATCAATGAGTGATTGGGTCAAACATGCCATTACATACGAAAATCTCTAATCTGTTGATCCGTATTCCGATATTTAAAATGAGCAGAAAGAACAACACGGTAAGTACAGTTTTCCAGTAAACCAGCCTAAATTCATACACAGGAAACTTTTAATAAGCAACTTTATAACGATACTTTTAGCTTTGTGAACTTGGTAACTCAGCTTTTGGTTTTTGATATAATCCTGGGTGTAAATAGCCAATTGATCTAGTGGTCAACTCAAAGATCTTGAATGCTAAACTGGAGGTTATCACTTCGATTCTTAGTGAAGACATTTCTTTGTGTAAACACTCGATATTTTAAAACGTGACTTATACACCAAAAACTTCCTCAGTAATCACATATCTATTGGTGAAAGCCGCTTAAAAATTTGTTCGGTAGTTTTTAGGTTTTTCACGTTCATAAATTCATGCGAGCCAGGAAGGAAAAGAACTTCATTTTATAATAATTATGTATAAATACGTTTTAATGAATACTTATGACTACGTAGTTGTACGTAGGTCTGCATATTATTCTTTGATGCTCCCTCTCTTTAGGAGTACACTGTGTTATGTTCCTCCACAAAAGCAAGTAAGTTCCAATATTAATAAATTGAACACACTACATTTTTTAAAATAAATACTTCCTTTAACAAGAATACAAACTGCTTTCACACGAAACAGGACATATTTAACAACGTAAAACAAACGTACCTGTATAAATCCTTTTGGAAAAGTATTTTTCACAGATCCAGTAGATATGTTCGCAGGATTTATTTTATAAAAAAGTTATTACAAAAATTTGGAACTTTGTTGAACTGGGGAGCATAAAAAACATCCGTACGCTTATCAGACGGTGGAATATAATAGTGGTACGCGGAAATTGGGTTACTAGCGTACTAGTAGACGGGAAAGTAGCTACTATCCGTGGCTCGTTGTAATATTTAAAGCTAGTTCATTATTGCCGGAGCAACTTTCATGTGCTACTAATGAAATTCATGCTGGGAACCGAAGTGAAGATAACGTTTCATACTAGAACTGATACCATTTAAGTAAAAATTGAAACTTTTTAAGAAAGTAGTAAAAGGTACCTATTATTTTGACTTCAGAAATGGCAGAATCTAAACTACTGTAATCAAGCTGAAGAATTTTTTGTTTGTTTGGTTGAACGCGCAAATCTCAGGAACTACTAGTGCGATTAGAATGATTATTTGTGTGTTACATAGCCCATTTATTGAGAAAGGTTATATAATATCACGCTACGCACTGCGGGTGCAGAGCAGTAGCCCTTAATAGTGCGGGTGTAACCGCTAGTTCATCATTCTAGTAATAAATTAAATCTCACGCACTAGATAAATGTTTTGTTACTGTCAATTTAAAGTTGGAAGGTCGATCACGGGACAAATAAATCACACTTTGTGTTATCCACATGTAGAGCCCCATATGGCATTAAATAAACAATGACTTAGTTCAAGGTAAATAACGCTATGCATAATTTAAATATTATATATTCCCATAACAAAGAAAACACCACAAACTTATCCACCCAACTGTACCGAAAAATTATTTATCGCCAAATTCGTAACAAGACTCGTCAAAACTCTGAACTCGCTAACTCGACGTATCACGTAAATACAACGTAGTACGTAGAACAAGGTGGAACAAAGCCCCGTAATGAGATCTTTGCACGTTAAAGTTCATACTCTCAGCCCCAGGGGAGGATCGCAATTAAAACTTAAGATGAACCGTGTTTAAAACTGACTACGAATTTCCGAAGGTCTCTAATACCGCCGTGTGATTTTTTCATATTATTATAACGTTGGCAGGAAAAGGCCGAGATACGAAAGACTGAGAATAAGCGGCAGAAATTTTGTGGATAAATTTACAATTAAATTTAAAAATATATAATCTTCTAATTTCTGACAGCCTCCGTGGTCCAGTGGATACCGTATGTGACTACTGATCGGAGGTCCCGGGTCGAGCAAAAGTGTTACTGAGTTTTTCCGAATTCTCAGTAGCAGCACGGAGTCTGGTGATGTGCCCGGTAACAGCAATAGGCTCGCCCCCTATTACGTGGGATATTATTATTACCTAAAAATTCATGGCGAAATGAGAGTGTAATATTACAGTTCTGTGTACCCTTTCGGGGATACAGGCGTGAGACTACAACAAAAACTAATTTCTATTTTAAATCTCACTGCTATTCTTTCTGTGATTCAATTGACCTGCAAGCTGAAACAGAACATCTATGTTATTTGCCTGCATGCTATGAAAATGAACGGTGACATATGTATATCCGAAATCAAAACACGAGGAAGTGACTATAGATCTTTATTTTGCTTTGATAATGACATTTGGGCTCTGTTTAGGTAACGCATGGTAGATAGGGCAACCAAGCTAGATATAATATTTATGTATAGTCGTTGGAATGCCCCTTCATTGTAAAGATACCAAACGTCTCTGTCAGTAAACTTAATTCACATGGGGTAAAATTTGATGCTGTACGTTATGCTGTAAGTATTAAATTATTTTTATTTAACAGCTTTATATCGTATTATTTGTTGAAAATAAAGGTAAAATATCTCTTATTTGCTCCGACATTTCGTGACTACGCACGTACGCTGGTGTGACCTACGCAGAGTTTAGTATGAGTAGGTGCAAATTGGTGTAACGGGTTCTAGAATTAAAACGCAGTAGAGGTTCTAGGTGCGTTTATTGCCGAGTATTGTCTCACTTCCCTTGCCACGAGTATGACCGACCAACAACACGACACTGGCCTGAACACTAAGGGCTGCAGTCTCCCACGCTGTTCCCTCCGGTGGTGTGCAGGGCAGGTTGCTCGAAGGGCTGCGCGTAGCGGGCAGATCCTCGCAGGCCGTGGGTTCAGCTGGCAGGCGCCGGCGGTCTGAGTGTGATGAGCAGGACAGGGCCAGACTCTTCGGCAGAGGTGACGTCGAGGACGGTGCAGGGTAGTGTAGCGGTCTAGGTAGAGTAGCCCGGAGCCTTAGGGTAGACCAGGAACCTGAAAGAAAGCAGCATTAGGAGAGCCACAACAAATAGAGTCAGGCAGGCGGTGTCAGCCGGCCTCAGCTAGCAGGTAGAGAGATGAGCAGTACGCTAGTGCAGTAAATGTAGTAACTCACCCACAGCTGGGAATCAGGATCACAGAATAAACAGTACTTACGTACAGAAGCACCACTTCTCAAACCAATACATTGAAATTGCGACTCTTGCTACTAAGCAACAAAGTGCAATTCAGCTCGCATAAGCACTCAGTGCCTAATGCGATATTAACCTAACCGTTCCCGCTCTTTTCTAACATATAACGCTGTCGCTGTCTGGCGCGGAGTGACGCGCTAGCTGTCGCGCTAGGGTTGTCGACTTGCCGCTGCTACTATAATATTAATTCATAGTCTATCTACCTACTTGACCACGTACCTAATAATAAATAATCATCCTATAAGTATCCTATCCAACTATTTGAGCTCGTAGAACAAAAACCACAAAAAATCTGGTCGTTTACATTTTCACTATACTAATTCGTAGTTATTTCCTAAACGCGTGGATCGATTTACATGATTCAAACAGATAAAATGGTTTTTGAACTAGATCTTTAATTTGACACCATAATCGTTGGGATATCTCAACAAACAAAAAATCTAATTTTCAAGTTGCTCTCGTAAAATAAATAAAATCAAATTTTCAAGTCGACAACCCTTGCGCGACGCGTCGGACGCGGGCTTGGAAGCCGCGCCAAAGTGTAGGCACTTATCGCTGTAGGTACGGCCGAGTGGAGGAGGCCTGTCAGGATACACGTACAATGTATACGGATAGAGTAGCGGTAGCAGCCAGTATAGATTAGCGGTGCCGGCCTCTCTGTCGGTCCCTTTATATACCAGGCCCTCCATCAGAGCTGGAGTCGGTGTATTACCATATAAGGCAAACTCCTCGAGCACGGACGATGGCCTTCTCTGATTGGCCGAGCGTACGGACGGTATTATGACGCATATTCGGTAGGTACCGGACATACGTTACTATATGTCTTGAACAAGTTATGTCTATTTAGAAACATCTGAGTTTGTTTATCAAACTTTGCGTTACCATAGTACAGACTCCGGCTAGTAGACTCCATATTTGGTCAGGCTTCGCGAGCGCGGACGATGGCCTTCTCTGATTGGCCGAGCGTATGGACGGTACTATGACGCAGGCGGTAGTTACCGGACATACGTTACATTGGGTAAGTTTGAAACTAAGATTTGAAAATATAATTATAAATAAATTTAAAATACATACTCTGAACTTATACAGCGAACAGAACTAATTACTCATAGAGTACAAAAATAAGTATTAAATCATTAATCTATTGATGATTCTTTATTGAGTGAAAGAGGATACTACGGCAACGGCCAAGCAAGTCAAATTATGCTGCAACCAATATAAACAATTTTATATAACCCGGTCTACCCCTAAACTGCAAACGATAAGCGTATCCTACAGTATGAAGCTAACTGTTTGCAAAACGTGACTATAGCCAAATGTCCATACAGTATTATAAAAGTTACACATCTTCAAAGTAATTTAATTTCCAAGTCTTCCGGCTATTTGTACGGAATCGATAATAATGAACATTATTACTTTTATAATCTCTTTGCCTAAATTATTTATAGGTCTCGTGAATAAGGACCGTAAGTTTACCTATTTTGTATCAACTTAAGATTTCATGTCAGACCTAGTTTGATGATAATTACAGTGTATGTTAACGTAAATAAAAAGGCACTGCCTCCGAGGTTCAGTGGATAGCGTATGCAACTGCTGATTGGCGGTCCCAGGTTCGATTCCCGGGTCGGGTAACAATGTTACTGGGTTTTTCCGAATACTCAGTAGCAACCCGGAGTCTGGTGATGTGCCCGGTAACGGCAATAGACTCGCCCCGTATTACGTGGGACCTAAAAATTCGTGTCGAAACGTGGGTGTAATATTTATACCTCTGCCTGCCCCTTCGGGGATACAGGCGTGAGACTATAAATAAACTAAATAAATAAAGGGAAACCCACCACCACGTAGCCTTGGATTGATAACTCCAACGTTTGTAATAAAACATGTCATGCCCCTGTGTCGTGATACATTTATATTGTCCGCATCGAAGCGTAGTCGGCGCATAAAGGTGGATACTGTACGTCGGGTATCTTTAATAAACTTAATTTAGTAACTGCATTAAGTGTTTAAGTATATATACAAGTCATCAGCATCGGCCCTGTATATAAACTTTCCCACTGCTGGTCACGGGCCTCTTCTCATTGTGAGAAGGGTAAGGCCATAGTCCACCACGCTGGCCAAGTGTGGATTGACAGACTTTACATGTCTTTCGAGATCATTATGGAGAACTCTCAGACATTCAGGTTTCCTCACGATGTTTTCCTTCACCGTTTAGCAAGCGATAATTACCAATTTAATACGCACATTACTTCAAAAAGTCATTGGTCTACGTCTTGGATTCGAACAAGAGACCCTCTGAGGCACTAAATGTTTTTTTTTATCGCCGTAAGCAATTACCGCCGCCCATGGACACAAGCAACACCACAGGAGTCACAAGTGCGTTGCCGCCCCTTAGGGTTGGGAAAACGGATAGGATGAGGAGTGGGATGAGGGAGAAGGAATAGGGGACAGGGCCTCCGGCACTCTCACTCACCGAACGAAACGCAACAGTTTAGGAACTGTTACTTTATGTCCATTTTCTGTGAGGTTCATGTCTTCCCCGGTCGAGCTGGCCCATTCATGCTGAAATCAGCAAGGCTCTACCACCGTGAGATTATTAGTATTTGTAGATTATTTAAGAAATGAGCTATAAAAATGATGTTCATAAGCGTCACAGTGTGACCGAAGACGTTAAATAATTCCGACAATGTTTTCCTGGTACCCATATCATGCCTATATATCCATCATCCTTTCTCATCAGAGGAGCTCGGTATTATCAACCTGTTTCTACTGCAAAAGATAGGGTGTTCAATCCGAAGGTACGTGGTGGGTTCCTCTTTCCATTCATTACTCTGCGGCCCCAACGCGACGCATCGAATGGTGCGCCCCCATTTGGAATAATCTGCCACCTCTGCTAAGAAATTCCTCAACAATTTATACGTTTAAGAAAAATTTAAAAGCGGAAATCTTTAACAAGCAAAAAATTTTATCCTAGAGGCTGCAGACCGTCTATCAAAATGTTTATTAAAAAGAGTGTTAGCTCTATATTCTTTATAAATAGGGGCAGATGAGGGAGTTATGCATGTTCTAACTGTTATTTTTATTATTATCGTAAATTTATTGCTATTATTTGTAACTACATCTATTTGTGGGCTTGTTTTTCAAAAAGCTAGTAATTGTATTTTTATTGCTTTTATTTTATTTTTAATATGGATTTTATATGTTTTCATTTAGGTGGTTTTCTGTATGACAGCGATATCTTTAAATTAACATCGGTCGTCTGTCATCAAAAAGGTATTCACGGAAGATCAGCGTCGTCTCATCTCATAGGTGCTACGGCTAATGCTGAGTGAATACCCTTTTAGCGATGTATAGATACAAATATGTTCTAGGCACATTTTCATAATTTATTGTTAGAATGTTTGTATTTTGTCGCTAAATAAATCTTTTTCTTTTTCTTTCTTTCATTTGGTCGCAGGAGATAGGGCGCGCGGCAACGCAACACCGACACGCCTCTCCTCCCGCGACCGCACCCGACTGCAAGGGACAGATAGAACTGTCTCCCGCACCCGCACCGTTGGACGCATCCTGCCCAGGCCCCTCCAAGCCCACGCGGAGCGTCCCCTCCCGGGATCCCTCTTAGCTTCACTGCGGGTGACCAATCCACGGTTACTGAGCCCCCCCACCACGACAAGGTGGAGATCCCTCTGGGGGGGATGTAGCGACATCTACGTAAACCATGTTTATCTTTATTATTATTATTTATTTATTATTTAAAACTTGAAGCACTAAAAGTGTACATGGGTGGACTTAATGCCATTAGGCATTCTCTAACAGTCAACCTTTAGGTGGAGCAGAAATAAATGTGGTAGGTGCATTGTAAGCTGTGTAGAAAGTCGATTTAACTGAAAAAGAAATATAATACATATATAGACCAGATACCTAATTTATTAGGTAATACATAATTATATTTATACCTATAGTCGTCAGATAAATACTGCAACATATGAGTAAGTATATACATATAATAAATACATATTATATATATCTATATAAATAAGTACAATAAATATAAAAATACATAATTATATAACATATATACACATATATTGGTAGCGCCATCTACCTTCCTATCCATAACTAATCGCATCAACATCAATCGGCGTACGGCCGTTGTACGGCGTCTAAGACGGTACTGTTAGCGACAGCGCAAGTTATCATATATGATGTTAATGGGTCGCCGCACATGGTACGTTGTCTGCTAGATAGTGCATCTCAGACCAATCTAATAACATCGGAATGCTTCAAACGCCTCGGATTATGGAATAACTTTAAAAATACTAACTCAACCGTCAAAGGGATAGGCGGATCAGAAAAGCATTGCAGGGGTTCCGTAGATATTAAAATACATTCGCGTTTTGATAGGAATATTAATTTTAACATTTCTTCGCTTATCGTGGAGCGTATCACGGACGCATTGCCGAACGCTAATGTAGACGTAGCATCACTCACTCATCTCGAGTCATTGCCGCTAGCCGACGCAGAGTTTGCGAATCCGGCAGGCATTGATCTTTTGATCGGAGCTTCAATATTTCCGCAATTTCTACTAACTTAAAAAGTACGTAGTGAGCGATATGATTTACCGCCCACTATTGAGACGGTACTTGGGTATGTGATTATGGGTAACGTACCTACGTTACATACTTCTCATTGTATTACGTCTTGTTGTTGTTCTGCTCTTCAAGAGATCAAGGTGGGTGCTAAAACTGTGTGCAAGATAAAGCACTAATTAGCTATGCTATGCTACGCCATGCTATGCTACGCTATGCTACGCTATGCTACGCTATGCTACGCTATGCTACGCTATGCTACGCTATGCTACGCTATGCTACGCTATGCTACGCTATGCTACGCTATGCTACGCTATGCTACGCTATGCTACGCTATGCTACGCTATGCTACGCTATGCTACGCTATGCTACGCTATGCTACGCTATGCTACGCTATGCTACGCTATGCTACGCTATGCTACGCTATGCTACGCTATGCTACGCTATGCTACGCTATGCTACGCTATGCTACGCTATGCTACGCTATGCTACGCTATGCTACGCTATGCTACGCTATGCTACGCTATGCTACGCTATGCTACGCTATGCTACGCTATGCTACGCTATGCTACGCTATGCTACGCTATGCTACGCTATGCTACGCTATGCTACGCTATGCTACGCTATGCTACGCTATGCTACGCTATGCTACGCTATGCTACGCTATGCTACGCTATCCTATGCTATGCTATGCTACGCTATGCTATGCTATGCTAAGCTACGCTACGATACACTATACTATACTACACATCCGCTTTGTATATAGATGACATTGCCTGTAATGTCATACCCGCTCCGCTAGCAATTTCGCTTTGTGAAGAGCTTATTCAGCTTTTCAAGCGAGGCCAGTTTGATCTTGTCAAATGGACAAGCAACTCTAAGGAGGTTCTCGCACGCATACCAGATTCTCATAAGGCTTCTCCAGACATTGAGTTTGAGAAGTCTGTACCGCATAAGGTTCTTGGTTTACGCTGGGACAAATCCTGCGAGTTTTCGGTTTGACGTCTCACCACCAGATGATAAGTGCACCAAACGCACTATGCTGTCCACAGTGGCTCGACTATGGGACATAATGGGTTTTGTGGCTCCCACAATTTTGTACGCCAAGCTCTTGATCAAAGAGCTTTGGCTATCAAAGTGTGAGTGGGATGAAACACCCCCTGACCATATTGTCGCCGCTTGGGGCCAGTTTTGTATTGAGCTTACCGCGCTCAATCAAGTTACTATTCCGCGTCATCTTGGGTTGGTAGATGGATGTACCATCAACTTGATAGGTTTCGCTGACGCCAGCGAGCGTGCTTACGGCGGAGTTGTATATCTGCAAGTCCGCATTGGTTCTAACTACTCGGTGCAGTTAGTTTGTGCCAAGTCTAAGGTCTCGCCTGTTAAAACCGTTTCAGTTGCGAGACTGGAGTTGTGCGCGGCCCTTCTGCTGTCTCAGTTGCTCCGCAAGGTTCAAGACACAGTTTTGCCCCACTACCCCATTAATAAATTATACGCATTTTCCGACTCCAAAGTAGTGCTCGCTTGGATTCATTCTTCTCCTCATCGCTGGCAGACTTTTGTCGCCAACCGCGTTAGCAAATTGATTGAACTGGTTCCTGCTACTTGTTTCAATCACGTCGCGGGTATTGAGAACCCCGCAGATTGCTTGTCTCGTGGTGTCACTCCACTTAATCTTCTGCATCATCCATTGTGGCGTCGTAGACCTTCTTGGATCTCCCATGATCCGTCAGAATGGCCCATGCAACCCTTTGACCACAGTGCAGAAGACGAAGATGTACCCGAACGGAAGTCTGTTTCTTATCCCGTGATAGCTGAGGTTGCGGAGTCTCCCATCTATGCACTCGCACTACGCATGTCATCGTGGTCTAAGTTACTCCGCGCCATCGTTTATGTCTATAGGTTTCTTAGGCACCTACCTAATGAGACTTTTGTATCAATTACTGATCTCAAATTCGCAGAATGTAAGTTACTACGAGCTGTACAAGCTGTTCATTTTAGTAACGACATTCAAAATTTAAAGGACAATGTACCTTGTTCTCCCGCTATCCTTAGACTCAAGCCGTTTCTCGATGAACACGGCGTCATACGCGTTGGGGGTCGTCTGTCAAATTCGGATGAACCTTATAACTACAAACATCCTTGTATTCTGCCGCGACATGATCATGTTGTCGACCTTCTTGTTGATTTTTATCACAAGAAGCACCTCCATGCCGGTCCGGAGTTGCTAATGTCCTTACTTAGGCATAAGTATTGGATTTTAGCCGCTCGACGAATAATTCGTCACAGAATACATAAATGTAACGTCTGTTTCAAATTTCGTCCGCGTCCGACTTTCCCTCCCATGGCCGATCTCCCTAGCCAGCGCGTCAACCAGGTTGCTAAAGCGTTTACACACACCGGTTGTGATTACGCAGGACCACTGCAGTATACGCCAGTGCGTGGTCGAGGTGTTAAAAGCCGTAAAGCCTGGCTATGTATTTTTACATGCTTAATGACGCGCGCTACGCATATTGAAGTTGCGACAGACTTAAGCACGGTGTCATTCCTGGCAGCCCTTAAACGATTTCTCTCACGGCGCGGCCCTATACAGTGTTTGTACACGGATAACGGCACTTGTTTTGTGGGCGCAAGCTCTTATTTACGCGACCTTTATAAGTTTCTCAGGGAAGACTATCGTACTCGTCTTCAGGAAGAACTTTCCATAAATCATATTGACTGGAAGTTTATTCCACCAGCATCACCGCATTTCGGTGGATGTTGGGAAAGCATGGTCAAAGTAATTAAAACGCATCTCTTCAAGGTTATAGGTCAACAGATCCTCTCTTACGAAGAGCTTTTAACTGTCCTTGCACAAGTCGAGGCACTGATCAACTCGCGTCCGCTCACGGCATTGAGTAGTGACCCTGCAGAACCATCCGCGTTAAGCCCTGCACATTTTCTGAACACAGTGCCATTACCGTCATTTCCGGCTCCTGAAACAGACTCTTCAAGCTTGCTCCAGAGACATAATCTGCTGGATAAACTCGTGCAGTCGTTCTGGCGGCGCTGGCGTGCGGTATATCTACACCAGCTTCAGGCTAGATCCAAGTGGAATAGTCCTGCATCCCCTATACAGGAGGGTACGTTGGTCGTCATAATACATGATAATGCTCCGCCGCTTTCATGGCCGTTAGCCATCGTAGAGAAATTGCATACTTCCAAGGACGGTACAACTCGCGTTGTTACCGTGAAAACCGCCAAAGGGAGTTACGTGCGCCCTGTTGTACGTCTCTGTCCGCTTCCAACTCAGTGAGATCTAGCCTGAAGTTGGACTTACCTCTTAGTTTAAGTATTTAGTTAATAGTTTTCGCTATTATTGCGTTTGTAGCTTTCGCTAAAGTTAATTTAGATTAATTTTATTGTCATATCGCTGTCTTAGCCTATTGAAGGGTTATGCGGTAGTACACCCAACATAGCTAAGTTCAATTCTATTTTTTTTAAAGGCAACCCTTTAGGGCCGGGGGGATATGGTAGCGCCATCTACCTTCCTATCCATAACTAATCGCATCAACATCAATCGTTCCACGTTCTAGTGCGAGTGATATCATATTTCCGTCCCTGTCTCCCATTCCCGAAGAAGGGGCACTGCCTTCGCCTGATTCGTCGCCGCGATCGTGGACGCGAGGGACAGTCCAGAACATTCCGCTCGCTGAGAACGCCGTCTCGTTCGTATCGCGCCGCATCGCTGTATGTGATTTATTAGCGCATATATAAACCGCTCGCAAGTGGGAGTGACGGTGAATTGAAGTGAAAACAAGCAGCTGCATCACGAAACCACCAGGAGACTGCCCTACGGAAAGAAGAAGGTTGTATAAGGTAAGTGCCCTCCATCCTTGAAATATCCTATACCCACTCAATCACCCCTTCCCGTAACCATCTCCTAGGCGGCGAAGAACCGCTATCCTCTCTATACAGTCCATTTCCTTCTCCAAGTCGCCTAGAACCCTACGGTTTCGGTGTAACGCCGAACCACTATAACTGATGCGAATGATGTGCTGATTCCCTCAATCTATTAAATAGGAGCTCTCGGACTTTCACTTTAAATGCATAACGGTTAGTGGACATTCTGACTTCAGGAGAGAGCCTATTCCAAAGCAGTACAGCTTGAACTATGAAAGAAGAATTGACAAAACCAGAAGTGTGTGTAGGACAAGCAAGAAGTAAATTATGTGAAGAACGAAGTTCCCTTTCATGAGTAGAAGAGAGATATTGAAAGTATGTTTTTAGGTAATCAGGAGGAGAAGGGGCAGTAAGAATAGCAAAGAGAAAAGTAAGAGCACGCAAACTGCGGCGTTGACGTATGGGTTACCACTTGAGTTCGGAACGGAAAGCAGATACGTGATCATACTTACGAAGATTATAAATGAATCGAATGCAGTTATTTAGAAGTCGGTCATATTTGTTGAGATGTTCTGCATTCAGGTCATAATAGCACACATCACCGTAGTCGATTAAGGGAAAGATTAAGGTCTGCACAAGCATTGTCTTGGTTTTGGGAGGCAGAAAATTCTTGAGGCGATATAAGGCGCGGAGAGTACCGGTGACTTTTTGACTAACACTAGTAACCTGGGCTTGCCAGTCGAGAGTGGAATCAATGTGCAATCCTAGATTTTTCACGACAGGACTATACGGAATTATTAGCCCATTGAACGTAACAGGAGGCAGGGTTGTTATGTCTAGTCTGCGTATCATGCATTGACTGCCTATGATTATGGCTTAACATTTGGCAGGATTGACATCAAGGCTGAAATCTTTGGACTATGCCAAAATCGTGTCCAAATCGCTGTTCACCTCTGCTATCGCCAAAGCCACGTTATCCTCTCTCACCTGGGAGTACAGCTGCAAGTCATCGGCGTAAAGATGATACGAACATTGAAGTCTAAGGGTCAAGAGGTTAATAAAAATAGAGAAAAGTAAAGGAGAGAGTATGCCACCTTGAGGGACACCAGAGTTAAGATTACGCCAACTTGATGAAGTTTCATCAACGCGGACCACCTGTTGTTGTCCCTGAAGATACGTTGAGAACCATTCCAGTGAACCAGGCGAGATCAGAAGATGGGAAAGGATTGATAGAAGGATGTCGTGACTAACGGTATTAAAGGCGTTCGAGAAGTCAACCAATGCCAACACAGTGACCTAAGTCTCCTCCATACCCGCCCTAATATTACACCAGTCACTTTAAGGAGGGCCGAGGTAGTGCTATAGCTAGGTCTGAAGTCAGATTGCAAAGGACTCAAAAGCTTGTTTTGATGTCCAAAACTGGATAGTTGCTTATGCACACCAGCTTCTATCACTTTGGATAGGAAGGGAAGTATAGAGATAGGACGATAGTGTTTTGGGAGAGAAGGACTCTGGATTTTAGGCAATGGGATTACAAATGCTTTGCGCCACAAGGAAGGGAAGGTACCACTGGCTAGTGAAAAGTTGACGATGTGGGATATAGGAAAGATGAGGTGGTCAAGAATAAGGGTGATCATACGTCGGCTAATGCCATCGTATCCCACCGCGTTGGACTTGATGGAAAGGATAATTTTCTTAATCTCACTCGGTGTCACTGGAGAAAAACTAAAGAGAGTTGTGTCAGGCCGAGGCAGGCCAGTCACATAATCAATAGTACGACGCCTGGTTTGGAGATCCAACTGAAAAGGAGAGGAGAAATGTTGGTTTAAACCCTCCAAACCAACCGTCATCTGAAAATCCGATTGACGTTGCTTGCCAATATCTAGAGTCCCAAGGAACTTCCAGATATTGGCAGGGGATGAGGAATTTATGTTGTCTAGAATATGGCGGCGTTTAGCGTTCCGCACCATCTGGTTACACCAATTTCTTGCAGCCTTGAAGAGGTTCCAGTTTTCGTCAGAACGATTCCGCCGGAACTGCCGAAATGCTCGATCCCTGCGCCTCATTGCCATCTGTATACCCCTAGTCATCCACGGAGCCGGAGGACGTTTTATTTTTATTTTCCTGACGGGGGCATGTTTGTTAAATAAATTCAGGACTGTGTTATTGAAGGTATCTACCTTCTCATCCACGGTGGCAGCCGCCGTCACCTGATTCCAATTGAGTTCAGAGGCATCCTTTTCCAAACAGTCACGATCTATACGTCCAAAACCACGCAAGTGCAGTACCTTAGGACGGGGTTTAGGTGGTTTAAGGTTATAGGAAAGGAAGAGGAGATCGTGGTGAGAAAAACCGGGAGCAGGGAATTGGCCATGGGAATGGACTAGGGAGGGGTCTGAGGTAATAATTAAGTCTAGCCAAGTGTCCACACCTTCAATATTGTGGTGAGTAGGGCTAAGAGGAAGAGTGTGAAACTGGCAGACTCAATTAATTTTAGAAGTCGAAGGGAACGTGGGGAATCGAGGGCGAGGTCAGTGTTGAAATCTCCCATGATGATATGATGTGCGTATTCAGACCCTAAAGATTCCAGAATCGATTCGAGACTGGAGAAATAATTAACAGTGGGGGAACAGTAAACGACACCAAGGAGGGTTTTGGCTCTATTGACTGAAACCTCGAGAAAAAGATACTCCACTGAAGCAGAATAATTAGGTGGAGAAGACATGATAATTTTAAAAGGTAGCGAGCTGCGAAGATAAATCGCCACACCACCGCCTCTCCTGTCTACCCTGTCATTACGAATAAGAACGAAACCAGGCAGGGGGTAGGTGGTAGAAAGAAGATGAGGTTTCAGCCAGCCCTCTGAAATCAGAATGGCATGAACGTTAGCATTACTGAAAGTGCCATACAAGTTACTGTAGTGACTAGGTACAGTCTGCGCATTGATATGACAGACATTCAAGAACTTCGATGTAGGTTGATCAAATGTACGCCTGACAAAATCACTAAGAGACTCTGTAATTGAAGAAAAACTATCGTTACTTGAGGAAATAATGGATTCATGAGCTGAAAGGAAAGAATCATCATCAGATAACATACAATAAAAATAATATAAAATGAATAATAAAAAGATTATATATAAATATATATATGTATAACCAATATGCAAATAAACTAGTGTATAAACCTACAATATGAAAAAAAAACGCATACGCTTATATGCTGTCCTTTATTGCTGCACCACCTGCCAGCAGACTCATACACAAAACATAATAAAAGTGAAGTGTAGAAACAAAACGCAAATAACACTAGACAATTTTAAATAAACTTTTAGCGCGTTTCCGAACGCATTCCCTTATGTCAATACAAGTGTCATTGAAAAGTTGAAAAATGTCAAATAATAAAGCAAAACTTTTTGTAAACAAGACCACAAACAAGACTTTAACATAAGAATAATTGAGGGTGCGTTGAGAAATAAGTAATGATATGCAGACCCACTGAGCTCGTTCTCTGCAACTATCTTGTGGCGACTACCATCCGATGCTTTTATGACGATATTGCCATCTTGGGTCCAACAATTTCTCAAGCCAATGTGTATCCGGGCCCTCCCAAATACAGCCTGACGAGCTTTCGTAAGGAATTCTCTTACCGATACCGATGACCCCTTCAAAGCAGTTTTGGCACGCCATGCAGAAGATCTAACGTCCACTGTGTAACTGTGCTTCAAGAGCTTCCATCTTCTTCATAAAACTCTCTTCTAGACTTCTTTGTGTGGACTCGATGTCTTGCAGCTGAGACATAGTGGTTTATTTGACTCAATGTGTTAAGTGATGAGTGATATGTACAGCTGGCAGGTGGTGAGTAGTAACACTCAATTATTAGGTGTCATCAACACAGCTCAATATATATTATGGCAACGGGGACTATTATGAACAATTTTGATGGAGTAAAATTTAAAAAATACTGATATTTAAAAATAAATTGAATTTATAAAATCGCAATGTTGTGTTCACTTTTTCGGCACCTACCGCCAACTCTTTACTTATATCCGAGTATACATAATATCGTAAGGAACTTTGTAAAAATGCGTGTGAATGGAATGAAAACATTCATCTCGTCTGCTCAATGCTATTGAATTCCATTGGCTGTTAAGGCTGCTACACACAGTGCAGGCGGCACACAAAGCCGCCGGCCTCGCCGCACGAATGAGCCGCCGGCATGGCCGCCCGGGCAGGCTGGCCGCGGGTTGCAACTTGCTACTTGTGGTCGTTCTATTAGGGTTGTCAACCATACTTTAATAACGTATCCTACTTTATTTTTGGTAATTATACTTTATACTTTTGTATGTATATACTTTATACTTTTTTTTGTATACAAACTGTGTGGTTGACGGCATAGAATACAAGTGTCACCACCCCCTAACTTCCCGTGGGTGTCGTAAGAGGCGCCTAAGGGATAACACGATGGAAATACCATCTTTGCGTAGAGACGGAAAACTCGACATCAAACCCTATACGACTGCCTCGTTGGTCTCGCGGTATAAATGTGCACGTGGGATCGGGAGGTTCCGGGTTCGATTCCTGGGTCGGGCAGTGTTATTGGGTTTTTCTGTCACGAAATTCTCAGTAGCAGCACGAAGTCTGGAAATGTGCCCGGTACGGCAATAGGCTCGCCCCTTATTACGTGGGACTAAAGTATATCTGGCGAAAAGTGGGTGTAGAAATACACTTCTGCCTACCTCTTCGGGGTTATAGGCGTGAGACTATGTTTGTATGTATGTACTTTTGTATACAAATAAAGTATATGAAAATACACAACTCTTACTGTGACGTGTAAAACAAAACACTAATCATGAGTACTTATCTATATAACGTTACACATAAGTTAAATGGATGATGGAAACTATTTAGGCTCAAAGAGATCTAAAGGAAATTCACCACTGATGGTAAAGAATTTTTACAGAAAAAGGCAATTGGCAATAGTGTAGACTCACGCCTGTATCCCCGAGGGGAAGGCAGAGGTGTAAATATTACACCCACATTTCGCCATGAATTTTTAGGTCCCACGTAATAGGGGGCGAGCCTTTTGCCGTTACCGGGCACATCACCAGACTCCGTACTGCTACTGAGAATTTGGAAAAACCCAGTAACACTTTTGCCCAACCCGGGAATCGAATCCGGGACCTCCGATCAGCAGTCGAATACGCTATCCACTGGACCACGGAGGCAATTTATACTTAAAATCATATCTCCGTCTCCGCCACTTCAGAAGTTCAGAATTAAAGAGTTCAGTGATGAATACAAAGAAACGAAAAGAAAGAAATAGAACGTCAATAATTAACATAATTAAAAACGAATTGTTTTTTTTTTTTTATTATACGACGACCAGTTGGCGCAGTGGGAGTGTAAGCAACTGCTACGCCGATGGTCGCGGGTTCGATTCCCGCTCAAGTCAAACATTTGTGTACATGAACATGGATGTCTGTCTTGGTCAGGGTGTTTCTATTATAATATGTATGTATTTACAAAAAAACAGTATATATGTATGTTTATCCATTATCTACTACCCATAATACAAGTTCTGCTTAGTTTGGGACTAGATGGTGATGTGTGTATGAGGTAGAATATTATTGTATTATTGTCAAACAAGCTATGAAACATTTAAAGATAGAAAAATTTAGCAAAAAATGTTGGCAACCCTACGTTCTATACAACTGGAATGATGCCCGGCTTGCTGCGGCCGATGCCGCCGGCACCGACGCCCGCCAAAAGACGGCGTCATGAGCCGCGCGACAAAAGCCGGTGTGTAGCAGCCATTATATGCAGTACGTGTAACACTCAATCGAGATTATCACACAACGCGGCAATAGGTCAAAATATTTATAAAAAACTAGAGGATGCCCACAGCTACACCCGCGTAATTTAAGGCTACTGCTCTGCTCCCGTCGATCATAGCGTGATGTTTTATAGCCTATAGTTTTCCTTGATAAATGGACTATCTAACACTGAAATAATTTTTCAAATCGATTAGCGCGTTCAACCAAACAAACAAACAAACTCTTCAGCTTTATATATTAGTATAAGATAAGATATATAAACACTAGATGTTGTTGTGTGTTAGCAAAAATACAAATATATAAAAACAACAATATCCTGTATGCCTACGAGAATAATAATTTCTCCTTAGTTATATCCACGCGTCATTCTTCAAGTTTTATTTTCGGTACAAGATGTAGATTGTAGCCTATATCCGCCTCCAAGTTCTAATCTATTTCCAACTAAGATTCATCAAATTCGGTGTAGACGTTTTGACGAGAAAACGGGAAACGTGTTAAAGGCAGCGATAGCCTAGTGGAGATACCAACAGACTGCCATGCAGATGGTATCGGGTTCGAAGCCACGGCGCGCACCACTGACTTTTCGGAGTTATGTGCGTATTGTCAATTAACGCTTGTCCCAGGCCTCGGAGAGCACGTTAAGTCGTCGGTCCCGGTTGTCATGAAGATCTTTGACAGTCGTTATAAGGTACTGACACCTTCTAAATAAACTGACACTAGTCTAAACCATGGAATATTGCTAACCCTTAGGGTTGCGGAGGTCAGACAGGCAGTTCCTCTGTGGAAAAGCTAATGTTCAGCCAAATCCGGTTAGACTAGCAAGCGGACCACAGATTGAAACTGGGATAACGCTAGGAGGATGATGATGGCGTGGTGCTTTAAGCGGTCGCCTCGTCGTTTAGAACTGCGCCAGACGCAATTCGTGTGTCGTGGCTTTGATTCGCACTTTATGTTTATGTCAGTTTGTGTTCTGTGACCCAGGATTTGTTCCTGGAACAAACTTAAAAAAAGTATAGAACTAATGCATTTTTATAAAGCTATACTGAATATATTTTAGATAAATTTTAAGTACGTCAATAAGCACGAAAGTAAAAATGTTATACAATACTTTTCTCTTTATTGGAAAACTTACACAGTAACATAGTTCTACACCACATTCACGCGAGCGACACCGCACGCGGCTACAAAGTTGCTACTGCTTTTACTGTTTCTAACTCTAAGAACTTTAAACCTTCATACTAACTCCAATAAATAGCTCCACTATTACAAAACATGGTTGACAAGGCAACAAGGTCGGTTCCCAAAAGACCTAGCTCCATATATAATAAATTTAAAACTTTTGCCAAGCACGCGCCGTCAGAATGAGAATACTTGGTTTTTAATCCTCTACGTTGGAAAAATACGGATTGGCATACAACTTCAGGAATACTGTGTGTATATCACTTGGTAGATCGTGTGTAAGATTGCCAGATCTTCTATAGGTATTATACGATAATACCTATATATCGATAATATTAAATGATAAGTTTCAGTTTCTTTCAGAGTAGAATTTTGAGGTACGTTTTTAGGGTTCCGTACCTAAAAGGTAAAAACGGGACCCTATTACTAAGCCTCCGCTGTTTCACAAATTATGTTTTTCCGTTACCGCTAAGTATAAGAACAAACACTAAAATAAAAATAAAAAAATTAAGGGGGGGGGTTCACATACATTTTTTCTAAAGAAGTAATTTTTTGCTCAATATTACTAACGGTAGACGCTTAATATCTTCACAGAATATTTAGTTGTATATTACATTTCAAAATAAATAATTAAATAAAATAAAGTAAAAGGGAGGCTCCTATGCCTCCCATAGAACAAATGTAATTTTTAAGCAATTTTTTACTCGATCTTAATAAACAGGCAGAAACCTGTCTATTTTTAAGTATACATACAACAAACGTGATTTTCTTTTATATATGATCGTACGAACTCTTCATGCGCGAGTCCGACTCGCACCTGGCCGATTTTTTTTATTG
Source organism: Euclidia mi (assembly GCA_944739405.2). Taxonomy (NCBI): domain Eukaryota; kingdom Metazoa; phylum Arthropoda; class Insecta; order Lepidoptera; family Erebidae; genus Euclidia; species Euclidia mi. Next base: position 8,587,830 of record OX123191.2, on the reverse strand, counting down.
CTATCATCGATGGTAGAGAAACGATAGCAAAATGGAGATACCATAAGACTGCCTCGCAGAGGGTCTTGGGTTCAAATCCAAGCCAACTGACTTCTCAAAGCTTTGTGCGTATTATACATACATACATAGATTCACGCCTGTTTCCCGGAGGGGTAGGCAGAGACTACGGAACGTCATTTGCAATGATCCTGACATACCTCTCTTCCTTCATTCACTCCTACATGTTTCTCATGCATGCTCTTCTGATTAGGGTACGTGAGAAGGTGGGGTGCGTATTATATTGATAATTATTTCATATTGTGACCACGGCTGGGGTAAGCCATAACGGAACGTCGAGAAAATATAATAACAGTACAGTCATTACGGAAACTGTCCCTCAAATGCCCTGAAAATTGTCTTAACCATATGATATTGCGTCCGCTTTGGGTTGAGGTCGGCAGTTCCTTTATAGCAAAGCTCTGTACATAATTTACTTAGTCTGAAAACTAGAGCCAGGCTTTGCAATAGCTGAGCCGAGATATCGTTAAGATAGTGGCACAGTTATTACTACCGTGTTTGTTTTGCTCAGTAAAATAGTTATAACTTAGATGTATACTTTTGTTCTAGGTCATACCGGTTTTTATTCAGGAAATGTAACCAAACAACCTAGTACTTTGTTCCTACGGTACCTATATTTTCAATTCACCGTATAAATTGACGCAGAACTGACAAAGGAATTCAAATGTACGGTGCACCCGGCGGACGGTAACCTCTGAAACACCACGTTTCAGAGGTTACCGTTTACTATTTCCTCAACAAAACTACTATTCCTACAAATAATTACAGACGACCGATTACCACTTAGCGAAAAGCACGATTATAATAGTAAAAACACAAGACACATTAAGCAGTAAAGTTGAGCTAGCGCTACTTACACTAAAGTACTAAACAAAACGGTTTCTTCAGAAGGCTTTTACAAAACAGTTTTCGTAGTTCTTTGTAACTATTCAACGGAAACATATAAAGGGCGTCGTCGACTTAATCTGTGCGAATTTATTCTTCGCTCTTCGCGGATAAATCTTTGTGTTGTTGGTCAAAAGAGTCTATGAGACGTGAAACTCCGCAAAAGTGTGAATTGCGGAGGGTGAAGACTCATTCTTTGCGTCCGAAAGGGCTCGCTCTCAAACCGGAAAATTAAGGCCTCCCTTACTTTTGTTCGTTTTATCGGCACCTAGAGTTTCATTTATACGTTCCTCTTTATTATTTTATCTTGAAAAATAGAGATAAACAGGGCTGTTGAATGGCTTTCCAGTTTTGCGGCGTCCCGTAATATTTGAACTGGAGCCTTGTGATTAACTTAGTGAGATAACTTTAAATTATTATACGAGTGGAATAACTTTTGAGATGTTCATTTCTGGTGTATTTATCAACGACGGCGGCGACGGATATATTTCCGACATTTTTATCAAACAGCAAAGGCATTGAAAATACAGATAAGTATTTATTATAAAACTTTTCTTTCTTTCGTTTAGGCTTCTAGCTTTGTATCAGAGTTGTGTAAAACGTTTGGTTTTTTAGCAAAAGATTTTTATAAAGGCAATTTTTTTGGAAAAGATATAAGAAATCTGTACAAAATTAATTCTTGGTTATGATTACGGAATGACATAAAAACATGGATTACTTACTTCGTAGAGTAACGTAGCCATTAGGCTATGACAATGTCGGTCACTACATCACTCACTCACACATCATGTGTGAGTCGATCAAGAAATATTAACCAAAGTTATAAAGGTTAGAGTCTCCAAATACAAAGTGTTACGACTCCATTTCATTCCGTTGGTGTCGTAAGAGGAGAGGGAAAATACACGAAACAATAGTTATTTGTGCAACAAGAGAGCAAAGTTGTTTTTTGTTTCGAGTGCTGATTTTGAGTCCCGAGCAAGCGAAGGATTCTATGATTGATTCACGAGCGTAGCGAGTGAATCAAAGTTAGAATCCTGAGCGTGGTGAGGGACTCAACAGCACGAGATACAAAAAACTTTGCTCTCGTGTAGCACACATAACTTTTCACCACAGCAGTGAGAACACATATTACTTAGGAGACATAGAAATGAACAGGAATAGATTGAATTCTGCATAATCACTTGTTGATTTAACTTTTCTGGTGTTAAAGTACAGTCATCATCGCTAGTTTCACTCATCTTTTTAGATTATTTTATATATTAATATAAATTTAACACGTTAAGCTATACATCAGCATCAGCGAAATTTGTATTCCCGCTACTTTTTTAAATCGCGTTTTAATACCGCGTCCCTGACGTTTATTTTTCAAATGTATCATTGTTGTAATTCTAAATAAAAATGTATTGGTTAAATACTAATTTTAAACTATTAATTAGACTTATTTTCATTAAAAAGTAATTTCTTTATTCTTTTTTTTTGCGTTGACGTACGTGTTTTCTTTGAGGTCGAATTCCAAAATCGAATTTCGAATTCGAAGGGGTTTGTTTTTTCACTCACTTTTTATATGCATGTGAAAGAGACAGAGTACAGTAAACTTCGAATGTTTCAAATTTGTGGCTGAACAATGTCAATTCGTGGCACTGAAGATTTAAAAAATAAAAAGCTACTTTGCCTCACGCTCGAATCAAAATCGCGTTTTGTTCACTGTTGTCTCGCAGCAAAAGCGGCATGTTTGAGCTGCTGTGGTGAAAATAGTATTTTTAGGATGTGACGGAAACATGATATTAAACACGTCTGACTAGCGAGCCATAGTAGGTCAAATCCTCTTATTGAATCACAATTCTATTGTAAAGCAAATAAGAGGTGACCTATGTCCAGCAGTGGACTGCAAAAAGCTGTATTATAAAGTTGGGATTAACGGACCTAGTTTACACATTTTATAAAAGAATCTAACTTAATATCTATTTAAGTAAACGAAGTAGTAAGTAGGTTCACTTTTATTCTAGTGGTCTTTCTGTACACAAAATGTATCTTAACGGAATGTTTTGAATGCCGACTGGCTTTTATAAATTCAATTCCAATTGTGTTTCCAATAACGCTTCTGAGAAACCGCACTAATCCAATATTATGCAATATAAGGCGAGAAGTCGACTTAAAGCAAGCTCTACAACAAATGTTCATTCGAAGAAAACACTCACTAGATGAGTCCGAGGTGATTGTTTCGTATCACCTATACCACTCATCCTCAATAACTTCCAAACTCAAGCGCGCTCATTTTTCCGTAGAGACAAAGATCATTGGGATTCAGAAAGTTTGGGTTCCTGGTGCCGACTTAATGTCTGATTACTTTTCCTACAGCAAACTGTTTCCTTACTTTGTATTTTTGTTTTTAAAAAAGATATCTCCCGTATTACACTTAAATCCAGTGTCGTGGCAACTACACAAACATTCAGTCAGCGGACACAGAACAACCAGATTCGAAACAACAATTTGTGGATCACTGAAAGAGTTGCTTCGTATAGGCATCGAACCCACAACATTCAGTTCTAAGCAGCGAGGCGACTACTTAAACCACTGTACCATAGTGCAGGTAACGGCAATAGGCTCGCCCCATGCTCGCCCCTATTACGTGCGACCTAAAAATTTCATTGCGAAATGAATATTATTACACCCACAATATTACACTTCTGCCTACACCTTCGGGGATACAAGCTTGAGTCTATAAAATCAATATATTATGCTTTCTCGGAATTTTGACAAAATCAGGTAAACTAATAAATTTTTAAAGTTTCAGATATATGACTAATGATGATTTTTTCAAGTTTAGCAAGTGGATTAGGCCTACTGGGGATACCACATAAAGAAAAACGCGCCTAATATTTAACCTTTCTGGGTGGTGTCGAATAAAAGTTAAAGAACATCAAGATGATGGTAACACCGGCCGAGTAACTTTCAAATTCGTTACAGTCCGTATTTTTAATTAATTTTATTGTTAAATATTAGTGGTAAATATACAAAGTAACTGTTAAATAACACGAATAGTGACTACAAATGTTCGCAGCTTATAAAAAATACAAACAGCGCTAAAAACGAAGTTTTACGATCAAAACAGCTGTTTGACAGCTACAACGGACCGTATAAAGAACTTTTTGTAAACTCCAGGGAGTATATTAATTTATATTATACACACAAACATTACACACTTTTCATTAAGCACAATATAGAATACTTTTATTTACTAATCTACTTAGCATCAACGTTATTTTCAATAGTAAATGTTTACCTTCCTATTCCCCAATATAAAATTCGTGAAGTGATATTATAAAGAAAAACAAACCATCACTTACCATAATACACGAGATAAGAACAAGTTTATGTAATTACATTAATTTAGAAACAAATAAGTAACTTATTGTTTTAAAATACATAATATATTAGATTTTTTGTTTTTTGTTTACCTACCTACATTCCTAAATAGTTCATTTTAAAAATAGGTACACTTCCACACTAATTCTAGAATATTAAGTCAAATAACATCTTTAAATTACTTATTTTCTGTATCTTCTCTATTGTTTTTCTACATTCTTACTCCTTTTGTATAGGTACATTTTACACATTAGGTACTGATCAGTCTGTCTCCTGTCATCTTGTTTCTTTCTGTCCTTAGGTGTTTGGTGTACCCTATGCTGCAACAATGAGCACTTATATGATGACCCGTAAGGCCACAGCAAAGGACATGGAAAATAAGCTCAAAATAGCCTTGATGGAATTAAGAAAGTGCCAGGAGGAAAATAATCACCTACTGAAAGAGCGTTCTGATTGTGAAGAGGATATCAAGATTGTTAATGACAAGGTCTCAAACTTAAAAGCACAACTCGCTGAACTTCACATTGAGTACATGGACACTCTTGCGCAGCGAGACAGGTTGCAGGAAGAGATCAAAACATTAACAACTTGCAATGACACCTATTCCTGGTCTGTAAGTCGGATCACTGAGCTTGAAAGCAATTTAGAACAGGCTTTGTTAAAGGTAAAATCGTTAGAGGAAACGGTGCAGGTACTTAACCGTGGTGCAACACAGAACCTTTATTCAGAGGTTTTAGGTGATAAATTATGCTTAGGGTCTAATAGACATAGTATACAACTAAAAAGTTATGTTAAAAATTTTAAGCAACAAAGGAAATTATGTAACATAAACAAAAATATTAGTAAACTAGTACAGAACTTGAAACAGTATAATAAATCAAAAAATATAACAAACCAATACAAAAATTTAGTTTCTGAACGTAAGGAATTGTTACAGGACCTAGAAAATTATAATATAGAATTAATTAATGGTAGGATGTTATATGATCAGCATACAAGGGATCTCAAATCACAAATCAGCGCTTTAGAGTCACAACTAAATAGGATGAATATCCAGTATGAGAAAGAGGTTCAGGTATATATAAGTAAATATGATGAGATTGCACGAATTGGTAAGAATAATCTGGAATATGTAAAGGCCTTGACAATTACAAATAATTACTCAAATTGTTCAAAATCATGCTTGTTAGGTAATGAATCTCTAATTATAGGTGATAGTGATTCAGGTTCAAGTTCTAGTTCTAGTACAACCAATAGTCCAAAGGATAAGACACCCTTAGTTGATAACTCTGGCACAAAAAAAGTTTACATGTTTTCAGATAGGTTAGGTGTAGGTTTAGGTAGCTTAATGAGTAGTCATTTACAGCAACAGAAAATCATTAATTATTGTTATCCAGGGTCATCTTTTTCACACTTAATAGATAGTTTAAAACAAACAACATTAGATAGACATTCAACAATAATTATTATATATGGTGACAGCCAAATTGTGAACAAAAAAGATATTTACAATTTAACAGAAGTAATGTTATCACTTCATAAAAACCTAGGATGTCAATTTATTACTTGTGCTTTACCTTATTCAAGTGTATTAGATGAAAAGGTAAATCAACATATATTTGACCTAAATTTGTGTTTATACAATATGACATGGCAGTATAAAGATATTATTTAATATTTTGACATAAATAAATTCATTAATAAATATAATTACACATTGACCAAAGATACTATGTATCTTTCACTATTTTATAAACGACAAATTGCTAAATTATTAGCATATAATATACAATATGACACAGGTACATGCAGGGTATCCAAGAAAATGGTTTCTGTAAATAATTCTGTCTTTACCATTCCTTCTATTTTAAATACAGACACGAGTTCTTTAAACTTAAGAATAGGACAAAGGATAGACATTGTCAATTGAATGTAGCACATCAAAATATACAGGGTCTATCTGGCAAACATTTAGAATTAAGTTTATACTTAGAAAGCCACAATATTAAAATTATGTGCATAACGGAGCATTGGTTAAAGGATTATCAAATTAAATTTTTAAATAACATGCATTACACTGTGCAAAGTGCTTTCACTAGGAGTCAAGCTATCCATGGTGGATCCTTGATACTAGTTTCAAATACTATACCATGTAAGGAGCGAAAGGACATAAGCACCTTGTCTGTAGAACGAACTATAGAAATGTCCTGCATTGAGCTGGAACAGTATATTGTTATATGTGTGTATCGCCCTCCTTTAAGTAACTTTAATGTGTTTGAGTCTACTATGGAAGACGCAATTGGTAAAATTAGGACCAATAAAAAAGGTATCATAGTTTGTGGTGATTTTAACATTAATTTATTAGATAGTTCACCAATGACTAGTAGGCTTTTAAACCTTTTTAAATCATTTAATTTGACAAATTTATTTTTTGAACCTACTAGAATAACAGCATCATCTTCCACTTGCCTTGACAATATATTTAGTAATCATACAGTATTACATAAATTAGTTACTACTGACTTAACTTCGGATCACTGTGGTCAATTGGCAGGTTTTTCATATATTCATGAAAAAGTCGTACATACGGTGACAGTTAGGCCATTACCTAGACGTAAATTTATTGAATTTAGGAACAAAATTTTAGTAGGTATTAATCCTGATATGATGGAGCTTAAATCAACTAATAAGATTTATGATACTATGTTTAATATAGTGCAAAACGAATTTAGAAGTACTTTTAAGACCAAGGAAAAAGTAATCAAGGAGTCTAGAGCATTTAGTGAGTGGGCTACTGTAGGTATACACAAAAGCAGAGCAAGGATGTATGAGTTGTATGGTATGAAGAAATACAATTTTAATGCGAGCTTCACTGAGTATGTCAGAAATTATTCAAAAATATTTAAAAAGGTATGCAGTATAGCTAAGGCAGTATTCATTAGTGACAAAATTAGGAAGTCTTCTAATAAAGTTAAGGCCACCTGGCAAGCTATTAACGAAGCAACGGGCAAGACAACCTTAAGGAACACCAATGTTAACTTGCTAGATAATAATAAAATTATTAACAATAAAGAAGAAGTTGCACACACATTCAATAATTTTTTTGCTAGCATACCTATTACTACTACTAGAGGTCTAAACTCATCAGCTTCAGGTGCAGAAAATTTATTAGAATCAAGTGTACAAAAATGTGATGTAATATTTAAATTCAGCCCTATTAGTTCTACTGACATTATAAACACCTTTCAATCTCTAGAGTCTAAGAATACAGGTGATCTCTGGGGAATATCTGTTAAGATATTGAAAAGTATAATAGATATAGTAGCTCCTTATCTTAGTAACTTGTTTAATAAGTGTATAGAATCAGGCGATTTTCCAGATTTAATGAAACATAGTAAGATAATACCTCTGTTTAAATCCGGCAGTAAGACTGATCCTAGTAATTATAGGCCAATTTCAATACTACCTACTTTTAGTAAAATCTTTGAAAAGATCATACTCAAGCAACTTCTGAAACACTTTAATTTAAACAGCCTCCTTCATACTGAGCAATATGGTTTTACTAAGGGTCACTCGACGACGGATGCAGGAGTAGCGTTACTCAAACACGTCTACAATGCATGGGAGAAATCTCAGAATGCTATTGGTGTGTTTTGCGACCTTTCGAAAGCCTTCGATTGTGTCTGCCATGATACGCTCTTGTGCAAACTTAAACATTACGGCGTCCAGACTAAAGCATTGGATGTTATTAAGGCATATTTAAATAACAGAATCCAATGTGTCGAAATAAATGGCTCAAAATCCAGTGGTTTACCAGTACAATTGGAAGTGCCGCAGGGCAGTATCCTAGGGCCTTTCTTGTTTCTTGTGTACATTAATGATTTGCCATTTTACCTGAGAAACATTTGTGACGTGGTATTGTTTGCTGACGATACTTCATTGATATTTGAAGTAGATAGAAATAAGGAAAACTTTACCGAAATAAACAGTGCTCTTACTCAGGTGACTAAATGGTTTACTGTAAACAACTTAGTACTGAACGCCAAAAAAACCAAATGTGTTAAGTTTGCTTTGCCAAACGTCAGAAACCTTGGTACTAACATCGTTTTAAATGGTGATGTACTGGAAACAACTGAATCTACGTTGTTTCTAGGAATAACACTTGATTCAAAGTTGCAATGGGGCGCACACATTACATATCTGTCAGCGAAACTTAGTTCGGCTGCTTATGCCATTAAGAAGGTGCGTAGTTTAACAGATGTCGATACGGCTAGGCTGGTATATTTTGGCTATTTTCATAGTGTTATGTCATATAGCATATTACTATGGGGTAGAGCTGCTGATATCGAAAGTATTTTTATATTGCAAAAAAGAGCAGTTCGGGCCATTTACCAATTACGAACAAGAGTTTCGCTCAAGGAAAGATTTAAGGACATCGGTATTTTAACTGTAGCGTCTCAGTATATTTATGCCAGTGTTTTGCATGTGCGTAGGAATATAAATTCATATTCAAAGAATAGTGATATTCACTCTATTAATACAAGAAATAGACATAAATTATATGTTCCGTATTTCCGTTTGTGTAAAACTCATAATTCTTTTATAGGACAAAGTTTACGCATCTACAACAAGATACCGATATGTATTTTAGACTTGCCGTTTAGCGCATTTAAGACAACGATTAAAAATAACCTAATGCAAAAGGCTTATTACAATTTAAATGATTACCTTAATGACAAATGCGCTTGGCAATAATCTGTTTTAGTATTCACATAATTATTGGGTAAGTAGGTAGATAATATTAAAATTTTCATGACATGTAATTAAATATGATTCTATTCCCAATAAAATTATATAAGTAAATGATGTTTTTTGGAATCGCCATCACATCATTAGATGTCTTTCATGTCGTTAGATACTATTTATTTATTATGTTTAATTTTATTGTCTTGTACTCAATCAGTTGGATCGGTGGTTGTATTTCAAAAGGTATCACGTCAATTAAATATGGGTACTACATTTGCATTTCTTCACACGTTTTCACAAATTTATGCTATACTTAATGATCTGGAAAATGGAGGTAGTTCGCGTTCATGGTCAGTATACCAACAGATTGTTAATTTTATTACTGCTGGTTCGTATACCGTTGTCGTCATGCTCACTAAAATGTCATTTCTTGTGGTGGCGTCGTGTGTCGGGTCATCCCTGTCCCTCTAATATGGCGAGAGGGATGATGGCTGGCACATGCGTCATACTCGTGAACGGGTGCTACTTGCGATGACTGGTCGATGGCGGTCTTATGGGCTGGTATAATTTTTTATTTATATTTAACTTCATCATTTCCATCATGGTTCTGAACATTTGCGCGGATTGCCTGCATTGTTAGGTGCATAATGTAAGTGGATGCTCCTGCTTCACCATGTCTATGTTCAGGAGGCTAACTAAATGAACATCAAAATTTAACTTGATTATGCTTGAGTATCATGTAAAGTAAATATATACAAGTAACATAGAAGGTATAACAGTTGCAGCACCTTACAAAAGTTTAATTGTTATGTATTATTAAAAACCTGGCGATGAAAAAGAGTGACCGTGAGTTTTATTGCCCGTTCTTTCTCATGGTTCTACCTATTGCATTGCGAACGTGGCAGTAAATGTAAATGTAGAAGCATACAGTAATAATGTTTAAATTTGACGTTCATAAGTGTCACTTTGTGATCTAAATGAATAAAGGATTTTGAGTTTGAGTTTAGAAAAATATTACCGCCAATACGCAAAAAAACGCAGTTCGCGATATAGTGCATAAATAGCCAAAAATATGTTCTATCATAAACTTTCATCGTTTTCTTAAGATAGTTTAAGAATTACGAGCAATTCTCATTTTATTGTTTTCTTCCATACAAAAAATCCTTTAAAATTAAATAACTCAAAAATACGCGCTCAATCAAAAAAATTGTATTAATAATTTTGAGTTGTATTTGATTATAGAATCCAAAAATGGAATTAGTTTATTTATATTCCACTTTAGTTTTTTCGAAATCCCTAAGTCCACTAGCGAACTTTTTCAGCCCACCGTGCGGCCGTACCATGCTTTTCTCGAAGCAATTCAGGCCATTTTCGACCCCCTATAACTTCGTTGTGGATAAAACTAGAAGCCTGATGGTTTAGTAACCCTGTAGGCATTGTATAAAGATGGTGTATTTCAAATTTCATTCAATTTGAACCAGTAGTTTAAGAATCATAACAAGTCAAAATTCTTAATTTTGTCACTCAGTGACCGATCATCTAAAGTCTAAGGCACTTCTAGCAAACATAGAAGCTTCAAATTTAGGAAACAATTAATGTTTAGTGTATGAACCAAGGAAAAACTAAAATATATTTCAATTTTGGTCCAGTTTTCGAGATAAAAACAACTGCATTAATAACTTTGTAATCCCATATGAATATAAGGGATTACAAAATAACATTTGCAGTTAGAGCTTTAATTAAGAAAATTCGTTGTTGGTGTACAAGAAGTAGAAGGTACAGGAAAGGACAAAAGTAAGACTATCTACAAAAAGAAATGAGATCCCATAAAAACAATACTTGTCAAAAATACCAAGTCTCGCGACCGTAAAAAGTTGTGAGATCCATGTAATACCAAGTCGGTTAATTAAAAATCTTTAATGTTTGAAATAAATATATTGACTTGGCAATCGCATTAAACAATCTAATTTATGTATGTATTACTAATGAGATATATTGTGTTTCCATGCGATGGCCGAGTCAATCTATTTATTTAAAACATTAACGATTTTTAACTAACCGACTTGGTATTACATGGATCTCACAACTTTTTACGGTCGCGAGACTTGGTATTTTTGACAAGTATTGTTTTTATGGGATACATATTACAGTTAATATGACTTACATACAATAATAAACCCACATACCTTACACACACATAAAAACAAACAAATTTACACGACTTAATCCTAACACACACATGCATCCCCACAAGCTAATCTACACACACATATACATAAACCGTTTTATTAAAAAGAAAACTCGTGTAAATAAATAACACATTATCGCCAACAATTACAGCTTTGTTGCGTGTGAGTACAAATTGCGTTATGTTATTCAAATAAGGACCTTACCGCCTTATGGCCTCATATATATTATGTACCATCAACATTTATACGTACGGGCGGGTAGAAGCGTGAATATGTTTCCTGTATACCTACTGCGCTGGGAATAATCTTTTTGGTAAATATGAGGAACAATATTTAAGTAAATACGTGTATGAAATATATGTGTGAAAATATTACTTATCGAGTGCACTTGTGGCGTTGAGGTTTGAGTGGTCGTTTTGACACTGCCATTAGTAGGTTATCACGGATTCAATAGCAATAAAAGACTTTTTGCCAAGAGATCGTGGTTAAAATCTACGCACACGATAAATCCTTATATGAGAAAGAAGTGTAATGTACCGTAAAATGGGATTAAAATGATTATTTTTTAAATTCAATTGATCATAACTTTGCCTGTTTATGCTAGAAAAATAAAAAATAAATACTGTATTGACAACTTAGGACCTGCTATTCGAAAAAGGCAATAAAAAAAATAGCATTTATAGTTCTGGCGCAAAAAGTGACTATGTGTCAATTCAACTTTATACTTGAAATGGGGTTATTTTGATAAGCCACGACTTTATGACGGAATAATTATTATCATAGTATCCAGTAACAGGGGTTAAAATCAAAAACAACAAAATATTGATTACTTAGATTTCAAATTAGAGCAATTTGAAAATCGGTGGGATGTCTTTGATTACAGGGGTTACATTGATAACAGACTTTAAGCTGTTTACTAGGTTGAAAAATAAAACAATCGTTTTAAGATAATCCAATATATGACACAAAAATCAATCAAACTGTAACATCATATACAAAATACAGGTTTAAAATCTTTAAAAACTTAAAATCTTTAAAATCTCAAAACGTCTAGGAAAAAAGAAAAGGCAAAAATATTTCATTACTAAATTATTACTTAGAATAAGCAGCCTTTTTTATTTTTATTAGAGAAAATTATCAACCTTTCTTATACATTTAGTTACGATATCAGGAACTACACAATCAACAGTCTTGTGGAAGAAACATTGAGATCAGTACCTACACGATTATTTTCATCAATGTAATTTGCTTGCTCATAGCACTTTTAAATCACTTAACTACATCGGAAACATTTTGCAACGCTTCTGCAAGTGTTTCTTCCGTATATTTTCTGTAATTGGGGTACAAGGTGTTTTTCGTAGTTCCGCACCATTTTATCTGTAAAAGTGGGTATCTTTGATAAACTGTACTTATTACATTGCACAGACTATATTGTACTAACGTACAGACGGAGCACTCCCATAGATCGAAACTAGACTGTAATAGGCTCACATATCTTAAATGACAGTTGTTTTTTTTTTTTTCATCAGTAACGTTTCGGGCAATGGTTAAGAATAATTCAGCCTAATTTTTCCCAGTAGGATATATCCATTTTACTATTTTAAGTTAAGAAAGGGCATTTCTATATAAAACACTGCTTTTTCACTTTGCTTTATTTTTTAATTTAGTTTTATATTTATTTAAAGCTTTACATTGCATCACAGGTAAAGGTTTGTTTTGTAGTCGGAAGACATCCGTGCCTTTTAATATTTAAAGAAGAACTCTATCGCACGTTGCAGAAAGAAACCTCTTCTTGAAATGCTTTTGGCACACAAACTGTTTACGAAGTTCCTGGAAGCTCAAGCTTCGCAATCGTTCACATTTAATGGACTGCAACCACTTTTTGATTCCTGTCTCACTTTTTGGAAACATGTGAAAACTGACGTCCTTTCGTCTACTAGCACATGTCACAACACATCACTTGTTGTACATGATGATATCACAGCTTCAGAAATTGAGAGGATAAGTTACGGAAATAAATCAACGCTTCACTCGACCAACTTTGTTGAAACTAATGTATGCTAATGTTGCTGTTGACAAAACTGTCATTATTGTCAAAACTTTGACAAATTGACAGATTAGCAAACATGGCAATAGGTTCCAGGGATCGGGGCGGGAGGTAACTGTCAAATAAGATATGTGAGAGACCCATAGACTAAGGTTGAAATATTTTGTATGAAGATTACCTGCCGTGTTACATTGAGATTTGTTTAAATTAATCTTGGGGCTACTTTGATTGTTATCAATGTTGCCCCTTACCACCTATCAAAATAAACCCAGGAACAAATACTCAAAATAAAACAAAATATGGCCACCATCTATCCAAGGCAATCAATTAATTTTACTCGGTAGATACCATTTCATCATTTGAAATAACTAAAAAAACGACAACAATAATACCAACGTTTGTAGCATTGAAGTTATCCCGCACACTATTTCTTGGGTTTGCACGTACACGAAATAAATATTTTTTAAACGAGGAACGTTATCAATACCAACGCTCACGCATTGAAGAAAGATAACTGAACAGTCAAAGATACCACCGAAAAAATCAAATGCCTGCGTTCCATAGAAAATGATATTTTAATGAAATAGCATCCATAAAAAGTAATCATCAAAGTTACCCCGCTATTTGAAAGTAACCCCATTTTACGGTATGTATAATATGTATATAATATATTTTTATCATTCATATTTTTTCAACTGAGGTTCTTAATTCAATTTCAAATTCAAATTCAAAATATTTATTTGCAAGAATATGGTACAATAGATGTTACAATAATTGGAATTCAACATATTCTGCCAAGAGTGGCGTGCAAATGTATTATTATATAATGTAATTACCAATTTATTATAATACCAATACTCATTAATATAACATTTCTAGATCCATTTCGTTATTAACGTCGAAACGTCAGCTAAGCTTTTCGCATCAGTAGACAACTGGGTGTTAGAATTTACCTACTTTGATGGTAACGGGTATGGCACTTTAAATAAGATGAACAGAACAATAAAAGCTAAATCAGTGGATACAAAGAACACGAATTTGTTCAAACTCTCTCAAGATCATAGAAAGTCATTATCCTAACTAGGTGATTTAATAAATTGTTCAACTAGGAATCATTCTCACACGTTTAACACTTTTGAGGACAGTGACCGTCTATATAGGCGTTATAATAGTAACATTTCTGTTTTGTCTGTTTTAGTGTCCTTCAAAAACTTAAGTGTTAGTGATCTTAAGCTTTTGAAGTCATGAACATTAGTTTTAAAATGTATTTCGGGATATAAACCACATTCGTCCACCCGCAATACCGAAACATAGGATACTCAAAACAATTATACGAGGTACATATCCCGAAAGACAATCTAAAACCAAAGGAGCAGACTTTAAACCCATAGCCATACTTGTAGTAAGCTGACGTCATTCTGAGGTCGTCGTGGTTGGTTGAGCCATTTCAGACAGCTAATTAGGTCTAGGCAACTTAGCTAGAGACGAGGTTCTAATTGTTTGTGAGGATTTTAACATAACTGTTTATGTTCACGTGAGTAAATGAGTGGCGTAGTGGCTTAAGCTTAGGTTTTTGTTATTACCCGAGTACGGCGAAGCCAAAAGGAAGGGTAATGTTTTGGCAGTCTATGTATGTTTGTATGTTACACCGTAACGCCTAAAGTACTGAACGGATTTTAATAAATGGGCTGTCAATAGATTCATAATAATGGTTCGGATGACATAGGCTATATAAATTATGTCAAAATTTTTATTTGCGGAATTAATACCTCATTAAACCCCTTTGTGACGTAATCGGGTTATAGTTTTTGAACTTATATATATTATACTAGCGGACCCGGATTTTGCAAACGTTGTTTTGCAAAATTTTTTTTTTTTTTTGAAAAATAGGTGTTGGCCGATTCTCATAGATACCGGATAAGCACAAAAAATTTCATCAAAATCGGTCAAGCCGTTTCGGAGGAGTATGGGAACGAAAACTGTGACACGACAATTTAATATTTTAGATTATATTCTGTTCTACCTCATACACACAACACCATCTACTTAGTTCCAAACTAAGCAGACCTTCTATATGGGTACTAGACAATGGATAAACATACATAATTATATACTTATTTTTTATAAATACATAGAAACACCCAGACCAAGACAAATTTCTATGTTTACGCACACATATGTTTGACTTGAGCGAGAATCGAACGCGCGACGTTCGGCGTAGCAGTATTTTACACTCCTGCTACGCCACCGGGTCGTCAATTGTTGGTTCGGTTGGTTAGTGACAACACATTATGCGATCGTATGATTGTTCCGGGTTTTCCTTTGTTTCCAAAGAGACATCGGACACCAGATATTCCAAAGTGACAATTATGTTTTAGATCAGATTATTTTGTGATAACGCCATATTAATGAACTTGACTTCGCCTGCGGCTCCGCTCGCGTGATATACAGACCTAAACCAAACCGCTCAGATATATATATTTTCTATGGGCGCTCTGAAGACAAACTTTCTGTGACCCAATTGCCGCTTGGCGGCGTGGCAGTCGCGCTGTGACAGCTGTCTCTACGAGAGCAAGAGAGACGAACGTTCCTCCTGTGTATCTTAACTACGAGAGCAAGAGAGACGGACAACGACGCCACCACTGACAACGGCGCCAACTACGAACTAAACTGGAGACAGTCTCCACACGAAATCCTTAAGAAGTGCGCTTCTATGTAAATCTGTATTCATTCCCAAACCTTCCTTGAGAATATCTATTGATGAACACCGTAACAAAATATGTTTGGTAGTTTTCGAGCTTATCGCATTCATACAGCCGGACTGGACGCGGCGGAGACTTCATTTTATAATTATAGATTTCACTCTTTTCGAGTGTGCGTGCTTTAAGATGGCTTACACTGTTTTACGAAGCTTTTAAAATAATAGAATATAACATTTTATTAGTTAAAATCTAGTCCATCAGTAATTACAACACTGTCAGAACGCACAAACTAAAATTCAAATAGCATTTAGTTAATCTGGCACACACTAATTGAACTAAGATAATCTTTTAATATATGCGTCGCTCTCTCTACTACAATTTTGTCCTAAGCTTATTATGTTAAAAAGGGGCAGAGAACCTTTTTTTATGTGTAATTAAGTATTTTATGTCCATTGTTTAGAAGCACGTAGATTCATTAAGAGAGTCCTATTTTAATGTATTTTTAAGCGTCGCTGGCTAAACACTTGTTTGGAGATAAAATCAAAATGTTTTAAGGGATTTGCTTTGTTCTACTATGAGTAAGAAGTAAAATGAAATGAAATGAAAAATGAAATGAAATGAAATGAAATGCAATGAAAATGAAAAATGATTTATTGCTGTACATACATATTAAAATAAAGGAAAGTAAGTACATAAAAAAATAAAATATCGTTAATGTCTATACAATAACATGGTAAGACCAGGTCGTGGTAGTAATAGGACCCCGTTCAGCGTAATACCAGACTTGCTGGCACTGATATAGTAATGAAGTAGACGAGAGGTTAAGCCTCTGTTTAACACTGTTTGCGACACAAGTAATAAAGCGTTAGCCGTTTGTTGTATAGAGTGTATAGCCAATTGTATACGCGCAAAATTCTCATTTCAATGAAGCTCAATGAATCAAAGTAAATCTTCAATTCAGTGAATCTCGAGACGTGAGTTGCCTATTCAGCAACGACAACCCAGCCTGTCACTATACACGTTACGGCTACAATGCGATAATCGCTTTGCCATCTTAAAAAACGTAACAACTTTTGTAGTGACGATCTACGATTAGTAGAGCGTGACAGATGTCGGCTACTCAACAAAAACTAGGCGATAGCTTAGTGTCTAAAATTGTCGGGTATCGAATATTTAAGTATCCTTGTGTACGAAGAGCCTAGTTTGAATTTGAATGTTACGCCGTGCAATACGAAGTCAACTAAGGTGTTTGTCAACGTTGGATTTAACCTTTTGGACTCAAACTCAAATCCATATTTCGACTCACGACGTAAAATTACTATACCTTATACAAGCACACGAGAAAATTTTTGCAATAACGCTATAGTATCCATAAAGTAAACAAAGCGGTAATATCCATTTTACGGAGAAACCTTAAGAGAGAGAGTTCCTTAAGTAACAGTTCTTTATATTATTAGGTGAATATGCAAAAATATCACTATGTTCAAATAGTCGATTATAAGTTTCAACCATGCTACGAACGAATGGGAGAACGCAACCCAGAATTGGTCTGACATGTACCAACAGAAAAAAGTTTGCCAGCACACACTTTTCGCTTGTAGATTGTCCTAGGGACCACAAAACATAACATATTAGACAACTCCATGCAGTCAAATTTGTTTCTAACAATATTATATAGGTTGATTGCTGCCAAGTATTTGCGTCTATTTTCTAGACTTGTAAGCTTAAATCTACTGAGTAGCTCATGGTATGATAAATAGTGCCCAAAACATTTATAATGCATAGTACGTAGGAATTTGTGTTGAACACAGTCAATGATATGTATATATGTGATAATAATTATAGTATCGTAATCATAGAAGTTAAGATATTTATAATTATGATGTGAAAACTAATATGTTACAGGTAACACCATATAGTTTAATTACATACAGACATCAGTGGCTGTAACAAGTAAATAACAAGCAATAGGGATCATTCTAACTAGTCCAATCAGACACTTCTATTTTTTTTTTATTTATTGTCTCACGCCTGTATCCCCGAAGGGGTAGGCAGATGTGTGAATATTGCACCCACATATCGCCATGAATTTTTAGGTCCCACGTAAAAGGGGGCGAGCCTATTGCCGTTACCGGGCACAGCACCAGACTAATTGAGTGTCAAGAACAATCTCTTTGTATGGATGTTGTATGAAATATATACTAGTAACATCATATTTATGCGGTCAAGTAGAGTATAATTATTAATGTGTTGATAATAGAAAACTGTAAAATAGAGTTTTGTTACAATTTTTTTTATAGTCTCACGCCTGTATCCCCGAAGGGGTAGGCAGAGGTGTAAATATTACACCCACATTGCGCCATGAATTTTTAGGTCCCAAGTAATAGGGGGCGAACCTATTGCCGTTACCGGATCACCAGACTCCGGGCTGGCACTGAGTATTCGGAAAAACCCAGTAACGCTTGCCCGACCCGGGAATCAAACCCGGGACCTCCGATGAGCAGTCGCATACGCTATCCACTGGAACACGGAGGCAGTGTTAATAATTAATTAATGAAACTAACATTTTTGGCACGTTTTACTAGAAAGAACGAACTTATATAATTGTTTGAAATATAATTAGTTTTTATTATAAGTCAAATCGATTATATCGATTAAGTAACATTTTGTTTAGTCTATTGAAAATTTCTGACAATGGTCACACTGAACTGACTTCCGTTGGCGCCTTGAAAAATTAACACGCCGTTTGCACTCTCGCGTGCCTTGTACCTAATTAATAAATTGATCGCCCTTTGAATTAACGCGAATTGAATTAACTTGCAAATACGTAATTGCCGCTTTTGACTTCAAAGTTTGTTGTAAATTGATGACATATTGAACATTTGTGAAAGGTTTTGTGAACCGCAAACGTGCATCGTGGTCTGGAGAAGGACTTCGCCGAATTGTACACTGGTATCTATTGATTCTCTTGTTATTTTGGCCAAAATTATGAGTTAATCCTATAGGTCCACTTCAAGAACATCACCAGGATATATAAGGTAAAATTTTCATGTACCTACTCAATACTTTACTCACTGTGCAACGCAGTGCATTGTGTCTGGATATATTGTCTATCGTGGTCAGGTAGATGTATTACACCTTCCACTGCGCACTTCTGATACACCTTCCTGCCTGGCTACGGTAATTCTAGACATAAATTTTCCAGGTCTTAGACCTGTATGATGCTGTCTCCAATAGTGCGAGACAACTAGTTGCCAATAAGGAAGGGCAACCCGGTCTGAAGCAGGAGCTTCCTAGGTCAGCACCGGGGCTGGTGAGTAGGCTCCCTACTTTGGACCTCCTCCATTTTGATGGCTGCCTGGGCTTCGTTAATTTGTTCGACAGCCTAGTCAATGATAGGGCTGACCTTCGGCCGGCACAAAAGTTGGCCTATCTAATGTCGGTTCTGGATGGGGAGGCTAAGGGCCTCATCCAGCATCTGCCCGTGTCTGACGAGGCGTACCAGACGGCTCGGGACCTAATCACCCGTAGGTACCATAATAAGCGTGGCCTCGCCGACACGCACATCGAGCAGATTTTGGGTTTGCCGACGCTCACCCGGATCTCTGGGTTGCGCACCCAACTTTTGAACCCGCTTTTGGTGGCCATCAACGCACTTAAGTGCCTTGACCTGCCCGTGGACCAATGGTCCTATCTATTGGTGTACATTGTGTTAAAGAAGCTGCCTGCCGACCTGAGGTTGCGTTTTGAACAGCGCTTTGGTGGGGATAGCGCGACCCATCTGCCCCCCTTTGCTGACCTGGAGAGATTCCTGGAGGATGAGTGCCGGGTCTTGGACAACTCCGGTGGTGACACGCCGGCTAAGACGCAGCCGCCCAAGGTCAAGGAGCAGGCTCGCGTTCACATCCGAGCCAATGTTGACCGGCGCCCTCCTCGCTTTGCGGTCACGCAGAGCCCAGCGGAGTGCTCCTACTGCAAGGTCACGGGGCACAGAACGGCCAGTTGTAGGGCATTCTTGGACCTACATGTCGCCTCTCGTAGGCGCATCGCGAATGCCCGCCGCCTTTGCTTCTCTTGTTTGGGGTCCCACTACCAGCGAGACTGCCCAAACTCTCGCCCCTGTCCTCACTGTGGAGGACAGCATTTGGACATTCTCTGTATGAATGCCAGAGAGGTTGGCCGCTTGTCCAACCAGCCGACGCCGCGCACGGGCGGGTGTTTTGAAGGTGGCAGCCGAGGCTCACCGGCGCGTAGCCGAGAGTCGCCTCGCTCAATTGATCGCCACTCGCACCGCTTGGAGAACCGTAGCGTCCGCACGCCTCCTCTCTCTCGCGCACCTGAATGTGCTGTTCAGCGTCACCAGCACCATGACTGCTGCCCCAAGTATTCCCCTCCTTTGGCGGAGCGTCCCCGCCTTGACTCGCGCCCACCTCGTTTTGGGTGGGTGCGTCATTATGACCCCCCACAGATGGCGCGCGGATCAAGTCATCGCGCCTTTGAGGACTTCAAGCCGCACCCTCGTTTTGACTTGCCTGGTCCTGGCCAACGCTCGCCGCCCAGGCAACAATAGGTCATTGACCCCTGCCCTATAACGCCAACCTCCCCCATTGAGACCGTTATTCTACCAACGGTTGCTGTTAGGGTCTGGGGACCCACGGGGACCTCTGTTGTTGTCCGTGCTATATTGGACACAGGTTCACAAGGTTGCATTGTTTCCACTTATTTGGTAGGGCAGGTTAAATTAAATATGGGCTCTTTTCCAAATTGTATACGGGGCATAGGTGACGTAGCCTCTAATGTTAAAGGGCAAGTTAAGGTTTTGTTTGGCCCTGTTGAATCTTCACACCCGAGGATTAAAACCTCGGCTATTGTGTTGAAGAATATTTTGGGTATGCACCCACAGAAGCAGCTACCTGCTGCTGTGGTTAATTTGACATCGGGATTGGAACTGGCAGACCCCAAATTTGACACACCGGGACAAATCGACTTGTTGATTGGCTCTGATGTCCTCGGTGGAATTTTGATTGGTGGGAAACGGGTCTTGGTGCCAAATGGTTTGACTGCCATCCCGACCATATTTGGATTTGCTTTGATGGGACCTGTACCTAGGGACCCCCCTCCACCCGAACTTGATAATTTGTTGGCTGTAGGCTCTGCTCTCTCTGATGCAGTTCAGAGGTTTTGAGAGATAGACGAGCCCCCTCAAGCTGCCCGTTTGAATCTAGAACATGAGGAGTGCGAGCTGTTCTTCCAGAACAACACTGGCCGACTCCGTTCTGGTCGGATTATTACGAGGCTACCCTTCCTGTCTGTTCGGCCTCCGCTTGGGTGAGTCACGACCTTTAGCCGAAAAGAGATTGTTGGCTATGGAGCGCCGCATGGGTCGTGATCCGGAGCTCAGACAGAAGTACATTGAGTTCATGAGAGAATATGAACAGTTGGGACACATGTCCGTGTCAAATTTGGATTGGCGTTCGGTGGAGCATTACTTTCTCCCGCATCATGCGGTATTGAAGTCATCAACTGGCAAGCTGCGCACAGTGTTTGATGGTTCTGCGCAGACTTCAACGGGCGTATCCTTGAACCAGTGCTTGCTTTCTGGTCCCAAGTTGGTCAAGGACCTTTGTGACGTCATCACCAGCTTCCGACGACATCAGGTTGTCTTTGTGGCCGACATAAAAATGATGTTCAGGCAGACTATTATCCACCCTGATGACGGTCGCTTCCAGCTGATCCTTTGGAGAGAGTCTCCTCGCGATCCCATGGTCGTCTACGAGCTCAATACTAATACGTACGGGTTAAGGTCAAGCCCCTACTTCTCAATACGTTCTCTTTGGGAGCTCGCAGACCGCGAAGGCTTACGTTTCATACGAGCCTCCGCCATCTTGAAAGACGATATTTACGTCGATGACATTTGTTCAGGCGCCTCCACAGCGGACGAGGCGATCCTCCTGCGGAACGAATTGATAGGTATTTTGGCCTCCGCTGGTTATGAGTTGCGCAAATGGATTTCCAACTCACCAGCGCTTTTGGAAGGCTTGCCAGAGGATCATCAGCAGGATCCACATTTGTTTGAGATTGTTGACAACCCCGCCATGATGGCTGTTCTCGGCGTTCAGTACAGACCAGTCCAAGACATCTTTACGTATAACGTAGACTTGAAATTGCCTTGTTCTTGGACTAAACGTCTCGTGTTGTCTACTGTCGCCAGAACCTTTGATCCGAACGGTTGGATTTGTCCTATCATATTTTGGGCAAAATGCTTCTTGCAGAAGCTTTGGACAGCAGGATTGACCTGGGACGAACCTCTGCATGGCGCTCATGTTGAGGAATGGACCTCCTTTGTATCCTCAAGTCCTGCCGTCAACGAGATCTCCTTGCCTCGTCCCATCCTTCCTCCCGAGAAGTACAAGGCCACCCTTCACGGGTTTTGTGATGCCTCGGAACGTGGTCACGCCGCCGTGGTGTACTTGCGCACAGTTGGTGCCTCGGGTCAGGTGAGGGTTTCCCTGATCATGGCAAAGAGCAAGGTTGCACCCCTTCGGACATCTTTGACCATTCCGAAATTGGAGCTCTCGGGAGCAGCCCTACTTGTACGCTTATTGAACCACGTGTCTAACACTTTGGGTAAAAGCATTTGTATTAATGGGACCTACGCCTGGACAGACAGCCAAATTGTTCTTTGTTGGTTGAAGGCTTCTGTCCACACCTTGGAGGTATTTGTCGCTAATCGCGTTTCCCAAATCCAGAAATCCGAAGTCAAACTTGTTTGGAGACACGTGCCAGGTGAGCTCAACCCCGCTGATTGTGCCTCGCACGGATGCTTGACGCCTAGTTTGATAGGTCATTCGCTGTGGTGGGGTCCGGAATGGTTGAGTCGACCAGAAATTGATTGGCCTCGAACGCCAGTTTTGAATACTTCTAATTTGCCGGGTTTACGAACACTCGCTCTTGAGAAGGTGGAATGCGCCTTCGACCCCGATTTTTTGTTAAATCGTTACAGCTCCCTCGACAAGTTGTTAGGTTATCACTGCTTGGATAAAGCGTTTTGTTTTTAATTTTAGGCACCCACAACAGAAACGACTGACACCGTTTCTCTCACCACAGGAACGACAGGAGTCCCTCACCTTTTGGGTTCGTTCTGTGCAATTGGCGCATTTTGAAAAGGAGATTGCTATCCTTAAATCAGGGAGATCGAAATTGTCGGGAGCTGTCTCTAAATTGAACCCCTTTTTGGACGATACGGGTCTCTTGCGCGTTGGAGGGCGTCTCAAGAACGCCAACCTCCCTTACGGGGCTCGTCACCCCCTTTTGTTACCTAAGGACGGTCATTTGGTACGCTTGTTGGTAACTGACCGTCACCTTAAAAATTCGCATGCTGGTTGTAATGCTTTGTTGGCCATTTTGCAACGCGAGTTTTGGATTTTGTCTGCCCGAAGAATTATTCAGAGTGTAGTCTTTCGCTGCATCCCTTGCTATAAGCTCAAGGCTTCTACCATGCAGCCCTTGATGGGAGACTTACCGGCAGATCGCGTAACTGAGAGCAGGACGTTTGACGGTGTTGGCACGGACTTCGCTGGTCCCTTTTTGGTGAAAACGTCGACACTTCGAAACAGCAAGACTGTTAAGGCCTACTTGTGCGTTTTTGTTTGTCTCTCCACAAAGGCCGTACACTTAGAACTGGTCTCTTCGCTTACGACCGAGGCATTTGTAGCCACATTTGACAGATTTGTATCCCGCAGAGGGCTGCCTTCCTTGATCCGTTCTGACTGCGGCACTAACTTCAAGGGCACCTATAATTATTTGAATGATGTTGTTAATTTTCTTGAAACCAACAAAGCTGATATAGGTGATAGGCTTGCCCGACGTGGGATAAATTGGTTGTTTTCCCCACCAAATTGTCCACACTGGGGTGGTATATTTGAGGTCGCCGTAAAATCGGCCAAAACACACTTGCGCAGGACAATCGGTGAATCTGTCCTTACATTTGAGTAACTCGCAACTGCTTTTTGTAAGATTGAGGCCGTTTTGAACTCTCGGCCATTGTGCCCGATCTCCTCAGATCCGAATGATTTGGAGGCCCTTACGCCGGGCCATTTTTTGATTGGTCGCCCACTTGTCACCTTGCCTGAGTACCCCTATATTGATACGAGACCTGGTCGTCTCTCGCGTTTTGAATTGGTACGCCAGATTACTCAGAGCTTTTGGAAACGCTGGAATTTGGAATATTTGCACATACTCCAGCAACGCGTTAAGTGGACCGACAAGACCGATCCACCCAAGATTGGTGACCTCGTTTTGATCAAGGAGGCTAACCTGCCGCCACTCAGATGGCGCAGGGGGCGCATCCTTCGTTTGGTAACTGGGGCTGATGGAGTTCCCCGATTTGCTGAGGTCTTGGTGGACGGTTCGATTCTGAGGAGAGCGGTTGCAACATTGTCACGTCTACCAACCGATTAGCGGACCGGTAGGCCGGTCCGGGGCGGGTGGATGTTTGAAATATAATTAGTTTTTATTATAAGTCAAATCGATTATATCGATTTAGTAACATTTT
The DNA here is from genome assembly GCA_944739405.2 of Euclidia mi. NCBI lineage: Eukaryota > Metazoa > Arthropoda > Insecta > Lepidoptera > Erebidae > Euclidia > Euclidia mi. The sequence continues at coordinate 8,563,284 of OX123191.2, read as the reverse complement.
GTTTAGTCTATTGAAAATTTCTGACAATGGTCACACTGAACTGACTTCCGTTGGCGCCTTGAAAAATTAACACGCCGTTTGCACTCTCACGTGCCTTGTACTTAATTAATAAATTGATCGCCCTTTGAATTAACGCGAATTGAATTAACTTGCAAATACGTAATTGCCGCTTTTGACTTACGGCAAAGTTTGTTGTAAATTGATGACATATTGAACATTTGTGAAAGGTTATGTGAACCGCAAACGTGCATCGTGGTCTGGAGAAGGACTTCGCCGAATTGTACACTGGTATCTATTGATTCTCTTGTTATTTTGGCCAAAATTATGAGTTAATCCTATAGGTCCACTTCAAGAACATCACCAGGATATATAAGGTAAAATTTTCATGTACCTACTCAATACTTTACTCACTGTGCAACGCAGTGCATTGTGTCTGCATATATTGTCTATCGTGGTCAGGTAGATGTATTACACCTTCCACTGCGCACTTCTGATACACCTTCCTGCCTGGCTACGGTAATTCTAGACAATAATGAATTTTACTTGTAAAAAATTTTCCTATTGTACTTATCATATATGTTTTGCTATACTTATACCCTAAGTACTATACAGATATCCATTCTTAAAGTCAAACGCCCCATAAAAGCTGGTAAATTACCAGACAGGTGTCATTTAAAATGTATATGACCGAAACCTTTCCGCCACTCTTACAATAAGCATTCAAAAAGGTTCGTTTCCTTTGTCCATTCCTTTAATAGCCTTCAGTAATTAGCTTCGGTATTGTAAGGGGAGATTACAGACATGATTCTGCATTTGTGAATCAACGGGGTTTTATTGTACGGCAAATGGTTAAAGTTTTTAGTTTAGAGGGTTAATTGTTGCTGTACGTGCGTTAAACATTATGGTGGGTTTGTATAGGGGTAATACTATATGTATAGAGAGAGTAGACAAAATTGCCTTAATATTTATTTAATAGTAGCGTTGATAGAAATAACATAACATTAAGTTATTTGTAAGTATTTATACCTAGCAAAACCGAAGGTACTGGGCTCAAGACGATGTGATTTGGCGTGTAGAGGTGCTCTAAGTAGAGATTTCCCGATATTACCATGGAATCGGAAAATAAAGGTTATATTAAGAAAAAACTGTCCACGTAGCTCCGGGCAGACTCTAGTTTTATATGAATAAGTATCGCCGCATTATGTAATCGTATTTGATAGGATGTGCATGCGTTTTTAAATTGAGAAAAGAGTTAAAAATCGTTTTATTTTTTCGTTTGACACGACGATATTTTTTTGCCTTGTTTCGCTTATTCTATAGGTAGATATACCTATATGGTTTGTGCAGGGAGCGATCTTGATTGTTTCATGTTGGTGTGTGTCTAACTGTCAAGTGACTTGTGCCTACTATGTGCAGCTTTGGATGCTGCGTTGGTCTAATTATGCTGCAAGATGCAGATCTTGCAGAGAAATAGTTTAATCTGATTTCAAACTAGCCGGAGTCTGTACTATGGTAACACAAACTTTGATAAACAAACTCAGATGTCTCTAAATACAGATATATTTATACTTTAACACTAATATATTGCTATAAGCTGAAGAGCTTGTTTGATTGATCACGCTAACATCAGCAACTACAGTTCCGATTGGAATAATTCAGTTTGTGTTGGATAGCTCATTTATCGAGGAAGACTATAGGACATGTAACATCACGCTATGAACCACAGGTGCGGCACAGGAGCTCTAAATGACTTGCGTGTAACCGCGGGCTCAGCCAATTATAGATTAATTACTCAAAATATGATAGGCAGCGATAGCCGAGAGGATATACCAACGGACTGCCATGTAGAGGGTATCAGGTTCGAATCCACGGCGCTCACCAATGACTTTCTGGAGTTATGTGCGTATTGAATTGTTAATTATCGCTTGTCCCGTGCCTCGGAGAGCACGTTAAGCCGTCGTCCCGGTTGTCATGAAGATCTTTGACAGTCGTTACAGGGCGTCAGTACCTTCTAAATAAACTGACACTAGTCTAAACCATGGCATATCGCTATCCCTTCGGGTTGCGGAGGTCAGACACGCAGTCGCTCCGTGGAAAAGCTAATCTTCAGCCAAATCTGGTGAGACTAGTAAGTGGACCCCAGATTGAAACTGGGATAACGCTAAGAGGATGATGATGATGCTTATTACACAAAGATTTGTATTGGAAGGAACCCACAACCTGTGGCTGAGCAGTCAGCATCACAAACTTAAATACTTCCATATTCATATTTTTAAATAATCGCATGTCTATCAATCGATAGACATCTGATTATATCTACGTGAAAATGGTCACCTCTACCATCAAACAGTACGTTATTCCATACAACAAATTTCACACAGTGTTACGCTAAAAAACATCCCTATCAACACGAAACTAGTTGAAACGGTAAGAAACATCAAATTTTATTGAACCAAACTTTTTGTCAGCCACTTCAATAAACATTTAGATGAGTAATCACTAAGCTATTCCATATTGAATATTGTTGGCGTGTAAACGTTGGGAACGACTGTTTTTGGGTTTAATGTCGTTCTGCCACGGCACCAGGGTTCCCCGTGACTCACGCCAGTGGAATACCGCCTTATTGTGTAGCCCTTGAGCTTCAAGTTTTTAATATTATAACGTTAGCGACTGTAGTAGAACGTATGTTAAGCTGTTTTTGCGGTCATGATTGCAATATTGTTAATATGAACTGTCTGACGCAGTGGTTTAAGCAGCCACCTTGTTTTGTTAAACGGTACCGATAGTTGTGGGTTCGTTTCCCACACGAGACAACTTTGTGTGATCAATTAATTGTTGTTTAGAGTCTGGGTGATCGTTGTATCCTTTGCTTGTTTGTAATGTTCCTCACGATACTGTATTAATTAGTAAATTTGCAATTGGTCCAGTGATACTCATAAAGAATTTAGTAAATTCGTTGTCATTGTTAATAAATTCACTGTAATTACACAATTAAGTAAATTAATTGTCATTATTACAAGACGATTCAGCGCTAGCTCAAAGGCTACCAATAGACTGTAACACTAAGCGTTTCGGTAGGATAGCTTATATTTGCCAGATTTGGTTAGTCTAGAAAGTGGAACCAGGGATCCTAGGAGAGAATCACGCGTGCATCCGGGATAATGACAGGACGACGATGATTACTTTAAAATTATATAGAGTATTTCATGGATCTCTGCCTTTTTGCCGAAAATTGTTTAGCCGATTATCACTTGCCAAATAACGTTTTGCAGAATTTTATTTCGCAGAATAATCATTTGCCAACTTGTGATATAATTTTGTTTTTATTTCCCAATCTCACAGTTACCAACTTTACGTTTGGTCTTCCTTTAATTGTCGCAGTTCTAACCTAACCGATGTAGCATATGAAATAAAAGCGATTTGCTTCTGGCACTTCGCCGGCCACTGCCGCGGCACGCTCGCTTCACTCGCTCGGCTCGTGCGTTGTGGTCGCAGTTCTAACCTAACCTAACCAGCCATTGTTTCAGTTGACGTGCATTGTTTATCAGGATACTAACCTAACCTAACCTAACCGATTCCTTTCGATTTCACCTGAACTTCCCGAAACATCACCCGAACAGACGAAACTTTATTCGTCTAAAAGTTGTCTGGCATAATAATTTGACAAAAGATAAATGCCCCAAACGTTTTTTGTCATTACAATAATCAGCTTAACAATAGTTCTACCAAATGAAACGTTGTCATACAAAAATTTGACAATCGTTAGTCGTCAAAGTGAAAAATAGGCGAAACGTTGGTTGGCAAGTGATAATCGGCCAAACAATATTCGGCGAAAAGGCAGGATCCCGTATTTAATGATTGGCCATGATAATCATATGATAATATTTCTCAAAGTTCATTCACAATATAAGGTATGTAATATCTCTTGCAACGGAAGCAGATGAATTCTATTTCATCACTCATTAATTAACATAGAAATCTGTTTTTATGTATGTTATAGTACAATTACTACACAAACTGTAGTAACTTCAAGCTGTAGTGAACCTCGTAGGGTATCAAACTTACCGGTATGAACGGACGCCCACTTGCTCCCACTTTTAACATCTAGTTAATTAGGGGGTAATAATGTAGATTGTTGGCTTGAGGTCAATAGGGTATAAATTGTTACATTTTACGGTCTCGTAGGGTATAGTTTATGGTATTATTTTGTAATTGAAGCGTTCAACGGTACTACGAATGTATTGTAAGGGTTAGTTGTTCTATTATAATTTCATTCATGGACAAGCAAACCGTGTTATTTTAGTTTGCACAGCTTTTGTATTCCAATCATGGATAGATTTTTCTTCAACATACTTTCTACTAAGAATAAAGCTCATAAAGCTGTGTAGCATTATGTCACCACACAGTCTTTCGCAGATTCACTTCTGAATGTAAGCCTCTCCTAATGTCTTGTCCTAATAAAATTGTGAGACATTAGAAGAATTTTGCCTACTATACTACACTGGCCAGATGGATTAGTATAGGGTTTAATACATAACAGCTTTGTTAAAAAAGTTTTATATCAAAAGGTTGCGAATCAAAGGCCAATTCTCGTATTTTTTATGACATTGAAATTATATTTTGAACGAAATGAGATTATATTTTGAATTGACTCAGAATCAGTATTCTGCTAACCTAAAGTCATTATCGAATAATTTGAAATAAACAGTTCGTAGTTGACACATATTTTGACACTTGTTTCAATTTATAATCTAGTTAAAATATCATTTAAATATCAGGTAATTTAGGAGAATACCGTTTGTGACGTAAGTATGACACTGACATTATGTTGAAACTGTATTTTGAACAAATTTATTTAGGGGAATTGGGCCTCAGTACAAGTAGCATACTCACATAAGCAATTTTAAGTCACACTCAAAGTGTTATCCCATGTAAAGTGACCGCCTCACCGGCTAAATCTGCACCTGATATAATCTTATACTAATATATAAAGCTGAAGAGTTTGTATGTTTGATTGTTTAAACGCGCTAATCTCAGGAACTACTACTGGTCCGAATTGAAAAATTCTTTCAGCGTTAGATAGCCCATTTATCGAGGAAGGCTATAGGCTATATAACATCACGCTATGAGCGACGGGAGCGGAGCAGTAGCCTTAAATAACGCGGGTGTAACCGCGGGCATCTTCTAGTTATATAATAAACGGGTTTCATGCGCACAAGGGACAACACCTTGTTTTTTGTTTGAACCACAAATCGTTTCTTAATGTAAATAATTTTTGTCCTATTGTATGATCTACAATTGGGGCTTTATATTTTTATTTATTTAAATTAACTTTCTGCACAGTAAAATATGTACATAGGCGGACTTAATGCCAATGGCATTCTCTAACAGTCAACCTAAGGCAGATAAGTCAGGTATCCCGTCAGAGAAGTATTTATCCTATGTTGTCTAAGAGTAAATTCTAAAAGTAAAAAATACATACACAATGTTCTAAAGCGAATCAAATTAGGTTTACACGTATTTAGGAACGTCATTCAGCAATTACTGAGTATTTAAAGGCCTGAGTCGATATCGTGTTATAAATTGGGGCAGTTATTACATTCTATCACGCTAACACATCTGCGCGCATTTGATACGCACTCGGTTTTACGAATTCAAATAAATTTTCTTTTTCCTTTCGAACAGTTTTATCTACAAATACATTTTCATTTATGTTACATATCTCTAGTTCTGCAGTAAAACAGTAAAGTTTTATTTCGGGTAACTATTACCGATTAGCTCTGGGAGAACTTATACACATTTTCTATTTAAATATTATATTAAGGAATAGAAGGAAAACTCGACATCATACCTTACACCAACCCGTCTTGCCAGCGTAGTATAGTAAACGAATTCCTTCTTCTGTCTGATAATGCTATTGTGACGCAAATAAGGAGTGATCTATGTCTAACAGTGCAGGTTGAAAGGCTGCATGATGACTCAGGAATCTATAGCGCATAATCATACATACACACATACGTCACGTCTATATCCCCGAAGAGGTAGGCAGAGGTATATTGCTACACACACTTTTCGCTAGATTTATTTTAGTCCCACGTTATAGGGGGCGAGCTTATTGCTGTACCGGGCACATTACCAGACTCCGTGCTACTACTAAGAATTTCCTAACGGAAAAACGGACCCGGGAATCGAACCCGAGACCTCCCAATCGCACGCGCACATTTATGCCGCGAGACCTCGTTGGTCTCGCGGCATAAATGTCATCGACGCATAATCAGTTTTATATAAAATCTTTTGCCAAACCACCACATTTCCCTACATCATTTAAAATATTCGAAGGACACTCAATAATTAAGCGATAAAATATTCATCCACCATGACACATTTCCGCGAAACGATTTCTCATTTGAAAGGGTATTTCTCTACATTTTACGCTACAGAATAAAAATTAAAACTCCATTAAAACGGTAATTGGCTGGCAAACATAAATAATGGTTGGCAATCTGTCTGAAAAGGAAAAAGTTCGCAATCTGACCTATCGTCATTACTACCCAGCCGTAGTCTATAACAGCAGTAGTCTATAACATTTTTCTTTTGCAAAAAAATATAAATGTGGTAGCCACATGCATACATTATGATATATATATCTACATCAACTCTGACAAATATGTGCAGTAAATCAAAGAACGCGGACCGACAGTTATTTCACGCGACAGTGCTGCTTTTGTAGCACTCACACGTACCACTTTACAATGAATCAACTGTATAAAGTTTTACTATTATATATTATGCGAAGAATTATCTGCCAGCCCACATTAGTCTGCCAACCCGCACTTGGCTAGCGTGGTTGATTATGGCCTTACCCTTCTCGCAGTGAGAAGAGGCCCGTGCCCAGCAGTGGGAAAGTATATATATATATATAGATCTGGTGATGATGCGAAGGATTTCAATGAAATTACTAAGTCTAGTATAGTCTCTTTGTTTGTTTTAGCATAATTGCAACTAGCTAGATACCTAGATTGCCAGACATGGTGTAGATTTGTTAGCTACATAAAGAGCTAAAAAATTAACGTGGGTGTAACCACGGGCTCGGATCCATGCATCTCAGTGAATCGTTAATTTTCACAGCGAGTGAGAAAGCCATCTAACATCTCTTATTTTTTAAAGATAACTCGCGCTTTGGCAATTAATCCTGGGTCGCGGGGGACTTTACAAATAACAAACAAAACGCCCAGACTCGAAACAACAATTTATGAATTATGTATAACACAAAGTGTTGGTTCGTGTGGGAATCGAATCCACAACACATGGCGCAGTGTCAGAACCATAAAACCAACCGTGCAGCCAAGTCTCTGGTACGTATGAGTTCGTATTTCTTAGTATTTTTTTATCGCCTAATATTTTAATAGCATACTTTTAGTTACGGTGAAATATATTTAGATTTTGTATGGAGATAAGTTGAGTTCCTCATACTGGGGCCAGTCCTTGATTAATAAGTGCTAGCGACGAAACTCCCCTCAACGAAAAAATGTTTCTTACTAGAATTTGCTTTTATAAGTCTTTGTATAATATTTTATTTGCATATCTTGTACATATTCTTACGAGTAGCTGCTTTAACTTATGCGGTTGTTGCCCTTTTCATCGAGTTGTTATCACTTTTCTGAGAATAAGTATTTTTTGTATTAGTGAATCTTAAAGTTATTTATGTATCAAATTATGTTAATTATGTTCTCACTAAATATCTTCGTCTTGCATTTTTTTATACAAATTCGTATGAATTTAGAATTCAAAGTCAAAGTCAAAATCCTGTTTTCATTTGGGTCACAATGTGACGCTTATGAACGTCAAAATAATAAATTTATAAAATAATTACTTAAAGACTCTACATTTACATTTACTGCCACGTTCGCAAAGCAAAGGCGTAGAACCATGAGAAAGAACGGGCAATAAAACTCACGATCACTCTTTTTCATCGCCAGGTTTTGCATAATACACATAATTTACATTTTGTAAGGTGCTGCAACTGTTACTAATATACGTACCTTATTCTTGTTGGCTGTTGAGTGTATCTAATCTAAACCAAAGATTATTTTCTTAAAAGTTCAAAATACAATCACTATGCTGTGCTCTCTCCGAGGCGAAGGGCAAGCGATAATTAACGACTGAATGTGTACGAAACTTCAAAAACTACGCACCATACGATACCTTCTGCATGGCAGTTTCTCTGTAACTCCAATAGGCTATCTCTGTCTTATTTTTGGTAAAATAACATATGGATGAATAACAAACAAAGCCTATACCGTTGTTTATCATAACTGTGCTGTATAAAGTCCGTTCGTCTGTCGGTCTATAGCCCTATCGATTGGCTCTCTTGCATCGCAAATAAATAGAGCAGCTGCGAACATTCGGACATTCGGACAGGCTTTTGTTGTAAATCAGTCATGGTGGAGGATTATAACAGTACATGAATATGGCTTTGTGCTGTTGGGATATAAATAGTTTTGACTGCGTCGGTTATCCAGTAGTGTTTGTTTATGTTTATTGGTTCAAATTCTTTTTACCATACAATAATTTGAGTTTGACTTTGATTTGTCAGTGTCATAGTCTTCACCAGGAATATTATATCGTTTTAAATATTATCGACTTATTGATGTGATGATAGATGTGCCATGTTCTTATTTTAGCAATGACTAGACTTGTATCTAAACCTGCCTCAGGAATTATACTACCTATTAGTAAAAATCGTAAAATCCGTTGTTTTAGAGTCTATCGCGTTCATATAGACAGACAAGAAAAATAGGGGACTGCATTCTATAATATGTATAGACCAGATGAGCCCGCGGTTATACCCGCGTTATTTAAGGCTACTGCTTCGCTCCCGTGGCTCATAGCGTGATGTTATATAGCCTATAGCCTTCCTCGATAAATGGGCTATCTCACACTGAAAGAATTTTTTTAAACGATCCAGTAATTTTTGAGATTAGCACGTTCAACCAAACAAACAAATTATTCAGCTTTATGTATTAGTATAAGATATGAGCAATGGTCTAGTGAAAAGACTAACAAACTTCTACGAAGGTCATTTTGGGTGGAAATCCACGGCGCATATCACTGACTTTTCAAAATTAAGTGCGTATTAAATTGCTAATTTTATCACTTGCCTACTGCTTCGGAGAACACGTTAAGCTGTCGGTCCCGGCTATCATAAACATCTTTGACTGTCGATATAGGAAATAAGAACCTCCAAATAAACTGTTACTAGACTATACCATGGAATATAACATGGTTTGCGGAGGTCAGACAGGCAGTCGCTCAGTGGAAAAGCTAATATTCAATCTAATACGGTTAGACTAGTAAGCGGACCCCGGATTGCAACTAGGATAACGCTAGGAAGATTATGATGAAAACTCAACGTTATTACGGGGAGTCAGTATTCGCTTGATAGGAGGCATATCAATATGCATCGAAATATAAAATAACGAGACAATTTAACCTTTCGGCCTTATGTCGTACACAGAAGGTACAATTTTGGTACCTCTAAATGTCCGAGTCTCGGCCAACCGACGCCAGTCTAGTATAAATAGAACATTATCGACAGCGCGACCTCAATCTAAACTGTATCGACATCGACAGTTGGAATGGTTTGAGAACATCACCACTCTGTGATCAAAGATAGTTAACACAGAGACATTTGATTGAAGTTTGTAGAACCTATTTATTAAATCCTGTAATACTGTATTAGAATAACTTGGTTTTTGTCCAGTATAATAATTATGACTTGATTTTAATGTCTGATTGACATTCGTCGAACAAATTGGGGACATTTTGAAAAAAGGAAAGGGCCGAAGCACCCGGACCGAGGAGCATGTATGAAAAGAGTAATGAATGTAGAGGAAGCGCGTGAGGTTTGTAAGGATACAAGCAAATGGTGTTTCGTTGTCTCTGCCTGACCCAGCTAGAAAAAGGCGTGAGTATTTGTGTATTTTAATGTAATACCATTATTTGATATGTGTACGCTGTAATGGTTAGACATGACTGCTTATTAGTACTTTATCTTGCATGCCCATGTATGTATAGTCATATTAAACAAATAAATGTCTTTATCTTTATCCGACAAAGGTATGAGAAACACGGGCGAGTCTATTGGCCGATGCCTCTACAAATCACCATCATTATCAGGTTTTTGTGGCCAACTGCTGGATATAGGATACATTTGCGTCACAATAGCACTGCAAAGAGTTGGCCGCGCTAGCCTTATGGGTTGACATAGTGTTGGATTTGGAAAGTTCGACAATGCCGCAAAATACAATTTGCTTCATTTAATTTCCTTAATCGCCTCTTACGACACCCATGAAATCAATTTACTAGTGATACTTTGTATTTTTAATCCACCACCACATCATCATCAACAGCCCTTTATACTGTCCCACTGCTGGGCACGGGCCTATTCTCACTATGAGAAGGGTATGATCATAGTCCACCACGCTGGCCAAGTGCAGGTTGGCAGACTTCACATGTCTTTTGAGAATATTGTGGAGAACTCTCAGACATGCAGGTTTCCTCACGATGTTTTCCTTCACTGTTTAGCAAGCGATAATTACTAACAATTTAATACGCACATAACTTCGAAAAGTCATTGTTGCGCGCCGTGGATTCGATCCCGAGACGCTCTGCGTGGCAGTCCGTCGGTCTCTCCACTCGGCTATCGCTGCATGGTGCACCACCACATGCCGCTCTATGAATAGTGCAAAAACCATCTATGGGGCTAATTTGGTTGATAGCATTTCAATGTTAACAAGTCAAGATAATTTTCATTCTTGCTAAACTTTTTAACTGGTGATGCGTTGGAAATTATTTTCAAGCTTTTTCCACTTCGCCATTCAGATGTATGAGTGTGATCGACAAGTAGGTGCTGGCGGAGAAGGTGTATGCGAAGTTCCCTTGACGACGTGTAATACGTCCTCTATGTCGCTTGAAGGTGGAGTTTCACGAACGACTTAACATACTTTACCTCACCAGTGTTTGGACACGACGAACGTCTCGACCATTATTATGAAATAAAAAATTGTATATTTAAAAGTTCTACTACTATTGGCCGCAAGAAATTGAAATTTGGCATTTATGTTCCTTGGAAACCGTAGTATTCACAAAGAAACAGTAATGATCTACATTCAACACATTTTTCTCAAATAACCAATGACTTATTATTTGAACTACCAATATCAAAAATCTCTCCAAAACTTTCATCAATATCAAAAGATTATTTACCATTTACTTTACAGATTGATATCGAATACAGCACTGATTCTATTTGAGCCACTGACGATGTTCGCTTGCCCGCCGTAAATTGGGTTGCAACTGATTGATTTTCCGTGTTGCGTTCTGATACAATCATGTTTATACAGGGATGTCGGACTGAAATGGCTACTTAGTGCAGACGGGGTCGTGTTTCCTTGGAATCTAGTGAGACGTTTTAAAGATGGTCTACCAGATTAGGTTTGTGATCTACTCGAATCTGACACTGGATTAAAGTACATTGGGCTGGGTAAAACTAGGAATGAAAACATGTGGCGTTGAAAACTAAATTGGTTTCGACAAATGTTGTGTGATCTGCAGAGAGTGAGAGCAGACATTTATGTTAACAATAAATTTTGTAAGTGGATCCGCTGTTTGTTTGTGTGATGCATCGACTTTTTATTCTTGATCTTTAAAATCGAAATCTTGAAGAACAAATATGACGACTTTGATTGACGTTGATCGATAAATGAAAATACCTTTGTTTACAAAATTAAGCAGATACATGAGATATTAACTTAAAAATTTGTGGCAAACTGAGCGGGGGTAGCTGCGGGTATCGTCTAGTTTCAAATTAATTACATAAAGACCCATTACATAAACATAAGTATGCGTACAAATCCTGACATTCTGAAAAATTTTATAGTAATTTGTGTCCACCGCTTGCAGCGTGTCTTCTAAGGCTTCCTTACCGTGTTGGTAATAGAAGTGGAACATTTTGCTTCGTTAATAAATATTATTATTAAAAATGAAGTTAGATGATTGAGATACGAGTATGTCGAGAATATTGTCGAGGTGTGGTGCGCCATTGTAACGGACTATACTTACGTTAATAATACAGCCCACTGAAGTCGAAACCACTTTTCATTTGTATGGCCTATACGAAGTGTCCATATAGGTAGGTACCTTATTCTTTGTCGAAATATAATCGAAATTGATTCTTTATTTGCATGTAGGTATATACAAATATACATAGTTACAATATTACCCTGAAGTGCTCTCTGTGCAATAACTAGACGCGTGTCACACTGGACCTCAAGTGTCATCAACATTTGTACTACCCGTAACAAGCTTGTTAACACTAAACATAATACGTGTTAGTTTGTGGTGCATTGTACTGTATGTTATGGGTATTTAATACAATAATAAGCTTTATTTGAACTGCTTGCAAGTACCACTGAGACTGCATTACATCATTAACTAGCTGTCAAAACGTAGGAATTACTCTCTCATGGAGACGTTTATTTTTAGGATAGTGACATAATAAGTCGATGAAGTGAGAGCTGTGAGTGTTTCCGGCAGAAAGAAAATCTCATCTATTTACTATTTAAATACGTTTTGTGAAACGTTTTTACGTTAATTAATTTAACGTATATTAAATAAAAGTAAATACAAAGTTCTAAAATCTATACTATTATAAAACTGTAGAGGTGAAAAAGTCTGTACATTAAAGATATTTTTACGAAAATTTTATTTTTATTTTATTTATAGTCTCACGCCTGTATCCCCGAAGGGTTAGGCAGAGGTGTAAATATTACACCCACATTTCGCCAGATTTATTTTAGTCCCACGTAACAGGGGGCGAGCCTATTGCCGTACCGGGCACATAACCAGACTCCGTGCTGCTACTGAGAATTTCCTAACGGAAAAACCCAATTACACTTTGCCTGACCCGGGAATCGAACCCGAGACCTGAGACCCGAGAAAATATGGGATGTACAAGCGGGATTCCGAAAGGGTATGGGATGTACGGATCAGGTGTTTTCCTTGCGAAGCATAGCCGAAAAGTTTTTGGCCAAAGGTCAAAAGGTCTATTGCGCATTCGTGGATTTGGAAAAGGCTTACGATAAAGTGGTGAGGAATGAAATGTGGTCGGTGCTGTCAATGAATGGGGTGGACAGCAGCCTCATTCGAGCTCTGAAATCCCTTTATGAGGATTCTAGAGCTCGTGTAAGGATAAACGGGGCATACATTGACTGGTTTACCATCGAGAAAGGTGATAGACAGGGATGTGTAGCGTCGCCGTGGCTGTTTAACCTCTTCATGGATAGTTGTTTGCAAGATTTAAAACAAAGTGACTGCGGATTAAGGATGAATGGGTTACTCGTCAAATGCCTCCTTTATGCTGATGATCAGGTAATACTTGCATCTTCAGCGGAGGAGTTGCAGGAGATGGTAACAATCATGCATGGTGCGTTAGAGAGGAAAGGAATGAAAGTGAATGTAAGTAAAACGAAAGTTATGGTTTTTGAAAAGGAAGAATGCGTTACGGCTTATAATATTTTGATCGATGGACAGCGAGTGGAACAAGTGAATGAGTTTGTTTACTAAGGTACGTTGTTTACAAGAGATGGTAAGAATGAAAAAGATATTGAAAGAAGAGTTAATGCAGGTAATAGTGTGAATGGAGCTCTGAAGGCGTTTATGAACAGTCAAAACGTGTCCAAAAAGGCGCGTTTGGCTGTGCATTGAGGGGTGTTAGTGCCTACCCTTATGTATGGTAGTGAAAGTTGGGTATGGCAGAAGAGACTTGAAAGTAGAATAAATGCTGTAGAAATGAGAGGCACTGAGAAGTATGTGTGGTGTGTCTTTGACCGACAGAGTAAAGAATTGTGTGATACGAGAGTGGTGTGGGGTAAAAGAAGATGTAGTGACAAGCATCGAGAAAGGCATGTTAAGATGGTTTGGACACATGGAGAGGATGGATGACGAAAGACTGACAAAGAAGATATATAAGGCAAGTGTGAATGGAACAGGAGGAAGGGGAAGACCTAGGCGGTCGTTCTCTGACCAGATTGGAGACATCCTAAAAAAAGGACAGGTCAGAACTACCCTAAACAGAAGAGCATGCATGAGAAACTTGATGGGAGTGAATGAAGCAAGAGAGGTATGTCAGGATCGTTGCAAATGGCGTTCCGTAGTCTCTGCCTACCCCTCCGGGAAACAGGCGTGAGTCTATGTATGTATGTATGTACAATCGGTTGAGTGGTTTTCGGTGTACAGCTTGATCTCTTCTTTGTACGTAGTCCCAAACAAAACAGGGATCATCCAAAACTGGTTATAAATGTGGTGCCATCTATGATCATTATACGTTTGTTAGTAAAAGTATAGTTAGTCTAAATAGGTACCTTCAAAGTGTTTTATGTCTATTTACCCGACTTTTAAAAAGGAGGCGATTCTTAATTTCGTCAGTATATTTTGATGTATTTTCGATAAATAAATTACTGGAACCGAGGATATTTATAGTTATCCTTCCGACCGATAGATGTCACTATTTTGAATTAATTTTCTAGCAAAATAAATGTTCCTTGCAAAAAAGACAATATTTATGTGTCAGGTATCTTCCTGTTAGTAAAAAAATTATAGAGTATATTATTCGGCACTTTCATAAACAAAAAGTCTCTGTGTCAAAATTTATTACAATGTCCTCTTAATTTAAACGGTCAATCTCATTTATTTCAAATTATTATGTTTATAATTATAATAGTTATATAATTATATAATCATTTCATTTTATTTTAAATGATAAAAACAATGACTATAGATCCTTTTTTCAATAAATTGTCGATTAGTCCATATTATTTTCTATCTCGGTCGGTTTGTATATGTAAACATAAATGACGTCATTTTCTAAATGGCGGTGTTAAGATTCTCCGAGGATTGATGAGGTTCTCGGTTAATTTTCTTTCGTCGTCGTTGGATTACTTGGATTGGTGTCGTTGTCGTTTTTTTTGAATTTTTGATTGTTGAATGTGATTGTGTTTCTTTGATTTATTTCGTTCGTTCGTGTTCTGTTCTTATACAGGTGTCTCATTATTCCCAATTTCCCACTCGTCACGTGACGTACGTGGGAATCTTTGGGCGGGAGGCTGAGGACTGAATTCAGATACCTGTTGAGTTACTCAACGGGGCTATGTTACTTTCGGCAGAGCTGGATATTCGTAGTAGTGTATTTTCTAAATAAATTGCAGGGACAGACACTTGAAACAGCTGGAATTGACCTCCGAACATGTTGTTTTTAACATGATCAGTTATATGTGGCATTTTTACGAGTAGGCGGCAAAAATAATTTACTTACATGTTCTATGTGAAGGTGGTAACACAGTTAATGTTGTGTATAAAGAAATTCTCTAAAGATATATATTAGGTATAAAATATACATATAAAAGTTATAAATATTATATACTTCTGGCATTAATGTCATGCAAATTAAATTCCAACATTTACGCGAACGAAGTCGCGGGCACAGCTAGTTAACATATAATTCTATAGTTACTTATATAAATGACATATGTTCGATATATTACTGTTGTAAGTTCTGATTTTTGAAAATAGTGTATACAATAGATAAATTTACAATTTCTGCAAACAATGTTACTGTTCTACTCATATGTTTTAATTTTGATTATATTTTCGTATAGTGTAGCGAGTGAAACGCAAAAATCATTTTACGAAAAGCCGCACAAAAACATTGCATCCATCCAAAATATATACTCTCTTATTACAATCGGCTCATATCTATATCTTTGAGAAGACGATATTTCAAAAAAAAAATTGGATCGACAGCAAAAATATTGCTTTCGTTGAAAGATTGATTGAATATCGAGACAGGATAGATGCATTCTGAGAGTAACATTTTGTTATCGCTTTAATTAAAAAAAATATATAGTTGATATATTTTTATGTTGTGATTCTACGATTTACAGCAGCGATAGCTGAGTGGAGAGACCGACGGACTGCCACGCAGAGCGTCTCGGGTTCGAATCCACGGCGCGCACCAATGAATTTTCGAAGTTATGTGCGTATTAAATTGTTAATTATCGCTTGCCAAACGGTGAAGGAAAACATCGTGAGGAAACCTGCATGTCTGAGAGTTCTCCATAATGTTATCGAAAGACATGTGAAGTCTGCCAACCCGCACTTGGCCAGCGTGGTGGACTATGGCCTTACCCTTCTCATAATGAGGAGAGGCCCGTGCCCAGCAGTGGGACAGCATAAAGGGCTGATGATAATGATTCTACGAGAGACTAACAATTTTAGCGAATTTCTGTTAACGCTGAAACAAAATGTCATGATGATACCCGAAAGCCTGCGAATTCTTCAAAGTTTTAAAAAGCATGAAGAGTGCCAACCTGCACGTGGCCAGCGTATTAGACGATATCTTAATTTTTTACTCGTAGTAAAAAGAGACTCGTGTCCGTGGGTCAGATAAATGATGAACATATAGTCATAACTTCTAACGTCATAAGATTAGTAATACTTGTTTCAATCATATAAGCCTATAGATATGCGTGCTTGTACAAAGGTTTCAGGTTGTTTAAAATTTTAAATTGTGTGCTTGAGGATTAAGAAGGTTTTTACCACAGATATGAGAATTAGTCAGATGGAACGCGCGGCACAGTTGCGTGCGGCCACTAAAGCAAATACAAAATTGAAAAGCGAATACAAACGTCGTCTCAGTGCGCTACGAAGCATCGTACAGTTCACGCGTCACGATCACTTCAGCTTTTAAATTCTCAAAATGCCGTCTTGTGTTCTTAAACACTGTAAAAGTTGTTCCTAAAAACAAAAACAGGAAAATGGAATATCTTTTCACAGGTAACTATTGATAATTTGACTGTTGCCTAATTTAATTTCGATAAAATTCGTATTTGTGCTAGAAATATGTAAGTGTTGCCAGTTTTTGTCGACGCCGTTCTGCCTGAATTAGGGAAAATGCACTTGTCAATTGATTATGTGATAATGATTGTCATGTTAATGAAAAATACATTACCGTATTATAAAAGTATATTGTAGATATATCTTCTTTCTCATAAATATAGTAATAGAATTTCAATTTCCATTAGTATATACCTTACATTATATTGTTTTGAGTTCGATCCCCAAACGATATCCTAATATTCGTGTACACCCTGCTACTCGTCAAGCTTATACACTTTGTCCTTTGCACCGTTCTTATGGCGTAAAGAATAAGTATCAAAATCGTACAGCAACTGTTTAGCTTGACTTGGTGCCGTGTGTACATACATACTTATGGCGTAGGGAATAAGTATCAAAATCGTACAGCAACTGTTTAGCTTGACTTGGCGCCGTGTGTACATACATACTTATGGCGTAGGGAATAAGTATCAAAATCGTACAGCAACTGTTTAGCTTGACTTGGTGCCGTGTGTACATACATACTATTTATTTCTCAACTAATCGACGCCAGCGGCTTCGCACGCACATATTTTCTTATTTCTCGTTTTGCCCGATCCCGTGGGAATTTCGAGAAATCCCGTCTTGGTGCACCCCTACGGTTCCCAAGAAACATACATGCTAAATTTCAGCTTCATGCGCCGAGTAGTTTCGGCTGTAGATTGTCTGTCAGTCAGTCAGTAACGCAAGGATTTTATATATACAGATTTACGAAGTAGTTAAAACTTAACTCGGTACCTACATTTAAGAAATGTATTTATAAAAGCATTAATTAAATCCATGGTAAATTCTTCAAAACCGCAAATGAATATTGAATATTACATAACTATATGCAAAATACTGGGAGATTATTCATAATCTGGCAACTTTTCACACACATAGACGCGCGTGTCCGTACAGTGCCAGTCGCCAAAGGTCACGCACACATAGCTGTCAACGTGCCACGCTTAGTTGGACGAATGCGCTCTATCTGATACTAATTCTCATATTTGTGGTTTTTACGGATAAAAAATTATTGAGCATCGAAAGAGGAAGAAAACTTTCAGCTTGCCTTCAATTGTTACATAGAAAAACTTTCACTTAAGATAAAGTACACACGGCACTGGAGAAACTGTGATCATTATCCAGGTTTCCATTAACACCAAAAGGTTCTTTATGCAATTCAAAAGACAAGAAACAGGTTTTTTTTATTACTACATAGTAACAAATCTGGTGGTCAGTCAGTCACTAATACTTTGAGTTATTTTTCGATGGTCAGCTACACGTAGTTCTTTTGAGCTACAAATATCATATACATAAAACTGCGTCTTGTCTTGACTGACATATCATCATAGAGCCTGAACTAAAGAAGCTAGAAACAAGAAATTAGGAGAGCAGGTTCCTTTGATGTCGTAGGAGTCGTCTGAGGGGATAAAATACAGATTGAAGCTTTAGGACAGGCGAGGTCGCTGTTGACTGATAGTTTTTATAAAGATATTTTATCATTAAAGCCAGTATCTTTACATATTAATCTCATTTTATTCAAAATTACACGCTTGCTTGTACGGGTTGCTCCCTTAATATAATTATACTGAACTATCTTAAGACATGTATAGATGTGGGAAGACGACACTGCCTGTATACAAAACTAACTTGTCTTATTCAATAAGTTTGACACCAACTATTATTAGATGATGAATATAATACCTTACAAAGACGACACGTAGGCGAATTTATTTTGCTACAGCGGCGTAGCAATTGTAGACGACGCCTACGCTGCTACGAATTATCACCGTAGTTACGACTCGAAATAATTTTCTTTGATAACATTTGGCTTTATACCCTGATTAATAATTAGTGATCAAGAAACAAACTATAATAACATAAATCCATACTAATATTATAAACGCGAAAATGTGTTTGTTTGGCCTTTGTTCACGATGCAACGCGCAGGCTAATAATATGTTTGAGCGTGAGATACATAGTTAGGAGGCTGGAGGGTTATATAGGTTACTTTTTACTGCGATTAAACATTTCGATTACTTTACGATTTATTTATTTATTTAAAAACGTCCTGCAAAATACATTGCACAAAGCACCTAATGCTTATGCTTATGCCTATAGGTATTTTCTCCCAGTCAACCTTTACGTGATGCAGAGATGATTGTGGCCGGTATGTACTTACACAAAGAGAGTAAAATAAAATAGAATATATGATATAATACATACTATAAATACATACAAGATCCATACATACGAATTAATGTATAAACACACACACACACACACACACACACAAATATATATATATATATATATATATTAAATATTTAAATAGACAGAATACTAACGGATAACAAAGAGCTACTTACGTACGATTCAGTGTCTCCTATCTTTGCTGAACCATAAAGATGTGGAACACATTACTTGCCCACGTGTTCCCTTCTTCCTATGATCCCGGGTCCTTTAAGCGAGGCGTGAAGAAGCTTTTCTCTAGAGCCATTATTATTGATATTTTATGGGTATGATGACTTTTGCTATGAAATCCATGACTGATTAAGATCAGGCGGCATGGAGTCATATTGAAAGGATACAAAAAAATACTTGTCATTATAATTCTTTACTAGACTCCCTCGAAAGAAAAAAAATCGGTCGGTAAAGTCGGTGCATCGCACGGCAGAGATCGTTAGCTAGATGGCGGCACTGTAACGTTGTTTAGTTGTTAGGTAACCTAGTTACTAGTTGTTGTTTCTAGACATTTTACTGACTAATGATGAGGTTTATTGCACCTGTTGTTAATCTTTATGTAATTAATTTGTAAAGACGCACATAAGCGGCACATTACGTATAAAGAAGAAATAATTTTTACTTGACTTGACCATGGCCTGTTATGCAGTGTCAGGTTCAAACACAGCGCATTCCAATGACTTTTCGAGGATATATATATATATTTTTTTCATTAGCCTGTACTGTCCGACTGCTGAGCAAAGGCCTCTCCCAAATCTTTCCATACTTTCTTGTCGCCTGTAGTCTCCAGCCAATTCTTGTGGTAGTCGTCCAGCTCATCCCGCCGACTCTTTCGGGGCCGACCCCGACGTCGTCGTCCATTTTGTGGCACCCACAGTGTCGAGATTTTCACCCAACGATCTTCGTGCATGTGGCTGACGCGGTCCGCCCAGTTCCATTTTAGGCTAGCAGCCTTTTTTCTTACATCACCAACTTTAGTTTTGGAGCGCAGCTCATTTCAAAGATATGCTCGCACTAAATTGTTAATAATCGCTTGCTAAGCGATGGCTCAAGAGGGAATGAAGCCTACATAACAGCAGACTAGACGGCAGCCCACCTGCTCCTCGACTGCCCTGAGGTCTCACAGTATAGACAGCAGTACCTGTCCAGACACAGCACCCTGTGGGAAGCAGTGGGCCACATCAAGAGCCTGCTTGCATTTCTTGAAGAGCTAGGTAGGCTCGAATGACGACACCATTCCCACCCGCATGCAAAATACACGCCAGGGCGTGGAGTTGCGGCAACAGCCCATGCTACCAAGTACCAAGTTGCTAAGCGATGAAGAAGAACATCTTGTGGAAACCTGCATGTCTGAGAGTTTTTCATAATGTTCTCGAAAGACATGAGAAGTCTGCCAACCCAGACTTGGCCAATGTGGTAGGCTATGGCCTAACCTTTTTCATAATGAGAAGAGGTCCTACAAAGAGAGAAAAAAAACTTTTTACTTTCCATTATTAATCTAACCTAGCAGATGGATATATAATAAACAATTAAGACTTATGATGATAACAGAATAATTATGATTTCTGAGCAACTACTGATGTTTATGTAAAACAATCCTCACCCGCGGCAGCCACTCATAATGGCAAACGAAGAAAGAAAGACATCTTTATTGCCAGAAAGTTAGGCACAATTTTACTACTTTTATAAACCTGAAAGTTTGTGAGGGTTAATGGATGGATGTATGGATTTATAGATGATTGTTACTCTTGCACGTCGTTGCAACGGGAGACTGTCTCAACCTTAGATATTTATCAATTTTATACGCACACAACTTCGAAAAGTTAGTGGTGCGCGCCGTGTATTTGAACCCGATAGCCTTGCATGGCAGTCCGTTGGTATCTCCACAGTACTATCGTTGCCTTCTCATGTCGCCATGGTAGCAGCGAGTGTATCCAAGCGGATTGAATTTGAATGGTAATATAAACAACTATTTGATGTAAATGTCAAGGTCATCTGAATATGATATCACGTGACAATGGCGTGATTACCAGTGTTTCGTTGTGTTATAATATTGATTATGAAGTAACAGTATACCTATTATTCTATGTAAATATTTTTAAACTAACTTGAGAAATAATATTGACATTGTTAACTGTGTAGGCTGTCATAAAAATATTTGTCTCTTGTTACTTGTACTCGTTATTGAGTACCCATAGTACAAAGCTCAGCTTATTTTGGGACTAGTTGGTGATGTGAATATGTAGTATAATCATCCTCATAGCTTTATCCCAGTTTCAGCCTGAGGTCCGCTTACTAGTCTAACCGGATTTGGCTGAATATTAGCTTTCCACAGAGCGACTGCCTCTCTGACCTCCGCAACCCGAAGGGGTAGCGATATTCCATGGTTTAGACTAGTGTCAGTTTTATTAAGAGGTACTTCATGACAACCGGGACCGACGGCTTAACGTGCTCTCCGAGGCACGGGACAAGCGATAATTTACAATTTAATACGCACATAACTCCGAAAAGCGGTTGGTGCGCGCCGTGGATTCGAACAAGATCCCCTCTGAATATCTGTATATATAAAATCCTTGCGTTACTGACTGACTGACAGACACGCTACAGTCGAAACTATTGGGCGCAGGAAGCTGAAATTTGGCATGTATGTTCCTTGGGGACCGTAGGGGTGCACTAAGAAGGGATTTCCCGAAATTCCCACGGGATCGGCAAAAAAGGGTAAATTTAAAAAAAATGCAGGCGTAGCTGCTGGCGTCCTCTAGTGTAGTATAATATTATATGTATTTTTGTTATATTCAAGCCTTACAATATCGCTGGTCCTGTGGGTAGAATTAGTAGGACGGCAGTTCGTATAAAGGCGACTATGGTGTCAAATTTTGACAGATTGGAAAGCGGACCGCGCATTTCAAGGCGAAAATCCTGGACCGCAACTAGAACAACGCTAAGATGACATAGCAAGGTTATTTAGTATTCGGTCATCAATCTCTTAGTAATAATACAAATTTAAACTCTTAATGTATTGAAATATTTATGAGTGTATTGTCAAAACAATTTCTTTCAACAAAGAATGTGCTTGTAATTCTAATGTTCTTCGAAGATATTCATTTTCTTTTAATCTTTAATACTCATTGATGGTTTAAAATACAAAAGAATAAAAACTTCATAGAAATGAAATCGGATTTTCTATATATATATATATAAAATTCTCGTGTCTCGTGTATGAAATTTTGTATGTATATTCGGTAGGTCTGAGAATCGGTCGAAATCTATTTTTCAAACCCCCAAGTCATAAGAGTGGCCAGCTCGCAAAAGAATTATTTTTATTTTTTGAACATTTTTTTAATATTTTTATTTTTTTATGATATGACAGCATAAAATACATACAACTCTTAATTTTCACCCCTTTAACACCAATTTCTACTTTTTTATAGCCATATTAGTAATTACATCTTATCGCTAGATCAGTAATCAGCGCTGGGCGCATACCGGTGTAAAAAAAACTGCTTGAGAGGTGTCAAGGGACACCCGGATGGAACGAAGTTCCTTTCGATTAGTTAGTGAAGGAATTGTAATCATTTTTTTTTTAAGTTATAATAATACCTATTTTTTATTATCAACAAATATAATGTAATATAAACTTAATCAGTAGACTCAATTTTAGTAATAATTGGTAATTTTACAAAAAAATGTCCTGTTCGCCATCTTGGATCCCCAAATAAATGTCATTTACGTTATCAGAGTGCATGAAAGCCCCGAAAATTTTACCCATATTAATTTTATTAAAAATGCCCCGTTCCCCATCTTGGATTCACATATAGATGTCATTTTCGTGACCAGAATCCATAAAAACCCCGAAAAAGATACCCATATTAATTTTATTAAAAATGTCCCGTCCGCCATCTTGGATTCCCAAATAGATGTCATTTTCGTGATCAGAAAGCATGAAAACCCAAAAAATGATAACCATATTAATTTTATTAAAAATGTCCCATCCGCCATCTTGGATTCCCAAATAGATGACATTTTTGTGACCAGAATCCATAAAAACCCCGAAAATGATACCCATATTAATTTTACTAAAAATCTCCCGTCCGCCATCTTGGATTCCCAAACAGATGTAATTTTTGTGACCAGAATCCATAAAAACCCCAAAAATGATACCCATATTAATTTTATTAAATATGTCCCGTCCGCCATCTTGGATTCCCAAATAATAAAAATGAAAATGAAAATGTTTTATTTGCACCTCCACAGTAACTTAAAAAACACTTAACTAAAAAATAAACTTAAACTACAGGTACACTAGGAATATAAGAAGGTAGGTACATTATTTGTGGTTGCGTTACATGGAGGGCAACTAAGGCGCTGCGTCAGAAAGCATGAACATGATGCTTGCTTTCTATAAGAGAGAGAGAGAGAGACAGACAGAGAAACATGGGCACGCCGCACGGCTTTCAATAGCTTACTATAGCAAAAAGTGTCGTTACAACTTTTCGTCTTAATTTTTTCCGTCTAGTCCCCTTTCGCAACGCGCGATAAGGAACTTCGTTCCAAAAAATCCTCGGCTACGGCTGGACCAATTTTTCTTTGAGAAATAATATCGGTGCAATTTGTATATACATACATATAAAGTCTCACGCCTATATCCCCCAAGAGGTAGGCAGAGATATATTGCTACACCCAATTTTTGCCAGATTTATTTTAGTCCCACGTAATAGGGAGCGAGCCTATTGCCGTACCGGGCACATTACCAGACTCCGCGCTGCTACTGAGAATTACCTTACGGAAAAACCCAATAACACTGACCGACCCGGATCGAACCCGAGAGCGTGGCAGTCAGGACCAATTTGTATGCAATTTTATACTTATATTGAGCTTTTGTCGTTATCTATTTTTCAAACCCCTAAGTCAAGCGTGGTCCAATCCAAACATTATTTTTTTATTTCGTGGTAATTCTTTTAAGCTATTGCATAGCTTTTATCGCGGGCTTGAGCGCGGCGACCGAATCCAGAAATTCCGTAACGAAAAAACCTAACACCCTTCACATATTAATCAACTTGGCGTAAGCGCCAAGTTGATAATATGTATTATGAACTTTACTGCTTACTAATTAAGGTTTAGTTTAGAATAAAATGTTTTACTTTTTTTTTCTTCATTTTTCTTCAAATTTTTATTGAATAAAAATTTTCTTTTTTAAATAAAATAAAATAAAATAAAATAAAATAAAATAAAATAAAATAAAATAAAATAAAATAAAATAAAATAAAATAAAATAAAATAAAATAAAATAAAATAAAATAAAATAAAATAAAATAAAATAAAATAAAATAAAATAAAATAAAATAAAATAAAATAAAATAAAATAAAATAAAATAAAATAAAATAAAATAAAATAAAATAAAATAAAATAAAATTATATTAAATTAAATTTAATTTAATTTAAAAATAAAATAAAATAAAATAGAATAAAATAAAATTAAATAAAATAAAATAAAATAAAATTTAAGAAAATTAAATAAAATTAAATAAAATTAAATAAAATTAAATAAAATTAAATAAAATAAAATAAAATAAAATACTGCATAAATAAAATAAATATATAATTATAATTGCATAAGTTGATAAAAATGCTATGCTTTACCGCGGCAGTCTCCGAGTGCCACACGTCTTTTTTTTTATATTCTCTACTAATTTTATTTTTTATGATGTTGCATTGACAAATACATTGAATGTATTTTCCTCTTTTTTTATCAACCGCTATTATGAGTAGCCATATTAGTAATTTAATCAAATCACTAGGTCAGTTATCAGCGCCAGGCGCATACAGGTGTCAAAAAAGATCGTGTCGCAACGTTAGTCACAATACTCCTCCGAAAGCGCTTGGCCGATTTGTATGCAATTTTATGTGTATATTCGGTAGATCTGAGAATGGATAAACTTACTACATAGGTTGGTACTTACTTTGCAAACCCCTAAGTCATAAGAGTTGTCCAACCCAAACATTGTTATTATTTTGTGAACAATTTATTTTTTATTCTGTGGCATAAAAACACATACACATAACTTTCAGTCATTTTTCACTAAAATCTTTTTTTAGGGTTCCGTAGCCAAATATGGCGAAAACTGGACTCCTATATATTCGTCATGTCCGTCCGTCTGTCTACCCAGATATGTCTCAGTCATTTTATTCCGAAACTATTGAGACTACATATTTGAAAATTCTTAAGTATACTTCACAATGTGTATACAAAAACGAAAAACAAGTAGAAAATTAGAGGGGGTTCTCCATACGTGGAATAACGTGAAACAATTATTTTACATAGTTCATATACTATAGTAAATGAGGAGATCCGCAGGCGAACCAAAGTCACCGACATAGCTCTTCGAATAGCCAGGCTGAAGTGGCAATGAGCAGGGCACATAGCTCGAAGAACCGATGGCCGTTGGGGCAGGCGGGTTCTAGAGTGGCGACCACGTACCGGACGACGCAGGAGGGGTAGGCCTTCCGCAAGGTGCACCGACGATCTGGTTCAGATCGCGGGAAGCGGTTGGATACGGGCGGCTCAAAATCGGTCTGTGTGGAGAACCTTGAGGGAGGCCTATGTCCAGCAGTGGACGTCTCTAGGCTGATATGATGGTTCATATACTTGCGGGGTGTTTATAGATCTTTGAAAATTAAATAGAGGATCGTTTCTCAAAGTCAGTTGTTTGAAAGATAGTCGCACGCCTCCAAAGTGTGTGTGCCGCCTCCTCTAACTTTTAAAGTACGAAACTGACAAACCTGGAGAAAATATGTATACAAACACTTTGGAAAACAAAGGTATTATTCATACAAAATAAATTAGCGGGTCTTAATTGCGTACAACTAACTTATTTAAGGTATAAATACCTAATTGGTTCCGACGTTTATTTTGTATGATGTATACAAATCGCGAAAGTTTAAAAAAGGTATTATCGGTGGTGAAAAAGTGGTAGTGGTATTTGATGTTTGATGCCGATAATGGCTATGTTCAGTGGATACGTCTACTTACTACTACTACGGAACCCTTCATGGGCGAGTCAGACTTGCACTTGATTTAATTATTTAAAAGCCAAATTAGTAATTTTATCATATCACTACATCAGTTATCTGCCCTTATCACTCATATTCCACGTCCGCATCTTCTTACAATAAGTTAGTTTTTTATTTATTTATACTCACGCCTGTATCCCCGAAGGGGTAGGCAGAGGTTTAATATTACACCCAAATTAAGATTTTCTACCCTAGAAATAAATTAACACGGCAAAACAATTAAACACTGATGTTCATGGTACTTAACTTTGTTCTGAATTCTTTGGAAAAGAGTTAAAAAAAAGGAAAATACTTTAAAAAGGCGATACGGAGTTCGCTGGGTTAGCTAGTAGATATATAAATCATCATTGTCTTGCCCTGGTCCCAATTTATTTGGGGTCGGCGCAGTATGTCCTTCTCTTCCATACTTCTCTGTCACCAGTCATCCGATCATTTACCCTTTTCTCTTTCATATCTATCCTCACACAGTCCATCCATCTTTTCCTTGGCCGTCCTCTCCCTTTTCGTCCTTCTACATGCATATTCATCACTTTTTTACCTACATACATCTCATCTCTCCGCATAACATGTCCATACCAGGCCAATCGACTTCCTTTTATCTTTTCATCAATGGGCGCCACTTTCATACTACCTCTAACGTAATCATTCCTAATTCTGTCCATTCTTGTCACTCCACACATCCATCGTAACATTCTCATCTCTGCCAGATGCAATCGTTTCTCATCCGTCTTCTTTGTAGCCTAACACTCAGCTCCAAACAGTACGACAGGCCTTATAACCGACTTATACATGCGGCCCTTTAATTTCACAGGCATTTTGTGGTCGCATATTTTGCCTGAGACCTGTCGCCATTTCATCCATCCTGCGTTGATTCTTTGCCTAATATCCCGATCAATTTCGCCGTCATCTTGCAGGAGTGAACCTAGGTAGCGGAAATCGGAGCTTACTGGTAGAAGTGTACCGCCGAGTGTAACCGGTATAGGACTGGAGAGACCGCCAAAGTCACAGAACATATATTCTGTTTTGGTTCTGCTTTTTCTCAGGCCTACATTCTCCAATCTCTGCTGCCACTCCTCCAGCTTGCTCTGCACCTTCTGTCCACTCTCTGCTACCATAACGATGTCGTCGGCAAACAGCATGCACCAGGGTGCCTCTTCCTGTAGGTCCGATGATATAGCATCCATAATCAACAGGAAGAGGTAGGGGCTAAGGGCCGACCCTTAGTGCAAGCCTACGGCCACATCGAATCTGGCTGTGATACCAGCTGTGGATCGGACTTGCGTTCGGCATTCAGCGTACATGGCTTGAATCAACGTCAGGTATTTTCCAGGCACTCCTTTCTTCTTCAGGGCCCACCACACGACTTCACGAGGCACTCGGTCATATGCCTTTTCAAGGTCGACGAACACCATGTGCATGTTTTTATGCGCCTCCCTGTATTTTTCGCACATTTGGCGAAGTGCAAAAATGGCATCCACCGTACCTCGACCAGGCATAAAACCGAATTGGTTTCGTGAGATCTCACTCTCGTCACGCAGGCGTCGCTCAATTACTCTCTCCCATACTTTCATACTATGAGGTATTAACTTTATTCCCCGATAATTGTTGCACTCTTGGATATCACCCTTATTTTTAAAAATGGGCACCAGGTAACTGTTGCACCATTCCTCGGGTATGGTCTCCTCGTGCAACAGTTTATTGAAGAATAAAGTCAGCCACGCCCATCCATCATCTCCTAACGCTTTCCATGCTTCTACTGGTATTCCATCTGGTCCTAACGCTTTTCCATTCTTCATTCCACTAACAGCCATTTTTACCTCGTCCTTATTTATTTCCTTCACTAAACCAATATTCATCACCTCATTCTCAAGGTTTCCGTTCCAATCGTTCTCCTCATTCATTAACTTTTCAAAGTATGTCCTCCATCTTCCTTTTATTCTGTCTTCGTCCATAAGAATCGCTCCTGTTTTGTCTTTCATGCACTTAATATGGGATACATCCTTCGCCTTTCTCTCTCTAGCTTTAGCCATGCTGTATAAATATTTATGACCCTCGGGTTTTTCAAGTAACCCGTACAAATGGTCTAGGGCTTTGGATCTAGTATAATAATACAAGGTATTTATATATCTAGTAGATATATAAATACCTTGTATTATTTTTATATATATAAACTAGAGGATGCCAGCAGCTACGACTGCAATTTTTTTAATTTACCCATTTTGGCCGATCCCGTGGGCATTTCGGGAAATCTCTTCTTAGTGCACCCCTACGGTCCCCAAGGAACACACATGCCAAATTTCAGCTTCCTGCGCCCAATACTTTCGGATGTAGCGTGTCTGTCAGTCAGTCAGTAACGCAAGGATTTTATATACATACGAGTATATTAAGAAGATACCAGCTTTTGACGTTTGCTGATTTATGTGTTTATTTGCAATTTGTTCCAATTGTTTTGGGGTCATTCATGCATTGTAACGTGATTTAACTGAGCAGTGATTACATAACATCATGATATTTAACATGTGTGCGGTTACACCCTACTTGTCATTTTGTCTTGGAGGCTAAATTTGAAAATTGAAATTAATGGCTAATAAGCCATTAATTTCAATTTTCAAGTCTTAAGTATGTACGTAACTAAATAAATGGCAATAGGTTGTGTGTTAGCTATCATGTTAATTGAAAAGTGATATTATTATTTTTGGTTATAATGTATATCTTCATACTTAACTATGCAGACAGTACTGTGTTGCTGGGTAGTTTGTTGCGCTGCTTCTTCTTCCTAGCGAAAACACATAGGAAGCGGTGAAGGGTTGGGCTTTTTGGGGGACTGTCTATTGTAAAATTTAACGTTCAGAAAGAGCTGTTTACCAGTCAATTTTGAATAGAAGATTTTGACTTTGACTATTATTTTTAGAGTTGGAGATATGTGTGATGAGGAGGCAGGCGCAATAAAGTATATTGTCAGACTTAGTTTAGACATCAGCCAAAATCCCAAATCATCTCATCAGCTGTAAATGACAGACTGTCCCCGTTGCTCATTCAAGAGAATACAAAATATGTATTTATATATGCTCCATACAAAATAATAATTATATCAGTCGTGTAATGTCTTTAAGTCCATGGATAGATCGAATATTAAAACCGACCGTGGTATGATTTCTGTGCATACAATTCGCATAAACATAACATAAGATCATGCCTTTTTACTACCAATTAACTTGAAAATATGACCCTATGCTTGAATAAAATACAACAAAGTAATGAATAAAATGTGACTTCGGCTCGTCGCCCCTCCGTCTACTCAACAGATACTGATCTATTCCCAAAACTAGGGTGGTAAACGAGGTGATGCATTTTCACACACATTATTATCCGGGAAAACGTTAAATATGGAACATGAACCGACCCTTTTTCCAAGTTTCTGCGATAAGATAATTTATAAAAGCCCTTAAAATGTCCCTAAAAGTGGTACAAAACGTTGAGTTATTACGTTTAAACGAGCATTTTTTTATTAATATGTATGAATTTAAAAACGATAAAAGCGTACGATAGCGCTAGTCGAATCTATTAGCAATTAGAGAGAACTGGGGTCCCAGTTTAGTATCTAGGATGGCACTGATACGGTAGCCGTGTATAATGGTTTCCGATTAAATTTGGTACTGCTTTAAATGATATATATAGGCTATAGGCTTTCCAAATGTGACAGTTATATTATCTGCATGTTCGACTTAATCATTCAACCGTTGGTAAAGCAAAATAGGTTTGAATTTAAAGATATCCAAGACTAATTTGATCTTTCAAGAGATAAAGAAAAGGTGAGCAAAGTGGACTAAAAAAGAAAAATCCTTCTTATTTTTATATATTTCTTTATTTTATAGTCTCACGCCTGCATCCCCATCATCCCTCATCCATGAAGGGAAAGGCAGAGGTGTAAATATTACACACATATTTTGCCATGAATTTTTAGGTCCCACGTAATAGGGGGCGAGCCTATTGCCGTTACCGGGCACATCACCAGACTCTGCTGTTGAGTATTCGGAAAAACCCAGTAACACTTTTGTCCGACCCGGGAATCGAGCCCGGGACCTCCGATCAGCAGTCGCAAACGCTATCACTGGACGCAGTCTCATAATGATCAAAAATCATTCTCATCATGCAAAAATTCTAAAGTAAAAATCGAACTAAACCTCTAGATTAGCGGTCAGGGTCACTGACCACTAGCCGTAGAATATCTACAACGAAAGTTTCAAACATCTTAAAAACGAGAGGAATTAAAGAAAACCAAGCAATATTTCGTGTATTGTTCTACAAACGGTTTCCGTCGCGACTTCTTTGCTCGGTCACCCTACACGCAGTCACGATAAGCTCTATTTAATGAAAATTCATCTCCTGCACACTGACTTTACTTTTGCAATGAATATTCTACCGATAAGCCAACATTGACTTTAAGCGTATGCAATAAAATTAAATATGGAAGTTATGATAACATTTATTTATGAGATTCGATTTAGGGAAGTTTTGTAGAAGGGGTAAATGTGTGTTTAATACTTTGATATAAAAATATGTATGATTAGAAAGGGTGTGTCGTTGTTTTGTGGTAATGTTTAAATGTGTAAGGAACACTGATGTCACCATGATAATTTTCTGGATGCTTTGTCTGTCATGAACATAATCGAAAAGGCAGATTAGAAAGTCAGGCATTAGTTGGTGATTGCGTCGATTATTATTTATTATATTTTACAGTGTCAACGTAAAATTTTACCGAAATTTGTTTGTGGATTAATTGTTAACCATTGCTTGCCCTGTGGCTCGGCAAGTATGATGATAAGCCGTTGGCGTCCGTCCCTAGACGAGATGTATCACGGTTACTATGGAGAGTATCTTGAATGTATCGATACATACCACCACATACCACAAAAAAACTTTAAAACCTTTCTTATCATACATTTTATATTAATGTATTAAACACACATAATTATACCTCCTAGTTTTGGGAAAAGATCAGTATCTGTTGAATTGACGGAGGGGCGTCGAGCCGTAGTCACATTTTATTCATTACTTTGTTTTTTTTTTAACGAAGCATACTGCCATATTTTCAAGTCATTTGGTAGTAAAAAGGCATGATGTTATGTTACATACATTATGTTGTGCATGGAAATCATACCACTATTCATATTATCATAGAAGAGTTAAAGGCCAAATTGTCTTGTAGGTATTGGCTAAAAACCTGCAACCATTGACATATGTATATATGTTACAGCCATAGTGGTTTTTTATTTTTTTTCTACCACATTCACACAACACCATCTAGCTCCAAGGCTCCGTCAACTTAGCTTATTAAACACCATCCCCGTGACAGCGTGGCTTGGTGATCAAGCCACGCTGTATCGACATAGTAAGGCAAGTAATTCATATCGTATTTATTACAACTTATACTTACATAATAATATACTACTAACTTACTTTTACTTTGACTTTTTTGGCCTGGCTTTATGAATAACATCCAGATGAAGTGATTAATTTATCATATTGTCTAAGCAACTTAGTAATTATATATATTGACTAGTCATTATGTATAATTTTATATTAATGACGACCAGTTGGCGCCGCGGGAGTGTAAGCGACTGCTACGCCGAAGGTCGCGGGTTCGATTCCCACTCAAGTCAAATATTTGTGCGCATGAACATGGATGTTTGTCTTGGTCTGGGTGTTTTTATGTATAATATGTATGTATTTACAAAAAATTAAAGTGTATAATAATATGTATGTCTATCCATTGCCTAGTACCCATAGCATAAGCTCTGCTTAGTTTGGGACAAGATGGTGTTGTGTGTACGTGGTGAAATATTTATAGTAATATACACTGTGACGTCGTGCCCCTCCGTCTGAACTGTGACGTCGAACGAAGGTGGGAGCCTCTGCCCGCGCGCCCCGCACGCCATATATAAGCGTGCGACGCTGCTCAATCTTCCCTCAACTGATCTCGGTTCCCTCGAGCGGGGCCTCATCACCGCCACTACCACCATACCAGCCAGACGACCAGCCGCCGCCCTCTCGCAGGCGACTAACTGGGCCTCTCCCAACGGAGATTCACCCGGCTGGTTAGCCTCGAGGGCGGCTAACCCAATGACCGGTCCACAGTAGTGGACCGCGCAGAAGACCTCCTAAAGGAGTAAACCTCCAAAGGATTCCCCACCACCCCAGCAGGGGAGGTGAGAAGAAGACAACATGTAGCAATCTTCCCTCTGCTCCAGCTCACGGCCATCAGTTAAGACTTCTTCCTATCAAGACCCTGGCCTTCGGAACACCAGTGAACACCAGTGAACACCAAATATACTTGTCGGACCACGCCCTGAATTTACTCATGTTCTCAATTAGTAAATCTTAGTTTTAAAGTAGCTGCATTGTATCTACCTATATAGGAATTATATTGTGAAGTGTACTATTCTAAAAGTGTTTTCATTTGTAAGTAAAACCTGATTTTCTTCCTTTTTTTGATCGTCGAGTGATTGAGTCTGGCTCACCACCTACAAACCAATCAGCCGTGCGACATTGGCGCCCACGGGAATATTATAGGTAGGGTTTTGTTGAGAATCAGCTGCCGGTGAGTCTTTTTTTATTTTATTTACCACAATGGACATTTTCTCTTTTTGTTTTGTTGTGCTCGGAAGGTCGGGCGTGTTGAGCCGGTCACAACAGACAAATTTTGTCTTACTACGCATGGTAAGCATTTTTATATTATAACTATTTCTGTTACCGCGTGTGATAATTATTGTGTATCAACCGCATAAGTAACAAGTTATAATCGTTTTGCTTGCGACCACGTGTCAACTAAATGACGCGCTGTGGTCACATTCTTTGATCGCATTCTTTGTATTGCGATTTATGGCCTCACGTCCACTAACGACGTGCTAAGGTCACCTTGATCGTATTGCTTCGCGATTAGCTTTTTTAAATGCCACTAAGGTAATTAAGTGCTACTGGTAATTATTGCTAATAATCTGCTTTGGCTGACTTATGGAACGAATTCACACCCTTCTCTTTTTCATTTCTTTCTATTTTCTACTATAACCTTCTGCTAGTGATTTTGTACGGCGATATATTTCTATATAGTCGGTATTATTTAATACTTTTACCGCCTACTACGGCGATTATCTTTTAAATTAACTATTTTTCTTACTAAGAAAGTTGCATCTTTGTTATGCCACGTTTACTTATTATAGTTGGACTGGCTGAGAATGAACGTACCTAAAGATGCTAGCGTATTATATACTAGGTATTTAGCTAGAATTCCGCGTTCATTTATTAATAAAATGTACACGTGTCACATGCAGGTTGCTCACTAACAATAATGAACGAATGTAATTATTGTCTATTTGGTATAGAAATACGAATATCATCGTAGAATTATTAGTTGTTCGTTTTGGTAAATGTTTATTATGCTACAAACGTTGTTTTTGGTCTTCGATTTTATCTCCTTGTTACTGCCTATCGGTATGTCATTTGCAAATGCATCTATTTATGCATTTACTGTTCATTGGTGTTCCGAAGGTGAGTGGTATTTTTTTCTGTATTTTTATATATTTTTGTGTATTTATATATATTTTTATGTGTTAAATACGTCCAGGAGTAACCTATATCTTTTTCTTGTCAGCCACAAGCTGCTTAATTGTATTTTCTAACTAATTATGTGTTTAATTGAGCTATCTGCTAGATAAATTGCATCGCGCAATGTTATCAAACGTAATTACCTATTTTATTCTCGGCCG
The DNA here is from genome assembly GCA_944739405.2 of Euclidia mi. Classification (NCBI taxonomy): domain Eukaryota; kingdom Metazoa; phylum Arthropoda; class Insecta; order Lepidoptera; family Erebidae; genus Euclidia; species Euclidia mi. Next base: position 8,529,228 of record OX123191.2, on the reverse strand, counting down.
CTTGGCCTTGGCGTACGAGCGACGCCGCGCCGCGCCGCGCCGGCTCAACGAAGCCACGTGTTTTATCTACCTACAATTTCAATTTCTCTTGGACGAATTTTACATTTTACTACATTCTCTTCCTACAATACGCAATTACGCACTTTATTTTCTTTCACTAGTAGGCATGTGTGTAATTTTAGTGAACATTGCAGTGTAATTTATTATAATTTTTTTTGCCATGATTCTTCATGGGTTCGTTTCTCTGTTAAATTTTTTTTATGCGATTGTGTAAATTAAACTGTTAAAATAGCTTAAAAGAAGTTTTTAAAGTCTTTACTGAACTCTTTCTTAAATAAATGCTTTATATATAAATAACTTTGCTCAAAATCTCGCATCTTTATATCATTAATGAAGGTACATAAATAATAAATAACTAAATAATTGACTTGTAAAAGTAATTAATCAATGAATTAACCTCTAAAGTTAATTTTCTTTTTCTTTCTATTGCTGTTGGTTTGCTGAGTTGGTAGCTTTGGGAAAGACTATTCTATTCTAGTCTTTGCTAGCCTTTGATCGGCTGTTTTTTTTCTGCTGTTTTGACCAGATAATTCGGAGTGCTTCGTAGTCCACGCGGCGTCTACTAGCCGTGTGTTGACCCTATTTGCTATGTGAAATCTGTACGGATGCTGCTAAATGCGCATGGATGCTTTTTGCTGTCGGATTCCGATGGTGCTCTGTTTTGCCGTTTATATAATGGTCTCCTTCTCTTGCTAAATGGGAGAAGATTGGGTGCTGTTTGCTACCTGATTCTGATGATGTATGTGCTCTGTTTTGCGATTTTCTAATGGTACTTTTGCTCTTGCTAAACAAGAGATGAATGCTATATTTCTCTGTTCTTCTTGCTGTGAAGAACGGGCATTGTCGGGCTAAAAGTGTTATGGAGTCTGTTGTTTATACCGACAACGCCTCTTTAAAACGTTGGAGTTTTAACTTTGAATTACCGCGGTGGCTAGACTGCGAGGTTGCGTCGATTTATCGATGATTTTTGTTGTCTTTTAGTGTTTTTACCTGATATTTTTGTTGTTCTATACCTGTTTTCACTACAATACTAACGTGGTGAAGACTCGTTCTTAAAATGTTCAAGTTCTACTAACGATTCTTGGCATTTCTTTTTAAACTATCAAGTTCCGACTAAAGGTTTTTGGTGTTTAAAACGGTTCCTAGGTAACCCTACTTATGTTATTGTCTATCAGGTAATAACAATAAATTGTGTGATTTAATAAACAAAAAAATGTGTGTTTAAAAAAAAAAAGTGGGTTAAGTCGTTTTATATAAGATTTTAACCCACACTTACAAAATAATTTTAGCGTAAGATGGTCATTCTGTCTGACCTTAGTGTATATAATAATATAATATATGTAAATATATATTTTTTTCTTTTTGGGTCACTACTGGAGAACCCAGTATCTTTTGCCCACTGTTGGTCAACTCTTTATGTGTTATATTATTCTAACGCGTGGCGCGTAATCACTAATTGCCAGGTGACGGGCATTCGTTGTAAAATACCTACATAAACTCGTGCGATGAGTTATCGCTCATAAATACCTTCACAATATAGCCTATTTGTTGTTTTAAAATGTTTGTTGAACATACATAAATACCTACATAAACTTTAATAACAAAGTGATAAAATAAAATGTCTTGCTTTTTTTGTGCATGTTACTACATCCACAATCTATCTGATAATAAACAATGATTAATATTTATTGGCACTAATTTTAAAATCTAATGTTGAAATGAAGTGTTCTAAATGTAAATTATACGCCATTGTATAGGTACCTACCTAACTACCTACGCCTCACATTGTGCATAAACTCAATGGATATTTTGGTTCTCAGTATATTGACATGGAATTCAATTCCAATATGGTGCATGAGCCATGTGAAGTTTATGCCGAATCGTTGAACTATTTATCTTCTATTCTCGAGAAGGTACACTCAGCTCTGCTGTCGGCTCATCAACGCAATTGTTTATTTTATAATCTTCGCCGTAAATCGGCAGAATTCTTCAGAACTAAATTATATGAATGTTAAACCACTTGGCGAATGGCAAATAAAAGATTTAAAGATACATAAAATTACATAAAATAAAAAAGAATTCTTACAACCTATACATTGTTTATTTTTCCAAACGAATGTTCTCTAATTCATGTTACCGTTTGTAGTAGTGTCTACTATAAATTATTTTTTTTTTGGTTGTGGGTAGCAAAATTTTTTTTTCTCGTAAAATACACTATTTTTTTAAATTGCTGCATAATTATGTACCCAAATGTTATGGAACATTGTTTTAAAAAAAAAACTTACTATAAACTAAATATATTGTTTTTTTTACCCTATGGATCAGTGGTTAAAAGGTCACTGTCAGCCGAGTAAACAAGTTCGATTCTCGATTGTTGTCTTTTCTGGAAGTCTATTTATTTTAATGTTTACTTTGTTGGCGTATTATTTTTTTCGCTGTGCTTTGTTCTGAAGTTCTTTTTATTGTTGTTGTTCATAATTTTGTATCGATTTTATAATCGAATTGTTATTATAGGTACTTTTATAAAGCAATATTGTGTTGTGTGTGATTGACCGGGCGTCGCGGACTCGGAACAGTCAAATAGTACTTATCTAATTAAAATATAGCTAGTTTGTTATTGCGATGCGCACGCGCTCAGTGACGCGCCGGTAGATATATACCGAACTTATGATTCATCATTGTTTACTTTAATAGTTGTTCATTCATCTTGGACAATCGTGGTCTTTGTAATTAAATTGAGCAAAATAATTATGTATTTTGTTGTTCTTTTGTAATTCAACAGTCTGTTTGTAGTCTGCAACTTGAATTTATTTTTGTTTTAACTTTTGTATAAATTCTGTTTGTTATACCTAACTATGACTTAGTATTTTGTTTATCTAGTGGTCAAGGTGCCGAACCCAAGAATAATAATTCGTAGGGCTAGACGTTGCTTCTTATACCTGTAACTCATTCTTAATGACGTCCCTTCATCTCGTGTATTACCCTAAGCGCTTCACGCCTTTAATGGTTGTCTCTCATATTCTGTTGTTATGTTATGGCCTAAGCACTTATGTAGTGTGTGGCGGCTTTATGGATGACGGGTGTGTTAGTTTATCATAGGGCAGTTGTTGCGTGCGTATTGTGGGTAATATATTATATTTATAGCTAATGAAATTATGTAAGTTTGGTTGTTTACTTAAAATACTGACACCACTTCCACTACTTGATTACAGGTAATCCTCAACGAGCTGCTAGCCAAGAGAATTTTCCCTAGGGAAAATTCTGCCCTAAAGAGGGGGGTGTGTGACGTCGTGCCCCTCCGTCTGAACTGTGACGTCGAACGAAGGTGGGAGCCTCTGCCCGCGCGCTCCGCACGCCATATATAAGCGTGCGCTGCTCAATCTTCCCTCTGCTCCAGCTCACGGCCATCAGTTAAGACTTCTTCCTATCAAGACCCTGGCCTTCGGAACACCAGTGAACACCAGTGAACACCAAATATACTTGTCGGACCACGCCCTGAATTTACTCATGTTCTCAATTAGTAAATCTTAGTTTTAAAGTAGCTGCATTGTATCTACCTATATAGGAATTATATTGTGAAGTGTACTATTCTAAAAGTGTTTTCATTTGTAAGTAAAACCTGATTTTCTTCCTTTTTTTGATCGTCGAGTGATTGAGTCTGGCTCACCACCTACAAACCAATCACCCGTGCGACAACACGTATAAACATATATATCTAAGCCAGAAACGTTCACAATACTACCAAACACAACTTTAAAAGATATGTGTATACCTTAGTCTTTGTGTCAACAGACAAGATGCACTCCAATCAATCAACTCAACAAATATATTATTCATATGTAAAAAGCTTGGTTTCTTATCATTACGATCCTTGTATATTTATGAGACGTTTGTATCAAAACAAAGGGCTGAAACTCCGTATAGTAAGTGCTTTGAATTTACTTCAAAACAGTATGATTGAAATCGAGGACATCCTTTCAGTTTGTTTCATCGAGTAAATATAATTTGAGCTATGTAGCAGTTTTCGTGAGAGTCGCTCAAAGGTTAAAGTCTGTTTTAAGTTCTTGTATTCACGTTCAAAACTTCGTTGGTTTTGCCCGAATGGTATGAAGCCATTAGTTTAATGGAATAATAATTGAGCTACTAAATAGTAAAATCAAACGCTCCGCTACAAATCGTGAAGTTAAATAAACTGAAAGTTATTTCAACCCACATATGCTATGCTAAATAAGGCTTTTTTAATTCTCTTATATGGAATTTTATTCCATTATTATACAACACCTACGCTCAAAACAAGAATATGAGTATCGTATGTAGGTTATGGGGGCATAATATCGAAGTAACTGCTTTTTAACCAAAGTGAAATGGATACGGCCTGTATTTGCTATATAAAATATATAAGAAACAGTTAAATAATTTCTATTAAGCATAATTAAACCCGGAAAAGTTTTAACAATTTCAAAACTTTTGTACACAATGAAGTGCTAATTACCTCATTCTCTAACCACGAAACCGAAAGAGTTCCGAAAGCGTCGCTCCATCTCAGTGCGTAGCACCGCACGTCTAAACAGCCGACCTTTTTTGGAAAAGCATATTTACACATTCCAGAACCTCTTTTTCCGATCGAGTAAGACCTCTACAGAATCCAAAAGGGTTGCTTGTTGTCAATTTAAGGTCACCTTAAGGATTCATTCTCCCTTTATGCGAGTGCTTTGCGTGGAATTTACTGGAAAATAAGTAAGGTGCAAGATATTAGTTTCGGTGGCACGTATTTTTTGTTATTAAATGTTTTTTTGTGGGCGTGAGTGACAGATATTTTTTATTTTGTGATGTTTGTGAGCTTGAGAGGTTTTATAGAATAGCTTATGTTAAAAGGGAGTCTGAAATGATATATGTTTAATAATAAAGATTAGTAATGAAATAGAAAAACGTGTAAAAGAATAAAGTGTTGTGTGACCATTCAAGGTGTAGATACTTGGTGGATTGTGGTCCAACAATTGTTATCGAGAACCTGTACGCCTTTTATTCGTTCGTATCACTTCTAACAGCGCGATTGAGGATCTTCATAATCAATCACCGCATAAAGATTTTTGTCTCACAGAAACTCTTGGAAATCAAACACTCAGCAGATGACTTAAATTAATACGCCAACCGTACATTCTTTGATTTTGTTTTTGTTGCTATTTGTCTTTGCCATTGTACGATAAATGAGACGAGTTGTATGTAGCTACCATTTCATACACTTATATAAGAGATATTTAATATATATGTGTCACCGAAAAATAACAAGAACCGTAAAATAAATTTCCTACGAAAGGACTATGGGCAAAAATGTATGAGCTCCGTCCCCATATACCAACACACATGGAATTGATGTCATCATGTACCTTAAGTATCCACTATTTGATTAAAATCCTTCTTTTTACTTAAATATATCCATGGGATATATCCATAAAAAAACAATTGATTATTATTAATTAACCTATATTTCCATTTTACACTTGCAAGTTATTTTAACATTATGGTTATATTACAGTACAAAACATGATTTAGAAACGATATAAAATAAAAATAATGTGCCTACTTTTAATCATATACTTATATTTAAACGATTATGAACGAATAATACGAAAATAAAAAACTAAAGTTGAAAATGTGGGAAAAAGGCTGCTAGAACTGGGCGGGCCATGACAGCCGTATACATGAGGATCGTTTGTTAATATCTCGACACTCTGGGTGCCAGAAAATGGTCGTCGTAGCCGGGGTTGGCCCCGAAAACGGTGGCGAGATGACCTAGATGCCTACCACAAGAGTTGGCTTGTGGTTACAGGCGACAAAAGAGCGTGGAAAGATCTGGGGGAGGCCTTTGCCCAGCAGTGGGACAGTACAGACTAAAGAAATTTAAAACATAACGAATATAAGTGAATGAATCATTTAAATGTATTGTCTTCTAATATTCATTCCTACAGTGCTCATAGTAGGCAAATAACAATGGTCCCCCCCGTGGGATCTCCACCTTGTCGTGGTGGGGGGGCCTAGTAACCGTGGATTGGTGACCCACGGTGAAGCTAAGAGGGATCCAGGAGGGGACGCTCCGCGTGGGCTTGACGGAGGCCTGCGCAGGATGCGTCCAAAGGGGCTGGTGCGAGGGACAGTTCTTCTGTCCCTCGCAGTCGGGTGCGGTCGCGGGAGGAGAGGCGTGTCGGTGTTGCATTGCTGCGCGCCCTATCTCCCGCGACCAAATGGGGGCGCACCATCGTTGCGTCGCGGTGGGGCCGCAGAGGAAGAGGAGATGCGGTGTTGCGTTGGCGTCCTCCCTATCCTCTGCGGCCGCTGGGTGTTTTGGCGGCGGAGCCCAACACCTTCATCCGCCGCCAAGGGGGTTTCGTTCGGGGCCCGCCTGACCATCTGGCGGGCCAATACCCGTCGGGGCGTAGCGAGGAATGCTTAGGTGAAACCCTACCTTCCGACACATGGGTACATGAGGAGCACGGGTTGGTTTTTAGTCAGTAAGAGTCTGACAGTCCCCTTCGTCCTTCCCCCCCAGGGCGAAGGGACTCCATGAGGATTTTCCAACCCGACACCAAAAAAAATAAAAAAAGGCAAATAACAATGGTAATAGTGCGTTAATATTACTGGTCTATTTTATATACTATATTGACGACTGGTTGGCGCCGCGGGAGTGTAAGCGATTGCTACGCCGAAGATCGCGGGTTCGATTTCCGCTCAAGTCAAACACTTGTGTGTATGAATATGGATGTTTTGTCTTGGTCTGGGTGTTTCTATATATAATATGTATGTATTTACAAAATAAAGAAGTATACATGTATGTTTATCTATTATCTAGTACCCATATTACAAGCTTCTGCTTAGTTTGGGACTAGATGGTGTTGTGTGAATATGGTAGAATGTACCATAACTTCCTATAATAGATAAATGAGTAGGTATTTTACAATTAATCGACAATAATGCGTCAACAAAATATTTGTTAAAACTTTAATTACTATGACAACAACATGCATTTGGGCAACGTCGCCATAGTAAAAAAATATCATCTTGCCAAGATGTGTAGATTGAGCTACATTTCATTTCTGTTGATGGGTGGGGACGATTCCGCCCATGGTCCTTTATAAACTTTCGTAGGATTCTAAACGAGAGATAAATTTTATTATTTTACGCCCATATTTTTGTAAATTCATAAACTTACATTTAAACGAGGCTCAAGGCAGCCTATAATAGAGCCACCAAGGTCTGCAAGAGGGCATACATAAGAGCGGATGCACAGCGCATTGCACGGTTTGGTCAAGAACTCTTGTCGCACCCCACGGGCAGCCGGTGCTGGTGATTGGCCAAAGCCGTGCAATCTAATTTCTGCCAGCCTTCACTGCCGCCGTTACGATGCCCTGATGGATCACTGGCCCATGGGCCGCAAGAGAAAGCTGACCTGCTTGTAAATCTCTTTGCGGCCAACTCCCGAATCGATGATCGTAGTGCGCAGCCGCCTCCGATTCCCTACTGCGGAAATTCCATGCCTGATACTAAAATCAGGCAATGCGATGTTCGCGCGACACTGCGATCTCTCGATGTCCGAAAAGCCAGTGGACCTGACGGAATTCCAGCGGTTGTGCTTAGGAAATGTGCAGCCGAGTTGTCTCCAACGCTTACACGCCTGTATCGCCTATGATATGCCTCTGGCGTAGTGCCGCAGGCTTGGAAAGAGGCGAACGTACAACCGATTCCCAAGAAAGGGGATCGTTCTGATCCGGGCAACTATCGACCCATTGCTATCACCCCTATCCTCTGCAAGGTGTTTGAAAGACTAATCAACAACCAACTCGTTCGCTACCTAGAAGATCACTCTCTCATCAATGATCGTCAGTATGGCTTCAGACCGAAACGATCAACGGGTGATCTTCTAGCGTATGTCACTCACCTTTGGGGTGAGGCGATGGACAGGCATGGGGAGTCATTGGTATTAGTCTCGACATCTCCAAAGCCTTCGATAGAGTCTGGCATCGTGCGCTTCTTTCCAAGCTTCCAGCCTACGGCTTGCCGCCTCGATTGTGCAACTGGGTTGCCAGCTTCCTGAATGAGCGCCGTATACGAGTCCTTTGTGACGGTGAATCATCGAAGTTTCTCCAGGTGAATGCTGGTGTGCCTCAGGGGTCCGTGTTATCGCCCAAGCTTTTTCTTCTGCATATCAATGATATGCTCACATTTGGGGGCATACATTGCTATGCAGATGACAGTACTGTACATGGGCGATATCTCGGACACCCTGTGGCTAAACAAGCCGATACTGAGGAGTATAGGCGAACACTTGTTGCTGAGCTTGACCGGGTTCTGAATTGCATCTCGCATTGGGGTGATGAGAACCTGGTCGAGTTCAACGGCAAGAAAACACAGGTGTGCGCATTCTCAGCCAAGGTATCTCCATTCCTTCCCCATCCCTCTCTTCTGGACACTCCACTACCGATTCAAGACAGCCTCAATATCCTTGGTATGGACATACGCAGAAATCTCAACCAGAAGAACTACATCGAGGGTGTCATCAAATCCACATCTCGGAAACTCGGAGTCCTGAACAAAGTGAGGAAGTTTTTCACGCCGGAGCAGTTGTGTCTGTTATACAAGACCCAGGTTCGCTCCTGCGTGGAATACTGCTCTCACCTTTGGAATGGCTCCGCTCAGTACTTATTGGACGCCCTCGATAGGTTGCAGCGGCGTGCTGTCCGTATCATCGGGGATCCAGAGGCCACTAAGACTCTTGAGTCACTGCAATTACGCAGAGACGTGGCCTCAATAGCTGTCTTCTACCGTATCTATCATGGTGAGTGCTCCGAAGAGCTCTTTCAACTAATCCCACCCTCTCCTTTCCTATCCCGAACGACAAGTGCTGGGTTGAGGTGCCACTCTTACACGGTAGAACAGATACCGTCACGCACCAAACGGTTCGGCGCCTCTTATCTCTGCCGTACCATTAAGATGTGGAACTCTTTACCAGTCCACATGTTTCCCTCCACTTATGATCCCGGGTCCTTTAAGCGGGGCGTGAAAAAGCTTTACTCAAAGTCGTCAAGGTGTGGGCCATCATGCCATAATGCCATGCTGGCTGCTGGGATGATGGCCATCACTATGGGACTTCACTGACTGCTTAACATCAGGCAGCACGGAGTCAATTTGATCGGCAGAAAAATAAAAAATAAAAAACTTACCGAACTCATTCGTAATTTAATACGTAAGCAATAGCCGAACCCCATGTGCGCTCTGATTGGTTGAATAAGTCACGTGTTACATTTTCTACCGCGCCACCGCCATTTTCCGCCACTTTTACGAATAAACCGGAAGGTCAGCGATGTAAATGAGGCTAAGTTGACGGAGACCTGCTTCGCAGGGCTCCTATTTTTATATTCAGGGTCAAAAGAAAACCTAACATAACCTATTAAGTTTAACTGATGCCGACATTCAGTATCACCGACCGACCAATCAGAGAGCAGTGTGTGATTTGCCGTATCTTAAAGAAGCGTAAAATTAAAAGCTCTTCTGTGATTGGTCGAACTGTGTAAAATCTTACGAATGGATTTCCGTCAGTCTATATATTTACGACGAGACGTCGTAAATTGATAAATTTACGGAAATATTTGCGTAAAGTAATACAGTTTATCATTCTCTCGTTTAATATCCTACCAAAGTTTATAACTTTCCTTGGAAATTTATAAATTTACATTTCTTATTTTTTTGATGACATATATATCTCCCAACTACATTGCGAAAAAATTAAACTTTATTGAAAACTAGAGAATACCCTCAGATACTACAACTGCAAATTTTATTTAAATTTAACAGTTTTTTCCGATCTCGTGAGAATTTCGGAAAAAACTTTCTTAGCGCATCCTACTGTCCCTGAGGAACCTTCATGTCTTCCTTCCTCATCCTCACCTTCATCTTCTTGCGCCCAATAGTTTTTGCTGTGCCTTGTCCGTTGGTCAATCGGTTGATTTTTCTTGATTTGATTGATCTTGTAACATGCCTTCCCCGTAAACTCCTTTTTTTCAGCGAACAATTGCCTTCAAAGCGAATCGAAATAATTCAAAGACAAATATTATGCCGGTGAACGCAATACAGGGATGTCAGTCACTGTATAATTGATGGCACCGTATACATGTATAAGTATACAGCGTATATAGAGTCTATTTCAAACAGTGGCAAGACAAGAGAGTGACGGCGACACGTACAACCAGTTAATTTATCGCTAAATACATTTTCCAAGTTTTGATACCATTCCTTTTAGCCTAGCTTTCTATGTGAATTAACATCTTTTCTGCCTTTTAACTACCTCTTTAATTTTATTTTGTAAAGTTTCATTTTAATCTAAAATTTCAGTATGTTGCCCGTGTAAAAATAAAGCTGTTATTTGACAAATATCTATCAGTATAAAATATCTAAATGCCGATTTTAGACGTAGACTCTATAATTTTTTCAGTGTCATGTTCATGAATTAACTTATGTCATCATTTAACTGTTTTAGTGGCATTATAAATAAGGTAACTATAGTACCTTATTTATAAAAAAAGTTTGTTCTAAATCTTAATATATGTATAAAATCCTTGCGTTACTGACTGACTGACAGACACGCTACTGCCGAAACTATTGGGCGCAGGAAGCTGAAATTTGGCATGTATGTTCGTTGGGGACCGCAAAACCGTAAGGCTGCACTAAGAAGGGATTTCCCGAATTTCCCACGGGATCGGCCAAAACGGGTAAATTGAATAAAATTGCAGGCGTAGCTGCTGGCGTCCTCTAGTTTTCGTATATACATGATTCTTGGGTGATTGTGCTAAATAAACTAGGCGATCGAAGCGCTAGCCCCAAATGGTAAAAACATAGTTAGCAAATTTTTTTTTCACTTTTAATCTTAGTATATTTTCACAATACATTAGAATATTAGTGACTGCGGTTATCTAGCATCTGCACTTTGTATAATAAACGAAATTCCATCAAAATTCACATTTCCGTCACCAAAAACCAAAACAGTAAAAAATAGGGCACGTTTTTTGCAGGTACCACAGTTTCTATTTACGCGAATCTTCCTTGCTGAGTCTAATAAGAAACGGCAGAAAATTTTGAACGTCAATCTCAATTTTCCGTGTTCTAAATTGGACTCACAAAGCTGTATCGATGAAGGTACCTGCATTCGGTTCCGGCTACATTGACACTTTATAAATAGAGCTTTCCATAATTGACATAAAAAGAGGATGAAATTCTACTATTTTTAAATACTATATATTTGGAGTACTCGTGTTCTAGAGTGGGGATCCCACCTTGGCAAACGTTGTGTAGGACTCTTGGACGCCCTCCGGCTAGGTGGAGTGCTGATATAATTATGTGGCTGGCAGCGGCTGGACATGGCAGGACCAAAACTCAGGCTCAGAGGCGTGCCATCGTAGAGGCCTATTTCTAGCACTAGACTACGGTAGGCTGATTGACGATGATAATGATGATGACGATTTTATCATTGTATAAAATTACAAACGTCCATTCAATGAGCAAAATAACGCCTAGAATAGATACAGGAATTTATTAATCTTCTTGTGGGGAGCGAACCTACACCGTTCAACAAAATACATAATAGACTGTATTTTTATCATAGAACCGCTTGCTACTATTTTCTGGACTCCCTAGTTTTCTACTAAAGTTGTACACTAGTTTAAGCAATTTATTGTGTCCTCCTTTTCTCAATATATTTCTTTTTTATACATTAATTATGAATGAATATACTTATTCCATAGTACTAACACTCTATGGATCAAAGTGTAGTATTTATTCTAGCACTTTACTCCACTCAATCTTACACGAATTTCAAAGTAACTACATAACTTTATAGGCGTCAACCGATTTATATCACAAATAAATACAAAATATTTTATTTATAAGCCATCCGACACGGATATCAGCAACACTAAACGAAAAAATATCCGATATGTCAACTGATTCAACCCTAAAAGGAAATCGGGCGTCATAATTCTAGTATCCATTCAGAGATAACTATATCGAGTCGTGATCTTTGACCTACATCACAGTAAATTCAAAACGTAATCCAGAAGGATCCAACTTATAATTGGTGTGAAAGGGTCTGCAATATCTACTTGTCTTTTTCTACGAGGAGGGTGCCCGATAAATAAAGTGAATGGCGATGGTAGAATACTATCACATGCACCTGTCGATTTTTCAACAAAATGTGTGGAAACAGCTTTTATATGGACGAAGACGTTTTATATGAACAGTTCGGTTGTTTTAATGGACTCTGTTGTACTTAGTGACAGATGTTAATAAAAGAAAGTTGTAAGCAATGGCTGACCAGTAGAGATAATATTTTTATTTTAGATTTTATTAATTCACCTAGCAGCATAAACGTACAATTCTTTGGACTTCTACTGTTTGCTGTTATATTTCTAAGGTATAAAATAGTAGTTTAACAACGCAGCTAAAACTAATGATTGGACCATTGCAGATAAAAATATATTTCTTATACAAAAACCCACCTGTTGGTACGCCCAACGTGACAACACAATCATCATCATCATCATCATCATCATCATCAGCCTTTAACAGTTCACTGCTGGACTAGGCCTCTCCTTTGAAAGGAGGAATTGGCCTACTATACCACGCTGGCCAAACGGGTTGGTACAGGGTTTGTATCAAGTTTTCCTTCTCTTACAGTGATGTTGTCTGCATAATATGCTTCGTCTATCGGCTCTTACGACACCCATGGGATGATATGGGGTGGTGACATTCCGTATTCTTAATCCGTCACCACACGGAAACAACACAATCATCCCACTTAAATATAAAAATATATTTTATTTTATACATACATACATACATACATAACGTCACGCCTTTTATCTCCGAAGGGGTAGGCAGAGGTGTATTTCTACACCCACTTTTCGCCAGATATACTTTAGTCCCACGTAATAAGGGGCGAGCGTATTGCCGTACCGGGCACATTTTCAGACTCCGTGCTGCTACTGAGAGTTTCGTGACAGAAAAACCCAATAACACTGTCCGACCCAGGAATCGAACCCGGGACCTCCCGATCCCCCGCGCACATTTATGCCGCGAGACCAACGAGGCAGTCGTATAGGGTTTGATGTCGAGTTTTCCGTCTCTACGCAAAGATGGTATTTGCATCGTGTTATCCCTTAGACGCCTCTTACGACACCCACGGGAAGATAAGGGGTGGTGACACTTGTATTCTATGCCGTCATCCACACGGCAATATTTTATACATAGAGTAAAAGCAAGTGCGACAAAGACGCGTAGGTCGGAAATAAATCATGTCCAACGTTGGACAATGGTCCGCACTTCCATTACGACACAAAGAGTTGAGCCAACAATGGCTGCTTGTTAATTTCATAGATTTTACTCAGTTTTCGTCTGTATTATCATTCTGCTTCTTGGTTTAAAGTGGCTGGACTTATCTTGAAGTGAGCTTCAGTTTTCTTTTGGCTGAAATCTTTTAGATTACTATCTCGGATAATGTGATGAGGAATGCGAGTGGATGAGATTTTGTCTCCTTTAATTTCCATGCGAAAAGCTTCTTATACACTTTGGGTACTAAACCGTATTGTTAGTACACATCTTGATGTCGCGGCAATTTTTTTGTTCGATGTTTTCATGTGCCAAGTTTCGAATGATTTTAACGAAGTGGACCCTTCGCTAAAGTCATCTCGAAAGACGACGCTAGCGGACAAGCGGTGAACCAGCATTGAAAAGATAACAGTTTTGATATTAGTTAGTGGTAGTTAACATAATTCATTAATATTTCTATGACTTTTGGAGGGTTTTGTGCTAACCGAACAGGCGAGTGAAATATTAAATTAGTGCCTGAATCGTCTCGTCGATCTTTTTAGACAAATAGTATAGATATTATAAGTTGAAGTCACTGTTGTTATTTGAAGTACTACAAGTACCTAGTACTTGAGTTGAATCAAGTTTTATTCAGATGGGCTATTTCTGTCGCAGATGGAAACTTGATTTAATATTATACTAAAATGTCGCTGTTATTTGAAACTAGTACTTACTTGGATCAATTTTATTCAATTATACTATTTCTTTCTCAGAAAATTGATTTAATATTTTAATAAAATATTGAATTAAGCTTCTCTTAATAGCATTTAACAGGTGATTTTACCAGATCTTCATCAATCCCCAGTTTGTAAGGCTCTTCTTATGCGATATAATGACCGAGTTAGGTCATACACTTATAGCCCTAGTCTTCGAGGAATTAAGCATCTTGATTTTAGACTTATAAAGAAGCGTGCTGCACACTATCCAGCCTTAACGCTAAGGGTGTAATGTGACGATGTAGGGAGAGTGTCAAATCTGGTTCCGGACATTTTGTACCCAATCTACTGCCCCCTCAAAAAAGGAAATCTGACTTTAATATTCGCCCATTATAATTTGACACCTTTCAGGTGTTGAAATTAAAATACAGTTTACGGATTTTATCGCGTTGTATTGGTTTCACTGGTTACTAAGTTATTACATTTAAGCCGAATGATCTAGAAACTACATTTTTATTATTAGCCGACGTTTCGAATTCTTTACAGGATTCATGTTCACGGCAGACTGAGGTGGTATTTGTCTTTGTCTTGAATTTAAAAGTTATCTCAAAGTACCCGAACATTTTTCAACTATTGGTGTTACTATCTACGCAGAATGTGCTCACTGTGTCTTGATGTCTTCTGGTGACTTTGTCCTTCTTGGGTTTCATTAGCCTGATAACAGGGTCCCAAGCTGGAGGAACATTCCAACCATCTTCCCTATTGAAATTAGGATGTTTTTTAATTTCAATAGCTTCTCCCTTTCAGGTGTACTGTTTTGAAAAAATACAGATAGTACGTAGACCAAGTTAAATTGGATTTGGTGTAGTAGGTATTGATCAAAGATTTGTTGTAAAGGGTTCAACTACGGTATATTTTGTATTTTTTAGTGGTTGGACGTTATGTGGGGCATTAGGATTGTTTTTGTGGTTCATTTTCTTAACCAGTACTTTTTTCCTTATAATAAAATAGCAGGAGGGACTTTTAGCGATCGGATGCATTTAATTGTAGTTGTATAAAAATATTGTTATGTATATTTCGATATGTCTATAACCATTATTTATCACATTTTTTAAGCTGGCTGAATATAGCTTATCGATGTTTAGACGTGTGGTTTAATTATGTTTTTCTATGAACCCGCGATGACTAGGGAAGTACTACGATTATATATTCTCACATAATATCGACGTAAAGTAACCTATATACTTTTCCGTACCGTCCATCCATTATGCGCATCGATATATACTGTTGTGTTTCGTTTCGGTGAGTGAGGTAACCTTCCCGTTTCCTTCACCCTCATGCCTCTCCTTCTCCTAATATTTTACACATCCAGGTTAACCACGCACTAGAGACTTCTCTGGGGTTGCAAGTGTCCAATTGCTGACGATAAGATGATCTCTGCTCTGCATCCTTTTTTTATATATATATTAATAGGCGGCAAACGAGCAGACGGATCGCCTGATGGTAAGCAATTACCGCCGCCCATGGACACCAGCAACACGACAGGAGTCACAAGTGCGTTGCTGCCCCTTGTGGTTGGGAAAAGTGATAAGATGAGGAGTGGGATGTTGGAGATGGAATAGGGGATAGGGCCTCCGGCACTCTCACTCACCGTGCGAAACGCAACAGTTTAGGTACTGTTACTTTAGGTGGATTTTCTGTGAGAGGTTAGTACTTCCCCGGTTGAGCCGGCCCGTTCATGCTGAAATCAGCAAGGCTCTACCTCAAAAAATGTGTATCCATGAAAACATACATTTTACCAATACTAAAACGACGGGCATTTGAGTCACCGAGGCTTAACACTACAGATCACGTTCTGTATATTATGTCGTTCATACAAAACATTTCACATACCTATGTATGTATCTCTAGTATCTAAATCCAAAGGTAGATTATATTGGGAGCTGCTGTTACCTATCATCTTTAATGGCCATTAACGACACTGAGAGGTAGTCTATCAATCATTTTACCGTTGCACAAGCCGTACAGTCCTATGGCAGCCAGATTATTTCTTAAGGCAGCCAGATTATTTATATCCTGAAATTAAAACAATAAAAACTTGCTTTGATTTATTAAAATGGAAAAGTGCAGGAGTAATGAGTCCCTATTACCCGGAAGAATGTTCCTTCCTCATAGTTATTAAGCTTTCATTGACAGCTGAGATCAGATAGTTGGTAAAAATAGATATTTTTGCAACAAGACAGCAAAGTTGTTTTTTGTTTCGAGTGCTGATTTTGAGTCCCGAGCAAGCGAAGGATTCTATGATTGATTCACGAGCGTAGCGAGTGAATCAAAGTTAGAATCCTGAGCGTGGTGAGGGACTCAACAGCACGAGATGTAAAAAAATTTGCTCTCGTGTAGCACACATAACTTTTCACCACAGCAGTGAGAACACATATTACTTAGGAGACATAGAAATGAACAAGAATAGATTGAATTCTGCATAATCACGTGTTGATTTAACTCTTCTGGTGTTAAAGTACAGTCATCGTCGCTAGTTTCAGTCATCTTTTTAGATTATTTTATATATTTATATAATTTAACACGTTACGCTATACCTACTGTGTCAGCATCAGCGAAATTTTTATTCCCGCTACTTTTTTAAATCGCGTTTTAATACCGCATCCTTGATGTTTATTTTTCAAATGTATCATATATTGTTGTAATTCTAAATAAAAATGTATTGGTTAAATACTAATTTAATACTATTAATTAGACTTATTTTTATTAAACTCCAATAATAAATTATACATGTAAACAATAACATATAAAAAAAAGTAATTTCTTTATTACAAATATCTTTTTTTTTTGCGTTGCCGTAGGTGTTTTCTTTGAGGTCGAATTCCAAAATCGAATTTCGAATTCGAAGGGGTTTTCTTTTTCACTCACTTTTTATATGCATGTGAAAGAGACAGAGCACAGTAAAATTCGAATGTTTCAAATTTATGGCTGAACAATGTCAATTCGTGGCACTGAAGATTGAAAAATTAAAAAGCTACTTTGCCTCACGCTCGAATCAAAATCGCGTTTTGTTCACTGTTGTCTCGCAGCAAAAGCGGCATGTTTGAGCTGCTGAGGTGAAAAATATATTTATATGAATGATACATTTAACCCTTCATAAATAACTCTTTCTATAGGTAAAAACTCGTTCAGGAGTTTTTCTGCTAAAGTATTATCTTAATATATAAAATCCTTGCGTTACTGACTGACTGACAGACACGCTACAGCCAAAACTACAGGGCGCAAAAAGCTGAAATTTAGGATTTATGTTCCTTGAGGACCGTAGGGGTGCACTAAGACGGGATTTCCCGAAATTCCCACGGGATCGGGCAAAACGGGAAATTCGAAAATATGTGCGTGCGAAGCCGCTGGCGTCGACTAGTTAAATACAAAGTCTCAAATCTACTTCGAGCAGGTCGCGTTTTAGATTCTTACGACAATGTTAACAATCAATTTCAGCTTAACCGAAGTGAGTTATGACTGTATGTGTATTGTGTTAAAAGTACAAATCTAATTAATAGATGACTTCATTATATTATTTGAAATCACTCAAGTTTGCTATCTTTTAGTAATATTTTATACATAGACACTGCAGTCACTTTTTAAAATGTAAATACAGAGGAACGTCATGCATTATTTTGCTACTGGCACTCGCGAAAATGCATCACTAGCATTTTTTATTTAATCTAAAATTATTAATTTTTTGAAGTCGCTCCATCAGGTGACATATAAAATACAAAAAGACTTCAATTCCGTCGCATCATGAATGGCAATCTTACAAAGAGATTGTACCGAGAACTGAGAGTAGTATGACAGAAATTCAAAAACTAAACGTTTTTCGTCCGAACAAGAGGGATCAAAAATGAAAAGTATAAGATATTGCTACAGTACACATTGCGTAAGCGGGTATTGTTCGTTTCTTTATTTTTATTGTTGTTTTTGTCATGAAGATCGCGCTATAGAAAGTGATCTTAACTATGAAAAGTTGCGAAACAAGTACAATGGCTTAAGGTTTGTGAAAATGTGAGTTGCTTTTGCATTTGTGTGAGTGGATAGATTTTGTTCGGTACTTATTTGTATAACTGTATTTTAATTTTCTTAACTGGCAAATAACATACGTAAGAAGCGAGTTTTCATATATAAGAAGCGAGTTTTCGTGCTAAAGCTATTAAATTTTGATGTTATCATGGTGTGATGGTACGACTACCCCTCTTCATACCGTGGGTGTCACATGAAATATACGGAACTGGTAATATTTTTGTGAAGAAACGGAGAACTTGAAATTACACCCCATACCAACACGTCTGGTCTTAACTCACAATGTTATTTTGACTAAAATAGGATGGCGTGCAAAATTCTGTACGATGATGATGCAATCAGATATAACATCAAGAAACCTTCCATAATAATTACTCTACTAAAGACGTAGCGATACGGTGGTAACATTGTTTCGCACAACGCCAATTGTTGTAGGATCGATCCCCGCACGGGACGAAATAATGTGCGTGACCTGTAAACTTGTACGGCAAGAGAAACCATTCATTTTCCAAATGATCTTAAAAATAATAAAGGTATGGTATGATGTTACAAGTAGAAAAAGCTACAATTAAGAAAATTTGTAAGACATTCTAAATAACAAAGCGTTACGAATGCCAGCCAGTCTACATTCTTTATCTTGATTACTTATAGTCCGTAGCAGAATTGCCTAGCTCAGCTCAATAGCAATAAATATGGAAGTAGAAAATAAACGTTTAAAAGTCTCCAGTATTTTCCCCAACTACTTCTATTTTAGCAAGATATCAAGCCACTTTTCATATTTAATCATTCAAGATGTTTGTTTGTTGAAAGTTCACAATATTAGTTGAGTACAATCGTTAGCAATGATTAATGTTCCTTTTGACTGGTTGTTGTTACACCAACGCTACACTGTTTGCTTGTATACAATAGAATAAGGAATTTGGTATTTGATTACGAGAAGGCTTGGTATAATGGCTCTGAATGGCTCCGTCGTACTGCGGCGAAGTTGTAGGATTTCTAACAGTATAGTATAAATTGCGTGGTTGAGCTTGGATTTTAGCAAACGCCTAGTAACGTAAGCCTAAAGGCCTTATTACAGAACGAGGTCTAAATATAACTCAGTTGCGTACGTAGTTACGTAATTAGTGCCATCTACCGTACAATGGAGAGGATACAAAACACGTCATCTAACGGGCAGCGATGGAACTACGATGTAATACCGAATCACGCTATCAAAGGTTTTGAACGCCATTGCTCTACGTCCTCAACAATATATTTAGGGTAATGGGTAGTTTATTTGTTTCTTTTTTAATTTGTTTATATTAAATCTGTGTTTCCTAATAAAATAAAAATTAAAGATTAAGACATTTGCTGGGCTAGCGACGTCCAGTAGCCTTTATTAACTAGCTTAGTCAAGATTGAAAGTTCCTTTTAGTTGGCTCGCCACGTCTCTTTCTTTTAAAATAGACATGTTGTCATTTAGGTACCTATTTAGAACTAAATAACGATATTTTATTATTTACTATATATGGTTGTTGTAGTGCGTGAGTAATAATTCAGACTAAATGAGGGATAGATAGGTGCCAAATCACGTTTTTCTCGGCGATGGCGCTGCAGGACATTAGTCTGCCTGTGACCATGGCTGGTGTTTATTTTTTTATTTTAATTTATTTCAAACCTTGCCTTTCTGAAAGCGAGAGCCCATGCCTAGTAGTGCGACCTTTTATATATGGGCTTGATGATGAATTTCTTTTCATTCCGATAAATGGCTCAAATTATAGTCATTAAATTGCACAGATAGGCACTTGTTGTTTTGTTTTTCGTGTGAGTGTGTGGCAAACTCTAGTGTCGGAGTTTTCAGACCGCCCGAAGGCCTCCGACATGGCCTAACGATTCTTATCCTGAGACAAGAACCGGGACCGATAGTTTTACGTGCCCTTCGAAGCACGGTAGCTCTCAGATGTAAATGCCACACTTAGTCTCCCATCCAAGTGGCTACCTGTGCTAGCGTTGCGTAAATTTGCCGATATGTTACGAACGGTAAGCCAAGTCTCGCTATTAGTGCCACTTAATGTTTAAAACGTTTAACATTGTGATATGGGTGTCTTTAACATTCGATTATAAACACTGAATTATTACTCAAATCCGTTAGATTTATGTAAACATTAGGCTACGACACATACATAACTAAAGGCTTAAATTATAACTCTCAGTATTTGGATGAAATACAATTCCATTTCTCGTGAATAATCAAGCCGTACAAAGTTAAGAAATTAGTTTTTATTATAGGTACCTACTATAGAACTAAAATTTTTACTAAAGTTTAAATTAATTGTTGTTTTTAATTATTTCTTTAAAAACAATTATAAACTTCAATATTTCTGAAGTTATTGGCTTGATTTTCTCATTGTTTTGATTTTATAATTAATAAAATACAGATATTAATTTAAGGTGCAAAGCTGTACAAGTGTTAGTAAAAGTTCAATATTTCGAGTAAGTTTGTAAATTACTAATTATTGCTTGAATTTTCATAGTACTACTAGCAAAATCTGTGGATATTCAAACCATCAAGCACAAAAAAAGAAACAATTTTTTTCTAAAGACGAAAGAATAATCAGGAATAATTATATTACTTATTTAGAAATGCATTGTAAGATGCTATTATCAATAAATATCTTTTAAAATGATGGTATCTTCTTGTTATTGTTTTCAGGCACGCCATTTTAAGAAGTATTCCGACTACAGATAACTGCTGACTCTACGTCAGGGTGACAGATATTTGACATTATGTCGAGATAACGGAACATTAAGGTTGATTAAGTAACTTGATTCCTATCAGCTTCCAGTATTTTGTTATTATCATCCATCCCGTCAGACAGTTCAACAAACTCAATTTTGAGTTGTACTTAGGCCTTGTGGAGAAAGTCCCACAATCTATGTACCTAATCCAAATGGATATGTAGGATACGCATCTCAAAAATAAACGTTCTTAGAAGGACATAATATTATCTGATGAAACCTCCTTAATGTAACAATTCTCAGGAAAAAAATAGTAATCTAATTCATTCAGCTTATTAGCCAGTGAATATAGATATAAATAATACTGTAACAGCTGTCTAGCTAGTTAAATAAAAGTGAAATAAGGGTAGACTTGAGCCGAATGAGTTATCTTATGGGCCTTATAGTCAGTTTCGGAGTACGATCGACCCTTTCAAACATTAGCGCTGAGCGAAATAGCCTCCTTAAATGTCATATTATTGTTAAATTTTTATTGCTTCTCTTTATCTTTATTGTATACCTTTATTTTATTAGAATGGAATTTCACCGTAACTGAGAAGTACTGTTGTATCTTTGTGTCTTATTCAGGTTGTTTGATGTAGCAGCACTACTGCTGCAGCTGCTGAGATGATTGTCTCGTCATTATGGTCGGCGTAGGGTCAACAATCAAATGTTACAATATAGTAGCGCTGCTCGTATGCTGTAGTGGTTTAGCGATCGCCTCGCCTTTAAACAACACGCCACGAGACAACACTTTGTGTAATCCAAAAATTGTTTCAATTCTATGTGTACTTCATGTCCGTTTATTGTTTTTTTCTAAAGTCCTCGATGTTCCAGGATTTAGTAAAGTGCGGTAGTTGTCTTTATTATCAAAGAAAACAAATAAGTATCCACCTTATTTTTGATAGTAAGCAGCTTCCAGTAGATTTGATTCAGCCAACATTACATACAAACTATGATGCCTAAGAAACTTAAGTTGACTACGAGGTAGTAGGCGAAGTCGGAATTAGAAAATGAATGTAATGGGCGGAGAAGAGATAATAAGAAGAACGGAAAATATGAATATAAGAGAGATATCCGTGTATATCCATAGTATGCACGGATATGCTGCCTCAAAAGGGCAATAAAAAATAAAGTAAAATGACAGCTCCCAATATCAAAAACATTTAAGAAACAAACACAAAAACACCAAGTATTTTTCTCTGTTTGGCAAATGGTTATTAACAATTTAATACGCTCTTAACATTGAAAAGTCAGTGCTGCCCTTGTGGGTTTAAACTCGAGACCTTATGCATAGCATGCTCTAAGTCTTGCCGACAGACTGATACGCAGAAGGTCGAGGGTCGGTCGGTCTCGGGTTCGAATCCACGGCACGCACCAATGACTTTTCGGAGTTAATTGCGTAATAAATTGTTAATTATCGCTTGCTAAACGGTGAAGGAAAAAATCGTGAGGAAACCTGCATGTCTGAGAGTTCTCCATAATGTTCTCGAAAGACATGTGAAGTCTGCCAGCCGGCACTTGGCCGGCGTGGTGGACTATGGCCTTACCCTTCTCATAGTGAGAAGAGGCCCGTGCCTAGCAGTGGGACAGTGTAAAGGGCTGATGATAATGATGACTTCCATTTTAGCAAGATATCAAGCCACTCTTCATATTTAATCATTCAAGATGTTTGTTTGTTGAAAGTTCACAATACCTATTAGTTAAGTGGAACAATCATTAGCAATGATTAATGTTCCTTTTGACTGGTTGTTGTTACACCAACGCTAAACTGTTTGCTTGTATACAATAGAATAAGTATATAATGGCTTTGAATGGCTCCGTCGCGTCGTACTGCGGCGAAGTTGTAGGATTTCTAACAGTATAGTTTAAATTGCGTTATTGAGCTTGGATTTTGGCAAACGTCTAGTTACATAAGCTTAAAGGCCTTATTACAGAACAAGGTCTAAATATAACACAATTGCGTACTTAATTTCGTAACTAGTGCCATCTATTGTACGGTGGAGAAAAAACAAAACAACACAGTGATATCTAATGGGAAGTGACGGAACTACGAATAAAATTACAAATCGCGCTATCAAAGGTTTTGCACGTCATAAATATACGTTCTCAATAACATACGACGGGTCGCCGACGTCCAGTAGCCTTCATTACCTAGTCAGGACTGAAGGATCCTTTTTGTACTTGGAGCCACGCCACATCTCTTTCTTTCAAAATACATGAGTTAGTCATATATTCAGAACTAAATAACTAAGTTTTATTATTTACTATATATTATTTAGTTGTGTTTATTTTGTGTGTAACAATTCAGGCCTAGTGGGTAGGTGCCAAACCACGCTTTTCTCGGGGATGGCACTACAGAACATCAGTCTGCCTGCGACCGTAGCTAGTGTTTTGAGTTTGAGCCATACCCTTGTGAAAGTGAAAGCCCGTGCCCAGCAGTGGGACATTTTATGTATAGGCTGATGATGATTTTTTTTCATTGAGCTAAATGGAGCAAACTATAGCCATTAAATGGCACATAGCCACTTCCTGTTTAAAGAGTTAATCATTGTGATATGGGTGTCTTTAATATTAGATTATAAACACTGAATATGTGCATTGTTCTGCTAGTTTTATTATATGAAATGAAATGTTTATTTCGCTTGCTGTATGGTAGATTACAGTTGTTATGTATTACGGCTAGCACATCACATACTGCGTCGGAAAAGGTGTCCGACATGCAAAATGTTTATTACATGTAATATTGAAGACAATTTATGCTTAATTTATAGAATTTTCATTATTAATTTTACCAAACATTACCAATAATTATACATTCATGTCATAAAGAATACATTAATGTCATAAAGAATACATTCATGTCATAAATAATTCATTCATATTATAAAAACACTTATTTACCAGTCACTTATAAAGTTTTGTCTTAAACTGTCTTAACGGTAACTCTCTTACACTTCTATGCAGATTATTATAAATTTTTACTGACATAATGTAACAATTTTTATGACAGAGAGCAGTTTTTCGGCTAGGTATTATTAATCTTGTTGGATCTCTGTTTTTTATTTTAGAGTTAAATTTGTCATTAAATGTTTTAAATAATGGACCATGTTCCTTAACAAAACAACCAGCTTGAAAAATGTACATAGACGTCAGGGTTAACATATTAAATCTTTTATACAGAGGTTTACATGATGTGAGCGGACCTACTCCACAGATTGCTCGTAAGCATTTTTTTTAACAACAAATGCTCTATTTACATCGGTAGAGGTACCCCATAGAAGTAGCCCATACCTCAAAACAGAGGCCACATAACCATGATATGCTGTCATAGCTGTCTTTTGTCCTGATGTATATCTTAACCTTTTTATAGCAAAAACAAACTGATTTAATTTTTTACATATTTTATCTATATGTGCTTTCCAACCACAATGGTTATCAATTGTAATGCCTAAAAATATTGTATCACTTACAGATTCTATAATTTCATTTCGGCATGCCAGTTTATGACTAATATTATTTTTATTATTGTAATTAGCAAATGTAATATACTTTGTCTTTGATATACTTGCATATAGATTATTATTTTCTAGCCATTGTAGTACTGATTCAAATTCATTATATAGTATATCCTCGTTATTCTCCTTTTTATCTTCGTGTGCTATTATGAGTGAGATATCATCAGCAAACAAGACGCATTGATGCGTAGTAATGGATGGCAAATCGTTAATATATAGTCAAAAAAAGTAATGGTCCCAATATGCTACCTTGAGGAACGCCGAACTTATTAAATCGACAGTTGGATTTATAAGTGGTACATTCAAGTGCATAATTTAAGCTTTTGATTTCAACATACTGCTTTCGATTTTCTAAGTAACTTTCTAACCAATTTAAGGATGGACCTCTGATTCCGTATGTTTCACATTTTTTTAAAAGCAACTTATGGTCCACATAATCAAAGGCTTTGGTCATATCAAAAAATACCACAGTTACAGGCACCCGTTTATCAATAAAATCTAACACGTTTATATAGTTTTTTTATTTAAAGGCAAACACTGAATTATTACTCAACTGTGTTAGATTTTTGTAAACATTAGGCTACGACACATACATACCCAGCGGCTTAATATATTACTCTCAGTATTTGGGTGAAATACAATTCCATAAATTTTCATGAATAATCAACCCGTACAAAGTTTAAAAATTCTTTTTTATGGTAGCTAGTACAGAACTAAAGTTTTTACAAAAATTCAAATTAATTGTTGTTTTTAATTAATTGTTTAAAAACAATTATAAACTTCAATATTTCTCAAATATTCGGCTTGATTTTCTGATTGTTTTGATTTTATAATTAATATGAAACTACGCTCAATTCAGATTTTAATTTAAGGTGCAAAGGTGTTCAAGTGTTCATAAAAGTTCAATATTTTAACTTTAAGTTTCTGCCATACATATTACTGGAAACAGGCATAGTTCACAATTTAGGCCCCCTTAATGCTCATGTCCGTGGTGTTTATCTTTTCTCATCATTATATCTCTTCGTTGCTTGTCTCCCGCTTTGTTAAGGAGGGAAGTGGATTATTCATTTTCCAACTCCTCCAATATACTTCTGATTAAGTTCGTTGCGGGTTCCAAGACAGTTTAACTTTCCCCGGGACTTCACGAGTGTCAAAACTCGTTGTCATCAATGGTCACTGTTGCTGAACCTGGCTACACAAGTGACACAGTAGTGGGAATGAGGGTGGGATTAGTCCCAATAAAATTTTAACTTTAAGTTTATAAATGATTAATTGCCTGAATTTTTATAGTACTTCCAGCAAAATCATTTTCAAATTTTCATTTTTCAATTTTCCAACCTAGCACAAATGAAAAATGAACAATATTTTTATAAAGACAAAAAAATAGTCAGGAATAACTTACTTATTTACAAATGCATTGTTTGATCCAATTATCAGTAAATCTTTTTAAAAATGATGGTATCTTTTTGTTATTGTTTTCAGACACGCCATGCTAAGAAGTATTCCGACTACAGATAAATTCAGAATTTACGTCAGAGTGACAGATATTTGACATTATATCGAGATAACGGAACATTAAGGCTGATTAAGTAACTTGATTGCTATCAGCTTCCAGTCTTCTGTTATAAACACTCATCCCGTCTGACAATAATTTCAACGACGCCAATTTTAGTTGACAAAAGTCAAAATCAATTATTAATTTAGGCCAAAGTGACGCTTATGAATGTCAAAATTTAAGTTATTTACTAGGTGATTCTACATTTACATTTACTGCCCAATCACAATGCAATAGGTAGAACCACGAAAAAGAATGGGCAATAAAATGTATTATTTGAATTCTATTTGGGCCTTGTGGAGAAAGCAACTTAGAATATGTAGGATACGCATCTTGATGTTCTTAAAACGACATAATATTATCTCCTATAAACCTCCATAATGTAACAATTCTCAGAAGAAAAGTAATCCAATTCTTTCACCTTATTAGCGAGTGAATATAGATATAAATAATACTGTAACAGCTGTCGAGCTAGTTAAATAAAAGTGAAATAAGGGTTCAAACATTTGCGCTGAGCGAAATAGCCTCCATAAATGTCATATTATTGTTAAATGTTTATTACTTCTCTTTATCTTTATAGTATGCCTTTCTTTTATTAGAATGGAATTTCAGTGTAAATGAGAAGTGCTGTTGTATCTTTGTGTCTTATTAAGGTTGTTTGATGTAGCAGCACTATTGCTGCAGCTGCTGAAATGATTGTCTTGTCATTATGGTCGGCGTAGGGTCTACGATATTTTTTTACAATATAGTAGAGCTGCTCGTATGCTAAAGTGGTTTTTGTAGTAGACAACACGCCACGAGACAATACTTTGTGTGATCCAAAAATTGTTTCGATTCTATTTGTACTTCATGTCCGTTTATTGTTTTTTTCTATTTGTCTTTATAATTAGAGAAAACAAATAAGTGTCCACCTTATTTTTGATAGTAAGCAGCTTCCAGTAGATTTGATTCAGCCAGCATTACGTACAAATTGTGATGCCTAAGAAACTTAAGTTGACTACGAGGTAGTAGGCGAAGTCGGAATTAGAAAATGAATGTAATAGGCGGGGAAGAGATTCTCTCCTATCCTCTATTAATATCCAGAGAATGTCATGTAGGTAAATGCTGTTTAACAAAACGAACGTCTCGACTCCATCAGCTTTGACACCAGTGACCGCACCCTACGTGAGCTAATATATTTATTTTCCTTTGTTATCAACCATACGTGTCCCATTACAAATTTCTTTAACAGCCTCAAAGGACCTAACGTGTAAAAAGGCTCGATCCTTGGAATATATTTTTGTGGTATTTGGGTTCCGTCTCTCGGTATTTTTAATCAGATCACTATTGGTAGGTATAGATGCAATATATGGCTGCCTCCGGGGTACTGTGAATATTATATGCGTCTGCTATAGTAGTCCCAGGTTTGATTCCCGGGTCAGGCAAAATTGTTACTGAGATTTACTGAATTTTCAATAGCAACACGGAGTCTGGCAATGCACTCGGTAACGACAATATGTTCGCCTCCTATTGAGTGGGTCAAATTATAAAAGTCATGACCTGGTTAAATATGACTGTAACATTAGGTACACCTCTGCCTATCCCCTTGGAGATACAGGCAAAATAAATAGTTATTTGACTATAAATTACTCATTCCAATAACTGTCTTATCGTTACAAACAAATGTTAATTGAGTAAAGAAAGACATAGAGAATAGAAAAAGGAAAAGCTATGAAATTCAAAGGCCACAATAGTTCTGTCTATGATTCCATTTACTGCATTATTAGGCGAATATTTTCATGAGACAATATACTAGCAACCACATCCGTGAATATAAAGTTAGAAGCGATTACAAAAGTACCTAAAACGCGCGTCAGCTACACGTGATCGGCGAATACTTTTAAACTTTCGCAACTTATGAAAATAAGTGAAATATATTGTGTTTGTCTCGACGTTTCGCCGTAAATAAACCAACCGTCTAAATCGTGGACACAAGATGACTTTCACGTGGTCGATATAAGATATACCTATTGTGGCCCTATTGTATTTCACCCATTGTTTACAGAATCATAGTGGACTTTGATGAAAAAAGTGTAGTTGACGCTACTGATAAATAAAAGTTATATGTTATATATTTAGTGGCCTTAAAAACCGAGTAATTGGGACTCAGTAGCGTGCAGCGCAGGCAACACTGTGTACGAGTCTATTGCTACTATGATCGGTGTTTGTTTGGTCTTTCATACAAAATCGGTTAAATAGTTGCCAATAAAATGTTAGGAAGGTATGTTGTGTAAGCTGCTGACAAATCAGAACGGCATATAGGCAACCTTAAGTTGCTATGAAGGGCACTCAAGCGCTCGAATGCACTGGCAGAAACTGGAATCAAATATATGAAAACGAATTGTGCTATTGTGTTCTCGCGTGTTACCCGTGTGCGCCCACACTTTCAATGCACCTTTTACCTGGGTCATACACAAAATATACGTTCATTTCACTTATCTAACCTCGTAAAGAATTAGACCAAGGTTTACGGCAGCTATCTATGGCAAAGGCCATCGCTATAAGCACCCCGCTGCGATATTTTTATTTATTATTCCGAACATCATTCCGTGAGACTATTCGTTTTAATGGACAGACCATTAAAACGAATGGCCTGCCGACGTAGGTTGTTGGTACAAGCTTGTGCTGCTTTAGTACTATTGAGTAATTTTTATAGGCTCACGCTTGTTTCCCCGAAGAGGTAGGCAGAGGTGTAAAATTACACCCACATTTCACCATGTTATTAATTTGTAGGTGCTACGTAATAGGAAGTGAGGCTTTTGCCTTCGCTTCGTAACTACATAACATTGACACTGCCAATAACATTGCCAAACTCCGTGCTTAGCTCATATCGTGCAAAACTCAGTAACACTTTAGTCCGACCCACGAATCGAACCCGGGATCGAACCCGATCAGCAAACGCATGCGTTATCCAATGGATCACGGTGGCACTAGTAAGTATGAACAATGAAACCGGTGCTGTAGTATGGTGGTCTTATACTGGGACCGATAAATAATTATTATATGCAAGCGAGTTGTTGGTAAGTGTCCCCTTAGAAACAGCACTCCTAAACAAAAAGGCTCATTTAAATACAAAACAAATATTATTTATAAATTTTCTGATAAATGCTACCGCGGGAATTTTGTTAAAGCGAAGTTGTGAACAAAACGGGACTAATAGCGTTTGGTAGAAGATCAGAGACACGGATAACGACAAGTTTTTTTTTTTTTTATTATTACTTTACGTCGATGTTCTCTGTGATTTAAGTCTTTGAATGTCCGGAACGCGGATCCACGCGAGACACAATAGGTTTTTAATTGTGTCTGGCTTTCCGGAATACAAGAGGTTAAGAGAATCTTCGCTTTAAAAAATAGGTACGATAGACTAGTGAAAATACCAAAAAGAATGTTACGAACTCACGGTGCGCACCAGAGATGTTTCGAAGTTATCATAAACATCACTTGCTAACGGTGAAGGAAAATATCGCGAGGCATATCTGAGAGTTCTCCATAATGTTCTAGAAAACATTTAAGGCCTGCCAACTCGCACTTAGCCACCGTGGTGGACTATAACCTAACCCATCTTATATTCAGAAGATGTCCAAAGATTAGAACACTAAAGTCTCGTATTACAAAGTTTTATTGTCTATTCTATTTTGATGACGTGCGTGCTAAGGTTTCGAGAAGTTTTACTTCAGAAGTATATTTGGTAGTTTTCAGAACTTTAGTATTCATAAATTTACTTACACCGCTAAAAGGATATACAGAATTTTACTTTGTCAATATTTTTATTTTTGTTTGAACTAAAATATACACATATTATAAATTATCTTCAAGGTCGCCAGCAGTCGATCCACGTCGACGAGTTGTCGTCGAGATTCAAGAAGCATTCTCTCTCCTCTTTTATTTTCTATTTTTATAAATCTCTTAACTCAAATCTTCAGTGCGCTTACCATTTGTATGCGGATGACTTGCAGATTTACTCCAAAGTAAGTGTGGAACACATCATTGAGGCGATCGACAAAATCAATAACAACTTGAACGCTATATTGTCCTGGTGTCGCAAGTTTGGGCTAACCGTTAATCCTAGCAAGACCCAAGCCATCATTGTGGGTAGTCAATGGATGTTAAAAAGAGTAGACTGATCGATCCTGCCGCCCATAACCTTTAACGAGACCACCGTCGATTTATGTCCTGCTGTCAAAAACCTTGGGCTACACATAGACACCACGCTGAATTGGCAAGTCCAGGTAACTCAGGTGAGTCGAAAGGTAACCAGTGCTCTGGGCGCTCTCTACCGTCTAAGGATCATTCTACCATCCTAGACAAAGACAATGCTTGTGCAGACTTGAACTTTCCCCCTCATCGACTATGGTGATGTATGTTACTTTGACCTGAATGCAGACCTGAATGAGATATAATTTTATGGCTCAAGTCTTATCTAACAGATAGGTATCAGCGTGTGGTAAAGGATGGATACTTTTCAGATCCTTATTTGGCTTCATCAGGGGTACCCTAGGGTTCACACCTAGGGCCTTTATTGTTTGTGTTATTCATTGACGACATAGTTAGGCAGGTTAAACATTCGAAGTGCTTACTTTTTGCTGATGACCTAAAGCTATATAGAACTGTGAACTCGGATATGGACGCTCATATGTTACAAGAGGATTTGTCGCGTATTAATAACTGGTGTGCCTCAAATAGGATGACAATGAACGCTAATAAATGTCATCATATTAAGTTTACGAAAAAAATACTACCAGTTTCTACGCTACATATAAGCTAGGCAATGTTATATTAGATGAGGTTAGTTCTATCAAGGACCTGGGTGTCATTATGGATAGCTAAATGAATTTTATTAGTCATATTAATAGTGTAGTAAGTGATAGTCAAAGAATGCTCGGTCTAATAAAACGCGTGGGCAGAACATTTAGAAACATCAAGACATTACAGACTCTTTACTTCGCGTTGGTCCGTAGCCGTCTTGAGTATTGCAGTCAAGTATGGAACCCATCTTATCAGGTGCATATTGATCGCTTGGAGAGGGTGCAAAAATCTTTTACTCGGTACCTTGTACACAAGCAAGCTAATACCGATAAGCGCGGCATTAATTGGAGAGCAGATTATAATGAGCGACTCAAATATTTTAAAATGGATTCGCTGCAGAAGAGACGTTCTTATCTTGATTTGATATTCCTACAAAAGGTCATTACGGGAAAGATTGCCGAACCTTATCTTCTGTCCAATTTAGATTTTTACCTTCCTAAGGTTAATAGTAGGGTTACACGTAACAACACGTTCGTGTTACGTCGAAACAGAACAAATGTCGGGCAATTTTCGCCCTTACAAAGACTACAAAGAAATTATAACACACTACAAGATAAATTTAATTTGGACATTTTTCATAACACCCCATCGCAACTCAGGCGTCAAGTACTGCAACCACAAACGTGATTCGATTTGTTATTTTGGTGTAAATGTTTAGTAGAAAGTTTTTAATGATTATTTCTTTTATTATTGTTTTTGCTTTGTCTCATAGTATTGTAAAGTACATACTTGTTTATGGTAAATGTTGTCTCACACCTGTTATTAGCTCTTAGGCTAGATAGTTAAGACTTGATTAAAAGATAATTTATTGTATTTTTCGTCTAAAAGCTGTTGGTGTGCCAGTATAAATAAATAAAATAAATAAATTTCAAAATAATATAAATAATTATAATTAATGAAATTTTTTTTGTGGTATAAGTAAATTGATGAAATCGCAGATTTTTTGAATCCTTATTTATTTATATCTTTAAACAGCATAAAAAATTTCAATGTCTCACAGCACAAGTCATATGCACCATCTTCATTAATATTCATAAGCAAATAAACAAGTAACGAACAAAAAACAAGCACGTGCCAGCCCCCAAAAATATGTACCTAGTTACGAACTAAGGCGATATACGTAACTAGGTACCGCTCTTCCCGCGTCCTACCTCTTGCCCACCGCACGATTGACCCGTCTAGACGCGTTCGTCGAACGACTGTATGGATTATTTGACTGTGCTAATAGGTAACAAAAAATATATTAACATACTCATTAACATAAAAATTGCAGGCGCTTGTACTAAATTATCTTTATTTATATTATGGTGAATAAAAGTTATGGAAAATGGCATTATTGAAAACGAAAATTATAGCAAATACATTTATGGATTTAAATTATTATGACACTTGATCGATTATGACCAATGGAATTATTGAAAGTCATTTTATGTCATTTCACGATTATGGCAACTGAAGCGTTATTTCTAATGAAATTATGGCAAATACCATTATGACATATGAAATTATGGCATTTTAAATTATGGCAAACATCAGTAAACCATCTGAAACAATTTCTTATGAAGGATTATTTCTTGGTAATTGCATGTAATGTAGATTTTCTTTATGAAGCTACTTAGGTACCTATATCACAGAAAGTTTGTTATCAGCTGTAAGTATATTCTCTTCGTAGAGAATCGATTAGCTGTGTGTATTTTTTTAGTCGCCCCTTAAGACACCCACGAAATAAAATGGAGTATTGTATTCATATTCGTCACTAGACGGACGTTGTTAGACTTCCAAAATTGTAATTCGTACTCCATTATTGGATTTTTTCATGCTTATAGGATTAAAATAAAACATATTTCTTTAGAAAAAAATATCTACTTTTAAAAGATTATTAGATATAATTATTAGTATTCATTCGCCATAAGAGAGGGCCCATAATTGTTGCTCGTGTATCTAACGCAGGTGTCTACACACTCCTCTTGAGTTTTAAATGGATATCTAGTGCCACCGCATCCTCGGTAGTAGAAGAAATAACAATAATTCTTGGTATGGTCGTAATAATAACTGTAAAAAAAAAATTAACTAATCAGTAACTAATAGTAGTCTAAGTTCGACCATTTCAAATTCCATCTACATTTTTAGAGACTGCTCTCGCATTAGGTTTAAAGTCTGCACAGCAAATTACAGACGGACACAGAGAAAGTCGAAAGAACAATTTATGGATCATACAAAGTGTTTTCTTGTGTGAAAATATAACCAACAAAAAGCTAATATTCTGATACTAATATATAAAGCTGAAGAGTTTCTTTGTTTGTTTGCTTCTCAGGAACTGCTGGTCAGATTTGAATAATTCTTTTAGTTTTAGATAGCCCATTTCTCGAAGAAGACTTTAGTCTTCTTCGAGAAATGGGCTATCTGCTGGAAAGCCCGTGGCTCATTGCAAGATGTTATATAGCCTAAAGGCTATATAACATCTTGCAATGAGCCACGGGAGTGGACCAGAAGGCTTTAATATTGCGGCCTGAAAGTCTAAGCCATCCCCACTTTGTCTCAAACGCACTTCCACATTAGATTTTCACTTTCCATACATTTCCGCTTTAAGAAAATGAATGGACTCTGCATAAGGCTCGCTCTTTTCTGTTATTCATGACATTTGATTCTGATGTTAACTTACCGCGGAAGGCGCGCAAAACAAATTATATTGAACGGATTGGGCAGTCGAGGATAACATTTTTCTAAAATTAGATCTGAAATCAAAATATCTCACGTTACTTGCCGGCCAACTAGTTAATACTCTTCTTATTCCAAAATTTACTCACTAACCTTCCTCCTCTTTCTTGGTTGTAAGATAAGATTAGAATATACTTTATTGCACACCAAAAAAATGTTTACATCACAGGCTTAAAAACTACGAGTAATGCACAATCGGCGGCCTTATCGCTAAGTGCGATCTCTTCCAGGCAACCTTTGGATGGACAGGAATGATGTTAGGCGGTGGTCTGTAACAATCGCCATAGGTCGCGTCCGATGGCGTCCGGCTTCTGCTGACGCTGGACGCGGCTTCCAGCGTTGTTAGCGATGGTCACTGAGGATTTTAGTTTCTCGCATGCGCTCAATGTGAATAGACGGGATGAACAGACCATTTTAAGAGTTCTTCTCGAATAGGAGGAGAATGATGATCTTAATAATTATTGAAACAGGAGATAATAAAAAGGCGTCACGACCTTTTCATGAAGAGAGAGGTCGAGGGTTGTTTTAATACGTTGATAAAAAAAAACATTAATATAATATTACGGTCTTTATCGCTGGCATCAAATAAAATTCTGTATTAATTTAACTGCTTCTATCAGTAATTCATCTTGCTCCTTTGTAAATTTCATAATTTTTATGTCTTGAGCGCGGCGTCCGTTACGCCTGATGCCCTGAAATGACTGCGTAGGCGGCGTACGACCTATTGATGCGGCGCACGGCGTTCGTGCGCCGCGTCGGGTGTGTGAGAGAGATCACTATAGTGCATTTTCATAGTAAGCATTCGTAGGCCGCGTACAGCGTCACGTCGGACGCCACCTACGGCATTTCTTACAGACCACCGCCTTAGCAGTTTTAAGAGGCGATGGTGTAATTAATACGATGAATAAGCAATATTAAAGATATAAATAATAAACATAAATACATTTTACATAAAAATACTTACAAATACATTTATTAAATATATACACGATACAAATACATGTAATTTTATTTCACTTGGAGATTCTCGCAGCTATTCACGTGGATGTAGTAAACTATGGTTTGACTAGTTAAAATAAACAATACCAAACAACTGATACACATGCTACAGATTACAAATATGGCTAAGTTATCAGACAACTGAGGGTCTAGTATGAGTTTGTACACGATTGTCACGGTGACGATAGACTAGTCGACGGGAACAATTTTCATACATTTTCTAAATGCGCCCCCTAGCGGACTCTATCGATCGCTACTCTCCGTTAGCGCTTTTAGAAAATGTATGGAAATTGTTCCCTCGATTAGGCTATCGTCACCGTGACAATCGTGTGCAAACTCGTACTACACCGTCAGTGGTCTGATTACTTAGCCTTATTTGTAATCGCATAGCATGTGTATCAGTTGTTTGGTATTATTTATTTTAGACCCTTTAATAAACATATTCAAATAACTTTATAATAATATTATTTTTCGAGACGCTTCAGACCTAAAATCTAGTTTGATATGTATTTTTGTAAAATCATTTAAATGTGTTTTGTGCATCTAAATAAATAAAAAAAAGACCTGCAGGCAATTTAGAACAAATAGCTAAATATTGCCATTAGGTGAGCCTGAATGCAGGCAATTGACGATCTCATTACCTCAGAAAAGAACGTCTGTGATGAAGGGTAGTAGGATATAACTATATACAGGCGTAGTAGAAGTTTTTGTGAATGTATCACTGCAGGTCGACAGAGGAATACCGCGGTAATTTTAGTGTGTAGGCCCGATCGCCCCTAGAGGAGGGTCATACCTTTACAACGAGCTTCAAATTCGTAGGAAAGGAACCATGAAATGGTAGGGAGTGGTGAATAGCGCACTTGAAAGAACCCAAGTTGCAAGTACGGCGCGCATGTCTCGGGATTCGGTCCATTATAACCTTAAACCATGAGAGGCGGTAGGCAAGGTGTTGCCAATTTCGGTTCAACATCATCAAATCAGCTGATAGACGACCTCTACTGGATATAAGCCTATAAATATTTATCATCAGCCTTTAACAGTATACCTCCTGCTGGATTAGGCTCCTCCTTTGAAAAGAGGAATTGGCCTACTATACCACGCTGGCCAAACGGGTTGGTATAGGGTTTGTATCAAGATTTCCTTCTCTTACAGTGCTGTTCTCTGCATAATATGCTCCCTCTGTCGGCTCTTACGACACCCATGGGACGATATGGGATGGTGACATTCCGTATTCTTAATCCGTCACCACATGGACCACTTGAAGTTTGAAATATTTACTTACCAGCATTACTAAACACAGCCACACATAAGAAAATACTATACAAATAAACCTTCATCTTGAATTTATCCAACGTACTTTTGAATCTAGTGAAGTGTGAACAATCAATAAATTATCTAGACGACTTAATGGTTATTTTATACTTGTTAGTTAATTTCTAATTAGTAGAGTGAGTATATTTTTAATTGAGCATATAATTGAGCATATATTTTTGATTTGATTAAATTAGGTAATATTTTTTACTAACAAATAATAGATGACTTTCACTTGGTCGATACAGGTTACCAAGAGGATTTTTTTTCACCCATTGCTTATAGTATCATAGTGAAATTTGATGAAAAAATAATACTTGTCCAGCAGCTGATAAATTAAAGTTGTAGAATTAAGCAACACTGATGAGAGTCAAACTTTGTACTAACATTTAGTGGCCACAAAAACCAAGTAATTGGGACCCAGTAGCGTACAACGCAGACAACACTGTGTACGAGTCTATTGCTACTATGATGTGTGTTTGTTTGTTACTCTTTCATACAAAAACGGTTAAATAGTTTTCGATAAAATTTTAGGTAGGTATGTTCTGTAAGCTGCTGACAAATCAGAATAGTATATAGGCAACCTTAAGTCGCTATGAAGGGCACTCAAGCGCTCGAAGGCACTGTCAGAAACTGGAATCAATTATATGAAAACGAATTGTGCTATTGTGTTCTCGCGTGTTACCCGTGTGCGCCCACACTTTCACTGCACCTTTTACCTGAGTCATACACAAAAGATACGTTCATTTCATTTATCTAACCTCGTAAAGAATTAGACCAAGGTTTACGACAGCTATCTATAATAGCAAAGGCCATCGCTATAAGCACCCCGCTGCGATATTTTTATTTATTATTCCGAACATCATTCCGTGAGACCATTCGTTTTAATGGTCTGTGCCCGTCGACGTAGGTTGTTGGTACAAGCTTGTGCTGCTTTAGTACTAGTGAGTAATTTTTATAGGCTCACGCTTGTCTTCCCGAAGGGGTAGGCAGAGGTGTAAAATTACACCCACATTTCACCATGTTATTAACTTGTAGGTGCTACGTAATAGGCAGTGAGGCTTTTGTCTTCGCCCGGTAACTATATAACATTGTCACTGCCAATAACGTTGCCAAACTCCGTGCTCAGTTCACATCGTGCAAAACTCAGTAACACTTTAGTCCGACCCGCGAACCCGATCAGCAGACGCATGCGTTATCCAATGGATCACGGTGGCACTAGTAAGTATGAACAATGAAACCGGTGTTGTAGTATGATGTTCTTATAGTGGAACCGATAAATAATTATTATATGCAAGCGAGTTGTTGGTAAGTGTCCCTTTAGAAACAGCACGCCTAAACAAAAAGGCTCATTTAAATACAAAACAAATATTATTTATAAATTTTCTGATAAATGCTACCGCGGGAATTTTGTAAAAGCGAAGTTGTGAACAAAACGGGACTAAAAGCCGTTGGTCAGGGATACGGATAACGACAAGATCTTGCGATAACCGAGGTGCATACTAAGTGACCTATTTATTCGGATAATTAAAAGAGGCACAATTAAAATAAATAATTTTTATTCACCCTTTTTGGCAATGCTATATATTTTTTTTTTGTCATAGGAGGGAAACGAGCAGACAGATCGCCTGATGCTGCCCATGGACACAAGCAACACTGGAGGAGTCACAGGTGCGTTGCTGCCTCTTTTTGTTTGGTTTGGGTAAAATGATAGGAGGAGGAGTGGCATTAGGGCGATTGGGCTTCCAGCACTCTCATTCACCGAACGAAACACAACTGTATAGATACTGTTACTTTATGTCGATATTCTCTGTGATTTGAGAGAAGCTTTGCTTTTAAAACAAGTTACGATAGACTAGGAAAAATACCAATGCGAACTCTTGGCGAACACCAGAGGTGTTTCGAAGTTATGTAAACATCAATTGCTAACGGCGAAGGAAAACATCGTTATGCGTATCTGAGAGTTCTCCATAATGTTCTAGAAAACATTTAAAGCCTGCCAACTCGCACTTGGCCACCGTGGTGGACTATAACCTAACCCATCTTATATTCAGAAGATGTCCGTGCCCAGCAGTGGGACAGTGTATCAACATGACTTATGGTGTATTCGCTTTTCAACGTAGGTTTTAACGGGTTAGGTTAAAATGTTGTTAACTTTTCGATTAGTATTGATTGTGAGTCATTTCTTTTGTTAGCATGTTGAGTCTTAGACAGTTAAAAACCGCCTTGTACGTGAGCTAAAGATTAGAACACTAAAGTCTCGTATTACAATGTTTTTATTGTCTATTCTATTTTGATGGCCTGCGTGCTAAGGTTTTAAGAAGTTTTACTTCAGAAGTCTATTTGGTAGTTATACAAGGTTATATAGCGGGTCTTACTCGCGATAAATAATATATTTAAGGCATAAATACCGCCGCGACCACGGCTGAAGCAAGTCAGCCGAAACATTGGCAAAAACCGAGGTATTTATGCCTTAAATATATTATTTATCGCGAGTAAGACCCGCTATATAACCTTGTGTAATGTATAATAATCGCGAAAGTTTAAAATGGTTTATTTGGTAGTTTTCAGAACTTTAGTATTCATAAATTTTCTAACACAGCTAAGGGGATGCATAGATTTCCACTGCGTGTTTGAACTAAAATATACTATATTATGTAGAACTGAAAAAAGATAATTTATCAAAGGTTTATGTTTCAAGCAACTCTTTGAAAAACAAATTGATCAGGTTAACATATTTGTCACTCGCCTGCACTATTATCACTCATGTGAAAGGTACAGTCGAACAACTTCCCGCTCGATTACCATAAGGGCGAGAATCACTCAGCAAGACAGCGTCCCTTCCAGTGCTACTTTACACGCACATTGACACTAGTATACAAAACCAGTTTCTAGTGTGCATCGACTCTATGAGCGAGCCAAGGGATTTTTTTTCAAACTGGTCCAGCGCCGACATTTTTTTGATTGTACATAAACAGAAACTGCTATAGGTACATTACATACAAGGTGTTGAAAACACATTAACTATTTACTTGTGACGCTTAAGATAATTTCTTACCATAAAAATACAGATTCACCAAATATCGCTTCGAAATACGCAACTACTGATGCAAGAGGGTAAATCATTGTTCTCAAAGTCATCTATGTGCGTGCGTCAATATCTTAACCAAAAGAAATAGATGAAATGTATTATATTAAATCGACATCACCGACACCACATCGACGGCAACTCGGACTCCAGACCAGACTAAAGAGGCTTTTTAGCAACCGATCAGCAGTGTTAGTTTTATAAAGTCTTCATTGCGTAGAATATGGGTCTGGAAAGACTGCACATAGTACTTGATGTATGACCTGGCTAAGTTGCAGATACATGTTGTCCATATAAATGGACACCGAAAATTGTTATAAAAATTACTACGGAAAAGCTGGTAAGCAGTAAGCAGATGCTCTCTAAAGTTTGAGAAAGTTTTAGACGATTTGTAATTTTCCAATACTATGGACTTAGGAAATAATGTGACCGAATGGTCGTGTTTCTGATTCCATTAGCACCTTGAATTCACTGAACAGAAAACCACGAATACTACTAATTTGGAAGCGAAATTGCTTTTTGTAGATATATAGTAAAAAATACATTTTATTTGTACGCAGCACACGCAAAACTATGAAATGAAAGGTACGTGCAGAATGATGAATGTGGTGATAAATTGCGGTTATTCAGGTCATTATTTCAATTATGCAGTTAAAGTTTGTTCACTTTCAATAATGTTGACATTCAAGTGACTTTAGTACACGATGTAACTATTATAAAGAATTTCTAAATTGCGTGGACGTGCTTTTGAGTCAGTTGATAAATATCACAGAACAAATGAGTGTAGTAAATATACTTGATGTCAGCCAAAGCGAAGATGAGCGAAGATAAGCGGTATTGTTTGTATTTATTTATGCTTCGTAGTATCAGTTTCAGTGACAGCTTATTGGAAATTCCATCAGACTGCCATGCAGAGAGTATCGAGTTCGAACCCATTGCGCGCACTAAGAACTTTTCCGTGCTATGTGCTGATACTGGTCTAACCCATGAATTTGACTGTCAAAGATATTCATGACAGCTGAGACCGACGGTTTATTGTGCTCTGCAAGGCCCGGGACGAGAGATAATTTACAATTCAATACGCACATATCACCGAAAAGTTATTGGTGCGTGCTGTGGTTTCGGAACCGATATCTTCTGCATTGCAGTCTGTTGGTATCTCTACTAAGCTAGCGCTGCACAATTGCGTTGTAAAATCAGTAATAATATTCAACCTTTGAGAACTTAATACCGGTATTTCTCCAATACTCGTAACATAATCTACAGACGTCCAACAGTGCCCGTTCCTTTGCCATAAAATTATTACTGTATATGTATATCGTGTTCGGTAAGCAAAGGTAAGATGTCTCAATTTTCTTACAGGTAAACGGAGAGGCGGAGACAAGATGAGATACGGCACTGCGAGTTATGAAAATCGCAACTATTAATAAAGATATACGGTTACATGCAGCTGAGACAAGGAACTATGTATATTGGCTTGCTTTGTAGGAAATAGGTGGTATGTACTATTACGTTTTCGTCTCAGCGCCAGCCATCTACGCTTTGAGGAAGAACGGTATTATATTCATACTATTGGTGATCCGCAGCTATGACGGAGCTTTACGCGCAGCTGCGCATGCAGGGGGTGCAAGAAATTTCCCGAAAGAAGGAAAATATTTAGCGAAATATTTTCTTTATTTTGGGCAATTCCTTCTAAGTGCACTCTTACGCTGTTCAAGAAATATTCATGCCGAATTTCAGCTTCTTACGTCCAGTAGTTTCGGCTATGTGATGTCTTTTAGTCAGACAGTAACGTAAAAATGTTATATGTACAGTATAGATTGACAGCTCCCGGCTCCAAGACAGCTGATCAGAGGTCCCGGGTTCAATTCCTGGGTCGGGCAAAAGTGTTACTGGGTTATTCCAAATTCTCAGTAGCAGCACGGAGTCTGGTGATGTGTCCAGTAACGGGAATAGGCTCGCCCCCTATTACGTGGGACTCTGCCTACCCCTTCGGTGATACAGGCGTGAGTCTATAAATAAATAAATCAAATTAAATTTCAAATATGTCCAAACATAACAATGTTATTGAAACGCAAAACTGTTGAATTTTATACACGCACGTTGGCCGTACCTTAAACCCCTACTTCGGAATTCAGACGGCAATGCCTAAGGTCACCCAGACGTGTTCACATACATAAATTCAATAGTAACACATCTGTGAACCAAAAAACTTGCGAATGTTTGAAGTCTTCTTATTTAAATCTTCAACGGGTTCACAGTATATATTTTGTACGTTCGATTTTTGGAAGCCACTTTTATATGTATTACGTGGTAGTCTAGTCTAGACTGCCTCGTTGGTCTAGCGGCATAAATGTGCGCGTGGTATTGGGAGA
Organism: Euclidia mi; assembly: GCA_944739405.2. NCBI lineage: Eukaryota > Metazoa > Arthropoda > Insecta > Lepidoptera > Erebidae > Euclidia > Euclidia mi. The sequence goes on along the minus strand of OX123191.2, from coordinate 8,487,859 downwards.
TCTCGGGTTCGATTCCCGGGTCGGGCAGTGTTATTGGGTTTTCCCGTTAGGAAATTCTTAGTAGCAGCACGCCGGAGTCTGGTAATGTGCCCAGTACGGCAATAGGCCCCCTATTACGTGGGGCCTAAAAATTCATGGCGAAATGTGGGTGTAATATTACACCTCTGCCTACCCCTTCGCGGATACAGGTGTGAGTCTATAAAAAAAAACGTAGTAGTTAGTCAACGTATCGAAGGAATACAGTCTCACCAAGTTGGTCAAGTCAGTTTTTCTTTTCACCACAGCGAACGCGTAATGGTCACTAGTTCAGATAAGCAAACGTCTATAGCCTTTTACTTTCTTTTTTAAAAGACAATTCCCTCACTAGGAACAAACCCTGTGTCGCAGGGGACTTTAGAAACATTACACAAAATGTTGGAGATTAAAACCCACAACCTTCAACGCAGTGTCAAGCGGCGAGGCGGCCGCTTTTACCACTACGCACACGGTGCATGCAAAGATGCTAAGAACGCTCATGACAACAATTCTAGGGAAATGGATACGCCGATGAGACACTTGCATTTACTCGCATATCCTCTTCCCTTTCTCATCTTTATAGAAAACGAAGGAAATAAGGGCGGGTGGGAGAATCTAGATGTCTAGTGCTCGCGCTTACGTAACGATACGTAAGCCCTGAAATATGGCTGCTTTAAATAATGTAGATCTTCAATGCAAGAGCGGTTATTTCTTTTATATTAATCAGTTTCAAAACATTTATGCAAGAACCAGTGTGATACAACCAATGGTAGAGACCATTCATACAGTTTATTTCATCAAAAATTCTGTTCATCGTTTTAGTGTCATTGACCCGTCTGTTATACTTTTTGTTCCAGAAAAGTATAACTAAGTATATTCTATTATTGTTACATAATTAAGGAAAGTACTCGTCTATAATTGTATAAAATGAAGCATCGGACATTACATTTCATTTAGACTTTGTGATTTTACCAAATTTTTCCTGTTACGTCAATGTTTTTCGAGGTCAGTCCGTGGTGAAATGAGGTATTATGAATAAACACGTCTTTCATAATTCCAATTTAATTTTAGAGTGTCCCTCTTTTGAACATCTTTTGAAATAAGATATTTAATGGATAAATTCTGTAAGTAAATCGTCATAAAACAGATATTGAAGATCTTAATGAAGATTCTCCAACCTGTTTATCCTGCTATGGTTTCGTTTTGAGGATTACCAAAGTGAAATGGCACGGAGTAGCTTGCTAAAAGAAAAGAACATTGATCTGCTCACTAGAACGAGGGTTTAAGTCTCTTGACAAATAATTCGGGGTGCCTGAAAGCAAATGTCACTGATGATGCCGACCACAAAAGTGATGGTGAGACGGCCTTAACGTCTTCTTTCAGGTAAGTCGACCAGACTAAGATAGCTAGAAACAAAATGCAGTAAAGAAGCAGTCACGTATGCGCAAATTAGATATACAGTGACTTTGAAGTCCTAAAATCACTTGTGTTCTTTTGTTCTGGGCAGACCTAAAATCCAAATTTCATGTTCTCATATTTTTTAGTTTAGACCCTGCAAGTCTGACACGTCGAGTTTTTTCTTCGCCCCTACCGCAATGCCTGAAGACCAAAGTCTTCAACCAATGCGTCCTACCTGTTTTGACGTACGGTGCCGAGACGTGGACACTCACAGTGGGACTAGTCCACAAACTAAAAGTCACGCAGCGAGCTATGGAACGGGCTATGCTTGGCGTCTCTTTGAAGGATAAAATCCGAAACGAAGTTATCCGACAAAGAACCAAAGTTACGGACATAGCTCACAGAATCAGTAGGCTCAAGTGGCAGTGGGCTGGCCATATCTGTAGAAGGACTGATGGCCGATGGAGCAAGCGTATCCTAGAGTGGAGACCACGTCTCGTCAAGCGTAAGGTAGGGCGGCCCCCGGCTAGGTGGACCGACGACCTGAAAAAGGTGGCTGGGACAGACTGGATGCGGAAGGCTGAGGACCGTGTACTGTGGCGCGTGTTGGGAGAGGCCTATGTCCAGCAGTGGACTGCGATAGGCTGATTGATTGAAGTCTGACATTGACAGTCTGGCCAACTGAGTTCATAGTTACTCGTAAATATTTATATAATTAGTTTCTATCTGCGTATTGGAAAAAATAATCCATATACTGTTCTGCTCTACAATTTACACAAGTGAATATTTCATCAAAATTCGTTCAGCAGTTTTTGCGTACAAGAGTAACTAACATCTCACAAGCCATCCATCCTTTCGCATTTATCGTAGTAGGAAGATAGCAAAACAGTAGCGAGATGCATTTAGCAAGCTCCGATCTAACCAATCCACTAGGTTAAACTGTCGGATAAACTTGGATAAACTGAACAGCCGGTGCATTGTCCATTGATTTTCAATAAGTTGGTCTATTATAATTAAATTCATTATATCGAAACGAGTTCGTACACAATTGTTTTTAGTTTTCAGCATAAATTCAATATGCAAGGTTCACGCTCCAATGAAATATGGAAACAAACTTGCTGAAACAAAGGCGAATTCAGCTTCATTTTAAAACAAATTCCTTCGATGATTGTCGGTTTTATTCACAATTCATATTAAAATGTGCTCAATTTAGGTTGCTGTTCAATGGGTCGGTAATCAAGTGATTTCTAGAATTAAAAATAATGGTAATAGCCTAAGAAATAAAATATGGTTAACTGACCTCAACTTAAGCAAATTTTGTACTTTTTTTAATAGGCATGCCTGTATCCCCGGAGGGAAGTAGGCAGAGGCGTGATATTACACCTACATTTCATTAAGGATTTTATAGGTCCCACGTAATTGGGGGCGAGCCTCTTGCCGTTACCGAGCACATTGCCAGACTCCGAGCTGTTACTAAGAATTTGGAAAAATTCAGTAACACTTTTGCCCCATCCGGGAATCGAACCCGGGATCAGTAGACGCATACGCTATCCACTAGAGCACGGAGACCGTCTAGTCTAAAACGTTTGTACTAGGACAATAAATCATACTTTTACATACATCATCATACATATACCATTTACTTATACGGTAATTTATCTTTTAATCATGTTAATCATACAATTATTACATTGTTCGTGTGGTGACGGATTAAGAATACGGAATGTAACCACCCCATATCATCCCATGGGTGTCGTGAGAGCCGACAGAGGGAGCATATTATGCAGAGAACAGCACTGTAAGAGAAGGAAAACTTGATACAAACCCTATACCAAACCGTTTGGCCAGCGTGGTAAAGTAGGCCAATTCCTCCTTTCAAAGGAGTGGCCTAGTCAAGCAGTGGATTGTTAAAGGCTGATGATTTGAATCGTACAAAGATTTGTCTTGAGTGGGAAATGAACGCGAAGTACGGCTAACCACTAGTATAGCTTCATATAATGAAAGCTCAATAAAACTTTTTTGTTACTTTTTAGGTTTCCGTACCTAAAAGGTAAAAAACGGAACCCTATTACTAAGCCTCCGCTGTCTGTCTGTCTGTCTGTCTGTCCGTCCGTCTGTCCGTCTGTCCGTCTGTCTGTCTGTCACCAGGCTGTATCTCATAAACCGTGATAGCTAGAAAGCTGAATTTTTCACAAATTATGTATTTTGGTTGCCGCTATAACAACAAATACTAAAAATAAAAAAATGAAAATATTAAGGGGGGTCCCATACAAAAAACGTGTTATTTTTCGTATTTTTTGCTCAAAATTACTAACAGTAACAGGTAGACGCTTTAAATTTTTACAGAATATGTAGTTTTATATTACCTTTCAAAATAAATAATTAAATTAAAAAAAAGTAAATAATAAAGGGGGGCTCCCATACAACAATCGTAACTTTTAAGCAATTTGTTACTCAATCTTAATAAACAGGTAGAAACTTCAAAAGTATTTAAGTATACATACAACGAACGTGATTTCCTTTTATAGATGATGGTACGGAACCCTTCGTGCGCGAGTCCGACTCGCACTTGCCCAATTTTTTATTTATTATTCACAAAGCATTCAGAGCGGTTGAATCATTTCTTCTATAAGAAAAAAAGCAATCAGATCCCTGTTTCGAATCCTAACCTTTGGTCCTTTCCCTTTCATTTGAGACAAGATTCGTTTACCACAAGCCAAGGTAAGTCACACTCGGTCATATGTTCCCAAACTCCAAAACAGATAATAAAATACTCATAATACATGCATGAAAACAATATTTTTTGCGTACAAGAGTAACTAACATCTCACAAGCCATCCATCCTTTCGCATTTATCGTAGTAGGAAGATAGCAAAACAGTAGCGAGATGCATTTAGCAAGCTCCGATCTAACCAATCCACTAGGCTAAACTGTCGGATAAACTTGGATAAACTGAACAGCCGGTGCATTGTCCATTGATTTTCAATAAGTTGGTCTATTTTAATTAAATTCATTATATCGAAACGAGTTCGTACACAATTGTTTTTAGTTTTCAGCATAAATTCAATATGCAAGGTTCACGCTCCAATGAAATATGGAAACAAACTTGCTGAAACAAAGGCGAATTCAGCTTCATTTTAAAACAAATTCCTTCGATGATTGTCGGTTTTATTCACAATTCATATGAAAATGTGCTCAATTTAGGTTGCTGTTCAATGGGTCGGTAATCAAGTGATTTCTAGAATTAAAAATAATGGTAATAGCCTAAGAAATAAAATATGGTTAACTGACCTCAACTTAAGCAAATTTTGTACTTTTTTTATAGGCATGCCTGTATCCCCGGAGGGAAGTAGGCAGAGGCGTGATATTACACCTACATTTCATTAAGGATTTTATAGGTCCCACGTAATTGGGGGCGAGCCTCTTGCCGTTACCGAGCACATTGCCAGACTCCGAGCTGTTACTAAGAATTTGGAAAAATTCAGTAACACATTTGCCCCATCCGGGAATCGAACCCGGGATCAGTAGACGCATACGCTATCCACTAGAGCACGGAGACCGTCTAGTCTAAAACGTTTGTACTAGGACAATAAATCATACTTATACATACATCATCATACATATACCATTTACTTATACGGTAATTTATCTTTTAATCATGTTAATCATACAATTATTACATTGTTCGTGTGGTGACGGATTAAGAATACGGAATGTAACCACCCCATATCATCCCATGGGTGTCGTAAGAGCCGACAGAGGGAGCATATTATGCAGAGAACAGCACTGTAAGAGAAGGAAAACTTGATACAAACCCTATACCAAACCGTTTGGCCAGCGTGGTAAAGTAGGCCAATTCCTCCTTTCAAAGGAGTGGCCTAGTCAAGCAGTGGACTGTTAAAGGCTGATGATTTGAATCGTACAAAGATTTGTCTTGAGTGGGAAATGAACGCGAAGTACGGCTAACCACTAGTATAGCTTCATATAATGAAAGCTCAATAAAACTTTTTTGTTACTTTTTTATTATTCACAAAGCATTCAAAGCGGTTGAATCATTTCTTCTATAAGAAAAAAAGCAATCAGATCCCTGTTTCGTATCCTAACCTTTGGTCCTTTCCCTTTCATTTGAGACAAGATTCGTTTACCACAAGCCAAGGTAAGTCACACTCGGTCATATGTTCCCAAACTCCAAAACAGATAATAAAATACTCATAATACATGCATGAAAACAACATATTTTAATTAAATAACAGCTAGACACAAAACAAAAATAAATGCAGCGATATCACAAAATTTTGTTCTGAATGGGAATCGAACTTACGACCGCTGGTTTGGCAGTCAGGGTCATCAGGATCACTAACCACTTTGGTAGGTCTGTCCAAATTCTTTTGGTTATTTTCGATAGAGAAATTTGCCTGTAAAATGTATGTTTTTTTATTATTTATTCATTTGTATGTGTACTTGTGTAGAATACAGAAGTAGGTACTTAGATGTGTTATGCATAAGTTATTATATTGAATAAGTTTCCAGTACTTATTAACGGCGAATTTTGTAACTGAGCACAAAGTAATCTCAAACGATTATTTGACAAAAACGATGTTGACATTTCCTTCAGTATATCAAAACTTGATTTGATAACAATTAATTGGAATATATTTTGCAAATTAACAGTAAAAAGGGCTGATTGACAAGAATGATAAGTTGTGACTGCCTGCGTGGTCTATTGGATGGCGTATACGCCTGCTAATCGAAGGTCCCGGGTTCGATTTCCGAGTCGGGCAAAATGTGTTACCTACTGAGTTTTTTCAAATTATCAGTAGCAGCACGGAGTTTGGTGATATATTACGTGAGACTTAAAAGTTCATGGTGAAATGTCGGTGTAATATTACATCTCTGCCTACCCCTTTTGGGATACAGGCGTGAGTATATTAAATAAATGATAAGTTCAAACTTAAGGATACTTAAGTTTGAAAGGTACTGATGCCCTATAACGACTGTCAAAGGCTTAACGTGCTCTCCGAGACACGAGGCAAGCCATATTTAACAATTCAATACGGACATAACTCCGAAAAGTCATTGGTGCGCGCCGTGGATTGGAACCCGATACCCTCTGCATGGCAGTCTGTTGGTATCTCCAACAGGCTATCGCTGCCGTCTAAACTTGCTAAAACTGTGCTGGGTTCAAAACTCAAACCTAGACAAATAATGTGGTCACCCTTAGGACTCCATTATTCCCAGCTAGGGTAGATTTGCGTGACCCCGCAGTTAAGGTAAGTAAGTGTCTTACTTACCTTAACACCACAGCAGTTTTAGAGAGATCTCTTTTAGGAATCGGTACCTATAATTAATTGAATTCAGTAGTTTATTCAAATCTTCGATTGGTCTTGCCGAACATAAGCTTATAGTGATTACTAAATATTGTTAATTACTATCAAGCATTTTCATTTGACAAAATCGTCTTTTTATAGAGGGAAACCTCTTCTGCCGTCGATTTGTACCTAAGCTAAGCTATCACTGCGTTCCACTCTTTACGATATAAACCTCATTTCACAAGTCAACTGATTCATGTCGAAATAATACACAGCGAGACTGATGCTATTTACCGTTCATTTTTAGAAGTAACTTTTACACAGCCTGAGACTGAACCCAGCTTATTGAACCAACGAAATTTTAAACCGAAAAGGTAAGTATAATCGTGGAGCGTCGTCGGTGTTACGAGCCTCACCAAAAATAATTACTCTAAATTTACCACTATGTTTTCTCGCCAAATATATTATATTATTATTTTACCCTCATGCTGCTATGAATAAATGATTCTGTCCAACGTATAAAATTCATAATAAATTATTCATAGAGGACACAAGGTGACATTAACGAAATTCAAAGTCAAGTCGATTATATTACAGGTGCTAGGTTAATGAGCGTGCCCTACAACAGACAAATCACGGCGATAAATGGATGTCTATTCTTTATAAAATCACAATTTTAACATCTTCTTTCTCTTAGCGTTATCCCAGTTTCAGTCTGGGGTCCGCTTTCTAGTCTAACTGGATTTGGCTCAATCTTAGCTTTTCCACGGAGCGACTGCCTGTCCGACCTCCGCAACCCGAAGGGATAGCGATATTCCATGGTTTAGACTAGTGTCAGTTTATTTAGAAGGTACTGACGCCCTGTAACGACTGTCAACGATCTTCATGACAACCGGGACCGACGGCTTAACGTGCACTCCGAGGCACGAGACTCTCCGAAAATCACAATTTTAACATACAAACCGTAAACTGAGGTCGCATTAGTCTTTATGTTTTAATTGTCATGATATTTGCGTTAACACAAGTCTATTTTACGCAACGCAAACGCACGCAAATTAATGTAAAAGAACAAACTACTACTAGTCGATTGACATTTTAACACTACGTTGCATAACCTAACCTAACCTAACACAACCTTTATTATCTTGAGTTACTTCCGGTTTCATTTCATATAAGAGTGAGAGTCAGACATGGTGAAGCGATGTACGAACATTTATTAGGTACCATTTACTTGAAAAGTTAAAAATGAGTGGTATTTTTCAACCCATGTAAAACTAGCTTTAGGCATCACATTATAAGTAGGTACAAGAATAATTGGGAATATTCTCAAACTTTTGCAGCTCGTACACATTAGTACTTATCATCTCGTGACGTTATTTAATTACGCGATATAGACACGTTATATAAATGATAGTACTGCAATAATAACTGTTTAGCGAGGCCATTTTCAAATGTTTTGATGACCTCAACTCCGCTAATCTATAAACTTTTGCGCGATCTGCCTATCGAACCAGAGGGCCTAGCAAACTGGCATACGCTTCTGATTTCTACTTTCGCCCAGGCTTGAATTCCCTCTTCGGTGACCACGTGACACACGTCTATGTCAGTTCCCTATAGTTTTGCTCTTAACAATTAGCGATACATACATACATACATACATACATAGACTCACACCTGTTTCCCCGAAGGGGTAGGCAGAGGCATATTAAACGCCCACTTTTCGCCAGTGTTTTGATCCCACGTAATAGGTGGCGAGCCTATTGCCGCTTATCGGGATATTTTGTTTGCCAGAGCCTCGTCCGTTGATCGGCCGGTGCACTACTTGCAGGTGAGGTTGGCTTGGGACCCTAAGTTCTTGGTGGGAACCCTATGTACCTTATATATTAGCGATATCTAATCGAAAGCCATTTGGCTCCAGGCCCAGAATCTGGTTGACAAGTTTCATCTCAAGCCATGTAGTCGACTGAAATAGAAAGTAAGAGGCGATTTCGAAATCGAAGAAACTGCAAATAATTAAAAAACAAAAACCAACTTAGTTTCAGGAATCAAACTAAGCAAAATATAAGTACGGGTATCATTCCATTTAATTCACTTCAGATGATAATGAACATAAAAAATATGCAATCAAATTGTAAACCGCCACCTTTTTCTGAAGTTGGTTGATAAATATAGGTGATATATAATTGTATAACAATTACCTTTCACCTTGTTTTGTTTTTCGTGTGAGTGAGTCGCCAACTCTAGTGTCGGAGTTTTCAGACCGCTCGAAGGCCTCTGACATGGCCTAACGATTCTAATCCTGAGACAAGAAGCTTTACGTGTCCTCCGAAGCACGGTAGCGGTCAGATGCAAATGCCGCACGTGGTCACCCATCCAAGTGGCGTCCGGTGCAAGCGTTGCTTAACTTTGCCGATCTATTACGAACGGCAAGCCAAGTCTCGCTATGAGCGCTACACATTTCAACGTATTTAACAGATGTATTTCACATCCAAAAGCTTAGAATTTAAACGAAAATGCAAAAAGTTTCACTTTGCACCACCTTTAGTAAATAATGCATTCATTAGTAATTAAACTTTGCTAACAACGAGAATGAATTTCTCAACACATAAAACAATTGTGCTTACAGATTTAATAAAACAGAGTTTTAAAATGCAAGATTTAAATTCAAATTTACATAGGTAAATATAGACAGTACTTTAAATTTAAATCTCTTTAAATTCGTAATGGCTAAACAAGTTTACAAGTTTTAATATTGTTTAAAGTTTTGTGAATAACCAAGTTTATGGTTGTTCAAGCTGTAAAGAAACAGTACTAAAAACTTATTGTTTCGGCGAACCGAATATTCCTGGGCGATTTGGGAAAAGTGGACTGTAAGGATTTGGATTCTTATCGACTAGGAAACGAAAGAGAGGAAAAGTGAGTGGGTATAGGATATTCTAAGGATGCGGAAGGATGAGAGCACACCTACCTTGCACATCAGTCTTCTTCTTCTCTAATGGCAGCCTCCTGGTGTCTTCGAGAATCCTGAAGCTGCGTTGAATCACTCCACAACACTCGCGCGTGGTTTAGTTCTCGTTATATCCCGGTTCACTCGCGGGCGGTTTTTTGAGTTTTTGGTATAAAGCGGGAGCGGTAAAAATACAGCGATGCGGCACATGCGTTCGTCGCGACACGGATTATTCTAGACTGTTCTGTAGGCATGCCTTGGGAGCGGAGCGAAGGAGACAAAAGGATCGCTCGCATTGGACGAGCAAGCGTGGAACGATTGACGTCGATGTAATTAGTTATCGATAGAAAGGTAGATGGCGCTACCACTTATTGTGATTTTATAACGCGATGAGGCATCTTAAACCTCATACAAATTACTTCTTAAGGTACGCACTTCATAAATAATTACCTCGGAGATTTCTTAGAGTGTGTATTAAAACACTAAAGAGCTTAAAAGTCTCGAGATATTTCATAAATTTTATTAAGAAGCTAATTTTTATGCTCTGTGCTTACAAATTAAAACTGAAAATTTAGTTATGATTGAAACATGGTGACCAATGTGTTGCAGTCACGGCTGAATAACTTAGAGGAACATGTGACGCTTATGAACGAAAATGAAATTAATAACTAGCGTGCTCCATCATATGGTGAATCGCTTAACACTTTCACTGTCCGACCGCCAGACACAATAGAAATTCAATTGTCCTGAGCCACATGTGGTTCATGGGACTGGGAATGGGTTAAGATCAGGTGAGATCATAATAACACTTATAGATTATAATAATAAAGTTAAATAATTTAAAAAGGGTAGTTGTTGATGTGGACACCCACATCAACACGCCTACAGAAGTGGCAGGTCAACTGACTCAGCGCTGCATTCCGTTGTGGGAACCATTGAAACAGCGCTTACCAACAAGTTAATGACACTGGGGGCCTTCATCGACATAGAAGGTACCTTCGACAAAACTTAGTTCAACAGTATCAGCCGGGCCCTCGAAAAGTTTGGAATTGAGCAAACCCTTAGTGGCTGGATTGATCAACTGCTGAAACACAGGGCAATACAATTCACGGTAAACTCCACCACGAGGGTCATAGTTGCATAGGGCTGCCCTCAGGGAGGTGTACTCTCACACCTGTTGTGGAACATTGTGGTGGAAGATCTGTTACGGAACTTAAACGACAGACGATTCTACACGATCGGCTATGCCGACGACATTACCATCCTGATCAAAGGTGATTCAGAAGACACGATCCGCAATCGGATGCAAGCAGCCATCAGGATCATGGAGAAATGGTGCAACCAACATGAACTGACGGTTAAACCCAACAAAACGGAGCTAGTACTTTTCACCAACAAAAGGAAAACCCATATGTGCAAAACACCAAAACTCTTTGGAACGGAGCTTACCCTATCGAATGAAGTCAAGTACTTGGGCGTAATACTTGACCATAAGCTAAACTGGGGAAAGCACATCAGCACTAAAACATGCACAATCTTCTGGCAATGTTGGAGAATCATAGGTAAGAAACGGGGTCTTAAACCATCTATCACCCTGTGGAGACCCACAGGCCATTGTACGCCCCATGCTTACATATGGTGCAGTAGTATGGTGGCCACGCACGCAACTAAGCACAATCACAAAAAAACTACAGAGCCTTCAACGCCTAGCCTGCTTGGCCACAACAGGCTGCATGAGGACCACCCCAACAGCCGCCTTGGAGATACTACTGGACTTAAGACCGCTGCACCTAATGATCCAGCAGGAAACTGGCGGCTGACAAGCTCGGGCTATGGAGAAAGGGTGATCGAATTATCCACGCACGCCTAAAAGGCACTTTAACCAAAGAAATCCCGATGCTAGAGGCCGCTTGCGATCTCATCCCTAAAACTTTTGCCTGTGACAAAAAATATCGCATCCAATTACTAAAGGAACACAAAGACAGCTCTGGTATACACGAAGTCAGTGTATACACAGACGGCTCAAAAACGAAGCATGGGACAGGTGCGGGCGTATTCTAACATGACTTAAATATCAATATCTCAACATCCCTTGGCACTCTTAACACCATATTCCAAGCCAAGTGTGTTGGGATAACAAGAGCCGCAACAGCAATCGCGTCTAGGAACGTAAGTGACCTGTCTATACGCATTATCACGGACAGTGTCTCTGTACTACAAGCTCTCGGCAGCAACTGCTTTAACAGCGGCCTCATCATGGAATGCCACCTAGAGCTGCAAAAGATTGTAGAGAAGAATCGGGTTACGCTGCAATGGATTAAAGGCCACAGCAACTCCGCAGGTAATAACGCCGCAGACCAACTGGCACGCCAAGGATCGGACACAATGATAATGGGACCCGAGCCGATCGTACCGATACTGGCAAGCCAACTCAAAACGTGGCTACGCGAGAGAACCACACTTGAACACGAAAAACAGTGGGCAGATATAAAAAAATGCAGACTAACAAAAGATGCTATGCGACTCTCGCACAAGCTGCTGCATTCTAATAGGAAAACTCTTAAGCATCTGACAGGCATAATAACCGGCCACTGTCCACTCAACAAGCACCTATTCAACATAGGCTTTACGGACAGTCCACTGTGCAGGGGCTGCATGGAAACCGAAGAAACACCCGCTCACGTCATTCTGCACTGCACAAGTGTGAGCGATCAACCGGCAAAGCTGCTGAACAACCCCAGAACCATGTGTGAGGCTTTGAATGACATCAGCCAACTAATGGCTTTCTGGAAGGAGCTAAGGTGGTATGAGTAGTCGGCGTCAATCAAGTCACCACTTACGCACAATGGCCCAAATAAGTGGCTAAGGGCGGGAAACCCACGAACAACTAACTAACTAACTAAGGGTAGTTGTTTCTCTAACCTACAATTGCTAATGCCAATTGTAGTGAAATACTTATGTTTCAGAAGTGATGAGATCGCGATGTGCTTGTGTTATGTTTCAAAAGTGATGAGATTGCCAAGCTCCTTACAAAGTAAAGCTTTCTTACCGAGCGCGTTGATCTGAATCAACCCCGGTCTCCCCGTCAAAGTGGGATACATTTATTTAAAAGACCCAGTTCTTTGCTAGTTGCTGCTGGTTCCCAGGCAAAGCCAGTTCATACGATACCTTAATTAAACATTGTCGTTCACAAAAATACTCCGTCAGGTCACCTTGTTATCACTAGGAAATATTTTTATATACGAACAGCACAGCACTCCCGCATTAGGACTAAATCCTGTGTCGCGGGGGACTTTACAAACATACAACTAACGGACACAATGAACACCCAGACTCAAAACAATAATTTGTGAATTTGTCACTTGCCTGCTCTATTTTCGCTCGTACGAAAGGTACATAAATAGTAACCGATATACATCACACACCCGAGGTTTAAAACACATTAACTATTTACATAAGTAAATAGTAAGAAATTATAATTATAATAGTGTTACGTTCATTCATTGATTCAGATACATTTGTGGGTAATTCAATAAAATAATTATGAAAGCTCGACACGTTTGACACTGACAGATATGACAGGCAACGGTCAGTGTCAAACATGCTCGAGTGTCAGCCAGCCATTCGATTGCGATCGTTGAAGTGTGAAGCACGGTGCTTTAGTACGGACAATCATCTTGTAAACTGGAGACAATAAACTGATCTTGGATTGTTGCCGTTTGTTTTCCTGAAGTCCTTCTGAGCGTCTTTTAGCTTAGAAGTGGGATTACAGCAAAAATATACCGTTTTTGCAACGCCCACCACAGTTTGAAGTTCGAGATGAACGGCCTTGAAGAAATAGGACGACGCAGGCGAGAGACGCCCTCGAGACATTCCACCCAACCAGAAGAGCGAAGTCCAAGGGTTCATGAGGTTGATCGTCGCAGCCGAAGCCGTACGAGAGGCAACAACCAACGAGGTGACACACGATATAAACGGAGTAAGAGTCGAAGTCTCAATGACGGTGGGGTAAGTAGGCGTTTACACCGTAGCCGCACTTGGCAAGGCAGTGATCGCCGCAACCCAAACCTTGGTCACGGAGAATCGGATGATGACGAAGACTTGTATCAGAGGTTGCGTCAGCTAGAGGATGAATTGTCCAAGCAAAATGAACGTTGTAGATGTATCGAAACGTCAACTAGCGTCAACCTCTTCCGCACGCTCGCGGCAGGCGTCCACCCCTCCTAGAAATGACGTAAAAAGCCCGGAACGCAAAAAGTTAAGATATTCTGATCACGACGATTTTTTCCAAGAGTTCGTTAATATTTTTAAGGGTAGGGACCGTGGTCTTTCTTCTTCATTAAATAACGTCATCCCAGAGTTTGACCCACTCTCTAAAGAACAAACCATTGATGTTTGGTTAAACAAGGTAGACGAGTGTGCAGAGATTTACAATTGGAACGACAAGCAAACGGTCCACTACTCCCTACCTAAGTTGACTGGACATGCCAAAACCTGGTATCAGGGCCGGCCTTCTATTAAGCATACGTGGTTGAAATGGAAGAGTCTGTTACAAGAATCCTTTCCATCAACAGAAAATTACGCTGAATTACTGACAGAAATGCTCAACAAAAAGGCACGCCCTGGTGAGTCACTTGAGTTTTATTTTTCTCGAAAATTAACTTGCTTAATCGTTGTAAAATATTTGGGAAACAATCGGTGGACTGTATTATATATGGTATAGAGGATAAAGGTGTTCGGTTGAGTGCACAGGCAGGAAAGTTCGATAAGCCCGAGGAAATCTTAGAGTTTTTCAAAACGGTTAGAAGTCAACAACCACGGGAATTCCATGACTTTAAGAGGGATGCTCAATCAAAATATACGCGACCTTCAAACTTCGTATCAACCTCTACTAGCACATCTCAGCGCTATAACAGTGCGAATAGGGGTTGATCTAGGGGAAGCGTGACTTGTTTCAATTGTAGTGATTCTGGTCATATGAGCTGGCAATGTCGTAAGCCTATTAATAAATGTAGCGAGTGTAATTTTTTAGGTAATAACTCGAGTAATTGTCCTAAAAAGACCAGTACTACTGGAAATAACGCTAACAATAATGTTCAAACCAATTTTATCCAAAATAAACCTAAAATGTGCTCGAAGTTGCTATCGATGCTATTGAAGACGATAAATACAAGATAGGCATTAAAATAAATGGCGTAGATACACCATGTCAGGTAGATTTAGGCAGTCAGGCCACGTTAATCCGGAAGAATGATGCATGCAAGTTGAACATCAAATGGGAGGCGGTGCAGGGTGCACCATTATTGAGAGGACTAGGTAACGTCACCTACCTTCCTATCGGTAAAGCACTCGTTAGTATCGAGGTGCAAAGTGTCAAGGAAGTAGATGTAGAAATACTTGTCGTCGACGACTCAGTCATTAATGTGCCGGTTTTACTTAGACATAGCTTTATGGAACGCCCTGGATTGAGAATAGTCAAGACCGCTTCTGACCTATTGTTCCAAACTGTTGTAGTAGATAGGATTATCAAATTAACTTTGATTACTGTCGATGATGTTAGCGTCGAGATCGGTAAACTGAAGGCGATAGTTGTTAGTTCTAGCGGTGATAACTATAGTGGCAACGTTTACGTAGGTGGGTCGATTAGGGGAAAGCCAGGTTTAGAATACTATTTACTGCCCGGCGAGTACTAGCTGAGTAATGGTGTCGGTCGCGTGCTGGTTCAAAATGTCGGGTCGCAAGCTCTTCGCTTTAAGCAAGATTGTCTAATCTCTAGGGCAAGAGTTGTGTCGCGAGATACTACGCTAGAAATTCTAAACACATATCAGACTACTGACAGGACCCCTCAAACTGACGTGAATTTCGGATCACAACTCGCTCTCGACGAAAAAAGGCGGTGTCGGCAGTTGCTGTCAAAATATAAGTCTTGCTTTAGTACACGACTTAGGCTTTACCACAATTACGGAGATGGAGATACACCTTTTAGCTTCAACGCCGGTTGTTTATAGGCCTTATAGGTTGTCCTACTCAGAACGAAAACATGTTCAGGATATGGTCGATGAAATGGTACAGAATGGAATAGTACGCGCATCGAGTTCACCTTACGCCAGTCCTATAGTACTTGTTCAAAAGAAGTCGGGTGAGAAGCGATTGTGCGTAGATTACCGCGCGTTGAATAGACGCACAAAACGTGACCATTACCCACTTCCACGCATAGAGGACCTTCTGGACCAACTCTCTGGGCATTCTTTGTTTACGACACTCAATTTGGCCTCTGGGTACCACCAAATACCTATAGCCGAGGGATCCAGGGAGAAGACCGCATTTGTCACACCCGACGGACAGTACGAGTACAATCGCATGCCCTTCGGATTGGCAAATGCACCTGCAGTATTTCAACGGGTAATTCATAAAATCCTCAGTAAAGCTAAAGTCCCATATGTAGTTATTTACATGGATGACATTTTAATTCCTTCAAGGACATTTGATGAAGAAATAGAGCGCCTCGAGGAAGTCCTACAGCTATTACAAGAAGCCGGTTTGACCCTCAAGATGGAAAAATGTCAGTTCTTTTTAGAGAATGTTGTTTTCCTTGGTTATGAAGTTGACAAGTCAGGCATACGTCCCGGAGAGCAGAAGGTTGAGGCGGTGTCCAAATTTCCCGTTCCGCAAAATCAAAATGACGTTAGAAGGTTTCTTGGTTTAGCTGGGTTCTTTCGTAGGTTCGTTAGGGGCTTCGCTCTCATAGCCAGACCTCTGACAGAGTTGCTCAAAAAGGATGTTGTTTGGCAATGGGCGAAGGCCCAGCAAAATTCCTTAGACACTTTAAAAAGGGTACTTACCGAGCGACCAGTACTCGCATTATATGACCACAGCGCGGAAACGCAATTACATACTGACGCAAGCAAGTTCGGGCTAGACGGCATCCTACTGCAGAGATCTGGAAATGATCCTTGGAAGCCTGTTTCATATTATAGTCGCCAAACTAGCCCTGATGAGCAAAAGCTTCATTCATTCGAACTCGAGACACTTGCAGTTGTAAGCGCCTTTAATAAGTTTCGAACCTACCTCTTAGGTATAAAATTTACGATAGTTTCTGACTGCAACGCTCTGCGATCAACCTTTACAAAGCGAGATCTAGTACCTCGTATTTCGCGTTGGTGGATACAGTTTTTAGAGTACGATTGCGACATTGAGTATCGTCCAGGCGAAAGAATGGAACACGTGGATGCGCTAAGCAGAGGTGCCACCATAGTAGAACAGGAACCGGTTCACGTACTGGACATAATGCCCGTAAAAGTTGATGACTGGGTTACAATTGTTCAGTCAGCAGACGATGAGGTTCAACGCATAAAGGATATTTTATAAGACCCGGAGACCTCTAGAATTGCTGCCATTCACAAGGAATATCAAGTTAAAAATGGACGCGTATTTCGAATCGTTGAGAATGGTGAACTGAGGTGGTTGGTGCCAAGGGAAATTCGTTGGCAGGTTCTCAGGGCCAATCATGACGAAGTAGGTCACTTTGGCTTTGAGAAAACCCTGCAACGAATTAAATCTTTGTTCTGGTTTCCGAAAATGAGAAAGTTTATCCGAAAATATGTAATGGCGTGTTTAGAGTGTGCACATCACAAGATTCCATCGGGATCTAAGGAGGGAGCGTTGCACCCGATCCCAAAAGTAGATGTGCCACTCCATACGCTGCATGCGGATCACCTCGGTCCTTTTCCCAGAAGTAAACGCGGTAACACCTACATACTCGTTATCATAGATGCATTCACCAAATACGTATATCTGTCAGCAGTTCGAAGTACCAAGAGCAAGGCGAGCATTGAGGTTTTTAAAACGTATTTTAGTTTTTTTGGTCCTCCAAAGCGTCTAATTACCGACCGTGGAACTAGTTTTACCAGTAGAAAGTTCAGGGCATTCGTACAATCAATTGGAGTCAAACACATCCTTAATGCAGTCGCAACTCCACGCGCTAACGGCCAGGTAGAGCGGTACAACCGCACAATCCTAGCTTCGTTAGGCAGTATGACTCACGGGAAAGCCGAGGACACTTGGGATGTATATTTACCAGACGTGCAGTTAGGTATTAACACAGCAGTTCACGATATTACAAAGAGAACACCTACTGAATTATTATTCGGGCGCAAGGTAGGGAACCCGTCTGACGGTATTTTAAATAGTATATCTGAGGAAGTTGGAGAAAGTGCAAATGGAGAGGATATTGATGATATGAGAACGAGCGCGCGTGAGCGAATAGAGAGAAACCAAATAAAAACAAAAGAAAGGTTTGATAAGAGTCGTAAAAAGACTACGGAATTTAAGATAGGTGATTTAGTTCGAGTAGTAAGAAAAATAGTAGGGGGATCGGGCAAATCAAAAAAATTAGAACCCAAATGTCAGGGCCCATACCGAATCAAAAGTATACTCCACAATGATCGATACCTTATAGTCGATACACTGCTCACTAGAAAAGGTAAATCGTACGAAAATGTTGTGTCCGTCGATAAAATTTATCCGTGGATGAGTTTCAACGTACCCGCTTGTTCCTCAAGTGAAGAAAGCGACACTGATTTAAACTCTTAATTGAGACAAAACCTGTGATATTTCTTGTATATGATAATCATGTTATTTAACCGAATTTAACTTGTAATGTAACTTAAGTGAAAAGCGAAACTGTCTGCATAACTAAGAGCCCGAGCGGATGTGAGCCGAGCATGAGTGTTATGTATGACAAGCCTATCAAGTCGGTGGTGAAAGAATAGAAGTAGCTAACCGCTTATGGGCAGTAGTGATTTTAAAACAGCGAGCAAGGTGGCGGTGAAAGAATAGAAGTAGCCGTAGCCTTGCGAGTTGTAGTGATATGATTGAGTTAGTGATTACGGGCAAGATGGTAGTGAAAGAATATAAGTAACTCCTCTTGCACGACTTCAAGCGATATCTATACTGTAGAATAATTTGTCATGTAATAATGAAAATAACATGTGATCAGTAGTATTATATAAATATATTAGCAGATGCATTAGGAAATCATATACTTACTTTGTGTAATTAATAAACATAGAATAGTTAATTATGTAAATTACTCAACAAATTATGCGTAGCCTTAACGAAGGGACTCGTTACTGTGACGGATGGCCGACTGTTACGTTCATTCATCGATTCAGATACATTTGTGGGTAATTCAATAAAATAATTATGAAAGCTCGACACGTTTGACGCTGACATATATGACAGGCAACGGTCAGTGTCAAACATGCTCGAGTGACAGCCAGCCATTCGATTGCGATCGTTGAAGTGTGAAGCACGGTGCTTTAGTACGGACAATCATCTTGTAAACTGGAGACAATAAACTGATCTTGGATTGTTGCCGTTTGTTTTCCTGACGTCCTTCTGAGCGTCTTTTAATAGTCAGTAATAGTAAGATATTATCTTTAGCACCATAAGGTGCTAGAGATAAATTCTTATTTTATAAATACAGATTTACCAAATATATCTTCTGAACACGCAACTACTGATACAAGAGGGTATCTAAATCATTGATTTAGATAGATTTTTCTCAAAGTCATCTATGTGCGTGCATCGATATCTTAACCACAAGAAATACATGAAGTGTATTATATTAAATCGACGTCCCGACAACTCGGACTTCAGACCGCACTAAAGAGGTTTTGAGCACCCGACCAGCAGTGTTAGTTTTTTAAAGTCTTCATTGCGTAGAATATGGGTCTGAAAAGACTGCACATATATAGTACTTGATGAATGACCTGGCTAAAATGCAGATATCATAATTATAATATTATTTAGCGGGTCTTAGTCGCGATAATTTATTTATTTCAAGGCATAAAGACCTCTGTTATTCTCCTACGTTTCTACCGGCTTGCAACTGTTGTGGTCGCGGAGGGACTGATGTCAGCTCAGCGCCGTCCCTGTGAAGCGCGGGTTTCGGCAGCTACCCTCACAAGTTTCGTATTTTTGATATTTTAGTTCTATCCGTACTGTCAGTACTTCGACAAACTACACTTATGACGTCTACACCCTGATGAGTTGTGTTACAGCGGTGTTGTTTGCGTCTGTATCCGTCCTCCCGGTTGAAATTTCTATGTTTTTTTATTTTAACCGCTTCACGTACTATCCTGGAGTAAAAGTGGCGATCGGTGGATAAGACTTGTGATTGATGTAATTCTATCCAGTGGTTTGGTCCAGATTCCAGGAAATGCTCAGTTATGGCAGATTTATTAATTTGTTGATTTTTTTTAAAGACCCGCTAAATAATATTGTATGATGTAAAAAAATCGCAAAAGTTTAAAATCGATTAAAATGCAGATACATACATGTTGTCCATATACATGGGCACCGAAAATTATGGAAAAGCTATTAGGTAGTAAACAGATGCAGTCTAAAGTCTGAGAAAGTTTTGAACAATCGGTGATACTTCAATACTATGTACATAGGACTTAATAATGACCAAATTATCATCCTTCTGATTCCATTAACAGCTTGAACTCACTAAAAAAAAACAAGATATAAAGTAAAAATCTTCTTTCTCTTAGCATTATCCCAGTTTCAATCTGGGGTCCGCTTACTAGTCTAACCGGATTTGGCTGAATATTAGCTTTTCCACGGAGCGACTGCCTGTCTGACCACCGCAACCTGAAGGGATAGCGATATTCCATGGTTTAGACTAGTGTCAGTTTATTTAGAAGGTACTGACGATCTGTAACGACGGTCAAAGATCTTCATGACAACCGGGACCGACGGCTTAACGTGCTCTCCGAGGCACGGGACAAGCGATAATTAACAATTCAATACGCACATAACTCCGAAAAGTCATTGGTGCGCGCCGTGGATTCGAACCCGATACCCTCTGCATGGCAGTCTGTTGGTATATCCACTCGGCAGATATAAAGTAAAAATACAATTTATAAAATGAAAGGTACGTGTAGGGTGATGAATATTCCTAAATTGTTAATCATCGCTTGCCCTGTGCCCCGGCAAGCATGATGATAAGCCGTTGGCGTCGGTACCTATATAAGATCTTTGACGGTCATTATGGAGAGTCAGTAGTCTTGAATGTATCGATACATACCACCACATACCTACTACAAAACAACGACAAAACCATTCTAAACCTAAATTTTATATCAATGTATTAAACACATATTTGCCCCTTCTACAAGCTTACAAAACCTCCTTGTTATGGGAATAGATCTATTTTCTATTTAGCTATTGAGTTGACAGAAAGGCGCGCGTCGAGCCATAGTACCATTTTATTCATTGCTTTATCGTATTTTATCGAAGCATACGGTCATATTCTCAGTCAATTGGTAGAAAAAATGCATGATATTGTTTTATTTATGCGAATTGTATGCATAGAATTCAAGCCACGGTCACGTCACTATTATGACAAAAAAAAAACATCTAAATCGTCTTCTAGCTGTTGTTGAAAACCTAAAACCATTGACAGATTTAATATTTAATAATTTCATCATATTGATATGTATAATTTGTATAAATTTACAAAAAAAAGATTGTATGTATGAGTATTCAGTACCCATAGTACAAGCTCTGCTTAGTTTGGGATTAGGTGGTGGAATATTGTTATCGTTATATAGCCTTATACATTCACAAAAATACCGAACACAACGTTAAAAGGCACGCGTATACGTCTTTGTAGCAACAGACAAGATGCACTCCAATCAATCAACTCAACAAATGTATTATTCATATGTAAAAAGCTTGGTTTCTTACCATTACGATCCTTGTATATTTATGAGACGTTTGTATCAAAACACAACACTCTTATACATAATTAACGCAAGGTTAAGATCATACCTTGACTGGAAAATACCGCAAGAACAAGCGGGTTTTGTCAAGTGGAAAGGCACTCGCGAGCAAATCCTAAACCTGCGGCTCATAGTAGAGAAATGTTACGAGTTTAACAACCCAGTGTATTTGTGCTTTGTCGACTATCAGAAAGCTTTTGACTGCGTCAGGTGGGATAAACTATGGGAGGTATTATCTGAAGTTGGAGTTCCAAACCACCTCATATCACTAATACATAATCTTTACGAGTCAGGATATGGAACTGTGACGATAGGAGACGTCACATCCAAAACCTTTAAATTCTGGAAGGGCACACGACAGCATTATCTCTCCCAAACTTTTTAATATATATGGCCAGTACATAATGCGACACACCCTTGAAGGTTGAGACGGAGGCGTCAAGATAGGAGGAGTTTCAATATCAAACCTCCGCTCCGCAGATGACACCACCCTCATTGCATCTACCGAAGTCGAAATGGCCGAACTTCTGGAACGGCTCCAAATGACCAGTCTTAGAATGGGACTTAAAATTAACAAACAAGAGACCAAGCTAATGATAGTCGACCGTTTTGCTGCTACAAAACGTACCAATCTTCTCCAGGAGTTTGAAACCGTGGAACAATTCCAGTACCTTGGCTCAGTAATCACGAACAAAGGCACCTGCGAATCAGAGATACGTAGACGAATTGGAATGGCCAAAACAGCGATGAAAGGAAACTTGAGAAAATATGGAAAAATAGAAACATCTCAAACTGGACTAAAATACACCTCGTCCGCACACTCATATTTTCCATATTTCTCTATGGGGCTGAAACCTGAACGCTCAAAGCCGCTGATAGGCAGAGGATCGACGCCTTTGAAATGTGGTGCTGGCGCCGCCTGCTGAGGATTCCTTGGACAGCCCACCGCACAAACATGTCTGTCCTTAAGGAACTTAAATTAGAGAACACGCAACGTCTATCCTCAATTTGTCTACACCGTGTCATAAGTTATTTTGGCCATATCGCACGAAGAGAGGCCAATAATTTAGAGAAACTGGTAGTGACGGGCAAGATCGAAGGCAAAAGACCCAGAGGTCGAAGTCCAAAAAGATGGTCGGACCAGATCCCCGAACACCTGGAGCTACCTGTCAGCATCGCCCTTCACCGAGCGACAGACCGGATCAGTTGGAAGGAAACCATCAATCGCCTAAAAAGGAGTCACGATCCTTAACAGTGGGGAAACGCTTAAGAAGAAGAGTATCAAAACAAAGGGCTGAAACTCCGTATGGTAAGTGCTTTGAATTTACTTCAAAACAGTATGATTTAAATCGACGACATCTTTTCAGTTTGTTCCATCGAGTAAATATAATTTGGGCTATGTAGCAGTTTTGGTGCGAGTCGCTCAAAGGTTGAAGTCCGTTTTAGGTTCTTGTATTCACGTTTAAAACTTCATTGGTTTGATAGTCATACAATAATAATTGAGCTACTAAAGAATAAAATCAAACACTCCACACAAATTTCAACTTATTTCAACCCACGTATGCTATGCTTTATAAGTATTTTTTAATTCTCTTATACGAAATTTTATTCTATTATCATAGATCTTTATAATGTTTTAATCAACGAGCTCAAGCAACACCTACGCTCGAAAGATGAATATGAGTATCATAGGTTATGGTGGCATAATATGGAAGTAACTGATTTTTAACCATAGTGTAATGAATACAGTCTGTATTTAATATTTAAAATTTATTTTTAATTAGTAAGAGGTAAACAATTTCTATTAAATAAAAGCGAAAAGGTTTCCATTTTAAAACTTTTCTACATAATGGAGTGCTAATTACCTCATTCTCTAACCACGAAACCGAAAGAGTTTCTGAAGCGTCGCTCCATCTCATTGCGTAGCACCGCACGCCTAAACAGCCGACCTTGTTTGGAAAAGCTTGTTTACACATTCAAGAACCTCTTTTTCTGATCGAGTAAGACTTCGACAGAATCCAAAAGGGTTGCTTGTTGTCAATTTAAGGTCACCTTAAGGATTCATTCTCCCCTTATGCGAGTGCTTTGCGTGGAATATACTGGAAAATAAGTAAGGTTCAAGATATTCGTTTCGGTGGCACGTATTTTTTGTTATTAAATGTTTTTTTGTGGGCGTGAGTAAGAGATATTTTTATATTTTGTGATGTTTGTGAGCTTGAGAAAGTTTTATAGAATAGCTTATGCTGAACAGGTTTATGAAATTATATATGTAAATGATAAGTGTTCATGTATTTCAGTCCTCCATGTGAGTGTAAAGGTTAGTAACGAAATAGAAAAACGTGTGAAGGAAACAGTGTTGTGTTTTTTTTCAAACGCGAAAGGGTATCTTCTGACCATTCAAGATATAGGTATTTGATGGATCATGGCCCGAAGTTAGTTTTCGAGAACCTTTACGCATTTTCCTCGGAAATTTCCTATATAATAAATTAAATAAAACCTTAGATTTATATAGCATAAGTTATAAGCAGTGTCACCTTGTTGTTACCAAACACCTAATGACAATAACCTACTCTGATACAGAGAATTTGCTTACAGTAATAAAATAGTTTGTAAGTACCTACGCTAAGTTACAACAAATCATAATATTAAGTCTACTTTCTATTACATATTAGCAGTTCATGATTATTATTATGTGAAAATATAGCCCTTTATTATTATTATTTAAGATTTTTTTCCTGAAACCAGGTGTTACAGCCTAGTTCAGGTAAACATTAAAATAGCTATATATACCAAATATTATGTATTGCCGTAATAAATAAAGTAACAACGCATTAATGTACTACAATTTAACAAAGGCACTTATCGCATACATTATACTTAATTATAAAATTTAATTCTTTTTACCCTTCTTTTTTTATACTTTCCTATGGAACACATATGTAATACACGCTCGATTGACATTGTAAATTTGATTAATTTTTGACATTTTCATTTTTTATTGTCATTTTTCTTTATTTTATGTAATACACGCTTGATTGACATTGTAAATTGATTAATTATTGACATTTTTATTTTCTATTTTCATTTTTCTTTATTTTTAACAACATTATATTATTGAATGACCTTTAAATTTTGCTCTTATTTTATTATTGTAATTATTGACATTTAATTAATTTGCTATAACTTTTACAATAAGAAATTTTACTGATTGATCCTCTTAGAATTATATAAGTACAATTCAACAGATTTTGCATGCCTTGGAATATGGTAAACATGTATGAACGGACACAATTATAACATCTTGCATGCACTATAATGGATGTATACTACATGTTTGAGCAAATAAAGATTATTATTATTATTATTATTATTATTATTTGGTTTTCTTTTGTTTTTTCTCAGCTCTTGGCTGGTTTTACTACATTTACGGGTAGACACCAAGTAAATGTAGTCTGTGTGTGTTACATTGAGGCTGTGGCTTGAGGTGTTTCATTTTCGTCAAGTGACATGAATTTACGAACAATTCTGCAAGTATTTAATATGGCAGCTTTCTGTAGGGTTACGTAAAGGCTTCCTTTAAGATCTATTAATTTGAGGCTATGATGAAGGTGCTTAGGGATAACACCAGTAGTAGAAATAACAATAGGTACTACATAAACTTTACTTTGGCGCCAAATTCTGGCTACTTCTTCTTTTAGTTCAGAATATTTGCTTATTTTCTCGATAATAGTTTTTTGTAAATTGTGTGTATTGGGAACAGCAATGTCTATAAGATAAGTACTTTTATTTTGTTTATCAACTAGAGTTATGTCAGGTCTATTGAAATGGATTGTTCTGTCTGTAAGGATGGCGCGATCAAAATAAAGTTTATGAGTGGTGTTTTCGAGAACAGTTTGAGGTGTGTACTTATAATAAGGTGTATAATTTTCTTGAATGAGGTTATGCTTAAGTGCTAAATTTTGATGTATGATGTTCGCTATTTGGTTATGACGGTGTGTGTAATCTGTTTGTGTGAGGGTAGTACAAGCTCCTGTTATGTGTTGGATGGTTTCGGGTTGAGTATGACACTTGCGGCATTTATCGTTTGTAAGGGTAGGGTCTTTAATAATAAATTTTCTATAGTTTTTCGTGTTGATTATTTGGTCTTGTATAGCTATTATGAATCTTTCTGTTTCTGGGAATAAATATCCTATCTTTAACCATTTATTTGGTGCCACTGGGTCTATGTGACTTTTCTCTAAATTATGTGGGTGACGTCCATGAAGTGTCTTCTTTTTCCAAGTTTCTATTTTCTGTGCATGCACGTCATTATTGCTTACAGTTTGGGTATTAGTTGGATCGTGTAGGTTAAGGGGAGTGTAATTAAAGTCATTTAGAGCTACAGCTTTATGAATGTTGCTTGACAAATGAGTAAGTCAGGATTGGGACAGCCTAAGTATTAAGTGCTTTAATGAGATGTTTACCTGTAAGTTGTGTTTTGCAGATGGCGTGTGTTCTTTTATTGTATTCTGTTGTTAGAGTTTGTTTTATTGTGGTATGATCTAGTCCTTTCAGTTGTTTATAGCCTAAATATTTGTAAAGATTGGTCGGTTCCATTTCTGTAATAATGTTTGTCTCGTCAATTGCACAGTCACCGGATCGTATCTTACCTCTTATTATATGAAGTGTTTTACATTTGTCCAAACCGAATTCCATGTTTATGTCTTTACTGAATTTTGATGTCTTTTCTAAAAGTGTTTTCATGTCTTTTTCAGATTTGGCGTATAATTTAATGTCATCCATATATATAAGGTGTGAGATAACTGTTTCTTCTGTATGATGTGTAAGACCATATCCAACGCGACAACGATGTAGTAAATGTGATAGAGGGTTCAAAGCAAGACAGAACCATAGGGGACTTAAGGAATCACCTTGAAAAATGCCTGTTTTAATTGATATTTGCCGGGTTCTAATTACAGTGTTGCGATCATTTAATTGTAATGTTGTTTTCCAATGTGGCATTATATAGCGCATAAAATTACTTAAATTCGGATTTATTTTATGTATTTGTAAAATTTGTAACAACCAAGAGTGAGGTATACTGTCAAACGCTTTTTTGTAATCAATATACGTGCAATGTAAATTCCTGTTTTTTGCTGTGGCGTGTTTATGGACTATAGAATCGATGATTAGTTGTTCCTTACATCCCATATGGCCCCGTCTGCACCCTTTTTGCTCTTTTGCTATAATTTGGTTATGTTCGAGGTGTGTTCTTATTCTATGAGCTATTGCTGATGTTAATATTTTATAAATCGTAGGTAAACATGTGATAGGCCTATATTGAGACGGTTCTTGTGAGTATTTGCCCTTTGGTAGCATATACGTTAATCCAGTAGTAACAAATTCAGGTAATTTCTGTCTATCTAATATAATCAGTGTAAAATTTTTGGCAATGAATTTGTGTAATGATGTTAGTTTTTTATACCAGTAATTATGGACCTTATCAATTCCAGGCGATTTCCAATTATGTAGTTTAGCTGTAATGGCAAATATATCAGTTTCTGTAAAATTATCAAATTCCATTTCATCTATAGTGTTCCATTTATTTTCTTCCTCTATAATCCAATCTGCTCTATTGTTATGGTGGACCTGTTTTTCCCAAATTCCTGCCCAAAATTCTTCAAGTTGCGTTTTTGAAGGTAGTATTGCATTGTCTGTCGTTGTTTCATCCAGTTGTGGACTATTTAAGTTTCGATAGAACATTTTCTCGTTTGAAGTAAACAAGATATTGTTATTTCGTCTCTGTAGGGCCTTCTTGTATCTTCTGAGTCTATGAACTTTTAACGCTAATTTTTGTTTTAAAGTGTCTAAATATTCTTCTGGTTTTCTATTGTCATTTTCGTGTCAAGTGTGAGTATTTCTTGTCTTAAATATCTGTTCAACCCTTTTCATTACCTTTCTTGATCTGTTATTATTAATATATTGCGTTAATCTACCACAATCAGCTCTAAGTTTTTCGATGTCCTTTTCCAATCTTACTTGCCATGCAGGTTTATTTTGGTCTCTTGCTTTTATATTTGTAGAATAGTCTTTTATTTTGTAATTAAGTTCCCCAGATATAACAAATGCTGTGCAATATATTAAGGTGTGAAGGTCTATTAGTTTTGTGTCTTCTGTTATAAATTGATGTATAATATTATTATTGAATAAGTTAGTTAATACGGTGAGTTTATTACTATATCTTAATTTTGGTAATTTTGGGCGGACGCACGGGTCCATTCCGGAGTACTGCATTAGTGTTATTCTAAGCTTATCATGAAGCTCTTCAATATGCGTTTCTTGAATGCTGTTGCGGTCTAAAAGTGTTTCTATGTCATTCTCTAGCGTTAACTTAAATGTTTCGGTCTGGATGGACGTGTGAGATGTTTGTGTGCATGTGTTTGAGAATAACTGGGTTTGTGAGCATAACTGAGTGCCATATAATGATTGAGTGTGAGTTTGTGATGCTGGACGTTGGATATTCAATATGGGATTACTCGTTTGTGTGGTGGAGTTGTCATCAATACTGTTATCTATATCATGTTGTAATTGTAATCTAACTTCTTCCTTCAATTGGTTTAGAGTGTCTTGTGTCAATGCTTTATTTCGTATTATTGTTCTTCTCTGATCGGCTACTCGCTGCTCGGTCACATTGACTTCGGGATATTGTTTTGAAAAGATTTCGTGAAGTTTTTTCCTATAGGTGGTCATATCTGTTTCTAATTTGGTAATTAAGTAGTAGGTTCGCATGATAAATATATTTACTTCTTTGCTCCATGTCATGCGTTTCCTAGGTTTTCCAGCCTTAGTGGACGCAGGTAAGAAGGCATTTGCCTCCCGCGCAACATTTAAGGTTGGTGTAGGTGTTTCACGCGAATCATGATCCACGGAAGACACCGGAGTTGGTATGTATGAAGTAGTGGATGGGCTGTAAGGTTCTATTATTGAGACTGATGAGTTTAAACTAGTGTTTTCGTCTGTGTGGTTGGCTGTAGTATCTTCGGGTGACCCGGAGGGAGCCCGCCTAATCAGCTCCTCTCCGCTGACGGTTCGTAAGCTGAGACACCCAGCGTCAGCTCCAGGTGTGCCCCGGCGATTGCCCCCGGGAAGCGATCCTATACGATTACTTCTTAATCTCATCTCCATAAGAATGGGTTTCCATGGCCATGTTAGCCGCGCCAGTAACATAAGATCGCGTGTCCGCCCCCCACGTGAGTCAGGTGGTCGACTCGGATGTATGGTTGGATTATTATTATTATTATTATTAACATGTGAAATTTATTTTATTGAATAAAGTTTTATTATTATTATTTTATTTAATCGCTCGTGTCACTACTAATAGCGCAATTGAGGATCTTCAATAATCAATCACCGCATAAAGTTTTGTGGCTCACACAAACTCTTGTTTCGTATGGAAATCAAACATACGACAGATGACTTAAACCACTACGCCCATCGTACAATCATTGATTTTGTTTTTGTTGCTATTTGTCTTCGTCATTTTACGATAAATGAGACGAGTTGTATGTAGCTACCATTTTATACACAAACGTATTCGTTCCTTAAAGATAATATAAGGAGATAATAATATAAGAGATTTTAATATATTATCTCCAAACTGCATTGCGAAAATTAAACTTTATTGAAAACTAGAAAATACCCTCAGCTACTACTACTGAAAATGTTATTTAAATTTATCCGTTTTTTCCGCTCTCGTGAGAATTTCGGAAAACCCTTTCTTAGTGCACTGTTATAATATTTAATGTATGAAGTACATATAAAATAATAATGCTTAGATCAGCAGTAGGCATGAGCAGTATACGTCATTGAAACTGATCCATGCATTATTACTCGATTCCGGTAAAGACATTCTTATTACAGACTTCGTTGTGGGCACTAGGTTTTTGTCAATTCTATTTTAAGTCATTTTCTTTCATTAAATTAGTCTGTTTTTGACCTTTGAGTTTTTTTTTAAAAAGCTATTTCGTACCTGCCCTGTAACAGTGGTGTCAGAAGTGGGATATTCGGGTAAGTTTATACCAATTCGATAAGCCCGATATTCCACGTAGTAAGGTCAACCAGTGCCCACAACTCGCCGCGTTTCGGTTCTACCCAGACGAAGTACAACTGTCTGGATCTCGCTGTATCTCGCTGAGTCTCACTGTAGCTCGCCATATTTCGCCGTATCTCGCCGTATCTTGCCGTATTTCGCCGCATCTCACCGTATCTCGCCGAAACTCGCCGAATCTCGCTGTATCTCGGCGAATCTCACTATATCTCCTCGCATCTCGCCGAATTTCGCCGTATCTTGCCGTATCTCGCCGTGTCGAGGGCCCATATCGCCGTATTGGGTCCTGTTCCGCTCGCCGTGCTCGCAGCACTTCGCCAGCCGACGCATCGTCTCGTGGACGGTGTGCTGCCCACATCTCACCGTGACCGCTCGCCTGCCGTAAGAAGATCGTTACCGCTGACAGCATCGGCCAGTCAAGGCGGACTCCATCGTCACAGTTCAAGAGGTTTCTTCAACTGCTCGCCACCGCCGATTATGTTCGTCCAGTGCGTGATTTGCCTGTGAGTACTATATTTTGTTCACTGTTATTGCCACTTACCAATTTGAGTAATTTTTCTATTCACGTTAGTCCTAAATACCTAATATGTCGAAAACTGAAAGGTCTCAAGTATCACTTTCGGAACAAGTTTCCCTTAAAGTTTTATGTGATTTTGTTCACCCGTATAGCGGAGAAAGAGAAACTCTCCCCGGGTTTTTAACTAACTGTAGAAACGCTTTAGATCTCGCGTCGGAATCTCAGAAAGGTATTTTACTAAAGTTTATACTGTCAAAATTAACCGGTAAAGCACAGGTTGCATGTTCAAATAAAATATTTGAGACCTTTGAGGAGTTAAAAGATTTTCTCAAACAACATTTTGGTGAGAGAAAACATTACAATCATCTATTATTAGAACTTCAGTCATGCAAACAACTACTCAATGAGACAGTTGCACAATACGCCTTAAGAGTTGATACATGCCTAAACTTCTCTGCAGTCCGAAATCCATAACTCAGATTCCTTAAAGAAAGAATTAGCGGGTCGTATTGCTATGACAGAAGATCTAGCATTATATACATTTACTTTGGGATTACATTCGGCTCTTGGTAATATTGTACGATGCAGAAACCCTCGGACTCTAAATGAAGCAGTAAACATTGCATTCGAAGAAGAGAAAATTCTAAATTTGGGCAAAAGTTCTATTTTAAAATCAAAGTTATGTAAATTTTGTAACAAATCAGGTCATTTAGAGTCGGAGTGTTATAATAAGTTAAAACGCGACACTGTACCGCGCTTGCAATATCAGCCGCGTATGCAAAATAATTCCTTTCACAGTTCTCGGAATAATACAACACCGATCATTTGTAGGTATTGTAAGAATATAGGCCATGATATTTCGCAATGTCGTAAACGCCAATATAATAATTCTAGAACATTTAATAACAATTCGCACACTAATTACTTGCCTAATAACTCTAGGAATTTTCAACAAAACTTCATAGAGTCGGCATCCGAAACATCATCGCCTCCACAGATTCTTGAAATAGAAAACAGTACTAACTCTTTAAACTAGATGTTGGGTTTGCAAACCAGTACCGTTGCAAGTCCCACAGTCTAGGTACTGTAAATTCTAGCTCAAATACCAAATCCACTGTTTCAAATACTAAATCTACTATTTCTCAATCCACTGTTTCTAAATCGTATAGTGCTATTTCTAAAAATAATAATTCTACTACTAAATCCACTGTTTCTAGTAAAACGGGTCCTATCTCTAATGAAAATAATTTCATAAATTCTAATTCCAATTCCACTGAGCCTAAATCGTCGCTGCGTACTATTTCGGGTTTGAACCGCGTTGATAACGGTGATAAACAGTTTTTACGTACTAGTTCGACCGTAAGGTCCATCGATAACAATATTCCTAGTTCCTCGAAAGATTCGCCTCTATCAAGTTCGTTTATGACCAAAAATGAAAACTGTTCCAATTTCGAGTCTAAATCAGTTCAAGAGTTACTAAATAAATTTGTAGATGAACCGATAGAGTGTCCTATGGTATACGATATAGCGCAAAATAAGAAAACTTCGTTACCGTTTGTTGAAGTGTATACATCTCATTCCGAAATGCCGTTGCGTCTCTTAGTTGATACTGGGAGTTCCATTTGCCTCATAAAGGACACTAGTCTCTCAAAAGTCCCGGAACTAGATCAAAATATAGTGAAATTTAAAGGCATCAACGATGTCGGGTCGTATGCCCAAACCAAAGGCACTTTTATTTTATCTATTAAGCCCGATGTGTCAAACAAATTTTCATTTTCATTTCCTTTCCATGTCGTGTCTAATGTTAATCTTGATTATGATGGTATCATAGGTACGAATTTCTTGTCTACGCATAATGCGTCAATCGTATATCCTGAATCGAAATTAAAGATACTGGGTGAAACATCTGTATGTTTTGATTTAAAAACCACGAGTGTAACGTACAAAATTCCGGCACGTTCTGAAATGTTAATAGAATGTTTTGTAACGAATCCCGAGTTAAAAGAAGGCCTAGTTATGTGTGGTAAAGTCGATCAATATCCAAACCTTATATTTTCTAAATGTCTAACTCGAGTAAAATCTAATAATAAAATCACTGTCTCTGTATTAAATACCTCTGAAAGCGAAGTTATTCTTAACCCAATCAAGTTGACGTTAGAGCCTGTGTCTTATGTGCTAGAGCCTAGTCCTACTATCCCCTCCACTTCTAGTCCCGTAAACCAAACATTCCCCTGTTTCCAAACTACTACATCCGAATTGGAACGCGACTATAAGATCCAAAAAGCCTTGAGATGCGAACATATGACTCAGGAAGAGGAATCTGCGTTGCGTGAATTATGCTCAGAATATAATGACATATTTTACCTAGACGGAGACATACTGACAGCGACTAAGACCGTACAACATGAAATTCGTACAACCTCTGAAACTCCCATCCATGCTAAAACCTATCGTTTTCCCGAATGCCATAAAGAGGAAGTCAGTAAGCAGGTTAAAGGTATGTTAGATCAAGGCATTATCAGCCCTTCTACATCCCCTTGGTCAGCACCGATATGGGTGGTACCGAAAAAGGCGGACGCTTCCGGTAAACCCAAGTGGCGCATCGTTATCGATTACCGAAAGCTGAACGAAATAACTATCGGTGATGCCTATCCTATCCCCAATATCACGGACATCCTTGACCAGCTTGGACACAGTAAATATTTTTCGACTTTAGATTTAGCATCTTCTTTTCACCAAGTTTGTATGAAGGAATCCGACGCTGAGAAGACAGCATTCAGCGTTCCGGGTGTTTCCGGCTTAACAGGTCACTATCAGTTCAATAGAATGCCTTTCGGACTTAAAAATTCCCCTTCTACATTCCAAAGGCTGATGAACGTCGTTTTATCTGGTCTCCAAGGTCTCCATTGTTTTACATATATGGATGATATTGTTATTTTTGGCAGTCAACTTTCTGATAGTATTAGCAACCTTCGCAAAGTGTTCGACAAGCTGCGCGAACATAACCTAAAGTTACAACCTGATAAAAGCGAATTTTTACGTAAGGAAGTCCAATACTTAGGTCATATTATAACAGATAAAGGCGTGAAGCCTGATCCTAAAAAAGTAGAATGTGTCCAAAAGTTTCCTGTACCCAAAAATCCCCGCGACATCAAATCCTTTCTCGGCCTCGTCGGTTATTATAGACGGTTTATAGAGAACTTTTCGCATATCACCAAACCATTAACAAGTCTATTAAAAAAGGACGTTAAGTTCAGTTGGCTCTCTCCGCAACAATCGGCGTTCGATACCTTAAAAGATAAAATCACGACAGCTCCTATCTTACAATACCCCGACTTTACCAAGCCTTTTATCCTAACCACAGATGTCTCCAACTATGCCATATCCGCTATCTTGTCCCAAGGAGAAATAAATAACGATCTCCCAATTGCATACGCGTCCCGTATGTTAAATAAATCAGAGGGAAACTATTCAACTACAGAAAAAGAGTGTTTAGCTATTATATTCGGCACTAAAACTTTCCGTCCATATTTATATGGGCGACGATTCAAAATCGTGACAGACCATAAGCCTTTAGAATGGCTTTTCAATATAAGCGACCCCAGTTTGAAATTAGTAAGATGGCGTCTCAAACTCGAAGAGTTTGATTATGAAATTGTCTACAAAAAGGGCAAAATCAATTGCAACGCTGACTCCTTATCTCGCAACCCCGTTCTCGCCGTCGATCCCGAGTCCCCCTCCACATCTGAAACATATGAAAAATATTTACAAATTAGTCAACAACAAAATATTTCCTATGACACTGTTATTATAGAACATAACGACTCATTACTTAAAACTAAATGTAAAATGATAACTTACCCCTCTGCCATTGACTTAGACGATTCGATTCCATACTGTTCCGAAATTTTACAAATGTCTAAATTTAACGAAGACTTACCTGACATAAGGACTGTAGAACGGGAGCTGTACACGTTTCAAAGTACGTCCAACGATAAACATGTATTTACCCATTTATTCTTACGAGTTCATCATTACGATGAAATGACCTACAAAGATATTTTTAATATGTTAAGAGATTATAGAGATATGGTAACTACCTGGTATTCAGAAGAAAAGGAATTTGCCATTTCTGATTTTCAAGATCCTTTCACGAAGATATCATTTACCAAAATATATAATATCTTAGGGTTTATATTTCATAAAACAGGTGTTAAAATCCATGTATACCATAATAACATCTTATTCCCAACGCCCGTTGAAGTTCCTCGTATATTAAAGGAAAACCATGACTCACCTTCTGCAGGACACCCCGGTATTTCACGCATGTACGATAGATTAAAATCTCAGTATTGGTGGAAAAATATGCGCCAAGATATAGAAAATTATGTCAAGAGTTGCAAATCTTGCCAAGTCAACAAACCTTTACGTCATTCCAATAAAGCGCCAATGATTATTACTTCAACTGCCACTAGACCGAACGAAAAACTTTATCTCGATATAGTAGGTCCTTTACCTGAAACTAGAATTAACAGTTACAAATTCATTTTGACCCTACAAGACGATCTAACGAAATACTCCCAGGCCTATCCCATGCAAACCTGTTCCGCTCAAGAAACCGCTCAACGTCTGGTACACTATATCTCACACTTAGGTATACCGCGTAATATAGTCACTGACCAAGGCACCAACTTTTGTTCTGATGTTTTCAAACAATTAGAGAGACTATTCGGCATTAAACACATTTACGCATCGCCATACCACCCGCAAACATGTGGTGCCTTAGAAAGAAGTCATTCCACCCTGAAGGAATATTTACGTTCCTATATAGAAGACAATACACATACATGGGATTTATACTTGAACACAGCAATGTTGGCTTATAACTCAAACATACATTCAACCACAGATTTTTCCCCATTTGAACTCATGTTTGGTCATAAACCGTATATTCCCAAGTCCATCGATAGCCTAGATAACAATACTTACACTGATTACGTACGAGCACTCAATCATAGATTATATTATAGTCGCCAAAAAGCATTGCAAAACGTTCAACGTTCTAAAGAACGTTCGAAACAATATTACGATTCTCATTCTCGCCCCATAACGTATAATATTGGTGATTCGGTATATATTCGATGCCATCATAAGCAAAATAAGGCTCTATTACCCGTATGGAAAGGCCCTTACAAGATCATAAAGATTAACGGTAACCACACAGTCACAGTGCAAGTCGATAGGAAACATGTTCGTCACCACTATGACGAAATCAAGCCCGCCTTTTAAAGCATAGCTATCTCTATTGTCCCCAGGTTCCTCACAACCGTTTCCGGTAGCCAGTTTATATCAAAGCTGTTCGGAAGTCCCGGACTGTACTATGACCAATTATTGGACATCAAATTTTCTAACGATAACTGGAACGTTGTCACCTCAGTAGATTTAAGTCACATCCAACCACATTTAAACAGTATAGAGTTCTTACTCGAACGCGTTTCAAAGCATTGCAACACAACTCTGTCTTCCCAACTTAAAACCGAATGTCATAACTCATTAAGTTCTTTGAAAGCTCTACATAACAGTAATATTCAGAAGTTCTCATCACTTTCATATCTTACTCAGATTAAAGAATCTAGACGTGCTAAACGGGGTCTAATTGACGCCGGTGGCTCTATATTAAAAACATTCTTCGGCACCTTAGATATTAACGACGCTATCAAGTTCACTAATGCTATTAATAAAGTACAGTCAGACGAAAAAGAACTTACGTTGTTAATGCGCGATAACATACATGTAATTAAGTCCACTATATCTACATTTAATAGCACTATGTCTAAGGTAAAAGATAACGAACATCGTCTGAACAAAAACCTAATAACTATAGAAAATGCATTCGAAAAGTTAAGTCAAACTACTGATAAATTAGAATTAAAGTCACAGTTGTCTCTCATATTAACTTCGGTAGAAAGTATCATAATGACTCTATCCTTCGATATAGATGATATTAATAACGCAATATTATTTAGTAAAATGAACGTTTTGCACCCGACTGTACTAAGTCCCATGCAGCTGTATAAGGAGCTCGAGTTACATATCAACTACATGCCTAAACACTCTGAGCTACCTATACCCTTATCGCTAGTAAACGTTAATGAAATAATTACTGTTAGTGATATCGTATGTTATTACCAAGACAATAAGTTAGTATTTATTTTACAGATTCCGCTCGTTCTTTCACAGCTCTATAACCTGTACCATATCATCCCATTTCCAGTCCCATTAGATTTAAATACTCCCGATACTTATGCTTTAGTTGCACCGAGTAAACCATACCTGGCAATAACCCTGGACAGACTATTCTACTCACAGCTCGCGAGTGTCAGTGCGTGCAAACAAGTGAAAGGTCAGTGCTATGTGTGTCCTCTAGGTAACGTGTACTCGACAATGGCAAACCCGACATGTGAAACTACGTTACTAACAGAAGCATCTGCTAAGTTACCAAAAAGTTGCCAAACTAGAGTCTTGCGTGGCTCGATAGACGTCTTCCAAAAGATCAGTCGTAATCGTTGGATTTTTGTTCAATCAGAACCTGGTAAATGTCATGTTATTTGTAATGAAAATTTTAGTAATACAGATGAGGTTCTGTTCGGTTCCGGAATATTACATTTACCAAAATCTTGCAAAGCCTACTATAAAGCATTAACGTTTATCCCAAGTGACACGTACACCTCCAACGTCACTACTATCTTATCTAACTTTAATATTATCGACGAATGTTGCGATACTCAATATTTCAATAAAAGTCACATCCCATTAGTCAAGTTAAACGAATTTAATAATTTAGAGTCTTTAGTAAAAGCCAGTGTGCAGATGAACGAGTTCGAGAAACAGTTAAATAAAATCTCTGAACCGTCACACTTTGAGAAATATTCTACCAGCTATCTTTCCCTCACTTATATAACAGCCATTTTAATGTTACTGTATTTATTGTTCAAGACCAGGAGAGTTATTTGTCCGAGACGGGGATGCTGTGTAAGAATCTATAACAAGAACTATGTAAGTCAACCCCCTGTTCCTTCTATTCGACATAATGTGTCAACCATTGTTAATGCATCAACGGACTCGTCAGCTGATGACCTTGACGATCATACAAATATCTCCACAAGGTCGTTGCCAAATTTGAAGAGAAATGTAATGCCGTAGTTAAAACGTTCTACTAATATTATTATTAGTTAAATGCACTGGTATCTCTTATATCTAAATATTGTAAGTAACATTTTAAATTTTAATTAAATGAAACCTATAAAGTAATTAATTGTAATTTCTAAATCTGTGAGTTAAAATAGATAATATCTTAAAACTATATCAAGAATTCTTTATATCTTTACATGCTATTATCTCATAATAATATTTCGGGTTTTTCTAGTTTACATAAGTTACAGTTATAGTTGCTTAATCTTAGTTTAAATAATAAAATGTTTGTAACTCTCAACGAAGTCTTTACAGTTAGCAATTCGTTTACTTTCAATTGATCATCCCTTTACCCGGTATGATCAATCTTAACGGGGGGGATGTTATAATATTTAATGTATGAAGTACATATAAAATAATAATGCTTAGATCAGCAGTAGGCATGAGCGGTATACGTCATTGAAACTGATCCATGCATTATTACTCGATTCCGGTAAAGACATTCTTATTACAGACTTCGTTGTGGGCACTAGGTTTTTGTCAATTCTATTTTAAGTCATTTTCTTTCATTAAATTAGTCTGTTTTTGACCTTTGAGTTTTTTTTTAAAAAGCTATTTCGGACCTGCCCTGTAACAGCACCCCTACTGTCCCTCAGTATTCTTCACGTTTTCCTTCCTCATCCTCACCGTCATCTTCTTGTGCCCAATAGTTTTGGCTGTGCCTTGTCTCTCGGCCAATCAGTAACGAAATAATTTTATTTATACAGATCTCTTCCGTAAATTCCTTTTCTTCCACGAACAATTTCCTTTAAAGCAAATCAAAATAATTTAAAGACAACCATTACGCCGCTGAACGCAATACAGGGATGTCAGTCACTGTATAATTGATGGCTCTGTATTATACACGCACAAGTATTCGCTACGTGCGAAGTGCCTGGAGGGGGTAGCTAAAACGATCGCAGCGCATGCCGTGGCAGATATCCGTAACTATTCGGGAAGTCAATTTGATTTTTGATTTGAATTTTGACATAACAAATACATTATCTGATAATTTAATTCTTGATCTTAAATATTATCATCTTTGAAATGGGTCATAATTGTTGTTGTGTTGTACTGCAAAAATAACGGCACAAATAGTCTGTGTAAATTCTATATTTTTCCAACAGTAGAGTGGAAATTAGATCAAAGAAAGATTAGATACGATACTTAATAAATAAATTATTTTTATTTGTTCTGTATTTTATGTGATATTAAATAATGTTTTATTTTTCAGTGTTGATGGCTCGCCATGGACTCCAAGACGTCACGACACAATTTGTAGTGAACGTTTTATTGGAGGCAAAAAATCTGACGTGCAAACAAGTCCAAGTTATGTTCCTACGATATTCCCTCAAATATATCGACTGAAGAAAGTTAGAGAGTCACAGGTGTTAGCTAGATATACACGTTTTATAAAATGTAGTACTTACCACAAAAGTCTTAGATATCACATCAAATCAAGTAAGAGTAAGAGTTGAAGATAAAAATTAATTTAATCAAATCGAACCTCGTGTGGCTGATCAAGGATGCCAAATCGATCTGTTTTCTGAATCGATTTTAAAAGAAACAACCGCTATTTGTAATAGATTCATTTACAGTGATCACTCTGATTCTGAAATCTAAGTGGATATAGCAACAACTTCAAAAATTGTAGCAATAAATAATGCAAGAATGAAAGATAAAAGCTGTTGCACTGACAAAATATTGTATGATAATCAATGTACCGAAACAAAAAGCCAATAATTTGTTAGTATTTCATCAATAAAAATGATCAAGAACTCCTAGATCTTGCTGGTGTGTCATGTAGCAATTTGCAGTTTTTAGATATTATTA
This sequence comes from Euclidia mi, assembly GCA_944739405.2. Lineage (NCBI taxonomy): Eukaryota > Metazoa > Arthropoda > Insecta > Lepidoptera > Erebidae > Euclidia > Euclidia mi. The sequence goes on along the minus strand of OX123191.2, from coordinate 8,448,732 downwards.
TATATATTTTTACATATTATTATTTAAAAATGTACAGTCTCCATTAAATACCGACTTCTTATTTTTTATAAAAATGAAAACTGGCTTGACATTTTCAGCATTGAGTGTATTATTTGGTATACAGCAGAACCACAATCTCACGAATATTTCATTTGATCTTACAAAATCTAGCTTGTGCAACTACTAATTTAATCTTTTGGCCGAATAGAGCCACCGTAGAAGCAACAATGACCAAGTGTTTCAGTCCAGATTACATCAGTACAAGAGTTATTATTGACTGTATCTATCTACTGAATTCCGAATTGAAATACTGAGAGCAGTGGATGACTGTTGATAGTAAAAATACCACTTTGTCTTTTTATTTATCTTTAATTTACTATGATTACATACTAGAAAGCAATAAAATACTGATATATGTCATTATTTGGCATAATCCCGAATAGTTGCGCATGCTAGGTGGCGCTATTGTCGTGCACGGTCTCAATACGGCTGTATACAGCGTATCTAGAGTCTATTTCAAACAGTGACAAGACAAGAGAATGACGGCGACACGTACAACCTGTTAATTTATCGCCAAATACATTTTCCAACGAGTTTTGATGGTATTTTCTGTATATAGAGATTTCTGTATGAGTTAAAACCTTTTCTACCTCTTAACTAGCTCTTTAATTTTAAGTTTATAATTGCCTTTGGAAAAAGGATCAATATTTAGGTCGTATATAAAATTAAGCTGTTATTTGACGTTCTCTATATTTTTTTAATTGCATTGACTCTGGACAGTTATAATTTTTATGAATTAACTTTTATCATAATTCAATTTCTTTAGTGGTATTTTATATCTTCTTATACTAAATATACACACCAAAAGTAGATAGTTTTATTTCGTTCATAAAAGATCAGTGTCGAATATTTCATAATACGCAGTCTGGTTCACCTGGCCTGTCTAACACTAACAGCAACAAACAAAGGTTGAATAAATCGCGAAATAGTAATAATAACTCGGTCCCTAATCCACAATCTTACGTTACATGTTCGGAATCTAATAGTAATAATTCACAGAAGTGTCTGTGCAGTAATATAGTGCACGACCATTTATATAAGTGTCCCGCCATCGATAATCAGAATGCAACCGCTCGTTTTAAATGCGTAAAAGATAACAAAGCTTGCATTAATTGCTTAAGCATAAAACATAAAACAAGTAATTGTTCTAGTAAGACAAAGTGCCGCTTCTGCAATAGAAAACATCATTCATTGCTTCATTTCGATAAAGATAACCCGTTGTCAAGCCAAGCCGCTAACCTTGACACACTTACATCGTAGATGCAGGCCACGGTGCCCTCCCCCTGCACGCCTCAGGGCGAGGTATCGTTGTGTACGACGTCCATTGCGCGGGCGACGCGCACGCGAGGACGGCACTCGCGCATCTATAATGATCCGCGCAGAGCCAAAACGCAGTGTATGACGTCTAAGACTGTTCTGTTAGCGACAGCGCAAGTTATCGTATATGATTTTAATGGGTCGCTTCACATGGTACGTTGTCTGCTAGATAGCGCATCTCAGACCAATCTAATAACACGGGAATGCTTCAAACGCCTCGGATTATGGAATAACTTTAAAAATACTAACTCAACCGTCAAAGGGATAGGCGGATCAGAAAGGCATTGCAGGGGTTCCGTAGATATTAAAATACATTCACGTTTTGATAGGAATATTAATTTTAATATTTCTTCGCTTATCGTGGAGCGTATCACGGACGCATTGCCGAACGCTAATGTAGACGTAGCATCACTCACTCATCTCGAGTCATTGCCGCTAGCAGACGCGGAGTTTGCAAATCCGGCAGGCATTGATCTTTTGATCGGAGCTTCAATATTTCCGCACTTGCTACTAACTAACATAGTACGTAGTGAGCGATATGATTTACCGCCCGCTATTGAGACGGTACTTGGGTATGTGATTATGGGTACCGTACCTACGTTACATACTTCTCATTGTATTACGTCTTGTTGTTGTTCTGCTCTTCAAGAGATCAAGGTGGGTGCTAAAACTGTGTGTAAGATAAAGCACTAATTAGCTATGCTATGCTATGCTATGCTATGCTATGCTATGCTATGCTATGTCATGCCATGCTATGCTATGCTACGCTACGCTACGCTACGCTACGCTAGGCTACGCTACGCTATGCTACGCTACGCTACGCTATGCTACGCTATGCTATGCTATGCTAAGCTACGCTACGCTACACTATACTATACTACACATCCGCTTTGTATATGGATGACACTGCCTGTAGTGTCATACCCGCTCCGCTAGCAATTTCGCTTTGTGAAGAGCTTATTCAGCTTTTCAAGCGAGGACAGTTTGATCTTGTCAAATGGACAAGCAACTCTAAGGAGGTTCTCGCACGCATACCAGATTCTCATAAGGCTTCTCCAGACATTGAGTTTGAGAAGTCTGTACCGCATAAGGTTCTCGGTTTACGCTGGGACAAATCCTGCGATAGTTTTCGGTTTGACGTCTCACCACCAGATGATAAGTGCACCAAACGCACTATGCGGTCCACAGTGGCTCGACTATGGGACATAATGGGTTTTGTGGCTCCCACAATTTTGTACGCCAAGCTCTTGATCAAAGAGCTTTGGCTATCAAAGTGTGAGTGGGATGAAACACCCCCTGACCATATTGTCGCCGCTTGGGGCCAGTTTTGTATTGAGCTTACCGCGCTCAATCAAGTTACTATTCCGCGTCATCTTGGGTTGGTAGATGGATGTACCATCAACTTAATAGGCTTCGCTGACGCCAGCGAGCGTGCTTGCGGCGGAGTCGTATATCTGCAAGTCCGCATTGGTTCTAACTACTCGGTGCAGTTAGTTTGTGCCAAGTCTAAGGTCTCGCCTGTTAAAACCATTTCAGTTGCGAGACTGGAGTTGTGCGCGGCCCTTCTGCTGTCTCAGTTGCTCCGCAAGGTTCAAGACACAGTTTTGCCCCACTACCCCATTAATAAAATATACGCATTTTCCGACTCCAAAGTAGTGCTCGCTTGGATTCATTCTTCTCCTCATCGCTGGCAGACTTTTGTCGCCAACCGCGTTAGCAAATTGATTGAACTGGTTCCTGCTACTTGTTTCAATCACGTCGCGGGTATTGAGAACCCCGCAGATTGCTTGTCTCGTGGTGTCACTCCACTTAATCTTCTGCATCATCCATTGTGGCGTCGTGGACTTTCTTGGATCTCCCATGATCCGTCAGAATGGCCCATGCAACCCTTTGACCACAGTGCAGAAGACGAAGATGTACCCGAACGGCAGTCTGTTTCTTATCCCGTGATTGCTGAGGTTGCGGAGTCTCCCATCTATGTATCATTTTATAAGAGGTAAACATTCGATTCGCTAGATTCGCGTCCGCCATACCGTATCACCGCGCCGCTCCCGCTATAGTTATTACCTGTTATAAAACCGCTCGCAAGTAGAAGTGATTGTGTAGTGAAGTGAATCAAGCAGCTGCAGCACGAAACCACCAGGAGACTGCCCTAACGGAAACGAAGAAGATTGCCGTATAAGGTAAGTGTCCTCCATCCTTGGAATATCCTATACCCACTCACAATCATCTTTCCCGTATCCAATCCTAGGCGGCTAAAACCCGCTATCCTTTGAATACAGTCCATTCCATTAATCCTTCCCAAGTCGCCTAGAACCTACGGTTTCGGTGTATCGCCGATCCATTTTTTTGGTCGCGGCGACCAATCAGGCGAAAGGCAGTGCCTCTTCCAGGGAGTGGGATAGAGAGGGACGGAAATATGGTTTCGCTCGCACTAGACAAGCGTGGAACGATTGACGTTGATGCGATTAGTTATAGATAGGAAGGTAGATGGCGCTACCATATCCCCCCGGCCCTAAAGGGTTGCCTTTAAAAAAAAAATTGAATTGAACTTAGCTATGTTGGGTGTACTACCGCATAACCAATCAATAGGCTAAGACAGCGATATGACAATAAAATTAATATAAATTAACTTTAGCGAAAACTACAAACGCAATAATAGCGAAAACTACTAACTAAATACTTAAACTAAGAGGTAGGTCCAACTTCAGGCTAGATCTCACTGAGTTGGAAGTAGACAGAGATGTACAACAGGGCGCACGTAACTCCCTTTAACGGTTAATTCTCTTAGGAACTTAAAATTGGAAGATCTTTCCGACTTTATGTTGCTTCAACTCGCATTAAAAAAGTTTGACACTGATACAATTCGCGCATTCGAGATGTCGGAACGCAATAATAAAATACCTACACTAGATAGTTTTATTTCGTTCATAAAAGATCAGTGTCGAATATTTCATAATACGCAGTCTGGTTCACCTGGCCCGTCTAACACTAACAGCAATTATGTGACTATATTAGGAGTATAGCTAGGTGCTATAACTGCCTAGATATAGCGATATAACGTATAAAAACGTAAATGAATCCGACTCGTATGGATCAAAAAAATGGATCGGCGATACACCGAAACCGTAGGTTCTAGGCGACTTGCCGATCCATTTTATTTGCGTAAAGTCTACATAAACACCAAAGTCACAGTCTTGGTGTTGATTGACTTTTCCAATGCCTTCAATACCGTCAGTCACGATATCCTTTTATCCATCCTCTCCTATCTCAAGGTCTCATGTGGAGCTCTGGATTGGTTCTCAAGTTATCTTCGAGGTCGTCAGCAATCTGTCCACATTGACGATTCATCTTCAAGTTGGTGTGAACTTAGCGCTGGCGTTCCTCAAGGCGGTATTCATTCTCCTCTTTTATTTTTTCTCTTTATAAATCTCATAACTCAAAATCTTCAGTGTGCGTATCACTTGTATGCACTTCTATGACTTGCAGATATATGCTCAAGAAAATCTGGAGTGCGTATCAGTGGCAATAGACAAAATAAATAAGGACCTAGCAGCCATACAAAATTGGTGTGATAAGTTCGGGCTAACTGTTAACCCTACTAAGAGCCAAGCCATTATCCTGGGTAGCCAATGGATGCTAAAAAGACTGGATGTTTCCTCTTTGCCTAACATTATCTTTAACTGCACTAACGTGGACTGGCATCCAGTTGTTAAAAATCTTGGGCTTCATATGGATGCTTCGCTTAATTGGCGAACTCAAGTAACTCAGGTAAGTCAAAAAGTCACTGGTACTTTACGCGCACTCTACCGTCTTAAGAACTTTCTCCCATCCAAGACTAAAGTGATGCTTGTGCAAACTTTAATCTTTCCTTTGATCGACTATGCTGATGTGTGCTACTACGACTTGAATGCAGATCTACTCAATAAACTTGATCGTCTTCTCAACTTCTCTCTGCATTCGATTCATTTTCAATCTTCGTAAGTATGATCACATATCTGCTTATCGTTCTCAATTGAAGTGGCTTCCTATTCGTCAAAGACGCAGCTTGCGTGCTCTCACTACTCTTTATACTATCCTTATGTCCCATACCTCCCCTGAGTATTTAACTTCTCACTTTCAATACCTGTGTTCCAACCACGACCTAAACCTTCGCTCCTCTCATAATCTTCTACTCTCAGTCCCTTCTCACAATTCTGCTTTTGTACACTCTTCGTTTTCAATTCAATCTATTCTTCTATGGAATGCCCTCGTGCTCGAGATCAGGACGTCAGATACAAAGTACAAGTTTAAGTCTACGATTAAGGAGCTCCTGTTGACTAAGGCAGCAGTAACATCATAGAATAACATTGTATTATCTCATCTAGTTGTTATAATAATTTAATATATATATATATATATATATATATATATATATATATATATATATATATATATATATATATATATATATATATGCATATGCATATATCATTATGTATATAATGTATTTATATAATTATGTATGTATTTTATAATATATTCTATATGTAAGAATTTTGATCACCGTAATTTATTCAGTATACAATACACCTACCTTTCTCTCTCTACACCACTTAAAGGTAGACTGTAAGACAATGCCCTTGGCATTAAGTCCGCCTGTACACTCGATGTGTATGAAGTTTTAATAAATAATAAATAAATAAACTGGGTAATGAAAGCACCAGCGCCATAAATGATCAAAACGTTGCTAGCAATTACATTATGTTTAATTACAGTGCAATTAAGCATATGTCTACAATGCAGTATGTAGAATCTATGTCGAATATATCATCGACCATTGGAGACTGCGATAATCCAGCATCTGCAATTTGCATAATAAACCAAATTCCATCAAAGTCCACTTGGGTAATAACGAACAAAGCAGTAAAAAGTAGGGCGCGTTTTTTTGCAGGTAGGTACCGCAGTTTCTATTTACGCGAATCTTCATTGCCGAGTCTAATTAGAAATGGCAGAAAATTTTGAACGTCAATCTCAATTTTCCGTGTTGTATCAGTGGTTCAGCATTTGGTTCAGGAATAAGCGTTATTGACACTTTATAAATAGTGCCTTACGTATGTAAAAATAAGGATGATAATCTAATATTTTTAAATACTATAGTATATTTGGCGCACTCGTGTAGCGTAGCGTAGGAAGCTCTTGGGCTAGGTGGAGTGACGATATACGCAAAGAGGCTGGCAGCGGCTGGACATAGAAAACCAAAAATATGCTCAATGGCGTGCCAACGTAGAGCTATAGACCTTTATCTAGCAGGAGACTACGACAGGCTGATGGATATAATGATGATGATTATATTATGTTTATATAAAATTACATAAAATCCATTTCACAGACAAAATAACGCCTAGAGTAGACACAGGAATTTATGATTCATGGTGGTTTCATTAGGGGATCAAACTCACAATGTTCAAGTCAATGCATTCAAGAATGTATTTTTCGAATCCAGAAAAGGAGTCCAGAAAATAGAATCGCTTGCTACTATTTTCTGGACTCCTTACTTTCTTTTTCATGTTAAAGTAGTCCACTAGTTTAAGCAATTTTTGTGTCCTAAGTTTCAAATTTTTTTCAAATTCAAATTATGTTTATTTTGTTAAACACAGATAATAAAAAGATCTTACAAATAAAAGTACAGTGCAACGCTGTGTCTTGCCAATACTATCGGCGTGCAAAATTTCATGGATAAAAAAATAAAAAATAATTAAAAGTAATAAAATCAATTAAAAACATTTTGAGACGTGTCATTTAGAAAATCGGTAATCGAATAATAGCATCTTTCACATAAAAACATATTAAGCTTTTTCTTGAAAAGTTTTAAATTTAATTCTTTGTATGCCTCCGGTATCTTGTTATAAATCTTTGGAGCTTTGGATCTTTTCTCAATGTATTTCTCTTTTATATATTATTTATGACTGAATTATATATATATAGGCAATAGGCTCGCCCCTTATTACGTGGGACTAAGATATATCTGGCGAAAAGTGGGTGTAGAAATACACCTCTGCCTACCCCTTCGGGGATAAAAGGCGTGACGTTGTGTGTGTGTGTGTGTATGACTGAATTAGCACTTTACTTATTCCTTGGTACTAACACTCAATAGATCAAAGTGTACCTACTATTTATTCTACCACTTTACTAACCTGAATCTTACATAAATCAAAGCCACGTTAATTCACAGCCGTCTACCGATGTATATCACATTTATAAGCCAGCCCACACAGATATCAGAAGCACTAAACGAAAAAATATCTGATATGTCAACCGATTCAACCCGACAAGGCAATCGGGCGTCATAATTCGAGTATCCATTCAGAGATAACTATATCGAGTCGTGATCTTTGACCTACATCACAGTAAATTCAGAACGTAATCTAGGAGGATCCTACTTATAATTGGAGCCCGATAAATAAAGTGATTGGCGCTGGTAGAATGCTATCACATGCACCTGTCGATTTTTCAACAAGACGAAGACGTTTTCTACGAATGTTTTCATGTTAGTTTTATTAATTGTCTCTATCGTAGTTAGTGGCAGATGTTAATAAAAGAAAGTTGTAAGCAATGACTGACCCGTAGAGACATTTTCATTTCAGATTTTGTTACTGTAATGAATAGTACAAACGTAGACACCCATAAATAGTTGATCAATGTAAACATTTACTTAGGATTTCTACTGTCTGCTATTAGGTTTCTAAAGTATAAAATTGTAGCCTAATAACGCAGCAAAAACTAATAATTGGACCATTGTAGATAAAAATAAATTTCTTATAAAAACCTCACTTGCTGGTACACCCAAAGTGACAACACAATCATCCCACTTAAACATAAAAATATATTTTCTTTTATACGTAGAGTAGAAGCAAGTGCGACAAAGACGCGTAGGTCGGAAATAAATCATGTCCAATGTTGGACAATGGCCCGCACTTCCATTACGACACAAAGAGTTGAGCCAACAATGGCTGCTTGATAATTAAATAGATTTTACTCAGTTTTCGTTTGTATTATCATACTGCTTCTTGGTTTAAAGTGGCTGTACTTATCTTGAAGTGGGCTACAGTTTTCTTTTAGCTGAAATCTTGTAGAGTACTGTCTCGGTGAATGTGATGAGGAATGCGAGTGGATGAGATTTGTGTCTACTTTAATTTCCATACAAAAAGCTTCTTATATACTTTGGGTACAAACCATATTGTTACTACGTATCTTGATATCGCGGCAATTTTTTTGTTCGTGTTTTTTATGTGCCAAGTTTCGAATGATTTTAACGAAGTAGACACTTCGCTAAAGTCATCATTAAAGACGAAGGTAGTAGACAAGCGGTGAACCAGCAGAGAAAAGATAACAGTTTTGATATTAGTTAATGGTAGTAAACATAATTCATTAATATTTCTATGACTTGTGGAGGGTTTTGTGCTAACCGAACAGGCGAGTGGAATATTAAAATAGTGCCCGAATCGTCTCGTCGATCTTTCGTTTTTTACTTTTAAATAGTAAGTATAGATATTATAAGTTGAAGTCGCTGTTGTTTTCTGAAGTACTACTAGTACCTAGTACTTGAGTTGAACCAAGTTTTATTCACATGGGCTATTTCTCTCTCAGACGGAAACTTGATTTAATATTATACTAAAATGTCGCTGTTATTTGAAACTAGTACTTGACTTGGATCAATTTTATTCAAATATACTATTTCTTTCTCAGAAAATTCATTTAATATTTTAATAAAATATTGAATTGAGCTGTTCTTGCTAGCATCAAGCAGGTGATTACACCTGATCTTCATTAATTCACAGTTAGTTAGAATCATATTGTTATGCGATAATATAACCAGCTAGGTCATATTATTCTAGCCCTTGTTTTCTAGGAATTAAGCATCGTGATGTAAGACTTATAAAGAAGCGTATTGCACACTATCCAGCCTTAACGGCAAGTGTCAAATTTGGTTCCGGACATTTTGTACCCAATCTACTGTCCCCTCAAAAAAGGAAATCTAGCTTTTAAATTCGCCCATTATAATTTGACACCTTTCAGGTGTACTGTTTTGAAAAAAATACAGATAGTACGTAGACCAAGTTAAATTGGATTTGGTGTAATATGTATTGATCAAAGATTTGTATTGTCTCGTAATATTGTGGTAAAGGGTTCAACTATGCTATATTTTGTATTGTTTAGTGGTTGGACGTTACGTAGGGCGTTGGGATTGTTTTTGTGGTTCATTTTCTTAACCAGTAGTTTTCTCCTTATAATCAGATTGCAGGAGGGATTTTGTAGGGATCGGATGCAATTGATTTTAGTTGTAAGACTAAAAAAGGTTTGTATGATATGACTACAACCATTATTTATCACATTTTATAAGCTAGCTGATTGTGGCTTATCGACGTTTAGACTTGTGGTTTAATGACGTTGTTCTATGAACCCACGATGAATGGGGAAATAGTGCAAGTGTATCATCATCAGCCCTGTATATAAACCGTCCCACTGCTGGGCACGGGTCTCTTCTCAAAGCTAGTGTATATGCTCACAAAATATCAACGTAACGGTATCTATACATTTGCGTTTTGTCGTTGAGTGAAGTCCCTTGCCATTTCCTTCACCCTCATTCTTCTCATCTTTCTATAATTAATCCCATTCGGATCAGCAACGTACTCGTGACTTCTCCGGGGTTGTGGGTGTACAATAACTGATTCTAACGTGATCATTCTGCTCTGCCTCCTATCAGAAAAATATGTATCCATAAAAGGACCGATTGTAACCACATTAAAACGATGGACATTGAAGAAACGATGGACATTGAAGGCATCAAGGCTTAGCACAACAGATCACGTACTGTACCTACATACAGTGGTGGTCATATAATTAAGAACGCTGATATAATGGGAAGATTTTTTCAAACTAAGACGTATAACTAATTGCATGCAATTTTTTTATTTCTCTCGGTATCATTAATTTTTTCCATAAAACCGCTGAATTTATTGATACACATGATTAGCTAAAAATAAATAAGCAATCTTTTTTACACTACTTCTAACCATAGTATTCCTATTTAGTGGCTGGTGACGTAATTAAGAACGCTTTATAATTTATATTTTTTTTCAAATTTAAAAAGACTACACTCAGTCGATTTGCAGTTGTAGGTTACTGTTTGTGTAATTTTGGCGCCATTTAGTGCCGTAAAAGATTTAAAGGGATTATTTCTTATAAAAAATACAATGGGAAAAAATAAAAGTTGTGATAAATCTACAAGGGAAGTTATAATAAAACGTCTCCGGCAAAATTGGTCTTATAAAAAGATAGCCGACCATCTAAAATGTTCAAAAACGATGGTTTTCCACGCTGTAAAACATTTTGCTACGTATCAAACTACTTTGAATGTTCCACGTGTACCTATACAGAGAAAAACAACTCCTCGAGATGACCGAAACATCGTTCGTATGGCAAAATAAAATCCTTTTAAAGGGTCAAACGAGCTGAGAAAAGAATACTTTGGTGAAAATAACCCTTCAGCAATCTCACCACGCACTATTCGAAGACGTTAGGTAGAAGAAAAATTGCCCGGAAGGATAGCAAGGAAGGTACCCATGTTGAACATTTTCCACGGGCAAGCCCGGCTTGCATTTGCGAGAAAGTATGAAAACTGGACTGTGCGCCAATGGAAAAATGTACTTTTTTCTGACGAGACGAAAATAAACAGAGTATGTTCTAATGGAAAACGATATGTATGACGTCCCCCTAATACAGCATTCGACGGTACACGAAAGTTACTTAATGTAACTTTCGTGTACTTAGGGTGCACGGTGGTGGAAATGTGATCTGGGGGTGCTTTTCTGGACATGGTGTTGGACCTGTAAAGTTGATAGAAGGTAACATGGATAAATTCCAATACAAAAATATACTGGAAGAAACAATGTTACCTTATGCTGAAGACGTTCTACCGGTTATTTGGACATTCCAACATGACAATGATCCAAAGTACACTGCACGCACCGTAAAGGAATTTCTTACAGCGCAATTAGTTTCTGTCTTAGACTGGCCAGCTAACAGCCCAGATCTAAACCCAATAGAGAATCTGTGGTTTGAAGTAAAGAAAAAGGTTTCAAATACACAGTGCGGAAATCTAAGAGAGCTGTACAACGTTTTTTTAGTAGAATGGAACTCTATTTCTCTTGAGAAATGTAAAAATTAATAGAGTCAATGTCTTGTCGGTGTAAAGCAGTAATTAAAAGCCGTGGATATGCTATTAACTATTAAGTTTAGTTAAAACTATATTAAATTACTTTTTGAATTTTTCGCGCTACATATTATTGTAATTTTTTAAATGTAAATGTCATACAAAAAAAATTCCATTCAGTTTAAGAAGTCGTTCTTAATTAATTGTCCAGCTTCAGTACTATTTGAATGTGTTACTTTGGTAAAATAAATAAAATTTTAGAAAAATAGTTGACAACTTTATTCTATATTCCTTAACCACGTTGCTCTATTAATGTGGCTATTTTATAACATGACTAGTTGTTTCTCAGAAGCATCAGCATCTCTGTGTATGACATTATTTAAATAAAAACTTCTAGTACTTCAAATCGTTCTTAATTATATGACCACAACTATTGATAGTTCACAATGGAGTGCTTGTCCTCACGTTGATGTATGGAAGTGAGAGCTGGGTTTGGCAGAAAAAGAATGAAAGCAGAATTAACGCAGTTGAGATGCGATCACTGCGTAGTATGTGTGGGGTAAGATTGATTGATAGAATTCCGAATGCAACTATACGAAAAAGCAGTGGACTAAAAGAAGATGTGGTGACAAGGATTGAGAAAGGAATGCTTAGGTGGTTTGGACACGTGGAGCGAATGAGTGAAGAAAGAATATCGAATCAGATATACAATAATAAGGCAAATGTGTGTGGGCAAGTCGGTCGCGGCAGACCTCGGCGGACATTCGTCGGCCAAATTGGAGACATCCTAAGAAACGGAAAGGTCCGAAGTACCCGAAGCCGGCGAGCATGTATGAAAAGAGTAATAAGTGTAGAGGAAGCGCGTGAGGTTTGTAAGGATAGGAGCAAGTGGCGTTCTGTTGTCTCTGCCTACCCCGACGGGAAAAAGGCGTGAGTATATGTATGTATGTATGTAAGTAATTTGTGTACCTTCTTTGGCAAGTAAAGAACAATCATTTTAACATTATCATATTATGAGGCCCATTATCTTTCTTTCTCCTAGCGTTATCCCAGTTTCAACCCGAGGTCCGCTTACTAGTCTAACCGGATTCGACTGAATATTAGCTTTTCCACGGAGCGACTGCCTGTCTGACCTCCGCAACCCAAAGGGATAGCGATATTCCATTGTTTAGACTAGTGTCAGTTTATTCAGCGTTAGGTACTGACTCCCTTTAACGACTGTCAAAGGTCTTCATGACAACCGGGACCGACGGCTTAACGTGCTCTCTGAGGCACGGGACAAACGATAATTAATAATTCAATACGCACATAACTCCGAAAAGTCATTGGTGCGCGCCTAGGATTCGAACCCGATACCCTCTGCATGGCAGTCTGTTAGTATCTCCACTAGGCTATCGCTTATGAGGCCCATTATATTAATAGATAATAGATTAAATTTAAATGTCGTCTTCTAAACTTTTAAATTATTATTTTCATAAATCATTACTTATAACCCATTTATACCTATAAAATCCATATATTATTTTATAGGTATGTATAGGCTAGCTACAGGACTGAATTCAGGGCAGGGCAGGTAGGGCTACGTCCCAAGAGTCTTTACAAAAAAAAAACACGAACTTTTTTATAAACTGTAGGTATAGGAAATTTGCATTTCTGGTACAATTAGAATAATTTTAGTAACCTAATGGCATTCTCAGGAGCGATGGGCAACGACTGAGCTAGCAGTCGTTGCCCATCGCTCCTGAGGATGCCTCGTGCAGAGGCGAAATACGTGTCGAAGAATAGTCGGCGCATACAGCGGGATACTGCAAGTCAGGTATCTTCCTGGAACCCATACCATTCCTATATCCCTTATCCTTTTAGAGGAGTTCGGTATTGTCAACCCTTTTCTATTGCAATTGTTCCGCCTAGTAACGCCTGATTCAATCAACTATATAATTTTAGTAATAATAAGTCCGTGTGGTGACTGATTAAAAATACGGAATGTCACTACCTCATATCATCCCGTGGGTGTCGTAAGAGCCGACAGAGGGAGCAATTTATGCAGAGAACAGCACTGTAAGAGAAGGAAAACTTGAACTTGAAGGCCCATTCCTCTTTTCAAAGGAGAGGTCTAGTCCAGCAGTGGACTGTTAAAGGCTGATGATGAATAATAATTTATAATACATCCACATTAATTTATTCACCTCAATCCGTTACCTAATAACAGGTCTCTATAAAAAGATACAAAACTCTGTGAAACTATAAAGAAAAGTCAGTACGCTAAAATGAGGATGATGACAAAAAATGTATTATGTCCTCCGCGTAATTAACTCAGCTTCAAAACGTAATTTACAGTAAAAATATTTATAAATTAATTTAAAAGTAAAAAATATTACCTAATTTAATCAAATCAAAAATATATGCCCAATAATATGCTCAATTAAAAATATACTCACTCTACTAATTAGAAATTAACTAACAAGTATAAAATAACCATTAAGTCGTCTAGATAATTTATTAATTGTTCACACTTCACTAGATTCAAAAGTACGTTGGATAAATTCAAGATGAAGGTTTATTTGTATAGTATATTCTTATGTGTGGCTGCGTTTAGTAATGCTGGTAAGTAAATATTTCAAACTTCAAGTGGTCCATGTGGTGACGGATTAAGAATACGGAATGTCACCATCCCATATCGTCCCATGAGTGTCGTAAGAGCCGACAGAGGGAGCATATTATGCAGAGAACAGCACTGTAAAAGGAGGAAAACTTGATACAAACCCTATACCAACCCTTTTGGCCAGCGTGGTATAGTAGGCCAATTCCTCCTTTCAAAGGAGGAGCCTAATCCAGCAGAAGGTAAACTGTTAAAGGCTGATGATAAATATTTCAAGGTGATCGGAAAGGTTTTGAAGTGACCATGCACGGGACTTCACAGCAGAGACAGGCCTCCTGCAAGGTGGACCGACCATCTTGTTGAGACCGCAGGCAGTGAGAGAGATTTTACGTGGAGAGCCTAGGGAGGGGAGGCTTATATCCAGTAGAGGTCGTCTATCAGCTGATTTGATGATGTTGAACCGAAATTGGCAACACCTTGCCTACCTCTCATGGTTTAAGGTTATAATGGACCGAATCCCGAGACATGCGTGCCGTACTTGCAGCTTGGGTTCTTTCAATAGGGTATTTGACTAAAAAAATCGAATTAGTCCGTCAGTTAGATTATCGAAAAATATTGGATACGTATTTTTTGTTTTATCAAATCAGTAAAAAATTACGAAGATAAAACGCATCAAAGATGGAGAAACGCCTAAGAGTGGGGGCTTGTAACGTCACTTGCCAGTAAAAAGTGTACTGGCAAGTGACGTCACACGAGTTTTCAGCGAAGTTTGTCGTCTTAATTTTTTGTTTGCGCGACTAAAGAAAATATACGTGTCCAATATTTTTTGGAAATCTATCTGACGGACTAATTCGATTTTTTTAGTCAAATACCCTATTGCGCTATTCACCACTCCCTACCATTTCATGGTTCCTTTCCTACGAATTTGAAGCTCGTTGTAAAGGTATGACTCTCCTCTAGGGGCGATCGGGCCTACACACTAAAATTACCGCGGGCCTCTGTCGACCTGCAGTGATACATTCACAAAAACTTCTACTACGCCCATATATAGTTATATCCTACTACCCTTCATCACAGACGTTCTTTTCTGAGGTAACGAGATCGTCAATTGCCTGCATTCAGGCTCACCTAATGGCAATATTTATCTATTTGTTCTAAATGTAGCATGTGTATCAGTTGTTTGGTATTATTTATTTTAACTAGTCAAACCATAGTTTACTACATCCACGTGAATAGCGGCGAGCGTCTCCAAGTGAAATAAAATTACATGTATTTGTATCATGTATATATTTAATAAATGTATTTGTAAGTATTTTTATGTAAAATGTATTTATGTTTATTATTTATATCTTTAATATTGCTTATTCATCGTATCAATTACACCATCGCCTCTTAAAACTGCTAAGGTGGTGGTCTGTAAGAAACGCCGTAGGTCGCGTACGACGCGACGCTGTACGCGGCCTACGAATGCTTACTATGAAAATGCACTATAGGGATCTCTCTCACACACCCGACGCACTGTGGGCTGAAATCAGCGTTTCATAGACATTCAATTTTTTTTTTAAAGTGACATTTTTTTCAATTTTTTATACAAGACTAACTTGACCTTTCAAGAGATAAAGAAAAGGTGAGCAAAGTGGACTAAGAAAGAAAAATCATTCTCATCATGCAAACATTCTTGAGTGAAAATCGAACTAAACCTCTAGATTAGCAGTCAATAGAGTACTACAACGAAAGTTTCAAACATCTTAAAAACGAGAGGAAATAAAGAAAACCAAGCAATATTTCGTCTATTATTCTACAAACGGTTTCAGTCGGACTTCTTTGCTCGGTCACCCTACACGCAGTCACGATAAGCTGTATTTAATGAAGATTCATCTCCTACACTGCACACTGGCTTTACTTTTGCAATGAATATTCTACCGATAAGCTAACATTGACTTTAAGCGTATGCAATAAAATTAAATATGGAAGTTATGATAACATTTATTTATGATGTTAGATTAGATTTAGGGAGGTTTTGTAGAAGGGGTAAATGTGTGTTTAATACCTTGATATAAAATTTATGATTATAAAGGTTTTGTCGTTGTGTTGGGGTAATGTTTAAATCATTAGAATTTTCAAGCATGAGTAAGGATCACTGAAGGCACCATGATAATTTTCTGGATGCTTTGTCTGTCGTAAACATAAACGAAACATAATCGATTAGAAAGTCAGGCATAATTTGGTGACTGCGTCGATTATTATTTATTATATTTGTGTCAACGTAAAATTTTACCGAAATTTGTTTGTGGATTAAATTGTTAACCTTTGCTTGCCCTGTGGCTCGGCAAGCATGATAATAAGCCGTTGGCGTCGGTCTCTATGTGAGATCTTCGACGGTTACTTTGGAGAGTATCTTAAATGTATCGATACATGTCACCACATACCACAAGACAATGACAAAAACATTCTAATCATAAATTTTATAATGTATTAAACACACATACATAAATCTTTTAAAACCTCTTAGTTTTGGGAATAGATCAGTATCTGTTGAGTTGATGGAGGGGCGACGAGCCGCAGTTACATTCATTACTTTGTTGTATTTCAACGAAGCATACGGCCATATTTTAAGTAATTTGGTAGTAAAAAGGCATGATGTTAGGTTAATGCATGGAAATCTTACCACTATTGATATTATGATAGAACAGTTATAGGCTAAATCGTCTTGTCGGTATTGGCTAGAAACCGGCAACCATTCACATATGTATATAACTACTACTAATTTCATCATATATTTTATTTCTATTAATAATTTATGTGGATAATATTTATGCCTTCACAAAAACACAGTACGTATGTACATAATATGTATTATGTTTATCCATTGTCTAGTACCCATAGTATAAGCTCTGCTTAGTTTGGGACTAGATGGTGTTGTGTGTACGTGGTGAAATATATATCGTTATATATCCTGAACGTTAGTACATATATCTCTGAGCCAAAAGCATTCACAATACTACCAAACAGAACGTTAAAAATATGTATACCTTAGTCTTTGTGTCAACAGACAGGATGCACTCCAATCAATCAACTCTACACATATATTATTCATATGTAATAAGCTTGGTTTCTTACCATTACGATCCTTGTATATTTATGAGACGTTTGTATCAAAACAAAGGGCTGAAACTCCGTGTGGTAAGTGCTTTGAATTTACTTCAAAACAGTATCATTCAAATCGACGACATCCTTTCAGTTTGTTTCATCGAGTAAATATAATTTGGGCTATGTAGCAGTTTTGGTGCGAGTCGCTCAAAGGTTGAAGTCTGTTTTAAGTTCTTGTATTCACGTTCAAAACTTTGTTGGTTTTGCCCGAATGGTGTGAAACCATTAGTTTAATGGAATAATAATTGAGCTACAAAAGAGTAAAATCAAACGCTCTGCTACGAATCTAGAAGTTAAATAAACTGCAAGTTATTTCAACCCACATATGCTATGCTTTATAAGTATTGCTTTATTCTCTTATACGGCATTTTATTCCATTATCATAGGTCTTTAAAATGTTTTAATCAACGAGCTCAAGCAACACCTACGTTCAAAAAAGAATATGAGTATCGTATGTAGGTTATGGTGGCATAATGTCGAAAACTGCGTTGTAACCATAGTGAAATGGATACTGTATTTACTATATAAAATAAAATAGAAAGAGGTAAACAATTTCTATTAAGCATAATGAAACCCGGCAAAGTTTCAACAATTTCAAAACTTTTCTACCCAATGAAGTGCTAATTACCTCATTATCTAACCACGAAACCGAAAGAGTGTCTGAAGCGTCGCTCCATCTCATTGCGTAGCACCGCACGCCTAAACGGTCGACCTTTTTTGGAAAAGCATGTTTACTCATTCAAGAACCTCTTTTTCCGATCGAGTAAGACCTCGACAGAATCCAAAAGGGTTGCTTGTTGTCAATTTAAGGTCACCTTAAGGATTCATTCTCGCTTTTTGCGAGTGCTTTGCGTGGAATTTACAGGAAAATAAGTAAGGTGCAAGATATTAGTTTCGGTGGCACGTATTTTTTGTTATTAAATGTTTTTTTGTGGGCGTTAGTGACAGATATTTTTTATTTTGTGATGTTTGTGAGCTTGAGAGATTTTATAGAATAGCTTATGCAGAACAGGCTTATGAAATGATATATGTTAATGGTAAGTGTTGAAGTATTTCAGTACTCGATGCGAGTATAGAGGTTAGTGATGAAATAGAAAAATGTGTAAAAGAATAAAGTGTTGTGTTTTTCTAACGCGAAAGAGGATCTTCTAACCATTCAAGTTATAGGTACTTGATGGATTGTGGCCCAACAATTGTTGTCGAGAACCTGTACGCATTTTATTCACTCCTGTCAATACTAACAGCGCGATTGAGGATCTTCAATAATCAATCACCGCTTAAGGTTTTTTGGCTCACACCAACTCTTGTCTCGTATGGAAATCAAATATACGACAGATGAGTTAAACCAATACGCCCATCGAACATTCATTGATTTTGTTTTTGTTGTTATTTGTCTTCGTCATTGTACGATAAATGAGACTAGTTGTATGTGTGTGGTACCATTTCATACACAAACGTATTTGTTCCTTAAAGATAATAAAAGGAGATAATAACATAAGAAAGATTTAATATATGTACATATCTCCATACAGATCCCGTGAGAATTTCGGACAATCCTTTCTTAGTGCACCTTTTTTTTAGTCACGGGTTGGAAAATCCTTATGGAATCCCTCCACCCTGGGGGAAGGGCGAAGGGGACTGTCAGACTCTTACTGACTAAAAACCAACCCGTGTTCCTCATGTACCCGTGGTCGGAGGGTTCTTAGTGCACCCCTATTGTCCCCGCATAACCTTCATGTCTTCCTTCCTCATCCTCGCCGTTGTCTTCTTGTGCCCATTAGTTTTGACTGTGTTGTTTATCGGTCAATCAGTAACGAAATAATTTTATATATACAGATTGATCTTAAAATTCCTTTCCCGTAAACGTTTCTTCTGCGAACAATTTCCTTTACAGCACATTGAAATAATTTAAAGACAAACATAACGCCGACGAACGCAATACGGGAATGTCAGTCACTGTATAATTGATGGCACCATATACACGTATAAGTATACAGCTGTATAGAGCGTATATAGGGTCTATTTCAAACAGTGACAAGACAAGAGAGTGACGGCGACACGTACAAGCAGTTAATTTATCGCCAAATGCATTTTCCACCAAGTTTTGATGTGATACCCTTTAGAAAGAGCTTTATATATAGCTCTTTAAGTTTATTATACATGTATTATTGTATAGTATATTATAGTTGTTACGTCGCTTTTTAATTTAAAATTTCAGTATTTTGTCAGTATAAACTGACTCGCGACGTACACTTTAATTTTTTAATTGCATTGACATCTTGTTTTTTTTGTGGTATTTTATACCTTATTTAATTTTATAAAAATCTTTATTCTACAGTTTCGTGTTTCATATTTACTACGTGGTGTTAAAAATACATGATTATTTGGTGGTTATGTGTTGTGGCTGATATAAACTGGGCGATGGAAGCCTTAGCCCCACAACAAGTGACCAAAACATAGCAAGCATATGATGTTTTACCACTGTCCGATTTCGTATATTTCCTCAGTAGAGTAGAATATTGGTAACTGCGGTACTACAATACGGTAGAATATCGACTATTGGTGAATCTTGCATCTGCAACTTGTATAATAAACGAAATTCCATCAAAATCCACATTTCCGTCACCAAAAACCAAAACAGTAAAAAATAGGGCACGTTTTTTGCAGGTACCACAGTTTCTGTTTACGCGAATCTTCTTTGCTGACTCTAATAAGAAATGGCAGAAAATTTTGAACGTCAATCTCAATTTTCCGTGTTCTAAATTGGACTCACAAAGCTGTATCGCTGAAGGTACCTGCATTCGGTTCCGGTTACATTGACACTTTATAAATAGAGCTTTCCATAATTATGTAAAATGAGGATGAAATTCTACTATTTATAAATAATTGGAGAACTCGTGTTCTAGAGTGAGGACCCCACCTTGGCAAACGTTGTGTAGGACTGTTGGACGCCCTCCGGCTAGGTGGAGTGCTGATATAATTATGTGGTTGGCAGTGGCTGGACATGGCAGGACCAAAACTCATCCCCCCCCGTTGGATCTCCACCTTGTCGTGGTGGAGGGGCTCAGTAATCGTGGTTAGGTCACCCACGGTGAAACTAAGCGAGATCCCAGGAGTGGACGCTCCGCATGGGCTTGACGGAGGCCTGCGCAGGATGCGTCCAATGGTGCGGGTGTGAGGGACAGTTCTTCTGTCCCTCGCAGTCGGGCGCGGTCATGGGAGAGGCGTGTCGGTATTGCGTTGCTGCGCGCCCTATCTCCCGCGACCAGAAGGGGGCGCACCATCGTTGCGTCGCGGTGGGGCCGCAGAGGAAGAGGAGATGCGGTGTTGCGTTGCCGTCCTCCCTATCCTCTGCGGCCGCTGGGTGTTTTGGCGGCGGAGCCCAACACCTTCATCCGCCGCCAAGGGGGTTTTGTTCGGGACCCGCCTGACCATCTGGCGGGCCAATACCCGTCGGGGGGTAGCGAGGAATGCTTCGGCGATACCCGACCCTCCGACACACCGGTACATGAGGAACACGGGTTGGTTTTTAGTCAGTAAGAGTCTGACAGTCCCCTTCGGCCTTTCCCTCCAGGGCGGAGGGACTCCATGAGGATTTTCCAACACGACACCAAAAAAAAAAGGACCAAAACTCATGCTCAGAGGCGTGTCATCGTAGAGGCTTATTTCTAGCACTAGACTTTTGTAGGCTGATTGACGATGATAATGATAAGGATGATGACGATGTTATCTTAATATATGAAATTCTTGCGTTACTGACTGACTGACAGACACGCTACAGCCGAAACTATTGGGCGCAGGAAGCTGAAATTTGGCATGTATGTTCCTTTGGGACCGTAGGGGTGCACTAAGAAGGGATTTGCCGAAATTCCCACGGGATCGGCCAAAACGGGTAAATTTAAGAAAAATGCAGGCGTAGCTGCTGGCGTCCTCTAGGCTTTGTATAAAATTACAACCGTTCATTCAATGAGCAAAATGACGCCTAGAGTAAATACAGGAATTTATGAATCATCACTGTTATGTGTGGGGATCGAACCTACAACGTTAAAAAAATGCATAAAACACTGTATTTTTATCATAGAACCGTTTGCTACTATTTTCTGGACTCCCAAGTTTTCTTCTAAAGTTGTACACTAGTTTAAGCAATTTTTTGTGTCCTCCTTTTCTCAATATATTTCTTTTTTTATACATTATTTATGACTGAATATACTTATTCCATAGTACTAACACTCTATGGATCAAAGTGTACTATTTATACTAGCACTTTACTCCACTCAATCTTACACGAATTTCAAAGTAACTACATAACTTCATAGGCGTCAACCGATTTATATCACGAATAAATACAAGATACTTTATTTATAAGCCATCCGACATAGATATCAGCAGCACTAAACGAAAAAATATCCGATAATATGTCAACTGATTCAACCCTAAAAGGAAATCGGGCGTCATAATTCGAGTATCCATTCAGAGATAACTATATCGAGTCGTGATCTTTGACCTACATCACAGTAAATACAAAACGTTATCCAGAAGGATCCAAATTATAATTGGTGTGAAAGGGTCTGCAATATCTACTTGTCTTTTTCTACGAGGAGGGAGCCCGATAAATAAAGTGAATGGCGATGGTAGAATGCTGAATGATTTTTCAACAAGAGGCCGGCGAGTAATGTGTGGAAACAGCTTTTATATGGACGAAGACGTTTTATATGAACAGTTCGGTTGTTTTAATGTACTCTGTTGTACTTAGTTACAGATGTTAATAAAAGAAAGTTGTAAGCAATGGCTGACCAGTACAGATGATATTTTTATTTTAGATTTTATTAGTTCACCTAGCAGCATAAACGTACAATTCTTTGGACATCTACTGTTTGCTGTTATATTTCTGAAGTATAAAATAGTAGTTTAACAACGCAGCTAAAACTAATGATTGGACCATTGTTGATAAAACTATATTTCTTATACAAAAACCCACCTGTTGGTACGCCCAACGTGACAACACAATCATCCCACTTAAATATAAAGATATATTTTCTTTTATACATAGAGTAAAAGCAAGTGCGACAAAGACGCGTAGGTCGGAAATAAATCATGTCCAATGTTGGACAATGGTCCGCACTTCCATTACCAACAATGGCTGCTTGTTAATTAAATAGATTTAACTCAGTTTTCGTTTGTATTATCATTCTGCTTCTTGGTTTAAAGTGGCTGGACTTATGTTGAAGTGAGCTTCAGTTTTCTTTTGGCTGAAATCTTTTAGATTACTATTTCGGTGAATGTGATGAGGAATGCGAGTGGATGAGATTTGTGTCTCCTTTAATTTGAAAAGCGTCATATATACTTTGGGTACTAAATCTAATTGTTACTACGTATCTTGATGTCGCGGCAATTTTTTTGTTCGTGTGTTTTCATGTGCCAAGTTTCGAATGATTTTAACGAAGTGGACCCTTCGCTAAAGTCATCCTTAAAGACGAACGTAGTAGACAAGCGGTGAACCAGCAGAGAAAAGATAACAGTTTTGATATTAGTTAGTGGTAGTAAACATAATTCATTAATATTTCTATGACTTGTGGAGGGTTTTGTGCTAACGGAACAGGCAAGTGAAATATTAAAATAGTGCTTGAGTCGTCTCGTCGATCTTTCTAGACAAATAGTATAGATATTATAAGTTGAAGTCGCTGTTGTTATTTGATGTACTACAAGTACCTTGTACTTGAGTTGAATCAAGGTTTATTCACATGGGCTATTTCTGTCTCAGACGGAAACTTGATTTAATATTTTACTAAAATGTCGCTGTTATTTGAAACTAGCACCTAGTACTTGACTTGGATCAATTTTATTCAGATATACTATTTCTTTCTCAGATAATTCATTTAATATTTAAAAAAATATTGAATTGAGCTGTTCTTGCTAGCATCAAGCAGGTGATTATACCTGATCTTCATTAATTCACAGTTTGTTAGAATCATATTGTTATGCCATAATATAACCAGCTAGGTCATATTATTCTAGCCCTTGTTTTCTAGGAATTAAGCATCTTGATGTAAGACTTATAAAGAAGCGTACTGCACACTATCCAGCCTTAACGGCAAGTGTCAAATTTGGTTCCGGACATTTTGTACCCAATCTACTGTCCCCTCAAAAAAGGAAATCTAGCTTTTATATTCGCCCATTATAATTTGACACCTTTCAGGTGTACTGTTTTGAAAAAATACAGATAGTACGTAGACCAAGTTAAATTGGATTTTGTGTAATATGTATTGATCAAAGATTTGTATTGTCTCGTAATATTGTGGTAAAGGGTTCAACTATGCTATATTTTGTATTGTTTAGTGGTTGGACGTTACGTAGGGCGTTGGGATTGTTTTTGTGGTTCATTTTCTAAACCAGTAGTTTTCTCCTTATAATAAGATTGCAGGAGGGATTTTTTAGGGATCGGATGCAATTGATTTTAGTTGTAAGACAAAAAAAGGTTTGTATGATATGACTACAACCATTATTTATCACATTTTATAAGCTGGCTGATTGTGGCTTATCGACGTTTAGACTTGTGGTTTAATGACGTTGTTCTATGAACCCGCGATGAATGGGGAAATAGTGCTAGTGTATCATCATCAGCCCTGTATATAAACCGTCCCACTGCTGGGCACGGGTCTCTTCTCAAAGCTAGTGTATATGCTCACAAAATATCAACGTAACGGTATCTATACTTTTGCGTTTTGTCGTTGAGTGAAGTCCCTTGCCATTTCCTTCACCCTCATTCTTCTCCTCTTTCTATAATTAATCCCATTCGGATCAGCAACGTACTCGTGACTTCTCCGGGGTTGTGGGTGTACAATAACTGATTCTAACGTGATCATTCTGCTCTGCCTCCTATCAGAAAAATATGTATCCATAAAAGGACCGATTGTAACCACATTAAAACGATGGACATTGAAGAAACGATGGACATTGAAGGCATCAAGGCTTAGCACAACAGATCACGTACTGTACCTACATACAGTTGGTGGTCATATAATTAAGAACGCTGATATAATGGGAAGATTTTTTCAAACTAAGACGTATAACTAATTGCATGCAAGTTTTTTATTTCTCTCGGTATCATACATTTTTTCCATAAAACCGCTGAATTTATTGATACACATGATTAGCTAAAAATAAATAAGCAAACTTTTTTACACTACTTCTAACCATAGTATTCCTATTTAGTGGCTGGTGACGTAATTAAGAACGCTTTATAATTTATATTTTTTTTCAAATTTAAAAAGACTACACTCAGTCGATTTGCAGTTGTAGGTTACTGTTTGTGTAATTTTGGCACCATTTAGTGCCGTAAAAGATTTAAAGGGATTATTTCTTATAAAAAATACAATGGGAAAAAATAAAAGTTGTGATAAATCTACAAGGGAAGTTATAATAAAACGTCTCCGGCAAAATTGGTCTTATAAAAAGATAGCCGACCATCTAAAATGTTCAAAAACGATGGTTTTCCACGCTGTAAAACATTTTGCTACGTATCAAACTACTTTGAATGTTCCACGTGTGCCTATACAGAGAAAAACAACTCCTCGAGATGACCGAAACATCGTTCGTATGGCAAAATAAAATCCTTTTAAAGGGTCAAACGAGCTGAGAAAAGAATACTTTGGTGAAAATAACCCTTCAGCAATCTCACCACGCACTATTCGAAGACGTTAGGTAGAAGAAAAATTGCCCGGAAGGATAGCAAGGAAGGTACCCATGTTGAACATTTTCCACGGGCAAGCCCGGCTTGCATTTGCGAGAAAGTATGAAAACTGGACTGTGCGGCAATGGAAAAATGTACTTTTTTCTGACGAGACGAAAATAAACAGAGTATGTTCTAATGGAAAACGATAATATGTATGACGACCCCCGAATACAGCATACGACCCTAAGTACACGAAAGTTACTTAATGTAACTTTCTTGTACTTAGGGTGCATGGTGGTGGAAATATGAAAATCTGGGGGTGCTTTTCTGGACATGGTGTTGGACCTGTAAAGTTGATAGAAGGTAACATGGATCAATTCCAATACAAAAATATACTGGAAGAAACAATGTTACCTTATGCTGAAGACGTTCTACCGGTTATTTGGACATTCCAACATGACAATGATCCAAAGTACACTGCACGCACCGTAAAGGAATTTCTTACAGCGCAATCAGTTTCTGTCTTAGACTGGCCAGCTAACAGCCCAGATCTAAACCCAATAGAGAATCTGTGGTTTGAAGTAAAGAAAAAGGTTTCAAATACACAGTGCGGAAATCTAAGAGAGCTGTACAACGTTTTTTTAGTAGAATGGAACTCTATTTCTCTTGAGAAATGTAAAAATTAATAGAGTCAATGTCTTGTCGGTGTAAAGCAGTAATTAAAAGCCGTGGACATGCTATTAACTATTAAGTTTAGTTAAAACTATATTAAATTACTTTTTGAATTTTTCGCGCTACATATTATTGTAATTTTTTAAATGTAAATGTCATACAAAACAATTTCCATTCAGTTTAAGAAGTCGTTCTTAATTAATTGTCAAGCTTCAGTACTATTTGAATTTGTTACTTTGGTAAAATAAATTAAATTTTAGAAAAATAGTTGACAACTTTATTCTATATTCCTTAACCACGTTGCTCTATTAATGTGGCTATTTTATAACATGACTAGTTGCTTCTCAGAAGCATCAGCATCTCTGTGTATGACATTATTTAAATAAAAACTTCTAGTACTTCAAATCGTTCTTAATTATATGACCATAACTATTGATAGTTCACAATGGAGTGCTTGTCCCCACGTTGATGTATGGAAGTGAGAGCTGGGTTTGGCAGAAAAAGCATGAAAGCAGAATTAACGCAGTTGAGATGCGATCACTGCGTGTGGGGTAAGATTGATTGATAGAATTCCGAATGCAACTAGACTAAAAGAAGATGTGGTGACAAGGATTGAGAAAGGAATGCTTAGGTGGTTTGGACACGTGGAGCGAATGAGTGAAGAAAGAATATCGAATCAGATATATAAGGCAAATGTGTGTGGGCAAGTCGGTCGCGGCAGACCTCGGCGGACATTCGTCGGCCAAATTGGAGACATCCTAAGAAACGGAAAGGTCCGAAGTACCCGAAACCGGCGAGCATGTATGAAAAGAGTAATAAGTGTAGAGGAAGCGCGTGAGGTTTGTAAGGATAGGAGCAAGTGGCGTTCTGTTGTCTCTGCCTACCCCGACGGGAAAAAGGCGTGAGTATATGTATGTATGTATGTAAGTAATTTGTGTACCTTCTTTGGCAAGTAAAGAACAATCATTTTAACATTATCATATTATGAGGCCCATTATCTTTCTTTCTCCTAGCGTTATCCCAGTTTCAACCCGAGGTCCGCTTACTAGTCTAACCGGATTCGACTGAATATTAGCTTTTCCACGGAGCCACTGCCTGTCTGACCTCCGCAACCCAAAGGGATAGCGATATTCCATGGTTTAGACTAGTGTCAGTATATTCAGCGTTAGGTACTGACTCCCTTTAACGACTGTCAAAGGTCTTCATAACAACCGGGACCGACGGCTTAACGTGCTCTGCGAGGCACGGGACAAGCGATAATTAATAATTCAATACGCACATAACTCCGAAAAGTCATTGGTGCGCGCCTAGGATTCGAACCCGATACCCTCTGCATGGCAGTCTCTTGGTATCTCCACTAGGCTATCGCTTATGAGGCCCATTATATTAATAGATAATAGATTAAATTTAAATGTCGTCTTCTAAACTTTTAAATTATTATTTTCATAAATCATTACTTATAACCCATTTATACCTATAAAATCCATATATTATTTTATAGGTATGTAAAGGCTAGCTACAGGACTGAATTCAGGGCAGGGCAGGTAGGGCTACGTCCCAAGAGCCTTTACAAAAAAAACACAAACTTTTTTATAAACTGTAGGTATAGGAAATTTGCATTTCTGGTACAATTAGAATAATTTTAGTAACCTAATGGCATCCTCAGGAGCGATGGGCAACGACTGAGCTAGCAGTCGTTGCCCATCGCTCCTGAGGATGCCTCGTGCAGAGGCGAAACACGTGTCGAAGAATAGTCGGCGCATACAGCGGGATACTGCAAGTCAGGTATCTTCCTGGAACCCATACCATTCCTATATCCCTTATCCTTTTAGAGGAGTTCGGTATTGTCAACCTTTTTCTATTGTAATTGTTGGGGTAGTCAATCCGAGGTGGGTTCCTCTTTCCTTCCATTAGGTTACAATGGAGTTCCGCCAAGTAACGCCTGATTCAATCAACTATATAATTTTAGTAATAATAAGTCCGTGTGGTGACTGATTAAGAATACGGAATGTCACTACCTCATATCATCCCGTGGGTGTCGTAAGAGTCGACAGAGGGAGCAATTTATGCAGAGAACAGCACTGTAAGAGAAGGAAAACTTGATACAAACCCTATACCAAGCCGTTTGGCGAGCGTGGTATAGAAGGCCCATTCCTCTTTTCAAAGGAGAGGTCTAGTCCAGCAGTGGACTGTTAAAGGCTGATGATGAATAATAATTTATAATACATACACATTAATTTATTCACCTCAATCCGTTACCTAATAACAGGTCTCTATAAAAAGATACAAAACTGTGAAACTATAAAGAAAAGTCAGTACGCTAAAATGAGGATGATGACAAAAACTGTATTATGTCCTTCGCGTAATTAACTCAGCTTCAAAACGTAATTTACAGTAAAAATATTTATAAATTAATTTAAAAGTAAAAAATATTACCTAATTTAATCAAATCAAAAATATATGCTCAATTATATGCTCAATTAAAAATATACTCACTCAACTAATTAGAAATTAACTAACAAGTATAAAATAACCATTAAGTCGTCTAGATAATTTATTAATTGTTCACACTTCACTAGATTCAAAAGTACGTTGGATAAATTCAAGATGAAGGTTTATTTGTATAGTATATTCTTATGTGTGGCTGCGTTTAGTAATGCTGGTAAGTAAATATTTCAAACTTCAAGTGGTCCATGTGGTGACGGATTAAGAATACGGAATGTCACCATCCCATATCGTCCCATGGGTGTCGTAAGAGCCGACAGAGGGAGCATATTATGCAGAGAACAGCACTGTAAGAGAAGGAAAACTTGATACAAACCCTATACCAACCCGTTTGGCCAGCGTGGTATAGTAGGCCAATTCCTCCTTTCAAAGGAGGAGCCTAATCCAGCAGAAGGTATACTGTTAAAGGCTGATGATAAATATTTCAAGGTGACCGGAAAGATTTTGAAGTGACCATGCACGGGACTTCACAGCAGAGACGGGCCTCCTGCAAGACCGACCATCTTGTTGAGATCGCAGGCAGTGAGAGAGATTTTACGTGGAGAGCCTGGGGGGGGGGGGGGAGAGGCTTATATCCAGTAGAGGTCGTCTATCAGCTGATTTGATGATGTTGAACCGAAATTGGCAACACCTTGCCTACCGCCTCTCATGGTTTAAGGTTATAATGGACCGAATCCCGAGACATGCGGGCCGTACTTGCAGCTTGGGTTCTTTCAATTGCGCTATTCACCACTCCCTACCATTTCATGGTTCCTTTCCTACGAATTTGAAGCTCGTTGTAAAGGTATGACTCACTTCTAGGGGCGATCGGGCCTACACACTAAAATTACCGCGGTATTCCTCTGTCGACCTGCAGTGATACATTCACAAAAACTTCTACTACGTCTGTATATAGTTATATCCTACTACCCTTCATCACAGACGTTCCTTTCTGAGGTAACGAGATCGTCAATTGCCTGCATTCAGGCTCACCTAATGGCAATATTTATCTATTTGATCTAAATGTAGCATGTGTATCAGTTGTTTGGTATTATTTATTTTAACTAGTCAAACCATAGTTTACTACATCCACGTGAATAGCTGCGAGCGTCTCCAAGTGAAATAGAATTACATGTATTTGTATCGTGTATATATTTAATAAATGTATTTGTAAGTATTTTTATGTAAAATGTATTTATGTTTATTATTTATATCTTTAATATTGCTTATTCATCGTATTAATTACACCATCGCCTCTTAAAACTGCTAAGGTGGTGGTCTGTAAGAAACGCCGTAGGTCGCGTCCGACGTGACGCTGTACGCGGCCTACGAATGCTTACTATGAAAATGCACTATAGGGATCTCTCTCACACACCCGACGCACTGTGGGCTGAAATCAGCGTTTCATAGACATTCAATTTTTTTTTTAAAGTGACATTTTTTTCACATGGAATGCTGGAGGAATCTAATTATATGCCTAAAAATATACTCTTTATGAAATGGATACGTAAACGGAAGTTTGAGAATTTTTTCTTTAAAAAATTGTATGGAGACAACATAAAAAAATACGATAACTCTGCTATCGCACAATTGGCCCTAATTCCCTTCTAGGGGATTATTCCTTGAATTATTTATGATTTTTTGACATACTCGGTATCACTGCCTCAGGTGCGCTTATTTTTTTTTTTAAATTAGCATTTTTTTATGTGAGGCAATTTCTTTGGACCAATTTGGCTTAACATAATATATATGAATATGACCCGGATATTTGGATCCAGAGAAGCCAAATTGGTCCAAAGAAATTGCCTCATATAAAAAAAAATGCTTATTGGGAATTAGGGCCTATTGTGCGATAGCAGAGTTATCGTATTTTTTTATGTTGTCTCCATACAAATTTTTAAAGAAAAAATTCTCAAACTTCCGTTTACGTCCCTTCCATGTGAAAAAAATGTCACTTTAAAAAAAAAATTGAATGTCTATGAAACGCTGATTTCAGCCCACAGTGCGTCGGGTGTGTGAGAGAGATCCCTATAGTGCATTTTCATAGTAAGCATTCGTAGGCCGCGTACAGCGTCGCGTCGTACGCGACCTATGGCGTTTCTTACAGACCACCACCTTAGCAGTTTTAAGAGGCGATGGTGTAATTAATACGATGAATAAGCAATATTAAAGATATAAATAATAAACATAAATACATTTTACATAAAAATACTTACAAATACATTTATTAAATATATACACGATACAAATACATGTAATTTTATTTCACTTGGAGACGCTCGCAGCTCTTCACGTGGATGTAGTAAACTATGGTTTGACTAGTTAAAATAAATAATACCAAAAAACTGATACACATGCTACATTTAGATCAAATAGATAAATATTGCCATTAGGTGAGCCTGAATGCAGGCAATTGACGATCTCGTTACCTCAGAAAGGAACGTCTGTGATGAAGGGTAGTAGGATATAACTATATACAGACGTAGTAGAAGTTTTTGTGAATGTATCACTGCAGGTCGACAGAGGAATACCGCGGTAATTTTAGTGTGTAGGCCCGATCGCCCCTAGAAGTGAGTCATACCTTTACAACGAGCTTCAAATTCGTAGGAAAGGAACCATGAAATGGTAGGGAGTGGTGAATAGCGCAATTGAAAGAACCCAAGCTGCAAGTACGGCCCGCATGTCTCGGGATTCGGTCCATTATAACCTTAAACCATGAGAGGCGGTAGGCAAGGTGTTGCCAATTTCGGTTCAACATCATCAAATCAGCTGATAGACGACCTCTACTGGATATAAGACTCTCCCCCCCCCCCAGGCTCTCCACGTAAAATCTCTCTCACTGCCTGCGATCTCAACAAGATGGTCGGTCCACCTTGCAGGAGGCCCGTCTCTGCTGTGAAGTCCTGTGCATGGTCACTTCAAAACCTTTCCGGTCACCTTGAAATATTTATCATCAGCCTTTAACAGTATACCTTCTGCTGGATTAGGCTCCTCCTTTGAAAGGAGGAATTGGCCTACTATACCACGCTGGCCAAACGGGATGGTATAGGGTTTGTATCAAGTTTTCCTTCTCTTACACTGCTGTTCTCTGCATAATATGCTCCCTCTGTCGGCTCTTACGACACTCATGGGACGATATGGGATGGTGACATTCCGTATTCTTAATCCGTCACCACATGGACCACTTGAAGTTTGAAATATTTACTTACCAGCATTACTAAACGCAGCCACACATAAGAATATACTATACAAATAAACCTTCATCTTGAATTTTTCCAACGTACTTTTGAATCTAGTGAAGTGTGAACAATTAATAAATTATCTAGACGACTTAATGGTTATTTCATACTTGTTAGTTAATTTCTAATTAGTTGAGTGAGTATATTTTTAATTGAGCATATAATTGAGCATATATTTTTGATTTGATTAAATTAGGTAATATTTTTTACTTTTAAATTAATTTATAAATATTTTTACTGTAAATTACGTTTTGAAGCTGAGTTAATTACGCGGAGGACATAATACAGTTTTTGTCATCATCCTCATTTTAGCGTACTGACTTTTCTTTATAGTTTCACAGTTTTGTATCTTTTTATAGAGACCTGTTATTAGGTAACGGATTGAGGTGAATAAATTAATGTGGATGTATTATAAATTATTATTCATCATCAGCCTTTAACAGTCCACTGCTGGACTAGACCTCTCCTTTGAAAAGAGGAATGGGCCTTCTATACCACGCTCGCCAAACGGCTTGGTATAGGGTTTGTATCAAGTTTTCCTTCTCTTACAGTGCTGTTCTCTGCATAAATTGCTCCCTCTGTCGACTCTTACGACACCCACGGGATGATATGAGGTAGTGACATTCCGTATTCTTAATCAGTCACCACACGGACTTATTATTACTAAAATTATATAGTTGATTGAATCAGGCGTTACTTGGCGGAACTCCATTGTAACCTAATGGAAGGAAAGAGGAACCCACCACGCACCCTCGGATTGACTACCCCAACAATTGCAATAGAAAAAGGTTGACAATACCGAACTCCTCTAAAAGGATAAGGGATATAGGAATGGTATGGGTTCCAGGAAGATACCTGACTTGCAGTATCCCGCTGTATGCGCCGACTATTTTTCGACACGTGTTTCGCCTCTGCACGAGGCATCCTCAGGAGCGATGGGCAACGACTGCTAGCTCAGTCGTTGCCCATCGCTTCTCTGGATCCAAATATCCGGGTCATATTCATATATATTATGTTAAGCCAAATTGGTCCAAAGAAATTGCCTCATATAAAAAAAAATGCTACTTTTAAAAAAAAAAATAAGCGCACCTGAGGCCGTGATACCGAGTATGTCAAAAAATCATAAATAATTCAAGGAATAATCCCCTAGAAGGGAATTAGGGCCAATTGTGCGATAGCAGAGTTATCGTATTTTTTTATGTTGTCTCCATACAAATTTTTAAAGAAAAAATTCTCAAACTTCCGTTTACGTACCCATTTCATAAAGAGTATATTTTTAGGCATGTAATTAGATTCCTCCGGCATTCCATGTGAAATAAATGTCACTTAAAAAAAAAAATTGAATGTCTATGAAACGCTGATTTCAGCCCACAGTGCGACGCGGCGCACGAACGCCGTGCGCCGCATCAATAGGTCGTACGCCGCCTACGCAGTCATTTCGGGGCATCAGGCGTAACGGACGCCGCGCCCAAGACATAAAAATTGTGAAATTTACAAAGGTGCAAGATGAGTTACTGATAGAAGCAGTTAAATTAATACAGAATTTTATTTGATGCCAGCGATAAAGACCGTAATATTATATTAATGTTTTTTTTATCAACGTATTAAAACAACCCTCGACCTCTCTCTTCACGAAAACGTCGTGACGCCTTTTTATTATCTCCTGTTTCAATAATTAATGTAAAATAAGATCATCATTCTCCTCCTATTCGAGAAGAACTCTTAAAATGGTCTGTTCATCCCGTCTATTCACATTGAGCGCATGCGAGAAACTAAAATCCTGAGTGACCATCGCAAACAACGCTGGAAGCCGCGTCCAGCGTCAGCAGACGCCGGACGCCATCGGACGCGACCTATGGCATTTGTTACAGACCACCGCCTAACATCATTCCTGTCCATCCAAAGGTTGCCTGGAAGAGATCGCACTTAGCGATAAGGCCGCCGATTGTGCATTACTCGTAGTTTTAAGCCTGTGATGTAAACATTTATTTTGGTGTGCAATAAATTATATTCTAATCTTATCTTATAACCAAGAAAGAGGAGGAGGGTTAGTGAGTAAATTATGGAATAAGAAGAGTATTAACTAGTTTGCCGGCAAGTAACGTGAGATATTTTGATTTCAGATCTAATTTTAGAAAAATGTTATCCTCGACTGCCCAATCCGTTCAATATAATTTGTTTTGCGCGCCTTCCCAGGTAAGAACATCAGAATCAAATGTCATGAATAACAGAAAAGAGCGAGCCTTATGCAGAGTCCATTCATTTTCTTAAAGCGGAAATGTATGGAAAGTGAAAATCTAATGTGGAAGTGCGTTTGAGACAAAGCGGGGATGGCTTAGACTTTCAGGTCGCAATATTAAAGCCTTCTGGTCCACTCCCGTGGCTCATTGCGAGATGTTATATAGCCTTTAGTCTTCTTCGAGAAATGGGCTATCTAAAACTAAAAGAATTTTTCAAATCGGACCAGCAGTTCCTGAGAAGCAAACAAACAAATAAACTCTTCAGCTTTATATATTAGTATTAGAATATTAGCTTTTTGTGTGTTATATTTTCACACAAGAAAACACGTTGTGTGATCCATAAATTGTTGTTTCGAATTTAGCTGGTCTCTGTGTCCGTCTGTCATCTACTGTGCAGACTTTAAACCTAATGCGAGAGCAGTCTCTAAAAATGTAGATGGAATTTGAAATGGTCGAACTTAGACTACTATTAGTTACTGATTAGTTTAATTTTTTTTTACAGGTATTATTACGACCATACCAAGAATTATTGTTATTTCTTTTACTACCGAGGATGCGGTGGTACTAGATATCCATTTAAAACTCAAGAGGAGTGTGTAGACACCTGCGTTAGATACACGAGCAACAATTATGGGCCCTCTCTTAGGGCGAATGAATACTAATAATTATATCTAATAATCTTTTAAAAGTAGATATTTTTTCTAAAGAAATATGTTTTATTTTAATCCTGTAAGCATGAAAAAATCCAATAATGGAGTACGAATTACAATTTTGGTAGTCTAACAACGTCCGTCTAGTGACGAATATGAATACAATACTCCATTTTATTTCGTGTGTGTCTTAGGGGGCGACTAAAAAAATACACACAGCTAATTGATTCTCTACGAAGAGAATATACTTACAGCTGATAACAAACTATCTGTGATATAGGTACCTAAGTAGTTTCATAAAGAAAATCTTCATTACATGCAATTACCAAGAAACAATCCTTCATAAGAAATTGTTTCAGATGGTTTACTGATGTTTGCCATAATTTAAAATGCCATAATTTCATATGCCATAATGGTATTTGCCATAATTTCATTAGAAATAACGCTTCAGTTGCCATAATCGTGAAATGACATAAAATGACTTTCAATAATTCCATTGGTCATAATCGATCATGTGTCATAATAATTTAAATCCATAAATGTATTTGCTATAATTTTCGTTTTCAATAATGCCATTTTCCATAACTTTTATTCACCATAATATAAATAAAGATAATTTAGTACAAGCGCCTGCAATTTTTATGTTAATGAGTATGTTTTTATATACTTTTTGGTACCTATTAGCATATTCACAGTTAAGGTAATAGACTAATAGCACAGTCAAATAATCCATACAGTCGTTCGACGAACGCGTCTAGACGGGTCAATCGTGCGGGGGGCAAGAGGTAAGACGCGGGAAGAGCGGTACCTATTTACGTATATCGCCTTAGTTCGTAACTAGGTACATATTTTTGGGGGCTGGCACGTGCTTGTTTTTTGTTCGTTACTTGTTTATTTGCTTATGAATATCAATGAAGATGGTGCATATGACTTGTGCTGTGAGACATTTAAATTCTTTATGCTGTTTAAAGATATAAATAAAAAAGGATTAAAAAAACCTGCGATTTCATCAATTTACTTATACCACAAAAGAAAATTTCATTAATTATAATTACCATCGGTAATAGGAGAAACACTACATCGTATTCACTTGCTTATTACTTTTAATATTATATTTTTTTAATGAGGCGTTTGTTCATTTAAAATTATTAATATTATTTCGAAGTAAAATCCTAGTTCCGTGGTATTTTTATTGGATAGAAATCTTATTAAATGTTTTCAAACATGATCCAGAAAACAACATTTTCTTTGAAAGGCCTAAATAAGAAGTAGCTCTTTAGGCTAGTAAAATGTAATTATTTTGTACACATTTTGACTGATATTAACACTTTTCAATCACAGAAATGTTGGTACCAGTAAGAATTGAATATACACTTCGGACCGCGGAAGCGAATGGACGTGCGCCAGTATTATTATATTAAAATAATAACAAATTTTTGTAAATACGAAATTCTGATTCCGCGAATTTCTTCGGCTCGTGCACCTGCCTCGAACACGTGCACAATAAGACGTGGCGTCTGACGTCTTACTTCCTTTCTGTCGGTGAAGGGCTATAGTTTTGTTATTTTTGCCGCCATTTTAATTTATACATACAATAATTTTACAGGAATACCCAAAAGCTTTCTAGTGCAACAACAACAGCAGATGGAAGAAAACCCACACGGAAGTAAGTCTCGTTTTTATTAAAATTTATATTAAAATATGCACAACTGCTAAAGCAAATCTTAATATATAAAATCCTTGCGTTACTTAACACTTTCACGGACAGTAAACGAGACACAATTGAAGTTTTATTGTTATCACGCCTATAGGCGTTTACTGTCCGTGAAAGTAATAATGACTGACAGACACGCTACATCCGAAACTATTGGGCGCAGGAAGCTGCAATTTGGCATATATGGACCGGACCGTAGGGGTGCACTAAGAAGGGATTTCCAGAAATTCCCACGGGATCGGCCAAAACGAGTAAATTTGAAAAAAATGCAGGCTTAGCTGCTGGCGTCCTCTAGTAAATCATATGAACAATATAAAATTCCTTACAAGCACTCGTTGTTTCGATCTCGATGTAAACAGAAGATTTGAACTATTCATACATACATAGACTCACGCCTATTTCCCCGGGTAGGCAGAGGCATATTAAACGCCCACTTTTCGCCAGTGTTTTGATCCCACGTAATAGGTGGCGAGCCTATTGCCGCTTATCGGGATATTTTGTTTGCCAGAGCGTCGTCCGTTGATCGGCAGGTGCACCACTTGCAGGTGAAGTTGGCGCCGGACCCTAAGTTTTTGGTGGGAACCCTATGCACCCTAAACATTTATTATCTTTTATACATATATATTATACTTAATATATACTATACTTTTATACTGTACCACCGAATTAGGAAGTACGCTTAAAAAACGTACCCTAACTCCGTGGTATTTTGTTTTATATTTTTAGATACTAAATCAATTTAAAACATAAATTATCTTGATAATTATGGCAAATCAAATAACACAAAATACTGACAAATTACTTACCTTCAACACCTTATGTTAAAATCACAACAAAAACTTACGTTAAAAAAATGAGCTCACTTACCTACAAGATCCGTGTCGACCACTCGCGTCGACGCCGTAGCAGAAACAGATTGATTTTAGCTAGTTGCTCCTGGGTTACACTTACGAACTTCACGTATGTGAGCAAGTTTGAAACATAGAATGAGTCAATCCTGTTTTTAAGTAGTTACATGATAATATTCAGAACACCAGAACGAAAACAAAAATACCTCGGAACTAGGAGCCGATTTTGACGTCCTCGGTATTAGGAGCCTTTACCTTACGTCAATAAGCACGAAAGTAAAAATGTTATACAACACTTTTCTCTTTATTGGAAAACTTACACAGTTACATAGTTCTACACCACATTCGTGTGAACGACAACGCACGCGGCCACAAAGTTGCTAGTGCTTTTACCGTTTCTAACTCTAAGAACTTTAAACCTTCATACTAACTCCAATAAATAGCTAAACATTACAATACATGGTTGACAAGCCAACAAGATCGGTTCCCAAAAGACCTAGCTCCAAATAGAATAAATTTAAAACTTTTGCCAAGCACGCGCCGTCAGAATGAGAATACTTGGTTTTTAATCCTCTATGTTGGAAAAATACGGATTGGCGAAGTTCATACAACTTCAGGAATACTGTGTGTATATCACTTGGCACTCGTAGATCGTGTGTAAGATTTCCAGATCTTCTATAGGTATTATACGATAATACCTCTATATCGATAATATTAAATGATAAGTTTCAGCTCAGTCTATTTCAACGAGTTTTGAGGTACGTTTTTAGGGTTCCGTACCTAAAAGGTAAAAACGGGACCCTATTACTAAGCCTCCGCTGTTTCACAAATTATGTATTTCCGTTACCGCTATAAGCATAAACACTAAAATAAAAATGTTTAGGGGGGGTTCTCATACATTTTTTCTTAATGCTCAATATTACTAACGGTAGACGCTTAATATCTTCACAGAATATTTATCAGTATATTACATTTCAAAATAAATAATTAAATAAAATAAAGTAAAAGGGAGGCTCCTATGCCTCCCATAGAACAAATGTAATTTTTAAGCAATTTTTTACTCGATCTTAATAAACAGGCAGAAACCTGTCGAGTTTAAGTATACATACAACAAACGTGATTTTCTTTTATATAAGATCGTACAAACCCTTCATGCGCGAGTCCGACTCGCACCTGGCCGATTTTTTTTATTGCTATCATCGATGGTAGAGAAACGATAGCACAATGGAGATACCATAAGACTGCCTCGCAGAGGGTCTTGGGTTCAAATCCAAGCCAACTGACTTCTCAAAGCTTTGTGCGTATTATACATACATACATAGACTCACGCCTTGTAACGTACGTCCGGTACTTACCGCGTTGCGTCATAATACCGTCCATACGCTCGGCCAATCAGGGAAGGCCATCGTCCGCGCTCGTAAGTTTTGCCCTTATTTGGTAATGCGCCGACACCAACGCTGATGGAGGGCCGGTATATAAAGGGGCCGACATAGAGGGCGTCACCGCTACTCTACACTAACCTACTACCGCTACTCTATTCTATATCGCTATATCCATATACATTCTACGTGTATCCTGGTCCCAGC
The DNA here is from genome assembly GCA_944739405.2 of Euclidia mi. NCBI lineage: Eukaryota > Metazoa > Arthropoda > Insecta > Lepidoptera > Erebidae > Euclidia > Euclidia mi. The sequence continues at coordinate 8,410,306 of OX123191.2, read as the reverse complement.
TGTGGGTGAGTTACTACATTTACTGCGTTAGCGTACTGCCCATCTCTCTACCTGCTAGCTGAGGCCGGCTGACGCCGCCTGCCTGACTCTATTGGTTGTTATAATGCTGTTTCCCTTCAGGTTCCAGGTTTACCTTAAACTCCGGGCTACACTACCTAGACCGCTACACCTGCTGCATCGCCTTCGGCGTCACCTCTGCCGAAGAGTCTGGCCTGCCCCGCTCATCGCACACACACCGCCGGCACCTGCCAGCTGAGCCAACGGCCTGCGAGGATCTGCCGCTACGCGCAGCCCTTCGAGCAACCTGCCCTGCACACCACCGGAGGGAACAGCGTGGGAGACTGCAGCCCTTAGTGTTCAGGCCAGTGTCGTGTTGTTGTTCGGTCATACTCGTGCAAGGGAAGTGAGGCTATACTCGGCAAATAAACGCATAGAACCTCGTACTGCGTTTTACTACCAGAACCCGTTACAGCCTGTTTCCCGGAGGGGTAGGCAGAGACTACGGAACGCCATTTGCAACGATCCTGACATACCTCTCTTGCTTCATTCACTCCTACAAGTTTCTCATGCATGCTCTTCTGTTTAGGGTACGTGAGAAGGTGGGGTGCGTATTATATTGATAATTATTTCATCTTGTGACCACGGCTGGGGTAAGCCATAACGGAACGTCGAGAAAATATTATAACAGTACAGTCATTGCGGAAAGTGTCCCTCAGACTCCCTGAAAATTGTCTAAGCCATATGATATTGCGTTCGTTTTGGGTTGAGGTCGGCAGTTCCTTTATAGCAAAGCTCTGCACATAATTTGGTTAGACTGGAAACTAGAGCCAGGCTTTGCAATAGCTGAGCCGAGATATCGTTAAGATAGTGGCACAGTTATTACTACCGTGTATTCAAAAGTTTGTTTTTTTCAGTAAAATAGTTATAACTTAACTGTCTTACTAATAAAAAAATATTACTCACACGTTTAACGTATGAATACTTACACAACGTATAAGGTCTGTATAGAAGTTATACAGGGTTTACACAACATCGCTACTAATAAACGCAAAGACAAGCTTGTGTAACTACTCACGCTGTGTACACACAGCTACACATTAACCTAAACAAAACCAATATTAGGCGAACTCCCTTAGTGTGACCAACCTGTTGTTGAGTAGTTCAGATAATATTGGTTTTGTATAGGTTGATGTGTAGCTGTGTGTACGTCAAATATGCTGACAACCTTTTACGAAGTACGTTCAAAAACTTCAAGTCGTAACTTCGTTTTAATAATTCAATTGTAAGTTATAGTTTATATATAATTTTACTAGCTTAATTATATATTAAATGGGGTTTCTTCTTAAAGATATCCCTTATCTATTAATCTAATGTACAAAAACTAAAGACTAATGGTTGTTATTTTCTGAAGGATCAATATGTTTTGATTTGTACTCATAGCTGCCGAACGCCTCCACCGACAATAACATTCATTTCATGGATCAAAGAAATATAACCTTCCTAGTCCAACCTCTCTGTAATAGATTGCGCGCATAATCTAAGTAAAGTGACAACCTCTGCGTCCTCAGCTGGCCAAATAGCCGCCATTTTGCTCTTACGCACTCCTTATATAAGGGTGCAAGCGTGTGTAGAACTTGTGTAAGTCTAAATAGATATTTCGATCTCTTCTAACGCATGTATACATGCAATCTGTCAAAATATTTTTTATTAGTTGCGTTTTTGTTACGCAATGCTTATAGTACTTGTATACACTGTGTCGTAATTTTTATTAGTAAGACAGGAGATGTATACTTTTGTGCTAGGTCATACCGGTTTGAAATGTAACCAAACAACCTAGTACTTTGTGCCTACGGTACCGATATTTTCAATTCACCGTATCAATTGACGCAGAACTGACAAAGGAATTTAAATGCACCCGGCGGTGGTATTTCAGAGGATACCTTTTACTATTTCTTCAACAAAACTACTATTTCTACAAATAATTACAGACGACCGATTACCACTTAACGAAAAGCACGATTATAAGAGTAAAAACACAAGACATATTAAGCAGTAAAGTTGAGTTAGCGCTACCTACACTAAAGTACTAAACATAACGGTTTCTTCAGAAGCCTTTTTAACCGACTTCACAAAAAGGAGGAGGTTAACAATTCGTCGGAATCTGTTTTTATGTATGTTCCCCGGTTTCTCTAAGACGCCTCGACCGATTTCGAAAATTCTTGTTTTGATTGAAAGAGTATACCTCCTAATTGGTCCCATGATCATCAGGTCAGGATATGATCATGGAGTCCTGAAAAATCGAAGGAACTCTTCAAATTTTATAAGCACACTTGAAGCGATTTGACGATAACAACCCAATGCCGTCGAGTTTGGGCTCGTTTGAGTCGTCTTTACATAGACTTTGATGCTGGATGATGTCCATGGTCTGATGATAGAGTTGGAAGGTAACCATGAGATCTTTGTTATACAATAACCCAATCTCATCGAGTTTAGGGTTGTTTGATTCGTCTTTACATGGACTTTGGTACTGGATGTTTTGCAGTCTGATGATGGAGCAGGAAGGTGGCCATGGGATCTTTGTAATACAATAACGCAATCTCATCGTGTTTAGGCTCGTTTGTTTTATCTTGGCAAACACTTTGGTATTGGATGATTTCCAGGATCTGATGTTGGACGTGAAGAACGTGTTTAGGCTAGTTAGTTGATAACGAATAAAAAATACTTCAAATTGCCAGAAAGGTACAGGTCTACATTTCAGAATTGAGGCACGTAAAGAAGGCCTCCCCATCATTTACCACCTACACTATCCTATGTACCTAATTACCACCTATTACTATTTTTATTAGTAGGTATAACACAAAATCAAAAAATAAAAATTATTTTTAAATAAAAAGAAACCGACTTCAAAAAACACTAAGGAACTAAAAAACAAAAATAATTGGTTTTGGAGGAACAATTTTTGGAGCAAGCCAAGCAATTAAGCAAAAAGTTACTAAATTACAAACTACCTATTCTATCAACAACAAAAGTTGTATAAAAATGTGTAGAGGTTTTATAGTCAGATCAGAAATACTTGGCTTGGCACGGACTCCAAAAATTGTTCCTCCAAAACCAATTATTTTTTGTTTTTTAGTTCCTGAGTGTTTTTTGAAGTCGGTTTCTTTTTATTTAAAAATAATCTTTATACCAAACAGTTTTCGTAGTTCTTTGTAAGTATTCAAAGGAAACATATAGAGGGCGTCGTCAACTTAATCTGTGCGAATTTATTCTTCGCTCTTCGTGGATACATCACTGTGTTGTTGGTCAAAAGAGTCTATGAGACGTGAAACTCCGCAAAAGTGTGAATTGCGGAGGGTGAAGACTCATTCTTTGTGTCCGAAAGGGCTCGATCTAAAACCGGAAAATTAAGGCCTCTCTTACTTTTGTTCGTTTTATCGGCACCTAAAGTTTCATTTATACGTTCCTCTTTATTATTTTATCTTGAAAAATAGAGATAAACAGGGCTGTTGAATGGGTTTCCAGTTTTGCGGCGTCCCGTAATATTTGAACTGGAGCCTTGTAGAATTAACAATTGTGCGTTTTAAGGAGATAACTTTAAATTATTATACGAGTGGAATAACTTTTGAGACGTTCATTTCTGGTGTATTTATCAACGGCGGCGGCGACGGTTATATTTATGACATTTTTATCAAACAGCAAAGGCATTGAAAATACAGATAAGTATTTATTATAAAACTTTTCTTTCTTTCGTTTAGGCTTCTGGCTTTGTATTTGAGTTGTGTAAAACGTTTGGTTTCTTAGCAAAATCTTTTTATAAAGGCATTTTTTTGGAAAAGAAACAATATTTTTTTATAAAATTAATTCTTGATTATTTTAACAGAATAACATAAAAACAGACATTACTTACTCCATAGAGTAACGTAGCCATTAGGCTATGACAATGTCGGTCACTACATCACTCACTCACACTTACATCATGTGTGAGTCGATCAAGAAATATTAACCAAAGTTATAAGGCTTAGAGTCTCCTAATACAAAGTGTAACCACTCAATGGAGTGGTTACACTTTGTATTAGGAGACCCTAAACCTTCCGTTGGTGTCGTAAGAGAAGAGGGAAAATACACGATGCAAAATAGTATTTTTAGGATTTGACGGAAAACACGACATTAAACACGTCTGACTAGCGTGCCATAGTAGGTCAAATCCTCTTTATTGACTCACAATTGTATTGTAAAGCAAATAAGAGGTGACCTATGTCCAGCAGTGGACCGCGAAACGCTGTATGATAAAATTGGGATTAACGGACCTAGTTTACACATTTTATAAAAGAGTCTAACTTAATATCTATTTAAGTAAACGAAGTAGTAAATTGGTCGTAGGTTCACTTTTATTCTAGTGGTTTTTCTGTACACAACATTTTTCTTAACGGCATTCTTTGGATGCAGACTGGATTTTGTAAATTCAATTCCAATTGTATTTCCAATAACGCTTCTGAGAAACCTTACTAATCCAATATTATCTTAATATATAAAATCCTTGCGTTACTGACTGACTGAGAGACACGCTACAGCCGAAACTATTGGCCGCAGGAAGCTGAAATTTGGCATCATGTACCTTGGGGATCGTAGGGCTGCACTAAGAAGGGATTTCCCGAAATTCTCATGGGATCGGCCAAAACGGGTAAATTTAAAAAAATTGCAGGCGTAGCTGCTGGCGTCCTCTAGTGCAATATAAGGCGATAAGTCGACTTAAAGTAAGTGCTCTACAACAAATGTTCATTCGAAGAAAACACTAGATGAGTCTGAGGTAATTGTTTCGTATCACCTATACCACTCATCCGCAATAACTTCCAAGCTCAAGCGCGCTCATTTTTCCGTAGAGACAAAGACCATTGGGATTCAGAAAGTTTGGGTTCCTGGTGCCGACTTTATGTCTGATTATTTTTTCTCCAGCAAACTGTTTCTTTACTTTGTTTTTTTTTGTTTTTAAAAAAGACATCTCCCGTATTACACTTAAATCCAGTGTCGTGGCGACTACACAAACATTCAGTCAGCGGACACAGAACAGCCAGATTCGAAACAATAATTTGTGGATCACTGAAAGAGTTGCTTCGTATAGGCAACGAACCCACAACATTCGGTTCTAAGCAGCGACGCGACTACTTAAACTACCATACGTGCAGGTAACGGCAATAGGCTCGCCCCATGCTCGCCCCCTATTGCGTTCGACCTAAACATTTCATGGCGAAATGTGGGTGTAATAATATTACACCTCTGCCTATACCTTCGGGGATACAAGCGTGAGTCTATAAAAACAATTATGAGAACTATACAACATACATACACACTTTCGAATTTATATTATTTGTAGGGATTATGTTCGAGCGAGGCACGAAACAGCGTCCAGACTGAGGCACTTTTGAACAAAGCGATTTAGTGATATTCTTACGGAATCGGAAAGAAACGGTTAACTTTAAAAAAAATAACGTGCGTGCGTAACACAGATATAGATCTACAAAAACGGACGCGCGGAGACTGAAGTTAGTGGCGACCAAGCTCGACGCTTGGTCGGAGTTCAGACACGCGAAGTGCATGCATTTGCGTTATCTATGTAGATCTATGCCTGTGGTGCGTAACAAAGGATGCCTGCAGGCAGGCATCCTTTTGTTAGGTATTTATTTAAAAAGCTTAAGTAAGTATTTTAGTTATTTGGTTGCCGTATTACAAGTTGTACCTAGTTAAGCATCAGATATAGGTATATGTTCATGTTACGGGCAACTTGAGAAGTCTGGTCCCTATGAATAGTGACCGACCTGTAGGCCTATACATAATGCCCATGTCACATGGGCAATTTGATTAAAATTGCATGCCTAATCACTTTTGCCGGTCAGTATGAATAAGGGCAAATACGTTTTGGGCAAAATAATAAAACAAATGAAATGAAGATTAGGTGAGACTGTAACTCAAGTAAGTAGGTTATGTTAGGTTCTCTAGTGATCATTAATCCAAAAATAGGAGCCCTGCGAAGCAGGTCTCCTTCAACTTAGTGTTTTTACCAGTAAGATTTACCAGCAAATCCAAAGATTTACAAAAACACTAAGTTTAGAAGTACAGTCTCACCTAACCTTACGGGCTTACGTTGATTTTTTAAATGGACCACGGGCTGTCGGGCATTATAATATGGACCGGTCTAAGTAATTAAAATACTAAAATTTATCAAATAGCCCGATTCTCTTGGGAACTATTCATAATACTCGGCCCTTATTCATATGGCCCGGTTAGTTGCCCGTAACATATACTCTATTATTAATATACTCATGATGCTAAAGTAGGTTACATTTCCATTTCCCATACTTATAAATCTCGTATTTTCTTAAGTTAATCCAACAAATACATATTACAGTTAATATAACATACATACAATAATAACCACACCCACATACCTTACACACACATAAAAACAAACACATTCTCACGACTTAATCCGAACACACATGCATCCCCACAACCTAATCTACACACACATACAAATAAACCGTTTCATTAAAAGAAAACTCGTGTAAATAACTAACACATTATCGCCAACAATTACAGCTTTGTTGCGTGTGAGTACAAATTGCGTAATGTTATTCAAATAAGGACCTTACCAACTTATGGCCTCATATATATTATTTACCATCAACATTTATACGTACGCTACGGTCGGGTGTAAGCGGGAATACGTTTCATGTATGCTGCGCTGGGAATAATCTTTTTGGTAAATATGAAGAACGATATTTAAGTAAATACGTGTATAAAATTTATGTATAAAAAATTTTCATCTAGTATACGGTTTCAATGACGTCTTGACACTGTCAGTGAGTAGTGTGTCTGGGGTTCGATTAAGCTTTTTTCAAGAAGTCAGAGAAGTGGTTATAATACGCGATAAAGCAACAATATCTATAATATTAATAGATTTAAGAATATGTAGTTATGTTATTTATAAATTGTATTATGTATAAATTGTCCGAGAATATTTTTATGACTATCAATTGTGTGTGAATTCAACTTACGTTTACCAACCTTTTAGCATCATAAAAACTAAATTAATGAACACAAAGAACACAAGAATTTATTTTAACCCTCTGAAACTATAGAAAATCATTATCCTAACTAGGCGATCTAATAAATTGGCCAACTAGGAATCATTTTTGCATGTCAAGCACTTTCAAGAACAGTGAGCGTCTATAGCCGATATGAAAATAACATTTTATTGTATCTGTTTTAGGTACCATACTTCTAAGTAAGTGATTCTAATTGTTAACAAAAGTACTGAGCTTAAGGTTACTAAGACATTCGTTTTAAAACGGCTTTCGGGATGAAAACCACATTCATCCAACTACAATATCAGAATACAGGATACTCAAAACAATTATACGAGGTACATATCGTCGGTGATAGTCCAATACCGCGTAACTAACATTATTAAAAACCGCGTATGTACAAAAAAAGCAAAAATGAGATTTCGCAGCTGTAGGTTACTGATTGTGATTGGCGTCGCCCTATGTGACAATTTTTTTAATCGTCCAATAGGAAGAGGAGTATATCGAAAATAACAATACCGCGGATCGTTTGACGAACAAGTTATGACACGAAAGCCGCGTATCCGCGCCAATTTGCATTAGTGAGTGCAGTGTTTATGTGACGCTCCTGGTAAAAATTGTTTTTATGTGTGATTACTGGCTTATTTTGAATGTAAGTAGGATTTCCGAAGAAACATTAAGTTTTTCTGGAAATCTGTTCGTGCAGTTCGAGGAAGAACTCAATCTTCAGAATATACATCGATCAGAGACAAGAATGGAATGATAGTGAATGGTGAATCGTGCGTGCTGAAGAGATGGAAAGAGTATTTTGAAGGTTTATTTGAAAGGACGGCGGTAGAGACACCCATCGATGAAATGAATGGTAGTGATAGCCATGATGAAAGCGTTATGGGCGTGGATGAGATCGTGAACGCACTGGTAAGTACAAAAGTAGGTAAAGCTGCAGGATATGATAGGATTACAGTCGAAATACTGAAGGCTGGACAGGGCATCATAGTTGGTCAGTTGCAGCGGTTATATAACTTGTGCTGGAGCACCGGCCGAGAACCTAATGACTGGGCCACAGCTGTAGTTGTGCCTGTTTGTAAAGGAAAAGGCTCGCAACAAGACTGCAAAAACTATTGAGGCATTAGCCTTCTCAGCATTGTTGGCAAAATGTATGCAAAGGTACTGATTGAAAGAGTTATGAAAGTAACCGACAAGAAAATATGCGATGTGCAAGCGAGATTCGGACAGGGTATGGGCTGTACGGATCAGATTTTTTTCTTGCAAAGCATAGCCGAAAAGTTTTTGGCCAAAGGTCAAAAGGTCTATTGCGCATTCGTGGATTTGGAAAAGGCTTACGATAAAGTGGTGAGGAATTAAATGTGGTCGGTGCTGTCAATGATTGGGGTGAACAGCAGCCTCATTCGAGCTCTGAAATCCCTTTACAAGGATTCTAGAGCTTGTGTGAGGATAAACGGGGCATACACTGACTAGTTTACCATCGAGAAAGGTGTTAGACAAGGATGTGTAGCGTCGCCGTGGCTGTTTAACCTCTTCATGGACAGTTGTTTGCAAGATTTAAAACATAGTGACTGCGCATTAAGGATGGATGGGTTACTCGTCAAATGCCTCCTTTATGCTGATGATCAGGTAATACTTGCGTCTTCAGCGGAGGAGTTGCAGGAGATGGTAACAATCATGCATGCGTTAGAGAGGAAAGGATTGAAAGTGAATGTAAGTAAAACGAACGTTATAGTTTTTCAAAAGGAGGAATGCGTTACGGCTTGTAATGTTTTGATCGATGGACAGCGAGTGGAACAAGTGAATGAGTTTGTATACTTAGGTAAGTTGTTTACAAGAGATGGTAAGAATGAAGAAGATATTGAAAGAAGAGTTAATGCAGGTAATAGAGTGAATGGAGCGCTGAAGGCGTTTATGAATAGCCAAAACGTGTCCAAAAAGGCACGTTTGGCTGTGCGTAGAGGAGTGTTAGTGCCTACCCTTATATACATAAGGGTAGGTAGTGAAATCCGGGTATGGCAGAAGAGACTTGAAAGTAGAATAAATGCTGTAGAAATAAGAGCACTGAGAAGTATGTGTGGTATATCCTTGACCGAAAGAGTAAAGAATAGTGTGATAAGAGAGTGGTATGGGGTAAAAGAAGATGTAGTGACAAGCATCGAGAAAGGCATGTTAAGATGGTTTGGGCACATGGAGAGGATGGACGACGAAAGACTGACAAAGAAGATATATAAGGCAAATGTGAATGGGACAGGACGAAGGGGAAGACCTAGGCGGACGTTCTCTGACCAGATTGGAGACATCCTAAAAAAAGGACAGGTCAGAAGTACCCTAAATAGAAGAGCATGCATGAGAAAGTTGATGGAATTGAATGAAGCAAGAGAGGTACGTCAGGATCGTTGCGAATGGCGTTCCGTAGTCTCTGCCTACCCCTCCAGGAAACAGGCGTGAGTCTATGTATGTATGTACGTATTATTGATTGAGATTTTGGGGTTATATTTTTTCAAAAACAATTTCGCGTAAGTACTGTCTATGATCCAAAATCATTTGAAACTATACAGCGTAAGTGACTTAGTGAATAAACTGTTAGGAATATTGACTTTAGAAATAGCACATAAGATTAAGTAGAACGGAACAGTTCTATACTTAAGTTCATTCAGAGATCGAGCAATTAGTTTTTTAGAAATTAAGTTTTTGGGTGCTCCTGTAAAATCAGCTAAAGTACATAATTGGACTATCAACGACGATATCCCGAAACACAATCTAAAACTAAAGTAGCAGACTTTAAACCCGTAGCCATACTTGTAGTAAGCTGACGTCATTCTGAGGTCGTCGTGGTTGGTTGAGCCATTTCAGACAGCTAATTAGGTCTAGGCAACTTAGCTAGAGACGAGGTACTAATTGTTTGTGAGGATTTAAACATAACTGTTAATGTTTACGTGAGTAAATGAGTGGTGTAGTGGCTTAAGCTTAGGTTTTTGGTTTATATATTATATTCTATTCTACCACATACACACAAAGTTCCAAACTAAGCAGACCTTGTATATGGGTACTAGACAATGGATAAACATACATAATTATATACTTTTTTATAAATACATACATAGAAACACACATGTTATGTTATGTTATGTGATGTTAAGTATATAATTATGTATGTTTATCCACTGTCTAAATCGCGATCGCGATAGCTAAGTGTAAAAAATCGTATGATACATACATAGAAACACCCAGACCAAGACAATCCGTACCGTAACCGTTTAAGCCGTATCTATGTTTACGCCCACAAATGTTTGACTTGAGCGGGAATCGAACGCGCGACGTACGGCGTGGCAGTATTTTACACTCCTGCTACGCCACCGGATCGTCAATTGTTGGTTCGGTTTGATCCACGGGACAACACATTATGCGCTCGTATGATTGTTCCGGGTTTTCCTTTGTTTCCAAAGTCACATCGGACACCAGATATTCCAAAGTGACTGTTTGAAATATAATAAGTTTTTATTATAAGTCAAATCGATTATATCGATTAAGTAACAATTTGTTTAGTCTATTGAAAATTTCTGACAATGGTCACACTGAACTGTCACTTCCGTTGCCGCCCTGAAAAATTAACACGCCGTTTGCACTCTCGCGTGCCTTGTACCTAAGTAATAAATTGATCGTCCTTTGAATTAACGCGAATTGAATTAACTTGCAAATACTATAAACTGCTGCCTTTGGTTTGCCCGGCAAAAGTTGAGTCGAACATTGACATTTGCAAAACTGAATTGAGAATCCTGTGAACTTGCATCGTGCATTGAAGACGCTGCGTTGGAGTCTGGTAAAGTAAAGATAATTCACTTGCTAATATTGGCCAATTTTTGTCTCGTGTGTGTCTAACTTGCCTCCAGGACTCCACTCAAGAACATCACCAGGAGATATTTGGTAAGACATTTGTTTAATTCTTAGCGCCAAGAAACTTGGTCCATGTGTTTAGATTCTTTGCCTTGGGCTAAGACTGGATGAATTAATCGCTTCCACTGATCTCAGTTGAAAAATACCCATACTTAGCCCGAATTCTAGACATAAATTTTGATAGCAAGAGCGTGGTTAACTGTGCCTATATTGTAAACTTGTATCTGAGCTAAGCATCTCATTTCTTAACAGGTTAACAGTGTTGTAGTGTTCTCAGGTCAGTATTGTCTAAAATACATAATATTTATTTGTATAAGTTGACCTAGATAATTTGAAACACATTGTCACACATAACCTCAATCAGTAATTGTTGATTTGTATTGTTGAAAAATCTAACTTAAATTTGTTGTTGCATTAATAAGTCAGTTTGTTTGGATACATAACAGCTGTATGTATCAATACATTTAGTTTATTGCATATATTCATAAACATTATAACAACCAACTTGACCTTGCCACTTGAGCGGGTCACATTAATAAACTTTGTTTTGTTATAATATAGATAATATTGCTAGGTAACACATATTCTGTGCTTACTTACTATTGTATATCTCAAGTAACACAGCCAGTCTGTCTGTTGCAAATAATTCATTAATTAATTTGAAGTTCAATTTTTAATTTGTTATAAGTTACAACTTTTGATAACTTTTGTGTTTGTTTCAATATATTGAAACTATTAATTTTGTTGGACAGTAGATACATGTCACTTGCCTGCACTTGCAGTAAACATGCTAATACTTTGTTGGTTTCAAAGAATTGAGAAAAATTAAGTTTTGATCGTTAATATTATTTAACGCTTGTCCGGGCTCTTTTGAATTTTGATTATGTCAGCTATCAAGGACTTGCGTGCGGCTGCTGGTGCTATTGCATCAGATTTGCGCTGGTTTGCCTCGGCCAGTGCTTTAGTGAACCAGCCTGATCGCCAGCAGGCCTTACTTCAAAGGTACGAGCGGATCGATGATCGCCTGGCAAGCGTGGAACAGCAGTTCCGCACTTTCAGCGCTTGCTGTCTCGAAGTGTCAGCCACTGATTTCACTGCTGACCAGCGAAATAAGGTCAGCGAAGGCTATGCCCAGGTCTTAGACCTGTATGATGCTGTCTCCAATACTGCGAAACTACTAGTTGCCGATAGGGAAGGACAACCCGGCCTGAAGCAGGAGCTTCCTAGGTCAGCACCGGGGCTGGTGAGTAGGCTCCCTACTTTGGACCTTCCCCATTTTGATGGCTGCCTAGGAAGCTACCTGGGCTTCATTAATTTGTTCGACAGCCTGGTCAATGACAGGGCTGACCTTCGGCCAGCACAAAAATTGGCATATTTAATGTCGGTTCTGGATGGGGAGGCTAAGGGCCTCATCCAGCATCTGCCCGTGTCTGACGAGGCGTACCAGACGGCTCGGGACCTAATCACCCGTAGGTACCATAACAAGCGTGGCCTCGCCGACACGCATATTGAGCAGATTTTGTGTTTGCCGACGCTCACCCGGGTCTCTGGGTTGCGCACCCAACTGTTGAACCCACTTTTGGTGGCCATCAACGCACTTTAGTGCCTTGACCTGCCCGTGGACCAATGGTCCTATCTATTGGTGCACATTGTACTAAAAAAGCTGCCTGCCGACCTGAGGTCGCGGTTTGAACAGCGCTTTGGTGGGGATAGCGCGACCCATCTGCCCCCCTTTGCTGACCTGGAGAGGTTCCTGGAGGATGAGTGCCGGGTCTTGGACAACTCTGGTGGTGACACGCCGGCTAAGACGCAGCCGCCCAAGGTCAAGGAGCAGGCTCGCGTTCACACCCGAGCCAATGTTAACCGGCGCCCTCCTCGCTTTGCGGTCACGCAGAGCCCAGCGGAGTGCTCCTACTGCAAGGTCGCGGGGCACAGAACGGCCAGTTGCAGGGCATTTTTGGACCTGCATGTCGCCTCTCGTAGGCGCATCGCGAATGCCCGGCGTCTTTGCTTCTCTTGTTTGGGGTCCCACTACCAGCGAGACTGCCCAAACTCTCGCCCCTGTCCTCACTGTGGAGGACAGCATTTGGACATTCTTTGTATGAATGCCAGAGAGGTTGGCCGCTTGTCTAACCAGCCGACGCCGCGCACGGGCGGGTGTTTTGAAGGTGGCAGCCGAGGCTCACCGGCGCGTAGCCGAGAGTCGCCTCGCTCAATTGATCGCCACTCGCCCCGCTTGGAGAACCGTAGCGTGCGCACGCCTCCTCTCTCTCGCGCACCTGAATGTGTTGTTCAGCGTCACCAGCACCATGACTGCTGCCCCAGGTATTCCCCTCCTTTGGCGGAGCGTCCCCGCCTTGACTCGCGCCCACCTCGTTTTGGGCGGGTGCGTCATTATGACCCCCCACAGATGGCGCGCGGATCAAGTCATCGCACCTTTGAGGACTTCAAGCCGCACCCTCGTTTTGACTTGCCTGGTTCTGGCCAACGGTCGCCGCCCAGACAACAATAGGTCATTGACCCCTGCCCTATAACGCCAACCTCCCCCATTGAGACCGTTATCCTACCAACGGTTGCTGTTAGGGTCTGGGGACCCACGGGGACCTCTGTTGTTGTCCGTGCTATATTGGACACAGGTTCACAAGGTTGCATTGTTTCCACTTATTTGGTAGGGCAGGTTAAATTAATTATGGGCTCTTTTCCAAATTGTATACGGGGCATAGGTGACGTAGCCTCTAATGTTGAAGGGCAAGTTAAGGTTTTATTTGGCCCTGTTGAATCTTTACACCCGAGGATTAAAACCTCGGCTATTGTGTTGAAGAATATTTTGGGTATGCACCCACAGAAACAGCTACCCGCTGCTGTGGTAAATTTGACATCGGGATTGGAACTGGCAGACCCCAAATTTGACACACCGGGACAAATCGACTTGTTGATTGGCTCTGATGTCCTCGGTGGAATTTTGATTGGTGGGAAACGGGTCTTGGTGCCAAATGGTTTGACTGCCATCCCGACCATATTTGGATTTGCTTTGATGGGCCCTGTACCTAGGGACCCCCCTCCACCTGAACTTGATAATTTGTTGGCTGTAGGCTCCGCTCTGATGCGGTGCAGAGGTTTTGGGAGGTAGAGGAGCCCCCTCAAGTTGCCCGTTTGAATCCAGAACATGAGGAGTGCGAGCTGTTCTTCCAGAACAACACTGGTTGACTCCGTTCTGGTCGGATTATTACGAGGCTACCCTTCCTGTCTGTTCGGCCTCCGCTTGGTGAGTCACGACCTTTAGCTGAAAAGAGATTGTTGGCTATGGAGCGTCGCATGGGTCGTGATCCGGAGCTCAGACAGAAGTACATTGAGTTCATGAGAGAATATGAACAATTGGGACACATGTCTGTGTCAAATTTGGATTGGCGTTCGGTGGAGCATTACTTTCTCCCGCATCATGCGGTATTGAAGCCATCGACTGGCAAGCTGCGCACAGTGTTTGATGGTTCTGCGCAGACTTCAACAGGCGTATCCTTGAACCAGTGCTTGCATTCTGGTCCCAAGTTGGTCAAGGACCTTTGTAACGTCATCACCAGCTTCCGACGACATCAGGTTGTCTTTGTGGCCGACATAAAAATGATGTTCAGGCAGACGATTATCCACCCTGATGACCGTCGCTTCCAGCTGATCCTTTGGAGAGAGTCTCCTCGCGATCCCATGGTCGTCTACGAGCTCAATACGAATACGTACGGGTTAACATCAAGCCCCTACTTGGCAATACGTTCTCTTTGGGAGCTCGCAGACCGAGAAGGCTTACGTTTCCCACGAGCCTCCGCCATCTTGAAAGACGATATTTACGTCGATGACATTTGCTCGGGCGCCTCCACAGCGGACGAGGCGATCCTCCTGCGGGACGAATTGATAGGTATTTTGGCCTCCGCTGGTTATGAGTTGCGTAAATGGATTTCCAACTCACCAGCGCTTTTGGAAGGCTTGCCAGAGGATCATCAGCAAGATCCACATCTATTTGAGATTGTTGACAACCCCGCCATGATGGCTGGTCTCGGCGTTCAGTACAGACCAGTCCAAGACATCTTTACATATAACGTAGACTTGAAATTGCCGTGTTCTTGGACTAAACGTCTTGTATTGTCTACTGTCGCCAGAACCTTTGATCCAAACGGTTGGATCTGTCCAGTTATATTTTGGGCAAAATGCTTCTTGCAGAAGCTTTGGACAGCAGGATTGTCTTGGGACGAACCTCTACACGGCACTCTTGTTGAGGAATGGACCTCTTTTGTATCCTCACTTCCTGCCGTCAACGAGATCTCCTTGCCTCGTCCCATCCTTCCTCCCGGGAAGTACAAGGCCAACTTTCACGGGTTTTGTGACGCCTCGGAACGTGGTCACGCGGCCGTGGTGTACTTGCGCACAGTCAGTGCCTCAGGTCAGGTGAGAGTTTCCCTGATCATGGCGAAGAGCAAGGTAGCACCCCTTCGGACATCTTTGACCATTCCGAAATTGGAGCTCTCGGGAGCAGCACTACTCGTGCGATTGTTGAACCACGTGTCTAGTACTTTGGGTAAAAGCATTTGTATTAGTGGGACCTACGCCTGGACAGAGAGCCAAATTGTTCTTTGTTGGTTGAAGGCTTCTGTCCGCACCTTGGAGGTATTTGTCGCTAACCGCGTTTCCCAAATCCAGAAATCCGAAGTCAAACTTGTTTGGAGACACGTGCCAGGTGAGCTCAACCCCGCTGATTGTGCCTCGCGCGGATGCTTGACGCCTAATTTGATAGGTCATTCGCTGTGGTGGCGTCCGGAATGGTTGAGTCGACCAGAAACTGATTGGCCTCGAACGCCAGTTTTGAATACTTCTAATTTGCCGTGTCAACGAACACTCGCTCTTGAGAAGGTAGAATGCGCCTTCGACCCCGATTTTTTGTTGAATCGTTACAGCTCCCTCGACAAGTTGTTAGGTGTCACTACTTAGATAAAGCGTTTTGATTTTAATTTTAGGCACCCACAACAGAAACGACTGACACCGTTTATCTCACCACAGTAACGACAGGAGTCCCTTACCTTTTGGGTTCGTTCTGTGCAATTGGCGCATTTTGAAAAGGAGATTGCTATCCTTAAATCAGGGAGATCGAAATTGTCGGGAGCTGTCTCTAAATTGAACCCCTTTTTGGACGATACGGGTCTCTTGCGCGTTGGAGGGCGTCTCAAGAACGCCAACCTCCCTTACGGGGCTCGTCACCCCCTTTTGTTACCTAAGGACGGTCATTTGGTACGCTTGTTGGTAACTGACCGTCACCTTAAAAATTCGCATGCTGGTTGTAATGCCTTGTTGGCCATTTTGCAACGCGAATTTTGGATCTTGTCTGCCCGAAGAATTATTCGGAGTGTAGTCTTTCGCTGCATCCCTTGCTATAAGCTCAAGGTTTCTACCATGCAGCCCTTGATGGGGGACTTACCGGCAGATCGCGTAACTGAAAGCAGGACATTTGACGGTGTTGGCATGGACTTCGCTGGTCCCTTCTTGGTGAAAACGTCGACACTTCGAAACAGCAAGACTGTTAAGGCCTACTTGTGTGTTTTTGTTTGTCTTTCCACAAAGGCCATTCATTTGGAACTGGTCTCCTCGCTTACGACCGAGGCGTTTGTAGCCACATTGGACAGATTTGTATCCAGCAGAGGGCTGCCTTCCTTGATCCGTTCTGACTGCGGCACTTACTTCAAGGGCACCTATAATTATTTGAATGATGTTGTTAATTTCCTTGAAACCAACAAAGCTGATATAGGTGATAGGCTTGCCCGACGTGGGATAAATTGGTTGTTTTCTCCACCAAATTGTCCACACTGGGGTGGTATTTTTGAAACCGCTGTAAAATCGGCCAAAACACACTTGCGCAGGACAATCGGTGAATCTGTCCTTACATTTGAGGAACTCGCAACTGTGTTTTGTAAGATTGAGGCCGTTTTGAACTCTCGCCCATTGTGCCCGATCTCCTCAGATCCGAATGGTTTGGAGGCCCTTACGCCGGGCCATTTTTTGATTGGTCGCCCACTTGTCGCCTTGCCTGAGTACCCCTATATTGATACGAGACCTGGTCGTCTCTCGCGTTTTGAATTGGTACGCCAGATTACTCAGAGCTTTTGGAAACGCTGGAATTTGGAATATTTGCACATACTCCAGCAACGCGTTAAGTGGACCGACAAGACCGATCCACCCAAGATTGGAGACCTCGTTTTGATCAAGGAGGCTAACCTTCCGCCACTCAGATGGCGCAGGGGGCGCATCCTTCATTTGGTAACTGGGGCTGATGGAGTTCCTCGATTTGCTGAGGTCTTGGTGGACGGTTCGATTCTGAGGAGAGCGGTTGCAACATTGTCACGTCTACCAACCGATTAGCGGACCGGTAGGCCGGTCCGGGGCGGGTGGATGTTTGAAATAGAATTAGTTTTTATTATAAGTCAAATCGATTATATCGATTAAGTAACATTTTGTTTAGTCTATTGAAAATTTCTGACAATGGTCACACTGAACTGTCACTTCCGTTGCCACCTTGAAAAATTAACACGCCGTTTGCACTCTCGCGTGCCTTGTACCTCATTAATAAATTGATCGCCCTTGGAATTAACGCGAATTGAATTAACTTGCAAATACTATAAACTGCCGCCTTTGGTTTGCCCGGCAAAAGTTGAGTCGAACATTGACATTTGCAAAACTGAATTGTGAATCCTGTGAACTTGCATCGTGCATTGAAGACGCTGCGTTGGAGTCTGGTAAAGTTAAGATAATTCAGTTGCTAATATTGGCCAATTTTAGTCCCGTGTGTGTCAACTTGCCCCCAGGACTCCACTCAAGAACATCACCAGGAGATATTTGGTAAGACATTTGTTTAATTCTTAGCGCCAAGAAACTTGGTCCATGTGTTTAGATCCTTTGCCTTGGGCTAAGACTGGATGAATTAATCGCTTCCACTGATCTCCGTTAAAAAATACCCATTCTTAGCCCGAATTCTAGACAGTGACAATTATGTCTTAGTTAAGATTATTTTGTGATTACGCCATATTAATGAACTTGACTTCGCCTGCAGCTCCACCCGCGTGATTCACAGTCCTAAACCTTCCTCGGGAATATCTATTGATTAACACCGTAACAAAATATGTTTGGTAGTTTTCGAGCTTATCGCATCCATACAGACGGACAGGACGCGGCGGGGATTTCATTTTATAATTATAGATTTCACTCTATTGGAGTGTGCGAGCTTTGAGATGGCTTACTATGTTTTACGAAGTTTTTTAAATAATAGAATGTAGCATTTTTTTAGTTTTTATCTAGTCCATCAGTAATTACAACACTGTCAAAACACACAAACTAACGGCCCTGTCACGACCTTGCCGCTCTGAGCGGCGGCTTAGCGCGGGGCGGCGAGCGGTAACATCAAATGTATGAAAACGTTTGAAGCACGCCACGAGTCGCCGCGCACAGCGATAACGCGCGCGTTTTTTTTGGCGCGAACGGCTGCGCGGCGAGCGGCGCGGCGGGCGGTGCGGCGAGCGGCGGGAACAAATGTACTGCGACCGAGTCCGACGCCACGACTCCGAGCGGCACAGACAGCGTTACGCGAGGGACGAACTAGGCGGTGGAACTATTTGTTAAATATTTTGTGGCGGTAATGAAAACGGACACATTTAAAGTCGAAATTTTAAAACGGTCGCGTGTATGGATAGCAACACATCCGCTGTATAAATACAAAAATGTTAATAAAACCTTGCGAGATGTAATGAAACAATGTTTATACAGAAGACATCAAGACACAGTGAGCACATTCTGCGTAGATAGTAACACCAATAGTTGAAAAATGTTCGGGTACTTTGAGATAACTTTTAAATTCAAGACAAAGACAAATATCACCTCAGTCTGCCGTGAACATGAATCCTGTAAAGAATTCGAAACGTCGGCTAGTAATAAAAATGTAATTCCTAGATCTTTCGGTTTAAATGTAATTACAAATAACCAGTGAAAGTAATATAACGCGATAAAATTCGTAAACTATAGTTTAATTTCAATGTGTAACATTCGCGTAAACCCAAAAAAATATTATACTTGTAAGAAATGAAGATCCAATGTCGACAATTTTGTAGGTATACCGTATAGTTACACAAAGATATTTTGGTTATCGCCATATTTATGGGTAACTCCGTCGGCCGAAATACGTCCACATTTGCCGCTGCGTTTACCGCTACAGTGGGGTCGTGGCGTGCACGACGCTCTGCATCGCCGCCTGCCGCGACGCTCGCCGCTTAGACCGATCTCATGAACAGGCCCTAAAAGCTGTCTTTAAAAAAAAAGAAACTAAAATTCAAATAGCATTTAGTTAATCTGGTACATACTAATTGAGCTAAGATAATCGTTTAATACATGCGTCGCTCTCTCTACTACAATTTTGTCCTAATCTTATTACTTATGTTAAAAAGGGGCAGAGAACCTTTTTTTATGTGTAATTAAGTATTTTATGTCCATTGTTTAGAAGCACGTAGATTCATTAAGAGAGTCCTATTTTAATGTCTTTTTAAGCGTCGCTGGCTAAGCACTTGTTTGGAGATAAAATAAAAATGTTTTATGGGATTTGTTTTGTTCTACTTTGAGTAAGAAGTAGACGAGATGTTAAGCATCTATTTAACACTGTTTGCGACACAAGTATAAAGAGTTAGCCGTTGGTTGTATAGAGGGTATACCTATTTGTATACGCGCAAAATTTTCATTTCAGTGAATCTCAATGTATCAAAATGAATCTTCAATTCAGTGAATCTCAAGACGTGAGATGCCTATTCAGTCAATATACACGTTGCGGCTACAATGCGATAATCACTTTGCTATCTTGAAAATCGTTACAACTTTTGTAGTGACGATCTACGATTTGTAAAGCGTGACAGATGTCGGCTGCTCAACAAAAAGAAGGCGATAGCTTGGAGTCAAAAATTTCGGGTGTCGAATAATTAACAAAGTATCCTTGTGTACGAAGAGCCCAAAAGTTTGAATCTGAATGTTACGCCGTGCAAGGCTAAATTATCTGAGCTGTTTGTCAAAGTTGGGTTTAACCTTTTTAACTCAAACTCAAAACATAATTTCGACCCATGACGTAAAATTACTAAAGTACAAACACACGAGAAATATTTTACAATAACGTTATAATATTCATACAGTAAACAAAGCGGTAATATCCACATTACGGAGAAACCCAAGATTTCAGTAATACTCGCCAAAAAACACCTTCGCTAGCACAATACCGACAGTTTTTATATCTTGTGCTAACCGTTAGATGGCGTAAAGAGCGCACCGACTTTCATATTCGACACTATTTCCCTCAGGATGGTGTTACAAGTGTAAATATTGGCTCCCCGCCATCCCAGTAATGTTGCCGTACCTTTGTATATTTTACGCACTTTTACCACGGTTTGGTTATTCCTAGAGGGATAGAGTAATCGTATCAACGGCTGCTCACGGCATGTGCATTATTGCAGTGCTGAATTAAATATTAGGTGGGCGTATTTGTTGAAGTGAAATGGGTTTTAGGAGGATGTAAATAAATAAGTAATACCTATCTTAGGTGAATTCTCACGTGGTCATGTGATAATAATTATAGTATCGTAATCATAGAAGTTAAGATATTTATATGATGTGAAAACTAATATGTTATAGGTAGCACCATATAGTTTAATTACATACAGACATCAGTGGCTGTAACAAGTAAATAACAAGCAATAGGGATCATTCTAACTAGTTCAATCAGACACTTGTAATTGAGTGTCAAGAACAATATCTTTGTATGGATGTTGTATGAAATATACACTAGTTACATCATATCTTCTGCGGTCAAGTAGAGTATAATTATCAATGTATTTATAATAAAAATGTAAAATAGAGTTTTGTTATTAATTTATTAATGAAACTGACATACTTTTGACATATTTTACTAGATAAAAGGACCTGTATTGTAGCCAGCATATCTGTTTTGTTATATTTATACCCTAAGCACTGTACCTACAGACAGGGCCATTTAAGCTAGTAAATTACCAGACAGGTGTCATTTAAAATGTATATGACCGAAACCTTTCCGCCACTCGTACAATAAGCATTCAAAAAGGTTCGTTTTCTTTGTCGATTCCTTTAATAGCCTTTAGTAATTAGCTCTGGTATTGTAGGGGGAGATTACAGACATGATTCTGCATTTGTGAATCAACAGGGTTTACGGCAAATGGTTAAAGTTTTTCGGTTAAATGCTGTACGTACGTTAAAGATGATGGTTGGTATGTATAGGGGTAATATAATATATATATAGAGAGAGTAGACAAAATTGCGTTAATATTTATTTTATAGTAGCGTTAATAGAAAAAACATAACATTAAGGTGTTTGTAGGTATATATGACTATTAAGCGTTCCTGATGACCGACAGATAACACAAAACCGAAGGTACTGGGCGCCAGGAGCTGTATTTGGCTCTAAGAAGATATTTTCCAAAATTAATAGGAATCGGAAAGTAAAGGTTATATTAAGGAAAATGAGCGGACGTAGCTCCGGTCATCCTCTAGTTTTATAATAATCGTATTTGATTGGCTGTATATGCGTCTTTAATTTGAGAAAAGAGTTAAAAATCGTTTTATTTCTCTCGTTTGACACGACGATATTTTTTGGCTTGTTTCGCTTATTCTATGTAACTTTATGGTTTGTGCAGAGTGATCTTGATTGTTTAATGCTGGTGTGTGTCTACTGTCAAGCGACTTGTGCCTTATATGTGCAGCTTTGGTTGTTGCATTGGCCCAAATTTCCTGCAAGATCTACGTGTTCATCTGATTCTAAACCAGTCGCAGGCTGTACTATGGTAACTAAAAGCCTAATAAAAAACTTAAAAGATTTTAAATAAAAACATATCTACACTTCTATACTATTATAATAAAGATGTAGAGTTTGTTTGGTTGACCGCACTAATGTCAGGAAGTACAATTCCGATTTGAATAATATTTTTTGTGTTGGATAGCCCATTTGTCGAGAAACACTATAGGACATGTAACATCACGCTATGAGCCACAGGTGTGGCACAGGAGCTCTAAATGACTTGTATGTAACCGCGGGCTCAGCCATTTATAGATTAATTACACACAGTTATGCTTATTTCACAAATATTTGTATTGGATGGAAACCACTACCTGTGGCTGAGTAATTAGGATCATAAACTTTTAGAGCAAACGGTCAATTAATAAACAGATAGTTACTACTTCCATATTCATAATTTTAAATAATCTGATGTGCCGGGCACATGTGTCCGGCAATATGCTGAACTGGCCTCCTATTTTTATGCAGGCGACAGGCGTGCACAGATTTGTACAGTTATACTGTAATGTTTTTGTTTTTCAACATTGTCGTTATTGTTCATGTCTTTCGTCTGATAGAAATAAACGCATTTTTCTTTCTTTCTTTCTATTGATTCCATTTTACGTCAAAATGTTTCAGCCCTACCATCGAGCACAACATAATTCCAACGAACTTCACACAATGTTGCAGTAGAAACATCCCTATTAACACGAAACTAGTTGAAACGGTAAGAAACATCAAATTTTATTGAACCAAACTTTTTGTCAGCCACTTCAATAAACATTTAGATGAGTAAATCACTACGCTATTCCATATTGAATATTGTTGGCGTGTAAACGTTGGGAACTACTGTTTTTGGGTTTAATGTCGTTCTGTCACGGCACCAGTTCCCCGTGACTCACGCCAGTGGAATACCGCCTTATTGTGTAGCCCTTGAGCTTCGTGTTTTTAATATTGTGGTTAGTACTATGAGTGCGCGTTGTAACGTTAGCGACTGTAGTAGAGAATTAGTAAAATTGCTACTCATACATATATACATACATAGACTCGCGCCTGTTGACCGAAGAGGCAGGTAGATACTACGGATTGATATTTCTACTAAATTAGTAAAATTGTTGATTGAGGCAGTGATAGCTTAGTCGGAGACTAAAAGACCTAGAGTTCAAATCCATGACGAGACGCACTGAGTTTTCCAAGTGAAGAGCAATTTGCATTACTAATTATGGCATGCTAAACGGAGACATAAAACTTTGTGAGAAAACCTGCATGTATAAGATTTCCCCATAATGTTCTCGAAAGACATGTGTCTATCAATCCGCACTTGGCCAGCGTGAATGTGGTCTAACCTTGCTCATAGTGACACAACAACTACGCCCAGTAGTAGGACAGATTATAAACAAGGCTCATGCGGATGATGGTGTTAGTTTTCGGCGTGTGTTAGATTTATTAAATAATAATACGCGAAGGTGCTAAAAAAGCCTTGTGTTATTGGTTTGTTAATTGTTTTTAAATTTGTCTCACCTGCTTATTTCTACCCAACCTCAATTGTCTGGGGTGAGGAACGATATCTGTACATCTATATATATATATAAAATCCTTGCGTTACTGACTGACTGACATACAAAACTAATAGGCGCAGAAAGCTGAAATTTGGCGGGTACTTATATGTTCCTTGGGGACCGTGGGAGTGCACTTAGAAGAGATTTCCCGGAATTCCGATAAATAAAATGTACGGACGTAGCTGCGAGCAACCTCTAGTGCTATATAAATTACTACACAAACTATAGTTACTTCAACCTGTAGTGAAATTCGTAGTACGGATATCAAACTTACCGGTATGTACAGACGCCCACTTGCTCCCACTTTTAACATCTGGTTAATTAGGGGGTAATATTGTAGATTGTTTTCTTGAGGTCAATTAGGTATAAATTGTTACATTTTTACAGTCTCGTAGGGTATAGTTTATGGTATTATTTAGTAATTGAAGCGTTCAATGGTACTACGAATGTGTTGTAAGGGTTAGTTGTTCTATTATAATTTCGATAGTAAAGTTCATGGACAAGCAAAGCGTGTTATTTTTGTTTGCACAGCTTCTGTATTCCAATCATGGATAGGTTTTTCTTTAACATACTTTCTACTAATAGAGCTCATAAAGCTGTGTAGCATTATGTCACCACACAGTCTTTCGCAGATTAACTTCTGGATGTAAGCCTCTTCTAATGTCTTGTCCCAATAAAATTGTGAGACATTAGAAGAATTTCGACTACTATATAAAGTGACACTGGCCAGACGGATTAGTATAGGGTTTAATACATAACAGCTTTGTTAAAAATGTTTTATATCAAAAGGTGCGAATCAGAGGCCCTATTCCCTTAAATAAATTTGTTCAAAATACAGTTTCAATATAAATTCAGTGTCATACTTACGTCACAAACGGTATTCTCCTAAATTAACTGATATTTGAATGATATTTTAACTAGATTATAAATTGAAACAAGTGTCAAAATATGTGTCAACTACGAACTGTTTATTTCAAATTATTCGATAATGACATTAGGTTATCAGAATACCGATTCTGATTCAATTCAAAATATAATCTTATTTCGTTCAAAATATAATTTCAATGTCATATAAAATACGAGGGTGCATAGAGTTCCCACTAAGAACTTAGGGTCCTAAGCCAACCTCACCTGCAAGTGGTGCACCTGCCGATCAACGGACGAGGCTCTGGCAAACAAAATATCCCGATAAACGGCAATAGGCTCGCCACCTATTACATGGGATCAAAACACTGGCGAAAAGTGGGCGTTTAATATGCCACTGCCTACCCCTTCGGGGAAACAGGCGTGAGTCTATGTATGTATGCATAAAATACGATATTTGGCCTTCAGTACAAGTAGCATACTCACATCAGCCATTAGTGGCCCAATTTTCGTATTTTTATATGACATTGATATTATATTTTGAATGGACTCAAAAGCGGTATTCTGATAACCTAATATCATTATCGTATAATTCAAAATAAACAGTTCGTAAGTGACACATACGATCTTGTTACAATTTTATTCAAATAGCAGATAATTTAGGAGAATACGCTTTTTGTGACGTAAGTATGACACTGACATCATATCAAAACTGTATTTATTTAGGAGACTTGGGCCCCAGAAGTCACACACAAGGTGTTATCCCATCCCCGAAGAGGTAGGCAGAGGTATATTGCTACACCCACTTTTCGCTAGATTTATTTTAATCTCACGTAAAAGTGGGCGAGCCCATTGCCGTACCGGGCACATTACCAGACTCCATGCTGTTACTGAGAATTTCCTAACGGAAAAACCCAATAACACTTTGCCCGACCCGGGAATCGAACCCGAGACCTCCCAATCCCACGCGAACATTTATGCCGCGAGACCAACGAGGCAGTCATCGACGCATAATCAGTTTTATATAAAATCTTTTGCTGAAACACCACATTTCCCTACATAATTTAAAATATTCGAAGGACACTAAATAATGAAGCAGTAAAATATTCATCCACTGTCTAGAATTACCGTAGCCAGGCAGGAAGGTGTATCAGAAGTGCGCAGTGGAAGGTGTAATACATCTACCTGACCACGATAGACAATATATCCAGACACAATGCACTGCGTTGCACAGTGAGTAAAGTATTGAGTAGGTACATGAAAATTTTACCTTATATATCCTGGTGATGTTCTTGAAGTGGACCTATAGATTAACTTATAATTTTGGCCAAAATAACAAGAGAATCGAATAGATACCAGTTTACAATTCGGCGAAGTCCTTCTCCAGACCACGATGCACGTTTACGGTTCACAAAACTTTTCACAAATGTTCAATATGTCATCAATTTACAGCAAACTTTGCCGGAAGTCAAAAGCGGCAATTAATAGATTTCACAAACTATTCGCGTAGCTACAAGGATGTGCTTTTCAAAAGGCGATCAATTATTTTACGTACGAGACGACAACGTGGTAATTTTTCAACGCGGGAAGGACGGAAGTGACAGTTCAGTGTGACCATTGTCAGAAATTTTTAATAGACTAAACAAAATGTTACTCAATCGATCTAATCGATTTGACTTATAATAAAAACTAATTCTATTTCAAACATCCACCCGCCCCGGACCGGCCTACCGGTCCGCTAATCGGTTGGTAGACGTGACAATGTTGCAACCGCTCTCCTCAGAATCGAACCGTCCACCAAGACCTCAGCAAATCGGGAAACTCCATCAGCCCCAGTTACCAAACGAAGGATGCGCCCCCTGCGCCATCTGAGTGGCGGAAGGTTAGCCTCCTTGATCAAAACGAGGTCACCAATCTTGGGTGGATCGGTCTTGTCGGTCCACTTAACGCGTTGCTGGAGTATGTGCAAATATTCCAAATTCCAGCGTTTCCAAAAGCTCTGAGTAATCTGGCGTACCAATTCAAAGCGCGAGAGACGACCAGGTCTCGTATCAATGTAGGGGTACTCAGGCAAGGCGACAAGTGGGCGACCAATCAAAAAATGGCCCGGCGTAAGGGCCTCCAAATCATTCGGATCTGAGGAGATCGGGCACAATGGCCGAGAGTTCAAAACGGCCTCAATCTTACAAAACACAGTTGCGAGTTCCTCAAATGTAAGGACAGACTCACCGATTGTCCTGCGCAAGTGTGTTTTGGCCGATTTTACAGCGGCTTCAAAAATACCACCCCAGTGTGGACAATTTGGTGGGGAAAACAACCAATTTATCCCACGTCGGGCAAGCCTATCACCTATATCAGCCTTGTTGGTTTCAAGGAAATTAACAACATCATTCAAATAATTATAGGTGCCCTTGAAGTTAGTGCCGCAGTCAGAACGGATCAAGAAAGGCATCCCTCTGCGGGATACAAATCTGTCAAATGTGGCTACAAACGCCTCGGTCGTAAGCGAGGAGACCAGTTCTAAGTATACGGCCTTTGTGGAGAGACAAACAAAAACGCACAAGTAGGCCTTGACAGTCTTGCTGTTTCGAAGTGTCGACGTTTTCACCAAAAAGGGACCAGCGAAGTCCGTGCTAACACCGTCAAACGTCCTGCTTTCAGTTACGCGATCTGCCGGTAAGTCCCCCATCAACGGCCGCATAGTAGAAGCCTTGAGCTTATAGCAAGGGATGCAGCGAAAGACTACACTCCGAATAATTCTTCGGGCAGACAAGATCCAAAATTCGCGTTGCAAAATGGCCAACAAAGCATTACAACCAGCATGCGAATTTTTAAGGTGACGGTCAGTTACCAACAAGCGTACCAAATGACCATCCTTAGGTAACAAAAGGGGGTGACGTGCTCTGTAAGGGAGGTTGGCGTTCTTGAGACGCCCTCCAACGCGCAAGAGACCCGTATCGTCCAAAAAGGGGTTCAATTTAGAGACAGCTCCCGACAATTTCGATCTCCCTGATTTAAGGATAGCAATCTCCTTTTCAAAATGCGCCAATTGCACAGAACGAACCCAAAAGGTAAGGGACTCCTGTCGTTACTGTGGTGAGATAAACGGTGTCAGTCGTTTCTGTTGTGGGTGCCTAAAATTAAAAACAAAACGCTTTATCCAAGCAGTAACACCTAACAACTTGTCGAGAGAGCTGTAACGATTCAACAGGAAATCGGGGTCGAAGGCGCATTCTACCTTCTCAAGAGCGAGTGTTCGTAGACCCGGCAAATTAGAAGTATTCAAAACTGGCGTTCGAGGCCAATCAATTTCTGGTCGACTCAACCATTCCGGACCCCACCACAGCGAATGACCTATCAAACTAGGCGTCAAGCATCCGCGCGAGGCACAATCAGCGGGGTTGAGCTCACCTGGCACGTGTCTCCAAACAAGTTTGACTTCGGATTTCTGGATTTGGGAAACGCGATTAGCAACAAATACCTCCAAGGTGTGGACAGAAGCCTTCAACCAACAAAGAACAATTTGGGGTCTTGATCTTAACCCGTACGTATTCGAATTGAGCTCGTAGACGACCATGGGATCACGAGGAGACTCTCTCCAAAGGATCAGCTGGAAGCGACGGTCATCAGGGTGGATAATAGTCTGCCTGAACATCATGTTTATGTCGGCTACAAAGACAACCTGATGTCGTCGGAAGCTGGTGATGACGTCACAAAGGTCCTTGACCAACTTGGGACCAGAATGCAAGCACTGGTTCAAGGATACGCCTGTTGAAGTCTGCGCAGAACCATCAAATACTGTGCGCAGCTTCCCAGTCAATGGCTTCAATACCGCATGATGCGGGAGAAAGTAGTGCTCCACCGAACGCCAATCCAAATTGGACACAGACATGTGTCCCAATTGTTCATATTCCCTCATGAACTCAATGAACTTCTGTCTGAGCTCCGGATCACGACCCATGCGGCGCTCCATGGCCAACAACCTCTTTTCGGCTAAAGGTCGTGACTCACCAAGCGGAGGCCGAACAGACAGGAAGGGTAGCCTCGTAATAATCCGACCAGAACGGAGTCGACCAGTGTTGTTCTGGAAGAACAGCTCGCACTCCTCATGTTCTGGATTCAAACGAGCAGCTTGAGGAGGCTCCTCTACCTCCCAAAACCTCTGAACAGCATCAGAGAGAGCAGAGCCTACAGCCAACAAATTATCAGGTTCGGGTGGAGGGGGGTCCCTAGGTACAGGTCCCATCAAAGCAAATCCAAATATGGTCGGGATGGCAGTCAAACCATTTGGCACCAAGACCCGTTTCCCACCAATCAAAATTCCACCGAGGACATCAGAGCCAATCAACAAGTCGATTTGTCCCGGTGTGTCAAATTTGGGGTCTGCCAGTTCCAATCCCGATGTCAAATTCAGCACAGCAGCGGGTAGCTGTTTCTGTGGGTGCATACCCAAAATATTCTTCAGCACAATAGCCGAGGTTTTAATCCTCGGGTGTGAAGATTCAACAGGGCCAAACAAAACCTTAACTTGCCCTTCAACATTAGAGGCTACGTCACCTATGCCCCGTATACAATTTGGAAAAGAGCCCATATTTAATTTAACCTGCCCTACCAAATAGGTGGAAACAATGCAACCTCGTGAACCTGTGTCCAATATAGCACGGACAACAACAGAGGTCCCCGTGGGTCCCCAGACCCTAACAGCAACCGTTGGTAGGATAACGGTCTCAATGGGGGAGGTTGGCATTATAGGGCAGGGGTCAATGACCTATTGTTGCCTGGGCGGCGACCGTTGGCCAGGACCAGGCAAGTCAAAACGAGGGTGCGGCTTGAAGTCCTCAAAGGCGCGATGACTCGATCCGCGCGCCATCTGTGGGGGGTCATAATGACGCACCCGCCCAAAACGAGGTGGGCGCGAGTCAAGGCGGGGACGCTCCGCCAAAGGAGGAGAATACCTGGGGCAGCAGTCATGGTGCTGGTGACGCTGAACTGCACATTCAGGTGCGCGCTACGGTTCTCCGAGCGGGGTGAGCGGCGATCAATTAAGCGAGGCGACTCTCGGCTGCGTGCCGGTGAACCTCGGCTGCCACCTTCAAAACACCCGCCCGTGCGCGGCGTCAGTTGGTTGGACAAGCGGCCTACCTCTCTGGCATTCATGCAGAGAATGCCCAAATGCTGTCCTCCACAGTGAGGACAGGGGCGAGAATTTGGGCAGTCTCGCTGGTAGTGGGACCCCAAACAAGAGAAGCAAAGGCGCCGGGCATTCGCGATGCGCCTACGAGAGGCGACATGCAGGTCCAAGAATGCCCTACAACTGGCCGTTCTGTGCCCTGTGACCTTGCAGTAGGAGCACTCCGCTGGGCTCTGCGTGACCGCAAAGCGAGGAGGGCGCCGGTCAACATTGGCTCGGGTGTGAACGCGAGCCTGCTCCTTGACCTTGGGCGGCTGCGTCTTAGCCGGCGTATCACCACCGGAGTTGTGTTGAGAAACTTCTCCAAGTTTGCAAAGGGGGGCAGATGGGTCGCGCTATCCCCACCAAAGCGCTGCTCAAAACGCGACCTCAGGTCGGCAGGTAGCTTCTTTAACACAATGTGCACCAATAGATAGGACCATTGGTCCACGGGCAGGTCAAAGCACTTAAGTGCGTTGATGGCCACCAAAAGCGGGTTCAAAAGTTGGGTGCGCAACCCAGAGACCCGGGTGAGCGTCGGCAAACCCAAAATCTGCTCGATGTGCGTGTCGGCGAGGCCACGCTTATTATGGTACCCACGGGTGATTAGGTCCCGAGCCGTCTGGTACGCCTCGTCAGACACGGGCAGATGCTGGATGAGGCCCTTAGCCTCCCCATCCAGAACCGACATTAGATAGGCCAACTTTTGTGCCGGCCGAAGGTCAGCCCTATCATTGACTAGGCTGTCGAATAAATTTACGAAGCCCAGGTAGCTTCCTAGGCAGCCATCAAAATGGGGGAGGTCCAAAGTAGGGAGCCTACTCACCAGCCCCGGTGCTGACCTAGGAAGCTCCTGCCTCAGGCCGGGCTGCCCTTCCCTATCGGCAACTAGTTGTCTCGCAGTATTGGAGACAGCATCATACAGGTCTAAGACCTGGGCATAGTCTTCGCTGACCTTATTTCGCTGGTCAGCGGTGAAATCATTGATTGACACTTCAAGACAGCAAGTGCTGAAAGTGCGTAATTGCTGTTCCATACTTGCCAGGCGATCGTCAATCCGCTCGTACCTTTGTAGTAAGGCCTGCTGGCGATCAGGCCGGTTCACTAAAGCACTGGCCGAGGCAAACCAGCGCAAATCTGATGCAATAGCACCAGCAGCCGCACGCAAGTCCTTGATAGCTGACATAATCAAAATTCAAAAGAGCCCGGACAAGCGTTAAATAATATTAACAATCAAAACTTAATTTTTCTCAATTCTTTGAAACCAACAAAGTACTAGCCTGTTTACTGCAAGTGCAGACAAGTGACAGGTATCTACTGTCCAACAAAATTAATAGTTTCAATATATATTGACACAAAACAAAGTCAAAGTTATCAAAAGTTATAACTTATAACAAATTAAAAGTTGAAACTTCAAATTAATTAATTAATTATTTGCAACAGACAGACTAGCTGTGTTATTTGAGATATACAATAGTAAGTAAGCACAGAATATGTGTTACCTAGCAATATTATCTATATTATAACAAAACAAAGTTTATTAATGTGACCCGCCCAAGTGGCAAGGTCAAGTTGGTTATAATGTTTATGAATATATGCAATAAACTAAATTTACTAAATTTATTGATACATACAGCTGTTATGTATCCAAACAAACTGACTTATTAATGCAACAACAAATTTAAGTTAGATTTTTCAACAATACAAATCAACAATTACTGATTGAGGTTATGTGTGACAATGTGTTTCAAATTATCTAGGTCAACTTATACAATTAAATATTATGTATTTTAGACAATAACTGACCTGACAAACACTACAATACTGTCTACAAGGTGATAAGATACAAGCTCATACCAATCTGAGTTTATACTCAGTAATGCAACAGCGGCTAAATTTCAACCACAGCTCTGCACCAAAATTATGTCTAGAATTACCGTAGCCAGGCAGGAAGGTGTATCAGAAGTGCGCAGTGGAAGGTGTAATACATCTACCTGACCACGATAGACAATATATCCAGACACAATGCACTGCGTTGCACAGTGAGTAAAGTATTGAGTAGGTACATGAAAATTTTACCTTATATATCCTGGTGATGTTCTTGAAGTGGACCTATAGATTAACTTATAATTTTGTCCAAAATAACAAGAGAATCGAATAGATACCAGTTTACAATTCGGCGAAGTCCTTCTCCAGACCACGATGCACGTTTACGGTTCACAATACTTTTCACAAATGTTCAATATGTTATCAATTTACAACAAACTTTGCCGGAAGTCAAAAGCGGCAATTAATAGATTTCACAAACTATTCGCGTAGCTACAAGGATGTGCTTTTCAAAAGGCGATCAATTATTTTACGTACGAGACGACAACGTGGTAATTTTTCAACGCGGGAAGGACGGAAGTGACAGTTCAGTGTGACCATTGTCAGAAATTTTCAATAGACTAAACAAAATGTTACTCAATCGATCTAATCGATTTGACTTATAATAAAAACTAATTCTATTTCAAACATCCACTATTATACATTTTTGCGAAACGATTTCTCATTTAAAAGGGTATTTTTCTACATTTACGCTACAGAATAAAAATAAAAACTCCAATAAAACGGTAATTGGCTGGCAAACATAAATAATGGTTGGCAATCTGTCTGAAAAGGAAAAAGTTCGCAATCTGACCTATCGTCATTACTACCCAGCCATAAAGTAGTCTATAAAATTTTTCTTTTTCAAAAAAAATATAAATGTGGTGGCCACATGCATACATTATGATATATATCTACATCAACTCTGACAAATGTGTGCAGTAAATCAAAGAACGCGGACCGACAGTTATTTCACGCGACAATGCTGGCGCTGTAGCACTCACACGTACCACTTTACAATGAATCAACTGAATAAAGTTTTACTCTGTATTATGCGAAGAATTCTCTGCCAGCCCACACTAGTCTGCCTTACCCTTCTCGCAGTGAGAAGAGGCCCGTTCCCAGCAGTGGGAATGTATATATATATATACAGAGCTGGTGATGATGCGAAGGATTTCAATGACGTTACTAAGTCTAGTATAGTCTCTTTGTTGGTTTTGGCATAATTGCAACTACCGAGATACCTAGATTGCCAGACATGGTGTAGGTTTGTTAGCTACATAAAGAGCTAACAAATTAACGTGAATGTCACCACGGGCTTAGCTCCATGCATCTCAGTGGATCGTTAATTTTCACAGCGAGTGAGAAAAGCCCTCTAACATCTCTTTTTTTTTAAAGATAACTCGCGCATTGGAAATTCATTCTGGGTCGCGGGGAACTTTACAAATAAAAATGCACGCCCAGACTCGAAACAACAATTTATGAATTATGTATAACGTAAAGTGTTGGCTAGTGTGGGAATCTAACCCACAACACATGGCGCAGTGTCAGAATCATAAAACCAACCGTGCAGCCAAGTCTCTGGTACGTATGAGTCCGTATTCCTTAGTATTTTTTTATCGGCTAATGTTTTAATAGCATACTTTTAGTTACGGTGAAATATATTTAGATGTTGTATGGAGATAAGTTGAGTTCCTCATACTCGGGCCAGTCCTTGATTAATAAGTGCTGGCGACGAAACTCCCCACAACGAAAAAATGTTTCTTACTAGAATTTGCTTTTATAAGTATTTGTATAATATTTTATTTGCATATCTTGTACATATTCTCATGTGTAGCTGCTTTAACTTATATGGTTGTTGCCCTTTTCATCGAGTTATTATCACTTTTCTCAGAACTGATATTTTTGTATTTTTGGATGAATCTCGAAGATGAATAGGTATCAAAATAAAAATCGATTGTATGTTATCAAAAAAATATAATGTTCACCCTACATATTTAACGAGTTCGTCTTGCAATTTTAATACAAATTCGTATGAATTTAGAATAACTGTTGACTGTTGAGTGTATCTCGTCTAAGCTAACGATAATTTTCTTGAAAGTTAGTATACAATCACGACCATGTGCCCTCGGATTGAGCACAGGGTAGTGAGAGTAGTGGCAGGCAAGGATAATAATTGAAAACGCACGTAACTTCAAAAACTGCCCATATGGATATATGCCGACCCGATACTTTCTTTAAATAGCAGTCTGTTGACATCTCATCTCGGCTATCATGGAGGTCTCTCAGATATCGAACTTCTATCTGGGATGTCTAAAATTAATTGGCAAAATAGCATATATTATGCAAAAATAACAAACAAAGCCTATTCCGTTTCTACCATAACTAGTATAAAGTCCGTTCGTCTGTCCGTCTATAGCCCTATCGATTGGCTCTCTTGCATCGCATATAAATAGAGCAGCTGCAAACATTCGGACAGGCTTTTGTTGTAAATCAATTATGGTGGAGGATTATAACAGTACATGAATATGGCTTTGTGCTGTTGTGGTATAAATAGTTTTAACTGCGTCGGTAATCTAGTGGAGTTTGTTTTTGTATTTATTGGTTCAAACTTTTTTAATTTTACAATAAATGTTTTGACTTAAGTTGGTCCTTGTGAAAATATGCGCTAGGAATATTATATCGTTCTAATTTACGCAGATGGTGAAAATATATCTAAATAAAACGTACGTTGAGGAGCTATTTTAGGAACCTATATGACGCTTTTATAACTAAGAGTAGAACTTTAAAAGTTAGGTATTGGAGCCACCGCCCTTCCCTCTCGTGCCTGTCCAGCACATCATAGTTTCGCGGACAGTACTTGATCATTATTTTATATAGATAGGACATTGACGCATCGAAATATAAAATAATGAGACAATTTAACCTTTCAGCCTTATGTCGTACACAGAAAGTACAATTTTGGTACCTCTAAATTTGTTTAGTTTTGATTCAATAAATGTCCGAGTTTCGGCCAACCGACGCCAGTCTCGTATAAATAGAACATTATGGACAGCGCGACCTCAATCTAAACGGTATCGACATCGACACTTGGAATGGTTTGAGAACATCACCACTCTGTGTAGACCAAAGATACTTGACACAGAAACATTTGATTGAAGTTTTGGATATTCTATTTATTAAATCTTTTCTTTTTATTTATTTTTTATGAACTCACGCCTGTATCCGAAGGGGTAGGCAGAGGTGTAATATTCCACCCACATTTCGCCATGATTTTTTTAAGTCCCACGTAGGTAATAGGGGGCGAGCCTATTGTCGTTACCGGGCACATTGGTACTCCGTGCTGCTACTGAGAATTCGGAAAACCCCAGTAACCAGGCATGAGATATACCTGCTACATTCCATACCCGGCCTCACGGGTACGGGTATGGCCAGGTATGGCACCCAGTACAGAAACCCAGTATTAAAATACCTATAGGTATTTTCAGGGCAGGTCTTTGACGGCTTCCTTTTGGAGGCTCTTACAGTCTTTTTCATCAGTTTGATGACTCTTTTGGCTCACCCAGGTCTAATTGACATGGGGGACCCGCGCTTTCCAGTTATTTAGGTTTTCAGACTATACTTTATTACTTTAAACGAGGAATACATACCTACATATTTAGATAGAGTTTGGCTTGGTAAGTTTATCTACATAGTTAGATTGCCCGGGAAAACGCCACAAAAAAATGATAATTTCTTAAATTGTAAGAACTTTATAAAACATCAAAACAGTTCAAAATAAAATTGTCGACATAAGTACAAACACCTAGTATCATCTTATATTTTCATCCACTCTAAAATCACCTCTATCTTCTTAAGCGTACAATCCTTTTTCGTCAAAAGTCATTGAAACACTGCTCTCTAACATTATTTACGCAATTAACTTCTTTATCATGAATGAACTGCCGCACCCGCCGTCGGCGTCGCCCCGCCGCCGCGCCGTACCCGACGAGGCGGGCGCTAGCGGTTCGGGGCGCGGCGCGGTGTCGAACGTAGACCGGGTACAACTTATGATCAGGTATAGGTACGTACGGGCCGGCGGTACTGTCATGCGATGTGCGACTTCGTTCGGCGCGCAGTTCGTACAATACCTATCGGGTACGGTCCGGGTCTCTACCGTACATACCCGGTATGCGTACTGTCATGTTCATACTGGGTATTTATACCTGTACAAGTATATATGCATCATCCCTACCAGTAACATCTTATTAAATCTGTTATACTGTATCAGAATTACTTTGCTTGTGTTTAGTATGATGTATAATTATGAATTGATTTTAATGTCTGATGGACATTCGTCGAACAAATTGTTTTATAGCTAAATTTTATGTTGTAAAGAAATCAATATTGAATAAAAATTTAATCATTAAAATCCAGAATATAAATAGGAAAAACCTAGCAAAAACAGTTATATGGAATAGCTTCTAGATTCCATGGATTTGGGGTCTGAAATTTATTGAGTATATGAGGAAAGTAAAGAGTATCATTTGTGTATATATAACTTTTCCCCTTTTGGTAGAATCTTCGGGAAAAGTAAGAAAATCTAAAAATCCAAAATCTCGCTTTAATTTGAATCTAGTCAAGTTATGAGGTTCATTTTAACTGTAAAATGTGCAGTGAAAGAGATGCTATCGGTGCTTGTAACATTATTATTGCGTATCATGCTTAGATTAAGAGGAATATATTTTTTTCTAAATTTCCGCTTTGAAATATGAAGATTTTCCAAAAAGTTTTTCTAAAAAACTAGAGATGCTAGCTTAATGGGGATACAAAATATTTCTTTTTATTGAATATATCTATTAGCTTCTTTAATAAAAAGACGGTGTCCGAAAAATGGTCTTCATAAAACACTGTGAGTCGTTAAAGGGCGCCAGTACCTCTGAATAAACTGATACTAGTCTAAACCATGGAATATCGCTATCCCTTAGGCTTGCTGAGGCCAGACAGGCAGTCGCTCTGTGGAAAAGCTAATATTCAGTCAAATCCAGTTAGACTAGTATGCGAACCCCGAATTGAGACTGGTAATATGTTCTGTGCATACCACATTTTTCTGAAATCTTACTTATTAGTTGAACCACCAATATAAATTAATTTCTCAAATAACTTGCTTCAATATTAAAAGATTATTTACCATTCACTTCACAGATTGATATCGAATACAGCACTGATTCTATTTGAGCCACAGACGATGTTCGCTCGCCCGCCGTAAATTGGGTTGCAACTGATTGATTTTCCGTGTTGCGTTCTGAAACATGTTTAGACAGGGATGTCGGACTGAAATGGTGACTTAGTGCAGACGGGGCGGGTGGTTCCTTGAATCTAGTGAGACATTTTAAAGATGGTCTACCAAATTAGGTTTGTGACCTACTTTAATTAGACAGTAGAGTGCCGTGCATTGGGCTGGCTAAAATGAGGAATGAAAACATAGAATAAAGAGTACTAATGAAAACATGTAGCGTTAAAAACTATAGTTTGCTTACAAATTAGTTTCGGCAAATGTTGTGTGATCTGCAGAGAGTGAGAGCAGACAGTTATGTTAACAGTAAGTTTTGTAAGTGGTTCCACTGATGAAAAGTTTCTATGTATGATGCATCGACTTTTTATTTTTCATCTTTTAAAATCGAAATCTTGAAGAACAAATAGGACGACTTTTATTGCCGTTAATCGATAAATCTGTTGGCGTCGGGACGTGACGACCCCACCACCCACTAGGGGAGTTACTCTGACGAGTAGATTCTCGTCATAGTATCTCCCCCAGCGCAAGCAGTCAACCGAAAGATGGCGGTCAAACCATTCGAACCTGGCGGAAGTAAATCCCAAGATGCTAGAGGGGTAGCAGCGTCCAGCACTAAAAACTTCCGCCACTGCGATCGCCAACACGCCTGCCAAGCGTGGCGATTATGGCAAATCCTCCCATAAATGAACCACACCAATAAAAACCGGCCCCTAGTCCGCGGCGGCCCCGCTAGTCCTGGTTATGGTAGTGGCCATGGTAACGGCGGGGCAAGGGGTGCGAAGAATCTCCGGAAGAGATTGGGCTTCCACCACCAACGACAATTGCCCCTGGCAACACTGAACATGCGCACACTGCGGACCGA
This sequence comes from Euclidia mi, assembly GCA_944739405.2. NCBI lineage: Eukaryota > Metazoa > Arthropoda > Insecta > Lepidoptera > Erebidae > Euclidia > Euclidia mi. Next base: position 8,372,861 of record OX123191.2, on the reverse strand, counting down.
CGAGAAGATTGTCGAGCTGGAAGAAGAATTGAGCAAGTTGCGATGGGATATCATAGGCCTATCTGAAGTCCGAAGACAGGGGGAGGACTCGATAGTTCTCAATTCCGGCAACTTGCTCTTCTACCGGGAGGGCGACCAACAGTCCCAAGGTGGTGTCGGGTTCATCGTCCACAAATCTCTCGTGACCAACGTGGTAAATATTAGGAGTGTGTCGAGCAGAGTAGCGTACCTGATACTCAGAATATCCAAGCGGTATTCGCTGAAGGTTATACAGGTATACGCTCCGACCTCGACGCACCCCGATGAGGAGGTGGAAGCCATGTACGAGGACATATCTCGGGCTATACATGGCTTCAAAACCCATTACACCGTGGTCATGGGAGATTTTAACGCGAAACTGGGCAAACGCGACGGTGATGAGCTGAGAGTGGGGCAATTTGGTTATGGGCATCGGAATTCCCGGGGTCACTTGCTGGCTAGCTTTATAGAGAAGGAAGGCCTCTATATAATGGATTCCTTCTTCAAGAAGCGAGAATGCCGCAAGTGGAACTGGGTAAGTCCAGACGGTGCCACCAAAAATGAGATCGACTTTATCATGTCGACGAAGAGGCAGATATTCAATGATGTCTCCGTGATCAATTCGCTTAAAGTGGGGAGCGATCACCGAATGGTAAGAGGCACATTGAATATCTGTACAAGCCTCGAACGGTCGCGGTTGATATAGTCCACGCTCCAACCGGCACCGGTTCATATCCAAAACCCCGAGAGTTTTCAGCTCGAACTCAAGAACCGTTTCGAATGCCTGGGCGAATGCGTAGATGTGGACGAGTACAGTAACGGGTTCGTGAATGCTGTCCATACAACAGGGGCTAAATTCTTTAAGCCCCAGAAAAGCAAGAGAACCAGCAAGATCTCGGGTCCAACCCTCGAGCTGTTAGAGGAAAGGCGCAAGATGGTTCTGCTATCCTCCGACGGATACCGATGCTAACAGACAGATCTCTAAGTCTCTGACTCGCGATCTCCGCCAATACAACACAAAATGTGTTCGTGAGGCAATCGAGCAGAATAAGGGATCCAAAGTGTTCCAGAGGGATCTGTTTGTTTGGCAGAGTCAGCTGACAAAGCTGAAGACGGAGGATGGCAGAATCGTATCGTCCAAGCCTGAGCTCTTGGAGGAGATCGAAAGGTTCTTTGGACAGCTATACACGACAACGCAACAACCCGCAAGTACTCCAGCGTCAGACCCTAGAGCTGGATTGACCCGACACTATACCGAAGATATCCCGGACGTCAGCATGCACGAGATTAATGTGGCTCTTAAACAGCTCAAAAACAACAAGGCGCCGGGTGATGGCGGAATTACGAGCGAGCTTCTGATGGCTGGCGGTGCACCCGCTACAGAAGCCCTTCGGAAGCTATTTAATTCCGTCATTCTCGAAGGTAAAACGCCACAGGCGTGGCACAGCGGTGTGGTGGTGCTTTTCTTTAAGAAAGGGGATAAAACGGCCTTATCACCTTATAGTGATAAGGCCGCCAATTGTACTATCTGTCATTTTGTTAAGGTTCGTTATTGTAAATTTCTTTGGTGCAATAAAGATGATTAATAATAATAATAATAATAAAACCCTCTTAAAGAACTACAGACCCATCACACTTCTGAACCACGTCTACAAGCTGTTTTCGAGGGTCATCGCGAATCGTCTCGAGAGCAAGCTAGACGACTTCCAGCCTCCCGAACAAGCCGGTTTCCGTAAAGGCTATAGTAATAACCCTGGGAAGATGCCGTCCAGTCCGGCAACTTTGTATATTACCTTATAAGTGTATAAAAAAAAGTAAATAATAAAGGGGGGCTACATACACGGTCCCATACAACAAAAGTAATTTTTAAGCAATTTGTTACTCGATCTTAATAAGCAGGTAGAAACTTAGAAAATATTTAAGTATACATACAACACACGTGATTTTCTTTTATAGATGATGGTACGGAACCCTTCGTGCGCGAGTCCGACTCGCACTTGCCCAATTTACGAATATTGTAGTGAGTGAAACGCAAAAATCATTTTACGAATATCCGTACAGAAACATTGCATCCATCCAAAATTTATACTCTCTTATTACAATCGGCTCATATCCATATGTTTGAGAAGACGATATTTCAAAAAGAAGATTGAATTGGACAACAAAAATATTGCTTTCGTTGAAAGATTGATTGAATATCGAGACAGGATAGATGCATTCTGAGTGTAACATTTTGTTACCCCTTTAATCTTAAAAAAATATAGTTGATATTTTTTGCGATGGGGTTCTATAAGAGATTTGTAATTTCAGTAACTTTCTGCTAACGCTGAAACGAAATGTCGTGACGAAACCTGCAAACCTCAGAACGGTGCGAACTTAGACATAAACTTTGAGTTCTTTTCCCGTAAACTCTACACTGCTCTTTTGCGCCTTTCTTTCTAACAAAACAACACGTTAAGCTACAAATATCATCGTAATGTATATAAAATGACTTCTCCTGACTAAAACAGCCTCGCAAAGCCTAGATTACTGAAAGTAGACAACTGAACATGTGTACAGCGAGTTCTTTTTATGATGTAGGCTCTCCATTAATTAAGAAATTTTAAGGCGCCACCTCTAAGGCGGTAAAATAAAAACTGACAGTTTAGGGCAGGTGAAGCCGCGGGTGACAACTAGCGGTTTTTATAGACATTTTATAATTGAAGTCAATAACTTGAAATAACAATCTCATATTGTTCAGATTAAACCCAGACTTGGTTGGGTTGCTGTTTTAATATAATTATACAGAAATATCCTAAGACTTAATGTATTGATGTGGGAAGACGACACTCCCTGTATACAAAACTAACTTGTCTTATTCAATAAGTTTCTCACCAACTATTATTAGATGATGAATATTATACATCACAAAGACGACGCGTAGGTGAGTTAATTTTGCTTCGGTGGCGTAGCACTTGTAGACGACGCCTACGCTGCTACGAATTATCATCGTAGTTACGACTCACGTTAATTTTCTTTGATACCAATATTAATTTAATTTATACCCTGCTACATGAGATGGTGCTAAAGTTATAAATAATAGTAGTTAGTGATCAAGAAACAAACTATATCAAAAGAAATCTATACTAATATTATAAAATGTGAAAGTGTGTTTGTTTGTTTGTACTTCGTTTACGACGCAACGCGCAGGATAAGAGTAGGATTTTTAGTGTCACATAGGAGGCTGGAGAGTTATATAGGTTACTTTTAACTACGATAGAATTTTTTGATTACTATACGATTTGGTGCCCCCTATCTTTGCTGAACCATAAAGATGTGGAACTCATTACCTGCCCACGTGTTCCCTTCTTCCTATGATCCCGGGTCCTTTAAGCGAGGCGTGAAGAAGCTTTTCTCTAGGCCATCAAAACATAGGCTATCATGCCATTATTTTTGATGTTTTATTGGTATGATGACTTTTGCTATGGAATCCATGACTGATTAAAATCAGGCGGCATGGAGCCATTTTGATAGGATACAAAAAAATACTTGTCGCTACAACTCCTTACTAGACTCTCTCGCGGGCGGAGGCACGGGTGAAGGCTAGTAAATATATAATAATAAACCGGTCAAGTGCGAGTCAGACTCGCGCACCTAGGGTTCCGTACAAACCTGTAGGTATACATAATGATTTAAAAATATGTGATTTAACTAGGCTTTCGAACTTTTTTATGTGCTATAAAACGTTGTTTTATGCAAAATTTCAAGATTCTAGATCGACTGGAATAACCCTTTAGCTTTGACTTGAGAATTTGATATGAATTTAATTTTCTACCTCTACGGGTTTATGAGGAAAGGGATAGTAACTTTAAAATTATTAAAAATATTTTTAGTACCTATATGATATAACTAAAAATTTACGGTCTTTGCAATTATACGTTTACTTGTACGTTTTTTCATTTCGAGGTAGGGAACCCTAAAAACAAGAAGTACAAATAAATAGCTTAGAGAATTCAGAGTACGTCATTCTTATGTTAATGGCGTACATTTATTTGTATCCTTTTGTATGTATTTTCTGTGGCATGTTTATTTATGACTTTCATTGAATTGAAATTTTATCTGGTATTAAAATGATGTCACTTTTGAATATAATAATAATTGCCGGTTCTAAAAGTATTTAAATAGCACCCTTACGGCTTGGCCACGGGGACCGGCGACGCGACCTGCGACACGACCGGTGACGCGACAATTCGCGCGTCGCGAAAAACATGCCACGGGCACACGCGTTCGCCGCCGCGACCAGTGTAGACCAGGAGCGAGACGACATTGTACGGACTTTGGTGGCAATATCACATTTCTTTCAACCCGGCAATTGAACCCGAGGCCTCATGATCCGCTTACAGTACACTACCGCAAGATCACAGAGGCAGACTTACATCATTCGGTATACATTCTGTAGGTACCTACTAAATGCATACTGAGCCGACGCTTGTAGGTATTGTAACTCGAGTTTTGAATTAAAATACGGAAAAGCTTATGTAGGTAAGTGTGATCTAACTAACTAGGTATATGCACTTCTAAAAACTTACTTAGGTATTTTGAAATCACAGATACTTCAACTTTATTACAGTATACATATAGGTAGATATAGATAACATCCAGACGTTCCAAATAGCTAGCCTAACTAAAAATTCTAAGAATAATATCATGATCGCGGAGAAATAAACTAAAAATTTAATACTGACTCAGCTCCGGCGCTAGTCGCCGCGACTACCGCTCGACGCCGTGGCGTGCGCCGTACTAATTCATACATTTATTTTGGTCGCGCGACGTGTCGCGCGACACGCCGCTGTACCGCTCGGTGCTATTCGCCGGTCGCGTCGCCGGTCGCCGCTGCGCGTGGCATGCTTAGAACATTTCTATACATTTGATTCAGTCGCAAGTCGCGTCGCCGGTCGCGTCGCGCGAATTTTCGCTGGAGCGAATTGTCCGTGGCCAGGCCGTTATCCGTCAAAAACAGTACAAAGTATGCCTAAATTTTAGTATGGGTATATTAGTTTATTACTACATTTGTTATGTTGTAGATGTGATAATCCTGTGAACCACTATGTGCATCATCATCATCATCAGCCCTGTATATATACTGTCCCACTGCTGTGGACGGGCCTTTTTTCTCTATGAGAAGGGTGCAAATAGCATTATTTTTTATTTTTACTAAGGGTTCTTACTTCACTTTTAAAATAAGATCCATGTAAATTAATTTAATTTTTAAGCTTCAATCGCTATCTGACTTTTGAAGGGTATTTTCCATCCTTGACGAAAATTTGCTCACTTGGTAGAAAATAAAGTCGCTGTATCGCACGGCAGAGATCGTTAGCTAGATGGCAGCACTGTAAACGGCGTTACGGTACGTTAATTGTTAGGTAACCTAGTTACTAGTTGTTGTTTCTAGACATATATTTTACTGACTAAGCGTCAGCGCACACCAAGAGCAAAGCAGAGCAGAGCATTTTGTGAAATCGTTGAAAACTTAATCTTATGATAATTCCATACATTTCAAAATTGAATACACGTCCAAACTTGATGTTCGACCATGCTCGAGCATGCAAGTAAATGTTCGAGTATGCGTTCTATATGCGCGAGCGTGCTCGAGCCGCCGCCGGCGCCGCCGTAGTGCAATTGATTATTGCCACCATCGTAATCGTAATCTGCCAATAAAAAAAACTAGACGCCAACATTTTTAACATAGATTATACAAATTTTGAAGCAAAATAGAACTCGGCCATATATTTTAGTTTCATGTCATTGACAACTTTGACAAATGACAAGAAACCCGCGAAATCAAGGAGCAAATATATATGGAGAGAGCATTTCAAAAAGAGTAGAAATCGAATATGCATCTCTATTCTCTCTAATAACAGAACTGTGAATGGTTGATTGGGATTTAGTAATTATTGCCCTTTTGGCAGAAGAAGAGGAAGATGAAGAATATCGAAATAAAATAAGACGTCATAAGACGAGAAGAACAGGCAACCTGTAATAAAAAACACCTTCTCAATAATAAAAAATGCTACTCACATCCCTAATCCATATACTATTTTATAGATGCAAAAATGTAAGCCTACACACACGTGCGTACACTGGAACACTTGGCTTTAGGTTAATAGATGCTACTTTTAAGGTAGGTATCTAAGTAAATTATGTACATTGTACATTAAACTGAGCTGGCTATCAAACGCGCGATAGAAAATTAGACGGCTGGACGTCTTTGTTTATTGTCAACTTAGCAACCGCGGCTACCCGCTGTCGCTTCCAGCTACAGTTTTACATTCATGTCCGATAGTTAGTTTCCGTATTTATCCCTCATTAAAAAAACATCGATATCTCCTTTCACTGTCAAATCCCATCACTAAGGCCATTAAATCAATAAATGTACAAAATATAAATTTGTGAGTTAAATTCATAACACATACGTATGCAAGCTGTTCCTTTGATTTGCAATACAATGATATTGTGTAAACTTAACACTCATTATAGCATTAATACGAGAAAAGTAAAGAAATTTGTTGGAAAATGCTGACTCACTGCTAGAAGATAAAGTTTCTCCTGTTATTTCCGTTCCGAGAATAGCGGAATCCATATCCCGATATGACATACACGATGTGTATTAATTAATGAGTGCACTATGTAATTATTTTAAGCTTACTTACTATTTAAATGCAACAAAGTTATTAAAAATGTAAACGCAAACGTTCAACAAATTTTACACTGATGACAGATCACAGCACGGCTATTTAGAGAATGTAGTCAAAGAAATGAGTATGTAAAGAGTCCATGCCTCTTTAAATGAGACGCGTAATTTGACGTTATGATTAACCAACTAAGACCAACTGACATTACATGTTGCACGTTCGGTATAAGGAAATTTATAGGGCATGTTCTCTCTAGTCTAAACCTAGTCCAACCTCTCTGACGCCAACCGTACGTATGTATTTTGTTTTTCTTCTGCGAACAATTTCCTTCAAAGCGAATCGAAATAATTTAAAGACAAACATTATGCCGGTGAACGCAATACAGCGATGTCAGTCACTGTATAATTGATGGCACTGTATACACGTACAAGTATACGGTTGTATTCAGCGCATATAGAGTGTATTTCAAACAGTGACAAGACAAGAGAGTGACGGCGACGCGTACAATCAGTTAATTTATCGTCTAATACATTTTCCACCAAGTTTTGATGCCATACCCTTTATAAAGCTTTCTATATTCATTTAAAAATTCTTCCTATTAACTAGCGCTTTAATGTTGTAAAGTTGCCTTTTAATCAAAAAATTAAGGTGTTATTTGACAAAGACTTAGCAGTAAAAAATATCTAAATGCCGATTTTAGACGTAGACTCTATAAAGTTTTCAATGTCATTTTCATGAATTAATTTATGCCATCATTTAATTGTTTTAGTGGCATTTTATAGGTACCTTATTTATAAAAAAGTTTGTTCTAAATTTTCGTGTATTTCATCTTTCCTACGTGGTGTTCAAAATATATGATTCTTGGGTGGTCGTTCTGAAATAAACTAGGTGATTGAAGCGCTAGCCCCTTAAATGGTCAAAACATAGCTAGCAAATATTGTTTTTAGGGTTCCGTACCTCGAAATGAAAAAACGGAACCCTTATAGGATCACTTTGTTGTCCGTCCGTCTGTCAAGACCCTTTTTCTCAGAAACGCGTGGAGGTATCAAACTGAAATTTATATCATATAGTCAAATTAATTGTTCCTTGAAGCTGTGAAAAAATAAAAATTCTAAGCCAATGCAATCAAAAGAGTTGTATCTTTTTGCTGCAAATTTCGGCAAATATTCGAAACTGAAAACCTACAGGGTACTTCCTGTGAACTCAGAATCTTGAAATGTCTTATAGCATGCATAAAGGAAAAATTGCGACAATCGTAATTTTTTTGTCACATCATATCATAAAAATATTTTTAATAATTTTAAATTATAACCATTTTCTCATGAACGCGTAAAGCTATTAAATTGAAATTCATATCAAGTACTCGGGACTATAATACCTTTAAGCTGTAACAAAATCAAACTTCTCTGTCAATGTAATAAAAATAAACAGCAATTTAAGCCGCATATTTTCTCGCAACTACTCGCAAGGGAATCAAAACCTACAGGGTACTTCCCGTGAACTCAGAATCTTGAAATTTGGTACAAAGCAATGTCTTATAGCAGAAATAAAAAGGAAAATTGCGTAAACCGTAAACTTTTAGTTACATCATATAACAAAATATTTGTATTAATTTTAAAGTTACTGCCCCTTTCCTCATGAACGCGTAAATTTATTAAATTGAAATTCATATGAAATACTCGGGTCTATAATACCTTTAAGCTGTAACAAAATCAAACTTCTCTGTCAATGTAATAAAAAGAAACAGCCATTTTACAATATTTTCAAACTCGCAACTACTGGCAAGGGAATTTAAAACCTACAGGGTAGTTCCCGTAAACTTAGATTGTTGAAATTTGGTACAAGGCCACTTCTTATAGCACAGATTAAGGAAAAATTTCCATAAATGTAAATTTTTTGTTACGTCATAATAAAACCATTTTTATAATTTTAAAGTAACTACCTCTTTCGAACGCGTAGAGTAATTAAATTGAAATTCATATCAAATACTCAGGTCTGTTGAATTATTAATTATCGCTTGTACCGTGCCTTGGAGAGCACGTTAAGCCGCCGGTCTCGGTTGTCATGAAGATCTTTGAGTCGTTTCAGGGCGTCAGTACCTTCTTAATCAACTGAGTCTAAACCATGGAATATCGCTATTCCTTCGGCTTGCGGTGGTCAGACAGGCAGTCGCTCTGTGGAAAAGCTAATATTCAGCCAAATCCTGTTAGACTAGTAAGCGGACTCCAGATTGAAACTGGGATAACGCTAAGAGTATGATGATCAAATACTCAGGTCTATAACACCGTTAAGCTGTAATAAAATCAAACTTCCATGTCAACGCAATGAACAGAAACAGCCATTTAAACATATTTTCAAACTCGCAACTACTCGCAAGGGAATCAAAACCTACAGGGTACTTCCCGTGAACACAGAATCTTGAAATTTGGCACGAAGCAAATTCTTATAGCACAGATAAAGGAAAAATTGCGAAAACCATACATTTTTAGTTACATCATATAATTAAAATATTTTTAATAACTTTAAAGGCGCTACTTCTTCATGAACCCGTAGGGGTGTAAAATTGAAATTTATATCAAATGCTAAAGTCAAAACTAAAGGGTATTTCCAGTCTATCTAGAATCTTGAAATCTGGCATAAAGTAACGTTTTATAGCACATAGGAAAAAATTTGAAAACCCAAAATTTTTATCTACATCACATGTCATATTTTTTAAATAATTATATTATATACCTACAGGTTTTGTACGGAACCCTCGGTGCGCGAGTCCGACTCGTACTTGACTGGTTTATTTTTATTACTGTTAAACTTAGTATATTTCCACAATACATTAGAATATTAGTGACTGCGGTAATCTAGCATCTACAATTTGTGTAATAAACGAAATTCTCTCATAATCCACATTTTCGTCGCCAAAAACCAAAACAGTCGAAAATAGGGCATGTTTTTTGCAGGTACCATAGTTTCTATTTACGCGAATCTTCATTGCTGGGTCTAATTTAGAAATGGCAGAAAATTTTGAACGTCAATCACAATTTGCCGTGTTCTAAATTGGACTCACAAAGCTGTATCGATTGAGGTACCTGCATTCGGTTAAGAAATAAGCTGTATTGACACTTTATAAATAGAGCGTTCGCTATGTAGAAGTAAAGATCATATTCTAATATTTTTAAATACAGTAGTATATTTTGAGCACTCGTGTAGCGTAGCGTAGAACGCCCTCCGGCTAGGTGGAGTGACGATATACGCAAAGTGGCTGACAGTGGCTGGACATAGAGAACCAAAAACATGCTCAATGGCTTGCCATCGTAGAGCTGTATATCTATATCTAACAGTAGACTACGGCAGGCTGATGGAGATAATGATGAGGACTATATTATGTTTCTATAAAATTACAAAAATCCATTCTACGGACAAAATAACGCCTAGAGTAGATACAGGAATTTATGAATGTTCGTTGTTACGTGTGGAGATCGAAGCTACAACGTTCAACTCAAAGCATAAATGTATTTTTATCATAGAATAGTTTGCTACTATTTTCTGGACTCCTTACTTTTCTGTTAAAGTAGTACATTAGTTTAAACAATTTTTTGTGTCCTCCTTTTCTCAATATGTTTCTGTTTTATATATTATTTATGACTGAATTAATGCTTTCCTTATTCTTGAGTCCTAACACTCAATAGATCAAAGTGTACTATTTATTCTAGCACTTTACTCCACTCTAACTTTCACGAATTTCTAAGCTACGTAAGTTCATAGCCGTCAACCGATTTATATCACAAATAAATACAAGATACTTTATTTATAAGTCAGCCCACACAGATATCAGCAGCACTAAACAAAAAACATCTGAAATGTCAACTGATTTAACCCGAAAAGGAAATCGGGCGTCATAATTCTAGTATCCATTCAGAGATAACTACTTATATCGAGTCCTGATCTTTGACCTACATCACAGTAAATTCAAAACGTAATCCAGGAGGATCCTACTTATAATTGGTGTGAAAGGGTCTGCAATATCTACGTGTCTTTTTCTACGAGGAGGGAGCCCAATAAATAAAGTGAATGGCGATGGCAGAATGCTATCACATGCACCTGTCGATTTTTCAACAAGAGGCCGGCGAGTAATGTGTGGAAACAGTTTTTATATGGACGCAGACGTTTTGTACGAATGTTTTCATTTTAGTGTTATTAATTGTCACTGTTGTACATAGGGACAGCTGTTAATAAGAGCCAGCTGACAGTAATTGCTGACTAGTAGAGACATGTTTATTTTAGATATTATTAGTTCAAAAAAGAGTACAAACATATCCACCAATCAGTGATTGATTAATGTTAACCTTTATTTAGGACTTCTACTGTCTACTGTTATATTTCTGGAGCATAAAATAGTAGTCTAATAACGCAGCTAAAACTATGATTAAACCATTATAGATATAAATATACATACATACATAGACTCACGCCTGTTTCCCCGAAGGGGTAGGCAGAGGCATATTAAACGCCCACTTTTCGCCAGTGTTTTGATCCCACGTAATAGGTGGCGAGCCTATTACCGCTTATTGGGACATTTTGTTTGCCAGAGCCTCGTCCGTTGATCGGCAGGTGCACCACTTGCAGGTGAGGTTGGCTTGGGACCCTAATTTCTTGGTGGGGAACCCTATGCACCAGATATAAATATATTCCTTATAAAAACCTCACTTGTTGGTTCACCCAACGTGACAACACAATCATTCCACTTAAATATAAAAATATATTTTCTTTTATACATAGAGTAAAAGCAAGTGCGAAAAAGACGCGTAGGTCGGAAATAAATCATGTCCAACGTTGGACAATGGTCCGCACTTCCATTACGACACAAAGAATTGAGCCAACAATAGCCGCTTGTTAATTAAATAAATTTTACTCAGTTTTCGTTTGTATTATCATACTGCTTCTTGGTTTAAAGTGGCTGGACTTATCTTGAAGTGAGCTTGAGTTTTGTTTTGGCTGAAATCTTTTAGATTGTGTCTCGGTGGATGTGATGAGGAATGCGAGTGGATTACATTTTGTGTTCTTTAAATTAATTCGAAACAATTTTGATTGGACTTAGTTTTAGTAAACATGAGATAGGTATTGTCACTCAAAATCGTTGTATTTTGAAAGCATAGTACGTGAGTGAGAAAGCGTGTGATGAATCAAGTCTTATTCAGAAGGATCATTTGTTTCTAAGACGAAAACTTGGCTTTAAAATATTGAATCAAGTTGCGATATAAATACAGAATAGGAGTGTCATGTAGTTATTTTCCTCGTTTTCTAGGATAGTAGTAGTCATGGTTTTAGACTTATAAAGAAGCGTACTGCACGCTATCCAGCCTTAACGACAAGGGTGTAATGTGACGATGTAGGGTGAGTGTCAAATCTGGTTCCGGACATTTTGTACCCAATTTACTGCCCCCTCAAAAAAGGAAATCTGGCTTTTATATTCACCTATTATAATGTGACACCTTTCAGGTGTACTATTTTGAAAAAAATACAGGTATTAAGTGGACCAAGTTAAATTGGAACCGGTGTAATAGGTATTGATAAAAGCATGCATATTATAGCATAATTACATTCTTCTCCTCTTTCTATAATTAATCCCATTCAGATCAGCAACGCACTTCTGACTGCTCTGGAGTTGTGGGTGTACAGTAACTGTAGTACAATAACGTGATCCTTCTGCTCTGCCTCCTATCAGAAAAAATGTTTCCATAAAGGGACAGATTTTAACCACATTAAAACCGTGGAGGCATCAAGGCTTAGCACAACAGATCGCGTACTGTACCTATTTCGAATGTAGCGATAGCCTAGTGGAGATACCAACAGACTGCCATGCAGAGGGTATCGGGTTTGAATCCACGGCACGCACCACTGACTATTCGTAGCTATGTGCGTATTGAATTGTTAATTATTGCTTATCCCGTGCCTCGGAGACCACGATAATCGTCGGTCCCGTTTTTCATGGAGATCTTCACAGTCGTTATAGGGCGATAGTACCTTCTAAATAAACTGACACTAGTCTAAACCATTGGAATATCGCTATTCTTTCGGGTTGCGGAGGTCAGACAGGCAGTCACTCTGTGGAAAAACTAATATTCAGCCAAATCCGGTTAGTTTAGTAAGCGGTCCCCAGGTTGAAACTGGGATAACGCTAGGAGGATGATGATCTCTAGTAGCTAAATCCATGGATAGATAAAACATTACCCATCATATTTTGTGGCCATTTACGACACTGAAAGGAAGTTTAACAATTTTTTTTTGTTATTTTACCACTGCACAAGCCGTATAGTCTTAGCTTTAGCGTCCAGCTAGATTATTCATTCTGAAATAAACACAATTAAAACTTGCCTTGATGTATTAAAAAATAAAAAGCAGGAATAATGAGTCCCTATTACCCGGAATAATGTTCCTTCCTTATAGTTATTAAACTTTAATTTATAACTCCTTGGACAACGGGGAGCTGAGATCAGATAGTTGGTAAAAAAAAAACTATTTTGCTACAACAATGTCTCTGTGTTTATAAGAAAACGGTTTGTATGGCATGGCTTCATTATTTCTAGACGGCAGTAAGATGGCTTAAGGTTTGCTGTGCCTTGTACGACGATGCGAATGGATCAGAAATATTTATGACGATAATTTATATGAATGATACATTTAACCCTTCATAAATAACTCTATCTATTGGTGAAAATTTGTTCAGGAGTTTTTAGATTTTGTTTTTTATTGTTAGTGTATCACTGCTAAAGTATTATTAAATACAAAGTCTCAAATCTACTTCAAGCATGTCGCGTGTTACATTCTTACGACAATGTTAACAATTAATTAAAGCTTAACAGAAGTGAGTTATGACTGTATGTGCATAGTGTTAAAAGTACAAATAAAACATAGTTGACTTCATTATATTATTTGAAATCACTCAAGTTTGCTAGCTTTTAGTAATATTTTATACATAGACACTGCAGTCACTTTTTATATTGTAAATACAGAGGAACGTCCCGTCGCTGCGCTGACAATCTTATTTAAAAAAAATTCGTCATGTATTTTTTTTCTACTGGCACTCGCGAAAATGCTCCACTAGCATATTTTATTTTATTTAAAATTATTAATATTTTAAAGTCGCTCCATCAGGTAACATATAAAATGCAAAAATGCTTCAATTCCGTCGCATTGTGAAAGCCAATCTTGCAAAGCGATTGTACTCAGAACCGAGAGTAGTACGGCTGAAATTTAAAAACTGAAAGTTCCAACAAGAGAGATCAAATATGAAAAGTTTAAGATATTGTTACAGTACACGTTGAGTAAGCGGGTATTGTTCGTTTCTTTAGTTTTTATTGTAGTTTTTGTCATGAAGATCGCGCTATAGAAAGTTAACTATGAAAAGATGCAAAACAGGTACAATAGCTTATGGGTTGGTGGAAGTGACTATATTTTGTATTTATTTGAGCGCACGGATTACTTGTATTTTTCCTGTGTTTTAATATTATTATGGCGTGAGTTGAGATAAATTACGTAATGTGAGAAGCGAGTTTGCACACTAGACCTTTATATTAATCTAATTGTGATGTACCTACCTTATCATGGTGTGGTGGCACTTGTAGTAACGGTTTAAGAATACTAATGTTACCTGCTATTCCATTACATTACGTGGGTATTGTAAGAGGCGACTAAGTAAATATCTTTATGCAGAGTCGGAAAACTTGATACCAAACCGCACTGCACCGCAACCCGCCTGACTAGCGTGGCATAGTACACTAAAGCCAGTCTTAGTATTGTTGTGACTTAAACTTGGTGAGGCCAACATCTAGCATGCGAAAAGGTGATGATGTAATCATGAATTTCTCCAAAAAATCCGTAATGATGACTACATTAATAAAACTAATTATGAAACTAAACTAATTAACATACAATTGCTGGTCAGTCATTAAATAACCCGCCCCTGACCGCTTCCGAAGCAAAGGTGCCCATTAAGCTCGGCACCATTGACTCGCTGGATGGCGTTGGCATTCCTTTGTACAAAGAACGACCCGGAACGGGAGTCACCAGCAACGAATCTGTCTGTGATTGTTTTTATTTAATACGCCATCGATTTCCTACTGAGTCGAAATAACGTTAACAAGTAACATCAAATATAAACGCCTAGAATTAAGAAAGTTGGTAAGACGTTCTAAATAACAAAAAGTTGCGAATGCCAGTCAGTCTACATTCTTTATCTTGATTATAGTCCGTAGCAGAATTGCCTAGCTCAGCTCAATAGCAATAAATATGGAAGCAGAAAATAAATGTTTAAAAGTGTTCAGTATTTTACCCAACTGCTTCCATTTTAGCAAGATATCAAGCCACTCTTCATATTTAATAATTCAAGATGTTTGTTTGTTGAAAGTTCACAATATTAGTTAAGTGGAACAATCGTTAGCAATGATTAATGTTCCTTTTGACTGGTTGTTGTTACACCAACGCTACACTGTTTGCTTGTATACAATGAATAAAAAATCTGGTACTTGATTACGAGAAGGCTTGGTATAATGGCTCTGAATGGCTCAGTCGTACTGCGGCGAAGTTGTAGGATTTCTAACAGTATAGTGTAAATTGCGTGGTTGAGCTTGGATTTTGGCAAACGTCTAGTTACGTAAGCATAAGTCCTTATTACAGAACAAGGTCTAAATATAACACAGTTGCGTACGTAGTTTCGTAACTGTCACATCTTATGGGCAGCGACGGAACTACGAACAAAATGACGAATCGCGCTATCAAAGTATTTGCACGTCATTAATATACGTTCTCAATTACATACAACGGGCCGGCGACGTCCAATAGCTTTTCATTACGTAGTCAGGACTGAAGGTTCCTTTTACTAGTTGGAGGCTTGCCACATATCTTTCTTTCAAACTACACGAGTTAGTCATATTTCAGAACTAAATAACTAAATTTTAATATTTGCTAGGTATACTGGGTGACTTTTTTTAGCGTCTCGACAATAATAGAGCATAATAAGTACATAAAATATAAGCTTATGGCATAGCCATTTTTTTTAAATAACTTAGTATAAAATTAATTTACCAACAAAACATAAACAAAAATAGGATGACCGCAATTGAAATTTAGTATACCTACCTCCTGTGTGTAATGGGTCGTAATTTTAAACAAATATAGTCATGGAAGAATACTGTATAACATAACACTTATCGAATTCCACCATGACATCGAACGAGGAGTGTTTATTAGTAAATTAATTTCATACTAAATTTAAAAATAAAAATGGCTATGTCATAAGCTTCTATTTCATGTACTTATTACGCTGTATTATTTTCGAGACGCTAAAATAAGTCACCCAGTATATATTATTTAGTTGTGTGTAGTTTGTGTGTAATAATTCAGACCTAGTGGGTATGTGCCAAATCACGCTTTTCTTGGGGATGGCGCTACAAAACATCAGTCTGTGACCGTGGCTGGTGTTTTGAGTTTGAGCGTATGGCTCAAACTCAAAACGCCTTCTGAAAGTGAAAGCCCGTGCCCAGCAGTGGGACAGTTTATGTATAGGCTGATGATGATTTTTTTCCATTGTGATAAATGGAGCAAACTATACTCGTAGCCATTAAATGGCACAGGTCGCCACTTCCTGTTCAAAGCGTTAAACATTGTTATATGGGTGTCTTTAATATTAGATTATAAACACTGAATATATGCAAATTATTATTTTATTTTTTAATTTAAAGGCAAACACTGAATTATTATTTTTCACTGCCTTAGATTTTTGTAAACATTAGGCTACGACACATACATACCCAGCGGATTAATATTACTCTCAGTATTTGGGTGAAATACAATTCCATAAATTTTCATGAATAATCAACCCGTACAAAGTTTAGAAATTAGTTTTTATTATAGGTACCTACTACAGAACTAAAATTTTTACTAAAGTTCAAATTAATTGTTGTTTTAAATTAATTGTTTAAAAACAATTATAAACTTCAATATTTCTGAAGTGATCGGCTTGATTTTCTGATTGTTTTGATTTCATAATTAATAAAATAGGTACAGATATTAATTTAAGGTGCAAAGCTGTACAAGTGTTAGCAAATGTTCAATATTTCGACTTTAAGTTTATAAATTAATTACTAACTGTTGCCTGAATTTTCATAGTACTATTAGCACAATCTGCGGATTTTCAAACCATCAAGCACAAAAAGTAAACAAAATTTTTCTAAAGACGAAAAAAAAACCGTAATAACTTACTAATTTACAAATGCATTGTAAGATTCTATAATCAATAAATATCTTTTAAAATGATGGTATCTTCTTGTAATTGTTTTCAGGCACGCCATTTTAAGAAGTATTCCGACTACAGATAACTTCTAACTATACGTCAGGGTGACAGATTTTGACATTTTATCGAGATAACGGAACATTAAGGCTGATTAAGTAACTTGATTCCTATCAGCTGCCATTCTTTTGTTATTATCGTCCATCCCGTCAAACAGTTCAACAAACTCAATTTTGGGTTGTACTTAGGCCTTGTGAAGAAAGTCCCACAATCTATGTAATCCACAAGATATGTCGGATCTCGCATCTCAAAAATAAAAGTTCTTAGAAGGACATAATACTATCCTATAAAAACCTCCTTAATGTAACAATTCTCAGGAAAAAGTAATCCAATTCTTTCACCTTATTAGCGAGTGAATAAAGATATAAATAATACTGTAACAGCTGTCTAGCTAGTTAAATAAAAGTGAAATAAGGGTAGACTTGAGCCGAATGAGATATCTTATGGGCCTTACAGTCAGTTTCGGAGTACGACCGACCCTTTCAAACATTTGCGCTGAGCGAAATAGCCTCCTTAAATGTCATATTATTGTAAAATGTTTATTACTTCTCTTTATCTTTATAGTATGCCTTTCTTTTATTAGAATGGAATTTCACCGTAAATAAGAAGTACTGTTATATCTTTGTGTCTTATTAAGATTGTTTGATGTAGCAGCACTATTGCTGCAGCTGCTGAGATGATTGTCTCGTCATTATGCTCGGCGTAGTGTCAACAATATTTTTTTACAATATACTTAGTAGGGCTGCTCGTATGCTAAAGTGGTTTAGCGATCGCCTCGCAATTAAATAACACGCCACGAGACAACACTTTGTGTGATACAAAGATTGTTTCGATTCTATTGTGTTCTTCATGTCCGTTTATTGTTTTTTTCTAGTTGTCTTTATAATCAGAGAAAACAAATAAGTGTGCAGCTTCCAGTAGATTTGATTCAGCCAGCATTTCGTACAAATTGTGATGCCTAAGAAACTTAAGTTGACTACGAGGTAGTAGGCGAAGTCGGAATTAGAAAATGAATGTAATAGGCGGGGAAGAGATTCTCTCCTATCCTCTATTAATATCCAGAGAATGTCATGTAGGTAAATGCTGTTTAACAAAACAAACGTCTCGACTCCATCAGCTTTGACACCAGTGACCGCTCCCTACGTGAGCTAATATATTTTTTTTCCTTTGTTATCAACCATACGTGTCCCATTAGAAATTTCTTTAACAGCCTCAAAGGACCTAACGTGTAAAAAGGCTCGATCCTTGGAATATATTTTTGTGCTATTTGGGTTCCGTCTCTCGGTATTTTTAATCAGATCACTATTGGTAGGTATAGATGCAATATATGGCTGCCTCCGGGGTACCGTGAATATTATATGCGTCTGCTATAGTAGTCCCAGGTTTGATTCGCGAATATTTTCATGAGACAATATACTAGTAACCACATCCGTGAATATAAAGTTAGAAGCGACTACAAAAGTACCTAAAACGCGCGTCAGCTACACGTGATCGGCGAATACTTTTAAACTTTCGCAACTTATGAAAATAAGTGAAATACATTATGTTTGTCCCAACGTTTCGGCGTAAATAAACCAACCGTCTAAATCATGGACACAAGATGACTTTCACGTGGTCGATATAAGATATACCTATTGTGGTCCTATTGTATTCCACCCATTGTTTACAGCATCATAGTGGACTTTGATGATAAAAGTGTAGTTGTCACGCTGCTGATAAATAAACGTTATAGCATTTCGCGACAGTGATGAGAGTCAAACTTTGTGCTAACATTTTGTGGTGGCTAGTGGCCACAAAAACCGAGTAATGGGGACTCAGTAGCGTACAACGCAGACAACACTGTGTACGAGTCTATTGCTACTATAATGGGTGTTTGTTTGTTATTATCTGTATATATAAAATCCTTGCGTTACTGACTGACTGACTGACAGACAAGCTACAGCCAAAACTATTGGGCGTAAGAAGCTGAAATTTGGCATGTATGTTCCTTGGGGACCGTAGGGGTGCACTAAGAAGGGATTTCTTGAAATTCCCACGGGATCGGCCAAAACGGGTAAATTAAAAATTGTGCGGGCGTAGCTGTGCGCATCATCTAGTTTCATACAAAAACGGTTAAATAGTTTTCGATAAAATGTTAGTTAGGTATGTTGTGTAAGCTGCTGACAAATCAGAATAGCATATAGGCAACCTTAACTCGCTATGAAGGACACTAAAGCGTTCGAAGCTATTGGCAGAAACTGGAATCAAATATATGAAAACGAATTATGCTATTGTGTTCTTGTGTGTTACCCGTGTGCGCCCACACTTTCAATGCACCTTTTGCCTGAGTCATACACAAAAGATACCTACGTTCATTTCACTTTTATAACCTCGTAAAGAATTAAAGAATTAGACCAAGGTTTACTGCAGCTATCTATAGCAAAGGCCATCGCTATAAGCTCCCCGCTGCGATATTTTTATTTATTATTCCGAACATCATTCCGTGAAACCATTCGTTTTAATGGACTGTGCCGGCCGACGTAGGTTGTTGATACAAGCTTGTGCTACTTTAGTACCAGTGAGTAATTTTTAAAGGCTCACGCCTGTCTCCCCGAAGGGGTAGGCAAAGGTGTAACATTACACCCACATTTCACCACATTTCACATTTGTAGGTGCTACGTAATAGGGAGTGAGACTTTTGCCTTCGCCCGGTAACTACATAACATTGTCACTGCCCATAACATTGCCAAACTCCGTTCTCAGTTCACATCGTGCAAAATTCAGTAACACTTTAGTTCGACCCGCGAATCGAACCCGGGATCGAACCCGATCAGCAGACGCATGCGTTATCCAATGGATCACGGTGGCACTAGTAAGTATGAACAATGAAACCGGTGTTGTAGTATGGTGTTCTTATACAGGGACCGAAAAATAATTATTATATGCAAGCGAGTTGTTGGTAAGCGTCCCCTTAGAAACAGCACTCCTAAACAAAAAGGTTAATTTAAATACAAAACAAATATTATTTATAAATTTTCTGATAAATGCTACCGCGGGAATTTTGTAAAAGCGAAGTTGTGAACAAAACGGGACTAATAGCGTTTGGTAGAAAGAAGATCTGAGAGCCGGATAGCGACAAGATCTTGCGATAGCCGAGGCGCATACTACATTTATTCGGATAATTAGAGGCACAATTAAAATAATTAATTTTTATTCACCCTTTTTGCAATGATATATATATTTTTAAAGTAGTAGGTGGCAAACGAGCAGTCGGATCGCCAGATGGTATGCGATTACCACCCCCCCATGGACACAAGCAACACAAGAGGAGTCGAAAGTGCGTTGTTGCGTTTTGGGTTGGGTAAAAGGATAGGAATAGGAGTGGGATGACGGCGAAGGAATAGGGGATTGGGCTTCCGGCACTCTCACTCGCCGAACGAAACGCAACAGTATAGGTATTATTACTTTAAGTTGATGTTCTCTGTGATTTAAGTCTTTGAATGTCCGGAACGCGGATCCACGCGAGACACAATAGGTTTTTAATTGTGTCTGGCATTCCGGAATACAAGAGGTTAAGAGAATCTTCGCTTTAAAAAATAGGTACGATAGACTAGTGAAAATACCAAAAATAATGCTACGAACTCACGGTGCGCACCAGAGATGTTTCGAAATTATCATAAACATCACTTGCTAACGGTGAAGGAAAATATCGTGAGGCATATCTGAAAGTTCTCCATAATGTTCTAGAAAACATTTAAAGCCTGCCAACTTGCACTTGGCCACCGTGGTGGACTATAACCTAACCCATCTTATATTCAGAAGATGTCCGTGCCCAGCAGTGGGACAGTGTATCAACATGACTTATGGTGTATTCGCTTTTCAACGTAGGTTTCAACGGGTTAGGTTAAAATGTTGTTAACATTTTGATTAGTATTGATTGTGAGTCATTTCTTTTGTTAGCATGTTGAGTCTTAGACAGTTAAAAACCGCCTTGTACGTGAGCTAAAGATTAGAACACTAAAGTCTCGTATTACAATGTTTTATTGTATATTCTATTGTGATGGCCTGCGTGCTAAGGTTTCGAGAAGTTTTACTTCAGAAGTATATTTGGTAGTTTTCAGAACTTTAGTATTCATAAATTTACTTACACCGCTAAAAGGATAGACAGAATTTCACTATGTCAAGATTTTTATTTGTGTTTGAACTAAAATATACACATATTATAAATTATCTTCGAGGTCGCCAGCAGTCGATCCACGTCGATGAGTTGTCGTCGAGATTCAAGAAGCATTCTCTCTCCTCTTTTATTTTCTATTTTTATAAATCTCTTAACTCAAATCTTCAGTGCGCTTACCATTTGTATGCGGATGACTTGCAGATTTACTCGAAAGTAAGTGTGGAACACATCATTGAGGCGATCGACAAAATCAATAACAACTTGAACGCTATATTATTGTCCTGGTGTCGCAAGTTTGGGCTGACCGTTAATCCTACAAGACCCAAGCCATCATTGTGGGTAGTCAATGGATGTTAAAAAGAGTAGACTGATCGATCCTGCCGCCCATAACCTTTAGCGAGACCACCGTCGATTTATGTCCTGCTGTCAAAAACCTTGGGCTACGCATAGACACCACGCTGAATTGGCAAGTCCAGGTAACTCAGGTGAGTCGAAAGGTCACCAGTGCTCTGCGCGCTCTCTACCGTCTAAAGATCATTCTACCATCCTAGACAAAGACAATGCTTGTGCAGACTTGAATTTTCCCCCTCATCGACTATGGTGATATATGTTACTTTGACCTGATTGCAGACCTGAATGAGATATAATTTTATGGCTCAAGTCTTATCTAACAGATAGGTATCAGCGTGTGATAAAGGATGGATACTTTTCAAATCCTTATTTGGCTTCATCAGGGGTACCCTAGGGTTCACACCTAGGGCCTTTATTGTTTGTGTTATTTATTGACGACGTAGTTAGGCAGGTTAAACATTCGAAGTGCTTACTTTTTGCTGATGACCTAAAGCTATATAGAACTATGAACTCGGATATGGACGCTCATATGTTACAAGAGGATTTGTCGCGTATTGATAACTGGTGTGCCTCAAATAGGATGACAATGAACGCTAGTAAATGTCATCATATTAAGTTTACGAAAAAAATACTACCAGTTTCTACGACATATAAGCTATAGCTAGGCAATGTTATATTAGATGAGGTTAGTTCTATCAAGGACCTGGGTGTCATTATGGATAGCAAAATGAATTTTTTTAGTCATATTAATAGTGTAGTAAGTGATAGTCAAAGAATGCTCGGTCTAATAACACGCGTGGGCAGAACATTTAGAAACATCAAGACATTACAGACTCTTTACTTCGCGTTGGTCCGTAGCCGTCTTGAGTATTGCAGTCAAGTATGGAACCCATCTTATCAGGTGCATATTGATCGCTTGGAGAGGGTGCAAAAATCTTTTACTCGGTACCTTGTACACAAGCAAGCTAATACCGATAAGCGCTGCATTAATTGGAGAGCAGATTATAATGAGCGACTCAAATATTTTAAAATGGATTCACTGCAGAAGAGACGTTCTTATCTTGATTTGATATTCCTAAAAAAGGTCATTACGGGATAGATTGCCGAACCTAATCTTCTGTCCAATTTAGATTTTTACCTTCCTAAGGTTAATAGTAGGGTTACACGTAACAACACGTTCGTGTTACGTCGAAACAGAACAAATGTCGGGCAATTTTTGCCCTTACAAAGACTACAAGGAAATTATAACACACTACAAGATAAATTTAATTTGGACATTTTTCATAACACCCCATCGCAACTCAGGCGTCAAGTACTGTAACCACAAACGTGATTCGATTTGTTATTTTGGTGTACATATTTAGTAGTAAGTTTTTAATTATTATTTCTTTTATTATTGTTTTTGCTTTGTCTCATAGTATTGTAAAGTAAATACTTGTTTATGGTAAATGTTGTCTCACACCTGTTATTAGCTCTATGGGTAGATAGTTAAGACTTGATTAAAAGATAATTTATTGTATTTTTCGTCTAAAAGCTGTTGGTGTGCCAGTATAAATAAATAAATAAAATAAATAATTAAATACATTTCAAAATAATGTAAATAATTATAGTTAATTAATGAAATATTCTTTTGTGGTATAAGTAAATTGATTAAATCGCAGATTTTTTTAATCCTTATTTATTTATATCTTTAAACAGCATAAAGAATTTCAATGTCTCACAGCACAAGTCATATGCACCATCTTCATTAATATTCATAAGCAAATAAACAAGTAACGAACAAAAAACAAGCACGTGCCAGCCCCCAAAAATATGTACCTAGTTACGAACTAAGGCGATATACGTAACTAGGTACCGCTCTTCCCGCGTCTTACCTCTTGCCCCCCGCACGATTGACCCGTCTAGACGCGTTCGTCGAACGACTGTATGGATTATTTGACTGTGCTATTAGTCTATTACTTTAACTGTGAATATGCTAATAGGTACCAAAAAATATATTAACATACTCATTAACATAAAAATTGCAGGCGCTTGTACTAAATTATCTTTATTTATATTATGGTGAATAAAAGTTATGGAAAATGGCATTATTGAAAACGAAAATTATAGCAAATACATTTATGGATTTAAATTATTATGACACTTGATCGATTATGACCAATGGAATTATTGAAAGTCATTTTATGTCATTTCACGATTATGGCAACTGAAGCGTTATTTCTAATGAAATTATGGCAAATACCATTATGGCATATGAAATTATGGTATTTTAAATTATGGCAAACATCAGTAAACCATCTGAAACAATTTCTTATGAAGGATTGTTTCTTGGTAATTGCATGTAATGA
This sequence comes from Euclidia mi, assembly GCA_944739405.2. Lineage (NCBI taxonomy): Eukaryota > Metazoa > Arthropoda > Insecta > Lepidoptera > Erebidae > Euclidia > Euclidia mi. The sequence continues at coordinate 8,348,975 of OX123191.2, read as the reverse complement.
AGATTTTCTTTATGAAGCTACTTAGGTACCTATATCACAGATAGTTTGTTATCAGCTGTAAGGTATATTCACTTCGTAGAGAATCAATTAGCTGTGTGTTTTTTTTTAGTCGCCTCTTAAGACACCCACGAAATAAAATGGAGTATTGTATTCATATTCGTCACTAGACGGACGTTGTTAGACTACCAAAATTGTAATTCGTACTCCATTATTGGATTTTTTAATGCTTACAGGATTAAAATAAAACATATTTCTTTAGAAAAATATCTACTTTTAAAAGATTATTAGATATAATTATTAGTATTCATTCGCCATAAGAGAGGGCCCATAATTGTTGCTCGTGTATCTAACGCAGGTGTCTACACACTCCTCTTGAGTTTTAAATGGATATCTAGTGCCACCGCATCCTCGGTAGTAGAAGAAATAACAATAATTCTTGGTATGGTCGTAATAATAACTGTAAAAAAAAATTAAACTAATCAGTAAGTAATAGTAGTCTAAGTTCGACCATTTCAAATTCCATCTACATTTTTAGAGACTGGTCTCGCATTAGGTTTAAAGTCTGCACAGCAGATGACAGACGGCCACAGAGACCAGTTAAAGTCGAAACAACAATTTATGGATCACACAAAGTGTTTTCTTGTGTGAAAATATAACCAACAAAAAGCTACTATTCTAATACTAATATATAAAGCTGAAGAGTTTCTTTGTTTGTTTGCTTCTCAGGAACTGCTGGTCCGATTTGAAAAATTCTTTTAGTTTTAGATAGCCCATTTCTCGAAGAAGACTTTAGTCTTCTTCGAGAAATGGGCTATCTGCTGGAAAGCCCGTGGCTCATTGCAAGATGTTATATAGCCTTTAGGCTATACAACATCTTGAAATGAGCCACGGGAGTGGACCAGAAGGCTTTAATATTGCGGCCTGAAAGTCTAAGCCATCCCCGCTTTGTCTCAAACGCACTTCCACATTAGATTTTCACTTTCCATACATTTCCGCTTTAAGAAAATGAATGGACTCTGCATAAGGCTCGCTCTTTTCTGTTATTCATGACATTTGATTCTGATGTTAACTTACCGCGGCAGGCGCGCAAAACAAATTATATTGAACGGATTGGGCAGTCGAGGATAACATTTTTCTAAAATTAGATCTGAAATCAAAATATCTCACGTTACTTGCTGGCAAACTAGTTAATATTCTTCTTATTCCATCATTTACTTACTAACCCTCCTCCTCTTTCTTGGTTGTAAGATAAGATTAGAATATACTTTATTGCACACCAAAATAAATGTTTACATCACAGGCTTAAAAACTACGAGTAATGCACAATCGGCGGCCTTATCGCTAAGTGCGATCTCTTCCAGGCAACCTTTGGATGGACAGGATGATGTTAGGCGGTGGTCTGTAACAAACGCCATAGGTCGCGTCCGATGGCGTCCGGCGTCTGCTGACGCTGGACGCGGCTTCCAGCTTTGTTAGCGATGGTCACTCAGGATTTTAGTTTCTCGCATGCGCTCAATGTGAATAGACGGGATGAACAGACCATTTTAAGAGTTCTTCTCGAATAGGAGGAGAATGATGATCTTATTTTACAATAATTATTGAAACAGGAGATAATAAAAAGGCGTCACGACCTTTTCATGAAGAGAGAGGTCGAGGGTTTAATACGTTGATAAAATAAAACATTAATATATTATTACGGTCTTTATCGCTGGCATCAAATAAAATTCTGTATTAATTTAACTGCTTCTATCAGTAATTCATCTTGCTCCTTTGTAAATTTCACAATTTTTATGTCTTGGGCGCGGCGTGCGTTACGCCTGATGCCCCGAAATGACTGCGTAGGCGGCGTACGACCTATTGATGCGGCGCACGGCGTTCGTGCGCCGCGTCGGTTGTGTGAGAGAGATCACTATAGTGCATTTTCATAGTAAGCATTCGTAGGCCGCGTACAGCGTCACGTCGGACGCGACCTACGGCATTTCTTACAGACCAACGCCTTAGCAGTTTTAAGAGGCGATGGTGTAATTAATATGATGAATAAGCAATATTAAAGATATAAATAATAAACATAAATACATTTTACATAAAAATACTTACAAATACATTTATTAAATATATACACGATACAAATACATGTAATTTTATTTCACTTGGAGATTCTCGCAGCTATTCACGTGGATGTAGTAAACTATGGTTTGACTAGTTAAAATAAATAATACCAAACAACTGATACACATGCTACATTTAGAACAAATAGATAAATATTGCCATTAGGTGAGCCTGAATGCAGGCAATTGACGATCTCGTTACCTCAGAAAAGAACGTCTGTGATGAAGGGTAGTAGGATATAACTATATATGGGCGTAGTAGAAGTTTTTGTAAATGTATCACTGCAGGTCGACAGAGGAATACCGCAGTAATTTTAGTGTGTAAGCCCGATCGCCCCTAGAGGAGGGTCATACCTTTACAACGAGCTTCAAATTCGTAGGAAAGGAACCATGAAATGGTAGGGAGTGGTGAATAGCGCACTTGAAAGAACCCAAGCTGCAAGTACGGCGCGCATGTCTCGGGATTCGGTCCATTATAACCTTAAACCATGAGAGGCGGTAGGCAAGGTGTTGCCAATTTCGGTTCAACATCATCAAATCAGCTGATAGACGACCTCTACTGGATATAAGCCTATAAATATTTATCATCAGCCTTTAACAGTATACCTTCTTCTGGATTAGGCTCCTCCTTTGAAAGGAGGAATTGGCCTACTATACCACGCTGGCCAAACGGGTTGGTATAGGGTTTGTATCAAGTTTTCCTTCTCTTACAGTGCTGTTCTCTGCATAATATGCTCCCTCTGTCGGCTCTTACGACACCCATGGGACGATATGGGATGGTGACATTCCGTATTCTTAATCCGTCACCACATGGACCACTTGAAGTTTGAAATATTTACTTACCAGCATTACTAAACGCAGCCACACATAAGAATATACTATACAAATAAACCTTCATCTTGAATTTATCCAACGTACTTTTGAATCTAGTGAAGTGTGAACAATTAATAAATTATCTAGACGACTTAATGGTTATTTTATACTTGTTAGTTAATTTCTAATAAGTAGAGTTAGTATATTTTTAATTGGGCATATAATTGAGCATATATTTTTGATTTGATTAAATTAGGTAATATTTTTTACTAACAAATAATAGCAATAGATGATTTTCACTTGGTCGATACAGGTTACCAAGAGGATTTTTTTTCACCCTGTAACGGGTTCTGGTAGTAAAACGCAGAAAAGGTTCTATGCGTTTAATTGCCGAGTATTGTCTCACTTCCCTTGCCACGAGTATGACCGACCAACAACACGACACTGGCCTGAACACTAAAGGCTGCAGTCCCCCACGCTGTTCCCTCCGGTAGTGTGCAGGGCAGGTTGCTCGAAGGGCTGGGCGTAGCGGGCAGATCCTCGCAGGCCGTTGGTTCAGCTGGCAGACGCCGGCGGTGTGAGTACGATGAGCAGGGCAGGCCAGACTCTTCGGCAGAGGTGACGCCGATGGCGATGCAGCAGGTGTAGCGGTCTAGGTAGTGTAGCCCGAAGCTTAAGGTAAACCTGGAACCTGAAGGAAAGCAGCATTAGGAGAGCCACAACCAATAGAGTCAGGCAGGCGGCGTCAGCCGGCCTCAGCCAGCAGGTAGAGAGATGGGCAGTACGCTAACGCAGTAAATGTAGTGCTTACCCGTAGCTGGGACCAGGATACACGTAAATACGACGTAGGGTCAGTAGGTACGCTTAGTTATAGTAGAAGCGACGTTAGAGTAGCGGTGCCGGCCTCTCTGTCGGCCCCTTTATATACCGGGCCCTCCATCAGGCTGAGAGTCCGTTTATGACCATATTTGGTCAGGCTTTGCGAGTGCGGACGATGGCTTTCTCTGATTGGCCGAGCGTATGGGCGGTACTGTGACGCAACGCGGTAAGTACCGGACATACGTTACAACCCATTGCTTATAGTATCATAGTGAAATTTAATGAAAAAATAATACTTGTCCAGCAGCTGATAAATTAAAATTGTAGAATTAAGCAACAGTGATGAGAGTCAAACTTTGTACTAACATTTAGTGGCCACAAAAACCAAGTAATTGGGACCCAGTAGCGTACAACGCAGACAATACTGTGTACGAGTCTATTGCTACTATAATGCGTGTTCGTTTGTTGCTCTTTCATACAAAAACGGTTTAAAACGGTTTAAAAAAACCGAATTATCAGGCGTACACCTCTTTCGAAGACCTTTATTGTATTATTAAGCGTATACAATCGCAATTGGAGGGTAAATATTCGGCACAGCCCGTTTCCGCGGCTCGCAGGCCGAGGTTACCGCCAATCGAGATTGTGTCGTTTGATGGCGATATACGAAACTGGCCGTTATTCTATACGAGTTTTAAGTCTACAGTGCACGATAATGGTTCTCTGACAGATGCTGACAGGTTGTACTATTTAATAGGTAAACTGTCACCGAAAGCCCAGTCCGTATTTGCAGGTGTCACATCCAGTGCTGAGAATTATCAGGTCATATTTCAGTCACTACTTGATATATATCAAGATACTCGCGTTCTAGCGTCTACCTACTTTGCCCAAGCTTTAAATCTTAAACTGTCCGGTGCCGCATCTGTATCGAATTTCCAGCTGTTTATAGACAACTTTGTTACGGCGGTTAATTCTCTTAAAAATTTAAAATTAGAAGATCTTTCCGACTTTATGTTGCTTCAACTCGCTTTAAAAAAGTTTGACACTGAAACAATTCGTGCTTTCGAAATGACATAACGCAATAATAAAATACCTACGATACCTACCTAGTTTTATTTCGTTAATCAAAGATCAGTGTCGAATATTTCATAATACGCAGTCTAGTTCACCTAGCCCGTCTAACACTAACAGCAGCAAACAAAGGTTGAATAAAGCGCGAAATAGTAATAATAACTCGGTTCCTAATCCACAATCTTACGTAACATGCTCGGAATCTAATAAAATTAATTCACAGAAGTGTCTGTGCAGTAATATAGTACACGATCATTTCTACAAGTGTCCCGCCTTTAATGATTTAAATCCAACTGCTCGTTTCAAGTTTATTTATTTATTTATTTATTTATTTATTTATTTATTTATAATAGGTACACAAACAGATTACAGTCTAAACATGATTATAAGTTATACTTAATTTATAAGCTGGACGGTAATCCAGAGGCAGTGTACACAACATGGATATATTTAAGTATGTTTGAGTGTGACAAATTATTACTATAAAATAAAGCTAGTGCATGCACATGCAGTTAAACTATTTAATATTTTTACTATTGATAACCTAATACCTGCAAAAATTGTAACAGCCCACTATTACTTACAAATAAATTAAAATAAACTATAATAATTAAACTATAATCAAACTTGGAACTCTTCGAAAGCAAGTAAATCCGATACAGTTTTTTTATACCTATTGAATCTTATATCAAAAATATCGATCTCTTTATTCACACGTGCCATTCCATTGTATGTTCTACACATTCTTACCACTGGATTATAAAAAGAGGTATTGTTTTTATAAGCCTGAATTGCGAATATGTTAGGATTACGCGATCTATGTAAAGTGTTAAATTTGAGACAAGAAAGCAAAGCCGGTGTATCAATAGTTGAATGAACCAACTTATGTAAATAGAGTAGATCATATCTACGTCGACGAGTCTTTAAGGATAGAACCCTAAACTTACTTAGCCTCTCATTATACTTCAAGCGTCCATAGTTAAATTTACGAGAAATGTATTTTAAGCACCTTTTCTGTACTCTCTCAATGTTATTTATGTGCGTTTCATAATAAGGAGACCAAACTGGACAACAGTACTCCAAGATGCTTCTTACTAAGCTGTAATAGAGGCATATGCGTACTTTGTGGTTGTTTAAATTCTCTAGTAGATCTTATTACAAATCCCAGGAGTTTATTACTTCTTTTCACAATATAATCATAATGCGGACGGAAGGTCAATGCACTATCAAACAAGTGCGTAAAAGATAACAGAGCATGCATTAATTGCTTAAGTATAAAGCATAAAACGAGTGATTGTTCTAGTAGGACAAGATGTCGTTCATGTAATCAGCGTCACCACTCATTGTTGCACTTCGATAAAGGTAGTCTGTTGTCAAGCCAAGCCGCTAACCTTGACACACTTACGTCGCAGGTGCAGGCTACGATAACTGCGCCTCCCACGATTCAGAATGAAATATCGTTGTGTACGACATCCATCGCGCGGGCGACGCGCACCCGCGGACGGCCCTCGCGCATCTATAATGATCCGCGCGGGGCCAAAACGCAGTGTACGGCGTCCAAGACGGTACTGTTAGCGACAACACAAGTTATCGTTTACGATGTTAATGGGTCGCCGCACATGGTACGTTGTCTACTCGATAGCGCGTCTCAGATCAATTTAATAACATTGGATTGTTTCAAACGCCTCGGATTGTGGAATAACTTTAGAAATACTAGTTCAGTGGTCAAAGGGATCGGCGGTTCAGAAAAACATTGCAAGGGTTCCGTAGATATTAAAATACATTCGCGTTTTGATAGGGATATTAATTTTAACATTTCCCCGCTTATCGTGGAGCGTATTACGGACACATTGCCAAACGCTAATGTGGACGTATCGCTACTCACACATCTCGAGTCATTGCCGCTGGCAGACTCGGAGTTTGCGAATCCGGCAGACATTGATGTTTTGATCGGAGCTGCAATATTCCCGCACTTGCTACTAACTGACGTGGTACGTGGTGAACAACATGACTTACCGCCCACTATTGAGACGGTATTTGGGTATGTGATTATGGGTACCGTACCTACGTTACATACTTCTCAATACATTACGTCTTGCTGTTGTTCTGTTCTTCAAGAAAATAATATTGATTCTCTTCTCATGCGATTTTGGGAGCTTGAAGAGGTTACCGCACCGCCCTCGATGAGCCGTAAAGATCTCGAGTGTGAAGAACATTTCCGTGCTACCACTGTTCGTGACGACAGTGGCAGATACGTTGTGGCGTTGCCATTCGATGGTGACCCTAATTCGTTAGGCGACTCGTACGCTGCTGCGCTTAGACGTTTCCATTGTTTGGAACGTAAACTTGATGCATCACTTAAGTTACGCAGCGCCTATAATGACGTCATTCGTGACTACATAGATAAAGGTTCTTTGAGTGTAGTTGTAAACAATGAGGGCAGCTCTCTTCCCTCATATTATATCCCGCATCACGGCGTAGTTCGTGAAGATAAAACCTCTACTAAACTTCGTGTGGTTTTAGATGCTAGTTGTAAAACTACATCGGGTCAGTCGATTAATGACATTTTGCATGCCGGCTCCGATCTACAGGGTGTTTTATTTAACATCATAATAAAGTTTCGTCTTTTCCAAATCGCTCTGTCAGCTGATTGCCGCCAAATGTTCCTCAATATCGGCGTTTGCAAGTCTGACCGTAGATTTCAACGGCTTTTTTATCGTTTTAACAGTAAGGAACCTTTATCGCGCCGAAGCGATTTGTGTAGTGTAGTGATTCAAGCAGCTTCAATATACTTGAAGATACCAGGAGACTGCCCTTCTGAGAAGAAGAAGACTGCCGTACAAGGTAAGAGGCTCCTATCCACATCACCTTTTCCGCTTTCCCTCATTTCCTAGTCGATAAGAACCGAAATCCTACAGTCCACAATATTAATAGTTTTCTCAAATCGACTAGGAACATTCGGTTCGCCGAAACAATTGATTGTGGCTAATTTCTTTCGTTAGCATGTTGGATTTTATAGACTGTAAAACCGCCTTGTACGTGAGCTAAAGATTAGAACACTAAAGTCTCGTATTACGATGTTTTTATCGTCGCAGAATATCACTGCGTCAAGATTTTTATTTGTGTTTGAACTAATATATACACTTATTATGAAGCATTGAAAAAAACAGAAATGATTATAAACAGTTTATGTTTCAAGCAACTCTTTAAAAAATATTCGTCAGGTTAATCTATTTGTCTTCACTATTTTCACTCCTACGAAGGGTACAAAAACAGAAATAGTTATATATGGCCAGGGCTTTGAATCACTTTTACTATTTACTTGTGATGCTAAAGATAATATCTTACCGTAAAAAATACAAATTTACCAAATATCTCTTCTGAACACGCGACTACTCATACAAGACGGACTCATAATCCTTGATCTATGTACCTACGTGCATCAAAACCTTAACCACAAAAAATACTTCGAGCGTGATATTAAATCGACATCCCGACAACTCGGCGTCTAGACGAGACAAAGAGGTTTTAAACACCCGATCAGATGTGTTAGTTTTTTAAAGCTCATGGTTTTTATTGCGTAGAATATTGGTTTTGAACGACTGCACATAGTACTTGATTGATGGCCGTGGTAGGTGCATGCTGTCCATATAAAGTAAATGGTAGTCTTAAGACTCATTATCATCAGCCCTGTATACATATATATATATTGTTCCACTGCTGGGTACGGGCATCTTCTCGCTATTAGAAGGGTAAGGCTCAACTCAGACTGGCGCAGAGTCGAAGCGATGCTAAACTCACTGGTGTGAGTTTAGCCTAAGGCCATAGTGTAACACGATGCCCAAGTGCGGGTTGGCAGACTTCACATGTCTCTTTCGAGAACATGGAGAACTCTCAGACCCGCAGGTTTCCTCACGATGTTTTCGTTCACCGCTATGCAAGCGATAATTAATGCATTTTGCATATAATACATACATAGCAAAGGTTGTCGGAGTACAGAAAGTTTTAAAGAAGACATTAAATAGTACCTACAGTTTTATATAACTGAATGTCTTGTTGGTCTCGCGACAGAATTCTCTGCCCGAAGGCATTCATTTCCCAACATCGAATTGTCTTTTGCATTGCTTTTGCAATGATTAAAGAACATATTCATTATAAAAACGGTTAACTCTTGCTGTCAGATGGGTGGCTGGCTCATTAGCCACCGAAATTAGCAATAAATAAAGTGGCTGACATACGGATAGGCAGGCAAACAGACATGGCGAACTTATATGGATCCCGTTTTCTGCCATTTTTGGTTACAGAACCCTAAAAAGAACTACAGAGAAGCTGCTAGTGACCAGATGCAGCATAAAGACAAATTTTGGACAATTGGTAGTATTCCAATACTATGGACATAGTACATAATAATTATGACCAACTGATCGTGCTTCTGATTCCATTAGCAACTTGAATTCATTCAACTGAAAACTATGAACACTAGTAATTTGGGAATGAAATTCCTTTTTGTAGATATAAAGCAAAATACATTTTATTTGTACGTAGCACACGCAAAACTATAAAATGAAAGGTACGTGCAGAATGATGAATTTGGTGATAAATTGCGGTTATTCAGGTCATTATTTCAATTATGCAGTTAAAGTTTGTTCACTTTCAATAATGTTGACATTCCAGTGACTTTTGCTCGTGATGTTACTATTATTAAGAATTTCTAAATCGCGTGGACGTGCTTTTGAGTCAGTTGATAAATATCGCAGAACAAATGAGTGTAGTAAATATACTTGATGTCAGCCAAAGCGAAGATATCACTGCCCAATTTCACTGTAAAATATGTATTTATTAAATTCTTGCGTTACTGACTGACTGACAGACAAGCCAGAGGCAAAACTATTGAGTACAACAAGCCATAATTTTGCATGTATGTTCCTTGGGGTCCGTAGGGGTGCACTTAGAAGGAAATTCTGAAAAAAAAATCCCGGAATTCCCAAGGGCTCAGGCAGAAACAGTTAAATAAAAAAAATGTGCGAGACAATAACTTATCTTACTCGTTACATTACCTTTAATAGACGTCCAATAGTGTCCGTTCCTTTGGCGTCAAATTCAATGATTGCTGTACATATATAGTTTCGTAAAGGTAAGATGTCTCAATTTTCTTAGAGGTGAACGGAGAGGCGGAGACAAGATGAGATACGGCACTGCGAGTTATGGCCATCGCAACTATTAATAAAGATATACGGTAACTATGTATATTGGCTTGCTTTGTAGGAATAGGTGGTATGCACTATTACGTTTTCGTCTCAGCGCCAGCATCATCATCATCTACGTTTTGAGGAAGAACGGTATTATATTCATACTATTGGTGATCCGCAGCTATGACGGAGCTTTACGCGCAGCTGCGCATGCAGGGGGTGCAAGAAATTTCCCGAAAGAAGGAAAATATTTAGCGAAATATTTTCTTTCTTTTGGGCAATTCTTTCTAAGTGCACTCTTACGCTGTTCAAGAAATATTCATGCCGAATTTCAGCTTCTTATGTCCAGTAGTTTCGGCTATATGTTGTCTTTTAGTCAGACGGTAACGTAAAAATGTTATATGTACAGTATAGATTGACAGCTCCCGGCTCCACGACAGCTGATAGGAGGTCCCGGGTTCGATTCCTGGGTCGGGCAAAGGTGTTACTGGATTATTCCGAATTCTTAGTAGCAGCACGGAGTCTGGTGATGGGCCCGGTAACGGCAAAGGCTCGCCCTTTATTAAGTGGGACTCTGCCTACCCCTTTGGGGATACAGGCGTGAGTCTATAAATTAATAAATCACATTTCATTTTATATTTGTCCAAACATCACACTGTTATTGAAACGCAAAACTGAAAACACGCACGTTGGCCGTACCTTAAATCCCTACTTCGGAATTCAGACAGCAATGCCTAAAGTCACCCAGACGTGTTCACATACATAAATTCAATAGTAACACATCTGTGAAGCAAAAAACTTGAGAATGTTCGAAGTCTTCTTATATAAATCGTCAGCGGGTTCACAGTATATTTGTTCGTTCGATTTTTGGAAGCTACTTGTATATGTATTTTGTAGTAGTTAGTCAACATATCGAAGGAATACAGTCTCGCCAAGTTGGTCAAGATAGTTCTTTTTCACCACAGCGAACGCACAATGGTCTCTTATTCAGATAAGCAAACGTCTATAGCCTTTTACTTTCTTTTTTAAAAGACAATTCTCTCACTAGGAACAAATTCTGTGTCGCAGGGGACTTTAGAAACATCACACAAAATGTTGGAGATTAAACCCACAACCTTCAACGTAGTGTCAAGCGGCGAGGCGGCCGCTTATACCACCAGGCACACGGTGCATTCAAAGATACTAAGAACGCTCTTGACAACAATTCTAGGGAAATGGATACGCCGATGAGACACTTGCGTTTACTCGCATACCCTCTTTCCTTTCTCACCTTTATAGAAAACGAAGGAAATAAGGGTGGGTGGGAGAATATACGTGTCTAGTGCTCGCGCTTACATAACGATACGTAAGCCCTGAAATATGGCTGCTTTAAATATGTAGATCTTCAATGAAAGAGCGGTTATTTATTTTATATTAATAAGTCAAAACATTTATGCCATTACCAGTGTGTTTATGGCATATGTTATGGCATAGATTATTTGTAAAAAGTAATCCTGAATATTGTTTACAAAGTTATCTATTGTAAAGAAGAATCCAATTAGTGCTCACTACTTTAATCAGCTGTCTCATGTTAAATGCAAAACATCCTTGATGCAGAAGAGTTTTTTTTTGTATTGCGTCGAGGATATACAATAAAATACCCAATGACACTAAGAGCATGCCACCAACGGTTTTAAAAACAAATTACGGAATTTTTTTAATGACAAATGTTATTATACATTGGACGATATTTTCAATGATAAATTGGAATTCTAGTAATTAATTTAATGTAATTTCCTATTATTTTTCTAAATGATTTTTATAATAATGATAAATAATTGTTACTCAACATTTTATTTTATCTTTTTCAAATGTTTGTTTGTCCTAAAGACAAAACGTAGTGCACTGTAACAAATGTAACACCTTTAATTTTACCTATGTTTAACAAATAAATGATTTGATTTGATTTGATGTGGTACAACCAATGGTAGAGACCATTCATACAGCTTATTTCATAAAAAAATCTGTTCATCGTGGTAGTGTCACTGACCCGTCTGTTATACTTTTTGTTCCTTAAGAAAAGTATAACTAAGTATATTCTATTATTGTTACATAATTAAGGAAAGTACTCGTCTATAATTGTATAAAATGAAGCATCGGACTTTACATTTCATTTAGACTTTGTGATTTTACCAAATTTTCCTGTTACTTCAATGTTTTTCGAGGGCAGTCTGTGGTGAAATGAGGTATTATGAATAAACACGTCTTTCATAATTCCATTTTAATTTTAGTGTCCCTCTTTTGAACATCTTTTGAAATAAGATATTTAATGGATAAATTCTGTAAGTAAATCGTCATAAAACAGATTTTGAAGATCTTAACGAAGATTCTCCAAGCTGTTTATCTTGCTATGGTTTCGTTTTGAGGATTATCAAAAGTGAAATGGCACGCAGTAGCTTGATAAAAGAAAAGAAAATTGGTCTGTGCACTAAAACGAGGGTTAAAGTCTCTTGACAAATAATTCGGGGTGCCTGAAAACAAATGTCACTGATGATGCCGACCACAAAAGTGATGGTGAGACGACCTTAACGTCGAAGAAGACGTTAACTAGAAACGAAATGCAGTAAAGGAGCAGTCAAGTATGCTCAAATTAGATAATACAGTGACTGTGAAGTCCCAAAGTCACTTGTGTTCTTTTGTTCTGGGTAGACCTAAAATCCAAATTTCATGTTCTCATATTTAGTAGTATAGACCCTGCAAGTCTGACACTGACAGTCTGGTCAAATGAGTTCATAGTTACTCGTAAATATTTATAAAATTAGTTTCTATCTGCGTATTGGGAACAATAACCCATATACTGTTCTGCTTTACAATAAAATTTAGATATGTGAATATTTCATCAAAATTCGTTCAGCAGTTTTTGCGTACAAGGGTAACTAACATCCGTATATATTATTTATCTATCCTCACAAGCCATCCATCCTTTCGCAATTATCGTAGTAGGAAGATAGCAAAACAGTAGCGAGATGCATTTAGCAAGTTCTGATCTAACCAATCAACTAGCTTTAACTGTAGGATAAACTTGGGTAAACTGAACAGCCGGTGCATTTGTCCATTGATTTTCAATAAGTCGGCCTATTTTAATGAAATTTATTATATCGAAATGAGTTCGTACACAATTGCTTTTAGTTTGCAGCATAAATTCAATATGCAAGGTTTACGCTCCAATGAAATATGGAAACGAGCTTGCTGAAACAAAGGCGAATTCAGCTTTATTTTAAAACAAATTCCTATAATGTACGTTTCGATGATTGTCGGTTTTATTCACAATTTATATTACAATGTGCTCAATTTAGGTTGCTGTTCAATGGGTCGAAAATCAAGTGATTCATTGGAAAAAAAAAACATAGTTATAGCCTAAGAAATCAAAGATGGCTATATGTTATTACCAACCCAAAGCACGGCTTGTACTATGATATCCTCCCGACCGATTTCGGCGGCTTGTCTGTATATGAGACTTGCTAAATGCGCGGGACATATTATAGTACACAAGTGTGTGCGCAGACACAAGTGCACTCTCTATTCCCTCACTCTCATAGTCCGATGGGACGCCAAATGCGACAAGACCGGAGAGAGATTGGGCGCAGGACCAACGGCTTAACGTGCTTGCCTAGGCACGGGGGTGTAACACCACCAACTCCCTGACTCCGAACTTCTATTGGATAATTCCTAACAGCAAAACCCTACACCACTTTTTGTTCGGCCCAAAAACCCAAGAACTCATAATCCGCAGTCGCTTACATGGCCACAGGACCAGAGGGGCAGTCTATAGCAAGCAGATAACTGATAGTCATACTTATATATTCGTAAATACATACATAATCTATACATATAAATAAAATTGAAGTGTCTGTCTGTGATTTCAAAATCACTATGTTTTTTCAAGTGCATATGGTAAGTTACACGATTCTAAGTCCAAAACAACCCTTTTTAACATTTTTGTCTGTCTGTGTGTCCGTCTGTCTGTCTGTCTGTCTTTCTGTTTGTCCCGGGTAATCTCTGGAACGGCTGAACCGATTCAAATGAGACTTTCACTGCAAGGTAGAGGACTTTATAGCGCTACATATAGGCTACAATTTGACCCGATAGTTGGCGCTGTTGTCGCGATAACAAGTCTTTACTTCTTCTGCTCATCTATACGTATAAATAAAATTGAATTGTCTCTCTGTGATTTCAAAATACCTATGTTTTTTCAAGTGCATATAGTAAGTTACACGATTCTTAGTCCAAAACAACCCTTTATAACATTTTTGTCTGTCTGTCTGTCTGTCTGTCTTTCTGTCTTTCTGTCTGTCCGGGGTATTCTCTGGAACGGCTGAACCGATTCAAATGAGACTTTCACTGCAAGGTAGAGGACTTTATAGCGCTACATATAGGCTACAATTTGACCCGGTAGTTGGCGCTGTTGTCGCGATAACAAGTCTTTACTTCTTTTGCTCATCTATACATCTATACATATAAATAAAATTGAATTGTCTGTCTGTGATTTCAAAATAACTAAGTTTTTTCAAGTGCATATAGTAAGTTACACGATTCTAAGTCCAAAACAACCCTTTTTAACATTTTTGTCTGTCTGTCTGTCCGTCTTTCTGTCTGTCTGTCTTTCTGTTTGTCCGGGGTAATCTCTGGAACGGCTGAACCGATTCAAATGAGACTTTCACTGCAAGGTAGAGGACTTTATAGCGCTACATATAGGCTACAATTTGACCCGGCAGTTGGCGCTGTTGTCGCGATAACAAGTCTTTACTTCTTTTGCTCATCTATACATCTATACATATAAATAAAATTGAATTGTCTGTCTGTGATTTCAAAATAACTAAGTTTTTTCAAGTGCATATAGTAAGTTACACGATTTTAAGTCCAAAACAACCCTTTTTAACATTTTTGTTTGTCTGTCTGTCCGTCTTTCTGTCTGTCTGTCTTTCTGTTTGTCCGGGGTAATCTCTGGAACGGCTGAACCGATTCAAATGAGACTTTCACTGCAAGGTAGAGGACTTTATAGCGCTACATATAGGCTACAATTTGACCCGGTTGTTGGCGCTGTTTTCGCGATAGCAAATCTTTACTTCTTCTGCTCATCTATACATATAAATAAAATTGAATTGTCTGTCTGTGATTTCAAAATAACTAAGTTTTTTCAAGTGCATATAGTAAGTTACACGATTCTAAGTCCAAAATAACCCTTATTAACATTTTTGTCTGTCTGTCTATCCGTCTTTCTGTCTGTCTGTCTTTCTGTTTGTTCGGGGTAATCTCTGGAACGGCTGAACCGATTCAAATGAGACTTTCACTGCAAGGTAGAGGACTTTATAGCGCTACATATAGGCTACAATTTGACCCGGTAGTTGGCGCTGTTGTCGCGATAACAAGTCTTTACTTCTTCTGCTCATCTATACATCTATACATATAAATAAAATTGAATTGTCTGTCTGTAATATCAAAATAACTATGTTTTTTCAAGTGCATATAGTAAAGTACACGATTCTTAGTCCAAAACAACCCTTTTTAACATTTTTGTGTGTCTGTCTGTCTGTCTTTCTGTTTGTCCGGGGTAATCTCCGGAACGGCTGAACCGATTCAAATGAGACTTTCACTGCAAGGTAGAGGACTTTATAGCGCTACATATAGGCTACAATTTGACCCGGTAGATGGCGCTGTTGACGCGATAACAAGTCTTTACTTCTTCTGCTCATCTATACTACATACTACATATAAACAAAATTGAAGTGTCTGTCTGTGATTTCAAAATAACTATGTTTTTTCAAGTGCATATAGTAAGTTACACGATTCTAAGTCCAAAACAACCCTTTTTATCATTTTTGTCTGTCTGTCTTTCTGTTTGTCCGGGGTAATCTCTGGAACGGCTGAACCGATTCAAATGAGACTTTCACTGAAAGGTAGAGGACTTTATAGCGCTACATATAGGCTACAATTTGATCCGGTAGATGGCGCTGTTGTCGCGATAACAAGTCTTTACTTCTTCTTTTCATCATCATCATCATATCAGCCAAACGACGTCCACTGCTGGACATAGGCCTCCCCCAAGGTTCTCCACACAGACCGGTCTTGAGCCACCCGCATCCAACCGCTTCTACTCATCTATACATATAAATAAAATTGATGTGTCTGTCTGTGATTTCAAAATAATTTTGTGTTTTCAAGTGCATATAGTTATTTACACGATTCTACGTCCTAAACAACCATTTTTAACATTTTTGTCTGTCTGTCTGTCTGTCTTTCTGTTTGTTTGGGGTAATCTCTGGAATGAATGAACCGATTCAAATGAGACTTTAACTGGAAGATACAGGATTTTATAGCGCTACATATAGGCTACAATTTGACTCGGTAGGTAGCGCTGTTGTTATGATACAAATTTTTGTATAATTATATATAAAAGCAAAGGGTCAGTCATATTGAAATCTGGAATACCGCCGGCTGTATACATATAAGATTTGGCAGAGAACTTTCTAAAACGTTACTTTTTTTCCGCGTGCGAAGCCGCGGGTACCAGCTAGTCTGCAATAAATGGACACAGACAAATGATCGTGATGATGTGACATCTTCTCGGTGGGAATTGAACCTGCACTGGCCGGCAGCTTAGCAGACGGGGTTCCTAACCACTAGACCAAACAGGCCAGTCAAATGTTTTGGTTTTCTTTCGATGCAGAAATGTTCGCACTAGAAAGTCAGGGGTGCGCGCCATGTATACGAACTTGATACCCTCTGCATGGCAGTCCATTTGTAGCTCCACTAGAGCTAAATTTCAGCTTGTTGCGCCTAATAGTTTTGGCTTTAGCTTGTCTGTCAGTCAGTCAGTAACGCACGGATTTTATATAGTTATACAGATTACCAATTTTAAGAGTTGATATTATGTCATGATGTAATGTTTTTTAGAATGAGAAGTTCAAACTTAAGGATACTTACGTTTGGGATATAAAGCCGGCTGTCTACGGTGCGTGGTTTTGCGCACTGACGGCGCTTTTAAAGTTACCCAACACGCGGCATAACTTCAAAGGTGACGCGTGCGTTCGTCAGCAAAACCACGCACCGTGGAAAGCGGGCTTAATATGAGTGACACAAATTTTAAAGTAATCACTTGTAATAATTATTGGACCGTTCTTGCCGAATATAAGCCCTTAGTAATTACATAATATTAATTCTTTTAAGCATTTTTGACAAAATTTACTAATTTTTAAATGGTTGAATCTCTGCTAGTTCCTCTGCTCGGATCGCCAGAGGGCTATGCCGGACTTCTATCGGCTAAAACACCACTATGTTCTTCTCTTTGCCTATGGCCGAGAGGCACAAATTGATTGCAACCACAGTTCACAGGCCAACTGATTTATGTTAAAGTGATAAACAGCGAGACTTGTCATTTACCGTTCATTATAAGAAGTAACTTTTACTCTGTCTGGCCTGTGTCCAGTGTCAGTGGACAGCGGTGAGTGGGATGTGGGTGCAACATTAAGCCTGGCGTCGACTACAGTCGAACCGCGTCGAATCGCGCCGAGTCGCATTTTATCCGGGTGCGTTCATTACAGACGAATCGAATCGAAGCCAGCAGTCGGCGACTGGCTGCTGCAGGTTGTGCTTGTGTTGTCAATGATGGATAGCTCGGACGAAGATATGTTCTTGTTTCAAATACGTTCATTATTCCCGCTATTTCTTCCCATGTATTTTGTCGACGCTGCTTGTCATAATTATCATGACAGCAGTGAGTATATTCATGATCATACATTTTTTTTTTGACTCACGCCTGCATCCCCGAAGGGGTAGACAGAGGTGTAATATTTCACCCAAATTTCGCCATGAATTTTCAGGTCCCACTTAATAAGGGGCGAGCCTATTGCCGTACCGGGCACATTACCAGACTCCGTGGTGCTACTGAGAATTTCCTAACGGAAAACCCCAATAACACTTTGCCCGACCCGGGAATCGAACCCGAGACCTCCCAATCCCACGCGCACATTTATGCCGCGAGACTAATGAGGCAGTCATGATCATTAAGTTCAGTATATTTCTGAGCTAGCGAAATTAACAGCTCTTCATTAATTTCGATAACATTTTGTGTAGGTATTTACGCCATGTAGTACCCGTCTACACTCATCCGCTGACCCGCATCCACTAAGGCACGGTAATATAATCTAACAGTATTGTAACTCGGCCGCCTTCGTGAGTTATATACCTACCAGACGCGCGACTCGCCGCAGGCGAGCTGCTGCGGCACGATCGCGGCTGTGGGTACTCTTGGTACAGTCCGCACAGTCTAATGGGTACTCTGCTCGAGGCGCGTAGGTATAACTCGAGTTTCGTGCGTTTGTATGGAGTTACAATACTGTTAGATATTATTACCGTGACTAAGGCGCGCCGAGTCGAGTCGAAACGCATCGTCGCAGAAATTCGCCTGACGAGCGATGCGCGCGGTAGATTCGATTCGGCGCGCCGCGGCTCGTCGCTAATGAACGCAGGTTCATAGAAATATATAGGAGGCGACATTCTGCGTTTCGATTCGGCTCGGCTCGGCGAGCCTAGTGGTTTTTGTCTCACAGAAACTCTTGTCTCGTATGGAAATCAAACATACGACAGATGACTTAAACCAATATGCCCATCGTACAATCATTGATTTTGTTGTTTTTGCTGTTTGTTTTCGTCGTTGTACGATACATGAGACTATTTTTATGCATGTGCTACCATTTCATACTCTAATGTATTCATTAAGATAATAAAAGGAGATAATAAGATAAGAAATATTTAATATATGTATTTCCAAACAGAATTTCGAAAACTCAAACTTTATCGATGTATGGGGTGAACAGCAGCCTCATACGAGCTCTGAAATCCCTTTATGAAGATCCTAGAGCTTGTGTGAGGATAAATGGGTCGTACACTGATTGGTTTACCATCGAGACACGTGTTAGACAGGGATATGTAGCGTCGCCGTGGCTGTTCAACCTCGTCATGGACAGTTGTTTGCAAGATTTGAAAAATATTGCCTGTGGATTAAGGATGAATGAGTTACTTGTCAAATGCCTCCATTATGCTGATGTTAGTCAGGTAATACTGTATGTCAGTTGTCAGGTAATACTTGCGTCTTCAGCGGAGGAGTTACAGGAGATGGTAGCAATCATGCATGGTGCTTTAGGGAGGAAAGGAATGAAAGTGAATGTGAGCAAGACGAAAGTTATGGTTTTTAAAAAGTAGGAATATGTATAATATGTAATGTTATGATCGATGGACAACGAGTGGAGCATGTGAATGATTTTGTATATTTCGGTACGCTGTTTACTAGGAATGGTAGGAATGAGGAAGATATTAAAAGAAGAGTTAATGCAGGTAATAATGTGATTAGAGCTTTGAAGGCCTTTATGAACAGTCAAAACGTGTCCAAAAGGGCACGTTTGGCTGTGTTCCTCCTTTCTTTTTTTTCTATTTTGCCGTGCCCGTCAGGGTCCATATTGTGTCTACTATATACCTATGTAACATGTAAAACATATGGAGAGCAATAAACCATTGAATTGAATTGAATTGAAGATGGTTTGGACACATGAAGAGGATGGATGATGAAAGACTGACCAAGAAGTTATATAAGTCAAGTGTGAATGGGACAGGACGAAGGGGAAGACCTAGGCCGACGTTCTCTGACCAGATTGGAGACATCCTAAAAACAAGACAGGTTAGAAGTACCCTGAACAGAAGAGCATGCATGAGGAATTTGATGGGAGTGAATAAAGCAAGAGAGATATGTCAGGATCGTTGCATATGGCGTTCCGTAGTCTCTGCCTACCCCTCCGGGAAACAGGCGTGAGTCTATGCATGTATGTATGTATGTACATCTAGCTAGGACATAAAATTCAAAGGCATGGAGACGGGAGATTTAACGTTGTGTATTAAAAACGTCAGAATGAAATAGATCCATTAAAAAGATACGCTAAAATTACATTTACTAGGTGTAAAAAAACTTATGTGCGACAAATAGTTTGCCATTTGCAATTTTGCACATGGTAGCGCCATCTACCTTCCTATCTATAACTAATCGCATCAAGATCAATCGTTCCACGTCTAGTGCGAGCGATACCATATTTCCGTCCCTCTCTATCCCACTCCCTGGAAGAGGCACTGCCTTTCGCCTGATTGGTCGCCGGGAAACGCGACGCGAGAGACAGTCCAGAACTTTCGAGAACATTTGATTCGCGATACGCGTCTGCTATATCGTATTACCGTGCCGCTCCCGCTATAGTTATTACCGATTATATAAACCGCTCGCAAGTGGAAGTGACTGTGTAGTGAAGTGAATTCAGCAGCTTCATCCCGGAAACCACCAGGAGACTGCCCTTCTGAGACGAAGAAGATCGCCGTGTAAGGTAAGTGCCCTCCGTCCTTGGAATATCCTATACCCACTCACAGTCATCTCTCCCATTCCAATCCCAGGCGGCTAAAACCCGCTATCCTTTGAATACAGTCCATTCCATTAATCCTTCCCAAGTCGACTAGAACCTACGGTTTCGGTGTATCGCCGAACCATTTTTTTGATCCATACGAGTCGGATTCATTTACGTTTTTATACGTTATATCGCTATACCTAGGCAGTTATAGCACCTAGCTATACTCCTAATATATTCACATAACCGTCACATGGTTGTTTCCGCCCGCATCAGTAGGTTAACTTTTATGTAGCTACCTACTTACTAAATTATTAATTCTGGAACTATCATAGTTGTCTTGTAAATCTCATATTTCGAGCAACTTTTAATTCCAAAGCTCTAAAGTGTTGCCTACTTAGCCTACTTAGGTAAAATAATAGGTACATTAGATATTCTTATTTTGTTTCGTTCTCATTAGCTTATACTTACGTAAGCACGTCACAACAAAAGAAGTCACCCGTGTCGGAAGACAAAGAGATGACAATCTTAGAAGCAAAACGCAATATTTTATTTGAGCGCATTCAAAACATATACGAGCGTTCAAAAACCGCTTCTATGTCTGACAGTAATAGCGAAGCATTTCTCAGTTATTGTATGACAGTAGATAGTATTCGAACAGATTTTCATAAGTTGTTAGACGATTATAACGCAAGATTACTTTCTATCAATCCTGATGAAAAACCGAACTATCAGGCGTATACCTCATTCGAAGATCTTTATTGTATTATTAAGCGTATACAATCGCAATTGGAGGGTAAATGTTCAGCAGAGCCCGTTGCCCGCAAACCGAGATTACCGCCAATCGAGATTATGTCGTTTGACGGAGATATACGAAATTGGCCGTTATTCTATGCGAGTTTTAAGTCTACAGTGCACGATAATGGTTCTCTGACATATGCTGACAGTTTGTACTATTTAATAGGTAAACTGTCACCGAAAGCCCAGTCCGTATTTGCAGGTGTCACACCCAGTGCTGAGAATTATCAGGTCATATTTCAGTCACTACTTGACAGATATCAGGACACGCGCGTCCTAGCGTCTACCTACTTTGACCAAGCTTTAAATCTCAAACTGTCCGGCAACGCGTCTGTCTCGAATTTCCAGCTGTTTATTGATAACTTCGTAACCGCGGTTAATTCTCTTAGGAATTTAAAATTAGAAGATCTTTCCGACTTTATGTTGCTTCAACTCGCTTTAAAAAAGTTTGACACTGATACAATTCGCGCATTCGAGATGACGGAACGCAATAATAAAATACCTACACTAGATAGTTTTATTTCGTTCATAAAAGATCAGTGTCGAATATTTCATAATACGCAGTCTGGTTCACCTGGCCCGTCTAACACTAACAGCAACAAACAAAGGTTGAATAAATCGCGAAATAGTAATAATAACTCGGTCCCTAATCCACAATCTCACGTTACATGTTCTGAATCTAATAGTAATAATTTTATTCACAGAAGTGTCTGTGCAGTAATATAGTGCACGACCATTTATATAAGTGTCCCGCCTTCGATAATCAGAATGCAACCGCTCGTTTTAAATGCGTAAAAGATAACAAAGCTTGCATTAATTGCTTAAGCATAAACATAAAACAAGTAATTGTTCTAGTAAGACAAAGTGCCGCTTTTGCAATAAAAAACATCATTCATTGCTTCATTTCAATAAAGATAACCCGTTGTCAAGCCAAGCCGCTAACCTTGACACACTTACCTCACAGGTGCAGGCCACGGTGACTTCCCCCTCCACGCCTCACAATGAGATATCGTTGTGTACGACATCCATTGCGCGGGCGGCACGCACGCGCGGACGGCCTTCGCGCGCTTGTAGTGATCAGAGCAGTGCTAGGCCGCCATGTATGGCGTCTAAGACTGTTCTGTTAGCGACAGCGCAAGTTTTCATACATGATGTTAATGGGTCGCCGCACATGGTACGTTGTCTGCTAGATAGCGCATCTCAGACCAATTTAATAACGTTAGAATTGTTCAAACGCCTCGGATTATGGAATAACTTTAAAAATACGAACTCAATAATCCGAGGGATAGGCGGATCAGAAAAACATTGCAAGGGTTCCGTAGATATTAAAATACATTCGCGTTTTGATAGGGACATTAATTTTAACATTTCTTCCCTGATCGTGGAGCGTATTACAGACACATTGCCGAACGCTAATGTAGACGTAGCATCACTCACTCACCTCGAGTCATTGCCGCTAGCTGACGCGGAGTTTGCGAATCCGGCAGGCATTGATCTTTTGATCGGAGCTTCAATATTTCCGCACTTGCTACTAACTAAAATAGTACGTAGTGAGCGATATGATTTACCGCCCGCTATTGAGACGGTACTTGGGTATGTGATTATTGGTACCGTACCTACGTTACATACTTCTCATTGTATTACGTCTTGTTGTTGTTCTGCTCTTCAAGAGATCAAGGTGGGTGCTAAAACTGTGTGTAAGATAAAGCACTAATTAGCTATGCTATGCTATGCTATGCTACGCCATGCTATGCTACGCTATGCTACGCTATGCTACGCTATGCTACGCTATGCTACGCTATGCTACGCTATGCTACGCTATGCTACGCTATGCTACGCTATGCTACGCTATGCTACGCTATGCTACGCTATGCTACGCTATGCTACGCTATGCTACGCTATGCTACGCTATGCTACGCTATGCTACGCTATGCTACGCTATGCTACGCTATGCTACGCTATGCTACGCTATGCTACGCTATGCTACGCTATGCTACGCTATGCTACGCTATGCTACGCTATGCTACGCTATGCTACGCTATGCTACGCTATGCTACGCTATGCTACGCTATGCTACGCTATGCTACGCTATGCTACGCTATGCTACGCTATGCTACGCTATGCTACGCTATGCTACGCTATGCTACGCTATGCTACGCTATGCTACGCTATGCTACGCTATGCTACGCTATGCTACGCTATGCTACGCTATGCTACGCTATGCTACGCTATGCTACGCTATGCTACGCTATGCTACGCTATGCTACGCTATGCTACGCTATGCTACGCTATGCTACGCTATGCTACGCTATGCTATGCTATGCTACGCTACGCTACACTTTACTATACTACACTTCCGCTTTGTATATGGATGACCTTGCCTGTAGTATACCGTAGTATACTGTATACTGTAGTATACTGTCATACCCGCCATACCACTGTTGAATTTAGTATCTTTCCACAATACAGTAGAATATGAGTGACTGCGGTAATTTTGCATCTGCTTCAATTTGCATAATAAACAAACTTCCATCCAAATCAACTTTTTCGTCGCCAAAAAGAAAAACAGTAAAAAATAGGGAACGTTTTTTGCAGGTACCACAATTGCTTTTTACGTGAATCTTCATTGCTGAGTCATGGCAAAAAATTTTGAACGTCAATCACAATTTGCCGTTTTCTAAATTGGACTCACATAGCTGTATCGATGAAGGTACCGCATTCGGTTCAGAAATAAGCTGTATTGACATTTTATAAATAGAGCTTTCGTTATGTAAAAATAAAGACCATATTCTAATATTTTTAAATACTATAGTATATTTGGAGCACTCGTGTAGCGTAGCGTAGAACGCCCTCCGGCTAGGTGCAGTGACGATATACGCAAAGTGGCTGACAGTGGCTGGACATAGAGAACCAAAAACATGCTCAATGGCGTGCCATCGTAGAGCTATAGACCTTTATCTATCAGAAGACTACGGCAGGCTGATGGATATAATGATGATGACTATACTATGTTTCTATAAAATTACAAAAATACATTCCACGGACAAAATAACGCCTAGAGTAGATACAGGAATTTATGAATGTTCGTTGTTACGTGTGGAGATCGAACCTACAACGTTCAACTCAAAGCATGAATGTATTTTTATCATAGAATAGTTTGCTACTATTTTCTGGACTCCTTACTTTTCTGTTAAAGTAGTACATTAGTTTAAACAATTTTTTGTGTCCTCCTTTTCTCCATATGTTTTTATATATTATTTTATGACTGAATTAACGCTTTCCTTATTCTTGAGTGCTAACACTCAATAGATCAAAGTGTACTATTTATTCTAGCACTTTACTCCACTCAATCTTACACGAATTTCTAAGTTACGTAAGTTCATAGCCATCAACCGATTTATATCACAAATAAATACAAGATTCTTTATTTATAAGCCAACCCACCCAGATATTAGCAGCACTAAACGAAAAAATATCTGATATGTCAACCGATTCAACCCGAAAAGGCAATCGGGCGTCATAATTTGAGTATCCATTCAGAGATAACTATATCGAGTCGTGATCTTTGAGGATCCAACTTATAATTGGTGTGAAAGGGTCTGCAATATCTACTTGTTTTTGTCTACGAGGAGGGAGCCCATATAAATAAATAAAGTGAATGGCGATGGTAGAATGCTATCACATGCACCTGTCGATTTTTCAACAAGAAGCCGGCGAGTAATGTGTGGAAACAGCTTTTATATGGACGAAGACGTTTTCTACGAATGTTTTCATTTTAGTTTTATTAATTGTCACTATCGTACTTAGTGGCAGATGTTAATAACAGAAAGTTGTAAGCAATTACTGACCCATAGAGACATTTTCATTTCAGATTTTGCTACTGTAATGAATAGTACAAATGTAAATAGTTGATCAATGTAAACCTTTACTTAGAATTTCTACTGTCTGTTATTATGTTTCTAAAGTATAAAATTGTAGTCTAATAACGCAGCTAAAACTAATAATTGGACCATTGTAGATAAAAATAAATTTCTTATAAAAACCTCACTTGTTGGTACACCCAAAGTGACAACACAATCATCCCACTTAAACATAAAAATATATTTTCTTTTATACATAGAGTAAAAGCAAGTGCGACAAAGACGCGTAGGAAATAAATCATGTCCAATGTTGGACAATGGTCCACACTTCCATTACGACACAAAGAGTTGAGCCAACAATGGCTGCTTGTTAATTAAATAGATTTTACTCAGTTTTCGTTTGTAATATCATACTGCTTCTTGGTTTAAAGTGGCTGGACTTATCAGGAAGTGACCTTGAGTTTTCTTTTTGCTGCAATCTTTTAGATTGTATCTCGGTGGATGTGATGAGGAATGCGAGTGGATTACATTTTCTGTTTTTTAACTTAATTCAAAACAATTTTGATTGGACTTAGTTTAAGTAAAAATGAGATAGGTATTGTCACTCAAAATCGTTGTAATTTGAAAGCATAGTACATGAGTGAGAAAGCGTGTGTTGAATCAAGTCTTATTTAGAAGGATCATTTGTTTCATAGACGGAAACTTGGCTTAAAAATATTGAATCAACGTGCGATATAAAGACAGAATAGGAGTGACATGTAGTTATTTTCCTCGTTTTCTAGGATAGTAGTAGTCTTCGTTTTAGACTTATAAAGAAGCGTACTGCACACTATCCAGCCTTAACGGTAAGGGTGTAATGTGACGATGTAGGGTGAGTGTGAAATCTGGTTCCGGGCATTTTGTACCCAATCTACTGCCCCCTCAAAAAAGGAAATCTGGCTTTTATATTCACCCATTATAATTTGACACCTTTCAGGTGTGCTGTTTTGAAAAAATACAGGTCGTACGTAGACCAAGTTAAATTGGATTCGGTGTAATAGGTATTGATCAAAGATTTGTATTGTCTCGTAATATTGTGGTAAAGGGTTCAACTATGGTATATTTTGTATTTTTTAGTGGTTGGACGTGGGGCGTTTGGATTGTTTTTGTGGTTCATTTTCTTAACCAGTAGTTTTCTCCTTATAATAAGATTGCAGGAGGGATTTTTTAGGAATCGGATGCATTTGAATTTAGTTGTAAGAGAAGACAGTTATGTATATTACGATATGACTACAACCATTATTTATCACATTTCATAAGCTGGCTGAGTATAGCTTATCGATGTTTAGACGTGTGGTTTAATGATGTTTTTTTATGAACCCGCGATGAATGGGGAAGTAGTGCTAGTTTATCATCATCAGCCCTGTATATAAACTGTCCCACTGCTGGGCACGGGCCTCTTCTCAAAGTATATATGCTATATAGTGTATATGCTCACAAAATATCGACGTCAAGTAACGGTACCTATACTTTTGCGTTTTGTCGTTGAGAGAAATGCCGTGCCATTTCCTTCACCCTCATTCTGCTCCTCGTTCTATAAATTGTCCCATTCAGGTCAGCAACGCACTCGTGACTTCTCTGGGGTTGTGGGTGTACAATAACTGATTATAACGTGACCTTTATGCTCTGCCTCCTATCAGAAAAATATGTATCCATAAAAGGACAGATTTTAACCACATTGAAACGTTGGACATTGAAGGCATCAAGGCTTAGCACAACAGATCACGTACTGTACCTATATTATGTCGTTCATACATAGTATTTCACATAATAATATCGATGCCTTACGGCCAAAAGAGGCTAACCGCCACTTTACAAACTTTACAGGAGAGTAGTTTAAAGTTCAAAATAAGTGAAAAAAAATCATAGAAAATTTTCTGTACGTTCCAAAAGATTCAAAATTTAACCATATAGTTTTTGATTAGATCTCTACGAAATGACATTGCTAATTAAAACAAAATACACACCTAACACTATTTACTGTCGCTTACCCTCAAATGGTCCTAATTATACTAACAGGAAAGAACGTCGTAAATGAAAACAACTTAATTAATGAGTTCCAACCCAAATGATTTAACTGCACCATTTATTTTATTTCTGTTGAAGAAAAAGAGCATACCTGTGCTTTTTCGGTCCATCAAGTGGAGCCAATATGACATAACCAGCTATTGGTTAATGGCAGAAGAACAAGGAAATTGTAATAAGTTATTTATCTATAAAAAATACAATAAGCTCGTTTATACAACGCGAAAGCACATTGTGATTAATTCTTATAAAATTTTACACACATTAGACTTTTATAAGTTTTTAAACTGGCCGAAAAGAACCGAACCGACTAAGGTATGAATTAAAAAAAAGTTAGACTGTGCTTAATCAGTCTTATTTTAGAAAATTGAACAAAACAATTGTTACGCGGCGGCCTCCAGCCACTCCACAGACTTACTATCGCTTTTGCCGTGTATCCATTCATTCGCACTCACCCATTCATTCAATCAATCGATAAAACAATGATGATGACACATGTTAAATCAGTCACGGTGGCAAATCTTGAGGCAGAATAACAATTTGCAAAAGAGGGACCTACTACCGTGCGCTAATATATAAGTGCAAAAAACAACGTACAGTTTTTATTCACTCACTCTCATAGTCCCATAGGCAATTCTACACAACAGAGTCATATCAGTCGCAGGATTAACTCTCGACTGTTACTGAGAATTCATAAAAAAGCCAATAATTCCTTGCTGGCCTAACCTGGGATTCGAAACCTTAATTATGATCCTAAGCCAGGCCAGCCAACAAAAACTCTGTAGGTACTTATTTAACCATTCAGTCTTGTCTGAACAAGATAGCAAAATAATGACTTCTTACCTTTAAAACTTAAAATAACTAATTAGAATACACAATTATAGATGCATATAAAAGTCTATTAAAATAATCTTACCATTTTATTTCCTTGGAAAAACTTCGCGCCATACTGACTCGCAAGCAAGGAGGCGCTTACGCCGCGGTGAATGTTCGCTGTGCAACGCTAACGACATTTTGTTAGAACGAAAGAGTGAGATAACCGATGCTGTTTGTCATTCTTCTGTAAGCTAACCGCCAAACCTGTGATTTACCTTGTTATCTAACCAACATACCAGATATTTTTTTTGGGGAGAGAAAAGAAGGGTAAGCGACAATGTAAACTAATGTCTAGTTTGGATGATTTATCCTAAGCGCCTTTGATGATTGATTTGGTGACTAGGGAAAATAAAAATAAGCGCCAAATAAAGTCACGGAAATGAGACCTAATTGTAATAAATGACACATATTTTATACAAAGAAACTGCCCTAATATCCTAACCGAAAGTTTGGTACACAAAGATTCAAGTAAAATTTGATTAATGTATTTTTTACAAAAAAATATTTACAGCCCAAACTTTAAGTAGTTTGGGCTGTAAATATTTTATATATTACGTTCAAGTAAAGAAAAAACTATTCAAAGCCAAAATTGCTTATCTCACAGTTTTGAAATATTATTTTTATCTAACCACCATAATACAAAATACACCAAAAATAACTGTCGTTTATGACGAAAAACTTAGTGTTAGAACCAAAATTCCTTTACCGCCTAAGCGACAAAATGTTTGTCCTAGAGCCACGAAACTTAGACCATTAGACGCAGAAAAAAAAGCCGATTCTAACGATATAATAAGTCGATTTCGCAAAAAATGTCGCTTACCCCCTTTTGGCCGGAAGGCATCGATATGTTTGTGTCTCTAGTAGCCAAAGAGGCACCGATAGCCTAGTGGAGATACCAACAGACTGCCATGCAGAGGGTATCGGGTTTGAATCAACGGCGCGCACCAATGACCTTTCGACGTTATGTGCGTATTATTTTCGCTTGTCCCATGCCTCAAACAGCACGTTAAGCCGTCGGTCCCAGTTGTCATGAAGACCTTCACAGTTGTTATAGGGCGTCAGTACCTTCTTAATAAACTGACACTAGTCTAAACCATTGGAATATCGCTATCCCTTCGGGTTGCGGAGGTCAGACAGGCAGTCACTCTGTAGAAAAGCTAATATTCAGCCAAACCCGGTTAGTTTAGTAAGCGGTCCCCAGGTTGAAACTGGGATAACGCTAGGAGGATGATGATCTCTAGTAGCCTAATCCATGGATAGATAAAACATTGGGGCTGGCCGTTACCCATCATATTATGTGGCCATTTACGACACTGAAATGTAGTTTAACAATAATTTTTCCACTGCACAAGCCGTCAAGCCGGCAAGTCCTATGTCAACTAGATTATTCATTCTGAAATGAAAACAATAAAAATTAGCCTTGATTTATTAAAATATAAAGCACAGAAATAAAGAGTTCCTATTACCCGGAAGAATGTTCCTTCCTCATAGTTATTAAACTTTCATTTATAACTCTTAGGGCAACGGGGAGCTGAGATCAGGTAGTTGGTAAAAAAAACTATTTTGCTACAACAATGTCTGTCTCAGTGTTTATAAGAAAACGGTTTGTATGGCATGGCTTCATTATTTCTAGACGGCAGTAAGATGGCTTAAGAATTGCTGTTCATTGTACGACGATGCGACTCGTTCAAAAATAATTCTTACGATATATAATTTATATGAATGATACATTTAACCCTTCATAAATAACTCTGTCTATTGGTGAAAATTTGTTCAGGAGTTTTTTAGATTTTGTTTTTTTGTTGTTAGTGTATCACTGCTAAAGTATTATTAAATACAAAGTTGAAATTAAAAAACTGAAAGTTATTCGTCCGAACAAGAGAGATCAAATATGAAAAGTTTAAGATATTGTTATACTTATGTACAGTACACGTTGAGTAAGCGGGTATTGTTCGATTCCTTAGTTTTTATTGTATTTTTTGTCTTGAAGATCGCGATATAGAAAGTTGACTATTAAAAGTTGCGAAACAGGTACAATAGCTTGTGGTTTTGTGGAAGTGACTATATTTTGTATTCATTTGAGTGTACGGATATTTTGTGTTTTACCTGTATTTTAATATTATTATGGTGTGAGTTGAGACAAATTACGTTATGTGAGAAGCGAGTTTGCACACTAGACCTTTTTATTAAACTAATTTTGATGTACCTTATCATGGTGTGGTGGCCCTTGTAGTAACGGATTAAGAATACTAGTGATACCTGCTACTCCATTACATTACATAGGTGTTGTAAGAGGCGACTAAGTAAATATCTTTTTGCAGAGGCGGAAAACTTGATATCGAACCCTATACCAACCCGTCTGGCTAGCGTGGTATAGTACACCAAAGCCAATCTTAGTATTGTTGTGACTAAACCTTGGTGAGGCCTACGTCCAGCATTCAAAAGGCTGATGATGAAGTAATCATGAATTTCTTCAAAAAATCCGTAATGATGACTACAATAATGAAACTAAACTAAGTAACATAAAATTGCTGGTCAGTCATTAAATAACCCGCCCCTGACCGCTTCCGAAGCAAAGGTGCCTATTAAACTCGGCACCATAGACTCGCTGCATGGCGTTGGCCTTCCTTTGTACAAAGAACGACCCGGAACGGGAGTCACCAGCAACGAATCTGTCTGTGATTGTTTTTATTTAATACGCCATCGATTCCCTACTGATTCGAAATAACGTTAACAAGTAACATCAAGTATAACGGCCTAGAATTAAGAAAGTTGGTAAGACGTTCTAAATAACAAAAAGTTACGAATGCCAGCCAGTCTACATTATTTATCTTGATTATGGTCCGTAGCAGAATTGCCTAGCTCAGCTCAATAGCAATAAATATGGAAGCAGAAAATAAATGTTTAAAAGTGTTCAGTATTTTACCCAACTGCTTCCATTTTAGCAAGATATCAAGCCACTCTTCATATTTAATCATTCAAGATGTTTGTTTGTTGAAAGTTCACAATATTAGTTAAGTGGAACAATCGTTAGCAATGATTAATGTTACTTTTGACTGGTTGTTGTTACACCAACGCTACACTGTTTGCTTGTATACAATAGAATAAGGAATTTGGTATTTGATTACGAGAAGGCTTGGTATAATGGCTCTGAATGGCTCTGTCGTACTGCGGCGAAGTTGGAGGATTTCTAACAGTATGGTGTAAATTGCATGGTTGAGCTTGGATTTTGGCAAACGTCTAGTTACGTAAGCTTAAAGGCCTTATTATAGAACAGGGTCTAAATATAACAAAGTTGCGTACGTTGTTACCATAGATTATACAGATATACTGGTATAGATGCGCAACTCCCGCTAAGGAAAATGTTCAATAGGCATCCTCGACTCTAGATGGCGTACAAACAATTTTATTTTTATTCCGATCGTATAGATGGCGTTAGTAGTGGATTCATTTTTCAAAATAAAATAATTTTTTAATTTCGGTGTTAATAAATAAGTAAATGACAACTATTACGTAAAATATGCAATTTAAAAGTAAAAAAATATAAAAATCACAAAAAGTAGTTCTAGATAAGCGTGAATTCGATCCACGGACTTTTATGTTATGAGCCTAGCACTCTTCCACTGCGCCACGCAGATCTTAACGATATTGGCAAAATTACCGTTCAGTTATCGCTACACATATTTCTAGGTATATATGTAATTTTTTTCTTGCAATCTTCGGTAGATGGCGCTGATTTATATGAAATTTACCCATGTATGGAGCTTTCACGGCCCTGGTTGTTACGTCACTAGTTCCATCTACCGTATAGTGCAAAAATACAAATCATTGGCGACATCTAACGGGCTGCGACGGAAGTATGAAAAAGATTCCAAATCGCGCTATGAAAGGTTTTGCACGCTACTTGATACTTGATTGCACGTGCTGTTTTCCACAGCTCCACGTCTTGGCGTGTATTTTGCGTACTGGTGGGAATGGTCTTGTCATTCGAGCCACCCCGGCTCTTCCAGGAAGGCCAGCAGGCTCTTGATGTGGCCCACTGCTTCCCTCAGGGTGCTGTGTCTGGTCAGGTGCTGCTGCCTGTACTGTGAGACCTCAGGGCAGTCGAGGAGCATGTGGGCTGCCGTCTCGTCTGCTGCCATACAGACTCTACACAGCAGGCTGTCGGTGATTCCTATAGTAAATAGGTGCTTATTAAAGGATCCGTGTCCTGTATAGGCGGCCGCGACTGTCCGAAGTTGTTGCTTGGACAGCCAGAGGACTTGTTTGGCTATGTTACCGTCTACTGCAGGAAGAGCCTCCTTGGCCTGCCTGCATGTTTCGATACCAATCCAGGACTGGTTGTGCTGGGTCCTGGTTCTATTTCTAACCAGGTTGCGATAAAAACCAGAAGGAAGGGGAATGATGGGCTCGGGTCCCACCACCTCTAAAGTGGCCCCTCTTCTGCCAAGTATGTCGGCTGCAGTGTTAATTTGTTTAGTTTACCTACCTCTGTTAGTTTCTGGTGGCATTCTAGTGTGAGTGCCGAGGTGATAGTATGGATTTTGAGGACTGAAAGGACAGCCATACTATCTGAGAGGATCCTAATGGATTGTTCTCTTACCTCACATGCTATGATTGCTGTGGCAGCTAGGATTATGCCAAAACATTCGGCCTGGTAGTCCGTGTTATAGGCTTTTTGTAATTGATGTTTAGTTCCTCGGAGAATACTCCTGAACCCGTACCTGTATCCGTCTTAGACCCATCTGTGAAGATCGTGAGCTCGTTGTGGCTAACCGTTCCTCCGTGTAGATCCTCTTATAGTTGGATTTTGTATTTCTTGTCGAACACAAATTGTTTCGGTATTCGGTCGCTAATGGTTTGTGTTAAAGGAACTTCTTTGAACAGTGTATTTAAGTTGCTAATGTGCGGTGTATTGGTGTGCTTCCAGAGCTTCAGAGCAAGAGCCCTAAAGCTGTGGAAAGACACCAATACACAGGCAGGAAGCTACGATGTCAGCGGTTCGGCTTCTTAGCCGAACCGCCCTTAGCTCGTAGCTTCCTGTTGTATGAACAGGTGCAATGGAGCAACCAACAACACCTCGAGTGCCGCTGTAGGTGTAGTTTTCATGCAGCCCGTGGCCGCTAGACATGCAAGTCTTTGAAGCTTTTGAAGCTTGTTGGCGGCCGTTGTTAGGTTGATCCGAGGCCACCACACTACTGCGCCATAGCTTATCGTCGGACTGCGTGAATTATTGTCTTATAGAGCCATAAGACAATTTTGGGGGATAGGCCCCAGCGTTTGCCTATCATCTTCTTGCACTGCCAGAAGACAATGCTGGCTTTATTGAGCTTATTTTCTATCTGGCTGTTCCATGTCAATTTGCTGTCTAGAGTGACACCCAGGTACTTGACCTCGGTAGACAGCTTAAGCTCTGTATTAAATAACCTGGGCAGTCGGTAAGTACCCAGCGTACGTTTGTGTGTGAACATAACTAGTTCGGTCATGGTCGGGTTTACAGATAATTCGTACTCATTACACCACCACTCTACTATGCGTAGGGCTTGTTGGGTGAGGTCGTACACTGTACTGGTTACCTTACCTGAGGTGAGAATGGTTAGATCATCTGCATAACCTATTGTATAGAAGTATCTCGCGTTGAGTTTGTCTATGAGTTCTTTGATGACTAAGTTCCACAATAGCGGGGTGAGTACACCTCCCTGCGGGCACCCTTTAGTTATCAAGGCTGTCTGGGTGCCGCCGTGCAGGCGCACTACCCTTTTGCTGAGCATGTTTTGCTGCATGAGCATCTGATCCACACCATGTCTGGCTAGGGCGTTGCTTGTGCTGGAGAAGTTCGTCTTGTCGAAGGCTCCTTCTATGTCAATGAAGGTGCCCAGAGAGATGCTTTTTTGTTGTATAGCAGCTTCTATCTGGTTCACGACATGATGTAAGGCCGATTCCGTCGATTTCCCTGAGCTATATGCATGTTGGTTGACATGTAGGGGTAGGTGCTTAAGTGCACGCTATTACCATACGTTCTCAAAAACATACGGGCTGGTGACGTCGAGTAGCCTTCATTGCCTGGCCTAGTCAGGACTCATCATCATCACCCTACCGTTATCCCGGTTGCATCTAAGACTTACACATCTTGAAGCCCGTGGTATGCTCACCGGTCTAACCAGATGTGACAGAAGATCAACGTTTCCATGGAGCGACTGCCGTCTGACCTCCGCAACCCAAAAGGATAGCGATATTTCATGGTTTAGATTAGACCAATATTAGTTTTTTTAGAGTCCTGCCTCCCTGTAACGACTGTTCATGATCTTCATGACAGCCGGGACATACGGTTTAACGTGCTCTCCGAGGCACGAGGCAAGCGAAAATTAATTAACAATTTAATACGCACTTAACGTCAAAAAGTCATTGGTGCGCGCCGTGGATTAGAACCCGATACCCTATGCATGGCAGTCTGTTGGTACCTCTACTTGGCTATTGCTGGTTTAGTGAGGACTGAAGGTTCTTTTTTCTAGCTGGACGCATGCCACGTCTCTTTCTTTCAAAATACACGAGTTAGTCAGAACATGTATATTTGTAGTAGTAGTATATTTAGAACTAAATAACTAAATTGTATTATTAACTATATTTTGTTGTGTGTAGTAGGTGTGTGTTATGGTTATAATTCAGACTAAGTGAGGGATAGGTGCCAAATCACGATTTTCTCGCCAATGGCTCTGCAGGACATTAGTCTGCCTGTGACCATGGCTGGTGATTATATTTTTTAAATTTTATGTATGGCTTCTCAAAGCGAGGAACTGTGCCCAGCATTTGGACAGTTTATATATAGGCTGATGATGTATTCCATTGCGATAAATGAATCAAATTATTCCCTTTAAATTGCTTAGTTAGCCACTTCTAGTTTCAAACTTTTAACATTGTGATATAATTATCTTAAATGTCGCTTTAGCGTTAGATTATAAACATTAAATAATTACTCGAATCCGTAAGATTTTTGTAAACATAAGGCATACTTTACTTAGGCTTAAATTATAACTCTCAGTATTTAGGTGAAATACAATTCCATAAATTTACGTGAATAATCAAGCCGTACAAAGTTTAGAAATTAGTTTTTATTATAGGTACCTACTACAGAACTAAATTTTTTACTAAAGTTCAAATTAATTGTTGTTTTCAATTAATTGTTTAAAAACAATTATAAACTTAAATATTTCTCAAATCATTGGCTTGATTTTCTGATTGTTTAGATTTTTATAAAATATGATTAATTAAAATCTGTATTGATTTTTCGCTCAATACAGGTGCAAGGCCGTAAAAGTGTTAGTAAAAGTTCAATATTTCGATTTTCATAGTACTATTAGCAAAATCTGCGGACTTTCAAACCATCAAACACAAAAAAAAATAAACAACATTTTTCCTAAGACGAAAGAATAATCAGTAATAACTTACTAATTTACAAATGCATTATAAGATGCTATTATCAATAAATATCTTTTAAAGTGATGGTATCTTATTGTTATTGTTTTCAGGCACGCCATTATAAGAAGTGTTCCGACTACAGATAATTTCTGACTATACTTCAGGGTGACAGATATTTGACATTTAATCGAGATAACGGAACATTAACGCTGATTAAGTAACTTGATTCCTATCAGCTTCCAGTTTTCTGTTATAAACTTAAACGCCCATTCCGTCTAACAATAAATTCAACGTACACAATTTTGGTTGTCAGAAGTCAACATTATTTATTCATTTAGGCCACAAAGTGACGCTTATGAACGTCAAAATTTAAGTTAATTACTAGATTCTTAATTCTACATTTACATATACTGCCACGTACGCAATGTAATAGGTAGAACCACGAGATAGAACGGGCAATAACATTTGTGATTTGAATTGTATTTACGCCTTGTGGAGAAAGACCCACAACTAAGAAACTAAAATAACTTCACTACTAACTAACTTAACATAAGATACGCATATCGAAAATATAAGTTCTTAGAAGGACATAATATTATCTCATAAAAAGCTCCCTAATGTAACAATTGTCAGGAAAAAAGTAATCCAACTCTTTCACCTTATTAGCGAGTGAATACAGATATAAAATAAATAATACTGTAACAGCTGTCTAGCTAGTTAAATAAAAGTGAAATAAGGGTAGACCTGAGCCGAATGAGTTATCTTATGGGCATTACAGTCAGTTTCGGAGTACGGCCGACCCTTTCAAACATTTGCGCTGAGCGAAATAGCCTCCTTAAATGTCATATTATTGTTAAATGTTTATTACTTCTCTTTATCTTTATAGTACGCTTTTCTTTTATTAGAATGGAATTTCACC
Organism: Euclidia mi; assembly: GCA_944739405.2. Taxonomy (NCBI): domain Eukaryota; kingdom Metazoa; phylum Arthropoda; class Insecta; order Lepidoptera; family Erebidae; genus Euclidia; species Euclidia mi. The sequence goes on along the minus strand of OX123191.2, from coordinate 8,312,627 downwards.
GTAAATGAGAAGTGCTGTTGTATCTTTGTGTCTTATTAAGATTGTTTGATGTAGCAGCACTATTGCTGCAGCTGCCGAGATGATTGTCTCGTCATTATGGTCGGCTTAGGGTCAACAATCAAATGTTACAATATAGTAGGGCTGCTCGTATGCTGAAGTGGTTTAGCGATCGTCTCGCCTTTAGACAACACGCCACGAGACAACACTTTGTGTGATACAAAAATTGTTTCAATTCTATGTGTATTTCATATCCGTTTATTGTTTTTTCTATAGTCCTCGATGTCACAGGATTAAATCAAGTGCGGTAGTTGTCTTTATTATCAGAGAAAACAAATAAGTGTCCACCTTATTTTTGATAGTAAGCAGCTTCCAGTAGATTTGATTCAGCCAGCATTACGTACAAACTGTGATGCCTAAGAAACTTAAGTTGACTACGAGGTAGTAGGCGAAGTCGGAATTAGAAAATGAATGTGAGAAGAGATAATAAGAAGAAAGGAAAATATGAATTTAAGAGAGTATGCATATGCACGGATATGCAGCATCAAAAGGGCAATGTAAAAAAGTAAAATTGACAGCTCCCAACTTCAAAAACATTTAAGAAACAAACACAAAAACAAAAAGTATTTTCCTCTGTTTAGCAAGTGGTTTTTAACAATTTAATATGCTCTTAACATTGAAAAGTCAGTGCTACCCTTGTGGGTTTAAACTCCAGACCTTGTGCTGTGTGCATAGCATGCTGTTAGTCTTGTCGCTAGACTATTGATTTAGTCGTTTTATACTGGATGGTACAATATGCTTTCATATTAACACATTTGTACATTCTTTAATTAAAAAAAAAAATTATGAATGACAAAACAGGCACTGACTTTGAGTTTCTTTCGGCCTCTCTCTCAAGAAGTAATTTAACAAGGAAAAGCCGGCTTTTCCTCGTTAAATTACTTCTTGGTATTCATCAACTAGAATAGGGTTTTGGATTGTATATTATTACTACTAATATCTTTTTTTCTTTGTTATCAACCATACGTGTCCCATTAGAAATTTCTTTAACAGCCTCAAAGGACCTTACGTGTAAAAAGGCTCGATCCTTTGAATATATTTTTGTGGTATTTGGGTTCCGTCTGTCGGTATTTTTAATCAGATCACTATTGGTAGGTATAAATGAAATATATGGCTGCCTCCGGGGTACAGTGGATATTATATGCATCTGCTATATTAGTCCCAGATTTGTTTCCCGGGTCGGGCAAAAGTGTTACTGAGATTTATCGAATTTTCAATAACAACACGGAGTCTGGCAATGTACTCGGTAACGACAATATGCTCGACTCCTATTAAGTGGGTCAAATTATAAAATACATAACCTGGTTAAATATGAGTGTAATATTAGGTACACCTCTGCCTGTCCCTTCGTAAATACAGACAAAAGAAGTAGTTTTTTGACTAAAAATTACTTATTCCAATTACTGTCTTTTCCTTACAAATTAATGTTAATTGAGTACAGAAAAATACGGAGAATTGAAAAAGGAAAACCCGTGACATTCAAAGGCACACAATAGTTCATCAGTCTGCGATTCCATTTACTGCGTTACTAGGCGAATATTTTCATAAGACAATGACTGCCTCATTGGTCTCGTGGCATAAATGTGCGCGTGGGATTGGGAGATCTCGGGTTCGATTCCCGGGTCGGGCAAAGTGTTATTGGGTTTTTCCGTTAAAAAATTCTCAGTAGCAGCACGGAGTCTGGTAATGTTACCCTATTACGTGGAACTTAAAAAATCCTGTCGAAATGTGGGTGGAATATTATACCTCTGCCTACCCCTTCGGGGATACAGGCGTGAGTCTATAAAAAATATTTAAAAAAATATATTCCAGCAACCACATCCGTGAATAAAAAGTTAGAAGCGACTGCAAATTGGGCGTAAGAAGCTAAAATTGGCATGTATGTTCCTTGGGGGCCGTAGGGGTGCACTAAAAAGGGATTTCTTGAAATTCCCACGGGATCGGCCAAAACGGGTAAATTAAAAAATGTGCGGGCGTAGCTGTGCGCATCATCTAGTTTCATACAAAAACGGTTAAATAGTTTTTAATAAAATTTTAAGTAGGTATGTTGTGTAAGCTGCTGACAAATCAGAATAGCATATAGGCAACCTTAAGTCGCTATGAAGGGCACTCAAGCGCTCGGAGGCACTGGCAGAAACTGGAATCAAATATATGAAAACGAATTGTGCTATTGTGTTCTCGCGTGTTACCCGTGTGCGCCCACACTTTCAATGCACCTTTTGCCTGAGTCAGACACAAAAGATACGTTCATTTCACTTATCTAACCTCGTCAAAAATTAGACCACGGTTTACGGCAGCTATCTATAGCAAAGGCCATCGCTATAAGCATCCCTGCGATATTTTTATTTATTATTCCGAACATCATTCCGTGAGACCATTCGTTTTAATGGTCGAGGCCCGCCGACGTAGGTTGTTGGTACAAGCTTGTGCTGCTTTAGTACTAGTGAGTAATTTTTATAAGCTCACGCCTGTCTCCCGGAAGGGGTAGTCAGAGGTGTAAAATTACACCCACATTTCACCATGTTATTAATTTGTTGGTGCTACGTAATAGGGAGTGAGACTTTTGCCTTCGCCCGGTAACTACATGACATTGTTACTGCCAATAATATTGCCAAACTTCGTACCCAGTTCACATCGTGCAAAACTCAGTAACACTTTAGTCCGACCCGCGAATCGAACCCGGGATCGAACCCGATCAGCAGATGCATGCGTTATCCAATAAATCACGGTGGCACTAGTAAGTATGAACAATGAAACCGGTGTTGTAGTATGGTGTTCTTATACAGAGACCGAAAAATAATTATTATATGCAACCGAGTTATGAGTTGTTGGTAAGTGTCCCCTTAGACACAGCACTCTTAAACAAAAAGGCTCATTTAAATACAAAACAAATATTATTTATAATTTTTCTGATAAATGCTACCGCGGGAATTTTCTTAAAGCGACGTTGTGAACAAAACGGGACTAATAGCGTTAGGTAGAAGATCAAAGACGGATAACGACAAGATCTCGCGATAATCGAGGCGCATACTAAGTGACCTATTTATTTGGATAATTAAAACAGGCACAGTTAAAATAATTAATTTTTATTCACCCTTTTTGTAATGCTATATATTTTTTAATGTAGTAGGTGGCAAACGAGCAGTCGGATCACCAGATGGTATGCGATTACCACCCCCCATGGACACAAGCAAAACAAGAGGAGTCGAAAGTGCGTTGTTGCGTTTTGGGTTGGGTAAAAGGATAGGAAGAGGAGTGGGATGACGGCGAAGGAATAGGGGATTGGGCTTCCGGCACTCTCACTCGCCGAACGAAACGCAACAGTATAGGTATTATTACTTTACGTCGATGTTCTCTGTGATTTCAGTCTTTGAATGTCCGGAACGGGGATCCACGCGAGACACAATAGGTTTTTAATTGTGTCTGGCATTCCGGAATACAAGAGGTTAAGAGAATCTTCGCTTTAAAAAATAGGTACGATAGACTAGTGAAAATACCAAAAAGAATGCTACGAACTCACGGTGCGCACCAGATATGTTTCGAAGTTATCATAAACATCACTTGCTAACGGTGAAGGAAAATATCGTGAGGCATATCTGAGAGTTCTCCATAATGGTCTAGAAAACATTTAAAACCTGCCAACTCGCACTTGGCCACCGTGGTGGACTATAACCTAACCCATCTTATATTCAGAAGATGTCCGTGCCCAGCAGTGGGACAGTGTATAAACATGACTTATGGTGTATTCACTTTTCAACGTAGGTTTCATCGGGTTAGGTTGAAATGTTGTTAACATTTTGATTAGTATTGATTGTGAGTAATTTTTTTTGTTAGCATGTTGAGTCTTAGACAGTTAAAAACCGCCTTGTACGTGAGCTAAAGATTAGAACACTAACGTCTCGTATTACAATGTTTTATTGTCTATTCTATTTTGATGACCTGCGTGCTAAGGTTTCGAGAAGTTTAACTTCAGAAGTATATTTAGTCGTTTTCAGAACTTTAGTATTCATAAATTTACTTACACCGCTAAAAGGATATACAGAATTTAACTATGTCAAGATTTTTATTTGTGTTTTAACTAAAATATACACATATTATAAATTATCTTCGAGGTCGCCAGCAGTCGATCCACGTCGACGAGTTGTCGTCGAGATTCAAGAAGCATTCTCTCTCCTCTTTTATTTTCAATTTTTATAAATCTCTTAACTTAAATCTTCAGTGCGCTTACCATGTGTATGCGGATGACTTGCAGATTTACTCCAAAGTAAGTGTGGAACACATCATTGAGGCGATCGACAAAATCAATAACAACTTGAACGCTATATTGTCCTGGTGTCGCAAGTTTGGGCTAACCGTTAATCCTAGCAAGACCCAAGCCATCATTGTGGGTAGTCAATGGATGTTAAAAAGAGTAGACTGATCGATCCTGCCGCCCATAACCTTTAACGAGACCACCGTCGATTTATGTCCTGCTGTCAAAAACCTTGGGCTACACATAGACACCACGCTGAATTGGCAAGTCCAGGTAACTCAGGTGAGTCGAAAGGTCACCAGTGCTCTGCACGCTCTCTACCGTCTAAGGATCATTCTACCATCCTAGACAAAGACAATGCTTGTGCAGACTTGAATTTTCCCCCTCATCGACTATGGTGATGTATGTTACTTTGACCTGAATGCAGACCTGAATGAGATATAATTTTATGGCTCAAGTCTTATCTAACAGTTAGGTATCAGCGTGTGGTAAAGGATGGATACTTTTCAGATCCTTATTTGGCTTCATCAGGGGTACTCTAGGGTTCACACCTAGGGCCTTTATTGTTTGTGTTATTCATTGACGACATAGTTAGGCAGGTTAAACATTCGAAGTGCTTACTTTTTGCCGATCACCTAAAGCTATATAGAACTGTGAACTCGGATATGGACGCTCATATGTTACAAGAGGATTTGTCGCGTATTAATAACTGGTGTGCCTCAAATAGGATGACAATGAACGCTAATAAATGTCATCATATTAAGTTTACGAAAAAAATACTACCAGTTTCTACGATATATAAGCTAGGCAATGTTATATTAGATGAGGTTAGTTCTATCAAGGACCTGGGTGTCATTATGGATAGCAAAATGAATTTTATTAGTCATATTAATAGTGTAGTAAGTGATAGTCAAAGAATGCTCGGTCTAATAAAACGCATGGGCAGAACATTTAGAAACATTAAGACATTACAGACTCTTTACTTCGCGTTGGTCCGTAGCCGTCTTGAGTATTGCAGTCAAGTATGGAACCCATCTTATCAGGTGCATATTGATCGCTTGGAGAGGGTGCAAAAATCTTTTACTCGGTACCTTGTACACAAGCAAGCTAATACCGATAAGCGCTGCATTAATTGGAGAGCAGATTATAATGAGCGACTCAAATATTTTAAAATGGATTCACTGCAGAAGAGACGTTCTTATCTTGATATGATATTCCTACAAAAGGTCATTACGGGAAAGATTGCCGAACCTTATCTTCTGACCAATTTAGATTTTTACCTTCCTAAGGTCAATAGTAGGGTTACACGTAACAACACGTTCGTGTTACGTCGAAACAGAACAAATGTCGGGCAATTTTCGCCCTTACAAAGACTACAAAGAAATTATAACACACTACAAGATAAATTTAATTTGGACATTTTTCATAACACCCCATCGCAACTCAGGCGTCAAGTACTGCAACCACAAACGTGATTCGATTTGTTATTTTGGTGTACATGTTTAGTAGTAAGTTTTTAATTATTATTTCTTTTATTATTGTTTTTGCTTTGTCTCATAGTATTGTAAAGTAAATATTTGTTTATGGTAAATGTTGTCTCACACCTGTTATTAGCTCTTAGGCTAGATAGTTAAGACTTGATTATAAGATAATTTATTGTATTTTTCGCCTAAAAGCTGTTGGTGTGCCAGTATAAATAAATAAATAAATAAATAAATAAATTTCAAAATAATATAAATAATTATAATTAATGAAATTTTCTTTTGTGGTATAAGTAAATTGATGAAATCGCAGATTTTTTTAATCCTTATTTATTTATATTTTTAAACAGCATAAAGAATTTCAATGTCTCACAGCACAAGTCATATGCACCATCTTCATTAATATTCATTAGCAAATAAACAAGTAACGAACAAAAAACAAGCACGTGCCAGCCCCCAAAAATATGTACCTAGTTACGAACTAAGGCGATATACGTAACTAGGTACCGCTCTTCCCGCGTCTTACCTCTTGCCCCCCGCACGATTGACCCGTCTAGACGCGTTCGTCGAACGACTGTATGGATTATTTGACTGTGCTATTAGTCTATTACTTTAACTGTGAATATGCTAATAGGTACCAAAAAATATATTAACATACTCATTAACATAAAAATTGCAGGCGCTTGTACTAAATTATCTTTATTTATATTATGGTGAATAAAAGTTATGGAAAATGGCATTATTGAAAACGAAAATTATAGCAAATACATTTATGGATTTAAATTATTATGACACTTGATCGATTATGACCAATGGAATTATTGAAAGTCATTTTATGTCATTTCACGATTATGGCAACTGAAGCGTTATTTCTAATGAAATTATGGCAAATACCATTATGGCATATGAAATTATGGTATTTTAAATTATGGCAAACATCAGTAAACCATCTGAAACAATTTCTTATGAAGGATTGTTTCTTGGTAATTGCATGTAATGAAGATTTTCTTTATGAAGCTACTTAGGTACCTATATCACAGATAGTTTGTTATCAGCTGTTAGTATATTCTCTTCGTAGAGAATCAATTAGCTGTGTGTATTTTTTTAGTCGCCCCCTAAGACACCCACGAAATAAAATGGAGTATTGTATTCATATTCGTCACTAGACGGACGTTGTTAGACTACCAAAATTGTAATTCGTACTCCATTATTGGATTTTTTCATGCTTACAGGATTGAAATAAAACATATTTCTTTAGAAAAAATATCTACTTTTAAAAGATTATTAGATATAATTATTAGTATTCATTCGCCATAAGAGAGGGCCCATAATTGTTGCTCGTGTATCTAACGCAAGTGTCTACACACTCCTCTTGAGTTTTAAATGGATATCTAGTGCCACCGCATCCTCGGTAGAAGAAGAAATAACAATAATTCTTGGTATGGTCGTAATAATAACTGTAAAAAAAAAAATTAACTAATCAGTAACTAATAGTAGTCTAAGTTCGACCATTTCAAATTCCATCTACATTTTTAGAGTCTGCTCTCGCATTAGGTTTAAAGGTGACAGACGGACACAGGGACCAGCTAAAGTCGAAACAACAATTTATGGATCACACAAAGTGTTTTCTTGTGTGAAAATGTAACCAACAAAAAGCTAATATTCTAATACTAATATATAAAGCTGAAGAGTTTCTGTTTGTTTGCTTCTCAGGAACTGCTGGTCCGATTTGAAAAATTCTTTTAGTTTTTAGCTGGAAAGCCCGTGGCTCATTGCAAGATGTTATATAGCCTTTAGGCTATATAACATCTTGCATTGAGCCACGGGAGTGGTCCAGAAGGCTTTAATATTGCGGCCTGAAAGTCTAAGCCATCCCCACTTTGTCTTAAACGCACTTCCACATTAGATTTTCACTTTCCATACATTTCCGCTTTAAGAAAATGAATGGACTCTGCATAAGGCTCGCTCTTTTCTGTTATTCATGAAATTTGTTTCTGATGTTAACTTACCGCGGAAGGCGCGCAAAACAAATTATATTGAACGGATTGGGCAGTCGAGGATAACATTTTTCTAAAATTAGATCTGAAATCAAAATATCTCACGTTACTTGCCGGCAAACTAGTTAATACTCTTCTTATTCCATAATTTACTCACTAACTCTCCTCCTCTTTCTTGGTTGTAAGATAAGATTAGAATATACTGCCGTCTTTTAACTAAAACCACGTTAACCCCAAAAAGTGATTTTGGAGAAAAACGTAAAAAACGTGGGAATCGCTGTCTCTAAAAAACTATTATACATACATATATCAATGATTGTTAATTATTTCTGAAACACATATTTGCCTTCGTAATTTACGATATTTTTTGCTCAAAAATATACTTAAAATTGTAAAAAAATACAGGATTTTTTGGTTTAGTTAAGCAATACACATTGTTTTTGACATTAATCGCCGCACTAAAACGTCGTTAACCTACACTTAGAGACCTTTTAGTTAAGCATTTTCTTTAAATATATAAGATTTATAATGTTTAATAGATTTACCCTGAATTGCTTAACTATAAACTCGCTAAGTCAATTAACTGTTTTGTAGCTAAGATATTTCTTGATATTTCTACATTATTACCTTTCGTAAGAAGAGGCTAAAGCACCTAAGACACTTTTAAGGTAAGTGTTAGCGAAAAATAAAAAAGGAATGGAAAAATATATGTTTGGTTACTAAGCTAAAAACAGGTAAATCTTTCTTCAATTGTTACTAACGTCTTTATAGCTAAGCTTCTCATATTAAAAACTGGATAGTTAAATGAAATGCAGTATGAAAGTTCAATCAAATTTTATTAAAAAGTTACAAAATAAAAGTTTCTTTCACTTATCATCAACAATATGATGCGGCAAATTGTAAAACAGCAGAAAAGAATTGTAATCTCAAAAGGAAATTAAATGTTCTTCAACTCTTCCTTATGAATAACATATTACTTATTAATATTTCAAAATGACTACTAGTACAGTCTTGATTAATCTTATCTTATTAAAAAATCAACAATATTAGAAATATTTTATAATGCACTATTTCTATATTAGTCATCGACAGTAATAATATTTACAACCACTTAGTATTACTTAATAATTAAAATATTAACATTTATTTAAATCACAGATTGTTTTAAGGAACTTTGTGCTTTGTACTTAGTTATTTAAACAATATCTATATTGTAAGATATGAATGAAAGAGCATTATTATAGTTCATTATTATAGTTATTATAGAAATTAATAAAAAGAATCTAAAAATTTTAATCAATAAAATCTAAGACAATATTATTACAGTACATTAGCTAAACAGAATTTACATAAAATTCTGTTTAGCTAATCACTTATTATTAAAAACACAGGTTTATATTTTGTTATAACATTATATAGAACATATTTTAAATGTAATCAGTCTTATGATTTTATTATAGACGTTATTTAGGTATATGTTATTAATTAGTTACTCTCTTTTCCTTTATTTGTGCTTTCAGATTTTCGCTATTTCCAGAAGTTGGTAAATTTTTCCAAAATATCATTTTAAGCTTTGGTATGATAGGTGATAGTTTATCAATTAAATTTTGTTTCCGGTCGCTCGCTATTCCTTTGGGTAGTGAACGAAATCTTATTCCTAGCTGTGGATTTTTTAAAACTTGTCATTCAAAAATTTCAATGTTTTGTAGTTTTTAGCAAAATCATTTTTGTAGTGTAGATCAAAGCTTGATCTAATGAATCGAATTTGAGATATATTTTTAAGGTAAACCCTAGGGTTAGCATTTTGGATACGCCTCTCTGATATATTATTTGTATAATCAAAGAAGTCTTGAGGCTGTAGAGATTTTACGATTACTTTGCCATTATTAGCTGACCCTACAGCTTCTTCGAAATCAGTAAAATCATAAATTTTGCCTTTTCTTTTCATTGAGAGCTCCACTTGATAATGGAATTGGTCACAACTCATAAAAGTTTGTCCAGGTTGGAAATAGTATAATGTAATTTGTTCGGTAACAATCACATCACTATTAATAAGATCAGCTAACATAGAAAAAAAAAAGCCAGTTCTTGTTTTGAGCCGTGCAGTTGTCCATCCAAATATTTATTTGCTTGATATCACGAAAACGTAAAAAAAAGTTATAATAGGCGCTCATAATATCTTCTTGCTTTCTCCCGGCGATAGCGTCGTGCCAAATATCTGCAAATGGCTTTGAATCTTTCGTGATTTTTCCAACTGGCGCAAAAGTTTGATTAAATGTTATTAATCTTGGACAAAAAAATACGGATTTAAATGCCTTGGCTTGTGCTGTAGAGACTATCAACAAAGGTATGTTCACTGCAGTTTTTCTTTATTAGGGTGCTGGTATTTGTTTTTTTGTTCGACTGCTTGTTTGCTTGATTGGCTAGATCTATCATATTTTGAATCCTTTGAGACACACCGTGTCGTCTGAAATATGTATAGAGGTTTTAGTTTTAGGATTTATAAAACAATGTAATTAATTAGTCCACGGTATTTCAAATAAGAGCCCGAAGAGGTAGGCAGAGTTGTCTTGTAGCGAGACACATAGCAAAGGCCTGTTTTTCCAGACTACGTGCTACTACTGAAAATTTCTATCAGAATAACACAATATTACATTTCCCAACTCGGGATTTGAACGCAAGACCGAAATATCGATACGCCGCATGACTTTTATGCCGCGGCATCAAAAATCAAAACAAAAAGCATAATTTAGGTAACAACACATAGGAACATCAAATTATAAGTAAACTGAATCAACATTCATATTATTTACAATTGCAAATTAAAGCACAGCAAGAGGCCGAGGCGATAAGAAGATACTTGCTAGAAACTCATAGCCACTCGTTTCAATCGCCATACAAATGTACTTTACAACTGTTACATGCATGCAATGAGTTTTAGCCATTTACACCATCACTATTGTGTACACAATTAAAGTAATTATTTTTTAATTAATAGTAGGTCAAAAGTTAATTGATGTTATTGAAGTTGACCAATTTATGTTTTCGTTATGTTTCGTAAGAGAGTCAGTTATAGAGTCACAGAATAGATAGTATTAACCATGCATGCGTAACTAAGGCATGGTTCGCGCAAGCACATTAGTGCTTGGGCGTGGTATTAACGCACTGACGGATCACTCAGTGCCTAACGCGATATTCCGTTCCCGCTCTTTTCTAACACATAACGCTGTCGCTGTCGGACGCGGACTTGCCGCTGCTACTATAATATTTATTCATCATCTATCTACCTACTTGACCACGTAATAATAAATAATTATCCTATAAGTATCCTATCCCACTATTTGAACTCGCAGAATAAAACCACAAAAATTCTGGCCGTTTACATTTTCACTATACAAATTCTTAGTTATTGCCTAAACGCGTGGATCGATTTACATGCTTCATACAGATAAAATGGTTTTTGAACTAGATCTTTAATTTGACACCATAATCGTTGGAATATCTCAACAAACAAAAAATCTAGTTTTCAAGTTGCTCTCGTAAAATAAATAAAATCAAATTTTCAAGTTGCTTTGTACACTATTAAAATTCACGTTATTAGCAAGCTCTGTGCGCGAGCGGTGACAATCGACTAACGACGCGGCTGGAAGCCTCGCAAAAGTGTAGGCACTTATCCCTGTAGGTGCTGCCGAGTGAAGGAGGCCTGGTAGAGTGGCAAAAGGGTGCATACGCGTAAACTTTGTAAGCAATGTAAAGATAATCCGTAGCTAAATGTCGTCGACAATATTAAGGGACATACTAATAGTATTTTGGAAAAGCGGGAAGATATAATTATCATTCCTCATCATCATCAGCCTTCATCAGTCCCTTGCTGGATACAGGCCTTTCCCAATTCGCGCTACTGATCACGATCCGCGGCTACTCTCATCTAGTCCCTGCCCTTTCCCACCTATTCTGAGGGAAAAATAGCAGACCTACGATAAAGGCATAATAACTACATAAATAGTACTGATTCTTTGGTCTGCTATTCTTCAATCAGAATAGGTGGACAACTAAAAGAAGATACTATTAATTGTTTTATTACACAAAAATTGACATATTTTACCTCGTAATGCTCGCCGACATATTTGTGTTTTGGCGGGAATGCGATGCGATGACGCACGGTTACACGCTATGAGCTCTCCGAGCGGAATGGCAAAGCTCCCGGCGCTCATATCCCATCCCAGCGCGCATATCCCATCCCCGCACGCTCCCGGAATGAATGAAGCGCGAGAAACGGCTAACGTGTTGCTAGCTAAGGAATGTGGACTAGCGGGTATTAAGTTAAGAATGACTAATCTTTTTATGACGAAATTCCATTGTAGAAGTAAATAATGTTTTTTTAACAAATTGTTTTGAATAAATCCTGGTATTGATTACTTGACAAAAATACCGTTATAGGCGTTTAACCAGAATTAAGATAAGGTATTCATCATAAATAGTTTATAGCACTGTTTTTATTTCTGTTTATCTAAATAGACTCTTAATTATAAACACGTTAAAGGCTTTTAGTGTATTTGTAGACAAGAATATTCAATTAACGAGGTTAAAGCTAATGAAACATTTAAAAAATATTAGGCGAATTTGGAAACTAAGGTACTTAAACGGGAATCAAGCTTAGAAGCGTGGTATAGTCAGTTTTTAGTCAAGAGTTTATTGCATATTTTGTCATTTAACGGTAAATTGTGTTTTAATATCTCTAAAACTATAAGTGATAGAGATATGGCTCTTAGACAGAAAGATAGAGAATTTAAAACTGTAACACATTGCATTTAAAACTCAAAATCGACCTTATGAGGGTTAACGGGGTTCTAGTCAAAGGACGGCAGTATACTTTATTGCACACCAAAAAAATGTTTACATCACAGGCTTAAAAACTACGAGTAATGCACAATCGGCGGCCTTATCGCTAAGTGCGATCTCTTCCAGGCAACCTTTGGATGGACAGGAATGATGTTAGGCGGTGGTCTGTAACAAACGCCATAGGTCGCGTCCGATGGCGTCCGGCGTCTGCTGACGCTGGACGCGGCTTCCAGCGTTGTTAGCGATGGTCACTCAGGATTTTAGTTTCTCGCATGCGCTCAATGTGAATAGACGGGATAAACAGACCATTTTAAGAGTTCTTCTCGAATAGGAGGAGAATGATGATCTTATTTTACAATAATTATTGAAACAGGAGATAATAAAAAGGCGTCACGACCTTTTCATGAAGAGAGAGGGCGAGGGTTGTTTTAATACGTTGATAAAAAAAACATTCATATAATATTACGGTCTTTATCGCTGGCATCAAATAAAATTCTGTATTAATTTAACTGCTTCTATCAGTAATTCATCTTGCTCCTTTGTTAATTTCATAATTTTTAAGTCTTGGGCGCGGCGTCCGTTACGCCTGATGCCCCGAAATGACTGCGTAGGTGGCGTACGACCTATGGATGCGGCGCACGGCGTTCGTGCGCCGCGTCGGGTGTGTGAGAGAGATCACTATAGTGCATTTTCATAGTAAGCATTCGTAGGCCGCGTACAGCGTCACGTCGGACGCGACCTACGGCATTTCTTACAGACCACCGCCTTAGCAGTTTTAAGAGGCGATGGTGTAATTAATACGATGAATAAGCAATATTAAAGATATAAATAATAAACATAAATACATTTTACATAAAAATACTTACAAATACATTTATTAAATATATACACGATACAAATACATGTAATTTTATTTCACTAGGAGACGCTCGCAGCTATTCACGTGGATGTAGTAAACTATGGTTTGACTAGTTAAAATAAATAATACCAAACAACTGATACACATGCTACAGATTACAAATATGGCTAAGTTATCAGACAACTGAGGGTCTAGTATGAGTTTGTACACGATTGTCACGGTGACGATAGACTAGTCGACGGGAACAATTGTCATACATTTTCTAAATGCGCCCCCTAGCGGACTCTATCGATCGCTACTCTCCGTTAGCGCTTTTAGAAAATGTATGGAAATTGTTCCCTCGATTAGGCTATCGTCACCGTGACAATCGTGTGCAAACTCGTACTACACCCTCAGTGGTCTGATTACTTAGCCTTATTTGTAATCGCATAGCATGTGTATCAGTTGTTTGGTATTATTTATTTTAGACCCTTTAATAAACATATTCAAATAACTTTATAATAATAATATTTTTCGAGACTTTTCAGACCTAAAATCTAGTTTAATATGTATTTTTGTTAAATCATTTTAATGTGTTTTGTGCATCTAAATAAATTAAAAAAAGACCTGCAGGCAATTTAGAACAAATACATAAATATTGCCATTAGGTGAGCCAGAATGCAGGCAATTGACGATCTCGTTACCTCAGAAAAGAACGTCTGTGATGAAGGGTAGTGGGATATAACTATATACAGGCGTAGTAGAAGTTTTTGTAAATGTATCACTGCAGGTCGACAGAGGAATACCGCGGTAATTTTAGTGTGTAGGCCCGATCGCCCCTAGAGGAGGGTCATACCTTTACAACGAGCTTCAAATTCGTAGGAAAGGAACCATGAAATGGTAGGGAGTGGTGAATAGCGCACTTAAAAGAACCCAAGCTGCAAGTACGGCGCGCATGTCTCGGGATTCGGTCCATTATAACCTTAAACCATGAGAGGCGGTAGGCAAGGTGTTGCCAATTTCGGTTCAACATCATCAAATCAGCTGATAGACGACCTCTACTGGATATAAGCCTATAAATATTTATCATCAGCCTTTAACAGTATACCTTCTGCTGGATTAGGCTCCTCCTTTGAAAGGAGGAATTGGCCTACTATACCACGCTGGCCAAACGGGTTGGTAGTGCTGTTCTCTGCATAATATGCTCCCTCTGTCGGCTCTTACGACACCCATGGGACGATATGGGATGGTGACATTCCGTATTCTTAATCCGTCACCACATGGACCACTTGAAGTTTGAAATATTTACTTACCAGCATTACTAAACGCAGCCACACATAAGAATATACTATACAAATAAACCTTCATCTTGAATTTATCCAACGTACTTTTGAATCTAGTGAAGTGTGAACAATCAATAAATTATCTAGACGACTTAATGGTTATTTTATACCTGTTAGTTAATTTCTAATTAGTAGAGTGAGTATATTTTTAATTGAGCATATAATTGAGCATATATTTTTGATTTGATTAAATTAGGTAATATTTTTTACTAACAAATAATAGTAATAGATGACTTTCACTTGGTCGATACAGGTTACCAAGAGGATTTTTTTTCACCCATTGCTTATAGTATCATAGTGGAATTTGATGAAAAAATAATACTTGTCCAGCAGCTGATAAATTAAAGTTGTAGAATTAAGCAACAGTGATGAGAGTCAAACTTTGTACTAACATTTAGTGGCCACAAAAACCAAGTAATTGGGACCCAGTAGCGTGCAACGCAGACAACACTGTGTACGAGTCTATTGCTACTATAATGCGTGTTCGTTTGTTACTCTTTCATACAAAAACGGTTAAATAGTTTTCGACAAAAGTTTAGGTAGGTATGTTCTGTAAGCTGCTGACAAATCAGAATAGTATATAGGCAACCTTAAGTCGCTATGAAGGGCACTCGAGGTACTGGCAGAAACTGGAATCAAATATATATGAAAACGAATTGTGCTATTGTGTTCTCGCGTGTTACCCGTGTGCGCCCACACTTTCACTGCACCTTTTACCTGAGTCATACACAAAAGATACGTTCATTTCATTTATCTAACCTCGTAAAGAATTAGACCAAGGTTTACGACGGCTATCTATAATAGCAAAGCCCATCGCTATAAGCACCCCGCTGCGATATTTTAATTTATTATTCCGAACATCATTCCGTGAGACCATTCGTTTTAATGGTCTGTGCCCGTCGACGTAGGTTGTTGGTACAAGCTTGTGCTGCTTTAGTACTAGTGAGTAATTTTTATAGGCTCACGCTTGTCTTCCCGAAGGGGTAGGCAGAGGTGTAAAATTACACCCACATTTCACCATATTATTAATTTGTAGGTGCTACGTAATAGGAAGTGAGGCTTTTGCCTTTGCCCGGTAACTACATGACATGACGGTAACTACACACAAACTCCGTGCTCAGTTCACATCGTGCAAAACTCAGTAACACTTTAGTCCGACCCGCGAATCGAACCCGATCAGCAGACGCATGCGTTATCCAATGGATCACGGTGGCACTAGTTAGTATAAACAATGAAACCGGTGTAGTAGTATGGTGTTCTTATACAGGGACCGATAAATTATTATTATATGCAAGCGAGTTGTTGGTAAGTGTCCCCTTAGAAACAGCACTCCTAAACAAAAAGGCTCATTTAAATACAAAACAAATATTATTTATAAATTTTCTAATAAATGCTACCGCGGGAATTTTATAAAAGCGAAAATTTTGAACAAAACGGGACTAATAGCCGTTGGTAGAAGATCAGAGAGCCGGATAACGACAAGATCTCGCGATAACCGAGGCGCATACTAAGTGACCTATTTATTTAGATAATTAAAAGAGGCACAATTAAAATAATTCATTTTTATTCACCCTTTTTGGCAAAGCTATATATTTTTTTTATGTAGTAGGCGGCAAACGAGCAGACAGATCGCCTGATGGTAAGCGATTGCAGCCCACGGACACAAGCAACACCGTAGGAGTCACAAGCGCGTTGCTGCCCTTTGGGTTGGGTAAAATGATAGGAAGGAGCAGCAATAGCCTAGTGGAGAGTCCGACGGACTGCTACGCAGAGGGTCTCGGGTTCGAATCCACGGCGCGCACCAATGACTTTACGAAGTTATGTGTGTATTAAATTGTTAATTATCGCATGCTAAACGGTGAAGGAAAACATTGTAAAGAAACCTGCATGTCTGAGTATTCTCCATAAGGCCTTACCCTTCTCATAGTGAGAAGAGGCCCGTGCCCAGCAGTGGGATAAATTATATACAAGGCCGATGGTGATGAAAAGGATAGGAGGAGGAGTGGGATTAGGGCGACATTATAGTGGATTGGGCTTCCAGCACTCTCACTCACCGAACGAAACACAACCGTATAGGTACTGTTACTTTATGTCGATAATCTCTGTAATTTGAGAGAAGCTTTGCTTTTAAAACAAGTTACGATAGACTAGTAAAAATACCAAAAACAATGCTGCGAACTCAGGGCGCACACCAGAGATGTTTCGAAGTTATGATAAACATCACTTGCTAACGGTGAGGGAAAACATCGTGAGCCATATCTGAGAGTTCTCCATAATGGTCTAGAAAACTTTTAAAGCCTGCTAACTCGCACATGACCCCCGTGAAGGACTGTAACCTCACCCATCTTATATTCAGAAGATCCGTGCCCAGCCGTGGGACGGTGTATAAAAATGACTTGTGGTGTATTCGCTGTTCTAACGTAGGTTTCAACGCGTTAGGTTAAAATGTTGTTAACATTTTGATTAGTATTGATTGTGAGTCATTTCTTTTGTTAGCATGTTGAGTCTTAGACACTGAAAAACCGCCTTGTACGTGAGCTAAAGATTTGGATACTAAAGTTTCTTATATCCAATGTTTTATTGTCTATTCTATTTTGATGACGTGCGTGCTAAGGTTTCGAGAAGTTTTACTTCAGAAGTCTATCTGTTCGTTTTCAGAAATTTAGTATTCATAAATTTTCTAATACAGCTAAAGAGATGGTTAGATTTCTACTGCGTGTTTGAACTAAAATATATACATATTATATACAGTCGAAAAAACATAAATCATCAACGGTTTATGTTTCAAGCAACTCTTTGAAAAACAAATATTGATCAGGTTAGCCTATTTGTCACTTGCCTCTACTATTTTCACTCGTACGAAAGGTATACATTACATACCAGAGGTTTAAAACACATTAACTATTTACTTAGGATGCTAAAGATAATTTCTTACCATAAAAGTACAGATTTACCAAATATCTCTTCTAAATACGCAACGACTGATACAAGAGGGTATCTAAATCATTGTTCTCAAAGTCATCTATGTGCGTGCGTCAATAACTTAACCACAAGAAATACATAAATGGTATTATATTAAATCGACATCCCGGCAAGTCGGACTCCAGATCAGAATAAAAAGATTTTGAGCACCAATTTGAGCACCCGATCAGCAGTGTTACTTTTTTAAAGTCTTCATAGCGTAGAATATTGGTCTGGAACGACTGTACATAGTACTTGATGAATGACCTGGCTAAGTTGCCGATACATATTGTCCATATAAATGGACACCGAAAATTGTAATAAAAATTACTACGGAAAAGCTGGTAAATTGTAAGCAGATGCTGTCTAAAGTCTGAGAAAGTTTTGGACAATTTTCCAATACTATGGAAGTATGGACATAGGACATAATGTGACCCAAAGACATGTTTCTGAATCTATATGCAGCTTGAATTCACTCAACTGAAAACTATGAATACCAGTGATTTGGGAATGAAATTGCTTTTTGTAGATATAAAGTAAAAAATACATTTTATTTGTACCTAGCACACGCAGAACTCTGAAACGAAAGGTACGTGCAGAATGATAAATGTGGTAATAAATTGCGGTTATTCAGGTCATTATTTCAATTATGCAGTTAGGTATAGGTTGTTCACTTTCAATAATGTTGACATTCAAGTGACTTGTACGCAATGTAACTATCATAAATCGTTTATCATAAATAATCGTTTTTGGCACTGAAAATGTAAGTATAAAAACTCAATACGTACGTATTTAGTCACCTAATGTAATTTAGATAATAAGTACTGTTTTTACTGTATGCACATATTTTTGAGTTGCAATCCAGAATTGGAACATTGTATATTGTATATTTAATTTTACTTTGATTGTTACTTGTCTTGTGCATCTAATAAATAAATAAATAAAGAATTCGTAAATCACGTGGACGTGCTTTTGAGTAAGTTGGGGATGTCGATTAATCACAAAACAAATGAGTGTAATAAATATACTTGATGTCGGCCAAAGCGAAGATGAGCGAAGATAAGCGGTATTGTTTGTATTTATTTATGCTTTGTAGTATCAGTTCCGGTGACAGCTTATTGGAAATTCCATCAGACTGCCATACAGAGGGTATCGGGTTCGAACCATTTGCGCGCACCAAGAACTTTTTCGTGCTATGTGCTGATACTGGTCTAACCTATTAATCTGACTGTCAAAGATATTCATGACAGCTGAGACCGAAGGTTTATCGTGCTCTCCAAGGCCCGGGACGAGAGATAATTTTCAATTCAATACGCACATATCACCGAAAAGTTATTGGTGCGGGCTGTGGTTTCGGAACCGATATCTTCTGCATGGCAGTCTGTTGGTATCTCTACTAAGCTAGTGCTGCACAATTGCGTTGTAAAATCAGTAATAATATTCAACCTTTGAGAACTTAATACCGGTATTTCTCCAATACTCGTAACATAATCTACAGACGTCCAACAGTGCCCGTTCTTTGCCATAAAATGATTACTGTATATGTATATCGTGTTCGGTAAGCAAAGGTAAGATGTCTCAATTTTCTTAGAGGTAAACGGAGAGGCGGAGACAAGGTGAGATACGGCACTGTGAGTTATGGCCATCGCAACTATTAATAAAGATATACGGTTACATGCAGCTGAGACAAGGAACTATGTATATTGGCTTGCTTTGTAGGAAATAGCTGGTATGCACTATTACGTTTTCGTCTCAGCGCCAGCCATCTACGCTTTGAGGAAGAACGGTATTATATTCATACTGTTAATGATCCGCAGCTATGACGGAGCTTTACACGCAGCTGCACATGCAGAGGGTGCAAAAAAAATCCCGAAAGAAGGAAAATATTTAGCGAAATATTTTCATTCTTTTGTGCAATTCCTTTTAAGTGCATCCCTACGCTGTTCAAGAAATATTCATGCCGAATTTCAGCTTCCTATATCCAGTAGTTTCGGCTATTATGTTGTCTTTTAGTCAGACAGTAACGTAAAAATGTTATGTGTACAGTATAGATTGACAGCTCCCGGCTCCATGACAGCTGATAGGAGGTCCCGGGTTCGATTCCTGGGTCGGGCAAAGGTGTTACTGGATTATTCCGCCCTTTATTTAGTGGGACTCTGCCTACCCCTCTGGGGATACAGGCGTGAGTCTATAAATTAAAAAATCACATTTCATTTTAAATTTGTCCAAACATCACAATGTTATTGAAACGCAAAACTGCGGAATTTAAAACACGCACGTTGGCCGTACCATAAATCCCTACTTCGGAATTCAGACGGCAATGCCTAAGGTCACCCAGACGTGTTCACATACATAAATTCAATAGTAACACATCTGTGAACCAAAAAACTTGAGAATGTTCGAAGTCTTCTTATTTAAATCTTCAACGTGTTCTCAGTATATTTGTACGTCCGATTTTTGGAAGCTACTTTTATATGTATTACTTAGTAGTTAGTCAACGTATCGAAGGAATACAGTCTCGCCAAGTTTGTCAAGATAGTTCTTTTTCACCACAGCGAACGCGCAATGGTCACTTGTTCAGATAAGCAAACGTCTATAGCGTTTTACGTTCTTTTTTTAAAGACAACTCCCTCACTAGGAACAAATCCTGTGTCACGGGGGACTTTAGAAACGTATAACCAAAGGACACAGAGCAGGTACACCCAGACTCGGAACTAAAGTCAATAGATCACACAACAAATAAATAAATAAACAAGTGGCGACGCGGCCGCTTTTACCAATACGTCAACGATGTTAAAGTTGCTAAGAACGGTGATGACACCAATTCTAGGAAAATGTAAACGGCGATGATTTACTCGCATTTTTCTCACAAATCCACTTCCCTTTCTCATCTTTATCTTCATTATTCATAGAGAAGGAAGGTCTGGTCTAGCGGTCTAGATATCTAGCGGTCGCACTTACAGAACGATACGCAAGGCCTGAAAAATGGCTACATACTTGGTTAATCTTCTTTTTAAGTAAGTGGTCACTGGTCACTGCTTGTATTGTACGTGGTCGAGCAGAGACTCATTCATACCGAAACCAATGATAACCTATAATTCAGAATTGTAAATCATTCAACTTCTCTTCGTCTTCTTTCTTTCATTTAAGAGCTTAGCTCTTGTCGGTGGAGTAATCGCCATTCCTTTCGGTTTTCTGCCTGTTCTGTGTTTATTGAACTTATTTCATCTAAAATCCTCTTCATCATGAAAGCTTCGGTTAAAAGTATTACTAAATATATTGTATAATTGTAATATTATTAAGGAAAGTGCTCATTTATTTTTATATGAAATGAAGCATCGGACATTACATTTCATTTAGACTTTGTGATTTTTACCAAATTTTTCCTGTTACGTCAATGTTCTTCGAGGGCAGTCTATGGTGAAATGAGGTATTATGAATAAACACGTCTTTCATAATTCCATTTTATTTTTAAAGTTTCCTTATTTTCAACATCATTTGAAATAAGATATTTAATGGATGGATGTAAGTACATAATCGTAAATCAGATTTTAGAGGCTATATAAGTATGAAGTGGTTTTGTTTCTTTATGTTGTCTATTAAATAGAATAAGTTGGGTTTTCTGGTCATTCCGACCAACAATTGTAATAAACAACAAGCCTAGAAATTCCTCGTTTTGGGAAACAGCAAAGAGTGGTCTGATGGTCTGTACGTTTGGATAGGCAAGGCATAACTTGAAGAAGGATGACATGATCAATGCCAATCAAAAAGAGCAGGTGATACGAACTAAACTTCTATGTTGATGTCAATCCAGGTATGACAACCCAACTAAGGGAGCCAGAATCACAATGCAGTTGAGAAACAATCGCAAACGCGTATATGAGATTGAATTGAAACTTGATGAAGTGTCTTTAAAAGTCCTAAAATTACCTCTGTTCCTTATAACCGTAGTTTCATCAAAATCCGTTCAGCAGTTTTTGCGTGCAAAAGTAACTTACATTCACAAATATATCCACCTTCACGCATTTTCGCATTTGTAGCAGTAAGAAAGTAAGACAGTAACGAGAAATGCATTTAGCAACCCTATTGTGATCTAACCAGTCAACTAGTTTTAACTGTCGGATTAACTGAACAGCTGGTGCATTTGTCCATTGATTTTCAATAAGTTGGTCTATTTTAATTAAATTCATTATATCGAAATGAGTTCGTACACAATTGCTTTTAGTTTTCAGCATAAATTCAATATGCAAGGTTCACGCTCCAATGAAATATGGAAACGAGCTTGCTGAAACAAAGGCGAATTCAGCTTTATTTTAAAATAAATTCCTATAATGTACGTTTCGATGATTCTCGGTTTTATTCACAATTTATATTACAATGTGCTCAACTTAGGTTGCTGTTCAATGGGTTCACCATCAAATGATTTCTAGAATCCAAAATAATAGTAATAGCCTAAGAAATAAAATATGGTTAACTGACCACAAGGTAAGCAAAAGTTTGTACTTTTTTTATAGGCTCATGCCTGTATCCCCGAAGGTGATATTACACCTACATTTCATTATGGATTTTATTGGTCCGACGTAAAAGGGGGCGAGCCTATTGCCGTTACCGGGCACATAACCAGACTCCGAGCTGCTCCTAAGAATTTGGAAAAACTCAGTAACACTTTTGTCCCATCCGGGAATCGAACCCGGGACCTCCCGATCAGTAGACGCATACGCTATCCACTAGAGCACGGAGACAGTCTAGTCTAAAACGTTTGTACTAAGGCAATAAATCATACTTATACATACATCATCATACATATACCATTTACTTAAACGGTTATTTACCTAGATACAGATCTTTTAATCATGTTAATCATAAAAACATTTGTCTTGGGTGGAAAATGAACGCAAACTATCGCTAACCACTAGTATCATCAAGAGCCCTATGTACTGTCCCACTGCTGGGCACAGGCCTCTTCTCACTATGATCCACCACGCTGGCCAAGTGCGGGTTGGCAGACTTCACCTGTCTTTCGAGAACATTATGGAGAACTCTCAGACATGCAGGTTTTCTCAAGATGTTTACCTTCACCGATAGGCAAGCGATAATTAACAATTTAATACGAACTTAACTCCGAAAAGTCATTGGTGCGTGCCGTGGATTTCAAACCCGAGACCCGCTGCATAGCAGTCTGTCGGTCTTGCCATTCGGCTATCGCTGCTTTTTACTACCACTAGTGTAGCTTCATATAGTGAAAGCTCAATAAATATTTTTTGTTACTTTTTTATTACTCACAAAGCATTCAAAGCTTTCTTCTATAAGAAAAAAGAAATCAGATCCCTGTTTCGAACCCTAACCTTTGGTCCTTTCCCTTTCATTTGAGAGACAAGATTCGTTAACCACAAGCCAAGGATAAGTCACACACGGTCATATGATCCGAAACTCCAAAACAGGTAATAAAATACTCATAGTACATGCATGAAAACAACATATTTTAATTAAATTACAGCTGGACACAAAACAAAAAAAAATGCAGCGATATCACAAAATTTTGTTCTGAATGGGAATCGAACTTACGACCGCCGGTTTGGCAGTCAGGGTCATCAGGATCACTAACCACTTTGGTAGGTCTGTCCAAATTCTTTTGGTTATTTTCGATGGAGAAATTTGGCTGTAAAATGTATGTTTTTTTTATTATTTATTCATTTGTATGTGTACTTGTGTAGAATATAGAAGTAGGTACTTAGATGTGTTATGCATAACTTTAAGTAATTATATTGAATAAGTTTCCAGTACATTTATTAACAGCGAATTTTGTAACTGAGCACAAACTAATCTCAAACGATTATTTGACTAAAACGATGTTGACATTTCCTTCAGTATATCAAAACTTGATTTGATAACAATTAATTGGAATATATTTTGCAAATTAACAATGAAAATTGCTGATTGACAAGAATGATAAGTTGCGATAGCCTGCGTGGTTTAGTGGATAGCATATACGCTTGCCAATCGAAGGTCCCGGGTTCGATTTCCGAATCGGGCAGAATGTGTTACCTACTGAGTTTTTTCGAATTCTCAGTAGCAGCACGGAGTTTGGTGATATGCCCTATTACGGGAGACTTAAAAGTTCATGGCCTTATGGGATACAGGCGTGAGTATATTAAAAAAATGATAAGTTCACACTTAAGGATACCTAAGTTTGGAAGGTACTGACGCCCTATAACGACTGTCAAAGGCTTAACGTGCTCTCCGAGACACGAGGCAAGCCATATTTAATAATTAAATACGGACATAACTCCGAAAAGTCAGTGGTGCGCGCCGTGGATTGGAACACGATACCCTCTGCATGGCAGTCTGTTGGTATCTCCAACAGGCTATCGCTGCCGTCTAAACTTGTTTAAACTGTGCTGGGTTCAAGACTCCATTATTCCCAGCTAGGGTAGATTCGCGTGACCCCGCAGTTAAGGTTAGTAAGACACCACAACAGTTTTTAGAGAGATCTCTTTTAGGAATCGGTACCTATAATTAATTTAATTCAGTAGTTTATTTAAATATTCGATCGTTCTTGCCGAACATAAGCTTTAAGTGATTACTAAATATTGTTAATTACTATCAACATTTTCGTAAATCGTCTTTTTTATAGAGGGGGACCTCTTCTGCCCGGGGTTTTCTACCGGCTAAGCCACCACTGTGTTCCACTCTTTACGATAAAAACCTCATTTCACTAGTCAACTGATTCATGTCGAAGTAATACACAGCGATACTGTTGCTATTTACCGTTCATTTTTAGAAGTAACTTTTACACAGCCTGAGACAGAACGCAGCTTATTGAACCAACGAAATTTTAAACCGAAAACGTAAGTATTATTGTGGAGCGTCGTCGGTGTTACGAGCCTCATCAAAAATAATTGCTCTAAATTGACCTCTATATTTTCTCGCCAAATAATATATCTAATTATTTTACCCTCATGCTACTATGAATTAATGATTCTGTCCAATGTATAAAATTCATAATAATTTATTCATAGAGGACACAACGTGACATTGACGAAATTCAAAGTCAAGTCGATTATATTACAGGTGCTAGGCTAATGAGCGTGCCCTACTACAGACAAATCATGGCAATAAATGGATGTCTACTCTTTATAAAATCAAAATTTTAACATACAAACCGTAAACTGAGGTCACATTAGTCTTTATGTTTTAATTGTGAAGATATTTGCATTAACACAAGTATATTTTACGCTAACGCACGCAAATTAATGTAAAAGAACAAACTACTACTAGTCGATTGACATTTTAACACTACGTTGCATATCCTTACATCCATGTTTTTATAGTAAAATGAAACTTTATTATCTTGAGTTACTTCCGTTTTCATTTTATATGAGAGTCAGACACGGTGAAGTGATGTACGAACATTTATTAGGTACCATTTACTTGAAAAGTCGAAAATGAGTGGTATTTTTCAACCCATGTAAAACTAGCTTTAGGCATCACATTATAAGTAGGTACAAGAATAATTGGGAATAACCTTAAACTTTTGCAGCTCGTACACATTAGTACTTATCATCCCGTGACCTTATTTAATGACGCGATATAGACACGTTATATAAATGATAGTACTGCAATAATAACTGTTAAGCGAGATCATTTTCAAATGTTTTGATGACCTCAACTCCGCTAATCTATAAACTAGCCAAATGGCATTCGCTTCTGATTTCTACTTTCGCTCAGGCTTGAATTCCGTCTTCGTTGACCACGTGATACATCAAGAGTCTATGTCATCAATCTAAATCATGCAATCAGCGATATCTAATCGAAAGTCATTTGGTTATAGGTCTAGAATCTGGTTGTCAAGTTTCATCTTAAGCCATGTAGTCGACTGAAATAGAAAGTAAGAGGCTCTTGTTCATGATAAGATTTCAAAATCGAAGAAATTGCAAATAATCAAAAACAAAAACCAACTTAGTTTCAGGAATCAAACTTAGCAAAAAATAAGTACGGGTGTCATTCCATTTAAAAAAATAAACAAATTGGTTAGTAAAGGAAGGACTTCAGATGATAATGAAAAAAAAATGCAATCAAATTGTAAACCGCCACCTTTTTCTGAAGTTGGTTGATAAATATAGGTGATATATAATTTTATAACAATTACCTTTCAGCTTGTTTTTCGTGTGAGTGAGTGGCCAACTCTAGTGTCGGACTTTTCATACCGCTCGAAGGCCTCTTACATGGCCTAACGATTTTTATCCTGAGATAAGAAGCTTTACGTGTCCTCCGAAGCACAGCAGCGCTCAGATGTAAATGCCGCACGTGGCGTCCCACACCCATCCAAGTGGCGTCTGGTGCAAGCGTTGCTTAACTTTGCCTATCTATTACGAACGGCAAGCCAAGTCTCGCTACGAGCGCTACACCTTTCAGCGAATTTAACAGATGTATCTCACATCCAAAAGCTTAGAATTTAAACGAAAATGCAAAGTTTCACTTTACACCACCTTTAGTAAATAATTCATTCATTAGTAATTAAACTTTGCTTACAACGTGAACGAATTTCTCAGCACATAAAACAATGGTTCTCAGAGATTTAATAAAAGAGAGCTTTAAAATGCAAGATTTAAATTCAAATTGACATAAGTAAATATAGACAGTACTTTAAATTTAAATCTCTTTAAATTCGTTATGGCTAAACAAGTTTACAAGTTTTAATATTGTTTAAAGTTTTGTGAATAACCAAGTTTATGGTAGTTCAGGCTGTAAAGAAACTGTAATAAAAGCTTATTGTGATTTTACGACACAATGAGGCGTCTTAAACCTCATACAAATTACTTCTTAAGGTACGCACTTTATAAATAATTACCTCGGAGATTTCTTCGAGTGTGTAATAAAACGCTAAAGAGCTTAAAAATCTCGAGATATTTCATAAATTTTATTAAAAAGCAAATTTTTAAGCCCTGTGCTTAAACATTAAAACTGAAAATGTAATTATGATTGAAGCATGCTGACCAATGTGTTGCAGTGACGGCTGAATAGGTAGCTCAACGTTAAAGTCAATATCCTTTATTAACTTAAAGCAAAATGTGACGCTTATGAACGAGAATGCAAATAATAAGTAGCGTGCTCCATCATATGGTATAACGCTTAAGATCAGGTGAGATCATAGCACAACTTATATTATAATATATTATAATAATAAACAATTTAAAAAAGTAGTCGTTTCCAGGGTAGGGACCCTGCAATTGCTAATGCCAATTGTAGTAAAATAGTTATGTTTCAGAAGTGATGAGATAGCGATGAGCATGTGT
Source organism: Euclidia mi (assembly GCA_944739405.2). Lineage (NCBI taxonomy): Eukaryota > Metazoa > Arthropoda > Insecta > Lepidoptera > Erebidae > Euclidia > Euclidia mi. The sequence continues at coordinate 8,285,560 of OX123191.2, read as the reverse complement.
TATATTTCAAAGTGATGATATCACCAAACTCCTAACGAAGTAAATTTTTCTGACTAAGCGCGTTGATTTGAATCAACCCCGGTCTCCCCGTCATAGTGAGATACATTTATTTAAAGCGCCCAGGTCTTTGCCAGTTGCTGCTGGTTCCCAGGCAAAGCTAGTACATATGATACCTCACCTAAACAGGGTTGTTCACAAAAATACTATCCGTAATATGGTCACCTTGTTATCACAAGGAAATATTTTTATATACTAACAGGAAGGAAAACCATTACAAACTTATTATTTTATTTAAGAGAAAACAGTAATCTCTATGGCTTTCTTACATTAACTCAAAACAAATTCAACTTAAAATATACGATACTAACCGCCTTTTTTATCTGGTTAAGTTTAAATATAGTTGTTGTTAATCAGCAGTGGTGTACCTCTCAGTAAAACATATCATCATCTTACTAAAATGCGGACATAAGCAACGTACATTAGAAACACTGCTGACCACCAGATGGCAAGAAAGTCTCATTTTATAATTTTCCAGAAATAACGCAGAACTTTCTGCCTCAAAACCTACACATAAAATACCAAATACCACATAAACCTTTTTAGACACGATAACAGCATTCGAAAAAGGATAAAGTAATAAATCGAACTTTCGTTATAAGTTCGACAGAAACTAAACCTGAAATAAACATTTCATTTTGAGCTACAACGCAATCAAATTAATTCTAAAAATGGACCAATCCAATCTCAACACATTTGTTTACAATAAACATACTTACGACTACTCAATCTCCGATTAAAGTCTCTATGAAGTCAAGCCCTGATAACCTATACAATAAACGGAATAAACATCCATTTCACGTCGACAACTTTTTTCGTAGCCGACTTAAGCTCAGTGTGACTCCAACCGCGGAGGCATGCAGACGTGCCTCTCCGTGCCCCTTAGTGCTTTTTCACGTGTTCCATAGTTACGTGTGCCGACTTATGAACGTTCTATCGGGTATGGTATTTTTCATTTTTGGTACCAGATTTCACCCAGTGTTAAAAAGTGAATGCAAAATGTGGTTATGGATTGAATATGGATAATTGTTTTCGTGGTTTTTCTCACGTTGGTTATGTGGCTTTTAGACAGTGGGTGAAGTCGGGTTAAATAGATAAGTATGTTTGAAAATATTTTATTGAATTTTTGACTGTTTGAATGTGTCATTATTGTGAATAATAATGACATGATTAGTTGATAATATAGAGTAACAACAAAAAATTATTAATGTTTTACGCACTGAAACCTAAGTCAAGTAAACAGAACATAATGCATATAAAAATAACAGGACATATTCAAACAATAGAAAACAACAATATATCGAATATTTTCTTCATATTTCTGAGACAGTTACAATTTCATCCAATGAAGTTAGCTTGTCAAATGCCTCGGTGATTATTTAACTAGATTTCGACCCACGATGTTTTCGGTTGGAGCCGAGAGTTCGGTTAGAGAGAGCGATTTGCATAACATGAAATTACGACATCTTTCTCTAAATAACTCTAGTATCAAATAATTGTACACAGATTTTCGAGAAAATAAATCTACTACCCAAATTCGGAACAACATTCTTGAGAAAATAAATTTAGAGAACCAAGTTCGTAAATAGTAATCGGATTTAAGGAATTGAAGTAAAGGTTTTAAGATTCAACAAATTTATAAGTACTCACGGTTTGTATTGATGTTATGATATTGTAAGATGAACCTAGAATTCTGATGAAATATTAGATACAATGTTATTATTACTGATGTCGACGTATTTCTCTTTTTAAACTGACTTCATAAAGGAGGAGGTTTTCAATTCGACGATATTTTTTAAAACTGCTACCTAGGTGGACTGATTTTGATGATTATTTTTTTATTTACATGCTATGCCGGTAGCTGTCCTTTGATCTCATTTAAATTTGATCCAGACCTGACAAGTCATTTTTGAGTTACCGTTAATAATGCGATATTTTTTTTGTATATTTTGAGGAGCTTTTGAATTCGGTTTATAAACATATTACGTGTTTTGATATTGTTTTCTATATAATTGTACTGAACGTCGTCATTTCAGTGGAATTAATTAATTAATGAATATTTAGAAGAAATAAAAACTTTTATTTCTTTCCTTGTTTTTAGTTTTGGTGGTGATTGAGAAAATGTGGCGATTCAAATATTGTATGCATTTTCTAGTATTATTGAGTAATTGTATTAGAATATTTAAATAATTGCTGTATTTCATGTAATTGATAACACGAACAAATTATTTATTATTCTTCAGATTTTACTAAATATGCTTTGTCTGCATTTTTTGTGAATAAGAACTAATATAAGCGGGTGTCCAAATTAATGCCGCCGTAGGAACGTTGGCACGGTACGCGGCAAAGTTTTTAAGTTTAACCTCAGACCAGTAGTGCAATAAAGTAGGTTTAACTGACAACGAACTACTATGATTTAACCTAAATAGATTTCATGACATAAATTAAAAAAAAAGTTGTCACGATTAAGGTAGATTAAATAACACTAGCTTGAAAACTACTAGAACTGTGGATTGAAATGTAAGAGATACCTGTTAAAAGAATTGAGGAGGAGCAGGCAAGAAACTCACGGAAACTTTTCAATCGCCAAGTTGTTTAAAACTTAAGTTACTTATCTAGTGTATTGCGTTATTTTCTAGTCTATGAAGTGTTCCATCCGTTTGGTTTTATAAAAGATAGTTAGAATTAGGGATTAATCATGGACTACGTAGTAATGGTTTGAAGGATATTATTTCCTTAAAAGCGTCTTTAATATTTAAATAATATAAAGAGATAAAGATAAAGAGAGATCATTTATTTTATGAAACATGTGTGTAGATTACAAGTTACATTGCAAGCATGATGGTCAGTTATGTGAGTGCTACATGTTTCACCGTTTCCGGCATACAAAATTAATACAGAATAGTTTAACAATACTAAACAAAATCTAAAAAAATGTAACAAGATACATACTAAGCATAGGCATAAGTATTAATTGGAGCATGTAAGAATTTAGATAGATACATGATACATAAAAATTAAATTCATCAAAGCAAACAAATTAAAATATAATGCAAAGTAAATGAAATATATATTAGCTAAAATCATACTTATAACAAGCAAGTATGCGTCGCAATACTAACTTAATTCTAAAATTGTTATTATACCTACTTAATAAAGATTAAGAAACACGACAGTAGAATAAATATTTGATAAGGCTAATTTTGTTGCAAGAGCATGTTATTGTTGAGTCATAAGTAAATATGACAGATTTTATACATTCTAATGTTATAGAATTACTATATAACAATTCTTGACGTAGGTATCAAAATATCATAATTTGACACCTGTATTAAATAGCCCATGTCTCCCCATAATGCAAATCTGAATATATATTTGATTGAATAATTAATTTAAAATTCATTAACACAGTATCATATTAATATTATACTGTGTATATGAGTTTAAAATAAATTGTATAAAATACAATTAGTTTAAACAAAAGACTCATTAATAGTCTAGATTAAAATTTTTAGTAATATGAAGTTAGGATTAGTATAATTTAATTGTGAAATAGTGGCAATAGTTAGGAGTCTAAATGGTAACAAATGATGTGTCGCTTTGCTGAGTATTATTTTATATTGTAAAAGAGATAATTAGTTTCAATTAAGATTATTTCATTATGACGGGATCAATTAAAGTGTATTTTGAAGAAGGATATTTCAACGAGTAGTTATTTAAATATTGCATTTATTTATCTTTGAATTTAACTTTGAAGTTAATTAATAATATATGTAGATATAATGTTTCCTAAATTAATAATATACATTAAATTATGTTTTCTTTCTAAAGATTTAAATACTGCCTCCGTGGTCCAGTGGATAGCGTATGCGACTACTGATCGGAGGTCCCGGGTTCGATTCCCGGGTCGGGTAAAAGTGTTACTGGGTTTTTCCAACTTCTCAGTAGCAGCTTTGAGTCTGGTGATGTGCCCGGTAACGGCAATAGGCTCGCCCCCTATTATATGGGACTTAAAAATTCATGGCGAAATGTGGGTGTAATACTATACCTGTGCCTACCCCTTCGGGGATACAGGTGTGAGTTTATATAAAAAAATAAGATTTTAAGATTTGGAGTAGCAGTCGCTTTCCCGTTAAGCAATAGGTTCGTACACGAGACAATACTTTGCTTGATCCTGAAATAAAATTGTTCTTTCAAGGCTCTGTGATCTTGGTATCTACTGGAACTTTGAGAAGTAGCATACGATAGAGAATTTATTATAATAAACAAATATCGTATTTGTATCATTAGGAAATGCTTATCAATTTTACAAAACATTTTTCAGTTTTCTCTATAATATTAACGCTAATCTAGAATTTGTATTTTAGAAGTATATGGTAAGTTACATAAAGTGATATGAATGGCCTTAATTGATCGATATATCAACGTTGATTCTAAAGTACAGAAATTAGAAATATGGAATTTGGATAGTGTGTACCTTTAATGTGATGTGAACGTTCACTAAAGTAGGATTATTTAATATACTCACCTTTCATAAAATAAAAAAGGGGTTTAAACATTCGCTTATTTTGAAGCTGGCTCTATTGCAGCTGGTTTTGATATATATACCTTTTATAATTTGTAGATACATATTCACATGAATATTTATCATTATTTTATTATTGAATGAATAATAATTGAATTAATTGTATTAGTGCAATACATTGAACAATAAAATTATTAATTAATAAATTATGATAGCATTACTATGTTGGTGTAGTAGGTTATAATTTACTTACATAACTCAGAGTGATTGAACTATAATCGTATGAAGCAGTTGGCACTTATTACGTAATACTGTTGCTGTTCCTGTTTATATCAAAGGGTGAAAATAATTGGCAGGTGTAAATTACGAGCTACGCGTGTATGAATAATTTATTAATTGATAGATTAATAATGAAATGTGCCAATTTTAAGTTACATAAAATGTATGCTAGTTTGTGGAGTACTAGTTTTAGTAAAACTAATAGTTTTTTTTTATTTTATTATTGTTGTGAACGTTTTTGAGGATCAGTGGATGAATGAATGGATATATGAATCTTTGTTACTCTTACATGCGAAAGGAAAACATAACGGATTTTGTAACTTAACTTTGCAAACTTAATCCTGCATTGTTATAGAGCTACCTTTTGTCTCGCCAGTTCGACATGGTTGTCATACTGCCTAACCTGCGATTTCACACGCGTCAGGGTTGGTACCCTCCGGCGGGCGAAGTCACGGGCCAAAGATAGTCAATGTTATACAAAGCACATAAATGTGAAATTGATGTCTTGGGCAATTCCCCGTCTACCTGAGAGTGGGAAAGACATTAAAAATTGATGTACCTATTCTAAAATTAGGTGGAAAACATTTGAGCAAAATGTCTAATTAATTCATTCGTAATAAATAATATTCTACATAATATATTCTACAACATACACACATCGCCATCGTCCCAAACTATAACCAGAGCTTCTAAATACTTTGTAATTATATATATGTACTTACATATTTTATACAGGAATACCCAGACCAAAACAAAAATCCATGTTTACGCACACAAAATAATATGTTGTGTCTTGAGCGGGAATCGAGCCCGCGGTCGATGGGCGTGTCTAGAATAAATAAAATGGGACAATGCCTTCAGCAGTTCCTTGCCTTTTCTCGCATATCGTGATAGTATTAAAGTACAAGTCTTATTTTAGCCCAGTGATTCTACAACAGAATTAGTACCATCAACGGTCTGTGATCATTTTAATTTAAAGAGCGAGTATAAATTACAGAGAGAAAATGGCAGGTGTGTTTTCCCGCGCAATTTGTCGATGATTAGAAGGCATACAGCTTGTTTGTTTATGGGTGAATGGTCGTTAACGGGTAATTGTTTATGGTTATAAAGAAAATATCGTGTGTTCTAGGGGTCGTTGACCTTACCTATTCTTTGTCGACAAGATAAGGGTTATTAAATACATACGCTATTCAGGTGCTCATAGCTAAAAGCAGATGGCGTGAAACCTATCGATGTTTGAGGTTAAACGACTTTGTCAGCGTTTGGTTTATATATGGGTAATCGGACACAAAACTTACGAAGTGAAAATATTTGTTTATTCCGCTTTTAGCTTTCGTGACTTGTACAAAAGTAGTTGGTATCTATGTAACGGTTCAATATCGCTTTATTCCTTGGACGTTTTGGCATGGGTCATACGTCGAGGCAAATGTAATGTTTATTACCTATTTTTTTAGTACCCTATTGAAGTGCTGGGCAAAGGCCTCTCCCTTGGATAGCCATGAATCCCTATTCTGTGTGTTTATCTTAATATATATATTTCTTGTGTGCGTGTGTATGTCACTGAACTCCTCCTAAACGACTGGACCGATCTTGATGAAATTTTTTGTCTGTGTTCAAGGGAACTTGAGAATGGTTTAGATTCACAATTTAGTCCACTGGAAAATGTTTTATTACTTAATTTTTTATTTGTAAGTATTTGTGGATTTCGGAATGTTTCACATTGGAACCGACGGACTGCGCTGCTATCGCAGTGTCAAATCTTATAATTTCGTCAAGGAGTACATCGAAACCTTACCTGAATATTAAAACATTAAAAATAAATTCGAATGTATCCGCAAAATTCGGATTGTCGAGTATTTTGTTAAATTCTAATGGTTCTGACAGACAAATCACAGTCGCCATATTGGCCACTCTAGAGAAATGTCACGGATACCGGATAACATTTTGAGTACTACTAAGTCTCAGTACTAAGTAGTTTGTACATGACTATATAACTGCAAAAAGTATTTACACATTGTGTAAATACTTTTTGCAGTTATATAGTATCCGCCCAATAAAGGAGATTTGTATTACCCCGAACATAGATGATATACTATAACTAGAGAACCCCAAATTTACGCAAGCAAAGCCGCGGGCAAAAGCTTGTTCCTCGTTGCCTGTTGCCTCGTTGGTCTCGAGACATAAATGTGCACGTGGGATTGGGAGGTCATGGGTTCGATTCCCGAGTCGGGCAAGTGTGATTGGGTTTTTCCGTTAGGAAATTCTCAGTAGCAGCACGGAGTCTGGTAATGTGCAATAGGCTCACCCCCTATTACTGGGACCTAAAAATTCATGGCGTAATGTGGGTGTAATATAACATTTCTGCCTAATCCTTCGGGGATACAGGCGTGAGACTATAAAAAAAAAAACAGGTATTACTAGTTTTTGTGTAACCCTTATGATTTGGAAACAAAGATAAATCATGTCCTATGTACTTAAAAAAAAAACTTTTGAAATATGACCAGGTTTGTGAAATCCTACGCAGGAAAGGAACCGCGTTGACGACGCCGCGATAACACATAAAGAGACGAGTCAATAGAAGGATTTTTAAAACTTTATATTTAAATGTGAAATACCAAAAAAAATATGCTTTAACCTTAAGCTTCGCTGAACTCCTCGATATCCGGATCTACATCTCGTGTGGTTGTACGTGTTGAAGTCATGGCAAGTATTATCAATTTACCTAATGGAGAATACTAATAAAATCTGTTTTTTTTTCCTGAATTATAGGAACTTGACCATTATAGCATTTCTCGAGATTCAAAGCATCACTTGATTTGCCCCAATTTAAAAAAAAAAATGTTGCAAATCGCATTCAATTTTCGTCTGTAACTTTGCTATTTTTTATTTTACGACTAAATACTACGAGACCGAAGTTGTAGAGAATTTAATTTGCATCTCATCATGTTTTGATTTTTTTCTGTGCGGCCTATAGTTTGCCAGATATACTACTAGAAAACCCATTTGTACCACTCTTTTCAAGATGGCGGCCGCAGGACAATGGCTGCAACCCCACAAACTTGGATTTAACTTTACACTAACGCCCTCTTGGCATCTATGAAATAAAATTGCGTCCTCTGACAAGTGCACGCTAAGCCCAAAAAATGTAACATTTCAATGGATTATAATATGAATTTAGGCACGAGTCGACTTATCTCACATTGCTCAATGTTATAAGTAAAGAATTACGAATGTAATAAGGGGATGAGTACACATAACTCCTTTTTACTTTTTATTTTTTGCTATTTATGACTGGACTCCATTTTGTTATTTGAGATTGACGAAATCAAAATACATTCAATTAACTTATCTCCTTTTTACCGTAAAACTTAGTGATCTACTTTATCCAACTGTGTAATTAGCTCATTTTTTTAATTTTTTACTTATCCCCTTTTACCTTGACACCACAGATATAATGATGTAGGTAGGTATTAAATCAGTCAACGTTTATTTTATCAACTACATCTTTGTAGGTGTTTGATTATAACGTGAAACATTCCCGAATATGTTTTTTTAACATTATCACGACGCATAATTACTATCTCTTATTATATAATTAGTGAGTTACTACTGTATAATTAATTATTCAAACAGATATGTGTGTGACACATTTGAACATAGTGTTTCAGTGTACCATGAAATATTACGATAACAATTATTATAATGTATGTACATAATAATACCTATACTAGATGACCCTTGAATAATAATTTGTAAGTGCTCGGATTTTGTATTGATTTTTTGGTACTGTATGATGTAATCGTCCGTGTGGTGACGGATTAAGAATACGGAATGTCACCACCGCATATCATACGTGGGTGTCGTAAGAGCCGACAGAGGGAGCATATTATGCAGAGAATAGCACTTTAAGAGAAGGAAAACTTGATACAAACCCTGTACCAACCCGTTTGGCCAGCGTGGTATAGTAGGCCAATTCCTCCTTTCAAAGGAGAGGCCTAGTCCAGCAGTGGACTATTAAAGGCTGGTGATGATATATGATGTAATAGTCTAATGGAGATACCAGCAGACTGCCATGCTGAGAGTATTAGTTCGAATCCACGGCGCGCACCACTGATTTTACGGAGATATGTGCGTATTGAATTGTTAATTATCGCTTGCTCCGTGCCTCGGAGAACACGTTAAGCCGTCCTGGCCGATAGTTATAGGGTCAGTACCTCTGTATAAAATGACACAAGTAAACCATGGAATATCGCTACCTATCCCTTTGGGTTGCGGAGGATAGACAGGCAATTGCTCTGTGTAAAAGCTGATATTCAGTCAAACCTGGTTAGAATAGTTAGCGGACTACGGGTTACACCTGGGATAACGCTAGGAGGATGATCGTTAAAGTACGGTATATAAATGTCTTCTTGGATGGCATAGCAGTTATCGGCCCCTTCGCCGCTTAAAATTAAGTTTAGTGTAGTGGTTTCGATCCCCGCATGCGGCATCATAGTGTGATCCACAGGTTGTTTCTAGTCTGGGTTTTATTGTGTCCGTCGGTTATTATTAATTAGATGAGCCTGCGTTTACATCCGCGTTATTCAAGCCTTCTGCTCCGCTCCCGTGGCTCATAGCGTGATGTTTTATAGCCTTCCTCGATATATGGACTATCTAACACTGAAAGAATTTTTAAAATCGGACCAATAGTTCCTGAGATTAGAGCGTTCAACCAAACAAACAAACTCTTCAGCTTTATATATTACACCGCGTGATTTAAGGCTACTGCTCTGCTCCCGTCGCTCATAGCGTGGTGTTATATAGCCTATAGCCTTCCTCGATATATGGACTATCTAGCAATGAAATAATTTTTCAAATCGGACCAGTAGTTCCTGAGATTAGCGCGTTCAACCACAGACAAACAAACAAACAGACTCTTCAGCTTTATAATATCTTAATATATAAAATCCTTGCGTTACTGACTGACTGACAGACACGCTACAGCCGAAACTACTGGTCACAAGAAGATGAAATTTGGCATGTATGTTCCTTGGGGACCGTAGGGGTGCACTAAGACGGGATTACCCGAAATTCCCACGGGATCGGTCAAAATGGGTAAATTAAAAAAAAATGCAGGCGTAGCTGCTGGCGTCCTCTAGTATTAGTATAAGATTAGATTAGATACGCGTGTGTTAATTATTTTTATGAAAGAAAACACGCATGTTAGTCTGACAGGTCGCGTGAAATAAAATGTCTTACTGCTGGGCATGGCCCTCTTCTCATGATGAGAAGGGTAATGCCATGGTTCATAACGTTGGGAGACAGAGTAGACAAATTAGGCCATCTCCAGCTGCCCTGCCCCTCCTCCTGAGTACGCCCATGGACATAATATGTAAGTACGACACCGAGACTAGATCAAAACTGCAAACATGCAAACTGAACAAACATAATTACGATAATTTTCCTTCTAATTTTCGCGTGGGACTGGGATGTCGTTGGTTCGATTCCCGGGTTGGGCAAAGTGTTATTGGGTTTTTCCGTTAAGGAATTCTCAGTAGCAGCACGGAGTCTGGTAATGTGCCCGGTACGGCAATAGGCTCTCCCCCTATTACGTGGGACCTAAAAAAAAATCATGGTGAAATGTGGGTGTAATATTACACCTCTGCCTACCCCTTCGGGAATACAGGCGTGAGTCTATAAATAAAATATTTTTCCTTCAGACATTTATAATACTAGCTTTCGACAGGGTACCAAATGCCTGCTTCCCTTTCAAGCGTCACTTTCTGAAGTTTTTTGGACGTTGTGACATAAACATTCCATTATATCCACTTACATTTAAAATATCGCTAAGCTGAGGGGTCACTGTAAGTTGTCAGTTTGAATACTGAAGCAGTAAATGTAATTACTTCGGTGAGGACAGATAACTGATCGTAACGTTGATTGCGTTGTGGTTGGGCCTTTATTGTAAATGTCGTAGTTCGATAAGAGGTCAATGACCTCAGCACTGGTGCTTGACGATTCGGAGTTTAATCAAAGTCCAAATAAAAATACTACAGTTATAATAAAACACTCATCATGAGAAATTCATTTGAGTGAGATATTCATTGCGATAATTTAAATCGTTTTTATCTCCTGTTCCCCTTCTAAGAATAATACCTATGATGGGAAAGTAGCAGCTGACCAGTTATATTACTTCTGTAGTAGTGATTTAATTGTTCAGTGTATTTACACTGAACAATTAAATCAAAAGTCTTGTCTCTAGGGAGATTTTTATAATAAAAAAGTATAAATTAGATAGATTATGGATGAAAGAAGAAATACGAAAGAAGTATATCGTGTAAGAATTAATGGAGATGTCGGTAGGGGACGCCCAAGATGGACACTAGTACGCCGACCAAATAGGTGACATACTAAAAAAGGGCTAAATTAAAAGTACCCATAACCGGCGAGCATGTATGATGAGGTTGATGAATGTCGAGGAAGCGAAAGAGGTGTGTTTGAACCGGAGCATTTGGCGTTCCATAGTCTCTGCCTACCCCAATGGGAGACAGGCGTGACGATAGATAGATATAAATTAGATCGTAGATGGGCAGTTTTGAATAAAGAACATGGTTTACCATATCCAAAAACCAACACCTACCATAATTACATTAAAACTAAACATTAATTATTGTTTTAATATCCGGCTTTAAAAAGTGCCTTATTCCATACGCTGTTAGAAAATGCGTGAGTTGTAGTTATTTGGTTGGAGCGGCCATTAAAACTAACTGCCTTATGGATGCTCGGAATAATAAATAAAAACAACGCAGCGGGGTGCTACTAGCAGTGACCTTTGTTTTAGGTTAAAGGTGTATAGGGGAATGCAGGCAGATTTTAGAGTCAGAGGCCCAATTCTCGTATTTTTATATGACATTATAGTTTGAATGGACTCAAAAGCGGTATTCTGATAACCTAATGTCATTATCGTATAATTTGAAATAAACAGTTCGTCGTTGACACATATTTTGACACTTGTTTCAATTTACGATCTCGTTACGATTTTATTCAATTATAGAAGAATACGATTTTTGTGACGTAAGTATGACACTGACATTATATCGAAACTGTATTAGGAGAATTCATCATCAGCCTTTAACAGTCCACTGCTGGACTAGGCCTCTCCTTTGAAAGGAGGAATTGGTCTTCTTGACCACGCTGGCCAAACGGGTTGGTATAGGGTTTGTATCAAGTTTTCCTTCTCTCAAAGTGTTGTTCTCTGCATAATATGCTCCCTCTGTCGGCTCTTACCACACCCATGGGATGATATGGGGTGGTGACATTCCGTATTCTTAATCCGTCACCACACGGACTAGGACACGGATTAGAGAATTGGGCACCTGGTATTGACGCATTTCTGCTGGAGATCCGGTTTGATATCAAAATTGATTTCCAGCTTATCCAAAGGTGATTATTTTGGCTTGCAGGATACTTTGGTTGCATATGGTTTGCTGCATATTTCTTTCTATTCTATATTCAGTGCTTTGATATAATATACCTTTTATTAGTGTGCAAAGTATGGAACAGCTATTACAGTTTTCTATCATGTAAAATGATATAACATACTATTATTATGTAAAATTATATAAGAACTACTATTATGCTACTACCGCCAGTTGCGATGGTGCTGTAATGGTCAGCATGGTTGCCTTCCAAGCAGTTGATCCGGGTTCAATTCCCGGCCATCGCACACTTTTTGTAAATCAAAAATTTTAATGTAGAGCTTAATAATTTTATGTTAAAATTATTTCGATAAATATTTAAACGATTTCACAGCCAATAAATATTGTTTTTCTTTGTAATCTCAAATTCTCGTTATTTCATCTGACATCGACACTGTATTTTAAACGAAATGCAATTAGATTTTGTATTTACTCACAATTATGGAAAAGCTAATATTCAGCCAAATCCGGTTAGACTAGTAAGCGGACCCCAGGTTGAAAATTGGGATAACGCTAGGAGGACGATTTACTCACAATTATTGGTATTCTGCTAACTTAATGTTATTTTAGTCTAACACATAGCTTGTCACTTTATTCAATTTACGATCTCTTCGCGATATCATTCAAATATCTGTTAATTTAGGAGAAAATCAAAAAGAAAAAAAAAGAAAAGAAATATTTTATTTGTATCTCCATTACCCTTAAAACTAAACACGTATTATGTCTATATTATAACAGTTCGTTGGTGTAAACAATGACAAACGGATTGGAGTACAAATGGGAACCTGCGTCAGCTACTGTTGCAGATAACTGCAACGCTGGTATTCTCGCAGGACCAAAATAATTTATGGTAGATGGCAATAATAGGATCGCCCCCTATCACATTGGGATCGAAACATAACTGGCAAAATGTGGCTGCCTACCCCTTCGGGGATAAAAGGCGTGAAGTTATGTTATGTTTATGTTTATATTATTACTTAGGTATGACATTGACACTTAATCGAAACTGTATTTTGAACAAATATAAATAACGAGAATTCGCCTTCCGGGCTGATTTTTCTTCTGAAAACCAACTACGTAGCTTCAACTGTGGAAGCTTCCAAAGCTTCTAACGACTATTTATCACTGATCACCAAATACAAAAAGTAACGTGTCTCCTTTAGTACAGCTTTGTTTATATAAAAACGCGGGCATGGCGCCTCATAGCAAAATGTTTATTTTTCCCTCGCTGTACTGGCGCCTTTACTAAGACTTTATTTTCAACATTCTTTGATCGTTTTGAAAATATCATTAACGCTACCATTAGTTAGCTCTTTGTTGCTAAATGAAGAGTGTTGGTAAGGCATAATGTTTAGACGGTAACTTTGAATTGAAGTATGTGCATGAAATGGTTTGTTTTGTAGTAGTGCAAGTAATACAGTCTGATTTTAAGTAGGAAAAATGTAATTAAGTAGGAGAAATGGTTCCCAAGAAGTTTACACGAAAACGAAAACTTGAAACTTATGGGAATAACGCTGTACCTGACAGCGTTATTCCCATATTAATAAGAAAGAATAGACTTTATTCAATTACAGTTAAAGTTTTATTTAGTTACTGTTTTAGTTGATTTAATATGACAGTAGCAGTGGGAGTACAGGTCCTTCGGGACAATGACCTGCGAAAGTACTTGAAGAGATTTATATTTAGTAACTGGTTTAAAGTCAGTGAATCGCTTTCGGTGCGATCTTAGATCAATTTCTAGAAGTTTCTGCCCGGCTAGAAACGTAGAATCTTTCTTCGGGAAAGAACTACTGATACCTACAGCTAACAATCTCTTCTCCTGCCTGCCTGGGGCCCATGTTACTTGGGGTCGGCGCAGAATTTCTTTCTCTGCCATTCTCTTCTATCAGACGTCATCTGATTCTTTACACCCTTTTCTTTCATGTCATCCTTCACACAATCCATTCTTCTTGTTTTGGTCTTCCTCTTGCCTTGTATCCCTCAACTCTAAAACTAATATGTTATCAGTAGTTTGTATAAATTTTGTTATTAGAAATAATAATGTTTGTTGCTGTACTATCCACAAACAGTGCACCTGTTTGTGAATGTGGAGTGGTGTTTGCTTATAATTGGATGTAACTGTTACTTTAGAACTTAAGATGTTTTAAATATGTGCTTGTATTACTGTTACATTTGTTAGCAAACCAAAAATAAATAAATAAACTCTTTTGTATATTTAATATTATATAAAATGCCACGCGGTCACCCATCTAGGTAATGAACTCTGTAATCCTTAACTTGCCTAAGAAAGTTAGCCCTAAGGAAATTAGGTTTATGATTATTGTTTAGCGAGCATCTAGCGAGGAGAATTTCTACAGTTTGTAGCGCTCTAAAGTCTACGATCTAAGACTTAACTGCTGTGACCGAGCCAAATATGTTTGACTTCGTACCGTCAACAGCAATTTAAACTACGCATATCTATCTAACAGTTGCCTACCAACCTATTCTCCCAAAGACTGTGGGACGCGCCGCTTTGTAACATAGTAAGAAAAAATCTTTTGGATACTTCTTTAAATGTTGCAGAGCGTGCTCGCTTACTGGCTGTGGGAGAATGGGAATCCGGTCTATGGCTTCAGGCACTACCTTCGTCCAACACTGGAACCATGTTGGACAATGAGACATTCCGTATTGCCATTTGTCTTCGTTTAGGTGCTCCGTGTGTTTCTCCGCATCGATGTCATTGTGGAGAAGACGTCGATAGCCTCGGGCACCATGGGCTATCTTGCAGCAGAAGCGCTGGTAGAATTCCTCGTCATGCCCATCTGAATGATATAATCCGTCGTGCTCTTGTCGCGTCTGGCGTACCAGCTGTACTTGAACCAAATGGTTTGGTACGCGACGACGGTAAGAGACCTGATGGTATGTCATTGTTGCCTTGGAACATGGGTAGGCCTTTGGTGTGGGACGCAACCTGCGTAGACACCCTCGCGCCATCACACGTTCCAAGCACGGGAGGGCATGCTGGCGCTGCTGCTGCAACTGCGGAAACCCTCAAACGGCGCAAATACAGTAATTTTGTAAGTAATTACGTGTTTGAGCCGTTTGGGGTGGAAACGCTAGGCTCATGGGGTCCGAGCGCTCGTTCTCTATTCCGGGAAATTTCGAAACGGTTAATCGACGTCTCACGTGACCAGAAGGCTAGTTTATTCTTTGCTCAGAGAATCAGCATTGCCATCCAGCGTGGCAATGCTGCCAGCCTTCTGGGCACGTTACCCGATGACATTGATACGGAGGCATTTTACGACGCCTAAACCATGTAAATATTTTCAGTTTCTAAATTTGTTTTTAAGGGTTTTGTATTAGATTAGATTACATTAAGCTTCACTTATATTATATGCTACTTATAAAAATTATGTTACTTAATACAAAATTAAATAAAGTTGTATAAGTAAAAAAAAAAAAATGTTACAGATTGTTTATGTGGTAGTCTTGTAAGATGGCAGACAATTTGATTAAAAAAATCGGCCAAGTGCGTGTCGGGCCACGGACAATGATATTCTATTTTATTCTATATTCTACAACATACACACATCACCATCTAGTCCCAAGCTAAGCAGAGCTAGTGTTATGGGTACTAGATAATGGATAAACATACATATATACTTTTTTTGTAGCAGTCGCACACTCCCGCTGCGCCAGCCGGTCAACATATGCGCCAAATTAGACGATTACGACATAAAGTGTAGTAGAATACCAATTGTGAGTTATTTAAAATCAAATCGCATTTTGTTCGAAATTCAGTATCGGTCTGTCAAAATACTAGTCGGCCTTCAGATTACATGACCTTGCGCACGTACGTAACCTTAAGTACGTAACACACAACTATTTGAAACATTTTGGCTTCAAATAATAGGTACGTTTTATAAATACGTTGTTAATTATTGCTTGCTTAACGGTGAAAGTAAACATCATGAGGAAACATACACATCTTATAGGTCT
This sequence comes from Euclidia mi, assembly GCA_944739405.2. Classification (NCBI taxonomy): domain Eukaryota; kingdom Metazoa; phylum Arthropoda; class Insecta; order Lepidoptera; family Erebidae; genus Euclidia; species Euclidia mi. The sequence goes on along the minus strand of OX123191.2, from coordinate 8,269,264 downwards.
TCATAAAGTTCTAGTAAAGTCGTGAAGTTTGTCAACCCGCAATTGGCGAGCGTGGTGGTAGCTTAACTCTTCACTGAGTGAGAAGAGGCTAGCACTCAAGAGTGGGAAAGTTTATATACGGGATTGATAATAATCGATTTTAAACTTTCGCGATTTGTATACATCATACAATATTATTTAGCGGGTCTTAGTCGAATACGCCGTTCTATTGAAGAATTGCTTGGAGGGTAACTACTTCATATATCGTAAACAACATTACCTCCAGATCGACGGAGTGGGTAGCCCTGTAGCACCGGTAATGGCCAATATCTGGATGGAACATTTCGAAGAATCCATAGACATGCAGGCTTCAAATGTAAAGCTATGGAAGAGATATGTCGACGATGTATTCTGCATCATGAAGGGCAACTAGCAAGATATAGAACGATTCGCAGACAAATTGAACTCCATACATCCGAACATCCGGTTTACATTTGAAATGGAGGTAGACGGATCGCTACCCTTTCTCGACGTTAAAGTGACGGTAAGAGCTAATGGTACACTTGGACACACTGTATATAGAAAACCGACACACACCGACAGGTATCTCAACACCTGCTCGCATCATCACCCGCAACATTTGGAATCCGTAGCGACCTCGTTAGTGAACAGAGCCTATGACCTCTGTGACCCTGAACACTTAAACAGTGAATTGTCACATGTTCAGGAGGTACTAAGGTGCAACGGATACAAAAAGGAGATACCCCGTCGGAAGAAAAAGGACCGCAAACCATAAGCAGAGTGCCGGCTTACATACCTTATATCAAGGGAGTGACGGACAAAGTTGGAACAGTACTACAGAAATACTCCATCAAGACTGTATATAGTCCCCTCTCCAAGGTAGCACGCAATCTGCGTACCTCAAAGGACGTAATTCCTCTACAAACACCAGGCATCTACAAGGTCGATTGCAGTTGTGGTAGTTCCTATATCGGACAGACCAAACAAACGATCGCTGAAAGGGTCAAAGAACATATCACAGCTGTCAAAAATCGACAAATTAATAAATCTGCCATAGCTGAGCATTTGCTGGAATCTGGACCAAACCACTGGATAGAATTACATCAACCACTAGTCTTATCCACCGATCGCCACTATTACTCCAGGATAGTACGTGAAGCGGTTGAAATCAAAAACATAGAAATTTCAACCGGGAGGACGGATACAGACTATCGAACACTTGGAACACAGTTATCAACAAATGCAAACAACGCCGCAGTAACACAACTCATCAGTGTGTAGACGTCATAAGTGTAGTGTGTCGAAGTACCGACAGTGCGGATAGAACTAAAAATATCAAAAATACAAAACAAGTGAGGGTAGCTGCCGAAACCAACGCTTCACAAGGACGGCGCTGAGCTGACATGAGTCCCTCCGCGACCACAACCGTTGCAAGCCGGTAGAAACGTAGGAGAATAACAGAGGTATTTATGCCTTGAAATAAATACATTATCAGGATTGATATTAATTATGTGTAATCATAATGATTATTCCGATTTCTAAGCCCATTTAATTAGAACAGCATAAATAACGTTAAAATAAAAAAAAACACAGACTGTTTATAAACAGTCTGTGTTTTTTTTTCAAGAGATTCAAGGTTTGATATGTTATAACATATCAAACCTTGAATCTCTACGATGGGGTTAGGTCTGATTTTTTTTTAGATGATGGTACGGAACCCTTCGTGCGCGAGTCCGACTCGCAATTGCCCAATTTTTTAAGATCCCTTTATTAGCTTAGTATGATACGTATCTATCATATATGTTAGGTATCTATAGTGCGTAAAGAAATCTTTGAACGTGTTTTTACGTCTAAAACTTGAAGTTGAAGTTTTAAAACGTTGGTTTGAAATGAAACTTCGAACACTTATCTACAAAAACATGAGACAAAAAATGTATTGAAAAAAGAAAGAACACTCCTTTTTATAATTAAATTACTTTAAAAAATTTATAAAGCATGTTTTTTTGGTTTTTGAAACAATTATTTATTTAGAAAACCGTTTACCTTGAGGTACATAACAGTACGGAGTCCTTCACGAGATTGCCTCTAAGTCTTCCCCCTCGTCAATAATATTACACACGTAACCATGCCGCTAATTTAACGTGTAGGCTTTACTTAATTAAATCTCGTAGGATGTCGATATACTGGCCTAATTGGACCGCTTGAACTTTCGCATTGGCCCGTGAAATGGTGTAATTACGTACTAGTTTAATTTTAAACTAGTTCTCCTTAACCCACGGTGAGTAATTAATTGCTTATTCTTGAGAGGAAGGATTCTATTTTCGTGAAGAAAACTTAGATGCAAGATACGGTTCGTAGAATTGTCGAGAGTGTTGATAAAGATATGTCGTATACTGCGCTTTTTGTTCTTTTTTATAGGTTGCAAGCATAAATAATAAGCCCTAGATTGGTAAGCTGCCAAATTAGACACAGAAAATGAAAGTACTATGCAGTGGGCAGGGTACATAGCCAGCAGAACCGATAGCCGTTGGAACGGAAAGGTTCTGGAGTGGCGGCCACGCTTCGAACGTCGCAGCATAGGTAGGCCTCCCACAAGGTGGACTGACGATCTTGTCGGTATTACGGGCAGAAAAGAATGCGGGTGGCTCAAGATCGCTCAAGATGCGGTTTATGTGGAGATCTATGTCAAGCAGTGGAGGTTTATTTGCTGATACGTGATGAATGACCGCGTGTAGGAGCTAAATTGACTGGCTAGGTATTCCTTAAACGTGGAAAATTGTAAGGGAATCTCTATTCATCTATTCTAAACGACACTCCGGTCTCCCATTGGGGTAGGCAGAGACAAGGGAATTCCAAATGCTTCGGATCAAACATACCTACGGATACGGATGGCTACCTCGACATTCTTAAACCTCGTCATGCATGCTCATCGGTTATGGGTACTTTTGATTTCGCCCTTCAGCAGTACGTCACCAATTTGGTCGGCGTAAGTCCTTTTTGTACCGACAACTCCATTCATTCTTACTCGATACATTTCTTTCGTTAATTTTGTTATATCCATCCGTTCCAAATGTCCAAACCATCGCAAGATACCTTTCTCAACCTTTGTCACTACGTCTTCTTTCAAACCACACCTTTCTTGTAAGGGAGTCATTACTAGATATTGACAAATTCATCTCATTCCTCATAAACGGTTATCCAAAGGCTATTATACTTCTTTGTCAGTGGTTGTAGCAATATTTATCAGGTGGGCATCGCTGCGTCGACTAATATGACATCAACATAATGGAAGCATGTCACTGTATTGAATCATAAACAAAGTTTATTATATCCTAGTAAAACTAAGTCGTTAAACCGTGATCTACACACTATGGTGCCGCTTGATGCATTTATGATGACAACGGCTATTAATTTAGAAATGATAGACTAGAGATCATGATATCATGATATTATCATAATATTATGCAGGCAGTGTAACAGCACTGCTCCAACCCAGCGATTAACTAATCATTTATGTTTCGCCATTAAATTGTATGTAGTATAATATATTTTATAAAGTCAATATAAAATGTCAAAGACGGGTTATCAGCGAGCTTGCCAATAGCTAACAACTTTGATAAAGCGCCGTGCTGTAGCCACGCCGTTATGGTACCGGTACAGTGTACTAAGACCTTAAGTCTTTTAAATTCATCGCGCTGATGGGAGTTCAATGACTTCAGTAATTCGAGAACCGACGACAAATTACGAATATTAGAAATAACTTGTCAGGTAACTTTTATCATAATGCTTACTCCGAAATTATGCTGAGAATTAATTACTGAAAAGTCCATGATACTTTTTTATGATGAAATATTATCGTTTAGCCTAATACATAAATCACTAATCTAGAGGAGCTCCTCGAGACTAGTGCTACGCCTAGAATATCATGTATACCGTGTATACGTCACTATTGAGTATTGGAAACAAAGTTTATTTTCCACTTTACTAAATTGTTTCTGTACTAGCTCGAGTTTGCAATCGATTAAGGGATTTCCATATTGTGCACACTGCATCGGACAAGAGAGAAAACGGAGATTGTTTACAAAGGAGCTTTGGGTGCGGTATTCCAGTGGAGAGACTAAAAAATGAAAACTTAAAAATTGCAACAAAAATCTTAACAAGGTATTTAGTTTCTTTTTTAAAAAAAGAGAACCGCCTTCAAAAAATCGACCCACTGAAAAGTACGAAATAATTTTTACATACGCCACCCCTAATCCTCTCAAATTTCCTTTCGAATTTCTCCCAAAAACTATTTACTAAATTAAACTAAATACTTAGTTTTTGAAGTCGGTGCCAAACCAAATCCCTCTAAAAGCCTATTGTTTAGCATCATCCTTTCCAAACCAGCGCATTTAATCTACACAGCCCAAAATAGCTAAGAAGTATAATTATTTTATAAATAAGTATTTATTTCATACTTTTTATATATTTTATATATTTGTTGCTTTTAAGAGTATACAGGTAGATTATTTTAAATTTTATTTGTTCAGATATTTTTTTGAGGCTTTATTGATTTGATACATTCGTCGTTTTATTTTCTCTGTTTACCAGTATTCCTTTTTGTTTATGTTGGTTTGGCACCGACTTCAAAAACTAAGTATTTAGTTTAATTTAGTAAATAGTTTTTGGGAGAAATTCGAAAGGAAATTTGAGAGGATTGTAGCGTATGTAAAAATTATTTCGTACTTTTCAGTGGGTCGATTTTTTGAAGGCGGTTCTCTTTTTTTTAAAAAGAAACTAAATACCTTGTTAAGATTTTTGTCGCAATTTTTAAGTTTTCATTTTCGTTTTGTTTTTTTTTCTTTTTATTTTTATTTCATACTTTTTAGTGTTAGGTACTCCATTTACTTTAAGTTTTGGGCTAATTAATAGTTTATTTATAGTTAGATTCTTCAATTATATTAGTAATAAGTTTTCTGCTAGTATCAGTCTGTAATTATGACTTTAACATAGGTACCTTCTTTTATTCTGTGCGCCTATGGGCTTAGGCTTGATGCTGCAAGAGAGAGATGAGTCTAGGGAATCGGCTACATACGGAAGGACGACCTCCGCAAAGGCTGCTCCGGCTGATCCAAACAAATGCGGTGGACTTGTACATACTATTGAATTGGCTGTGAGCTCTCGTATTATGCTCCGCAGAAATATGCCAATAACGGATGGCTTAGCGAACTGGGCAATGGGTGTTCCTAAAGGAATTAAATGGCCGACACTAAGAAGGGATCAACTTGAGCCAGCTGAACTGCATGATGCCATTTTGATATTATTTGATGATCCATCAATAGCATTGCATCTTAAATATGATGATGGATACATTTCCATAGCTCCAGTGACAGCGACCTATCAAGGCAATCGCGGTTATGGTGATATCTAGAGACGGATGGTGCCAGTCATATTGAGTTGGGCTGTGACGATACACAAAGTTGCAAGGATGTACACTTAGTTCCGCAGTAATCGACCTAGGGCCTAATATCTTTAAAACACACAGACACGTACACATACTAACCCGTCCCACGGCCGCGCGAATTTATTGCACATGCACTTTAATGTCAATGCAATTTACGTGATTCGCGAGTTCAAGGTCATACACCTATTTGAACCATAATTTAGATATGTAAATAATAATTATATGTTATGAAATGCACATCATTGTAATGGTAATATCATACTCTTGCTACCGTTTATCCAAAAAAGTTAAAAAGTACGTACATTTCCAAATAACGACGATATAATTTGCACAGTCGATGTTTTTTGGCGCCAAAATCGACAGCGCGCCATCAAATAAAACATCAATAAAGTCACACTGTTAACACAAACACTTGAATAAACATCACTACAATACACTAGGATAACGTATCATTCATATCAGTATATTTTCATTTGCACTAGACACCATAAAACTAACTAATTACGCGATTTTTGACACTTATCACTTTATTTGCATATAAACAATGGCGCCATCGTTGCCGACGGCTCGCGCGAATCCGCGATACTAACCTACCCGGACACCCGCGCCAATGACGTCACAATCTAGTGATTGACAAAATCAAAATAGTATCGATAAAGCAATGTAAATAAATATTTCGTTATGAATTATGTGTTTAGTAAAATTTTGAGTTTACAATACTTGATATTCTGATTTAGAGTATTTACATACCAATAAAAGTAATTATAATCTCTATAGTACACAAAAAAATCGCTTTTCGGTCGTTATAGGTACAGAGTTAAAATTTTCACTGAACGTATGTTTTATTGCCATTGGCTTTCGTGGCGTAGGTCATGCTCGTAAATGCTCGGTGAGGTTAACTGTTCGCTTACCAATATCTTTGTAGGCCCAAAGGCTACGTGCTTTCACTTATTACGATTTCTTGCTGATATTTTATATACGATGATATTTATCATTTCAATTTCTCTTAGTATGCAACTATGGTTATACGACGTTAAACCGACCGTCATGTATACGAAGATGCCCTATGAAACGCCATTGGCAGGTATACCTGTCAGCGATAACCGACAGGGCTATCGTCGGTGAGGCCGTGACCTGGGTGGGTTGCCGCCTACTGATATTTTGGACTCGTTGGTCTCTAGCTGATTAACAAATAAGTAAAGACCATGGGTGTAATATTACACCTCTGCCTACCCCTTCGGGGATACATGCGTGAGTATATAAAATAAAAATAAATAAAGAAAATATATAAAGACCACGGTTCGGGTTATCATTTAATCGTGTTACCTGTTAAGCTAGTTGAAGGTCTTCTATAGGGCTTATACCAGTTTGGCTCGAGTACCTGGCTGAATAATTTTAGAATAATACTAAGAAATAGTATATCTGGTTCTTTTTAAAGCCATTAGTTAATGGCTAAACCATACAATTATCTATACATGCACGCTATAAAACCTACCTGTAAATATTTTCTTCCAAAACATCAGTGGGTCATAGTTTAGTGATAGTCCTTACGGCCCGGTCACGGCCTACAGCGGCGGGTGCTGAGTGCTGGTGAGCGTTTTCGATGTACATGTCGCGTTTGATGTGACCCGGCGCGCGGCCGCATCAGAGTGAATGCGCCGCCATGTACATCGCCCCTGCCGCGCCGCTCGCCGCTTAGACCGATCTCGTGACCAGGCCCTTAGACTACTATTTATTATAGCTCTTTGAGTTATGATAGCCTTCATATATTTGGATGCATGATTTATGCACGAGTTCGAAAGCTGACCTAGTCACAAGTAAAAATGAAACAGTTGGGCGAAAATGTAATAAAACAATATACGTATGTACATTTTTGTTTATTTTAAATTACTTTTTAAAATAATTTATTTATAAAGTATACTTTATATAAATGGCAATCCTCCTGTTGGCATAATATTTTAAGGCATAATTTCATTTGGCATAAAGTTCTCGCCTGAATTTTATAAGCACACTAAGACTTCGGCATAATACCGTTTTGACATAATGAAAAGTTAAGTATATATCTATAATTTGGTCTAATGTATGTCCTCGTAATATTTTTGAAGCATATTATTTATTCGCCTAATAATCACGAATCATAAATATAAAAGAGACAGAGTATCATATGAGCTCGACAAATGGAAGTGTGAATGATGCTTGTGCGAGAAAATCGGACTGCGACTCACCATAGTTCGAATGAACGCTTGTGCGTCACACCAAAGTTCGACATTAGGTTATGTTAGGTTTTCTTGTAATGCTGCACCTAAAGATAGGAGCACTGCGAAGCAGAGCTCCGTCAACTTGCTTGTCAACTTTATGAATAATTATTGAAATGCATTTACTAAACCATATTTAAGTTTAGCATAACGGTATGTTATGCTAAAATTCAGAGCTCTGTCAAGTTGCTTGCCAAGTTTATGAATATAATTATTTTATTTTTAATATGTACATAATTATATATACATAGACAATTGAATAAAAATAAATAATCTTGTCCATTCGACGAATCCATCTGTCACCCGTAGAATGGACCAGAATGTATCGTATAGACAAACAGTACTGTCACCCATAACAGTACAGTCAACCTAAAATATGATAGAGTTATTGACTTGTTACTTGTACGTAATTTGGTATAACTTCAAAGTTATTTGCTCAAAAACAAATATTTTTTGTTTCTAGAAGCTTACAAGTGACTCTGTAGGTACGTAAAGACATTCAATGAAAACGTTTATACCTTGAGTACAATTTAAAAATTAGAGAGACATTTCACCAAAGATAATAATAATATAATCAAAATGATTTTTTCTAAAAAAGTCTATATCTTAGAAGCATGTTGAAAAAGCTATGGATGACGAACTATAATTGACATTTAGGAAACAGTGCTGATCATTCCTTGCATCATCTTCCATGGCCAATAAAAATTCTCACTCATCACGGCGTCTCTTTCGCCCACGTTCTTCTTGTGTCTGCAACTCTTCGAGTGTGTGCCAGTCTATCCAACAATTGCCAAGACACAAGAAGACGTCGCAAGGAACACAGCGGAAATGAGAATTTTTATTGGTTTTCGTCCTCGCATAACATACACGACATCTCCTTTTATTCTTGCCCCCGGGATGGTACGACGGGTCGTGAACAATATCACGCCTCAGCCTCGTAAGCTCCCCAACACGTTGCTGAACCCCTTTTTGAGAAGACTGATGTCTCTCAATCAGAGATTCAGCAAGTGCATAGCGGAACTCACGATGCGTCATCGGCAATTGTCCACGTCGTTCCCGAGAGCACACATACATTATCATACTATTTAAAATACTTACATTCATCAATCGTTTAAACAATTTCATATACCATTTCACTCCCCTCTTGCGCTCTAACAAACACATGGAGAGTTTTTGAACTTTTAGATCAATTCCCCCCATGTATTTATTGTAATCTCTTACACACACAGGCTTAACAACTCTCTTACCAGCCCCCGATCCGACGTAAGTGTCCGCATTGTGGTAAGTGGATATTATACTCACCAATCTGGAGTCCTTCCACGACACGATTGAAACATCTCCAGAATGGCGAGATACAATAGTCCCCTTCGGCACGTTTGCGGGCAATTTCGCGATCTCATTGGGCATATACCGACGATTCGTACGAAGAGTCCCTAAGCAATCAAAGCCTAAACTCTTGAGGTATCGTGCCAACGATGGACAATTGTAAAAATTATCCATCGTGACACAACGGCCCCGATGTTCTAGGCCTTGCAATAGCTCAAGGACCGTCTTCGTACTCTTCAGTCCCAGATCAGCACTGATTTGCGTATCTGATAAAACCTCATCTGTCTTACCTGTATAAATTTGGAACCGAGCCATATAGCCGGTGTCTGACTCACACAGCTCATAAGATTTAATGCCGAATCGCGCTGCCTTGGATCTAATTGTCTGCACCCAAGACAGGCGACCCTTGAAAAGTGTGAGCGATTCGTCGATTGACAGATGAGGTTTTAGCTGATACAGCGAATCAAATTTGTTTCCTAAATGCGCAATTATAGGGGCCAATTTATGAAGTCTTCGCGACAACACTTTTATTGAACCTATTGCCCCATCCCAAGGCATATCCCGACCTGGGTCAGAATTGTCCACGAAATGGAGAAATTTGTTCAACAAAATGTAACAATTATAGGACATCAGGGTCCTAAATACTGGCATACCTAGGACACCTTTCTTCCAATACTCGTCCTGTGATGTACGCGAATCGATGGCCATAAATTGAAATATAGCAAAGAGAACCATGATGTCGTCTGCATTAGTGGGCTCCCACCTATGCAAACGAGAAGATCGTGCCAAGGTTCCCTTTGCTTTCAATTCTGCGATCGTCTGTTGGGCATATCGATTTGTTTCACTGACGATGCAGTCTATGATGTCTTTGTCCCAGATGTCGACAAAGGCATCATAAGCCGAATCGTAGGCTTTGAGTGGTCCAGGAGTAGGTCCTGAAAATTGTTCAGGAACCCCTCTGAACGACTCAAAGTCTTCGCGCCATGTGAAATTTGGCGACATGCTCAAGAGACGATCGGCTTCGTCATCCATACCTATTCCAACAGCTTCTACGATATTCCTGACCGGCGCATCCAGGACTGCGTCTTCAGGGATATCCCTAGGTGCAGCGGCTTCGATAGTTGACTGTTCGAACTCGTCGTCCCAGTCACTATCGAAGCCACTGCCATCGCTGTCATAATCCGGCCAGTTGGGCGACGGAAATGCTCCCGATGTCGACGGGCCCTGAAGAGCCGGCTCGGTGATCTCAGGTACCCAGCGGGTAATGTGGTCCCAGTCCCTCTGCAGCACGTCTTCAATCTCACCCTCAGGGATGTCCAGTGCCTCAATGCGCTCCACCACGTTATCACTAGAACAAATATAAATAGTATGAAATAAAATCTAACTTTCGAGTCATATACACAGCGCCATTCAGTTCCAAATTCCATAAATTTCTTTGCAGAAGAATTGTCAGTAATTAGCAACATTACATGTTTGCTCTATACAAATTCATAACTTTGTAGGACTGCCTACAAACTTATGAATTTGTAGGATCACTAGGCAGTTATCCAACAAATTATATATTTACATACACTGTATCGAGACTGTTCATTATGATGTACAGTCACATGCTAAAACACTAGACCACCGTGACAGGCAAGACAGACAACATAATTATAATATTATAAATTGCAAATAGCTTTTGGACCAGCATCAACAGCTAGGAAAATAAAAAGAACCTCTTACCGAATCAGCTCGGGTGATTTTCTTAGACTGCCACCAGGCCTCTTATGCAACATTATTTTGCTCCCTGCATGGAGAGAGCCCCCTGGTCTGCGGTCGACCGTGATTGCTCGGACTTGCCTACAAAAAAATACAAAATTACTAAATCATCAAGTGCATTGAAAAATAAAAGAAAAACATATGATTGAATTTACCGGGTAGGTGACAATTCCGCCTCCCTCATCTCGGACCCGGCAAGAGCGCCGAGCAAAATGGCCCTCCGAGCTGCTGGCTGCTGGACGTGTCGGTGCTGGCTCGATGGCGTTACGGAGCGCGACCGACTCCCTGAGCTTGTAGGTCGAAGACGGGCAAGGCTAAAAAATATTTTACATATGTAACTAAGAACGTCCCCTTTTTGTCACTACAAGACTTTTTTTTCCTATAACGTAATGCCCATATAATATGCCCATGCTTATTGAAGGATGTGGTCCGTGAAGCGGAGTTACCTACGTTTTTGTAGAAAATAAAACGAAATGAGCCGATATCGTCATTAACTTATTGCCAATTTAGTAGTGACAAAATTAATTACCTAATATGCATTATACATACAAAATAAAAAAATCTATGAGAATTATTATTACAACAAAAATCCCTGTCGAACTTCCTTTCACCTTACTTCCTTACTCACCAAAAGATTTATCGTAAATTTTATCGATATTCGATTGACAAGCGTCCCGTCCCTACACGACGACGTAGGCGACTGTACGTACTTACTTTGTAAATCATTTTGACATGGCGGCAACAGAATAATTTCAATACCTAGTATGATTTGAATTACAATTGTGGTGAAACTAAACCAAAATGTATGAAACTAATTTATACATATTGTTCTGTAATATATTTTCTAAGAACTTATCTATATAAATCCAAGAAATAAACAATATTTACTGAATATATAGCTTATATGATCGATGATGTTTGTTAGAATTCATTACTTCAAAAGTTTGAAACGAATTTCTGTAACATAATTCTTACACTACACGTGAAATACACCTTACACATACACTATAGTTATTTGTAAGTAATTATTTGATAACATTTCACAAGAATACTCACCGAGCTCTCCTGTTATTCATTTTTTCGTCGACACAAAAACTCACAGACGCACGAAAAAAATGTCGGTTGATACTGAAGTGCAACGCTCGAATATTTTATTTTTCTTAGACACCAAAATGAGTTTATATCGTTCAAAAACGCAAAAAAGACACAGATTATATATTGAATGAATATATTAAAAGGATTTGATGTTCAGTAATGGAACTTTTTGGTATTTTTTTCGCGACCAATCACAAAGAGGTTTGCATGACTTCACGGTAGGGGTCATGGACGCGCGACGCATACGTTTTACTTGACACCACCGTAGGAGTCATGGACGTTTCAAAAGCTTATACACATACGCGCGTGCGCGCACACACACCTACACACGTACAAACACACACACATAATACATACAAACATACTTACTATGAACAGTATGAACCAATATATGTATACGGGTCAAACGGAAAACCTTCTTTTTTTGAAGTCGGTTAAAGTACTAAAACTTTCTCCTTACTGTAACAAATACTTTTTCTGAAAACTGCATAAAAATCGGTTCAGCCATACTCGAGTTATTCGTGGGCAAACTTACATATATACGGGTCAAACTCAGAACCTTCTTTTTTTGGAGTCGGTTAAGGGCCTAAAACCTTCTCCTAAGTGTAACAAATACTTTTCTGAAAACCGCATCAAAATCGGTTCAGCCAAACGCGAGATAATTGCGGACAAACATAGATACATACATACATACAGGTCAAACTGAGAACCTCCTTTTTTTTGAAGTCGGTTAAAAATTATGCGCAGAGGTTTCAGTTTCGAGTCCACTACGAGTAGTGTTGCCTTTTCAAAGTTATTTGCGTATCAAATTTTTAGTTCTCGCTTCTTCGCCGTTGGTATATGTCATGAAGACTTTTGGTAGCTTACTTCTCCGTAACTTATCTGTTGTATGCCAGTCGATACGTCGGGAAACATAATTATTTGTACCTTAAATGTCTTCGTTAACACGATAAATAGATTAAAACATTCATATATAAAAATACATCTGCTGCCATTATCATACATCTCGAAGATGAATAAACACTTTGAAAACCTTAAACTTCATACACAAAATTATTCAAAGTAAACAAAGTTTATAGACATATTATCGTACAACAAAGCAATACTCACTGAACCAAACTTCATACAAAAAACGTACACTATGCCTTGAGGTATAACACAAAAACCTCGAGTTTGGAAACATTTCAAACACTTAATGTGTTTGGTTAAAATTTCGCGTGTTTCTACGATGGAGCACTTTCGCGTCCCTTGGGGTGGAAGAAAATTAAAGTTTACCGGCCCTTACAGGAAAATACCACGGTAAATTGATCTTTAGGGATTTGAGCCAAATTCTCATTATATATTTTAAACACTGCCTTGCCTTTGAGAGGCGTTTGTCCGGCAGTAAACAGCAACTGACTGATGATGATGATGCCATTATATAGTATACCTATATAGATTTTCTCCCGTTTAAATGGCATCTCTCACGCAACGAATAGATACTGTTCGCTGGGAATTTACAAACATACAGGCAGCACACAAAAAGAACACTCAAACTAGGCACCACCATTTGTAAATCACACAAAGAATAAATAAATAAAATAAAGTGTTGTCTGATGTGGGGATCGAACTCATAACACTCATAGTAGCGATATAGCGAGGTGACTACTTAACCACTATGTATGGCGCCCCTCTATATATAGGGGTATTTATAAACAGATGAGTATTAGGCATAATGTTATGATGATCACGTTACAAATTGGTATTTGATGGGGAGCGAGTACTTGTTGTTTAATAATATAGTAATGTAGGAATATTGTGTAAGTGGATTTGGTTAGAATTTGAGCTTCTACGATTACAGTTAATAGCTGTGTTTTTGGCTGGTTTATAGATTGTTCGGGCTTTGTTAATACTTAGAGATTTCCTTTTTAGATCATACAAAATTATTCAGCGGGTCTATTTGTTTCCGACATTTCGACAGTTTTGCACCGGTCATGGTCGCGGGACTGACAAAATAATTTTGTATGATGAATACAAATCGCGAGAGTTGAAAAATGATTTGTCAGATGTAATAAAATGATATTAATAGTTAACGATACACTATAATCGATGTTGATTGACCTGTTGATAGTAGTAAGTGACCCTGTTTGTTAAACCGGAGGTCGAAGGTTACATATTTTGTTATGCTTCTGATATATTTTATTTGACTTAAAATCTAGAGCACTGTCTGACTTTAACAATATAAATTTATGCTAGCATAATATTTGTATTACCCTTATTTGTAATTCTGTGGAGGAGTACAATAATATTTTGAGGGTGAATAAAACCATAACGCGATCTAGTTTGCACAGTAATGCTACCTATCAATTAAACTAGCACTGCAAATCGGTTTGTATACCGATTCACATTAAAATATATTTGTTATTTTACATTCAAACAATATTAACACATGCAACTAACCCAGCTTTACTACTGCCAAATATAATAGTATACAACTCTTGTGTTACTGACTGACAGATAAGGTACAGCCAAACCAATTAAGCTCAGGCAAATAAAAAATTGGCATGTATGTAACTTGTGGACCGTAAGGAACTATGAAGGGATTTCCTGAAATTCCCAAGGGTTCGGCAATGCGGGTGGCATCCTCTAGTCACACATAAAAATCACACAGCTTCAGCAGTAAAATAAAATAACGAAACTGGTAAATAACCAGAGAAAGTTGATAACCTGCCACGCAAGTAACTCAACGAGTAGAATATGTTGGTCCCACGTAATATGATTTTATCCCTCCTGAGGTAAAACCAACATGGCGACTTTACGTGACGTTGAACTCTTGCGTAGAAACCCTTATAAATATTTCACTAGGCCACGCAGAATTGCTATGCGGCTAAGGAGACCAGATAAAATATAGTGTGTTTGGATTCGTGCTATTTTCTTAGAGTATGACAATTCTGAGGCTAGAATGCTGAGAAAATATTTAAGAGGCTAGAGGGTAGGCTGTCGAACCCTACGATAGGGTCAAGACTCAAGGGCCTACCAAGGACTGAATATAATACCATATTTGGTCATAGATGTGTAATTCTAATAGAGTAGGTTGGCTTTTTTTAATGAGGTAGTAGTGGTTATTTAAAATAGACAAACAAAAATGTGTGTTCTTTGGGTCCAGTGTTAGAATGCTTTTTAAGTCCTCACTGGTTGTTTTTTTAGTGTATAAGTAGTTCATAAATAAAATAAAAACAAGTTGTCACTGAGAAACCGAATTGGTTTTACAAACATTAAATCAAAACTCAAGACAAAAGTCTTTGACCAGTGTCTGTTGCCAGTGATGATCTACGGCGCTGAGACGTGGTCGATAACTATAGGCCTTATCCGAAAGCTCGGGATCACCCAGAGGGCAATGGAGAGAGCTATGCTCGGAGTTTCACTGCGAGATCGAATCAGAAATGAGGAGTCACTGACATAGCTTTCCGAATAGCCAGGCTGAAGTGGCAATGGGCAGGGCACATAGCTCAAAGAACCGATGGACGTTGGGGCAGGCGGGTTCTAGAGTGGCAACCACGTACCGGACGTCGCAGCAGGGGTGGGCCTCCCGCAAGGTGGACCGACGATCAGGTTAAGATCGCGGGAAGCGGATGGATGCGGGCGGCTCAAAATCGGTCTGTGTGGAGAACCTTGGGCGAGGCCTATGTCCAGCAGTGGAAGTCTCTAGGCTGACATGAGAATCCAAGTGTACAAAGGATCCTTGGATTTAGAACAGACTAAGGATTCATTTATATATTTCATAGCGAAGACATTTACCAGCTTATCAAAGTTATGTCTTCAGACAGGTAATTGTAACGAAATAGTAAACTTACCATTCTCGCAGGCTATTCCAATAAACTTATTTATACATCATTGGTCCTGTACACAACTGCCCCACTGCTGAGCACGGGCCTCTTCTCACTATGAGAAGACTAAGGCCGTAGTCCATCACGCTGGTCAAGTGCGAGTTGGCAGACTTCAAATGTCTTTCGAGACAACAACTCTCAGACATGCAGTTTTCCTCACGATTTTTTCACTGTTTCACCGTTAAGCAAGCGATAGTTAAAAATTTAATATGCACATAACTCCAAAACGTCCTTGGTGCATGCTATGGATTCGAACCCGAGACCCTCTGCGCAGCAGCCCGTCGGTGTCTCCACTTGGCTATCGCTGTTTTATAAACTTAAAGCTAAACTTAAAGAAAGTTTTAGTTAATTACGTTAAAGTTTTTATCATGATACGTGAAATAAAGGCTTTTACCACAAATACATAGGTATCTTTTTTATGGTTATTTTTTTTTATTTCAAGAGGCATTTGTTCCAGACAAAATACTTGTCAGGTAGCGCTTTGATAAGCTAATTAATTACTGTTTGGCGCCTCGATAAGTCGGAGACTCTTCAGAATATATATTTTGAATCGTTGCGTAAGCTTGCTCGCGATGAATGATAAAGCTTGAGGATAAAACATTTAATTTTATACTTGAAAATTACTATATTTAGATGTTCTTATTTAAATATCTACCTTAGTATTTACTTTTTTTGCTATCAATCAACATCAGCCTGATATATTATAGTAGCACTGCTGGAGAAAAGCCTCTTCAATAATACGCTACTGAGCTCGATTTCCGGCTCTTCGAGTCCAGCAGCTCATACCGTCACTACATCTAGCCATTCTCCGTTAATTCTGTCAAAACGCAGTCTCCATTCTAGAACACGAGTTCTGCAATGGTCGTCGGTGCTGTGACCCGTTCACTGTCACTTTAGCTAGCTAGTCATTTTTATTGCATAATACAACTGCTTGTTCAAATAGTATGTCTGCCTTCTGAACATTCATATAAATTAGATCTCGCTTTCTCGTAGATATTCGTAGCGATGTGCTACGCAGCTATGTAGCAAATTTGTAAGGAAAGTAATTTTTATTGTACAATGATCTGATTACTACTGGCCACTATGACGTGATATTCCTGTTGATGACCGGCACGAATGGTAAGAATTGTTCGAAGAATTTCAAGGATAGTGTGCAGTGAAACCTTGGGAGACTAATATTCAGCAATGGACGTATTTCAGCCAAAACAACAATAACGAAAAAATATGATATTGTACTAAAATTAAACAAGCATGCAATTTTCGAATAATTCACAATTATTTTAACTAAATTTATATTACACGGTTTCATGCTAGTTGGCCTTAAATAGCGACATTGCGGTGACTGATGCATAGTCGACAAGGCAGCTGTGACCTTTGCCAAACTAATCAGGTTTTTGTGCCATGCGACAGGCATTCTATAAAAAACTAGTAGATATAGTCTTGCAGACATGTTTTTGGCTTGTTTAGGGTACAAATTCAGAAATGGTGCCAAGTTTAAGTAGTCTATCATGATTGTCTGCATTGATGTTGCGTAGAACAGAAGAATAGTTTGCGGAGACAAAGAAATAGAAGGCGCTCTTTCTTTTGAAGAATAAAAAATTGAAGTTTCCCCGACTCTCCATCAAAAACACCGTCGCAGCTAAATGCGGGCGGTAGGGAGGTTGGGAAGGTTATCACAGAAGATATCACAATATTCTGCTATCTCCTAAAGAATTTATTTTGAGGCTAGACGTGTTATGTGTTAGTAGTTTCAATATCGGCAATTTGAAACTAAAAACAAAAGAATTATTTTTTCGGTTTATGTCCTTATTATTTATATTCTAACGTCTAACATTATCATCTTTGCGTCCAGTTACAATCAGAGTTATTAATAAGAGTTTATTGCAGACGATCCGGTACAAAAGGTAACACGGAGCGACTGCCGTCTGACCTGTGTAATCGAAGCGTTTATCCAAATACTATGGCTTACAACAGCGTCATATTTGAGGTAATACCCTAAGATTCAAAGATATTTCAAGCCATATATTAATCGAAAATTGCTGTGCCATTTCACGCTTCTCCGTAGAATTAGCCGAAAAACCCTATTAAATCAAAATACATACATTACTGTGTCACACACTGGTGTGATTACCTAAAATGTACTGTAATTTATTCCAACAGCTCTATTACGTGTACCAGAAAAAAAGGAAAAAAAAGAAATATCAGGGACACGGAATATTATACATGACACGATATAATTATGTGAATATTAGTGAATATTCATGAGACCATGGCGGTTGACAAGTTGAATATTTAAATTATTGATTGAACGTAATTACTGGCTACTGATTTAAATTGCGTTACAGGTCCGGCCGGTCGTTATTATATTCTGGTGTAACAGTTCCGTGATGAAAATAAATTAGGCGTTGGACTATTCACGGTTTTTTTTTTGATTTAGTCACGATTTTTGTGCGTATCTGTGTGTTTTTTACGTTCATGCGTTAAGCTAGGTCTACCTGAAATTCGTGCAAAATGCATGAATTTCAATGCACTTTCAGAGTCACAAACGAATACGAACGTTAGATGAAATAAATACATTGCACAGCAAATGATTCTCGATAATTCGTTAAATGATTATGTTAATATAATAATAAAATAAAAAATACACACGATAAACACTCAACAATACACCGAAATTTTTTTTATCGTCTACTTCTCTGAAACATCAATCAATATTTAGTTCTTTCACCCTATTGCACGGTTGCCCCGAAGACAAACAACGTGTCACGCGACGATGTTCGCGCCTGATTTCATAATGAATGTCTTTCTTGTTAAGATAGGCATAGTTTTCGACCGCCTGTTTCAGATTTGAGATATTTGTGTGTCTGACTCATTTGTAACAGTATATTGAGCCAAAATTAAGACATGTCACTGTGTCCTTCTTGATAAGACGGTTGCTAACACGAGTTAAATTTATCTTTGCGAAAAGACGGAAATTTTGAGAGCCCTACACCAATACCCTATTCCAGTATATTGCGATGGGCTGTAAAGGAGTGTGAAGACCGTGTTAGTACTTCAGCAATATAAGAGAAAATATGTAGGGAAGGACGATCGAGGAACGACCGTAATACCAATGAATACAGATTTTACATTTCGCAGTTCTTGAGGATTTTGTGTGCCGATTCTAAGTGGGGACTGTCTCCAGTTTAGTTCGCAGTTGCGTCGTTGGCGGGGCTGGCGTCGTTCTCCGTCTCTCTTGGTCTCGTAGATAAGATACACAGGAGGAACGTTCGTCTCTCTTGCTCTCGTAGAGACAGCTGTCACAGCGCGACTGCCACTGCGGCGGCGTCAAGCGGCAATTTGGGTCACAGAAAGTAGCACCTCTATGTAAATATCTGAGCTCTTTGGTAATACTGCGAACAGTTTAGTAAACAGTTTTCTGTTGCTACGCAACGACACGATATGCCCCATCAGTCCCGTAACCTTAAGAACCCGTTATCCCGTTTATTTTGTCGGTCCGTCAAAAGAGACTGATATGCAAGTGGTCGTACAATTTATGCCGCTGTTCACATTTAGATGGAGCCGTCTAAACGGACTTGCTCTAAACGCACTCATAACAAAACGTTAAATATCAAAAGTACGAACATTATGGCACGTCTGATGATAATTAATTATTCCTGAAAATAAAACTTCCGTTGAACTTCGATAACAAAGACCTAGTTGTACATTAATCTATGACAATGTTCAACTGCTAATAGACGCAGAAGTTAGTGAGGGTGCATGGAATTTGTTATTTTTACAGATTTTCTTGAAAGTCAGTAATAACTTATATATCAAACTACAGGATGCCCGGGGTTACACCCGCGTTATTTAAGGCTACTGCTCAGCTCCCATAGCTCATAGCGCGATGTTATATAGCCTATAGCGTTCCTCTATAAATGGGCTATCTACCACTGAAAGACTTTTTCAAATCTAACTAGTAGATCCTGAGATTAGCGCGTTCAACCAAACAAACAAACAAACTCATACATACATACATAGACTCACGCCTGTTTCCCCGAGGGGGTAGGCAGAGGCATATTAAACGCCCACTTTTCGCCAGTGTTTTGATCCCTCGTAATAGGTGGCGAGCCTATTGCCGCTTATTGGGACATTTTGTTTGCCAGAGCCTCGTCCGTTGATCGGCAGGTGCACCATTTGCAGGTGAGGTTGGCTTGGGACCCTAAGTTCTTGGTGGGAACCCTATGCACCCTAACTCTTCAGCTTTATATATTAATATATATTAGTATTAGAAAAGAAAATGCGCGGGCAAAGTCGGGGAAATAAATTGTTACAACACACATGTAACATACATTATTTAAATAAACGGAAGATAATTAAAATTAACGCTAACACATACAAGTAAATACAGACATTTGTCATTTGATAACATCATTTCAGTAAGTAGTTACTTCATCTCATTGAAAATGTATGAATGGATACGAATAGTTTAGATTAAAAGTATTAACACAATTTATTTTATAGTTATTCAAACTTTTGTAAAACTATCAAGCTATTTTAATCGCATATTATGGAAAACATACTTAATATTACGGGAACTGTAACCATTCTGTAGAAAGTAGTAATTAGTTCTATAGCGAATAATATCAGCGGTATCTTGGAATCAAAAGCTACGAGCATGAATCTAATTACACACGTTGAAGTCGATTGTACTATTTATATGAATTTGCTTGTAGTACAAGTGCTTTCGTGTTTGTTAGAGATTATTGGAAATACAAATAAGCTTTATTCGGTTAGCAATATGATTATGTTTACTAGATATATCTATTGTTAGTAAGCTATGCACCGTAGATACTAACCACTTAATGCCACAATATCAAAAAGCTTTTGTATCCCTATAGATCTACTTCTAAGTTTATCAAAGGCTGGTATTCTGCCGAGATATTTCAATGAAAAATACATACCTAATTCATACCTTGCCATCTTGAAGTCTAACCAACAGGTATGGTTAATTTCCCTCTGAAAAGTGCTTAAACTCGCCGTTAGCGCTATGCCCACCGGTGGTAGCAATTCTGTTGTAAAAACGCCCCCTTCGACGCCCGGACCATCTGTAAGGGAAATACCGATATCGCTCACACTTTCGTTCTGGCGTTTCCTGGCTCAGCATTACTGTTTCGCTCAACCAGCGGGTCTTAACACTTCGTTAACCAGAATAGTGATACTGAACATTTGTTTGTGTTGTTGTTTGTAAATAATTCACAGTGAACTTATGTCAACAGCATTTTCCAGCTAACGCCGTAAAATCAGAACAAAAACATAGTAGTAAACTAACAGCTAGGTACTGTTTCTTATACGATATGTATTATGACTTCGATTTTAGACTAGCTAGAAATTCTAATAACACCCTGAGGCGAAAAGCTAAGCGAAACTGCAATAGATAGTAGCGAATATAATCTGGAAATAAGTGGACTAGTGTCTAATACGGTGGCTAATATCGTTTTATCTCTGATATATTTAGAATTTAATTATAATAGCACCTATGGAAAGATTATAACATAAAATATTTTCTTTCTACTAGAAGTGCAAAAGAGTGTAATGACGGATTAAAATACAATGTGTCACTATTGCATTTAATTCACTGCGTGTTGTATAAGGAAAATACACAAAGTAGGTATATTTGGAAAGAGACAGAAAACACGAAATGAAACGGTATATATTTGGAAAGAGACAGAAAACACAACATGAAACGGTATATATTTGGAAAGAGACAGAAAACACCACATGAAATTGCATATATTTGAAAAGAGACAGAAAACACGACATGAAACGGTATATATTTGGAAAGAGATAGAAAACACGACATGAAACGGTATATATTTGGAAAGAGACAGAAAACACGAAATGAAACGGTATATATTTAGAAAGAGACAGAAAACACGACATGAAACCCTATACCAAACATCTGATCTGGGTAGCGTGATCTAGAACGCCAAATCCCCTTTTTAAGTCACCATGCCATTTGTGACACAAAGCAGCAGCCGACTGAAAGGCTGTGTATTATAATATTAAAAATCATTATCATCAGCCTTTAACAGTCCACTGCTGGACTAGGCCTCTCCTTTGAAAGGAGGAATTGGCCTACTATACCACGCTGGCCAAACGCGTTGGTATAGGGTTGGTATCAAGTTTTCCTTCTCTTACAGTGCTGTTCTCTGCATAATATGCTCCTCTGTCGGCTCTTACGACACCCATAGGATGATATAGGGTGGTGACATTCCGTATTCTTAATCCGTCACCACACGGACATCACAATATTGAAAATACTTATTAATGTTTTCTTCTATTTCTAAGCATTTCAGATATCGGATGACCTCATACAATAGATATACCAATACTAATATGCCATTATCACCCATATTGAAAGCTGATATTTCTTACTTTACACCACTTTATACTGATCTGGAATCACGTACCAATATTGTGTGAACGATTAAACCAAAGTCACGCGCTAACACAGATGTAGTGACGCAATACTTGACCTACTTACATTGTTACACATTTGTGTATTTGTATACGGATGTAAATGATATTGGTTTGGTTTGGTGATAAAATAATTTAATTTAAGGTAAAGCGGTGCATTTTAATAGTGATAAACCTACCAGTTCAGCGTTTGCTTTAGATGTTAAGTTTATGAACTGGCTTATAGATGGCGTAAAGTGTCGCCTTGAAAAAGTAACACAATGCCACATTGTTTTCCTGTAATACTAAGTTGTTTCCTGACAAGTACATTTTAGAAAGATAAGAACATTTTTCTGGAGTGGCGACCAGGTACCGGACGACGCAGCAGAAGTAGGCCTCCCGCAAGGTGAAGCGCGGGAAGCGGTTGGATGTGGGCGATTGGATGTGGGCGGCACAAAATCGGTCTTTGTGGAGAATACTGGGGGAGGCCTATGCCCAGCAGTGGACTTCTCTAGGCTAATATGATTATGAACATTTTTACTATCCTATTTTAGAGATGCCTGTAACTACTATCATCATCAACCCTATATATAAACTGTCCCACCGCTGGTCACGGGCATCTTCTTCGTTTAAAGAATTGGCCATATTTCACCACGTTGGCCAATTGCGGGTTAGCAAATTACATATATTTTTTATTAACAATATGAAGAACTCTCCGTGATCTAGGTGTCCTCACAATGTTTTCGTAACCGTAATAGTATGCTGCCTGAAAATTGATCCATTTCTGTCTATGAAATACGCCCTGTAAACCAAATCAGATAATACCGCATAGTAAAACCAAATCGCACATGTGAGCGTAGAACTCGTAACACGACTGCAATTAAGTTTACTGTATGAAAACTCTCATAAAAATAAATATAATTAGTAGATACTTCTAAAATGAGAGAACTGAAATTTTGTTCTACAGAGCAATTTTCTAAATGTAATTTTCTTAAAATTGTTAATAGTGTAAAAGTCCCAAGCCAGCCTTTTGTGAGTTGGCAATTATAAGAAATAAAGTTATCTTCTGGAGGGTGTGAAACAAAAGTTTTAATTACTAATTCAATGTTAATTGTAAAACGAATAGTCCTTGTCCAATTGAGAAATTGTAACAGCTTTTGCAATATCACTTCGACGCAGCACAAGCGGGTTATTTACCACAAATACCGTGGCTGCGACGCGCTACTCCTTTGATGCTATTTGTAATTAATAAAGAACTAAGTTAATTTCAAAGTTTCGTGTGTGTAATTTTTGAAAGAAAAATAAAAAAAAATTGACACAGAAATAGCACAATTCTTTTAAAATACCTAATTCTTCCTTCATTATCCGCGTAACAGAATCAATTTTTTTATTTTTTTACTTATAGACTCACGCCTGTATCCCCGAAGGGGCAGGCAGAGGTGTAATATTACACCCACATTTCGCCATGAATTTTTAGGTCCCACGTAATAGGGGGCGAGCCTATTGTCGAATCCTAACAGAATCAAGTTTTATCATAATGAGTCATTGAGTTTAGTTCTCGACTTTACATTAAATTTCTCAAACACATTCATGATTTGACATGACACACATTCAATAACGAACCAATTACAATCGGCAATACTCCTGATTTAGTTCGATGACTGGTCGAATCACCGCACAGCGATCGTTCAATTTACTGACAGCCGTTTCAATTATTATTTACAATGGTAGTCTGACAGCTACGTACAATTATAGCAAAGAGGTTGGACGTTTAGACTAGAGAGAACATGCCGTATAAATTTCCTTATACCGAACGTGCAACATGTAATGTCAGTTGGTCTTAGTTGGTTAATCATAACGTCAAATTACGCGTCTCATTTAAAGAGGCATAGACTCTTTACATACTCATATCTTTGACTACATTCTCTAAATAGCCGTGCTGTGATCTGTCATCAGTGTAAAATTTGGTAGACGTTTGTGTTTACATTTTTAATAACTTTTTTGCATTTAAATAGTAAGTAAGCTTATAATAATTAAATAGTGTACTCATTAATTAATACACATCGAGTATGTGATATCGGGATGTGGATGCCGCTATTCTCGGAACGGAAATAACAGGAGAATCTTTATCTTCTAGCAGTGAGTCGGCATTTACCAACAAATTTATTTACTTTTCTCGTATTAATGCAATAATGAGTGTTAAGTTTACACAATATCATTGTATTGCAAGTCAAAGGAACAGCTTGCATACGTATGTGTTATGAATTTAACTCACAAATTGTTATTTTGTACATTTATTGATTTAATAGCCTTAGTGATGGGATTTGACAGTGAAAGGAGATATCGATGTTTTTTCAATGAGGGATAAATACGGAAACTAACTATCGGACATGAATGTAAAACTGTCGCTGGAAGCGACAGCGGGTAGCCGCGTTTGCTAAGTTGGCAATAAACAAAGACGTCCAGCGGTCTAATTTTCTATCGCGCGTTTGATAGTAAGCGCAGTTTAATGTACATAATTTACTTAGATACCTACCTTAAAAGTAGCGTCTATTAACCTAAAGCCAAGTGTTCCAGTGAACGCGCGTGTGTGTAGGCTTACATTTTTGCATCTATAAAATAGTAGATGGATTAGGGATGTGAGTAGCATTTTTTATTATTAAGTTTGTTTTTTTTTACAGGTTGCCTATTAATGACGTCACAAGAAAACTTTGGATAAATGCCGTTGGACGGCCTAGTTTGATTAAGCAGAAGTACCACCGTATTTGTTCACGTCATTTTGAGAAAGACTGTTTTTAAAGAAAGCACCTGGCGTCGTTTAAAACCGAAAGCTCTGCCTACATTACATTTATGCCCGGACATTGCACACCCGGTAGAATTATTTATCCAAAGCTAAACAAAAAGTGTGTAATTTTAGTTTGAACATATAATAATTACAATGATTTTAATTAATCTAACTACTTCTATATTATTTATCATATTAGTGCTATCCTGACTGATCAAAGACGTCTTGCCTTGTAGTCCGCTGCATAATATTCTACCATAAAATATAATATTCTTTCACATTCACACAACATTATCTGGTCCCAAACTAAGCATATCTTGTACTGCGAGTACTAGACAATCGATAAACATGCATATATACTTTTCTGTAAATATATTACATATTATACATAGTACTATCCAGACCAAGACAAACATCCATATTCATGCACACAAATGTTTGACTTGAGCGGGAATCAAACCCGCAAGCTTCGGCGTGGCAGTCGGATTACCTACAACTCTACAAAAATCGAGCAGTGTCCAACGTTAGCGATAGCAAGCAACGTGATATGATGCGACGCAAACAAATTGCCAAAGCCTGCCGTGCCGCATTAGCCAATCTGGTATAATTCATACAATACATAATCTAAGTGACAGTTTCTTAGCATCTCATCGTAACGCATCGCTCATTAGTTTATGAATACTTTTTGTCAATAGATTTTATGGCTAAAACGAACAATTAAACATGTGAATTATTTTAGTACTGTCTGTCTGGCAAGTCTTTGCAAAGCACTGTCCTGCGTCGACAGCAAAAACTACAATTTCAATATTTTAGTTGTTTACTTCTACGGCTTAAATATATCGACACATACTAAAGTTAGACATTTGACCAAAAATATTTATCGATAAATCATCACTGTTACGAACAACACTCGGTTTCCTCACTCTATGTTTTGTCTACTGTTTGCCTACCATGCGTCTGTTATAAGAGCGTGCTGCTAAACCTATCGACAGCTCTTTCTATCATACTGCATGTGCCATTAGAAAGAAGATATCAATCATAGCAACCGCTGTTGTTAATTAGTGTTACTTCTATGCCTTAGGTTATATTTCTTTGAATTATAGTATGCCCACAAAGGCTGACATGTGACCTCTTTGTCCATAGTTGTCAATGCTGTTATCATCATTATCCTAGCGTTATCAATGAATACAGATTTACATAGAAGCGCAGTTCTTAAGGATTTCGTGTGCCGATTCCTAGTGGGGACTGTCTGCAGTTCAGTTCGTAGTTGGCGGCGCTGGCGTCGTTCTCCGTCGCCCTTGCTCTCGTAAAGATACATAGGAGGAATGTTCATCTCTCTTGCTCTCGTAGAGACAGCTGTCACAGCGCGACTGCCACGCCGCCAAGTGGCAATTTGGGTCACAGAAAGTTTGTCTTCAAAGCGCCCATATGAAATGTTGCACCTCTATGTAAATATCTGAGCTCTTTGGCGTTATGCCGGTTGCATCTGACTTTTTCGTCTTGCAGCTCGGAGTCCATTTACTGGTCTAACCAGATTTGACATAATGTTAGCACTTTTCCATATTAATTTTAACTGTGCCAGATTACATACCCCTTTTTTAGCGTTATTTCTATATAAAGAGCGTAATTTCTATATAAACGGGTTCAGAGCAAATGCCTCATATGAAAAATATTTGGCAATGTAAACCGTTAAGGTTTTACAAACTTGCAAAGGTACCGGCTTGGCAGTCAGTCATAGGCATAAAAGTCATTATCGGTTGTGATTCAGACTTTATATTAAGTCAACGATTTATGTGATATTACATCACAATGAAAATCAAATTTATAAATTAGTAACTGCTCCCAATACAATATTTAGAGTGAAGCGATAAATAGAGCTATGGCGTGAAATTATTATCAACTTATCAAAACTCAAGATATCACTCGTTTACTACACTTCTTTATGACATAAAAAAGAAATACCGCCTCTACTTAAGGTTAATGCTTATGTTAACAAGATATTGGGACGTATACGCTTTCTCTATGTATTATGAGTGCACTATAATGTCTAGAATGTAGAAAAGATCTTACAGACACTCAAACAGAAAAGTGTAAAGAACTTTCTTACTAACAGCAGTTCGTAATAAAGAAAATCTATTTTATGACAGCACTCTGCTGAGTAAACTTGCAAGATAAATATAATTCTAAAAACTCTTGGGTTAATAACGAGACCGTACATTTTGTTACAAAACAGAAATGTGTTCACATATTTACCGCAATCAACGACACAACCAAACCTTTAAAATTGGGTCGCGTCTCATTTTAGCTCATTTCCACTCATTTTCGCTCAGTTCTCACGTAAATGTTTGAGAGAAATTCATGCTACAGTTTTATTTACACATTTATCAACGAATTTATTTTCGGTAATTAAATAGGCTGGAGTAGGGTTTAGTATTTTTAAGAGAAATGAAATCTTTTATAAGATGTGTTTCAAAGCTTTCAGTTTACTTAGATCGTTCACATGTTATTTTATCATTTAAGTGTGTTTTATGTCTACAAATTGAGGAGACTATTTGAGTCTGTGTGGAAATTTACCGCCATTTTATTTCGAATGTCGATACAACAAACATCATTAAATTATATACTTCAATAGATGGCGTCGTTATTTATAAGAGTCGTAGGTATGCGTAGTATCAGACTCAACGGCGCGTATGCTAGTATAGACACAATTAAAAATCTATTATTTTCATGCAGATGTTCATTTATGGACTCAAAAATACACAGACTATTTCAATATGGAATTGCTTGATCTGATTTATATATCGAATTGTATTATCCTATGAACTGAAACTACTAACATGGCATTATAATATAAGGAAAGCTTTGTCAGATACCTTAAAACATAAAGGTTCCGTTATCATTATCAAAATGGATTATAGATACTTACGGGCAGTATGCATAATATGTATCATATTCGATAGTGGTTTACGACAGGATACATAATTAAAACCATGTACAAGACAAGTATACACCCATGATTTCGACGTTATGATTTCACGGATTGTGGTAATCAACTATAGTTTAATTGTTAACTAGCTATGCTCTCGGTTACACCTACGTTATTTTTAGCTTTAACTCGGCATCTGTTGCTAATAGTGTGAGTTTGTAAAGCCTATAATCTTCCTCGATAAATTGACTATATGACACAAAATATTTTTCAAATTGAACCAGTAGTTCCTGAGATTACCACGCTCTCTTAAGCTTTACAATAATATCCGTATCCGTATCTTATATGGTGATTCAGATAAGAAGCATAATTATCAATTTCATTTATGAGGTGGGTACCGTAACCGACTGTCAACTAATGAAAAGCGGTTCATCACGAAATACACCGTGTTAAATAAAGCTACAATATACCTAGTAGTAATCAGATTGTCGTTTTAAGATTTCATCATCATTATTATCTCAAGCTATTCTGGTACGTTTTGTTGTAGACCTCTTTCAACAACTTCCATTACATTCTGTTTTGGGCAGTTTTAAAACCATGCTTAATATAATACTCCCCGTAATTAGGAAAATCGGATAATCTATGGATATGTATCGTCAAATTACGCAATGTAACAATACTAAAATTGACGTTGTGGTTTAAGCAACTACCTCGT
Organism: Euclidia mi; assembly: GCA_944739405.2. Taxonomy (NCBI): domain Eukaryota; kingdom Metazoa; phylum Arthropoda; class Insecta; order Lepidoptera; family Erebidae; genus Euclidia; species Euclidia mi. Next base: position 8,240,654 of record OX123191.2, on the reverse strand, counting down.
CATTTTATACTGAAATGTATGTTGAGGTCTGTATTCCTACCTAGGACAACATTTTGTGTTGATATCCAGAAATTGTTGTTTCGGGTTATATCAATAAAATTTAAATCATCACATTACCCGCCACTTAAATTCAAATTAACCTTATCGATATTCGTACTGCCCGGTTAGTATAGTAATACTGAAATTGATAATTTGGTCTTTATCATACAACTATCATAGTGAACTACGCAAACATTGCAACAAATTTCTATTTATTTGTGTGTTTTAACACAGAACAAAATATCAAAGTTACCATCAAAACTTTGCCCACCAATCTGACATATTCGCCGTAAAATCTCCGAAACACGTGTAAAAACTTTAAATGGCGGCTTAAAACAAAAATACAACATTCGGTGTGACGTGGTGTAATAATGTGTGAATTATAACCGTGCGTGTGTGTGCCACATTCTTTTGTCCTGCTTTATTATAACGTGTTTGGTTAATTGTACCGACAACTGGCGCGTGTACCACGAGGGATGTTTTTGTTCTTCTGAGGGTTAACAAAAGCTTGCATTATGATGTTATTGTATGGTATAATAAGGAAGTGGGGCATAATAGATACGCGTGCCATGGGTTGATGATGGTGTGGTTTTAACATTTACTTTAGTAGTTTTGGTTTTCATCTATTAGGGTTCATGTTTACTCTACGATTTCTTTATGATTTACCTCGGGCGTGTTCCAAGCCCCTAAACTGTTGTGCAAAGTAGTTAATAATTCTCGAAACATAAACCTCGTAAGCTGTCACAGAGAAAAAAATGATTAAAGATTGGACGTCACACAAAAAACACGGCACAGCAGCTTAGTAGCGCTGACATGGATAAGCCGTTAATTAACCGCGTCCGTGTTTCAGCGATATCCCTCGGATCACTGAAAATTATCACGGTGCATCTGCTACGACTCCCACAGCTTTTGGTTTTGATTTTGCAACATATTTAGCATTTTTTTTTAGGTATTGGATGCCTAGCTGTTCGCTAGTATGGATATGTGTAAAGCATTTGATATCGTTAACACGGGTAACTCTTGTCCGGCTACATCCATCACAGTGTTAAGGAGATACAAATAAATTCTTTATTGTTTTCTCTTGCTTTAAAGTTGAACCTAAAGGCATAACAAAATTGACCCACGGGCTGGTGTGGTTTTCGAGTCTAAATAAATAAATTTTAGACGGTCAATGTTGGTATGGTCCAAGGTTCACTATTGTATCCCACACTTCGATACTCATTTTCTAATATGTATGAGACATACACATGAATGCACAGATAGTACAGCTGGCCGTAGTAATTTCACTGGTTGAAGCATAGCTAGAATATGTTCTTGTAAAATAAGTCCTAACAGTATAGAAAATCCCATTAGAAGGGTTTTAAAACAAAGAAAAATAAAATAATGTTCTAAATAAATACTAGCTGTTCTACTCGAATATGAATTTATTTAGCTTACATCATTTACGACCTTGTTCATTTCATACTTGCCTATGAAAATTACCTGCCTCATAAAATTCAATTAGTCATAAACGTCCAGAAACCGTCTCCGGAGAGCCAACACCTACAGTAATTACATAAAATTAATTACGCCTGGGACTTACAGCGCTCTATCATTATCACAGGAATAACAAGTCATTTTTTAATATTTGGTAATAGAGCAATTACTCATATGTAGGTCCACGTGGATAGAACCTATGTCTATGTTACTTTATGGTATGGGGTCCATACCATAAAGTAACATAGACATAGGTTCTAAATCTAGGTATCTAAATATTGTTTATGATATGAATGCGATTCAAGATCAAGTTAAAGTGAGAGGTAAAATAACATATTAATAACGTAATTAACATTTTAAGTTCAGATAATATTAAACTCAACTAAGATTAATAAAAAGTGAAGAACTACTTACTCTGCAATAGGAGAAGCACCCAATTTCGTATTCTTTACAATTGTTCGCATTACTAAATAATCTGTATATATAAACATGTTGCTTACTGACTGACTGACTGACAGACAAGCTGCAGCCAAAACTATTAGGAGCAAAAAGTAGGGGCGCACTAAGAAGGTATTTTGTTCCGAGAAAGTTTCTCATACAGCTTCAAACCAAATCATACAACCATCGCATCGATATTTATTGAAATCTACTTAAATTATGGTTGTGACAATGCACCAATCATTGTTTATTCAGTCTTCCGAGCATATCTCAGTCCGGAGAAAATAATTTAAACTTTCGATATCTGTAAACATCGTACTTATTTTCACAGTATGAATTATTTGCCCATACATTTAGATCGGCTTACTCATGGTACACCACATTCAGAGCAAGGCATAATAAATATCGCATAACTCATTCCTCATGTTTATATTTATAGACTCACGTATGTGTGCCTGAAGGGGCAGGCAGAGGTATAATATTACACCTACATTTCGTCATCTTATAAATTTGTAGTCATTCATTTCTATAAATTGCGCAACAATATCTAACTGCAAATCCGAATCTAACAAACACAATACCAGAATATTCAGATGGAAAGCAAAGTACATTACAGCTAAAATCCTTTTATATGCCTGAACACTTAAACCAAAACTTAATTAGTACGGGCCCTACATATTGGTGTACATTTCAATTGAAACGAACGCTAAAGTTATACATAAACGTAAACTTTTATTGCACTCGTTATATCCTATTAAACGCTCCACCCACCTGCAGTTTAAGTTTCCAATTGTTACGTTGCTATTACCCACATTTGCTAGTATTTCGTATGGTAGGTATTCGTATCGATTTTATTGTCCTGATATTGGTTAAAAGCAAAATAACGCCTTTGCTATCGAATGTTTTTACAAAACTATTTTACATTGCAATCTAAAGTAAATATTTTTTATAGACTTACGCCTTTATCGCCGAAGGGGTAGGAAGAAGTGTAATATTACACCTACATTTCGCCACAAATTTTTAGGTCTCACGTAATAGGGGGCGAGCCTATTGCCGTTACCAGGCACATTACCAGACTCTGAGCTGCTACTGAGAATTCAGAAAAAAATATTATATTTTTGCCCGACCCGGGAATCGAACCTGGGACCTCCGATCAGTACGTATACGCTATCCACTGGACCACGAAGGCAGTCTATTATAATAGTAAATAATAATTTTCTTAATTGTTAAGACGTTTATAAATAATATGATATTTGTTGACAGATGTTCATCTATCTTCGTAACCACAGCCGATGTAAGCCAGCCCAAACATCAGGACAAAAAGAGGTATTTATATTCTTCAAATAATTATCTTCACGATTAACCGCATTGACTGCATTTTAACAGTAATGTATTTAAATCAATGAATATTTAAATATACTTTCAGGGTCATATTTTGGCCCCTAAACTAGAAAATAATAAATCCTTCTTTAGTGTGCGCCTACGCTATAAAAGAAGCTCACTCACCAAACCTTAAGTGATATTTAAAAATCTTTCCGGATTGAGCGCATGCGTTGTAAAATAAGCTCACTGACTAAATTCGATATTTCTATATCATGGCTAGGGAATGTGGTGATTGGATGACTATGGAAGTAGGGGTCTAGAGACCTTAAGAAAAGTACTTTAGCAAATTCTATATTGAAACTCGTACTCCCTGCTTGTGAATCTTAACAAAAATGCGCAGAATTATTATGTATGCTAAACACGTTCTATGAAATTTCCGAAATTTAATAATCCGAACGTACTACTTAAAAAAAAAATTACAATTTATAATTCAAGTTAGAACATACTCATTATACACATTTCGTAGGCAAATTAAATTATAATAACATAAGTTAAAAACGATCAATCATTTTTTATTCGAGAGTTGGGAGGTAACTCATTAAAAATGTTGATATATTACTTAGATGCACCATTCAACTACATATTTTATTAGATACTTAATACATTTCATACGGGTTTTTAAACGAGTAACTATATTTAACTGACTTATATGAGAATTTTAATATTAAGTGTAGCTTCTTCATTTCGCTTTAAGCGTTAAATGAAAAAGGTTTTTCGGTGAAGTCATGCAATTACTTATATTTTGCTTTTAATGTTAAAATCGGACTACGTATGTAAAAATAAACTTAATATGGTATTTTAAAGTTGTATATTTTTTTTGCTTTAAATAGCGTCATTGCAATAGTTTCCTAAGTTTGACAACTCAGTGTCTGTGCGGTGATGGATTAATAATAAAAAAGTTTTACTGTCCCGTTTAATTTCGAAGGTGTTGTAAAGGCGACTAGCACTACACACGCCTGTATCCCGTAAGGGGTAGGCAAAGGTGTAATATTACATCCTCATTTCGCCATGAGTTTTTAGGTCCCGCGTAAAAGGAGGCGAGCCTATTGCCCCTACCGGGCACATCACCAGACTCCGTGCTGCTACTGAGATTTCAGAAAAACTCAGTAACACTTTTGCCCGACCCGGTAATCGAACCTGGGACCTCCGATCAGCAGTCGCATATGCTATCCACTAGACCACGGAGGCAGCATTACTGAAAATATTAGAACTAAGAATCTTTGGTAAGAGACGCGATACTTGAAATGTTTGGCCAGCGCGTTATAGCAGGCCAAATCGTCCTATTGATTCACAATGCTATCGTGATGCAAATTAGGAGAACTCATATTCAGGACTGAGAAAGACTAAAGATATGGTGGTAGTTAGTAAAACATACTTTGATATTTCTAAATTCCAATTTCACTGACCTGTTTTAATCACATAATTGCAAAAACTAAGCCTAATAATCATAAAAATATAATTGCACGCTTGACAAGCTGAATAAGTCCGAACCACTGTATTTTTTCCATCCATATACTTCCATCCATATACTTTCCTATATTTGCAAATAAACGATTTGAATTTGAATTTGAAATTTGAATATTCCAACACTTCATCAAGGTTGCCTAATAATTTATCCCCTAACCCTTTTTTTGCTCCTTGTAAATTATGTTGTACCTTTACAGCATCTTTACATCGTTCATTTGGTATTGCTTTTCTGATATTAAGAAAACACAGTCATGTCTTTGAACCGAGATTGACATTATATCGGTCGCTAGGCCATCTACCTTTGATAACAATAAAGTGTGTGTAGACTGTCATTTTTCAGTGGGGTAAGCAAGGTAGAGAACTTTGTAACTTAATTTTGAAAGGCATCATAGGCTTAATAAAAAAAACATGGATGCAATCATAAAAGCGTATTAAAAAAGATATTATCGTTTGACAATAATTTGTCAGTACCTGGTTTAATTCACGATCCAAATTGCGATGGATGCCGATGATTTTATTTTGCAATGAATTTATATTGAAGCAATGAATTTCTTTGAGCAAAATTTCTTATCACATATATTTAAAATGATTTATTGCCAGATCCCACTCAAAACTCCATCTTCATAGAATTGTAAATAAATAAAGTAGTTATAAAGAAACAAGATTTATTAATGTAGTTTGCTAGATACCATATGTTGTCATACTTTCATTTCAATCAATAAATGCTCTTTGTTAGAAAACCATTACATTTTGATTTTATCGGGGTATACTTTATTCATAGCCAAATATAATGATAAGATTTAATCATAGTGATTGTAACATAGATCATCGCACATTATTATGGCAATAGTGAGGTCAGCTTCTAGCCAAGTGTCAACTTATCGACAGGGGTGAAGTGAGTTCAAGCTATCTGACCACTATCACTCTTTATCACACGTTAGGTTATATATACTACTAGCTGACCCAGCGAACTCCGTATCGCCTTTTTAAGAGTTTTTATTTAATTCCCTTTTTTCCAAGCCCCTTTTCCAAAGTTACCATTGACTTAGCGCTTACCGCTTAATCTCTTATCATTTCAGAGTCTATAAATGATGAACAAACAAACATAGATTTTTATATAATATTGAATTCCCCCATTCCTTAAAATATCAGAGACGATACCCATATCGACTTTAAAAAAAATCCCGTCCGCCATCTTTGATTTCCTATCCGCCATCTTGAATCACGAAATAGATGTTGTATTTGGATTCCCCATCCCTTTAAACACCGGAGACGATACTCATATTAATTTATTTTTTTAAATCCCATCCGCCATCTTTGATCACGAAATAGATGGTATTTTTGAATTCCCCATTCCTTAAAATATCGGAGACGATACCTATATCGACTTAAAAAAAATCCCGTCCACCAGCTTTGATTTCGTATCCGCTATCTTTGATCACGAAATACATACATACATAACGTCACGCCTTTTATCCCCGAAGGGGTAGGCAGAGGTGTATTTCTACACCCACTTTTCGCCAGATATACCTTAGTCCCACGTAATAAGGGGCGAGCCTATTGCCGTACCGGGCACATTTCCAGACTCCGTGCGGCTACTGAGAATTTCGTGACAGAAAAACCCAATAACACTGCCCGACCCAGGAATCGAACCCGGGACCTCCCGATCCCACGCGCACATTTATGCCGCGAGACCAACGAGGCAGTCGTGTAGGGTTTGATGTCGAGTTTTCCGTCTCTACGCAAAGATGGTATATGCATCGTGTTATCCCTTAGTCGCCTCTTACGACACCCACGGGAAGATAGGGGGTGGTGACACTTGTATTCTATGCCGTCAACCACACGGCATTTATCACGAAATAGATGTTGTATTTGGATTCTCCAACCCTTAAATCATCAGAGACGATACCCATATGGATTTTTAAAATTATTTACATCCGCCATCTTTGATTTCCCACCCACCATCTTGAATCACGAAACAGATGTTGTATTTCGATTCCCCATCCCTTTTAATATCGCAGACGATACCAATATTGATTTTTTTTATTTTCCCATCCGCCATCTTTGATTTCCCATCCGCCATCTTTGATCACGAAATAGTTGTTGTATTTCGATTCCCCACCCCTGAAAATATCGAAGGCGATACCCATATTGATTTTTAAAATTTTCTCATCCGCCATCTTTGATTTCCCGTCCACCATCTTGGATAACTAAATAAATTTCATATTATTAATCAGCGTCCCGAAAATCTCGAAAACGATACCCATATATATTGTATCCTGTTCGTTTAGCCTTTTTTTGCCTTTGACCCAACCCTCCCCCTTCTCGTTTGACCATTTTGTTATTTTTGTCTGGCCCCTAAAAGTTGTGACGTAATTTTATATATTTCGGAATAATTGGGCTATCATGGACAATAACAATTTATAAAATCCGATTGCTAGTTCCTGAGATTAGCCGACATTATCTTTTAGCCTTTTTAGCCTTTTGTCCAGCGCCAAAGGGTCGAAGCGTTATGTTATATAGCCTATAGCCTTCCGGAATAACTGGGCTATCGTATACAAAAATATTTTTTCAGATTCAACCGGTAGTTCCTGAGATTAGCGCGTTCAAACAAACAAACAAACTCTTCCGCTTTATTATATTAGTATAGATATGCGAACAATTAAATCAACGTGCACAATATGACATAATGTCATATTGTGCACGTAGCACGTAGCTATGACATGACAGTACTGACAGATATGCGAAAGCATATGCGCAGCAATCAATTATCAGCGCATGCGTTCTTACTTCCAAGAGGTAAATTTGTGCCGTACAAACTTCTACCCTCCCTGCAATCCCTTCCAGTTTAATTTTTACAACTTATGGTAGCCTATATCCGTCTCCATGGTACAATATATGTATCTTTATATTAAAATTCAACAAAATTGGTTCAGCCGTTTTAACGTGAAAACGGAACATACATACATACACAATTTCGAATTTATAATACTTATTAAGTAGGGATTATCAATGGGTTTCTTCTGACATGAAGCCCGCTGGGCGCAGCACTGAGACTTCAGGTCCGGAAACCTGTCAAAATTGCCATCAAACAAAGAAGTATATCAACGCGCACGCAAATTTGAACTTTATGCAGCAGTAATTAATTACAAATTGACTCTACGTTTTTTACGGAAAAAGAAAAGGGCTATTTTTAGGGCTTTTCCGGCAATTATTAGATTTTTTCTCGCCGTAAAAACCATCTTTGAACTTCAACGAACATTTAAAAAAAGAATTGGCCAAATTGGTCCAGACGTTGTTGAGTTATGCGCTTACCAACACATTTTGCGATTCATTTTTATATTATAGATTACTGTGTATCACGGCAGGGCTGGAGGTTTTATGAATTTGAAGCTTGCAGCTGTCTCATATTGTATATGGTTTGATAGTAGACTCTTCTTCTTTCTCTTAGCGTTATCCCAGTTTCAATCTGCGCTTACTAGTCTAACCGGATTTGGCTGAATATTAGCTTTTCCACAGAGCGACTGCCTGTCTGACCTACGCAACCCGAAGGGATAGCGATATTCAATGGTTTAGACTAGTGTCAGTTTATTTTAGAAGGTACTGACGCCCTGTAACGACTGTCAAAGATCTTCATGACAACCAGGACCGACGGCTTAACGTGCTCTCCGAGGCACGGGACAAGCGATAATTAACAATTCAATACGCACATAATTCCGAAAAGTCATTGGTGGGCGCCGTGGATTCGACCCGATACCCTCTGCATGGCAGTCTGTTGGTATATCCACTCGGCTATCGCTGCCTTTATCCTCTCGACTATCGCTGCCTTGGTTTGATTGTAGACTGTAGTTGTTAAAATGATTGCCACATTGCTCTGCTGAGGCTTCCATATCGATACTGGACACCATTCATCATTATCTTCCTAGCGACATCCCAGTTGCAAATTAAAAAGAGTGGCCACGAGTTTTATTGCCCGTTCTTTCTCGTGGTTCTACATATTGCTTTGCGAACGAGGCTGTTAATGTAAATGTAGAAGCATTGAGTAATGTACTTTAAAAAATTACGTTCATAAGCGTCACAGTGTGACCTAGATGAAAAAATGATTTTGACTTTGAGTTTGACTTTGACTTCAACCCGAAGTCGCTTACTAGTCCAAGTTAGCTTTTCCACAGAGTGATAGCGAAATTCCACGAATAATCCCTATCATTATCATCATCATCAGCCTGCCGTAGTCCACTGCTGGATATAGGCCTCTCCAATGGCACGCCACTGAGCCCGATTTTTGGCTCTTCGTGTCCAGCCGCTGCCAGCCACTTTGCGTATATCGTCACTCCACCTAGCCGGAGGGCGTCCTACACTACGTTTGCCAAGGCACGGTCTCCACTCTAGAACACGGCTACTCCATCGGTTATCGGTTCTGCGACAGATGTGACCAGCCCACTGCCACTTCAACGTGCTAATTCTCTGAGCTATGTCGATTACCTTGGTTCTCTGTCGGATCACTTCATTACGAATTCGATCCTTCAGAGAAACTCCGAGCATAGCCCTCTCCATAGCTCGCTGAGCGACCTTAAATTGGTGGACTAGTCGCACCGTCAGTGTCCACGTCTCGGCACCGTAAGTCATAACGGGTAGGACGCACTCATTGAAGACTTTTGTCTTAAGGCTTTGCGGTAGGGATGACGAAAAGACTCGACAGAGTTTCCTATATGCCGCCCAGCCAAGCCGTATTCTTCTGCAAGCCTCCCTCTCGAAGTTGTTTCTACCCAATTGCAAGGTTTGCCCAAGGTAGACGTACTCCTGAACAACTTCGAGAGGGACCTCGTTTAGGATTATCGGTTCCGGAGAGACATGTTCATTGAACATTATTTTGGTTTTATCCAAGTTCATCCGGAGACCGATGCGAGCAGAAGAATCAGCTAGGCTGCTCAGCATATACTGCAAGTCTTGCACGGTTTCAGCCACGATAACGATATCGTCTGCAAATCTTAAGTGTGAGAGGTACTCGCCGTTTATGTTAATACCGCGTCCTTTCCAGTGCAGCGTCTTGAACATATCCTCCATTGCCTTTGTGAACAATTTGGGGGAGATAACATCCCCTTGTCTCACACCTCGATGCAGGTGGATAGGTTCAGACTGCTGGTTCTGTACTTGGACGGTCATAGTCGCGGCGTCATACAGACCTCTCAGCACTTGGACGTACCGCCAATCGATTTGGCACCGTTGCAGAGACTCCAGAACAGACCAGGTTTCGATGGAGTCAAAGGCCTTCTCATAGTCCACAAACGCTAAGCACAGGGGCTGATTATACTCCTCTGTCTTCTGTATAATCTGCCGCACTGTGTGGATGTGGTCTATGGTGCCGTACCCTCCTCGAAAACCGGCCTGTTCGGGCGGCTGAAACTCGTCGAGTCTACGCGCGAGACGGTTCGTGATGACCCTGGAAAACAGCTTATAGACGTGGCTCAAGAGCGAGATCGGTCGATAGTTCTTCAACAGAGTTTTGTCTCCCTTTTTGAAGAATAAAACGTTTATGAATACTCCGTATAACGACTGTCAAAGATCTTCATGACTAACGGAACCAACGGCTTAATATAAAAAAGTCGACTAGTTTATAAGGTCCATCTAAGGCTTCCTTTGGTGGCCCAGCAAGAAAGCTAAACAAATGCTTAGGCTGTGCGATCGCCACTTGAATACTGTTACAAATACAAAGTGAAGTGCAAACGTCAAATATACTAACGACGGTGTTTGTCTAAAGCAAGTGCACTTGCAACCTACTCTAACTAATCATTTAAACATTGTTGAGCGATAATGTAGTACCTAGAGAAGTAACCTTAATATTTTCGAAGTCGTCAAATGTGATTAATTAACGGCCAGTCATTTATTCTTGTGTTCAGTGAACCTGACTACTGAATTGGAGCTCGTAGGTTTGATATCTACCAAAATCTATGAGTAATGGACACAAAGATATCCTCTGAGTCTGAGTGTTGCACGTCTATAATATGTATGTATTTAATCATGTGTAAGTAAGTTTATCAGTTATCTGCTTCTCTGCTTAGTTAATGTATCAGTTGTTTGTGAGTGAATTACTCCGGGATATTAATATTTGAATTATTTGATAAATCGCCAGTCACTAATGCATAACAGCAGAGCAAATGATTTAGTGTTCACTATTACCATATTTATGACAGCTTCGAACGTTCTGCATGTGGTCCATTCCAAACCCTGTACAGAGGCACAATATTCGCCCCAAATATAAACATATAACATGAAGGAAAGGCTACCTCTATTTGCTGTCTCTTATTAACATCGTTCACAGTTCTGCCTCGGTAATTTTGTCACATGGTACGAAAACAGCTCCTTGGGGAACCCCTACGAGGATGGCCTTCTACCATGTACAAAAATTACATACTATTAAGCTGTACACGTTTTCTCCAAATGGGTAAGCATGATTACCCCAGTTCTAGCATTAATTAATACAATTAAATATTAATAGGTAGTGCTATGTCATTAAAGCGCGTTTAACAAAAGATTTGATGGCGAGTTTGACCTAAAGCTTATAAATTATAACGCACCTGTCTGGTACGAGTAGTGTGGCCATAAATTGTTAACTGTAGGACATTTACTGATTGTAATGTTAGATAAGCCGTTATTTGGTGTTCGTTGGTCGATAGCATTCCCACTTATTGTTATTTCTAATGCTTTATTGGATGTAATATTAATTTTCATTTAATAAAAAAAGAACTCTAGTTTTTTTAATAATTAATCCTGTATCAAAGGGGTCTTTATTCAATCGGCGAAAATTCTCAGAACGATAGTAATTATTTGTGGATTATACAAACTATTGTGTCGTATCGGATCACTCACAAGACTCAGTGTAGTGTAAAGGCAACCACATAAACCATCCCGCGATTAGTTCAGACAATTAATGATGTGCGATGTATAAATGAGCTACCAAAATCTGGCTCTTAAACGGCCACATTTTAAAAAACACATAAGAAGTAGAATTGTTCCTAATGTCATATTTTCGTGATTAGAAATATTCGTATTATTTATGGGAAAAGTCTTTATGAGGCAATTATATAAAAATAAATGTTGAATTGCTATCTGTTTGACCCAAGTTATGGCATGGACTAGCCGTGTCGCTCAGTCATGGATACGAGTTGACTTATTTTTAAGCGATTTGTATTTCACCTTTTCATTTCATACGTTTCATTGAGGCCCGCTACATAAATGTTGGCATAAGTCCGTGTGGTGACGGATTAAGAATACGAAATGTCACCCATGTCATCCCATGGGTGTCGTAAGAGCCGTCAGAGGGAGCATATTATGCAGAGAACAACACTGCAAGAGAAGGAAAACTTGATACAAACCCTATACCAACCCGTTATGCCAGCGTGGTCTAGTAGGCCAATTCCTCCTTTCAAAGGAGAGGCCTAGTCCAGCAGTGGACTGTTAAAGGCTAATGATGATATAAATTTTAGTACAGGTAGAATTATTCTCACCTCCTATTAAGTTAATTACGTTCTAATATTGCTAACAACATGTAATCAACAACCATTTATTTCCTACCAATAATATCTCCATCCAAAGGTTGTCTGGTAGAAATCGCTTTTAGCGATAAGGCCGCCCATTGTACTGTATTTAGTATATAATTCCTTAAAATGTTTTATATAAGTGTACAATAAAGTATAAAATAAATAAATAAATAAATTAAGTTGCTACTGTCTAACACTAGAAATATAATAGATCATTCCTAACTTTTATGACATTCAGATATATTATGTAGACGTCTCTGTAAGACGTTAATACATTTGTGATATTTTAGGAAACATAGTCAGATTATTGGCAAACAATTAGACTACTACAATAGTGTCGAGTTGAATGTCACGTGTCATGCACAACTATGGTTGTTGTTACGAAATTAAAAAAATAAACCTTTTATTTATGATGGCGTGACATGTAAGGAACCGTGAAGCGTGTCACATTGCATAATTTTAAATACATCTACCTTTTTAGAAATTATGCCTGTATAGCGAACGAGTATGCAACCATTGCATAAACGGAAACAAATAATACTTAACCACGAAACAACAATGGATCACCCAAAGTAATGTCTCGTGTAAGGACAGAAACAAATGGACAGGTGGCCGCTTAAAATATTACGCTGTCCATGGAATCCGTGGTCCAGTGAATAGCGTATGCCACTGCTGATCGGAGGTCCCGGGTCGGACAAAAGTGTTATTGGGTTTTTCCGAATTCTCAGTAGCAGCACGGAGTCTGGTGATGTGCCCGGTAACGGCAATATCCTCACCCCCTATTAAGTGGGACCTAAAAATTCATAGCGAAATGTGGGTGTAATATTACATCTCTGCCTACCCCTTCGGGGATACAGGCGTGAGCCATGGAGTCACCATGGGTGAGTATCTATTTAACGTTTAGTGGTCAGATAGCATCTCTAGATGTATGTGTAATATCCATGTTCACTTGTGTATCTTCAGCAGCCTTTTGCAGCCAAAAGGCTGGTTGATGATGAAGATACAAAAGCAATCATAGGTATTACACATAAATCTAGAGATGCTATTTTATTGCTATTATAAAATAAACTATTATAAAATAAACAGTCCGTGTGGTGACGGATTAAGAATACGGAATGTCACCACCCCATATCATCCCATGGGTGTCATAAGAGCTGACAGAGGGAGCATATCATGCAGAGAACAGCACCGTAAGAGAAGGAAAACTTGATACAAACCCTATACCAACCCGTTTGGCCAGCGTGGTATAGTAGGTCAATTCCTCCTTTCAAAGGAGAGGCCTAGACCATCAGTGGACTGTTAAAGGCTGGTGATGATGATAAAATAAACGCTAAATGGTTGCTAACTATGGGCCTTATCCTAATAAGCTCAGGTTTACTCAGAGGGCAATGGAGAGAGCTATGCTCGGAGTTTCCCTGCGAGATCGAATGCAATGAGGAGATCCGCAGGAGAACCAAAGTAACCGACATAGCTCTCCGAATAGCCAGACTGAAGTGGCAATGGGCAGGGCACATAGCGCGAAGAACCTATGGCCGCTGGGGCAGGCGGGTTCTGGAGTGGCGACCACGTACCGGACGACGCAGCAGGGGTAGGCCTCCCGCAAGGTGGACCGATGATCTGGTTCAGATCGCGGTGCGCGGTTGGATGCGGGCGGCTCAAGATCGGTTTGTGTGGAGAACGTTGGGGAAGGCCTATGTCCAGCAGTGGACGTCTCTAGGCTGACATGATGATGATTAAATAAATTAGGAGAGACCTATGTCCAGCCGTGTCAGTACAACGGTCTCTCTTAATTTGTGTACATAGAGCTATAATAATTAACTTAATAAGCCCATAATTGCTTTTCCAAATAAATATATACCTAAAAGAAAACTATTAATTGTTGTATAAAACTTTACGTTTCTACTTTTGGTTACTTTTAATAACTTTATAGTGAAGTAGCAATTATCGGCTACATAATTACGTGGTTATTTATGTTTTAAAATAAACGCTTTCTCTGGGGAATAGCCCTTACGACACGCGAGCTCGCTGCTTTAAATATAAAACTATTTTATTCACAGAAAAGCTTCAATTCCAATAAAATTGAAAACTATTTTGATATATTACTCGTGCATTAAGTTTTGCTGGTTCATTGGGAAGTACTTAAGTTTCTCTTTTCATTCCGATGATAAGGTTGCTTCAATTTAGCTTAGTTGTGAAACGAACATAGCTTTAACAGCACAACGGCTTTACGTGCTTTCCGAAGCATGGTAGCGCTTTGATGTGAATGCTACACGCGGTCACCTATCTTAATGGTGACCTGTGCAACCGTTGCTTAACTTTGCCGACCTATTACAAACAGCCAGACTCCCTATGCGTGCTACAGTCAGTACAGATACTAACTAATAAATGGAAAAGTCTCGAATGAAACAATTCTATGGTCACATCAGTATGACCTCCCGAATAGTTCACATATAGAACGTGTTGAAACGCGTGACAAACTAATGTTAGTGTCTGCGGTTTTGCTTGCGTGTGGTGACAACGCTAGCGCTATTACTGAATTAAATATTTGACTTGGGTAGCTTTGGAAGGTCGAACAACTACTGTAATCTTGTTTTGTATTTTATTTTGTCATATAAAAATCTTTTCGTGAAGTTAAGCTGGTTTTACTCGAATGTTTTATGAACAAGTTTTTATTATAATCGTATATTATCATAGTTCGTAAAAATAAAATAAAATATTAATATTGAAAGGAACGTTCCAATCGGTCGTTATTGCGTGTTTCGCTTGCAGATCAAATATCAAATAGTTTTTAAATGGAATCTTCAATATTCTAGGTGGTAAAGTGTTGGTCATACTGACAGCGATTAATGACTTGATAATTCTAAAATCTTGTGCAATCTTTTTTTTTAAATAAAACCAGTCAAATAGTTATATAACGTTTTAACCTCGCATTAGGAATTATTGAGTAGTACGAGTAGCTATATCCAGCTGTGGACGGCTCTAGCCGTATTAAAACAATTAATAGTATTCAGATACATTTAATCGCTACATTATCGAAACTTACTGTCTTTTTCAGTCTGTCCATCCTGTTTTCCTGGAAGAAATTGCACTTAACGATAAGGCCGCTGTTGTTTATTTGCTATATAATTATGCACATGTAAGTTATTTATGCCTGATTTGTACCAACAGTGTATTCGCACGGTAAAGATTTACCTACCTATCTATATCACACGGATTTTTATTCAAGCTTCAAATTCCTCTATTTTGGATATAAATTAAAATAGATCCGAAAAACAGAATACAGTAGTGTATTATGAACAGTTTTTAAAGGTTGATTTATGATTTACATGTAGTAGAATATATGAACGCAGCGAGTTAAATTGACGCCAGTTACCTGATTTTTTTATTACCCATTTTAGCAAAATAACGAACAATGTTGTCGAAATTCGATGAAAATATAACCGAAACAATGTTTTACCTAAAGCATCGTAAAATACAATGAAACATACTTTAAGGCAACAAGGCGATATGTGGATACAAAGTATCTTACGTTTTAGTAAACATATTTTAAGTTAAAACGCCAATCGTTTGCCTTAACAACAAAATTCCCACATAAGCGGGAGCTGAACTGAATTTTATTTACTTAAAAGCGGCGCATTCAATGACGCCTACTTAAATTTTAATATGCAGCACTAGTATTTAGGTCTCGGGAATATTAAGGCTACAATCTTTGCGATGTACTTATTATATGAATTAACTGAAAAATACATTTTTTATGAAACTAAACTATCGTATTATTCCGTCAACAATGCGGTGGATGGTATAGAATAGCCTAAAGGTTGAGAATATGAACGCGTGTTTCAAAATTTTGGATAACGTATAAGTGAAATTGTACATGCACGGAACTTCACCCAGGGCAGGACTTGCATTGTTCCACCTGTCCTAAAACCAGCTACGTACTCAAGTGGGGCACAGCAGGTACAATCTCTACAGATGGGGATTTGTGGTTAAGGCGAGGATTTCCGAGCGCTCATAGCTTTTGAGGCTCCCCGCGTCCCCAGTTCGCGAGTATCTACGATCAATGGCGACGCGAGACGCGATGCCACTGCCGCCATGTAGGTATAACACTTTCGCGCTATAGTACAGAAAATTGAAGCAATATATCAATTAAAATATAAACTTACTTATCGAGTATAAATAATTTGCAACGTTTCTGGTTTGAATAAACCTTTATGAAATTCGAAAGTACTTAGTTTTACAAAATTGCTTTTGTTTATAGTGACAATAATTATTTAATCAGTAATATTATGAACATTATCTTTGTTGTTAATTATAAAAAAAACTTATGATCGCTCGCAATGCGAAAGTATCGCTTGTTCGATATCAATCTTAGGGAAAAAGATTAGATTAATATAAATTAATTAATTTGTAGCTACTGTCTGCAAAACAACGGCATAGAACCAATAATAAAAACGTGTAAGATACTCATGGCTACTTTTAATCACCAATGATTACATTTTGTTATATTTATTTTAACAGCGAAATCTCTAAGATACTACTTTGGTAAAAAAAGTACCGGAAAAAGATCAATAATACACTAAATGTTTATTAAAGGGCAATAGTTATAGCAATATACTCATGCAAACACACGTGCATGCATAATAAAGGAGATCACCCAGCTCCATACAAATTTAGGCTAATTCTAAAAGTCCCGGCCATTGATATATATGTACTAAATATATGTTAATGGTGCTGGCCAATTAAAATAAACTTAAAATTATTATAGAATATTACGAACTAAACACTTTTTATTACTACACTAAGGTTCTAAGTGCAGTCTGTGAGGTCAAAGTATCTATTCTGTTCCTGAAATAAATCCTAAGTAATTATTGTTATTTTTGCCTAAAATAATGTACAAGTTGCAATTTAAATGGCATCAGGTTATGGCAGGTAGTAAGCCAAGAGCGAAATATCTGATTGATAAGCATTACTGCCTCACAGAAAGAGACGGTGACGTTCCAAGCCATCACGCACCAGACCATGGGCAGGGCAGGTAGCGAGGGTACGACTGTAACAATTGCCGCGATCAGTTTACGGCCAATTCTAAACATGACCAGTGAAAACTCCAGCGGAATAACAATTGCAGTAGGATGTACCCGATTAGAATTCTTCAATAAATAATATATTATACCTAGGGCAAGAAATAAAGATGGGCAAAGCAAACCAGGTGAACAGGATTGATATACGTATCCATTTGGTTTGGGCTGCTTTCGATAAACTGGCATTTGCTTTTACGAAGCAACAAAAAGCAAGAATATTCAACCATTGCGTCCTGCCAGTGCTCACCTACGGAGCCGAAACTTGGGTTACTACAGAGGCAGCGCTACAGAAACTTGAACTCCTTTTTTTCTTCGCTGGCAACACTAGCAAACAGTTGTCATTTCGCTACGTGTATAATAATTTTAAAGAAAATATATTTTTATAATGTTTTACTAATTAATTATAAGTGTAAAGTAAAGTGTATACCCATAAACCTCAGCAATAATTGTTGGTGTTTGCTATATCAAAAGACTAGTGACAAAATCTTGCTGGAAAACTTGTGGCGGACTAACTGTCAAAGTAACGGACAAGCAATACTAGATTCAAAATCAGCTGGAAACCCGGGGAGTATTGTTTTCATAATTCTTTACTTATCCCTGTACCGTTTTATTTTATATAAGTAATAATAACTTAAATACACTATACATCACATAAACACTGCTCATTACATGTGAGCGACGTCAATTACAATACACAGCGGCACCGTTTGTGTCTCCTTTTGCTTGACAATTTGTGGAAGCAAAATCGATGACGAAAAACATTTGCCTCAGACACCATATACTACATGACACACTATACACAAAACATAACTATTTACTATAAAATTTATTAATATAAACTGTACAATAGTTTTACACAGGTCCATTTATTGTAGTACCTACATTCCAATTTATTGTTTTATGAATATATCAACCTTATAAATTTATTAGGCATACCTTATCATTTTTTTCATATTCCCCAATGGTTAGTAACTAAGTATTTATAATAAGCTGTTCTAAATTTATTCAATTTATTCTTCTTTTATTTTTATGATCTACTTACATTATTTCCTTCTCAACTTTCTATCCACCCATTTCATAGTTTCTCTCTGCTGACTTAATTTACTCTTCCTTCCTTATATTTCAGGTGCCTACGGGGTAGGTCTGTTCAAAATGATGACCCGCAGAATGGCAGTTCTGGAGGACAAATTACAGACCACACTCAAGGAATTGGAATCCTCTAAAAATCTGTGTAACCAGCTGCTACAGGAAAGGGAGGACAGCGAAGAAGAAGTTAAGAAAATAGTAGACAAGAACACTGAACTCAAGGCACAGCTGGCTGAAATGCACACACACCATCTCGAAATACTTGAGCGACATGAGCATCTTTGACTGACGGTGTCCAACTTCCAACAGTGCATGGACACTCATGAAGAAGCACTGAGATGTGTTCCTGAACTGGAACTTGAATTGAGTAATGCTCATAACACCATCTCTAACATACAAATAAATAAACACAGTCAACAGATTGCGAATACCTGCAGCCTATATAGTTGGTTAATAGTGAGTCTGATTATGTGAGCATTAGGGAGCCAGTTGTGACTATAGACCTGACCAGGGAGGATACCATTATTATGAGACCCAGCTTTTCTAGTCATAATAAACTTAAACGCTACATTAAAATTACTAAATTAATTAAAAAATGTCATAAATCTATTAGGAAACTAGCTGACCCAGCGAACTCTGTATCGCCTTTTTAAGAGTTTTTATTTAATTCCCTTTTTTCCAAGCCCCTTTTCCAAAGTTACCATTGACTTAGCGCTTAGCGCTTAATCTCTTATCATTTCAGAGTCTATAAATGATGAACAAACAAACATAGATTTTTATATAATATTGAATTCCCCCATTCCTTAAAATATCGGAGACGATACCCATATCGACTTAAAAAAAATCCCATCCACCATCTTTGATTTCCTATCCGCCATCTTTGATCACAAAATAGATGTTGTGTTTGGATTCTCCATCCCTTAAATCATCAGAGACGATACCCATATGGATTTTTTAAATTGTTTACATCCGCCATCTTTGATTTCCCACCCACCATCTTGAATCACGAAACAGATGTTGTATTTGGATTCCCCATCCCTTTTAATATCGCAGACGATACCAATATTGTTTTTTTTTAATTTTCCCATCCGCCATCTTTGATTTCCCATCCGCCATCTTTGATCATGAAATAGATGTTGTATTTCGATTCCCTACCCCTTAAAATATCGAAGGCGATACCCATATTGATTTTTAAAATTTTCTCATCCGCCATCTTTGATTTCCCGTCCGCCATCTTGGATCACTAAATAAATTTCATATTATTAATCAGCGTCCCGAAAATCTCGAAAACGATACCCATATAGATTGTATCCTGTTCGTTTAGCCTTTTTTTGCCTTTGACCCAACCCTCCCCCTTCTCGTTTGACCATTTTGTTATTTTTGTCTGGCCCCTAAAAGTTGTGGCGTAATTTTATATAGCCTATAATTTTATAATTCAATTCAAAAAGCCGCAATTTTATATAGCCTTTCGGAATAATTGGGCTATCATGGACAATAACAATTTATAAAATCCGATTGCTAGTTCCTGAGATTAGCCGACATTATCTTTTAGCCTTTTTAGCCTTTTGTCCAGCTCCAAAGGGTCGAAGCTTTATGTTATATAGCCTATAGCCTTCCGGAATAACTGGGCTATCGTATACAAAAATATTTTTTCAGATCCAACCGGTAGTTCCTGAGATTAGCGCGTTCAAACAAACAAACAAACTCTTCCGCTTTATTATATTAGTATAGATATGCGTACAATTAAATCAACGTGCACAATATGACATTATGTAGGTATGACATGACAGTACTGACAGATATGCGAAAGCATATGCGCAGCAATCAATTATGCGCATGCGTTCTTACTTCCAGAGGTAAATTTGTGCCGTACAAACTTCTACCCTCCCTGCAATCCCTTCCAGTTTAATTTTTACAACTTATGGTAGCCTATATTCGTCTCCATGGTACAATATATGTATCTTTATATTAACCCCACCCGCGCGGGACGTAAAAAATAAAAAATGGCCGGTAGTGCAGGCTGCTTTAGCTCTTGATCGAGCAACAGCTGACCGGCGTCATTATTTTACCTATATCTCAGTTAGTTTTCAACGTATCACAAAAATAATGACGGTTTTTGCATCCTTGAAATATGCTTAGAAAACTTATTATAGATATATGATGTATAATTACCTTTTCTCTGCAGTTCGTTGAAATAAAACTCGAAAACATGAAAAAATCCTCTTCAATAAAACTTTTAACACACACTATCTCACAAATATTTAGCATTTTAGCAATTATTCACATCATAATATTTTCTTGGGTTTACGCGAATGTTACACATTGAAATTAAACTACAGTTTACGGATTTTATCGCGTTATATTGGTTTCACTTGTTTTTACATTTAAACCGAATGATCTAGAAACTACATTTTTATTACTAGCCAACGTTTCGAATTCTTTACAGGATTCATGTTCACGGCAGACTGAGGTGGTATTTGTCTTTGTCTTGAATTTAAAAGTTATCTCAAAGTACCCGAACATTTTTCAACTATTGGTGTTACTATCTACGCAGAATGTGCTCACTGTGTCTTGATGTCTTCTGGTGACTTTGTCCTTCTTGGGTTTCATTAGCCTGATAACAGGGTCCCAAGCTGGAGGAACATTCCAACCATCTTCCCTATTGAAATTAGGATGTTTTTTAATTTCAATAGCTTCTCGTATCATTCTTGGAATAAAGCGGTGTTCTTTTGCGAGTATCTGTGGTTTATCAAATCGCAGGTAATGGTTGGTTCCTTGTTCTACATGTTCACACACAGCAGACTTCGTCGAGCGTTTGTGTTTAATGTCAGCTATATGTTCCTTTAGTCGAATGCCTATGCTTCTCTTGGTTTGTCCAATGTATGAGAGCCCACACTCACAGTCTATCTTGTAAACCCCGGCCTCTTGTTCAATTCAAGACAAAGACAAATACCACCTCAGTCTGCCGTGAACATGAATCCTGTAAAGAATTCGAAACGTTGGCTAGTAATAAAAATGTAGTTTCTAGATCATTCGGTTTAAATGTAAAATCAAGTGAAACCAATATAACGCGATAAAATCCGTAAACTGTAGTTTAATTTCAATTATTCACATCACTTTATATACCTTACTTAATGAATTATTAAATTTAATCAACAGTTAATATCAACTTCACTTATATTTTTATAAATCAACAAAAGTTTAAACACAGCATCGGAATACGAAACGGCCGCCATAATCGCGCGCGAAAGTGTGCCGACCTAGATACACTTTCGTAAATATCAAAACCATAAGTTTATTATTTTATTATTATTTACTCATTAGTTTGTGATAAATAAGAAAGGTTATGAGTAATAGAACCGACTTTTAACTACCCAATCTTACAAAACTGAAATGCGGACGGGTGTATTTACAACTTGCCGCCATTTTTGATAATGATATTTTGAAGATCGTTTTTCGTTATAATTTATACAATGATCATATCTTAACTATATTTTATAGCAAACAAGATTAGTTTCCGAGTATAATGACATATAATACATATAGTGAAATTACGAGATTGCGACGCTACACGTTTTTCAAAGCAGAGCTGTCGTCACTCTAACGCGCGCGAAATCAAAGTTGTGGCAAACAATTTTCAGTCG
Organism: Euclidia mi; assembly: GCA_944739405.2. Classification (NCBI taxonomy): domain Eukaryota; kingdom Metazoa; phylum Arthropoda; class Insecta; order Lepidoptera; family Erebidae; genus Euclidia; species Euclidia mi. Next base: position 8,218,505 of record OX123191.2, on the reverse strand, counting down.
TTATTATTGTAAAAATAGTCTTTAAAACTGACAACCAATTACAATGCAGAATTAAAAAGAATATTCATACTTTGCAATAGTTGAACATAATCTTATTGGTGGAATTATTTTAACGTCATTTCAAGTAGTGAAACATGGCGCTGTCGTTGCGGGACATACGTGTTTCCCGCAAGCGCTGGACGGAACAAATTTTCCTGGGACATACGTAAGTCCCGCCTGCGTTCCAGAGGTTAAAATTCAGCAAAATTGGTTCAGCCGTTTTAACGTGAAAACGGAACATACATACATACACAATTTCGAATTTATAATACTTATTGAGTAGGGATTATCAATGGGTTTCTTCTGACATGAAGCCCGCTGGGCGGCAGCACTGAGACTTCAGGTCTGGAAACCTGTCAAAACTGCCATCAAACAAAGACGTATATCAACGCGCACGCGAATTTGAACTTTATGCAGCAGTAATTAATTACAAATTGACTCTACGTTTTAGTTAGAAAACGTTTGTATGGGAAAAAGAAAAGGGCTATTTTTAGGGCTTTTCCGGCAATAATTAGTTTTTTTCTCGCCGTAAAAACCATCTTTGAACTTCAACAAACATTGAAAAAAAAAGAATTGGCCAAATTGGTCCAGACGTTGTTGAGTTATGCGCTTACCAACACATTTTGCGATTCATTTTTATATTATAGATATAATGTGCATAGAGTTAATTTAAATCTCAGAAAGGAGCAAATAAACTTAGTTAACCAACTATCTAAATACTCTAGGTACTTGGAACAAAGTAGATCAGTGTATGATATGGATACTCATCGCTTAAGGGAAGAGATATTACTTAGGGAAAGAACTTTAAATGAGATCTTCAACAAATACCAAGCTTCTCAACAAGAACTGAGCAAGCGTATAGTGGAGGCAGGTGAGCTTGTAGACTTGGTGAGGTGTAATGCAGAAATGTATGAGTCTCTGACCAATAAGCTCTCGTGTTATTGTACTCATACTCTTATACCAGCAGAGCCATTGAGTACCATACTACCTGAGAATTTTTCGAACAATCCACAAAACTCACACTCATTACAATCAAATTTAAATAAATCTAGGCTTCCGACATCTATTAATAAAACTTTTATTTTTTCTGATAGGCTAGGTCACAATTTTGGTAGTCTTCTCAGTGAATATACAAATCAGTGTGTTATAAATTATTGTAGGCCAGGGGATAGTTACTGTAGTTTAGTTAATCAGATTAAGTTACACCCCTTAGATGAGAGTAGTACTGCAATATTATTGTTTGGTAACAGTTTAACTGTAAAGAGACAGGATATCATAGAATGTGTTGAATTGTTGATAGAACTTAATACTAAATTTAGTTGTAAATTTATTTTAACACACACACAAAATATGCACATACACTCATTAAACATGTTATTGTATAACATAACTTGTCGTCATAGTGACGCAATATTGTTTTTTGACGCTAATAAATTTATAAGTAAATTTATTTTAACTAAAGACACAATGTATCCGCCATTTTATATTAAGCGACAAATTGCTAAGTTATTAGCATACAATTTACAGCAAGGCAGTGAGCCTTATGTTGACAATTTATTTGATAGGGTTAGTACATGTACTAACAACGTTTTTATTGACACATCTTGTGATTTAAACTCTAAGATAGGACAACGTATTTGAATATAGTAAATCAAAACATGCAGGGCCTATCTGGCAAAGAGTTAGAGTTAAGTTTATTTCTAGAAAAATATGAAGTTAAGGTTCTGTGCTTAACTGAACATTGGTTAAACACCCATGAGGTTATTGTTATAAATGAATATTACACAGTGCAGAGTTCGTATATAAGAAAGCAGGCTATTAGAGGCGGTTCTCTCATAATGACTTCAAATTTATTAAAATGCAAAGAACGTAAGGATATTGTAAACTTATCTATTGAGCGCACTATTGAGTTGTCCTGTGTGGAACTAGACTTATATGTTGTAATTTTTGTATATCGAACCCCTTCTGGTAATTACAATCTATTTGAGACTGTTATGGAAGATGCTCTTAATAAAATTATAGGTAGTCATCAGAATATTATAGTTTGTGGTGATTTTAATATTAATATTTTAGAGAATTCTTCACAGTGTACTAGATTTCTAAATCTTTTTAAGTCATTTAATTTAAGTAATTTATTCTGTGAACCTACTAGAGTCTCTGAAACATCTTCTACTTGTTTGGATAATATATTTAGTTCTTGTGTGGCTAAAAACCCAGTAGTTATTAGTTCTCTTCCTTCTGATCACCGTGGACAGATAGCTAGTTTTTCCTGTTCAACATATGATAAATCACATACAGTAGAATGTAGGCCTCAAACTACCAATCGTCTTATACGTTTTAAAAACAATATTATCGCTAAACTCAATCCCTCAATATTGAACTAAGAAAATCCAAAAACAATTTATAATTCACTTTTTGGAATAGTAAATAATGAGTTTCAAAATACTTTCAAGAGTAAAACTGTCACATTAAAGGGTACTACCGGATCTTTTAACCAGTGGGCCACTATAGGTATATACAAAAGTAGAGCCAAATTGTTTGAATTATATGGTATGAAACAACATAGATTTGACACACCTTTTCTAAATTATGTAAAAAATTACTCAAAAATTTTAAACAACTTTGTGTTATGGCATAATCAAAATTTATTAGTAGTAAAATTAAGCATTCAACAAATGTAATTAAAGAAACTTGGAGAATTATAAATAATGAAACAGAAAGAGCACGACCACGGGAAAACCAATTTGAACTAAAAGAAAACAATTTATTAGTCACCAAACAAACTCAAGTAGCGCATATGTTCAATAGTTTCTTTGCGAGCATACCTTTAACAACTACTAGCTCTTTACAATCACCATCTTTAGACGCTGGAAAGTTTTTGCTTAGCAGTGTACCTGAATGCAAGAGCATGATTAGATTCGAGCACGTTACCCCGCGAGATATATTGATCGCATATAATTCAATTAATATCAAAAATACCGGCGACTTTTGGGGCATTACAACAAAAATTTTAGGTACTATAGTTGAGACTGTTGCGCCTTACCTCTCTATCATTTTTAACCAATGTTTTGACTTAGGCGTATTTCCGAATTTGATGAAATTAAGTAAAATCATACCTTTATTCAAATCTGGCAGTAAAAATGACGTAAATAATTTTAGGCCCATCTCTATCTTGCCGGCATTTAGTAAAATATTTGAAAAAATTTTATTAAAGCAGCTACTAAGACACTTTAATTTAAATAGTCTGCTTCATAAAGATCAATACGGATTTACTAAAGGTAGATCCACAACTGATGCGGGTGTTGCTCTCATAAAACACGTTTTTAATGCCTGGGAGTCATCTAAAAATGCTATCGGAGTATTCTGTGACCTCTCAAAAGCATTTGATTGCGTTAATCACGACACACTTTTGCGTAAGCTCCGCCACTACGGCGTAGAGGAAACCGCACTTTGTGTTTTCAAGTCGTATTTGCGGCAAATATTTCAGTGCGTCGATGTAAATGGGACTACATCCTCTAAATTACCTATAAAGTTAGGAGTTCCACGAGGTTCTATTTTAGGTCCTTTTCTATTTCTTGTATATATTAACCCATTCCCAGTCCCATGAGCCACATGTGGCTCATAACAATTGAATTTCTATTGTGTCTGGCGTCGGACAGTGAAAGTGTTAATGACTTACTTTTTTATTTAAAAAACATCTATGATGTCGTAATTTTTGCAGATGATACGTCACTTATTTTTAAAGTAGATAGGAATAGGAATCAATTTGATGATGTAAATAATGCACTTATACAGGTTACACAATGGTTTACAGCAAACAACCTAGTGCTTAATTCTAAAAAGACTAAATGCGTTAAATTTGCTTTACCTAACGTTAGACAACTGGGACCTAATATAAGGCTAGATAGGGAGGAACTTGACACAGTTGACTCGACAGTGTTTCTAGGCATTACACTAGATAATAAGTTACAATGGGGTGCACATATAGCATGTCTTGCAGGTAAGCTCAGCTCTGCTGCGTATGCTGTCAAAAAAGTTAGACAACTTAAGCCAGGATCAAACCAACGCGTTCAGCTTGCGTCCGCGTTGGCGTGCGCGGTGGCGATCAGATGTTGTGTATGAACTTATAGCGACGTGTTCACATCTACGCGTCCTCTGATTGCACGCGGCGTCCGGTGCAGCGTCTGCACGCGGCGGTGGCGATCAGATCGCGCTTGTTACGTTAGGACGCTGCACGCAGCTATTATTGTATATTATCCAATCTCTTTGATGACAACACAATTCTTCACGCATGCGTCTTGATGCTTTTGTTTGACAGACACCACAGACACTGTCATAATGAGTTGCCTCCAAAGAGATTGGATAATATATATTCTTCTGTGGTTGCCTCGTTTATGGACGTGTCTAGTAAAGTGAAGCGATACGAATCATTTGTCTAGGATTTTAAGTATGGTGGAAACAGAAGAAATTATAAATGAGGTCCACAAATACCCATTGTTATATGATACGTCTCATTCTGAATATAAGAATAATAGAAAAAAGGACCAGGTTTGAGACGAAATAGGAACGAGACTCGGAATAAGTGGTAGGTTTAAGTTTATTTCAGGTTACCTACCTGCGATAAAAATTAATACACTTTATGATAAAACGATATTTATTTGTTTACTACATAAAGTAACACAATATTCAGTATACGAGTTTCTATACATAAGCTTATGGATTGAAATATCTCACATATTGTTCACGAATATTGAAAGCATAGTTACTACTTCTATGATTTAAATTTTGCATTGCTGTAAAGGCATTTGGCTGTTCAGTTATTGGTGTTAAAAGAGTGTCATCATAGTGCACATTTCGAATATTTGATCTCAAATAATTGTGCAAAATGCATGCAGCTTTTACGATTATAGTAAGCGTTGACCTTTTTGTGTCCATGGGTCTTTGGAAAATTCGCTATTTTTGAGTTAGGATTCCGAAAGCATTTTCGACTACTCGCCTTGCTCTACAGAGCCGTTTATTATACTTAGTTAATCTGAGGTCGTCTCTTGATTGCCGATATGGAAATGGGCGCATCAAATATGGGCTTAAAGCAAATGCTTCATCTCCTATTAGTACACAAGGAAGTAATTCCTGGCAACCAGGCAATGATCTGTTTGATGGGACATTCATTGTTCCTTGTTCTAAGCGACGTCCTACAGCTGATTCTTCGAAAATACGACAATCGCTGTTTTTTCCGTATGCTCCAACATCAATTGTAATAAATTTATAATGTGGGTCTACTATTGCCATCAGAACTATTGAAAACTTCTTTAAATATGGAAAATGATCAGAACCACTATTCTTTGGGCATTTGATTGTAACGTGCTTTCCATCAAAGGCACCCAAGCAATTTGGAAAGCCCCAAAGACTGTTGTAGTCTCGTACAGAAGATTCCCAAATTTCTTCTGTTGGCTCAGGCATGTATTCTGGTTGGAACTTGTCCCAAATAACTGTGCACACTTCTTTTATAATAGAGCCTACAGTAGAAAACCCGACTTTTAAACTATGTGCGATAGTTTTGAAGGTATCTCCAGTAGCTAAATATCTGTAACAAACAATTAATTTTTACTTGTTATTTACAGGTGAAACATTAAAAAAGAGATGGAAAAGCCTAAAAGACTGTTACACCAAGCACCTAAGATCCGAACAAACTCACACGGGGCAAAAAGCAAAGCAACTGGACCGGTACAGGGCTTGGCCATGGGCGAATCAGATGTCCATATTTAAACGTTTTCTTCAATTAACCCCCACGGATTCAAACGTCCGTTTCTTAGATGAGACACAAACTATTAAGTCTGAAAATTCGCTCTTAACGCAAGAGATTTTGCATGAGCGGGCACCAATAATAGGGACAACTGAGGCGACATTTATTGTCCTTTCACCATCAAACTTCTACTAATAACTCTGCTCCTACGTTCAGCTCTACGGACATTCAAAATTCTATCGCAAACACAATAGATAATGAAATACCAAGCGTATCAGCATTGAATGAAGCTCCCATATCTCGTCTTACATCAGAAAATGAAATAATGTTTGATAATCGTTCTACTCCTTCATCAGTAACCACTTCTGCAGTTGTTTCGAGAGCCAGGTCTAGAAATTCAACACAAAGACATTTTTCTCCAAACGCTGAATCATCAACGAGTTCAGTAATAAATTACCTTAATAACCGAAATGCTTCGAGACCAAACTATGATGATATAGACCACATCTGTCTTGGATATGCTAAGACTATAAAAAAAATCTCGGCAGAAAGACAAGCTTTACTCAAGTTTCAGATGGCAAAACTATTAATGGAACATGAATTAGCCCACATTCGTGAACGTTCTCCTATTGTTAATAGGTCTCCACAAGATGTTTCAGAATATTACAGAAATTTTGCAAGTGACGAAAGTAATAACATTGAATAATTATTGATTCTGATTATAAAATAAAAAAATATGAGTACCTACTTACTTATGTATTTATTTTCAGTACAGTTTTCAGCGTGGTATCTACTTAAAGTCGTATACCTACCTAAATAATAACAATAGCAGCCTAAATCAGCCTAAGGTTACTTATTCTAAATATTAAATTTATATTTTAAAGTCAACACATACGAGTATTTTTATATTTGCTTCTGTTAAGTTTAAAACGCTATATATATTATAAGCTTTGTGATACGATGCTTATGATTGAATTTTTAAAATTAGTGCTTAATAACCTTAAAGTAATACACAGACGCTCTGCTGGTGATATTGGGTTGCGATAATTTGTGTACTCTTTTTTAATAGAGCATCTAATCATATTCAAAAGGTTATCAAAATTCAATAGACATTCTATAGTAAACGTAAAATCGCACTTCATCTTTACGTACTTTCCAGTGCAAGGTATGAAATTCACCTTCCCTTTCTCTGGTTGCATTTATTCTGTGTATCCAAACTCTTGTTTTTCTGAAGAAAAAATAATAAGGCGTTATCGAATGATGGTAGGTATTTACTTCACTGGCGCAGTACCTATATCATACCCACCTCAAGTTCACTTCTTGTTCCTCTTCGTCTTCAATAATAGCAGACAGAAGTAAAATTTCTTCAATTTCACTATCGGTATCTGACAGCATTTAAGTGACGCAACTACAGCCTGGTGAACGCCTGAACGAACGCGACAGTGTGCACAAGTTTTGCACGCGCAATAATCGCCACCGCGCACGCCACCACGGACGCGAGCTGAACGCGTTGGTTTGATCCTGGCTTTACTGATGTTGACACAGCTCGTCTAGTTTATTTTAGCTATTTTCATAGTGTCATGTCCTACGGTATTTTGTTATGGGGCAAAGCTGCGGATATTCAGAATATCTTCGTTCTACAGAAACGAGCGGTACGAGCAATATACATGTTAGGTGCAAAAGATACTCTTAGGGAACGCTTTAAGTCTATAGGGATTCTTACAGTAGCCTCGCAATTTTTATTTGCTAATATATTGTATATTAGGCAAAATATAGGTTTATTTACTCCAAAAAGTGATGTACATAACATTAATACTCGAAACAAGCATAAGTTATATGCCCCTTATCATCGTTTACATAAAGTTAATAATTCTTTTGTAGGGCTAGGTATTCGTATATACAATAAAATACCAATTAGTCTTTTAGAATTACCATTTAGTACGTTCAAAAGTAAAATAAAAGACTGCCTTATTAGGAAAGGTTATTATATCATTAATGATTATTTCAGTGATAAGGATGGTGGTCACTTACACTAGCCAACTCTTGATTATTTTGAATTTATATAGATACCTTGTTTTTCAGTTTTTTTATATAATATCTCTAGTTCTATTAATTTAATATTCATGTGCCTGTGTTGGTGGTCACAGGGCACAGCTGATATTCCGCCTTACCCCTGTAAAGGGCTCTGCGGGGATGGACCGTCTAGATCCCTAAATCTCGTGGGAACGCTATGGGAACAAAAACTTATTCTTCTCCATACGGCGGCGACGCGGTTCGCAACCCGTCACGTCTCGTTTCCCGCGAGGGCGAAAAGCGGCCTACGGAAAGCAGGTTTGCAACATTGAATGTTGGTGGAGGAATGAACGGCAAATTGGATGAAGTATGTCAGATGATGGATGATAGAAAGATTGATGTTCTTTGTGTGAATGAAACAAAAAGAAAAGGGTGTGACACCACCAAGCATGGTGCATATACGGCGTATTGGTCTGGGGTAGATAGTACCACCAGAGCCTGTAAGGGAGTTGGTGTAGTACTGTCTGCGCGAATGAATGAGTGCGTAAAAGAGTTTGAATGTGTAAATGCTAGGCTACTGTGGATGAGAATGAAAGTAGGACTTACTCGTCTCTTTATTGTGGGGGTGTACGCCCCGGTCAATATAGTTACGGGTATGTCACAACATGAGCAAGACGAAAGGCAGGAGTTTTGGGAGAGTTTAAGAGAGATTTTGAGGAACTGCAAGGATAATGAAAGATTGATCTTGTTAGGGGATTTCAATGGATGGGTGGGAATAAAGCGAGATGGATTTGAAAGGGTGTTGTGCATTTGGTGATGAGAGTGTGAACGAAAATGGAAAAGCACTGCTTGAGATTTGTTTGGAGTGGAGCCTTTGTGTGACAAACACCATGTTTGATCATAAAAGGATACATATGTATACGCGAGAAGCGAAAAATGTTAGAAGAAGTATGATTGATTTTGTGATAGTAGATGAACGATTGAGAAAGAATGTGTTGGATACAAGAGTATATCGAGGGATCGGCATCCACACAGACCACTTCTTGGTGTTGAGCCGGATAAGTGGGCTCTTTAAAGGATGGCGACACTGAGAGCGTAATGAAAATAGGGTCTTGGAAAGAATAAAAGTAGAAAATCTACAAGAGAAAGATGTGAAAGATGAGTATAAACGAAGATTGATAGCAAGATTTGAGAGATTCGATGGCATAAATGATATGGAAGAATTATGGCAGGCCTTTAAAGAAGAGGTAGTATGTGTAGCGTCTGAAGTATGTGGTATGATCAAGAGAAGGAAAATACGAAAGGTTAAGAATACATGGTGGGACAAGGATGTACAATCAGCAGTGTCAGAGAAGAAGAAAGCTTGGTCAGATTGGTTGGCTGCCAGAGCAAAAGAAAGAATGGGAAAAGCAACGAGTGTAGACATAGATGAAGCAAAAAAGGAGTTTGTTAGGTCAAAAAGAATAGTGAAAGAAATGGTTAAAAGGAAAAAAGAGGAAAAGAAAGATGAGTTTGATAGCAGATTATCTGACGATTTCCAGAGGAACATAAAGTTTTTCTGGAAATCCGTTCGTGCAGTTCGAGGAAGAACTCAATCCTCAGAACACACGTCCATCAGAGACGAGAATGGAAGTATAGTAAATGGTGAATTGTGCGTGCTGAAGAGATGGTAAGAGTATTTTGAAAGTTTATTCGAAAGAATGGCGATAGAGACACCGATAGCTGAAGTGAATTGTAACGATAGCAATGATGAAAGCGTTATTAGCGTGGATGAGATTGTGAAGGCACTGGGAAGTATGAAAGTAGGTAAGGCTGCAGGATATGATAGGATTACAGTCGAAATGCTGAAGGCTGGACAGGGCATCATAGTTGGTCAGTTGCAGCGGTTATATAACTTGTGTTGGAACACCGGCCGAGTACCTAATGACTGGACCACAGCTGTAGTTGTGCCTCTTTATAAAGGAAAAGGCTCGCAACAAGACTGCAAAAACTATAGAGGCATTAGCCTTCTTAGCATTGTTGGCAAATTGTATGCAAAGGTACTTATTGAAAGAGTTATGGAAGTAACCGACAAGAAAATATGGGATGTACAAGCGGGATTCCGGAAGGGTATGGGATGCACGGATCAGGTTTTTTCCTTGCGAAGCATAGCCGGAAAATTTTTGGCCAAAGGTCAAAAGGTCTATTGCGCATTCGTGGATTTGGAAAAGGCTTACGATAAAGTGGTGAGGAATGAAATGTGGTCGGTGCTGTCAATGAATGGGGTGGACAGCAGCCTCATTCGAGCTCTGAAATCCCTTTATGAGGATTCTAGAGCTTGTGTGAGGATAAACGGGGCATACACTGACTGGTTTACCATCGAGAAAGGTGTTAGACAGGGATGTGTAGCGTCGCCGTGGCTGTTGAACCTCTTCATGGACAGTTGTTTGCAAGATTTAAAACATAGTGACTGCGGATTAAGGATGAATGGGTTACTCGTCAAATGCCTCCTTTATGCTGATGATCAGGTTATACTTGCATCTTCAACGGAGGAGTTGCAGGAGATGGTAACAATCATACATCGTGCGTTAGAAAGGAAAGGAATGAAAGTGAATGTAAGTAAAACGAAAGTTATGGTTTTTGAAAAGGAGGAAAGCGTTACGGCTTGTAATGTTTTGATCGATGGACTGCGAGTGGAACAAGTGAAAGAGTTTGTTTACTTAGGTACGTTGTTTACAAGAGATGGTAAGAATGAAGCAGATATTGAAAGGAGAGTTAATGCAGGTAATTGTGTGAATGGAGCTCTGAAGGCGTTAATGAACAGTCAAATCGTGTCCAAAAAGGCACGTTTGGCTGTACATAGAGGTGTGTTAGTGCCTACCCTTATGTATGGTAGTGAAAGTTGGGTATGGCAGAAGAGATTTGAAAGTAGAATAAATGCTGTAGAAATGAGAGCACTGAGAAGAATGTGTGGTGTGTCTTTGACCGACAGAGTAAAGAATTGTATGATACGAGATTGGTGTGGGGTAAAAGAAGATGTAGTGACAAGCATTGAGAAAGGCATGTTAAGATGGTTTGGGCACATGGAGAGAATGGATGACGATAGACTGACAAAGAAGATATATCAGGCTAGTGTGAATGGGACAGGACAAAGGGGAAGACCTAGGAGAACGTTCTCTGACCAGATTGGAGACATCCTGAAAAAAGGACAAGTCAGAAGTACCCTTAACAGAAGAGCATGCATGAGAAACTTGATGGGAGTGAGTGAAGCAAGTGAGGTATGTCAGGATCGTTGCAAATGGCGTTCCGTAGTCTCTGCCTACACCTCCGGGAAACAGGCGTGAGTCTATGTATGTATGTATGTATGTAATATTCATGTATTATTAGGTCATTCAACTTACTACATTTACATTTTCATTGTTGTTCCACAAATTTTATTAAAATTTGCTACAGTGTTAGATGAAGATAACTCGTTTTCATGGGCTGGATACTATCGTTTTTGTAATTTTCGTGTATTCATATACCGTCACTTTCTGTAACATACTTTTCCACCATAGTTCTGAACATGATCGCGATTTGCCTACATTATAAGGCGTAAGTGGATGCTCCTGTTACACAGGATTCACATTGGAAGACTACTACAGCACTTAATTTAGTAACTGCATATTTGTTTAAGTATTATGTATGTATGTTCTTATTTACTATTTACAAGTAATTAATTACAATGTGAAACAGTTGCAGCTCCTTACAAAAACAAAATATGTACCATAACACTGGCGATTAAAAAGAGTGGCCACGAGTTTTATTGCCCGTTCTTTCTCGTGGTTCTACCTATTGCTTTGCGAACGAGGCAGTAAATGTAAATGTAGAAGAATTAGTAATTTACTTTAAAAATTTGACGTTCATAAGCGTCACCTTGTGACCTAGATGAATAAATGATTTTTGACTTTTGACTTTGAAGTTGTTCAAAGGGCGATGGAGAGAAAACTGGCAGGAGTGACACTCAGAGACAGAAAGACGAATAAATAGCTCCGAAAAGAAAGTCTAGTATCAGATGTTGCCAAAAGAATAGCGGCCGGACATGTAGCCAGAAATCCCGAAACATGGTGCAAGCAAATATTGAAATGGCAACTTTGGGATTGTAAACGACTAGCTGGAAGACTGCAAATGAGATGGAAAGAAGACATCATAAAGATAGCGGGCAGTGATTGGTTGAAGACTGCCCAAAACAGAACGGAAAGGAAGTTGCTTAGAGGTTTACACCAAAATGGTCGGAAAAGGCTCAAGATGGCGGTGTTCACGGCGTTGGGACGCGTAAGCGGGGCATTTCGCTAACATTTACAGCGCCGTTTCTTGGACAGGGCTGCAGTTGCTGTCACTAGAGTGATATCCAGGCGTTTCCTCCTGACCTTTTCTTTACAAGAACCGGCCCAAACAACGGAAAGTGGGAACGTCGCGACGCAACATCTCTTCAACCACATGTTGGGAACAGGAATTAGCGCCACTATGGTGGCATGCCTGTATACAAGATATCTGTACCTGACCGGTCATAGACATTCCTACTAAAGGTTTAGATTTTATATTTGGTCAGGAGTATTAAAAAAAATGTTTTTTACTTTTTAATGAGTCCACTGCATTTTAAGGCTCACGTATTTCACGTTAGGCTGAAAACGTGTACCGTGACCACCTTTACACCTCTTTGATTTATCACTTTTGTCAAAACAAAACTGCTTTACGGTACTTTGAGACATACATACAAACCTAAATATTGTCTCAGAGAATTGACTTAGAAGTTTAATATAACAGTTAAAAATGTTTACAACAGTGTGTTCAATTAAAATAACACAATTTTATTGATTGGCCGGCAAAATAAAAATTAGCCCAATTTGGGTGATCTTCTTAGGCGCTGCCATCGGAAAGTAGTAGTGAAAAAAAGTTAAAATTATACATACATACGAAATACGAATACGTACGAAATCATACTCCTACACCCACAACGCTTATTTTCCGCCAACCAATAATAAACTCTAGTTTTCGTTATTAATTGTCAGGCAAATTGATATACTTACCTACCGAACATTTCTAAGCTGTGACACTAGTGCATTCTTCCTCGGCGTGATAAATCATCATCAGCCTTTAAAAGTCCACTGCTGGACTAGGCCTCTCCTTTGAAAGGAGGAATTGGCCTACTATACCACGCTGGCCAAACGGGTTGGTATAGGGTTTGTATAAAGTTTTCCTTCTCTTACAGTGCTGTTCTCTGCATAATATGCTCGCTCTGTCGGCTCTTACGACACCCATGGGATGATATGGGGTGGTGACATTCCGTATTCTTAATCCGTCACCACACGGAAAGGCGTGATAAATAATACGATAATATTATTAGGTGTCCATTGTTCTGTGTTTGGTAATAGTGTGTAAATCAATGAGATTATTGGTGGAAATAGTCAATAGAATTATTGAATATACTTATACGGAAATTCATAAGTCTACCTATCTATATTAAAACTGTTCTTTTTTGTTTTTGATCGCGCTAGTCTTAGCAGGCCAATTTCGAAGATTGTTTTGCCTCTCTAGCCATTTGTTGAGGAAGGCCAAATGACATAACGCTTCTAGCCACGAGGGTGGTGCAGTAACCATTAATACCACTATGCAGGTAACTGCGGATATTTGTATTTATTTAGGTAGGTAGGTACCTATAAAATTCGCTTGTATAGCTTTTAGGCACATCTCACATTTTTACTTCCGTATATAGGTACACATGAATAAAAGTGTGTATTATTATATTAGGTAGGTACCCAATACAACAATAATGCTATAAATCATCCACAATACACAACAAATCAATAATTTTCCAAAGTACTGGTACCTAACTATGCTGTTGTTATCAAGTCCGTTATCTTGTTCAATAATCAAAACGATATTTTCAAAACTATACTAATTACCTATATACACACTTATTACTTACAAAAAAATTACAATACCTATTTACAAACTAAACCTAGATATAATATATTTCTCAATAAGTGATGATGACATTCGTAAATGACGATAAAATAATTTGTAATCCTGCGGTGCGCTCTGCAAACTAGCGATACGTCCTGTCTCCATTACATCCCGCTTGGGACTGAACGACGCCGGAGAGACCGCGTCGGCAGTAGAAAATTACATATTTTTGGTATTATATTTTTGTATATATTAAAATTCATAATGTGATGGCCGAGAAACATTCGCTTTTACATGACTTTTCTTTTGGTACACTTTTGAAAATTCTAATCCCAATACAACTCAAATGAAACGTGAAAAATTGTTTAAAGAGACCTATATTCGCGATTATTTTCTATCGTATAAAATGTCAGTAATCGTGTTTCAAATGGCCGACAAATATAGATCTAATGCTGTAGAATAACATATATTTTTTTCCGAATTTAAATCTCTGTTGTTTACAAATAAAACGCGTTTGAACACGCTAGATAACACTGTATTTTGGGAAATCCTCACCGCGGGGCTACAAAACAGGACATGCCGTACGTTTTGCTGTCTTCGCAGGTTATTGGTCGCACACAAAGCCAAGTCAAAATCATTTATCCATTTAGGCCACAAGGTGTCGCTTATGAACGTCAACATGTAAGTACCTATTGACCTAATAAACAAAATTTGGCCTAATATAAAGAGAATATTTATTTCCAAGCGTACGTGTCATCAAGATACTCATTTAAACTATAAGACGCCTTATGTATAAGATTATTTTTAACTTTAGTTTGAAATCACCTTAACGGTAAGTCTAAACACCTCTCTGCATAATTTAAATCACCTAGAAGTGACTTGGGACAAAATGTTACTTAATTGCTTAGAAAACCTACGTTTACTCCGTTTTCCAACTTTAACCATAACACACTTCATATAAACACGTGTAACTATTTTGAGAAAGCCGCTTTAATCTTTAGTACTAAACCATACTTAAACCGACAGCAATTTGAAATCTGTTTACACTTTCGGCTTCATAAACATTCATTCAATAATAATTATACATAAACAAACTTAAATAACGTTATAATAATTTTCGTTAACAAAAACAATTTCCCTATTTCTCCATATATCGTTGACCAAATATTGCCAGAAAGCCTCGAGCCTTTGCCAAATAACGTCATGTACATATTTTATATCTGGTCCAATTATTGATTGAAATATAATAATGTATGTTTAAATTTATTTACGTCCGGGTTATGTCGGTCATATAAGTATCATAAGTTATTCTGCTGTGATTTTATACGTCGAAATTGATACAAAGAAAAGTTTCTGATGAGAACAGCTGATGAAGCGGATCAAAAATTATCTTTGTATTCCCAGTGGTTGGTGACTTAGATCCAACCCAGAGCTTTTGTTGTACAATTCTTTGTTCTAGTCTGTGTGTAATTTATCTAATTTATCTATGATATGGCCACTGAGTCCATTTTAGGCAATATCTTTAATATAATAATGACAACTGATACTAATACATTTCTATATTACATATTGTATACACCTGTCTCGTTATCATAGCACACGCTCTGTAATAGTTTGCGATTTGATGGTCTTGTATGAGTAGTCGCAAAATATTAATAAACTTGTTTACTCCAGAGATTTAATTCATTTGATGTGCCCTTATCATACATATGGCACGCGAAAACTTGTCATCGTTGCGAAGAGTCAGCTCACTTTTCCCGTCGTAGTAACTTGCGTACCTAGTACTGCGCGCGCTTTGTCAAATTGACTAACGGCCATTTTCAATATTCGATCCATACATGGATTTTGAGATTCGAAATTCGTGGTTGACATATTTTGTATGGAGCTTATGTCAAAAACGAATCTAAAATCTACAGATCTATCTATAGATCGAATATTGAATTCCGTAGTAAAACGTGAACAGTTTTTAGAAGCGTAGTGCACATTTAACGATTTAAGCCTCTGGTTTATTCTTATTTTACATTTTATACATACCACATAAAATACGTTTAGATATAAAATATTTACCCTTCGAGGATACAGGCGTAAGTCTATAAATAAAAATAAAATAAAATGTTTATCTTTCACGGCTAATCTTCTAACGTATGATGTAAGAAGAATAACCGGCCCTTTGGCAGGCGTACACGGAGACATAGGTCTAACACGCAGAGGCCCTTTGAGAGTTGTAATCTAGAATGTGATAGAACACCTACTGCGGAGCCTCCATAATGGCACTAAAAATTACAGTCACAGATTAGCCACAGCTGGTGAAGTACCATTCTTACTCATATGAAAACTAATTATTCTGGGCTATTGTGATGGGTGATTAATAGGCTGGTCTAGGTGAACTATATGGGTGAGAAACGACGACTGCCCTAAATACTCTTAGAGTATTTCAAAAAGCGGCAAACGTTGACTCGCCAACTCACTGGATGGGCCCTCTCTTAGGAGGCGCCAAAGCAAATAAATTCTTCCATAAAGGCAACAAGAGGGCAACGCCAGGGTGTCGAGCGGTGCAGCACCGGTGTCGCTATAGCGGGCCTCGTAACAACTTAGGCCCAGAGCGGGTTTCACTGTAATTACGCCCTTGAGAATGACACTTCTACCCCCGAGCTAATAGCTCTTGCGACTTTCCTCTGGCCAGGTGACTAAGGTAAGCCAGAGTCGAGAGTCCTGCGGGCGCTCTTGGAAATCCACTCCAACCAGCCAGCAAAGCCAAGGCGGAGACGAGCCCCTGATCGACTCTCTGAAACATCACATTCAGCTCGCCACAAAGTTGTCCTGCAGTTTGTAAGCTTTCTTTCTATCCTCTAATATATATCACAAGACAAAAGTGATGTTTGAAAGCTGTTACTCTGCCTTCTGAGAATGCATTAGTCTCATGATGAAATAACGACTGCCCCAGTGGGGTATACCATTATTATTATATTTATTTTTACCAAGTGTCTAAAGAAATGTGAATGAATGTTCCCCTTTTAGTTATCCTGTTTCAGAAACACTTTGGAGTTATTATTGGTTAGATTAAAATAAGTACCCAAATGATTCAAGAGATCTAAAGAAACCTTTTTCTATCGCTAAAGGCGATCACCCTTTTTCCGTTCACAAATTTACTATAAAGAAAAAATACACATTGTGCGATGTTATCAAAATAGCCACACAAAAATGTAAAAGAAAGTCAGAATACGGTTTTAAAAGACTTGTTTTTTGTAAAGACCAGCCCAAAGTAAGTGTATGAAAATTATTAACTTTTATACAAGTTTGTAGTTTACATTGCGAAGCAGTTGCAGCTGCTTACAAAAATTAAATGTTTGTTTATTATATAGGCGATAAAGAAAGGACGACCATGAGTTTTATTGCTCGTTCTTTCTCGTGGTTCTATCTCTTGCATTGCGAATGTTGCAGAAAATGTAAATGTAGAATCATTAAATAATAAACTTCAGCATTAGCGTCACACCGTGACGCAGCTAAATAATAAGAAAGCATAATTTAGGATGTAAGTGTCAATTATGACACGTGGTAGTTCTGGTTATTAAAGACCCTGACTGCTAATTACGGTTACTTGTTCTGAGTTTGGGTGTAATTTGTCTGTAGCACACACATATTTATGAAGATACTAGCTGACCCAGCGAACTCCGTATCGCCTTTTTAAGAGTTTTTATTTAATTCCCTTTTTTCCAAGCCCCTTTTCCAAAGTTACCATTGACTTAGCCTTAGCGCTTAATCTCTTATCATTTCAGAGTCTATAAATGATGAACAAACAAACATAGATTTTTATATAATATTGAATTCCCCCATTCCTTAAAATATCGGAGACGATACCCATATCGACTTAAAAAAAATCCCGTCCACCATCTTTAATTTCCTATCCACCATCTTTGATCACGAAATAGATGTTGTTATTGGATTCTCCATCCCTTAAATCATCAGAGACGATACCCATATGGATTTTTTAAATTGTTTACATCCGCCATCTTTGATTTCCCACCCACCATCTTGAATCACGAAACAGATGTTGTATTTGGATTCCCCATCCCTTAAAATATCGAAGGCGATACCCATATTGATTTTTAAAATTTTCTCATCCGCCATCTTTGATTTCCCGTCCGCCATCTTGGATCACTAAATAAATTTCATATTATTAATCAGCGTCCCGAAAATCTCGAAAACGATACCCATATAGATTGTATCCTGTTCGTTTAGCCTTTTTTTGCCTTTGACCCAACCCTCCCCCTTCTCGTTTGACCATTTTGTTATTTGTGTCTGGCCCCTAAAAGTTGTGGCGTAATTTTATATAGCCTATATATAGCCTTTCGGAATAATTGGGCTATCATGGACAATAACAATTTATAAAATCCGATTGCTAGTTCCTGAGATTAGCCGACATTATCTTTTAGCCTTTTTAGCCTTTTGTCCAGCCCCAAAGGGTCGAAGCGTTATGTTATATAGCCTATAGCCTTCCGGAATAACTGGGCTATCGTATACAAAAATATTTTTTCAGATCCAACCGGTAGTTCCTGAGATTAGCGCGTTCAAACAAACAAACAAACTCTTCCGCTTTATTATATTAGTATAGATATGCGTACAATTAAATCAACGTGCACAATATGACATTATGTAGGTATGACATGACAGTACTGACAGATATGCGAAAGCATATGCGCAGCAATCAATTATGCGCATGCGTTCTTACTTCCAGAGGTAAATTTGTGCCGTACAAACTTCTACCCTCCCTGCAATCCCTTCCAGTTTAATTTTTACAACTTATGGTAGCCTATATCCGTCTCCATGGTACAATATATGTATCTTTATATTAAAATTCAATAAAATTGGTTCAGCCGTTTTAACGTGAAAACGGAACATATATACATACACAATTTCGAATTTATAATACTTATTGAGTAGGGATTATCAATGGGTTTCTTCTGACATGAAGCCCGCTGGGCGGCAGCACTGAGACTTCAGGTCCGGAAACCTGTCAAAACTGCCATCAAACAAAGACGTATATCAACGCGCACGCGAATTTGAACTTTATGCAGCAGTAATTAATTACAAATTGACTCTACGTTTTAGTTAGAAAACGTTTGTATGGGAAAAAGAAAAGGGCTATTTTTAGGGCTTTTCCGGCAATAATTAGTTTTTTTCTCGCCGTAAAAACCATCTTTGAACTTCAACAAACATTCAAAAAAAAAGAATTGGCCAAATTGGTCCAGACGTTGTTGAGTTATGCGCTTACCAACACATTTTGCGATTCATTTTTATATTAATAGATTAGTATACAAGTATCTTTATCAATTATTTAGTTACCATAGTACAGGCCCTACATAGTTCAGAGCAGATGACAGACTTAGTTGCTAAGCAACTCTGTGACTCGGTGATGTGTAGCAGACAATGTTGGCTTTAAAGCGCGCATTTTTTAGCAGCCAATGCTGCGACACAGTACGGCATTTTAGACCATAATTGTGCATGTTTTAAATGCAGTAATATGCTACATCTTTCTCCTAGCGTAAGGGGAAGAACACTAAAACCAAAGGTTTACGTGTTAGAGCCTGGAGTCCGCTTATTAGTCCAACCAGATATGGAAGGGGTAGTGATATGCCATGGCTTTGATCTGTATCAATTTATGCGCGATAACTGACTACCCATAACATCTGTCAGACGTCTTCGTGGCAGCCAGGACCGAGCAAACAATAATCAACGATTTATTACGCATATAACTCGAACTGCCTCGTTGCAACGTTGGTCTCGCGGCATAAATGTGCACGTGAGATTGGGAGGTCTCGGGTGCGATTCTCGGGTCGGGTAAAGTGATATTGGGTTTTTCCGCTAGGAAATTCTCAGTAGCAGCACGGAGTCTGGTAATGTGCCCGGTACGGCAAAAGGCTCGCCCCCTATTTGTTTTTTTTTCTGCCGAACAAATTGACTTCATGCTGCCTGATGTTAAGCAGTCAGTGAAGTCCCATAGTGATGGCCATCATCCCAGCAGCCAGCATGGCATTATGGCATGATGGCCCTCACCTTGACGACCTTGAGAAAAGCTTTTTCACGCCCCGCTTAAAGGACCCAGGATCATAAGTGGAGGGAAACACGTGGGCTGGTAAAGAGTTCCACATCTTAATGGTACGGCAGAGATACGAAATGCCGAACCGTTTGGTGCGTGACGGTATCTGTTCTATCGTGAAAGAGTGGCACCTTAACCCAGCACGTGTCGTTCAGGTTAGGAAAGGAGAGGGTGGGATTAGTTGAAAGAGCTCTTTGGAGCACTCACCGTGATAAATGCGATGGAAGATCTGGATCCCCAATGATACGGACAGCACGCCGCTGCAACCTATTGAGGGCGTTCAATAAGTACTGAGCGGAGCCATTCCAAAGGTGACAGCAGTATTCCACGCAGGAGTGAACCTGGGGCTTGTATAACAGACACAACTGCTCCGGCGTGAAAAACCTCCTCACCTTGTTCAGGACTCCGAGTTTCCGAGATGCGGTATTGATGACACCCTCGATGTAGTTCTTCTGGTTGAGATTTCTGCGTATGTCCATACCCAGGATATTGAGGCTGTCTTGAATCGGTAGTGGAATGTCCAGAAGAGAGGGATGGGGAAGAAATGGAGATACCTTGGCTGAGAATGCGCACACCTGTATTTTCTTGGTGTTGAACTCGATCAGGTTCTCATCACCCCAATGCGAGATGCAATTCAGAACCCAGTCAAGCTCAGCAACAAGTGTTCGCCTATACTCCTCAGTATCGCCTTGCTTAGCCGCAGGGTGTCCGAGATATCGCCCATGTACAGTACTGTCATCTGCATAGCAATGTATGCCCCCAAAAGTGAGCATATCATTGATATGCAGAAGAAAAAGCGTGGGCGATAACACGGACCCCTGAGACACACCAGCATTCACCTGGAGAAACTTCGATGACCCACCGTCACAAAGGACTCATATACGGCGCTCATGCAGGAAGCTGGCAACCCAGTTGCACAATCAAGGCGGCAAGCCGTAGGCTGGAAGCTTGGAAAGAAGCGCACGATGCCAGACTCTATCGAAGGCTTTGGAGATGTCGAGACTAATAGCCAATGACTCCCCATGCCTGTCCATCGCCTCGCTCCAAAGGTGAGTGACATACGCTAGAAGATCACCCGTTGATCGTTTCGGTCTGAAGCCATACTGACGATCACTGATGAGCGAGTGATCTTCTAGGTAGCGAACGAGTTGGTTGTTGATTAATCGTTCAAACACCTTGCAGAGTATAGGGGTGATAGCAATGGGTCGATAGTTGCCCGGATCAGAACGATCCCCTTTCTTGGGAATCGGTTGTACGTTCGCCTCTTTCCAAGCCTGTGGCACTACGCTAGAGGCATGTGATAGGCGATACATGCGTGTAAGCATTGGAGACAACTTGGCTGCGCATTTCCTAAGCACAACCGCTGGAATTCCGTCACGTCCACTGGCTTTCCGGACATCGAGAGATCGCAGTGTCGCGCGAACATCGCATTGCCTGATTTTAATATCAGGCATGGAGTGGCTGCAGTAGGGAATCGAAGGCGGCTGCGCACTACGATCATCAATTCGGGGGTTGGCCGCAAAGAGATTGACAAGCAGGTCAGCTTTCTCTTGCGGCCCATGGGACAGTGATCCATCAGGGCATCGCAACGGCGGCAGTGGAGGCTTGCAGAAATTAGATTGCAAGGCTTCGGCCAATCGCCAGTATCCCCGGCTGCCCGTGGGGTGCGACAAGAGTTCTTGACCAAACCGTGCAATGCTCTGGGCATCCGCTCTTATGTATGCCCTCTTGCAGACCTTGGTGGCTCTATTATAGGCTGCCTTGATGAGATGGACATTCGGATCGCGACGAGACCGAGCCCTGATCCAAGCGCGGTAAGCCGACTGTTTTTTTTAACAGCATCGGCGCACTCGCGATCGAACCAGGGCCGTACTCCGCTGCTGCTGGAGACGTCAGTGGATGGAATATAATATTCCATACCCAACATGATTTCCCCAGCATTAGCCTATTACGTGGGAATTTATTAAAAAAACATGGCGAAATGTGAGTGTAATATTACACCTCTGCATACCCCTTCGGGGATACAGGCGTGAGTCTATAAAAAAATTACTCGAATTTGTGGATTCGACCGCTATATCATCTGCATGGTAGTCTGTGGCATATTCTATATATACTGGCTACGCTACATACATTGCACGCTAATGTATGTCTACCCCATGGGGAAATAAATCAACTAACTCGTATAAAGGTTTTTAAGTAATTAACCGTTTGCTAGAATTGTCACTGACCCAAGGGGCGATGTTGATAAAGCCATTTTTATTATCACCGGACAGTTATCTTTAATCAACCCATATGCTATACTTATGAGTTATTTATAATAGTCATTTAAAGGTCGTTTGAAAATATCACAGGCATATCGAATTATTTACCTGTGTCAATCAAATTCACAATCTTTTGCTTGGTCATGGCTTAAATTGTAAGACATTCGTCTAGTTGGATTGGTTCTCCAGCTTATAATTTATTTTTTACAATGTAGTTTATTATTATTTCTAGCGCTCATAGCGAGACTTAGCTTGTCGTTCGTAACAGATCGACAAAGTTAAGCAATGCTTGCACAGGTCGCCACTTGGATGGATGACCGTGTGTGGCATTTACATCTGAGCGCTACCGTTCTTCGGAGGGCACGTAAAGCTGTCGGTCCCGGTTCTTGTCTAAGGATAAGGATCGTTAGGCCATGTCGGAGGCCTACGGGCGGTCTGAAAACTCCGACACCAGAGTTGGCCACACACCCATACGAAAAGAAAGAAGAATTATTATTTCTTCAATGTAATTTTTATGATGTAGTGACCTAGATACTACTTACGTTTACCTTCCTAAGTAATAAGTATCCACAACATAAAACTATATAACATTTATCTTTAAGTTACCTTGCGAACTTAGAAAATTGCTTGTATTGTAAGGTATCTTTTTAAACGGAGCAAGATCAAATATTAATTATTTATCATACAGATTTAATATTTATGTTCTGAAGTACTAGTTTCTGAGCACGTTTATATATATTTTCTTTTTTGATGATATAAATTTAGTAGTTTGTGCGTGAAAAAGTAAGAAACACCCACCAATATATTCTCACAAACTTTTGCGTTTAAAATAATACTAGGCTTTTCTTTCAAGTAGTACCTATATTAATATTATGTGTGTTGTTTCAGATTCTTCTAAAAGACTTGGCGTTTGCAGTTATCCAGTTAAAAGTAAGTATCGCATAAAGAATTTGAATTCTATTAATCTTCTATAATGTAGGTACATATAATTTATTTAGCTTTAAGATCACATAGTTTCATGCACCTTTATTAATATGTTTGCATAACCATTTTTGTTGCTAAATGCTTTTTCATCTTTATTCTCAACGTACTCTACTTTATTTTACTAGGTTACTTTTTTTTCGTATTCGGCTTCATTTAGGTTCTATTGTCCTAGGTCTGCTTTTTTAAATTATGAAAGCGAAAAGAAAATAGAAAGGCTAACTTAATTTCTTATTAAATAAAGTTCTAGAAACCAATTTTCATGTATCATATTGTGTACAAGCGATATCTTTTTATGGTTGTGGTAATCGAATCTACACATTCGATACGATGACCTATGTTGCCAGAAAGCTTATTATAAAAAATGACCGTTTATTTTAACGAAGCATTTCGGATATCGAGTTAATTAAAACTGATAGTTGGTTTCCTCGCCACATAAATATGCGATATCAAAATTGATCAGTAATGACTTCTGATATTAATTATTTTTTAATTAATTACGTTTTAAGCGTAAGCGGATATTAATAGGAGTGGTTGGAAGGTACGTCCAATATGTTGGTCAGTGAAAGGGTGGTTATTATGATATCGGATGCATTTAAAAGTTTTATTATTAAATGCTTTTATTACTGCCCTTTGTCAGGACGATGAAAGTATTGAGATACTACTCAAAACAAAATAAGGGCCATTTGTTAATTTACATTTAAGTGCACCTTAGTAAACTGAAAGTAACTGATGAGTAGCATTATATTCATATTATGAACTCTTTGGTGTTTGATCTCTTTTATGCTGGTGTTCGTGTTCCTAATTTGATAAGTATTGGCCATCATTTTAAGAAAATAATAATTGGTTGTTATTCTTATGTTTTTCTTCGATTATCTTCTTAACTTGTTTCGGTTATTTTAGGAAAAAGGTTTTACATTTTCAATTTTAATTGATTTTCTTTCATCTCGTGTTAATCATGCCACCAGTACGAAGGCACATGGATACATTTACAGCAACCAGAGCCATAACTATGATTCAAGAAGGACGTTCTCAGCATTACGTGGGTTTGCAGTTGGGGTTTTCTCGAAGAGCTGTCCAAAATGTATGGAATCGCTTCCAAGAGACCGGCACTGTTACCAGGAGATCTGGTTCAGGTAGATTTCGTGTAACAATGGCAGACAAAGATCGGTACGTCCAACTAAGTGCTCGTCGTGATCGTACAGTAACGGCCCGCAATGTAACAACACCACCTACGGCTGATAACGTGTACCTGTATCAGTGATCAAACTAAACGTAATCGATTGCACGAAGACCAGCAAATGTCAAGACGACGAGTTGTTCGAATTCCTCTGTCCAGGGTTCAACGTGCAAACCATTTAAGATTCTCCCGTCAGTATTTAAACTGGGCGATTAATCCGTGGGGCAAGGTGCTTTTTACAGCCGAGTGCAGAGTAAATTTTTTTAATGATCGGCGTTTTAGGGTCTGGAGACAACGCGGCGAGCGGTTTTCGGAGTCCTGCATCCACGAAGTTGACCGTTTTGGTGGTCCCAACGTAATGATTTGGGATGGGATTAGTTTACATGGTAAAACCAAGCTCACCATTTTTAATGCGGGTACCGTAACTGTAGAACGTTACATCGAGGAGGTCATCAGGCCTCAAGTGATCCCATTTGCAAAGCGAGTGGGGCCTGGGTTCATCCTGATGCAAGACGATGCCCGTGCACACACAGCTCGATCGACCCAAACTGTCCTAGAAGGGTCTCATATTGAGGTATTACCATGGCCAGCTAACAGTCCGGATTTAAATCCAATCGAACAATTGTGGGACCAATTGAAACGAAGGATTAGAGTGAATGAACAAGGGGTCTATAACCAACAGCAGCCGATTGACGCTTTAAAACGTGCCTGGGAGGAGATCCCAGATGAAAACGTGAGGAATTTGATCCAGAATATGAATACGAGGCTACAGGAGTGTATTGCTAAGAGAGGAGGACATACTTCTAACTAAAAAGAAGGAACAAAAACAAGAACAGTATTTTGTCTTTTTCCGGTGATTTCTTTTGTTCGTGTTTTTCATTCAAAATGTCCAATTTCATTATGAACTTATATAAAACAATTCATGAAAATAATGAAAATAAAAAATAATGAATTTTAAAAAAATATTAGCCTATATTATAACCAATAACATTATTTTGTAGTTACATAAGTTAAACAATTTAATGTCTTTATTGTTTTCATGGTACAGCAAAAAACATTAGTGGCCCTTATTTTGTTTTGAGTAGTATATAATGTCAGTTAATGTCGCCGCCGATGTTTCATAATGGAAATGAAGTAGTCGACATGTTTTTTATCCCTGTTTATTTTATAATAATAATAATAATTTATTTGCTTAAAATGTAGGTTACATAAAGATGTTACATTGTTATCATATAGCGCCAGATACATTTTGTCGCACCGCGACGTGCAAATTCAAAAGGTAGGTATTCAATATTACAATATTTTGATTAAAGAAAATCATTAATTAGGTATAATTTCAGTCAAAAAATGTTGTATCAAACAAATAAAATTATTAAACTTTAAATCAGCATGCACATTATACACTTCATAAGATAATTAATTGGAATCAAATTGTAATTATGTAATGAAAATGAAATAATGTCAAAAATAAATTTAAATCAATTAAATAAATAAAATTTGAGCAGGCATGCAGATTATCTTACAATTACTTAATACATTTTCATTTATTACAAGGTAGACACACTTATAGTTATATTATACATTACTTTTCAGTACCTATCTGCCTATTATAGTACCTATTATTAGTGATTCATACATTATTATTATAATTAAAGAATTCAGACACTGAGTAGAAACATCTTTCGAGTAACCAAAACTTAACCTTTCTACCAATTTTACCAACTGGAAGTTGTTTAATCTCAGTTGGTAATCGATTATGAATACGGCCACACATGACATAACAGTTTTTCTGAAACAATGATGTTTTTTGGCACCCTTGATGTCTATGACACGCTGCGCACAGCACTAGGCGCCTCCCCCCCCGCGCCTCCCGGGCGCCGGCGCACGCGCGGATGCACTGACACAGTTGACAGAAACAGCAAGACACACTTTTTGAAGGGCACGCGCAGGCTTGTCGGAATTTACCGTTTTGTAACGAACCATACCACATTTAAGCGAAATACAGTCCGCTTTGCACAGTATCTCATAGTTTACTTGTATATGGATTATACACTTGATAACACAATTCTGTCTGGATCTCTCGTATTTCTTGGAAATGTATCTTTGACTGTTTTAAAAAGACTAGGATGCGATTTAACAAATTTTGCTGCCTCAAGAATGTACATACAAGGCAGCGTAAGTATCTTGAACTTTTTGTACAGTGGCTTACATGATTCCTATGGTGGAATACCGGCAATTGCTCTGACACATTTTTTTTGTACAAGAAAAGCTCTCTGACTGTCGGTAGAATTACCCCACAGTATAAGTCCGTTACGTAATGTAGACGAAACGTACCCGTAATATGCGGTTAGTTCGGTGTCGATATTAGAAATTTTACGCAATTTATAAAGAGCATAGACCAATTTATTTAATTTATTGCAAACTTTATTAATATGTGCTTTCCAAATAAAGTATCTATCCAACGTAATACCCAAGAATGTTGTTTGTGTAGCCTCTTCTATTTTTTGTTCATTATAGCGCACATTCAACGTCTTATGCACTCGCCCATATGTGCCAAATTGTATGTAATTTGTTTTTGAAAGATTCACCTGCAGATTATTACTATCTAACCATTTTATTATACTTTCTATGGAATTATTAATGTCAATAATTATGTGTATTAATGTAAGTTTTATTTTTACAATTTATAATTAGCGAAATGTCATTAGCAAATAAAATACAATTATGATTAGTTACGTCAGCAAGATCATTAATCTATTAATATAAAAATGAATCGCAAAATGTGTTGGTAAGCGCATAACTCAACAACGTCTGGACCAATTTGGCCAATTCTTTTTTTTTGAATGTTTGTTGAAGTTCAAAGATGGTTTTTACGGCGAGAAAAAAACTAATTATTGCCGGAAAAGCCCTAAAAATAGCCCTTTTCTTTTTCCCATACAAACGTTTTCTAACTAAAACGTAGAGTCAATTTGTAATTAATTACTGCTGCATAAAGTTCAAATTCGCGTGCGCGTTGATATACGTCTTTGTTTGATGGCAGTTTTGACAGGTTTCCGGACCTGAAGTCTCAGTGCTGCCGCCCAGCGGGCTTCATGTCAGAAGAAACCCATTGATAATCCCTACTCAATAAATATTATAAATTCGAAATTGTGTATGTATGTATGTTCCGTTTTCACGTTAAAACGGCTGAACCAATTTTATTGAATTTTAATATAAAGATACATATATTGTACCATGGAGACGGATATAGGCTACCATAAGTTGTAAAAATTAAACTGGAAGGGATTGCAGGGAGGGTAGAAGTTTGTACGGCACAAATTTACCTCTGGAAGTAAGAACGCATGCGCATAATTGATTGCTGCGCATATGCTTTCGCATATCTGTCAGTACTGTCATGTCATACCTACATAATGTCATATTGTGCACGTTGATTTAATTGTACGCATATCTATACTAATATAATAAAGCGGAAGAGTTTGTTTGTTTGTTTGAACGCGCTAATCTCAGGAACTACCGGTTGGATCTGAAAAAATATTTTTGTATACGATAGCCCAGTTATTCCGGAAGGCTATAGGCTATATAACATAACGCTTCGACCCTTTGGGGCTGGACAAAAGGCTAAAAAGGCTAAAAGATAATGTCGGCTAATCTCAGGAACTAGCAATCGGATTTTATAAATTGTTATTGTCCATGATAGCCCAATTATTCCGAAAGGCTATATATAGGCTATATAAAATTACGCCACAACTTTTAGGGGCCAGACACAAATAACAAAATGGTCAAACGAGAAGGGGGAGGGTTGGGTCAAAGGCAAAAAAAGGCTAAACGAACAGGATACAATCTATATGGGTATCGTTTTCGAGATTTTCGGGACGCTGATTAATAATATGAAATTTATTTAGTGATCCAAGATGGCGGACGGGAAATCAAAGATGGCGGATGAGAAAATTTTAAAAATCAATATGGGTATCGCCTTCGATATTTTAAGGGATGGGGAATCCAAATACAACATCTGTTTCGTGATTCAAGATGGTGGGTGGGAAATCAAAGATGGCGGATGTAAACAATTTAAAAAATCCATATGGGTATCGTCTCTGATGATTTAAGGGATGGAGAATCCAATAACAACATCTATTTCGTGATCAAAGATGGTGGATAGGAAATTAAAGATGGTGGACGGGATTTTTTTTAAGTCGATATGGGTATCGTCTCCGATATTTTAAGGAATGGGGGAATTCAATATTATATAAAAATCTATGTTTGTTTGTTCATCATTTATAGACTCTGAAATGATAAGAGATTAAGCGCTAAGGCTAAGTCAATGGTAACTTTGGAAAAGGGGCTTGGAAAAAAGGGAATTAAATAAAAACTCTTAAAAATGCGATACGGAGTTCGCTGGGTCAGCTAGTATCAAATAAAATTATGGTTACCAAATTGCCTATGTCCAAGTTCTCTATAGCATTGCTCACAAGATTAAAGCACGCTAATGTTGTAGATTTCCCTTTTTGGAATCCATATTGTTCTCGATGTAATATATTATGTTTGTTAATGTAAGTAGTGATTCGATTTGATATAGCAGTCTCAAATATTTTGGACAGAATTGGAATTAAAGTTATTGGTCTATAGTTGCCCAGTTATTCAATAAGCTGCATTCTTATGTAGCCAAAGGTTTAATTCAAATAAAAGTAAATTAATTGACGTATTTCTAGCACTCGAATTAAGCTTTTTTGTTTCACGAATTAATTCGATGGCCATTTAATACTTCACTTATTGTTCTGGGTTTGATTTCAACAGGAGTCAATATTTTGTTGTTGCGTACATATTTTCGCCATTTAAAATCACAATATGCCTAATTAATCGATGTGAGAGTGTAATTTTCTCTTTTTGTTGTGTTTGTATTTCCATTGTAATTTTGTATTTTATATTTTCGGTTTTAAAATAAAATAACAATTAAAATAAATACCAGAAATTACGTGTCATTTTTTATTACTTACACCACCAGTGCGAAGCTAGGGCGGGCATCTAGTCTATAATAATATGATGGCCGCTAAAAGCTTGGAATAAGTCTGATATATATTATTCACGAGTAAACACGCACTCAGCTAATGTATGGTCACTCCTTACTTAGCACTAAGCCTAAGGCGTCGGCACAAAGAAACTCTAATAAAACTGAAAAGTTTGGTAATGCATAAAATATTGTTTCGAGTTTCGAGAGTAAATTACATGAATAAATTATTGAGACAAATGTATTTATGAAGTGGTTTCTTTATGTGTTTTTTATTCATATGATAGAGAAATATAGCCTTTTAGTCTAGTTGTGATTGACGGTGAAGGAAAACATCGCGAGGAACCTGTATGTATGAGAGTTCTCCCTAAAGTCTTCGAAAGACATGTGAAGTTTTCCAGCCCGCAATTGCCGTGGGTGGTAGACTATGGTCTTACCCTCTACCAACAAGCACTCGGCCAGGGTGGTGGACTATGGCTTCACCCTTCACATAGTGAGAAGAGGCACGTGCCCAGCAGTGGGATAGTTAATATACAGGGCTGATGATGATAATGAGACGGTGACCCTGACATCTAAGCATCATGGGTTGGATTGTCGAGGTTCGATCATAACATGAATCTAGGTATAAAGCTTTGTGTAATGAACACGAGTATTTGCTCTGTCTGGGTACTATTTATTTAATACTAGATGAGCCCGTGGTTACACACGAGTTATTTAAGGCTACTGCTCCGCTCCCGTGGCTCATAGCGTGATGTTATATAGCTTATAGCCTTCCTCGATAAATGGGCTATCTAATACTGAAGAGATTGAAGATTTTTTTTAAATCAGTCCAGTAGTTCCTGAGATTAGCGCATTCAACCAAACAAACAAACCAACTCTTCAGCTTTAAATATTAGTATTAGACTAGATATTAGATGGAAATGTAAATGTACGTTATCAATTATCAGGTTACCATGGTTTGCACAAGCGTCGCATAGAAAACGCCTGGAAGAGCTACTGGTCGATGAAAGACCTAATGAAAGGAGATCTCCCATTATGCCACAAGCGTAAACTCATGGACATGTGCGTTCTCCCCATTCTCACGTATGGTGCACAAACATGGTCTTTGACTGCTCAACAGAGGTCCGCACTCGAGGTCTGCCAGCGAGTAATGGAGCGTAGTATCCTAGGAGTCCGTTTAACAGACCGCGTAAAAAATACAATACTACGCTCCAAAACGAAAATCGCCGATGTCACCCACAAAGCTTGCAAACTCAAATGGGACTGGGCCGGCCACGTTTGCCGCATGCCGGAAGACCTTTGGGTCAAAATCGCCACCAATTAGGTCCCCGAAGGTCTAGTATGGGTCAGATGACCAAGTTTGAACTATAAAATAACAGCACTACTTTGTGAAAGGATTAAAAATATTGGGTTATATTAAATATACCTAAGTAACCGCTTCTGAAGTTGCTACCATTTCATGATACTAACTTCGATTCACCGCTACGGGATGTTACCTCAACGACACCGCGGTGACTGTAAGACATACACATTATTTGCATGCCCAAGTGGTGGTTGATGAGCCTATGATTTGAATTTCCCCAATGCAGAAAATAATGAACACAGCATAATTATTCATATTTTTACTAGCTGGAAAATACCTTTTAAAGTCTGAATTATAACAAGATCAAATTAATCGTCGAAGAAATATGTTGGTGCGGTATATTATTCCAAATCTGGGCCCTGATAAATAAAAAATTGCGTAATGCGTTCATTCAGCACATTACGTTTGCCGCATGCCGGAAGACCTTTGGGTCAAAATCGTCACTAATTAGGTCCCCGAAGGTGCTAGGCGACAGCGTGGAAGGCCGAGATGACGATGGCGTGACGAACTGGACTCGTGCAGGAAGGACTGGCCTGTGCTGGCACAAACTAGATACCTTTGGAAAAAGGAGAGGGAGGCCTTTGCCCTGCAGTGGGACGCTACAGGCTGAAAATAATAAATAATAATAACATGGTAGGCGCTTGGTCTAGTATGGGTCAGATGACCAAGTTTGAACTATAAAATAACAGCACTACTTTGTGAAAGGATTAAAAATATTGGGTTATATTAAATATACCTAAGTAACCGCTTCTGAAGTTGCTACCATTTCATGATACTAACTTCGATTCACCTCTACGGGATGTTACCTCAACGACACCGCGGTGACTGTAAGACATACACATTATTTGTATGCCCAAGTGGTGGTTGATGAACCTATGATTTGAATTTCCCCAATGCAGAAAATAATGAACACAGCATAATTATTCATATTTTTACTAGCTGGAAAATACCTTTTAAAGTCTGAATTATAACAAGGTCAAATTAATCGTCGAAGAAATATGTTGGTGCGGTATATTATTCCAAATCTGGGCCCTGATAAATAAAAAATTGCGTAATGCGTTCATTCAGCACATTACTTTTCACCGCAAATTTCAATTTCTTACCACGTAAATCTTTGTTATGTTCGCCATTTGGTACCATTCAGGCATTACTGGACTGCAACCTATTACTCTACTAGTGTTTTAATGTTCTTTTCACTTAACCTCAAATGTAGCACATGTGAAGTTCTAGCAATCGGTATTTAAACTTTCATGATCATTTCAACTTATTTTAAATTGTCTTTCGGGATATACTACGTTCCTTTGTTTGGAGTAACCGATATTTCAGCACTGCTATATAAGCGAAGTTCTACACAAGAACGGGTACAGTAGGGGAATTAGACCAGCCAGACATAATCAAAAACACCTGGACTTCAAGGTGGAACGACACCCAGCACACTTACCGTACGTCAAAGGAGTGACAGATAAGGTCGCCAATATCCTTAAGAAGGTTTCTTAAGAGGCTATTGAAATTAAAATGTTCA
This sequence comes from Euclidia mi, assembly GCA_944739405.2. Taxonomy (NCBI): domain Eukaryota; kingdom Metazoa; phylum Arthropoda; class Insecta; order Lepidoptera; family Erebidae; genus Euclidia; species Euclidia mi. Next base: position 8,186,376 of record OX123191.2, on the reverse strand, counting down.
AAAATTTTAATAGACGAGATGAGTTTCAAACCTCGAGCTGACGTATTGAGTGTAGTATGTCACGATCGGGTACTATGCGATAGTGAAAATAGTGGTAATGGTGTTGTACGTAAAAATCGAGTAAGAAAGCGGGTAGACCGTTACACTTGCTCGCAACATTCATCCACCCACAATACTCTCAGTACATCCGTGAACATGGTGCTAGCAACAGTGCCGAAATATTGGTTACTCCAAACAATAGTACGTGGTAAATATATCCTGAAAGACAATTTAAAACTAGCAATCGGTTTTCTAATAAAGCACTGTGCGCTCGACATAGTAGTTTAAGCGTCCACCTCTCCGCTTGTCACTGCAGCCAGTGATTCGGGTTCGATCCTCATACTAGTCAACATGCTGTGTCATGATTGGTTGTTTCAAGCCTGAGTGTTCATTTTGTTTTTTGTCAGTTTGTTTGTTTTCAATTTATTCCTAGTCGACGATTCGAATTTTTTACAAGATTCATGGTCACGGCAAGCTGAGGTGATATTTGTCTTTATCTTGAGTTTATAAGTTATCTCAAAGTACCTGAACATTACTTAACTATATTGGTGTTGCTATTTACGCATAATGAGCATTAGCATATTTACGCACAGTATTTTTAAGTCTACTGGTGACTTTGCCCTCCTTGGGTTTCAATAGCCCTATGACAGAATCCCAAGCTGGAGGAACATTCCAACCGTCTTCCCTATTGAATTGAAATAGGAAAGACTTATGGATGAATACATTTAACGTTAATTATGTATTTGTATAGGCCCTTGTTGTCTTGTCATAGTTAAAAAAAATACATACAAACTAAAATCTCAAAAGACTTCACCAGCATCACAACTCAAAGGCATTGATGTTCCAGTGGGTTTGAAATTTTAGACTAGATTTCGGCAATATATTTGGTATTCTTTTTCTTTTCAAATATATAGTTTCTCTGCCGCAAAAGCAACGATATACACCGCAGCTTTTTCATTACCTTTTAATACTGTAATTAAGAAACTAGGAATTAGGAAACCTAGCTCTGAATTAGCCTTAAACTTCCAGCTTACGAGAAATTTTAGCTTCTTGTATTACAGCATAGCTTCTGATAAAAAATATTTTTACACTTATTGAATTTAATATAGCTGCTGATATTAAAAACAGTCTCCATAAAAACAACTTCATCAAATTTGCTTTCGGAGTAAAACTGCCTCCTTTAAAACTAGAACATTTTCTGAACTAAAATCCTTAATCGGTATAAAGTTGTTGATTCTGATAAAAAGAGTACTCGCTCGTAAAAGTTAGCGCTAAATTTTATATCGCTAGTCTGAAAACGCGCTAACGCCGGTGCTATCTAATTTACTGCCTAGTTTGGTCATAAAATTTAGCAAAATCACTCGCTACCTATGGTAATTTCTATCTAACTATACTGCCTGTTTAGTGCTTCTGGCGGTTTAGTGTTGAAGTTGTTAAAAATCTATTGCAGACTGGTGAAGATAATGACTTTTACTGCGTGAATTTCAGCTTTGCCTTTAAAATTTGCCCAAATAAAAAATAGTTTGTTGACATTTGGTTTATTGTGGGAAAAAGTCATTATAAATTGACTGAGTAGTGTCAGAGATTACACTCAATTTCCTCTTATAATCTTTTTATAGTTTAGATTACAAAACTGTTTCATCATTAGTTTGCATGAATGCAAACATCATTGTCCGTGTGGTGATGGATTAAGAATACGGAATGTCACCACCCCATATCATCCCATGGGTGTCGTAAGAGCCGACAGAGGGGCATATTATGCAGAGAACAGCACTGTAAGAGAAGAAAAACTTGATACAAACCCTATACCAACCCGTTTGGCCAGCGTGGTATAGTAAGCCAATTCCTCCTTACAAAGGAGAGGCCTAATCCAGCAGTGGACTGTTGAAGGCTGATGATGATGATGAAACATCATTGCATGTTGTTGGGTACTATCATTGAAAACGACTACAGATACATGCAATAACGGAATCGAGGTTGAGATAGCCTTGCTATGTTTTAACAGCTTTTCGAAGTCCACTTCTGAACATAAGCCTCTACTGAGCGTCAACATAGCTTGTGAGCCGATAGGAGGATTTTCGTTGCTATACCACCATCCTTCGGGGATACAGGTGTGAGACTATATAATAAATAAAAATATAAATACCATCAGATGGGTTGGTATAGCGTTTTTTTTGTAGACTCACGCCTGTATCCCCGAAGGGGTAAGCAGCGGTGTAATATTACACCCACACTTCGTCATGAATTTTTAGGTACCACGTAATAGGGGGCGAGACTATTGCCGTTACCGGGCGCATTACCAGACTACTACGATACCCATAGACTGATACCTTGTATTATTGATTCCTCACCACGCGGAGAATTGCTATGATTGGCCAGCCCTATTATTGAACTTAAAGTAAGTGAATTAGTGTGTAGAACCCACAACACTTTACCATCGAAGTCATTGTAAGTAATCTTTTTTGCTGCTGCTGACATTCAGACCATCTTTGTTCTGCAGAAGAGAGCTATCCGAGCAATTTAAAATATGGATTATGGGGCTTCGTTACGGAATAAATTTAAATAAATAAATATTTTAACCATTGCATACCAGTACATTTAATCCAATCTTATATATGTATTCCAAAACAAGGCCTCATACATAAAAAGTGATATCCACAATAAAAATACTAGAAATAAGAGTAAATTAGTAGTGCCGTCCACACGACGCGACTAGAGAAAATAAAAAGATCTTTCAATGGCCAATGTGTACGCTTTTACAATAAAGTACCAAGCAATATTCAAAATTTAAGTTTCTACAAATTCAAGAAGTTTATAAAACGAAAACTATGTAAAAAAGGCTACTATTCAGTACTAGATTATACTGAAGATAAAAATGCTTGGGATTAACTTGTTCAGTGCCACGGGCTATTTCCTTCTTAACATTTTAAGTTTTTTGTGAATGTGAGCTGTTGTGTCTGTATTGTGCTAGTCTAGTTTAGTGCTTTTATATATTTTTTTTAAATAACCATATTAATTAACAACAACATTATGGACAATCCAGCTCATATATGAAAAATGCAATGTTGTTAGTTAGTTATTTAATTGTATAAAATTGTATGATGAAAAGAGTGGCCCTGAGTTTCTTGCCTGATCTTCTCAGAGGCTCTACTTTCTGAAAAGGCATTTTTTTCAATGCTCAAAATTATGTAAATATGTATTTCTTTTTTTAGTTCCTTGCCTGATCTTCTCAGAGGCTCTACTTTCTGAATAGGCATTTTTTTCAATGCTCAAAATTATGTAAATATGTATTTCTGTTTACTTTTTTCTTATATTATTATGACCTTCTGACGTGTCCAAAAAAATTTGTCATTTTTATGGAAATAAACATATTTTTCTTTCAGTTTGAGTTTGAGTTTTTATCATAATGTGTTATATTGTCAACAGGCAAAACTATTAGCTGATAAAATATATTTCTTATTTTTCTTTTTATTTATTCATAACAACTTTTACATTGTGGTGAATTTTTGAAAGTACGTTAAATTAACAATTAAATAAAATTATAGAATAAATAAAATACGCACAATCAATAAAATATACAATAAATCAATAAAACAGAACAATTATAAGTCAATCAATCAATAAAAAATGAAAAAAAAATATTTAAAATTGCCGCAGATGTAGTACCTATTGTGGGCTAGTCGTTACAAACGTTCAATTCTTATGAATATTTTTAAAGTCGGTTCTACAATCGAAGCAGTTTATCTCTTTTCTGGTTTTGCTACCCAGCTCCATAACAACACCCGTAGTGGTATATTTGTGAAAGTGTAATACACAAAGCAAATATAAAATAAATACGAATAAATCAAAATAATAAAGCCGTACAAAGGCAATAGGCTTGTGTCTACTAAGAATAAATCGGTTTGATTATAGTAGCTATAGATTCATTATTATTTGAAGATGTCAATAAAGTTTATTATTTATTATAAAAAGGTAAGATTAATGTTAGTTTTTAGGATTCTAAAACTAAAAATAATGTATTTATTCTTGTGACAGGGAACACCAATCAGAGAGCATTACGTCAAACAGTACGTCCGCCATTCATGTTGTTGACGTTTTAGTAGTAAATACAACTAAAACGTAAAAGTTTCTACCTGTCAAATCGAATATAACAAAATAAAAGTGGGTACATCAGACCAGACTTCATTCACGGTTTGTTTTGTTTTATACTTTGTGATATCACTCAACTGCCATGATGGTTTACAGCGTTTTCGTGTCAAATTCAAAAAGGTTTTTCAAAAGCCGTAATTTTGCTGATCGTTTTTTGAAGAAAAAATCAGGTATTTCAGTTTAACATCTAATAAAGGAACGAATCAATCGCTAATTACATTTTAGGACACAAGCCTAATGCGGTGAGCAAAATTGTTAAAATATTTACGAGGAAACATATTATCATTTGTATAAAATTATGTGTATTTTCCATTGAACGAGTTGTTATTACTGTCTTCTCGCGTCGCGTAAATGATCGGCGGCCAGCCATTCATACAAAGTAATACTTTCATTCGAATAAATTCTGCACTTATTGAAATATTAATTAATTGGAATTCATTATACTTCTTTGTGGCATATCAGACAAATATCGAACAATAAGCTTAATTTTTATATTTTAGAACTTACTTAAGTTATAATTTAAAATTTTATGATATAATTTGAGATAGTATGATATAATATACCTAGTTATACTTAACATTTTCCTATTATTATATCACATGATGAGTAACATAAATTATCTAATTAACATAATAACATATGTTAGCAACTCAAAAAAAAAAATAGGATTATATATTTCTTTATTATATAAGCTTATATAATAAAGAAAACAAAATTGAAAATAAGCGTCATAAAACTCCTTCATATTGTTGTCCCAAAAAGACTGGTAGCATTACTACGTTGTAATATTTGATTTGGCCGGAAAGTTGACCTCAAGCTCTAAGGCGAAAATTTTAATGCAACTGGGAAATCGCTAGGATAATTATTATGTCTATGAATAATGTTCTATAAGCAATTGCGATAAAAATATATCGAAATCTATTAAGGTTTAAAATTTAGAAGTTAATAGTAGCTGTTCTATCGAATATACTTTTTTCACTTGAGACCCATTTCTTAATGCTGTCAACTCCTTTATATAGACCACTTCCACAATCACACTATTTGCATCACACAAAATTGTCCTGAAACGGAATAGTTCCATAGTACAATACGATAATTCTATAAGCCCGTAGAATTGTCTGCATAACAATCACATTGGTTTAGATTTTAAGTCCGAATCGTTGCAATTCAAGATTTCAACGCAGATTTTGAACTGGGTCAATGAGTTCAATTGAAGCTGTGTTTGTTTAGATAGCCAATATAGCCACAAAGCCACAATTGTTTGGTGGAATGGAGATGCGTCCGGAGATGGCATTTTTGAGAAAATTTTACACCACTCTTCTGCGTTTTCAGCGTCTGTTAAATAAAGTTGTAATCATGCCTAAGGGTAATGCAGTGGGTCCAACACTAGGAAATTTAATATGGTACTTCTATGTGTTTATACAGATTAAGATACTTCGTTTATCATTAAGTAAGTTTGCGAACAAGAAACAACAGACAAACACCCAGACCTAAAACAGAATAAATTTCCGTAACAGAATAAATGTCACAGTAGCCAGATGACCACTCCTGTCACAACTTTGTCTATTTATTGAACAAACTTCGTAAAAAATTCCATTGAACATTTATAAACTCACACAATCATGACATATATCACACAAAAAAAGTAAACACACGCTCACTTGAAGCCGGTTCTATAAAAATATGTGACAAAGTTGGCCCTTAGGGCATGAAAAACTAAAAGGCAAATAAAATGTATAATAGTCTTGTAATGTGTGAAGGTATGGGGAAATTTTATCCCTAGAGCCTTTTCATAATGAAATGCCGACTCGAATATCAAATTCCAGCAACTATTTTTCTTTTTATTTTGTCAGTATAATTGAGCTAAAAAGACCGAATTTCGCTGAGCTGGGACGAAGAAAAAAGGGTGAATAAGCAATTTGTCGCAATAGAGGAATACCTATGGTTGAACTGAGCTTTTATAAGTTTCTCTTTGCTGTCCTTTGCTACTAGGATTTGAATTTCGTTAATTGAGAAGCGTTATACTCTATTTTGGCGATATAACAGCAGCGATACTATAGAAAGACTAACTAGCAAATAGGGAGTTCGGTGAGCGGCCAGCGTTCATTTTGTTTTACAGTCTGATCGTAGACTGCCTCCTCGCATACCACTGCCGTTTTGAAATAAAGTAATGTCGTAGCTACACCTTACCTGAGAGTTTTTCTTAATGTTGTCATAGCTATGTGAAGTCCATAGTAAAATATTTATTTATTTATATTTATTTAACTTCTTGCACTACAAAAATGTGATACATAGGCGAACTTAATGCCTTAAGCATTCTTTATTGTTGTTTCGGTTATTCGATTATCTGTCGACCGCTGAACGCCTGTAATACGCTCTGGCGTCCGGTAATGACGATATTGTGATTCAACCGTATGTACTGGAACTTTTGCTATCAATAATATCAAACCATTTTTATAGTAATATGGTACAGACAATAAGATAATTTGTGTCTAAAGAGGCCAAAAGCGGACTTCCATAATTTTTTAATTAAAAGTATCATTCGCTAGTGTGGATATTCATTGCAGGAAGACGAGTTTGTGTGTTACAATATAGTAAATTTCACCCACGATTCTGCCCACGTGGGATTCAGAAATCGCGGGTAACGAAGCCTATGTCACTCTTCAGCATACAAATCATAACTTAACATCGGAACGTTGCGACGTGAAAGTAGGACAAACAAACTCACTATCTCAAATTTAATATTAGTATGAAAGTATGGATAAAACTTTTATTCATTGCACCAATAAAGCTTAAGGGTCTTGGAAAGAATAAAAGTTGAAAACCTACAAGAGAAATATGTGAAAGATGAGTATAAACGAAGATTGATAACAAGGTTTGAGAGGTTCGATAGCATCAATGATATGGAAGAATTGTGGCAGTCCCTTAAGGAAGAGGTAGTATGTGTAGCGTCTGAAGTATGTGGTGTGATCAAGAGAAGGAAAATACGAAAGGTAAAGAATACATGGCGGGACAAGGATGTGCAATCAGCAGTGTCAGAGAAGATAGTGAAAGAGATGGTTTAAAGAAGAAAAAGGAAAAGAAAGATCAGTTTGATAGTGGATTATCTGACGATTTCCGGAGAAACATTAAGTTTTTCTGGAAATCCGTTCGCACAGTTCGAGGAAGAACTCAATCTTCAGAATACACCTCGATCAGAGACATGAATGGTAAGATACTGAATGGTGAATCGTGCGTGCTGAAGAGATGGAAAGAGTATTTTAAAGGTTTATTTGAAAGAACGGCGAAAGAGACACCTGCAGCTGAAATAAATGTTAATGATAGCTATGATGAAAGCGATATTGGCGTGGATGAGATTTTGCACTGAAATGTGAAATTAGGAAAGGCTGCAGTATATGATAAGATTACAGTCAAAATGCTAAAGGCTGGACGGGGCATCATAGTTAGTCAGCTGCAGCGCTTGTTTAACTTGTGTTGGAGCATTGGCCGATTACCTGATGACTGGACCACAGCTGTAGTTGTGCCTCGTTATAAAGAGAAAGGCTCGCAAAAAGACTGCAAAAAATTTAGAGGCATTAGCCTTCTCAGCATTGTTGGAAAATTGTATGCGAAGGTACTGATTGAAAGAGTTATGAAAGTAACTAACAAGAAAATATGGGATGTACAAGCGGGATTCCGAAAAGGTATGGGGTGTACGGATCAAGTCCGTACACCCCGTACCCGTACGTACATTGCGATGCATAGCCGAGAGATTCTTAGCCAAAGGTCAAAAGGTCTATTGCGCGTACGTGGATTTGGAAAAGGCTTACGATAAAGTGGTGATGAATGAAATGTGGTCGGTATTCAACGTATGGGGTGAACATGGCCGAAATGGCCTCATTCGAGCTCTGAAATCCCTTTATGAGGATTCTAGAGCTTGTGTGAGAATAAACGGGTCATGCACTGACTGTTTTACCATCAACACAGGTGTTAGACAAGGATGTGTAGCGTCGCCGTGGCTGTTTAACCTGTTCACGGACAGTCGTTTGCAAGATCTTTAACATAGTGATTGTGGATTAAGGATGAATGAGTTACCTGTCAAATGCCTCCTTTATGCTGATGATCAGGTAATACTTGCGTCTTTAGAGGAGGAGGTGCAAGAGATGGTAACAATCATACATGGTGCGTTAGAGAGGAAAGGAATGAAAGTGAATGTTAGTAAAACGAAAGTTATTGTTTTTGAAAAGGAGGAATGTGTTACGGCTTGCAATATTGTGATCGATGGGCAACGAGTGGAACAAGTGAATGCGTTTGTATATTTAGGTCCGCTGTTTACAAGAGATGTTAAGAATGAAGAAGATATTGAAAGTAGAGTAAATGCAACTAATCGAGAGAATGGAGCTCTTATAGCGTTTATGAATAGCCAAAACGTGTCCAAAAAGGCACGGTTAGCTGTGCACAGAGGGGTGTTAGTACCGACACTTATGTACGGTAGTGAAAGTTGGGTATGGTAGAGGAGATATGAAAGTAGAATAAATGCTGTAGAAATGAGAGCACTGAGAAGTATGTGTGGTTTGTCTTTGACAGAGTAAAGAATTATGTGATAAGAGAGTGTTGTGGTGTAAAATAAGATGTAGTGGCAAGCATCGAGAAAGGAATGCTAAGGTGGTTTGGGCACATGGAGATGACGAAAGACTGACCAAGCAGATATACAAGGCAAGTGTGATTGGGACAGCACGAAGGGGAAGACCAAGGCGGACGTTCTCTGACTAGATCGGAGACCTCCTTAAAACAGGAAAGATTAGAAGTACCCTAAACAGAAGAGCATGCATGAAGAATTTGATGGGAGTGAATGAAGCAAGAGAGATAATTATGTCAGGATCGTTGCAAATGGCGTACCGTAGTCTCTGCCTACTCCTCCGGGAAACAGGCGTGAGTCTATATCACGCGACTAAGAAGTCGCGTGATAACAATAGTAGAAATATTTAATACGTACTTGAGAGAGAGGAGGGAAATTTAATAGTCAGTCATACAGTTGGTTTTTTTAAAGAAAGCATAAATATTTAAGAATTCTGATTAGTCGAAAGTGGCGTGAAAACAGCATTACCAGCCGTGTATGGCAGCAGTGAATGTCACGATGATTGGCAATTTGAAATAAAAACGAAAAAGCACTTGCACCTAGCTAAATGTATGGAAAGTTCCATTGTTGTCTCAGGACGGCTGGGAATTTATAATAATGCCAAGACTTTTTTCGTTGACGTTTAGATTTCCTAACATGCATAGTTCTCCACACTGACCTTAAAGAGAGTTATAAATAACCGTCTAATAAACCCGAGAGTTATAGACTAAAACTTCTGGCAGCCCAAAAGGAGCACTATTAATTCTATTCTGAGATCGAAGAACTATTAATACGAATTCTATAGAGGCTTTAACTATTAATATTCATAACAAAGAAAATTTTTCAATGAACATACCTCATGTAAGTGTACCGCAGACAAATTGAAATCCATTCCGGCATTCATTAATAAACTGATTGTTATACCGTCATACGGGCTTTTTGTGAAATTGACGCAAATACGCCAGTGAAATGAGGAACATCATATTTATTGCTCAAACTGGCCAAAATAAATAATTACGTGTATTAATGTGCGTTGCAAAAGTTTGTATGTTAGATAAAATGAAATGTAAAGTTTTAATATAACTAATGTTTAATACCTATATGATTGTTTATGTCTAATAAATTTTAACTTTTTAATTAGCAGTAATAACATACAAAGTTTAATATTTTAATTAAATATATAATACCAAACATATAATTACCTAGGACCTGAAAATTCCTGGCGAAATGTGGGTGTAATATTACACCTCTGCCTACCCCTTCGGGGATACAGATATGAGTCTATAAAAAAAATATAAAACATATAATTATACAAACCTACTGCTGGCACGAGACCTCTTATCGCTATGGAAAAAGTTCGACTATAATCCACTACGCTGACCAAGTGGGGTTGTGTGTATTATGAGCAAAAATAAGTCCATGAATTTTGATGAAACTTTCCAGCTAAATATAGTTTACAGGGAACAGTACGATTTAAGAATATTTTGTCCCGTATGGGGTTAAGATATTAATTACCTTTATGTTCAGAGCTTTGCTCAGCATAACCATACACTCACACGTAATTTCAACACAATACACAATTTTCAAACGATTATTCCTCAACATCATTATTCAGAAACATATTTGTCAATTATGAGCGTCAGATTTTAGCGTTCAAATTGAATCGTTCTGCCTCTAATGAACCTATTGTAGTTCCACCGTACGGTTTTTACCGTGCAATTAACTCGACAATTCGGTCCGTGTGTGGTGGACTTAATCAGTGGACGCTGACACTTGAACGTTTGAGGGGCTACCTATGATTTCGGGTCGGACTCCGGCTTTATTTGCACTGAAAATTGTTGGTTTCATAGAGCTGGTTTGACGGTAACGCTTTTGAATGGGTGAATGGAATGGAAGGTAGAATATTTCCCACAATTGTGGGTTTTGTTGGATGTATTGAAGTGTCATATTGAAACTAGACAAACAACATTCAAGGGAAATGTTGGCAGAGTACAACTTCGTAAAAATTACAATGAACTTTCAGGAAGTGCATTGTAATTTTTACGAAGTTGTACTCTATTAATCTTATTTGGGTTACAAGATGTGCTGAGCTACCTTGATCTTATATTTCTTTTTTATTGTTGTGTGTGGTTAGAAATAACAGTTTTGTAGGCACTATAAAACAAAATTGGTTTTATTACATAAAGGCAGCAGTTTCATGTAACTAGTTTTTTAATTTTTTTTTATTTATAGATTCACGCCTGTATCTCCGAAGGGGTAGGCAAAGGTGTAAAATGACACCCACATTTCGCCATGATTTTTTTAGGTCCCACGTAATAGTGGGCGAGCCTATTGCCATACCGGGCACATTACTAGTTTCATATACTATCGTTACAACTACAAAAACACAAAAACTGGTGACATCTTACGGACTGCGAAGGAACAACAAAGAACGATAGGATATTATTATAATGAATCTCTCTAAAAAAGGAAGCCCGTGCGATTGCTACTTAAATAAGTTCTCGACAAGCCCGCCCAGCCGCGTTTCACCAGATACGATCTTTTAGCCTGAATAGAGGATCTTACCTTTAAGGCAGCGATAGCCGAGTGGATATACCAACAGACTGCCATGCAGAGGGTATCAGGTTCGAATCCACGGCGCGTACCAATGACTTTTCGGAGTTATGTGCGTATTAAATTGTTAATTATCGCTTGTCCCGTGCCTCGGAGAGCACGTTAAGCCGTCGGTCCCGGTTGTCATGAAGATCTTTGACAGTCGTTACAGTGCGTCAGTACCTTCAAAATAAACTGACACTAGTCTAAACCATGGAATATCGCTATCTCTTCGGGTTGCGGAGGTCAGACAGGCAGTCGCTCCGTGGCAAAGCTAATATTCAGCCAAATCCGGTTAGACTAGAAAGCGGACCCCAGACTGAAACTGGGATAACGCTAAGAGAAAGAAGAAGAGGATCTTACCTTTATTTGGGGGAATACCGCGCTTCTTCCCCCTCCTCTATAAAGATTAGGTGAAGATAGGCTATAAAATATTATTACAAATCAAAGTAATTCACTGTTGTAATGAGACCAAAATAAAGCTTAGCATGCAATTACAATATTCAATAACAACAATTATTATACGATCTATATAATACTGGACGTCCCCAGCGGCTTCGCCCGCTTCAATTATACATATAAAAGTTCCTTTTGAATAATTCTATCTATTAAAAAAAACTGCATTAAAAGCCGTTGCGTAGTTTTAAAGATTTAAGCATACATAGGGACAGACAGACAGAAGACAGACTTTGTTTTATAGTATGTAGTGATAACAATGGAATTGAACAGCAATCATGTCATTCAACAAAATTCTACACAGAAATACTATATTTTAATTTTAGGCATTTTTTTTTTAAATCGACGTCTAATTATACAGGTGTTCATAGGAATAATAATTAATACTAAATTATAATTGAATTCTACGTTACTCATATTAAAACTACAAAGCTTGGTACTAACAACATAAGTCTATAACCTATATTGAAATCTACCTTCATTAATCCTACACATACAACTTTAATCTGTACCTTTATAAATTCCAGCTTACTCTAACTTTAAACGAATCAAGCATTTAATTAATACTCACCATCGACGTTTGGCTTTAACGATTTGTGGTCAGTTCCGCAGTACGGCTCTTGCGTGTGTAACAGTCCTTAATTAGTACCGACCTCTGGGATACCATGATTGTGCCTGTCAGTTATTTACATAATAAATTGAATATGAGGAAACTTCTTTTAGTTTAATTAGTCCCAGTGCTTATTAACGGTAAAAGGTTCAAGGTTGAGGTTGGGAGAAAATGTTGGTGTATTTGTGAGCTTGGAGCAGGTAAATATAAACAAGTGGAAGGAAAATGTGATATTATTTTCAGCGTCATTACTTCTATTATAAAAGGGATTTTTTGTGAGACTGGATGGATGTTTTTTACTCTTTCACGCAAAAACTTCTGGACAGATTGTGATAAAACGTCGCAGTACTTTGGTTTATACATTATGATAACACATAGGCTACTTTTAATCGCAAGAACTATCACCCACGTCGATGAAACTAAACTAAATTCTAGTCATAAATAAAACTTTAGTTTTTAACATCTCCATTAGGCAATTTATACAAAAAGCAACTACTACAAGCAAACTTTGAAATATTTCTTCACAAGCTTTGGCTTTTGCACCCCTCTAACTCATTTTCATATCTCAAATCCCAAAGAGCAGGGTAGGATTGTGTTTCTGCAATAAATTATTCTATATTTGTCTCCATACTCGTTCATAAAAACAGCCACGTGCGTGCGTGGATTCGCGCGTGCATATTTTTATTGTACAAGGGCGGCGAAGAAAGTATTGCCAATGCTGCTAACCAAGCTTCAATCGCGCGTCGGCAACTTTTGTGCGAGAGTGAAAGAGATAGAGGATTTCTAAGGAGTTGAAGGTATCGTCACTTTTCTGTACCAAATTCTTTGTCTCCTCAACCATACCCTATGAGAAGATGAAGAAAAGCAAGTAGGAATGCTGCTTCACATCCATCTTCTGTGAAGGATGGTATTGTCTTTGTAGCGACAGCTTATATCAAGAATAAAGCTAGCGCTTGTATCCATATTTTGTAATCAGAGGTTGCCACAAGTAGAAACTAGAGGTGCCTCAAAGTTATGTAGCGATTATAGAAAGCATTGTGTTTCGCTTGTCTCCGTAAAATATAATATTCTGCGGCCTTGAAAAATTTGTACTTGTACATGTAAAAACTTGTAAATTTATGAACCATTGAGTAATTAACTTTCTATTTTGGCTTTCACAAGTTTCACATCATGACCTAAATAAATAAATGGTTTTGACTTTGACTCTGAATAAATGAAAACTACATTTCGTAGCTCTGTAGCAGCTTAGCTATGATGCGTAGCTCCTATGCACCTACACAAATATCCATCATCTTGCCAACCAGTAACTTCTTCACAAGCCCCTAAATCAGATTCCTCATCTTACAACGCTCGCATAAAAAAAGAAAACAATGTGCGCGCTATTTTTTTCTTTGAACTTTTTACCGACGTTACCATAGCATGTTCACGAACTTTGTTACTACTGGGAGTAACTGTACGTTATTCTGGTGAATAGTTTTAAAAGTGGTAAATTTTCCGTTATTTTTTTGGGTTGGCAAGTTGGTGCAAGTATAATTTGACACGTTTGTGTTCTATTGTAAGTCAGTGTTTTCTAACCGGAACTGATACTATGTTAAGCAATTGCAATCGTGTATTTGTCACCAAATTTATTAGAAGTACATATATCTATTGTAAAGAACTCCAGCAATTGAAATTCTGTAATTTAGACCAAGATTACATTACTAGCTAAAACTACCAAAAGAAAATTGTAATCAAAGACTAATTTCTAACATCATAATTAAGCTGAATATTTTTCTGGTCGTTATCTATTACTATGGACACAGTGTGTCCCCAGTCGCATAGTTTCCTAAGCTTGTTTCCTGTTTGTGATAAGTAATAGTTGTATGTCTTTGGAAAAACAATTTCTTATTTTTTGTATTTGATATTTAGGGTCCAGGCTCTCAAGGTCTCAAGATCTGTACTGATCCGTTTGTTGAACCGACAACACACATATCACTTGAAAAAATAATTACACACATGACATGTATAATAATAGATTTAGTTGTATACGTACTAAAGTTTTTTCTCAAAACTGTCTTGAGCCTTCGCTCAACTATTATTTTTCAGGGTTGTCCCTTCAGACAACCCTGAAAATAATAGTTACTGTTGCAAACAAAACAACTAAAGGCTCCAAGCTTCAGTTTTCGCAGCAATATTATTTACGTATTGTAAAGGCTGCTACACACAGAGCCGGCGGCTATGCCACCGGCCAAGCCGCGTGTGCCCGGCGGCATGCGGAGCCGCCGCCCTGGCCGCACGAAAGAGCCGCCGGCCTGGCCGCCGGCATGGTTGCCCGGGTAGGGCCGCGCGATTTGCGACTTAGGGATGCTCGATCTAAGTGCTTTGTATCGAGATTTTGTTACACAATGTATCGACCCATGTATCGATCCGCTCCATTTGATACGATCCAGTGGATCGATCCGGTTTCGTATTAAGTACAAGTAAACAATCCTTTTCAGCTTGAACAAAATTTTACTTATTAGTTCGAAACAGAAACATAACGTAACGTATAAGAAACTTGGATTAAATTCTTCCATAAAATAAATAAAAAAAACGATGTGCAGAAAATAAGAGATGACTATGCTACAGATCAAATCGATTCTAAGTTGCATTTAACAGAATCAACCACCAAAGACTTTTCTTATATAATTGTATTTACAGTAATTTTGTTAGATTTGCAATTAATGTAGGAGAAACTGACGTTGCGCCGAGTGTTATGGATTCGATCCCCACACGAAACAGAAATTTCTAGACGCAGGGCAATCCTTCTTTGGAATGCCCTCCCTCCAGAAATCAGGATAGCTTGAAATCAAGAGTAAAACAGCTGTTATTGGATAAGTTGGCAGAAGAATCTGAATAATATGTACATATATGTATGTACATATATAGATATTTATGTATATGATTATATATTTGTAGGCAACTATACACTTTATTCAAATTATTTACATATGTTTATCTATATAATTTAAAACTTAAAACTAATATTTACAAACAAACACAATTACAAATTACTATACAATTTATATATGTTTATTTACATTTAAACACAATCACTGAACACCGTCATATATACACCCATACCAGTTGGTCGATAAATTTTCTATCGATAGTCGATGTTCACTGAACTATCGACAGAGCCGTCATCACTAATGACCGATACCTGTATAGTTATCAATAGCCATATACGGCCAGCTACGGCTGCGCGGGCGCATTCCTTCTCACCGTGCAAGGTCAAACCAGTCAGGACCTTACCTCGACGCGGAGCGCACGCTTGTCGCTTTAATATTATAAACACGCGAAATTGCGATTTAGCTTTGATTTCCATGTTATTAACCTTTACTATACTTCATCTATCTATCATTCTTCTACTTTCATCCTTACGCTATTCATCTATACTGTGCTTCAGCTTGTGCTTGTGAACTCTTCTCTATTGTGCCTTCTGAATTTAGTGTTATCGGTGTACGACTGTGGACAATAAACTCCTCTACAACGTGAGTTACGTATTATTTTCTACCACACACCACACCTATATCCCATACTGGTGACCCCGTGAAGAACGATGGAAAGAGACATGTTCAAAGATGCACAAGGCACGGCAGCGTTGCCGCCACCGGGCACTAGTGATGGACCGATGTCGATAGACCACAGCAACATCTTTAAAGTCGGCGTACGAGTGCCTCCATTTTGGGCTGAAGAGCCGGAAATTTGGTTTGCTCAGGTCGAAGGTCAATTTAGTATAGCCGGAATAACCAGTGACGTAACAAAATTTAATTATGTCATCGGACACCTAGACAACCAGTATTCCAGAGAGGTTAAGGATATAATAATTAGCCCGCCTGCCAGTAATAAATACGAAAAACTGAAGACCGAGCTCATCAAGCGACTCACCGCGTCTAACGAAAAAAAAATCAAGCAGTTGCTGATGCATGACGAGCTTGGTGACCGGAAGCCGTCGCAATTTCTTCGTCACTTAAAAAGCCTGGCAGGCTCAAACGTTCCTGACGACTTCCTAAGGACGATATGGGTTAGTCGCCTACCGTATGGCATCCAGACTGTGCTCGCAGGTCAACCAGGGGCAGCTTCTCTCGAGGACCTAGCTGACTTAGCCGATAGAGTAAACGACCTGGCTACGACAACTCCGAAGGTCGCCATAGTGAACGACGCTATCCCTAGCTCGGGTCTGAACGAACTAACTAGGGAGATAGCTGAGCTTCGTCGACAGTTCCAGCAGATGTCAACTCGGAACAGCCGTCCACGCTCCCGTTCTGCCAGAAACACTCGAAGCAGTTCGAGGCAGCGCTCTCAATCAAACTATAAGAAGTTCCCCAATTGTTGGTACCACAACAAGTTCGGAGAAAAGGCCAACAGGTGTATCCGGCCCTGCGACTATAAGGCGGAAAACTCCAAGGGCGGTCGATAATGGCGACTGACGATTGCCCTTTACCCGTTTCTGGTCGCCTGTTTGTCACTGACCGATCCTCGAAGACGCAGTTCCTGGTCGACACAGGGAGCGACCTCTGCGTATTCCCACGGTCAGCGCTTCATGATCGTCGTGCTCGTACGGACTATAGTTTGTGTGCGGCTAATGGTTCCAGCATAGCTACATATGGTTGTATTAACTTAGATTTAGATTTTGGTTTACGCAGAACATTTCAATGGCGTTTCATTGTAGCCGATGTTACGAAGCCTATAATAGGCGTAGATTTTTTAAACTTTTTTAATCTTATAGTTGATTGTCGTAACAAGCGCCTCATTGATAATGTAACATCTATTTCTATTTTTGCTGCTGTAGTTAATTGTAATAACATTTCTTCTGTTAAGGTCGTGACTGGTGAGACTCGATATCATAAAATTCTCAGCAAGTTTCCGGAAATTACTCGACCAGCTAGTAAGCCACACTGCACACCACACAAAATAGTACATCACATACGCACGACACCAGGCCCTCCAGCTTGCTCTTCACCTCGTCGTTTTGCACCGGACAACCTCAATGTTGCCCAAAAAGAGTTCCAGTCTATGCTGTCCCTTGGTACAGCTAGACCTTCTGAGAGCCCCTGGGCGTCACCTCTACATCTAGCGCCAAATAAAAACAATAGCTGGCGTCCTTGCGGCGATTACCGTAAGTTGAATGCCCGTACCGTGCCTGACAGGTATCCGATTAAGCACATCCACGACTTTACCCACAGTGTAGCTCGATGTAAAGTCTTCAGCACGCTCGATTTAGAGAAAGCCTATAATCAGATACCTGTCAGCCCCGAGGACATTCCTAAGACCGCTATCACGACCCCATTTGGGTTATTTGAATTTCCTTTTATGACGTTCGGTCTTAGGAATGCGGGTCAAACTTTTCAGCGGTTCGTGGACGAGATGACGAGGGGACTAGACTTCGTATATTGTTACCTGGATGACTTTCTTGTGTTTTCTAGAAGTCCTGAGCAGCACGAGGATCACCTTCGTCAGGTCTTCAACAGGCTGAAGGAATACGGCATGTTGGTGAACACCTCGAAATGCGTTTTCGGTATGGAGGAGGTAACTTTTCTGGGCTACCGGATTACCGAGAGCGGTACTAAGCCACTTGATGCCAAAGTTCAGGCGATCAAGGATTTTCCCCCACCAACCAACGTTCGCCAGCTCAGAGGCTTCCTCGGCATGGTTAACTTTTATAGGAGATTTCTTCCTCATGCAGCTGAAATCCAAGCCCCACTTCACGCCTTACTAACAGGCTCCGTCAAAGGCTCACAGCCAATTTCCTGGACGGGCGACACACTAGCTGCTTTCGAAGCTTGCAAAGAAAGCCTGACCAACGCTGCTCTTCTAGCTCATCCGGACTGCACCGCTAAGCTTGCTGTGGTTACAGACGCTTCCGACAAAGCTATCGGAGCAGTCCTGCAGCAATTTAAAGATGACGCATAGAAACACTTAGCTTTCTTTTCAAGGAAATTGAGCCCTTCACAGGTGAAATACTCACCATATGATCGGGAGCTTCTAGCATGAAGCCATTAAATATTTTAGGCACATGCTAGAAGCTCGCCATTTTATAGTCTATACCGACCATAAACCCATTAGTTTTGCCTTCAATGAAAGGAAGAACAACTGTTCGCCTAGGCAGTACAGGCACTTGGATTTTATAACCCAATTCACGACAGATATCCGCCACATTTCTGGTAAGGATATTGTGGTTGCAGATACCTTGTCGCGAGTTGAGGAGCTCGCAAAACCCGTAGACCTCGACAAATTAGCTCAAGCTCGGGCTTCTGACCCAGAACTCTGTAAGCTTTTGAGCGAAGGTTCTTCTCTGCAGCTTAAAAAATTCAATGTCCCTGGAAGCCGAATTCCCCTGTACTGCGACGTCAGTACTTCAGCTTCCAGGCCATACGTACCTAAACCCTTTCGGAGGCAAATCTTTAATAGCTTGCATTCTTTAAGCCACCCTGGTGCCAATGCGTCGGCCAAACTGATAGCCGAGCGGTTTGTATGGCCTGGTGTGCGAAAGGACAGTAGGGACTGGGCGCGTGTTTGTATACCGTGTCAGAGGACGAAAGTCAACCGTCATGTGACTTTCCCTCTCGGCACTTACAACTTACCGCGCGCTCGGTTTAAGCAAATCCATATTGACCTTGTGGGTCCTCTCCCAATTTCCCAAGGTTATCGGTACTGCTTAACGGCCGTGGATAGATTTACACGGTGGCCAGAGGCAGTACCGATACAAGATATTACAGCGGAAACTGTGGCCAAGGCATTGCTGTCCATTTGGATTTCTCGGTTCGGTTGCCCGACAGATATTGTAACCGACCGCGGTCGCCAGTTCGAATCAGCTTTGTTTTAATGTCTGTCAAGGATAGCCGGATTCGAACATAAGCGGACGACAGCCTACCATCCGGCATGCAATGGCTTGGTCGAACGGTTTCACCGTCAGCTCAAGGCCGCAATCGTCTGCCATGCAAACGATAGGTGGACAGAATCTTTGCCATGGGTCTTATTGGGCGTAAGATCTGCCTTTAAGGAAGACCTCCAAGTCTCTTCTGCGGAACTGCTGTACGGAGAGCCGCTAAGGTTACCCGGAGAATTTTTTGAGCCAACGGTCAACGGTACAGTAGACACTTCCGAATTTACTGCAAGGCTCAGAAATTTCGCCGAGAAACTACGACCGGTACCAGTTTCCCGGCACTGCAATCCCAAGGTGTTCGTTTATAAAGAGCTAGAAACTTGCGATCGGGTTTTCCTCCGTGAAGACGCATTGCGAGGTGCTCTCCAGCCTGCTTATTCTGGGCCATATAAAGTCATCACACGAGGGGATAAGATATTTAAGATACTCGTTAAAAACAACGAAGTGACAGTATCCATTGACCGACTAAAGCCTGCCTTCATCCTATCTGACCAGGTGGAGGAACCCGCACCAGAAATGCCGCCAAGTTATACAACACGTTCTGGGAGGCGTGTTAAATTTACTGACTTCTTTCGCCCTTGACGGTTTCTGGAGGGGGGTGGTGTAGACAACTATACACTTTATTCAAATTATTTACATATGTTTATCTATATAATTTAAAACTTAAAACTAATATTTACAAACAAACACAATTACAAATTACTATACAATTTATATATGTTTATTTACATTTAAATACAATCACTGAACACCATCATATATACACCCATACCAGTTGGTCGATAAATTTTCTATCGATAGTCGATGTTCACTGAACTATCGACAGAGCCGTCATCACTAATGACCGATACCTGTATAGTTATCAATAGCCATATACGGCAAGCTACGGCTGCGCGGGCGCATTCCTTCTCACCGCGCAAGGTCAAACCAGTCAGGACCTTACCTCGACGCGGAGCGCACGCTTGTCGCTTTAATATTATAAACACGCGAAATTGCGATTTAGCTTTGATTTCCATGTTATTAACCTTTACTATACTTCATCTATCTATCATTCTTCTACTTTCATCCTTACGCTATTCATCTATACTGTGCTTCAGCTTGTGCTTGTGAACTCTTCTCTATTGTGCCTTCTGAATTTAGTGTTATCGGTGTACGACTGTGGACAATAAACTCCTCTACAACGTGAGTTACGTATTATTTTCTACCACACACCACACCTATATCCCATATATTTAATATTGTTATTTTTAGATATGTATAATTTAGATATAATTATTATTTATTTTATATAATTATTTTTATAATCTTGTATTATCAAATGTATGTATTTTAAACTATGTATATGTGTACTTGTTTTATGTTAAAAAGGTCCTTCATCACCTAATTCTAGAACACATACATACATACATAGACTCACGCCTGTTTCCCCGAAGGGGTAGGCAGAGGCATATTAAACGCCCACTTTTCGCCAGTGTTTTGATCCCACGTAATAGGTGGCGAGCCTATTGCCGCTTATTGGGACATTTTGTCCATGTCCATGTCCATTTTGCCAGAGCCTTGTCCGTTGATCGGCAGGTGCACCACTTGCAGGTGAGGTTGGCTTGGGACCCTAAGTTCTTGGTGGGAACCCTATGCACCCTGTATCCTATGTGTTCTAGAACACACCTACTTTTAATCTCTGCACCACTCTAAGGTAGACTGGGAGAGAATGCCTACGGCTAATGCCGTCCGCCTTTATACGCTCCGTGTATATAAAGTTATTAAATTTAAAACACAAATAAAATAAATAGTGTGAATTTTGTGTCTGTTATTTGTATGTTTGTATAGTTCTTTGTATGTTTCTTTGTTCTTCTTCTTTTAATTATTTTACATAATAAAATGAAAGCTACAGCTGCTATGGCAATGTTGACGACTTCGTTATTCATTGTAATCGATAACCAATCACAAAGTGTCACCTCACTAGCGTTCTACTCGACTGTCACAACTGGAATGATGCGCGGCTTTCTGCGGCCGATGCCGGCGGCACAGACGCCCGCCAAAAGCCGGCGGCACGAGCCGCGCGACAAAAGCCGGCGGCATGAGCCCCCGGCACTGTGTGTAGCAGCCTTAACAGCGACAGCCTTTTTATTTTGCACACTCGAGCAAAACACATCACAAAGTATACATAAGGCACAATACTCTATCTCCCGCGAAAAATCCACCTTAAATAATAAACGTGGTCATACAACCTCTAATTCACAAGAACATTACTCCCTACCTGCAACATATAAAATATTACATTACTATCCAAAGGAAAAGCAACAATATTACATAAAAACAAGGTGTAAAATTGCTTGCGTTGAAAACGGAAGTAGGGATATAAATTTATTAGACGATTATCCCCTGGGTAAGAGATCCCCAGTTACACAGTCTGTTAGTCAAAAGGCTGTTTACACCCCCTAGGTGGTCGTATGCACAATGCACTGTCTTAATTATCTTTATACCAAGGATTTACAGCCATGGAAGTGGTAACGCGGTTAGACGTACGCGTAATAAATATTAAATGAAATTAGTCCACCGTCAGATCTTGCGTTGGATCTCGTAAAGGTGAATGTAATTGCGTATGTTTTTGAAATTTATATATTTAACTTTATGCTCTGGGTAGGTTGATATATGGATGTAGGGTTCTTTTATATCGGTGATCCGAGCACGATATCATAATGGTATTTGATGCTTGAAACTTGAGACTAGCTCCAAAGCCTTATAGTCTCTGTGTAAGCTCTGTTAGGACTTAGGTTTGAATTGATTAGGGTGATATTTTAGGACATGAGACGATTGGCTGTGTCGCAGGATTTTGGGCGGTGGAAACTCCGACCAGAGTTGGCCACACACTCACACTATAACAAACAAAGGACTTTGTACACAGGCATTTGCAAAGAAAACTATTTAAGTATATTACAGTTTTCATGTCCAAAGCACAAAGATGATATTGGAGCCAGAAAATACTCAGTATAAAAGGCTTCAAATACTGTCTTGTACCTGTTTCTTTATTCCAACAAACAAAACAAATCAAGTGCTTTGTTTAGCGTTACCCAAAGTTATAATCACTGAAGACACTTAGTACATAATAGAACAGTAGCCCTGAACCCACAAAAGTAGGCTACACGAGTATCGACGACGGTAATCACAATAATTAGACTTCCCAAGACTTTAATTATTAAGACTTTTTAGGTAGTAGAGCCTAGCTGATTTCAGCATGAATGGGCCGGCTCGACCGGGGAAGTACTACCCTTTCACAGAAAATCGACGTAAAGTAACAGTACCTAAACTGTTGCGTTTCGTTCGGTGAGTGAGAGTGCCGCAGGCCATATCCCCTATCCCTTCTCCCTGATCCCACTCCTCATCCTATCCCTTTTCCCAACCCCAAAGGGCGGCAACGCACTTGTGACTCCTGTGGTGTTGCTTGTGTCCATGGGCGGCGGTAATTGCTTACCGTCAGGCAATCTGTCTGCTCGTTTGCCGCCTACTAGCATAAAAAAAAAATATTGGAACTACT
The DNA here is from genome assembly GCA_944739405.2 of Euclidia mi. Classification (NCBI taxonomy): domain Eukaryota; kingdom Metazoa; phylum Arthropoda; class Insecta; order Lepidoptera; family Erebidae; genus Euclidia; species Euclidia mi. The sequence goes on along the minus strand of OX123191.2, from coordinate 8,163,491 downwards.
AAATTGTTATAACACTGTTTTGGAAAAGCATTGGGTCGACCTTGAGGAAGAAGTTTCAATATGTTAAGGTTTTATGTGAGATATTCTAGTATATTTATTTAGTGTCTGACATCAGTCTAGTGCGTTGTTAAAGTTTCACCTTAGAATCCATTGTCCGATTTCTAGTGTTGATATGACAAAATACTAGATCGACACCGAACGACTGGCGTGTGACCTTCACAATAAAAGCGATGTTCTATGGTTTTAATGGCCTCGGAATATTTGAGGTTACTTTAGCTCGTGGTGACTGTCATAGATTCTGAAGACCGGCCTTACGTAATCGCCGAAGTATGGGGAACTTTTGTGGTCTAAGAGTGCGGTAGAACAACGAAACTAATTAAGAGTGCGGTAGAACGCGATGTGGTATTACTCAGTGCCCAAAGAATACGAAAGATCATTCAAAGCTTTTTACACTTCTAAAAATGTGTTTTTAATGCCATTGTTACAAAAATATAAACAAAATTTCTTTTGCTATAATGTATTTTTGTTTGATTAGCCCCTCGAAGCATTTTGGCCACGATCTAGGCATCTCAGGACACCCGTAGATGTATTTTGGCCACTTTCGAGGCTAGGCTTTCGAACTAAGTACGGGCGCGTTATATTTTCGTTGAAAGTATGGTGATATTTCTATTTATTAAGTTAATATTGTATATCTAAAGACGCGTAATCAAATAAGCTTTCGAATGATATTAATTAACACCAAATAAAATACTTGAAGCCCACGCTGGAGTAGTATAAAGCGCGCCCGGTATAATATCTTCCCGCCATTTTCGAGCGCGCTATTATATTTCTAACATATTCATATTTCTCGTCGTTTTTTATTATGGGAGGTATTGTACACGGTTAGAAAGGTAATTTAATTTACTTTCAGAGAAAATAAATATAATGGAAAGAAACATTTTAATTTTAAACATAAAAAGATATAAAATATAAATGATTGTTAATTGCCGCCAATTTTCGTATTTTATTTTTTCAAACATATTTTTTAGTTATATATCAGATTCAAACCTAGATAAGATTCTTTTCAACTAGATTTCCAATTTAAAAAAAAAACCATATCTGGTAAGAACCCGATAAGAATTATTCTTATTGGACTTTGCACAATTGTTTACTTTTTCACGCCAAAAATAACCGCCATACCCGCCAAAATTTTTGAAAGCCAATATCTCATGAATCATAGAAGTATGATATATCATATGACAGGTTTATTTATATACTCATAATAAAACAATAATTCATAGCATAAATGAAACCTTATCTATATATTTTCATTCAATAAAAAATAAATGCCATTTTTTCGGTAATTGAATGAATATAGCCTCTTGAATTAAATTATTACACAATATTTGTTTATTTTTTTGCTATTTTATTATAATTAATTAGTTTATTCACAATTAAAACATAAAAATGGCAAATATAATTATATTTTTTGTTTACAATGATGTTTTGAATCCATAATTACGCCCCGCGCGCAACATGCAAAGACAGCGAAATATACAAAATTTAAAATGCTGACATTTAAATAATTTTCTAAGCAAGTATTGCTATAATTTTATATTATTGTAAAGCTTATACCACCAGGTATAGAAAATAACAAAAGTTAGCAATTTATAACCCATATTGTTATCATGACAAACAAAAATGGCGAGTAGGTCATCGATAGACGACATTGTTTACAATAGGATCAAGTTCGGCGGGTCGCATAAACTAAACATTCCATCAGTCACCATTCAAACATTACTACAAAGCTTATTTAATCTACTTTCATAAAAACATCATTTCAAATATCAACACCCGAGTGACGAGTCGTAAGTTTAGGTTTAAGGTAGCACGGCAAGTTGCCTTGCTTCGCGGCTGGTCAGATAACGACCGCGTGATGCTTTAGCGATAAATTTCAAATTAAAGCAGTAACTTTGAGCGGTTAGGGACGCTCTGTTTTCCTGTCAAAGGAATCGAATAAATAGTTTTCCAAGAACTTGTTAGTACATGGTTAGTTCAGTTAGGCACCGTAAGGGCAATAATGTCGTCAATATTTCTTGTCAAGAGAAAATATCCTTTTAAATTAGATAGGTTGACTTTCCTGGAAGTTCTCATTAGACTTATGGGCTAGCCAGTCATAAAGCATCAACTTATAATGTGATGAAACCGCTAATTTTTTTTTTTTTTCAATAAAGTTCTTGAATCAATAGTGACGTACCTTATGCTAAATTGCGTTGAAAAATCTCCCTACTGTCGATAGAGTTGCCAGCAAAAAAATATCTAGATCAATTTCTGTGGTCACCAGATGTATCAGTTTGGTATTTCCTGACCCCGAAGTAAAAAATGCATAAAATATCTTTGAATCCTCTTCAAACTTTACATGATATATTGGTATAGCTGTAGGTTATAAATAACCGCTTACCATGACCTTAGACAAATTGGAGCCTTTTAAATAAAAAACCAAGAACATTTTAATTACACGCACTAGGCGTATCACGAAGAAGAAATGATTGAAAGTTTCTTTCACGCAAAAACTAATAAACGGATTCTCTGAATAACACTGATAACCAGTATCACTTTTGCCCGATCCGGGCATCGAACCCGGGACCTCCGATCAGCATTCGCATACGCTATCCACTGGACCACAGAGGCCGTCTACGGAATATCACCAGCCCATATTATACCACGGGTTTTGTAAGAGCCGACAGAGGGAGTATATTGTGCAGAGAGAGATAGAACAGCACTGTAAGAGAAGGAAAACTTGAAACAAATCAAATATTAACCCGTTTGGCCACCGTGGTCCACTTTTCAAAAGAGACTGTTAGGGGCCGATGATGATGATGATGAAATTCATTAAATGAACTAGTAAATATCTTCGCCAAGTCTCATCCAGTCGCACAATCTCCTTGTTAATTATCAACAGCGACATAAATAAGGCGGCTGGCGGTTTTGTCTCGACAGTCATAAAATGGACTCGTGTGCTTTATAATAAGGGTCGTTAGCAACTAAATGAAATTTAATAGTCAACATTTAGAATGTGACTTTAGTCACGTTGTTTTAATTCCATGACTTTATTCGTGTTATATTAATTGACGGTTAGGGTTGGACGGCTCTTTAAGATTCGTTGTGTTCTCGTAATTATATTTGTTCAAAATACAGTTTCGATTGAATGTCAGTATCATACCTATGTCATAAGTGGTATTCTCCTAAATTAACCTTTCGTATGCTTAAGAGCAGATCTGCACGAGACACAATAGATTTATAATTATGTCTGGTAATCCAGCATACGAGAGGTTAACTAATACTTGAATGATATCACAACTAGATTGTAAATTAAACAATATGTCCAAATAATTATGTGTCAACGAGGAACTATTTAAACGATAATGACATTAAGTTAGCATAATACCAATTTTGAGTAAATTCCAAATATAATCTCATTTTGTTCAAAAGATAGTTTCGATGTCAGAAAAATAGGAGAATTGGCCTTCTGAGGTTTAAATCGTTATATATGCCTTGCGATTCCAAAAATTGAACACGGTTTAAGTCTATTTGACAATACCCGGTACGCAATAAAAAATAAAAATGTTGTTTCCATCTCACTCGCTGCTCAGTGGTTGCTACAGAGAGAACAGTGAGTCATCATCATCATCATGTCAGCCTAGAGACGTCCACTGCTGAACATAGGCCTCCTCCAAGGTTCTCCACACAGACCGATGTTGAGCCGCCCCCATCCAACCGCTTCCCGCGATCTTAACCAGATCGTCGGTCCACCTTGCGGGAGGTCTACCCCTGCTGCATCGTCTAGTACGTGGTCGGCTCTTCGCGCTATGTGCCCTGCCCATTGCCACTTCAGCCTGGCTATATTTTTATAACAGTGAGTGCAGTCACCTAATCACACCAGTGGCTTGGTGATCGGTGGCGGTGTCTTTTCTATTTACTTTACCCACCTGTTAAGGTTTTCTAGTGGTTGGCGAGCAATGTTACCACAAGGAATGCTTGGATGCATATTAATTTTTCTTTTTTTTAAACAGACAACTCCTGCACTAGGAGTAACTCCTGTGTCGCGGGGGACTTTACAAACATACAACTAACGGACACAATAAACACCCAGACTCTAAACAACAATTTATGAATCACACAAAGTGTTGTCTCGTGTGGGGATCGAACCCACAACACTCGGCGCAGTGTCGCAGCAGCGAGGCGGCCGCCTAAACCACAACGCCAACCGTGCAGTCAACATATTGTTAAATCTAGTCTAAATTGAGCATATATACGGTCTGAATATTGGTGATTTTAAAATAATGAAATTCTAGTTTTCAAGTTAGACGATATATGCCGCACGAATAAGAATAATATTAAAAAAATTGGTTTGATTTTTCTAATGGGCCAAATTAAAAGTACCCATGGCCGGCAAGCTTGGAAGCGCAAAACGTGTGTTTGAAACAGCACATTCGGCGTTCCAAAGTCTCTGCCTACCGAAGTAAGAGACGCTTGTAAGGCCGACCTCACATTGGGCGTCAGCGTTCCTCGAGCGTACGCCTAGCGTGCGCTCGGCGTTCACTCTATAGTACAAAGTGAACGCCGGACGCACGCTGAACGGACGCCGAGCATACGCTCGAGGATAGCTCATGACCAATGTGATAGATACTTTTGATTATTATAAAAAAATACAATGATCTTTATATTATAACAGTAATGCTCTGAAAATATGAACAAAGTAGGTATCTCATCTCTGTGTAAATTTTCCTTGGTCATAACAAAATTATACAGAAATAATTTTTCAACGTATTTAAATCATACATTCTATTTAAAAGAAATATCTCGTATTTTCTTTACACGCACCACAAACTACCAGCCATCTCCTTATCTACCCCGATATCTTTACTATGTCAATGACCAGACCTTTGCAACAGAATTAAAATAAACTACCAATTTATCATGTACGAATGTCGAGCGTCCATTACTTTCGTTACCGACCACTAGCGGGCTATGACGTCACTCTAGGGACCACCCCGACGTTGGCCATGCGATAATGAAATTTCCATGTATTTTCTACCTTAAAATAACCGGACTGCTTTTTTGACGCTTACAGAGGATGCGGCGAATCATTGTGATCATGTCCAAAGCATTTATTGATGATACAATTTTAAGAAATATTATTTTATTTTGCTTACCTTGCGATAGATGTCGTATGTTAAAATGTAGGTACTTAACTTATTTCAATTTATACTAAATTTATCAAAAGATACACTATAAGACATACTAAGAACAAAAGATATCATCATCATCAGCCTGCCAAAGTCCACTGCTGGATATAGGCTTCTCCAATGGCACGCCACTGAGCCCGATTTTCGGCTTTTCGTGTTCAACCGCTGCCAGCCACTTTGAGTATATCGTCACTCCAACTAGCCGTAGGTCGTCCTACACTACGTTTGCCAAGTCGCGGTCTCCACTCTGGAACACGACTACTTCAAACGGTTATCGGTTCATCGACAAATGTTACCAGCCCACTGCCTCTTCAACAAAAGATATAAGCGCATAAAAGATGTTTACAAATGACCTTTGTGTCATCTATGATCTGCCAACCCGCACTAGGCCAGCGTGGTGGACTATGGCCTTACCCTTCTCATAAGTGAGAAGAGACCCGTGCCCAGCAGTTGGACAGTATAAAGGGCTGATGATGATGTGTGTGTGTCATCTATGTATGTTTACTTTATGTACCTACCTCCTTTGAAAGGAGGAATTGGCCTACTATACCACGCTGGCCAAACGGGTTGGTATAGGGTTTGTGTCAAGTTTTCCTTCTCTTACTTACAGTGCTGTTTTATGCATAATATGCTCCCTCTGTCGGCTCTTACGACACCCATGGGATGATATGGGGTGGTGACAATCCGTATTCTTACGGACAGATGTATGTAATTTAGATGAAATAAATTTATGTAACGTGTATCAATTACGTACGTTAATTAGAAAGCACTAATTATAAAATAAAAGAAGACCTGAATTAAGAAATATTTCCTGCCATGCAGAATTGCATTGAAGTGTCTATGACTAGCTTCAGTATCGACAGAATATACACTCGCGGACACGCAAATCGACTCAACCCCTAATTGCACACATAAACTTATTTTTTTGATAAAAGTATACAAGATATTAATAAAAATTATATTTTATTTTAAAGCTTGGAATACCAGCTTTTAATCAATATCATAATTAGTAAAATCCATGAACAACTTGGATAATTAATTAAGTCTAAACATAAAGGTACGTAAAAAGGTAATTTAGGAAAAGGGGTTAGGTTAGGTTTTTCAGAAATAAAACAAAATGTTGTAAAAAAACGTAATAAAATTAATTTAATAAATACTTTTTTTTTGTTGTCGGGTTGGAAAATCCTCATGGAGTCCCTTCGCCCTGGGGGGAAGGACGAAGGGGACTGTCAGACTCTTACTGACTAAAAACCAACCCGTGCTCCTCATGTACCCATGTGTCGGAGGGTAGGGTTTCACCTAAGCATTCCTCGCTACCCCCCGACGGGTATTGGCCCGCCAGATGGTCAGGCGGGCCCCGAACGAAACCCCCTTGGCGGCGGATGAAGGTGTTGGGCTCCGCCGCCAAGACACCCAGCGGCCGCAGAGGATAGGGAGGACGGCAACGCAACACCGCATCTCCTCCTCCTCTGCGGCCCCACCGCGACGCAACGATGGTGTGCCCCCATTTAGTCGCGGGAGATAGGGCGCGCGGCAACGCAACACCGACACGCCTCTCCTCCCGCGACCGCACCCGACAGCGAGGGACAGACAGAACTGTCCCCCGCACCCGCATCTATGGACGCATCCTACGCAGGCCTCACGCAAGCCCACGTGGAGCGTCCCCTCCCGGGATCCCGCTTGGCTTCACCGTGGGAGAAAATCAAATCCACGGTTAATAAATACTTGGTATTACCTCCTCTAGCTCTAATTAGCGCCTCCAATCGGTTTCTCATCTATCTTATTAAGTTCGAAACCGTGTCTTGAGGAATGCCATCCCACTCCTCTGATAACGCTGCCCGTAGTTCTGCAACGTTCAAAGGGGCTGGATTTCTGGCCCGAACCCTTCGTTTGAGATCATCCCATAAGTGCTCAATGGGATTCATGTCTGGGCTGAGTGGAGGCCAGTCCATAGTGCGTATTTGCACTTCATGCAGAAACTGCTGAGTGATGCGAGCCGTGTGGCATCGGGCATTGTCGTGCATTAAGATGAAATCTGCACCGACAAAGCCTACGTAGGGAACAACGTGATCCTGACCCCAACGTGAGCCGTCAAACCACCTCCTCGGCCTCCTCCAGGAACGAAAACAAATACCGTTTTTCCCTCCAACGATATGCCAGCCCACATCATAGTGGAACCTCCTCCAAATGGGACCGTTTCGGGGAAACAACATTGGGCAAACCACTCACCTGGACGCCTGTAAACCCTGGACCTTCTGTCACTGCCATGCACACACATTCTGAACTCGTCGGTGAATAAAACTGACTGCCATTGCGCATCGTTAGCCTAGTGGAGATACCAACAGACTGCCATGCAGAGGGTTTGTGGTTCAAATCCACGGCGCGCACCAATGACTTTTCGGAGTTATGTGCGTATTGAATTGTTAATTATCGCTTGTCCCGTGCCTCGGAGAGCACGTAAAGCCGTCGGTCCCGGTTGTCATGAAGATCTTTGACAGTCGTTACAGGGCGTCAGTACCTTCTAAATAAACTGACACTAGTCTAAACCATGGAATATCGCTATCCCTTCGGGTTGCAGAGGTCAGGCAGGCAGTCGCTCTGTAGAAAAGCTAATATTCAGGCAAATCCGGTTAGACTAGGAAGCGGACTCCAGATTGAAAACTGGGATAACGCTAAGAGGATGATGCCATTGCGCATCGTTCCAATCGAGATGCTCTCGAGCAAATTGAACGCGCGCTCGGCGGTGGTTTGCAGTCAATTTAGGTCCCGTGGCAGGTCATTTTGGAGTCGAGTTGCTTGCTCTCAAGCGTTTTCTAACTGTCCGCTCACTGACAGCTACCCTCCGAACACGTCTCGGCTGTTGTTGCAGATCAACGGCCGTAAGGTGCCGATTTCGCAGTGATGACAAGACAATGAAACAATCGTCTCTCTCAGTGGTACTCCTCGGGTGGTTTAATCTTGGTCTCCGATTGATGGCTCCGGTTTCTTGAAACCTTCTGAGTATCCGGGATACAGCAGACTGGCTCAGATGAAGCTGGGCACGACTGCTCGCTGACTAAGCCCTTGTTGTAACAGGGCGATGACTTTAGCGGCTACTTTAGGTGTGGTATCCATAATTTCTTGATAACAATTAGTCCTGTTTGCAGAGATGTGTACCGGTCAATTTCTGATAAGCCACTGATAAGAAAATAGGGGTGGCACTGGTTTTTATAGGGTTGGTAAGTCCCGCAAGACACAGGTAGCGTAACGAGCAAATTGACACATACGCGTATTCATGCGAAAATTGATTAGTGTGAAAGCGAAAAATTTTATGATGTTAATATTAATTAAAAGCTGGTATTCCAAGCTTTATCTATCTATAACGTCACGCCTGTCTCCCATTGGGGTAGGCAGAGACTATGGGACGCCACATGCTTCGGTTAAAACATACCTGTTTCGCTTCCTCGACATTCATTAACCTCATCATGCATGCGCGTCGGTTATGGGTACTTTTAATTTGGCCCTTTTTCAGTACGTCACCTATTTGGTTGGCGTACGTCCGCCTAGGGCGTCCCCTACCGACATTTCCATTCATTCTCGCACGATACAATGTCTCCAAGCTGAAATCTCCAAGCTTTAAAATGACATATAATGTTTATTATTATCTTGTATACTTTTATCAAAAAATAAGTTTATGGTATGTAGTGCAAAAACTGTTAGATTACCAAGACAGGTTTCAACTGTCCCAAGTTACCTACCCAGTAACTTCACTTACCGACACTTTCTAAAGCTATGTGCATATCCGTTAAGGAAAACTTGCTGTCTGAGTTCTCCTTAATGTTCTCAAAGACGTGTGAAGTGTTCTTATATGCACTTAGACAGTTTTCTAAATGATGGCCGAACTGCAGTCATTTTAAAAGGCCTGTAGTCTGACAGTAGAACATCTTGGAAATAATGTTAGTAGGTGTTATTAGATGATGATGCGGTATGAGGTTATTTTTTATTAAAATATACCATTGTCACTTGTATATACAATTCTCATTACTGTAAACATTGACTTTGATTTTGTGTTGTTAAAGGTAGTCACACTATTTTTGAGCGCTATGCTTGAATGTGGAGAAGCCAACAATAAAATTTGTTTTAATTAGCCACGAAAATAGGTATCTGTAAAATGGCTTCATAAGTTTGAATTTGTCAGAACTAGAAATCAGACACGGTGACGCGAGTTCATGGAATATGTCTGTATAATTTTTCTGGCAAGTCTTCAAACATCTATCCCGCGACTAAGAAAAATAATTTTATATTTAGAAAATTTATTTATTTATAGACTCACGCTTGTATCCCCGAAGGGGTAGGCAGAGGTGTTATATTACACCCACATTTCGCCATTAATTTTTAGGTCCCACGTAAAAGGGGGCGAGCCTATTGCCTGCACATTACCAGACTCCGTGCTGCTACTGAGAATTTCCTAACGGAAAAACCCAATAACACTTTGCCCGACCCGGGAATGGAACTCGAAATCTCCCAATCCCACGCGCACATTTATGCCGCAAGACAACGAGGCAGTCTAGAAAATAACAGACATTTAGAAAATGTCTTACATATTCCAATGATTGAATTATTTAATCATTAAAAGAACCATTTTATTTAATTGATAATTATACGTTAATTACTGCTGTAAACGTCCAATATTTAATTATACGTTCATCTATTTTTGATCATGATTTGAATCGTTCCTTAATTCAACGACGTTAATAGTGACATAGTAAATAAAGGTTTGATTTATAATAGCTCTCTAATTAGGGGCACTAGTAAAATTGAATTAATTGAAATTAAGAGTATTAATATTTGTATTGAAAATTAATCATGGCTTTTATCTTCAATAAAGTTATTAGTTACAATTAGTTTTTTTATTGATATCTCTAATTAAACTACTTGAAATGTTGCTCCATATGCTTAGGGTAAAAAGCTTTCATGATCTGAGATAGGTATTTCTTGTTCTGGCTTTCAGGAGGTAGCTCAATAGAAAACCATTGAGTTACCGCCTTTAAGTAATGAATATTGATTTAATTGGCATCCATAAATCGATTAGAATGAAGTTGGAAATATATAATATATTTCTTTTCAAACTCCTGCAATACAATTCTTGTTAAATTCGTTAAGAGTTTTCTCGGAGTTCATTTTCACCGAGAATACCCGAATGATAAAACTCTTTATCTTTAATGGTCACTGTAAAAATCTAGTGACTAAAGGCATATCGTTGTTTAGTGGAAATTTTGATGAGACAAGTCCTAAAACAACTGCTTACATGTTTCATTTTTGTCTTTGAGGGAATCGAATGCACAATACTCAAAGCAGCGTTATAACCAAACAAACAATTTCAAGCAAGCTTTCTTGCGATAGAAATTGTTATACAGATCACATTTCAAACGTACATTCCTACTTTCTTTCAAATAAATCAACGTGACTTTAAACTATGCAAAGGGCCACTTTAGCTGCGTTAGCAAAGGGTAACCAATCTGTGATCACTCAAAGCCTGCCTTTGAGCTCTTGAGTTAGTATAACCCCTTACTCGCCCTCAATACTACCCGTATTGAGGGAGAGTAAGGGGTTATACTAACTCTCTAGGAAGTCATGGGGGCTAGGAAGCTTTTACAATGTCAATGTAAATTTAACTGTAACAATTCTGCTGCTTCTATAAGCAACATCAAAGCCGGTTATGAAATTTTGATGAAAGTAGTTTAAAGGTACTTTTTATCAGAAATGTAAAAATAATAAACCTAACGATTTGCCCTCTTTAGTGGCTTGCATGCGTAGCGTGGCTAATGGAGTCAATTTGTTAAGAAATATAATTAAACGTAAAATCGAGTGGCTTTGTGAGTTTAGTGTGGCTTGTGAGCATCTAATCAGGTCCAGTTCCGGTGTCCGGGTTAGAAATCATAAGAAATAAAATGTCATTACACATCACAGACGCAGTACTTTTGCATATTTAAAGCTGATTTTCATTTCAAGCAATATAATAGTATAGACAAATTTTTGACAAAGAACCTTGCAGTATTCGTAAAATAACCTTTGCACATAGCACGGCAGCGATAACTTAGTGGAAACACTAACATACTTCTACTAGGACTACAATTAATGTATGTTTTATAAACAGGTTGATAGCGTTTGTGCTGGTTCAATACATTTGATAGGTATGCCGTATTAGTTTGATGGACGGCTCAATAATTTTGTTAAAGCAAATTAATGAAACAATGTAGGAATTTTAACTGTTGTGGTCATCAACCCCAATTTTAAATTGTCTCTTGTTATATATATTACGTGCCTTTGTTTTGAGTTACCGATATTTCGGCACTGTTGTGCACAAAGTGCCATGTTCACGGATGTAATATCGGTTACTCGAATCAAAGGTACCTAGCATATATCATAATGAAGTTCTATAATTTGATTTCTTCTACATAGAACTCTGTAGTATTGTTACTAGTTACATAATATCCTTATCCACTTTGCTAAATAGTTGCTGCAGTTACTGAATTTGCAATCGATTAAACGACTAAAAAGGTACAATGCTGCAGCTGGCCATTCAGAATTACATTATCTCCAATTGATACTTGTTTCAAGCAATTCAAAAAGATAAAAAGACATCTGTTCCGTCCTCATCTTTATGGGTAATTAAGTTCTATTACTCCATGACAGGATGCAGGCGAGAATAAAGGATTAATGGGGACAATTAATACTTTGATTATGGAAGTAATTATATGACATCTTCGTTTGAAGGCATGTGGGTGGCGTGTGTCTATATTTAGACAGGTCAATGGCATTTATGAAAGGTTTGTTTGGATGTAGAGTATAATAATTGGGCTCTATGAATGCGTATGAATGTAGATATTTGAGATTCTTGTTTCAAATTCTGTTATGGTGTTATAAATTAGAAGCTTATATAGTTTTTGTTTTAGGAACATGTCAGCATAGATTTATACGTATTCTCATGCCAGAGTAGGTCACTTACCTCACATTCCTCCCAATATGTAACGAATTCTGCGAAATCAAGTCAATATGAAAAAATATACATGAAGGTTTTGAAATAAGTTATAGTGTTCGAATAAAGTGAATGCTAACTTTAATAATATATTTTCCTTTGACTGCATGAAAGACGTAGTGGTTTTATTGACCACTTTTCGGCTATACTGAGCTGAGTGTTGTACGTTTGATCTGCATACGAGATAGCATGCACACATTTTTGTTCAAGTCGGGGCTTAAATTCTCTTAATACGTTTGAGTTAAAGAAAAAGTAAGAGTCACATGCCGTGTGAACCAATTCAAAATCACTTAACTTCCCGTCTGATTACCACGTCTATCAAATTTCTGTTTATTTAATAGAGAATGAAGATATAACGAAACCTCTAATAAATTTCTTTTACTTGTCGTTTCAAATGACGAAGTCAAATATTAATTATATAATGTAAGTGAAAGGATTCTGTTATGTAACGTAATAACACCAAAATTACTTAAAGGTATTTATGTACGACAATGGTGTTCCCATTTTCCCAAAGTTTTAACAGGCTTCAACTTCTTATAACGAAACGTAACTTATAAGCTTTCAAAAACCCAAGTCAATTAAACGTCGTAACGAAACGCAATCCGGCTACCATACAATCTAATAATTGACTTCACTAATGTACAAAATACGGTGTTAGATAAAAGGGAACAAAAGAAACTCACTAAACACCCTCCATTCTTTTGTTACAGATTAAAATCGCTCCGATGTGAAAGGGAACAAAAATGGACCTTAAATATCTGATCCTAATGATTGCCTTCGCAACCGTCGAAATAAATGTAACTGAGAGCCGACAGAACGACAAAAGACGATGGAAGAACGACAAAGTCTACTCGCACTACGTTAATATCTGCGATATACAAGACCGAGGCTCCAAAGTGCACTGTTACTGCGAAAGCATCAAGATAAAAACCGCTACAAAGGCTGATTGCTGGGTATTCAACGGCGGCATAGCCGAAGATGATCCGTTTTGGTCCAATTTTTATTCACAACCAAAAATAGAAAAGTTAACATTCAACGTCAGAGCAGACGGCGGTCTGACGTACATCCCAGCCAAAGTGATCGTTAGACTGGAACGCTTACAATATCTTAATATACAGTACGCAAATATATACAGCATACCATCGTTCGCATTCACAAATTCGACAACGCTCAGGGAAATAACTCTGCCCAGGAACAAAATCGCCAAACTGGAAAAGATGTCATTCGCTCATCTGATAATGCTATCAAATGTCAGCTTAGTGGAAAATCAGATATCCGAACTGAAACGGGACGTTTTCTACGTCCTACCCAATTTGCAAAGGTTGTATCTGTCAAAGAATATAATTAGTGTGCTCCACGACGGTTGTTTCAAACATCTGAACAATCTCATCAAATTGGACATTGACAACAATCAGTTGACAGTCGTCATTAGGGAGAACTTCCAAGGTCTGTCTAATCTTATCACATTGGATATGAGAAACAATAAATTAACGATGATAGGGGACCTTGCGTTCGCGGAACTTTGGAGTCTTCAGGAACTTTACCTGGATGGCAACGAAATAGAATTTATATCCGAGAGGGGTTTTGGGGGATTGACTCAGTTGCGGAAACTTTCACTGGCCGATAATAAGTTGGAGACATTAGACGACGGCGTGTTGGGTGATATTCTTAAGTTAAATGTTTTGGATTTAAGGAACAACAATTTGGAGACATTAAATCAGGAAGCGGTACAGAATGTTCTGGAAAACATGAAGTCGAACTACGCATTAATCTCTTTAGACGGTGAGTTGGATTTTAGAACAAGTTTGTTTACAATCTATCTTTGTTCTTTTATTTATTTAATCCTTGACAAATTGTCGGGATTACCTTAATTTGTTAAAGGCTGGAAGGACGTTTTTTAATTATTTATTTTATTCTTTGCTTTCTCTTAAACATAGTTTGCAGACTAACAAGTACAATATTTTATTTATTTTTATATATGTATAGACCCACGTTTTTTCCCCAGAAGGGGTTCGCAGAGGTGTAATATTACACCTATATTTCGCCATGAAATTTTCAACTAAGATAAAATGTATATACCTATATAACTTTTTAAACACATGTATTAATTTGCATTTGTTTGGTTGAACGAAAACATAAATACTTAAACAATTCAGTTCAACATGAAAAATATAAATTAAATGTTTACTCCGATTCAGCAATGCCCAAACAGATAAATTTTAAATGCAAACTGCGTATTACAGGGTCGATAAATGAGAAAAAGTATCGTTAATAATATCTGTACGTGAAGTTAATTGCCTGACCACCATAATCAACACTGCTTTAGTAATTCATTGTGCAAAATATCCCGTGTTGAAAATTACGCGTCGTTCAATTAACCACACGAGTTACGTTACAAATGTTTCTTCTCTTTTCCTCTGACCTTGAGGTTTATTTCTAACCTCTTATTTATGTTACCAAAGGAAAACTTGAGTAACTAATATTTTCTTAAATTATTTTATTAAATTTCTTTCTTCCAATGTCATGTTACAGTATATATTGTACGATTATGTTACAGGTAAACTAATATCAATCAATCAAATATGTATTTAGGAATTCTGTCCTTTGTGAAGCACGGATGTTATCACAAAATAATATTACTGAAATTAATTTCTTTTTTGGTATATATTGTTAGGCTCGCATTCGTTTTACGTTTGAATAAAACTAAATACAACATTTTACATACATGGTCTATAGACAAATACAATCGATAAAAAAAGCAATATACATAAATTTAGAAAATAATTCAATGTGATTCAGAAAACAGTTCTTTTTTTTATTGATGCCTATCGAAATGACTTCTTGCCTCCTGATCTGAATAAGTGGACATGGAGTCCCATAGCAAAAGTCATCGTGCCCCTAGAATATTGATAAAAATGGCATGATGGCTACTTTGTTAGACATAAAAATATTACTATAACGCCTTAAATCTAAAATTCAGTTATTTCCAAAACAATTATAGACCAGTGCAGACCTTCGAAAACGGTAAAAAGGGAAATAAAATTATAGTAGACTAAAAACCATTGGAGAAGGAAGAGTATATAACAAAAATTAAAGGGAAAATAAATTAAGGGCGATCTGAGGTCGGGAAGTGGATGGGGTGGCGATTTTAAGGGTAAAAAAGGGTTTTTCTCGAATGCCGGTAAAACTACAAGTCCTACTGAAAAAACGTCAATGGCAAAGTTGTAGGTAATAAAAAGATCTACAACTTTTGTATTTGCACTTTATTCACATAACGTCAAAATTTATGTGAAATATTCAAATAACCAAGATTTTGGTTTTTTATTTTTATCTTTTACAATAGTTTTTTCTTTTTCACGGAATTTGGTGAAAACTTACCTTTTTTGTTCCAAATAAACTGTAAATGTTTTTATTTAAAATATTTATTTTGAGGCTTTATTTTGACTTAATATCGAAAAGAACCCTAATTTTATATCGAAAACTCTCACGTCAAAATATCAGCTTTTTTAAAATAGTTGGTCGGCATTTTTTTCGTTGATAGGTACCTCTTCTTTCTGGTAGTGTAAATAAAATAAACATTACTACGGTACACATTCTCAGCAAATTCAAAGAAACGAAAATCCTCGAGAGCGATTTTTTTTATCATTATGTACAATTTTGAGTTATTTATTAAAATTAACACTTTAATTACTCTAAAAACGTAAGATTCCATGCTACATTGATTAAAAAGAACTTGCAAATCTATATATACAACTAAAATTAGCAACCAAATAAGTTAATATTTAATAAAACATCTACATTATTTTGAGAAAGTTATAGAATCTTCTTTAAATTATAGCGTAGTCTCCTATTAATTGCTATTCTAAGATAATGTTTATACCTGAGTGACCCACAGAAAATTTTGTGTATAATGATAAAAAAACATTCGGTCTCGAGGTTGTTTCGTTTCTTTGCATTTTCTGAGAACGTTTACCGTAGTGATGTATATTTTATTTACATCATCAGAAATAACAGATTTCAACGAACAAAACGCCGACCAACTTTTTTAAAAAGCTGATATTTTGACGTGAGAGTTTTCGATAAAAAATTAGGGTTCTTTTCGATATTAACTCAAAATAAAACCTCAAAATAAATATTTTAAATAAAATCATTTACAGTTTATTTGGAACATAAAAAGGTAAGTTTTCAACAAATTTCGTGAAAAAGAAAAAACTATTGTAAAAGATAAAAATAAAAAACCAAAAACTTGGTTATTCGAATATTTCACATAAATTTTGACGTTATGTGAATAAAGTGCAAATACAAAAGTTGTAGATCTTTTTATTACCTATAACTTTGCCATTGACGTTTTTTCCGTAGGACTTGTAGTTTTACCGGCAATCGAGAAAAATCCTTTTTTACCCTTAAAATCGCCACCCCATCCACTTCCCGACCCAGATCGCCCGTAATTTATTTTTCCTTTATTTTTTGCAAAGTCAATAGTAAGTCTAAATTTTAATAGGATTTCTAGAATATAAATACGTATTTTACAATCATAAAATTAAAATTCATTTTACATGGTGAACGTTATCTACCCGTGCGACCGTTAATAAATACTAATGTGTGAAATAAAGAAATATTAGTGCAATTTTATGAAAACAATTAAAGAATATGTATGTTATAATCAAAAAGTTTTTTTTTCTGTTTATGCTATAGAAAATGCAGATACGATATCGGCAAAATCATTAGGACATGAAATAAACATAGGTAATCATCATGATGATCAAGCGATATAAAAATTAAAGTCTACTATTGAATGACTAATGACGATATTGATATTAACTTATTATCTGTACATTTTTATACTTTGCTGGCAACTTGATGACGATGCTGACCAATATATGTATTTAGATCCCAAAAAGTGAAGCTGTTTGTATTGTTTAGCTGTATTTTCATCATCGATATGTTATAAAAATAGTTTTATTTATCTCTCTAACAGGTAACAGGCTGAGCTGTGACTGTCGTTTATCCTGGCTGCACAAACTGCGAAACGAAACAAGAAGTAAACGCGTCAAAGCATCACTCTCGCGACTACATTGCATCATGGATACCAAAACAAACATAGAAACTACAAGACTAGAAAAGCCACCAAAAGTAAATCAAGGTGTAAACAGAAAAGAAATAGATTACGAAGAAGACGATTTCGAAGAGAAACATTATGACGACGCAATGCAAGACCAGGAAACGGATAATATGGATGATACTAAAATTGAGTATAAAAGGAAGCTTCTTGAAATACCAACGGAAATGCTTCCTTGCCCGAACCGTTTAATATACGAGGCATCTTACTCGCCACCGACGCAAGATGAGGTCAAATATTACAAGACTTCATCAAGCCAGCGGGTGCTCGCAACGACCTTCTTCTTTTTTTTTCTTTTTGTTGCTGTCTTAGTCATGTTGTAGCGTATGAACTGAATTGTAAATAGCTCTGTGATTTTATGCATTTACTAGTTATATTCTACATTTATTTGACTATTGCTTGCAGATTTTATATTTTGAAATGTGAGGCATCTTATAATGTTTGCGTGACATTGTTGAATAAAATTTAGGATAATGTCATTCTAAGATTATTTTTAAACTGCGATTAGTTAAAAGATTTTGTCATATTTATGGGTCATTTTACACTGGTTCTACAAAAAAACTGGCTTGTCAATTTTAATGTTTCTCTTAACAGCTTAAGTTAACCTTAATCAATATAGCGTTGCTAAGATTATTTTTGTAAACACTTAACGGCTGTAATTTAACGCGTCTCTTCGAGGATTAACCAATTGACACACAGGCAAGAAGCAACTATTTAAGGTTTTGAAATATATTTTTTCGTGAATCCACAACATTTGAAGGAGTATTTTAAACAATTGATACATCATCGTAGTCAATAATTAAAGTCTCTGCACATATGAAGTAGTGTTTTAAGCGGTCGCTTCGCCGCCTGTATTGTGGGATCGATCTCCATACGAGACAACACTTTATAATTATGATCCATAAGTTATTGTTCCGAGTCTGGCTATTCATTGTGTCCGATGATTAAACGTGATTTATTCGTTGTGCGATAGTTGTTTAATTACTTGAATTGTATTATCTTAATATATAAAATCCTTGCGTTACTGACTGACTGACAGACACGCTACAGCCGAAACTATTGGGCGCAAGAAGCTGAAATTTGGCATGTTATTCCTTGGGGACCGTAGGGGTGCACTAAGAAGGGATTTCCCGAAATGCCCACGGGAGCGGCCAAAACGGGTAAATTTAAAAAAAATGCAGGCGTAGCTGCTGGCGTTCTCTAGTGACTACATAAGTTCCGTAAATAATGACTTAATTTTTCAACATCTTAACACCAATAATAATTTTGTAATAAATTATGGCTCAGATTACGTAAACATAATTTTTGACATTGTTGTTAAGCAACTTCTTAATTATTATTGGGTAAATATTTTATTACTTTTTCATCATAGCTTTATGAACTAGCACTTAAGTTATTTATAAGAAATATAGTTTTAGGTAAATTGGACCCAAAGAGTTATGGTGTAAATAAAGTACACTTTTTAATTAAGCTATTGTTTCTTTGTAAATAATAATAATAAGCTGTATAAAAATCAGATGATTGTGTCTCATTTGTGTATTTAAATGGAATTGTATTTAAATATCATGAAAAGGTTGCAGTGTGATGTTTAAGTTGTCATAGGTGTGTGTGAGTATGGTCATTGATGAAGGCAGTGAGTAGTCGTGTGTTCATGTGAAATGTATTTGGAAACCAAGGAGATGGCAGATATTTTGTCAGCAGGCATGGATAAAAGAAGTTGACAAATAATGATAAAGGCAAGTGTTTTTGGGATAGTTGAAAGAGATTGATCAGCGAATGGGATACATGATAAGATTAAAGATTTTAGAAAAAATAACATAATATAAGGTCAGCTTTTGCACATGAAGGATAAGAGGGGACTGAATGAACGAACGACTATACCAGGGTTGGAAATATGGACTCTGCATATCCTTCTACAAAAATATTTAAGTCATATTCATATTTTGAATGATTTCGTTCTCAAAAGTTTATTTTTATATTATTATAGTTACTTTAAGGGTCATAACCATAATGTGAGTGTTCAATAAAGATATAACACAATAAAT
Source organism: Euclidia mi (assembly GCA_944739405.2). NCBI lineage: Eukaryota > Metazoa > Arthropoda > Insecta > Lepidoptera > Erebidae > Euclidia > Euclidia mi. The sequence continues at coordinate 8,144,081 of OX123191.2, read as the reverse complement.
TTTCGTACTTACATTCATAAATTTGTCGTATATGTTATAGAGAAGCAGTAAACAATATCTATCCTGTTAAAGTTTGGCCAGGAAGTGTGGTTTGCTTTGTTATAATGTTGACGACGGGATAAGTTTTCTCTATGTATAACCATGAAAACTAAATCTTTATTCAATTATAGGAAAATATGGCACAATATTGTGACAGTTATAATGTTGCCATAGAATAACCATGTTGCCATTTTATAACTAAAAATGTCGGCTAGGAATAATATATTATTTTTATTTTACTACGTATAATTTAAGGGTACTAGTTTAAACTCTGAAATGTTATTTTGATTTTCTTTAGGTAATATTTAAAAGTCTTTAGGTAAAGAAGACGTTCCAGGGCCTGTAGCCAAATGGCATTCGAGTAGCGAGATCCCTAATCGCTAAATGCAATAATGTTTGGAACTGACACATCTCAATCATCAACTGATATATCACGTGGTCAACGAAGTAGGAATTCCTTATGTTACCATGGCAACCAAGCGCTAGGGAATGTAAAAATTGGGAAAGTGCGAGTCGGACTCGCGCATGAAGGGTTCCGTACCATCATCTATAAAAGAAAATCACGTTTGTTGTATGTATAGTTAAATATTTTTTTAAGTTTCTGTTTATTAAGATCGAGCAAGAAATTGCTTAAAAATTACGTTTGTTATATGGGAGCCCCGCTTTATTATAAACTTTATTTTTATTTTTTGTTATAGCGGCAACGGAAATACATAATTTGTGAAAATTTCAGCTTTCTAGATATCACGGTTTATGAGATACAGCCTGGTGACAGACAGACAGACAGCGGAGGCTTAATAATAGGGTCCCGTTTTTTAACTTTTAGGTACGGAACCCTAAAAAAGAGACGGCTCGATGTAGTGTTAGGTATTTGTCGGACTCCTTTTCAGAATATTTTTTTTGGTATTATTCTCAAAAACTGATACGAATGCATTTCACTAGGAGATATTTTGCTTTATTAAAGTCACAGTGGAACTTTCGTATGAAAAACTACTGTTCGTTTTTATCCGTATCCATGCGAGTGGGAGTTGGACAAAAGTTAGATTTTATAACGCAGTGCCGACAGTTGGACTTTATGATTAATTTCAGTATTTCCATTCGCTTGTACTCCACTTCTTTCAATAGGTACCTATATTGTACTCAACAAGAACTAGAAATAAATCCTTTTTTAGATTTATAGACTTCTTCGTTCAGAAATTCGTTATACTAGTTATTGTTAAGCTTTCTTTTGTGTTTTAATTTTTAAGACTGCGAAGTGGATTGAAGTTTCATGATGAATTATAGTTGTAAGTATTGTTAAGATCATAGTGATCTACGTACTATAGATTTTTTAACCACGAGTTTATTATGGTATCGTTTATGGTAAAGCCTTGAATTTGTAACACAATGTAAATAAACACAACAGCTATCTATCTATTATATGCAGAGTGTGAAACAATAAATTGATACTTTTCCAGTTTGTTTGTTTTATTTACCAAATCTACTATAAACGCCCATGCAAAACAAACCATGTATTCGGCAATCTAAGCCACATATCGGCGGAAATGGATATTATATTCCACAGTTCTCTAAGTGAAGCACAATACAAAAATTTGTTAAAGATATGGATGATTTAATACAGGATACAGATGATGCATAAAGATACATGTCTTACATCTAAAAATATATGTATAAAATATTAATGCCTCATCATCCTCCTAGAGTTGTCACAGTTTCAACCTGTCCGCTTACTAGTCAAACCGGATTTTGCTGAATATTAGTTTTTCCACACAGCGACCGTCTGACCTCCGCAACCCGAAGAGACATCTATATTCCATGGCTTAGACCAGTGTCAGTCCAATAAGAAGGTACTGACTACCTAGAACGACAAACGATTTTAAAAGTTTCGCGAATATTATACATTACAAGGTTATTTAGCGGGTCTTACTCGCGAAATGTTGGCAAATAACGAGGTTTTTATGCCTTAAATATCTCTGCTAGTATCTCCACTTGGATATCATTGCATACTAGAGTAATTATAATAGAATACAATATTGAAACTGACTGTAGGAATAATTTTAAAGTCAAGATGATTACTGCTAGTCGAGAGTTGCGTGTTCGTTCCTTAGTCATGACGGAGGTTTATAATAAAAATAATACTTCATTTAGGACAACATTATTTGATCCATTGTGTTAGTAACGTTTTCTTTTAAATAACTATGTTAGTTTTATTCTAATTTTTCTATTTTACAGTTTGTTTTATTCGACGCGCCCAAGGGGGAGGCAGTCCGCGTAGACTTATAACCAGAATAGTTATCTGATCATAGTCCACACGAAGTGCCTCGTCCACGGTGCGTGTAGGTCCTCTGCAACTATTTTCAGGATGCTATTGTTACTCCGCCTTATCCTTGTCATCAGTGATGCGACCTTTTTTCTAATAATGGCCTGAAATCCATCAGTTTCAGTCAGTGCAAACATTTCTGACACACTACAAAAACGGGGAAGTCCAAACATCATCCCGAAAATATTATTATATTGGATGCGCAGGGTATCTAGCGATCTTTTCGCATACGCCATCCACAGGCCCACGGTGTAACAGCTGCAATCGTTCTCCTACATCTTTTATTGAATGGCTTTTAATTAATAATATTAAATATTCTTTTAACTACAAACGCCTTTCTGTTTAAAGAGCAAAAGTAAACGACCATTGTAGTGTCCATATATAGTTATTGTATTGTGATGGCCAGTGTTATATCAAAATGTCATCACTACGTCGTCAAGGACTACTGACGTCTACACGATAAACTAGCCGGTCGGCAAACACAATAAGTTATAATCAAAGAGGTTTGAAGACTATTTTATTATTCGAAAATAACAGTTGTTAGTTCGATGACGTATACACTCTGTCACGTGTTCGCCAAATTCACCAGTCATTGACAACAAGGCAATGGCCGTGCGGATAACACATCCCGTTCACGTTCTGAGGGCGTGGGTTCAAATCCCAGTCAGAACAGCTATGTGGATTTTGGTTTTCATGAAATTTGGAAAATGTTTACGAATATTTGGCGAATATTTAAAAAAAGATTATTTAAATATTTTGAGTAAAAATTTGAAAATTCTAGAAACTTCAGCAAGGAACGGAAAGGTTAAAAAGAGACAGGAGATGGAAAAACAATTGAATAATGAAATCAAAATTTGTGGATCTAGAACATTCATTATTTAATTACAGTATTTTGTACCTATTTATCGTTTAAAATCCTATTAATAATGTACAATATCTGAACACACCAACACTACCCCTTTTTCGAAATCCGTCAGTTTCCAGTCCATCCAAAGGTTGCCTGGAAGAAATTACTTTTTAGTGATAAGGCCGCCCTTTGTGCATTAACTGTTAATCACAATTTTTTATATGTAATTCCGATTGGTGTACAATAAAGAATATTATTATTATTATTATTATTATTCCCAAGGGGTATATAAGGCGGTGTAGACGCGCTGAGCGCCAGCTGCGCCAGTTTAAGTTGAGAAGTGGTAAAGTGGAGAAGAAAAGGAAGAAGTAAAAGGAAGACAGAAGTAGTAGTGAAATAAAGTAAAGTGAAAGTATAGTGCAGTGAAGTGCAGTGTAATAGACGTTAGTGTTGGTGCTGTCCGCGTCGAAATTGAACTACGCGTCGTGTGTGTGAAGTCGAATAAAGTGTCATCAGTGCTACTCGGTGTTTTCTTCCAATCCCGTTACCCCGTCTGTAGCAATACCCTGGCAGTATGCTTTAAAAAGTGTAGTTTTAACTTGGTCTGTACACCGGGAGAACCTGCGAACCAGCATATTACCGCGGACCGCCGGAGCCCTACGCTCCCGTTCTACTTATATCGACATCGTCTTTAAGGTCATCGGTAAATATATGTTCAGATCGCTTATTCAAAATTAATATTCATTCGGCCTATAATATTATTCGTTATTGCCTTTTCGTCCCAAAATTCACACATGCCTTAAGATCTTCCCAACTTTGGAAAAAAAAAACACTTTTAGAACAAACCGACCAAATTATCCTAATTACTTTAAAGAGAATTTGAAATGTGGACTTGGACGATCGAGCCTGGCTACAAGCGTCTTTGCCCATACGTTTGGGTGGCCTCGGCGTTCGCAAAATTTCCAATGTCAGTTTACCGGCGTTTCTGTCTTCGGTTCACAGCACGGAAGAGTTAACTAGGAAAATTTTATCACCTACATTAGTTAACTCAGAAGTGTTGTGCAAAACCGAAGCCATAAACGCCTGGAAAATGGCTTGTCCAAGCACTGATTTGCCTATCAACCTATTCTCCCAAAGACTGTGGGACGCACCGCTTTGTAACATAGTAAGAAAAAATCTTTTGGATACTTCTTTAAATGTTACAGAGCGTGCTCGCTTGCTGACTGTGGGAGAGTGGGAATCCGGTCTATGGCTTCAGGCACTACCATCGTCCAACACTGGAACCATGTTGGACGATGAGACATTCCGTATTGCCATTTGTCTTCGTTTGTGTCATTGTCATTGTGGAGAAGATGTCGATAGCCTCGGCCACCATGGGCTATCTTGCAGCAGAAGCGCTGGTAGAATTCCTCGTCTTGCCCATCTGAATGATATAATCCGTCGTGCTCTTGTCGCGTCTGGCGTACCAGCTGTACTTGAACCAAATGGTTTGGTACGCGACGACGGTAAGAGACCTGATGGTATGTCATTGTTGCCTTGGAAAATGGGTAGGCCTTTGGTGTGGGACGCAACCTGCGTAGACACCCTCGCGCCATCACACGTTCCTCAAACGGCGCAAATACAGTAATTTAGTAAGTAATTACGTGTTTGAGCCGTTTGGGGTGGAAACGCTAGGCTCATGGGGTCCGAGCGCTCGTTCACTATTCCGGGAAATTTCTAAACATTTAATCGACGTCTCACGTGACCAGAAGGCTGGTTTACTCTTTGCTCAGAGAATCAGAATTGCCATCCAGCGTGGCAATGCTGCCAGCCTTCTGGGCACGTTACCCGATGACATTGATGCGGAGGCATTCTACGACGCCTAAACCATGTAAATATTTTCACTTTCTAAATTTGTTTTTATGGTTTTTGTATTAGATTAGATTAAGCTTCACTTATATGCTACTTATAAATTATGTAACTTTAATGTTCTAACTTAAATAAAATTGTTCTAGGTTTTTAAATTGATATACTCTCTTCAGTCTGAATCTTGACTGAAGAGAAGATGTACCAGACATATCGAACTTGGCAGTCGAAACAGCTTTAAGCAAGATGAAGGATGGCAAAGCGCCTGGCAAAGATGGGGTGATAATCGAAATGGTTAATCAAGGAAGAAAGCACGTACTAGATTTTAATACTATATTATTTAATAAATGCCTTGAAGAGGGTAATATACCAAAACAATGGGAATCGGCGAACGTAATAATAATAATAATCTTTATTGTACACCAAAATTATTTTACAAGAATGAACATGAATGAAGACATTTATAGAAACCGTACAAATGGCGGCCTTATCGCTATCTAGCAATGTCTTACAGGCAACCTTGGGATGGACAAGAAAGACATGAATCTAGAAAGAAAGATAGAAGGGTAGTTTGGTGTTATTAATGGTTTAGATACAATAATAAATAAATATATAGCATTTATAAAATACAAATACATAAACACTATCATAGATAAATTATATAAATGACTATACATAAATAATTAAAAATACATAAATAAATATAAATACATAAATACTAATGATATTAATACTAATACATAAATTAGTGCCTAAATAGAAGAAGGGAATTAAATAACAAGAGTAGGTAATACTACAGTAACAAAGTTAAATTGATAGATAGTAGTAGTCTTTGACGAGTTTTTTAAAGGAAGTCAGTGTTTGAGCTTGTTTGATAGACAACGGCAATGCATTCCACAAGCGTGCAGCTTGAACAGTGAATGAGCGATCGTAAAAACTGCTAGAATGCATTGGAATTGCTAGTCTCAAATTTACCGATGACCTCAGAGACCTAGAATGAGTGTCAGTAAGGAACTCGAAGCGTTCTTTTAGATAAAGGGGAGTAGAAGGATTGAAGAGGATGTTATAAAGTAAAGAAAGTATGTGAGTATTCCGTCGAAGGCGAATTGGGAGCCACTTGAGCATATTGCGGAAATTGGAAACGTGATCATATTTGCGCAGTCCAAATATAAATCTTATACATAAGTTCTGAAGACGCTCAAGCTTATCAAGTTGCTCCTCTGTGAGATCTAGATAGCTGACATCAGCATAGTCAAGGATAGGTAAGAGAAGAGAATTTGCAAGCGCAACCTTGGTGGCAGTCAGAAAGTTCCGCAGTCTTCGCAAGGTCCCAGCCGCAGAAAATAATTTTCGACTAACTTCCCTAATTTGAGGACCCCAGGATAAAGTCTTGTCAATATTAACTCCCAAATCCTTCACGCAGTTACTAACAGGAATGGGTATGCCATTAAAGTTAATCTGTGGTAAACAAGTCAAGTCAACACGCGAAATCATTCGAGGACTTCCCACAACGATGATCTGCGTCTTTGTAGGGTTGACCTGTAGACCAAATCTGTAGCTCCATGCAGCTATTCGCTCAAGGTCTGAATTTATGATTTGAAATGCTTTAAACAACTCATGGACTGGAGCTTGGGTGTAAATTTGAAGATCATCTGCATAAAGGTGGTAGGATGACTGAAGTTGATAAGAGATAGAATTTATAAAAATTGAGAAAAGTAAGGGAGATAGAACGCCACCCTGCGGAACGCCGACTGTAGTCCTGCACCAGGAAGAGAACGAGTCTTCAATTCGTATACGTTGTCGGCGACCAAACAGGTAACTGTGAAACCAATCAATCACTGGTGGAGATATGTTAATTGAGCGTAGTATGCCAAGCAGGGTATGGAAATCAACGTTATTAAAGGCGTTACTGAAATCTAGTAAGCAAAGTGTAGTCACGTTACCATTTTCCATACCAAGCCTGATGTCATCGGTAATGTTGATCAATGCCGTAACAGTGCTGTGACCAGGACGAAAACCGGATTGGAGTGAATTTAGGAGAAGGTTCTGATTAAGGAATGTACTAAGTTGAGCATGAACGAGGCGTTCAAGCACTTTTGAGAGGAATGGTAGTACGGAGATAGGACGATACTCGGAAAAAGATGTAGGATTAGATTTTTTGGGTAAGGGAATAATTAGTGCTTCTTTCCATAAAGCAGGAAAAACGCCCCCAGCTAAGGAAAAATTTAAAATATGACATAGAATGGGAAGGATTTCGTCTAGGATGGGAAGGATCATTTTCCGACTGACACAGTCATTATCAACAGCATTGGAAGCAATAGATAATACGCTCTTTTTAACATCACACTCAGATATTTGATTAAAAGCAAAGGATGGATAATTCGGGGTTGGAAGTAAAGAAAGATCATGCAAAGTTTTAGCTTTAGTAGTCTCATCAAATTTAGACGAAGCAGTGAAATGTTGATTAAGTGAATCAATGTTTAAATTATGAGAAATGAGATTTTGTGTAGATTTTCCAACTCCCAAAGTTTTTAGAAATTTCCAGACTTTAGCTGGATCCTCATTTTCAACAGACTTATGGATATATTGGCGTTGTGCTTGCCTACACACCTTTTTACAGTGATTTCTAATCACAATGTATTTGTCCCAATTACTAGGCGTTGGCCAACATTTATATTTTGTTTTAGCCATGGCTTTTTTTGACAGTAGATGTTTAATTTCAGTGGTTAGCCACGGTGAGGGTAATTGACGGACTTTGATTGCGTGTACTGGTGCATGGACATCGTAAAGCCGAATGATAGAAGTTGTGAATATTTCAACTTTTACGTCAATTGAAGTTGCGCTCTGTAACGGACCCCAATCAATTATGCTTGCGTCATTACGAAGATTTTCAACATTCATGCCACCAAAATTACGTTGCAGAAGAATTTTTGTCTTTGTCTTAGGAAGACGAAGTTTAAAGGACAGAAAAATCAAGTCATGGTAGGAGAAAGCATCAGCTGGAAGCTGCCCATGCTTGGCGACAAGAGAAGGTGTGGAAACAAAAATGAGATTAAGAAGAGAAGGAGTAGAACTTGGAAAATTATGTGTAGCACTTAGAGGGAGGATGGATAGATTACAGGATTCGACAATACTACACAAAGAAGATGAGCGCGAGTCCTTTTTTAACAGACAACTGTTGAAATCACCCATGACTATGGTGTGACTGTAAGAAGGAGATAGATTTTCTAGGATACGTTCAAAAGAAGAGAAATAATTAACGCGACAGTTGGGAGAATAAAAAACACCAAGAAGGACTTTGGTATAAGCGAGATCTAATTCTAGAAAGAGATGCTCGCCGGCGTTGAGCGGCGGTGGTTGTGATGACATAGAAACGATATTAAAAGGAATGTGAGCCCGTAGATAAATGGCAACACCTCCACCACCACTCCCGGTACGATCATTTCTTATAAGGCGGAAATTGGGAAGAGAGTACGAAACAGACGACAGGCATGGTTTTAACCACGATTCGGAAACAAGAATGGCATGAATATTCTTACAGTCAAAAGTGGTCAGCATATCCTGGAAATGGGCTGGAATACTCTGAGCATTATTTTATATAGTTAAACGGTGCTAAAAGTCTTTCCACCTGCCAGTTGAGTGCTAAGACCTATAGAACAAAAATTGGTAATACATATTGCACATAAAATGTAAAGATTTGTAAAACAAAAAGAAAAAATACTAATAATCTAACGTGAAACAACGAACAAAGACAGTGCAACAGTTGCAACATCCGGATATATTTTTATAGTAAATATTACATTCTGAAGCTCAGATTCTAAAGAATAAAAAGCAATTTAAGCATAGGATTGAATAAATATAGTTTTATAGAACAGGTATATCTATATGAAATACATACATATTATATTAAAAGTAACTAGAAAAACTATTATTTAGATATATATTAGAAAATAAATAAATATTTATAACGATTTTAAGGATATATCTCGGCTCAGTTTCTGAACGCTTCTCAGTAGCAGTAGGAACGAAACGTAATTTTTTGACAGTGACAGTACTGACAGTGTCAAGTGAATATGTGTGAAATTGTGTTTTGTTTGTAATTAACTAAATAAATAGGAGGTACATATGAAGATTAGAAAAGTTAATCGTATCGTAAGCGAAAAGGAAACAAAGTGACGAAGAAGGAGGTATTACAAAGATTTACAGTAAAAGTGGATACTACATACAAGAAGTAAATAATATAACGCGGATGCCGCAACTTTTGCTACCTGAGATATTATTTCTTTGTGGCAGCTACTCGTTTCGTCTTCGGAACCATGGGTTTCTCAGCGACTGGCGTCTTCTGTGTGGTCGTCTTTATGCGGTTGAGTTCGCCGAGCGAAGATATTCTATGTTGTGCCCCCTCCGAGTCAACCACAAAGATATGACCCTCCCGAGTCCAACATTTCGCAATTCCAAATCGATGGCGTGTTACCATGAAAACGTCGTGCCGTACCTAGGTTAGGAATTCTGACAGAGTAATGCCACTTCCCTTAAGTTTGGTTTTAGAGAACCAAACCCTGTCCACTCCGCGCGCCAACAGCTGTATCTGATGCTGGAAAGCTCCTATAGTCTCCATGACAAATGTCCGGAATGATGAAAATTCTGCTGCAAGACTTACTAAGCTGGGAGCACTGTTAGAGTGTTTGGCACTTTTTTGCAGCTCAGCCTCGAAATTGGCCATACGCGCTTCAATGCCAGCCATAGTGTTGGTAAAAGAAGTCTTGATGTCCTCTACGCTGTCCATGATAGTGATGTGTTTGTGCAATATAGTATATTATATTATGAAGCAGGAATTAACACTGAACTGGTTGGTACTTTATATTAGCATATAAATAAAGGCATTTAATTAATAAAATAATACTGATTACTATTTTTAAATTAATTTGATATGTGGAGCAAAAAATTTAGTTCTCTATAGTCTAACTACCCACATAATCTATCTCCGTAATTTTATTATTTAAAAAGGGCGACAAAGCAGACCTCAATAATTATCGTCCAATAACCTAATTGCCTCATCTTTATAAATTGCTTACGAAAATCATCACCCTTCGTATGACCAATAAATTTGATTTCTACCAACCCCCTGAACAAGCCGACTTTAGAAGCGGATATAGCACCATGGACCACATTTTGAAGATGAGAATCGTAATTGAAAAAGCAACGGAATATCAAACATCTCTCTGGTTAGCTTTCATCGACTACAGGAAAGCATTTGACAGTGTGGAGTTGTGGGCGGGTGACCAATCACTTCAAAATGCGCTTCAAAAAGACCACAGGTACTCGAAACTTATTAAGAACATCTACAATAACCCTTCCATGAAAGTTACAATGGCCGAACAAACGGAAGAAATAAACATCAATAGAGGTGTAAGACAGGGAGACACTCTTTCACCAAAATTGTTTACCCTAGTACTGGAGGATGTTTTCAAGAAACATTCATGGGGAGAACGTGGTCTGAAGCTACCGGGAGCAAGGTTGAACAACGTAAGATTCGCTGACGATATCGTCCTTCTCAGTGACAATCCTGAAGACTTGCAAATAATGATCCAAGAGTTGAACGAAGCCTCCTTAAATGTCGGTTTGGAAATGAACCTTAATAAAACTAAAATAATGACCAATGATCCCACACCATTTACAATTGAGATCAACCAAACTGTCATTGAAAAGGAAGAGAAGTACGTCTATCTGGCTCAGGAAATAAGAATGGGCAAGGAAAACCAGGTCAATGAGGTCGATAGACGCATCCGTCTCATGTGGGCTGCTTACTCAAAACTGGACTTTGCTTTCAAAATGAACATAACGGCTGAACAGAAAGCCAGGCTGTTCGATCAGTGCATTCTACCGGTACTTAAATATGGAGCAGAAACCTGGGTCCTAACAAAGGAGACCGTTAACAAAATACAAGTCGCCCAGAGGAAAGTAGAAAGGAAGCTCGTGGGGGTTACACTGAAAGACCGCAAAACAAACACCTGGCTCAGAGAACAAAGCAAAGTTGCAGATGCCGTCAAAAGAGTGGCAAGTCTTAAGTGGCAGTGGGCAGGACACATAGCCTGAAAACATGGATCATGGGGTAAGGCAGTTTTGGAGTGGAGGCCTTGGGGTGAAAAGAGGCCAAGAGGAAGACCACAGATGCGTTGGAAAGATGACGTTAAGAAAGCTGCAGGATTGAAATGGTTGCCAGTAGCAAAAGATCGAACTAAATGGCGGAATCTGAAAGAGACCCACACCAATTTGGTAGAAAATGGCTAAGAAGAAGAAGAAGACCCTCTTCAGGCTTGACCCGTTCAGGCTTATGGGTGGTATTTGTTCTAGACACCTACCGGCGGCTTTAAAGACCATGTACTCACTTTTTTTAATAATATACACGAGTCCATGGGAAGCAGCATACCTCTCACACACAGATAGCATCTGTGTAATGGCATTTGCAGTTGGCCCCAGCAGCACGATGTCGTCCGCGTTACTGATATTATTAACTCTAATACTACCCACCGAGCATCCGACATGCATGTTGCTCAACTATGAGATCGTTGACATATAGGTTGAAGAGCCCTGGAGAGGATATCCCTCCCTGTCTCACACCGCACTCCAACCCATACGACACCGATAATGCCCCTGACCATCTAACATTATTGGTTTGGTTTGCATACCAAAACTTAAAAAGCCGTAGTACTTCTAACGGTACAGCCCTGTCCGCCATCTTCCTCCAAAGCACCTCATAGGAGACGAGATCGAAGGCCTTGGAGAGATCCAGAAAACAGGCATATACCGGCGTCCTGCGCTTAGATTGGACATTATGCTTGATTTTATGTGATCCACAAATATTTGTTACGAATCTGGTCCATATCATATAAAAAAGGAATTACCTACGGGAAGCGTAGTATCAGTACTAGATAGGCTAATAATAGTCAAATTTATGAAGCACGTGGCAAAGTTTTGAGGTTGATTATGGAAAGCCAATTAATAAGTCAAAAGCAATTCTAAGTTTACATTTCCATGTACATCAGTTACTCATCTGTGTTCCACGTTACCTCAGCTCAAGAAAATGCCGTTAACCACGAGGTTTTTTATAGTTATATGAAACTAGGTGTTGCCTACAGCTTTGTCCGCCCTAAATTTATATATTTAAATTTATTTATATATAAAGAATTTTTAACAAAAAATAACCGCCTCCAAAAATCTGGAAAATGTGTGAAAATAGCACTAAAAAGTAAAAAATAAATTCCGTTATTTTTACTTCAATTTACTTATAAACATCACCTATTCAACTTAATATTACATACTTATACGAGTTATACGTATCGGGTCGGTCACTTAATAACATCTTTATTCTTAATCTCAGCTGGCACCGACTCCAAAAAAAGTATAATTGTATATTATGGTCCTAACAAATATTTTTTTCTAAGTACTTAGTCCAAAAATATAATATACTTATCTGATTTCTGGTGATAGGTATTTAATTTCGTTTGCTAGTCATATAAAAATATGTATTGTGTCAGGTATGTGAATTAAGTGGTAGATACGTATAACTCGTATAAGTATGTAATATTAAGTTGAATAGGTGATGTTTTCACATTATAAGTAAATTGAAGTAAAAATAACGGAATTTATTTTTTACTTTTTAGTGCTATTTTCACACATTTTCCAGATTTTTGGAGGCGGTTATTTTTTGTTAAAAATTCTTTATTTCCTGTTTTTTAGTGAATTTTCCTTTCTGCGGTTATCTGATTTATCGAAATTAAAGATGGGTAGACTTTTTTATTTTTTTACCTGGGGAAACTCTTTTGCCGAGTGCCTCTCCGCGTGGCGGGCAAAGAATGGGACACAGGGAACGCGGGTGTGCTGCTCCGTTACGCTTGTCCCGTAAGTAGGGCTCAGTCTCTGGAAGTGTCCTCCCTCACTCGCACAGTACGAGGTAGCGCCTCGTACTGTGCGAGTACTTACAGTGGTTCCTCGGCTCTCCGAGACCGCTGTCTTCTCGGGATCGTTCGTGGTCGTCAGCCAGATTGCCATCTCTGATTGCCCACGGCCCTAAGGAAGAGTCAGGCTAGCGGCTATTGCCACCACCACGACGCCACCTGCGTCTGCGAGCGGGGTCGGCTCTCTCGCGATCCCGCTCGGCGGCCGCCTCCTGGAGCATAACCGCTTCGCAGAAGGAGACCACAGCATCCCACCGGATGTCTTGCACCAACATGGCCTGGACGACGGCCTGCGGAGAAAGATCGCCTCCGATAACAGAGACCAAGTCTCGCCGCTCGGATTCACATGCAGAACACTCAGAGAGCGTATGCTGCGCAGAGTCCAGGTCACTGCCGCAGTGGTGGCATGCCGGCGTCACCTCGCGGCTGATTCGGTTCAAATACTCGCCGAAACATCCGTGTCCGGTGAGTATCTGAGTCAACCTAAACATGACGCAGCCACTTCTCTCGATCAAAGATGGGTAGTATTGGGTAGACCTACTAAACGCGCTGCCCATATGAGACAGCACCGTTTAAATGAAACTATTTTTATTGCTGCTAATGGCAGACGAGCGAACGGCCCATCTGAAGGTAAACGGTAACCACTGTTCATGGACTTATGGCTAATCTGAGGGTATACACAGCAAAGCCGCTGCCTACCGTGAAAGTAATGCTTTCTTTAAACCTCGTTTGAAGAAGGACAAGTCAAAGCGCTCGGGAAACACCGCAGCAGGTAGTTCATTCCAGAGCTTACACGTACATGGTAGAAAAGATCGCTGGAAGCGTACCGTACTAGATGAGAACGCTTCCAGGTAGTACGGGTGAACTCTACTGCGTCGGCGAGTGGTACGTTGGTAGAAGGGTGACCCTGGTACCAAATTAAACAATTCTTCGGAGCACTCCCCGTGTAAGAGTCGGTAAAATACGCAGAGAAAACTAAAGTCTCTCCGCTGCTCCAGCGACTCTAGTCTAGCCGTGAGATCATCGACGATTCGAACAGCTCGTCTCTGTAGGGAGTCAAGTGGATCAAGCTGATATTTTGGCGCTCCGGCCCAGAGATGTGAGCAGTACTCCACAACTAGCGAAGAAATGGAGAAACGTCTATCTCAAAGTGGGAAATCTCGGTCCAAGGCTATTTCAAGAGAAAGTAGTGAACTGCGTGATAAGAGGTTATCACAAATGCGGGCTTATAGTGAAAAATATTAAATCGTGTAAACACTGAAAAATGTAGCTACTCATCGTCTGCTCTTTGAATTAAACCGTACTACTATTAGTTATTCTGTGATTTAAAATCAAAGTTATTATATGTATAAGCTAGCAGTTGGCGGATTCGCTCGCGCGTAATGACGGACTTTCCATATAAAAATACAAGCCCTATTTCCAGAAATGCGTAAATACATGATCACATATTTCTAATCATAAGCTAGTTTATGAAATTTCATTTCGCATAAAAACGTAGATTTTAGAAATCGCTAAAACACGTACCTACTTATTTGTTTTATTTCTAACCTGAAGCTTGCACACAAAAGTACATGCTATCTTTTTAAAAATGACGGACCTCCCATATAAACTTTCTACACCTATATAACCCTCTTAGTTGTTAGATTTGAAAAAAAATCTCAATTGCGTGTTTATTTTTTCTAACCAAAAATATGTATAAAAATCCTTCCTTAGTGGGTGCTTACGTCATAATATGCATCGACTGTCAAAATTTCAAGTCTCAAGCCCCTGTGGATTTGGCTCTGCGATGATGAATCAGTCAGCCCAAGCAATTTTATATAATGTATATAGATTTACTCTCCAACCTTTCTTCCTCCCGGTTTCATCAATACCTGGTAATGGAGCCCGAAGTAGGTCGGTTGATTGCGACTATTCTAGTGTCCACTGATGAAAAATCACAGTAAATGCTTAATTTCGTTTACTTGGATGACTTAGTTTTTTGAGTTTTTAATGAAACTATTGGATTTATTTTGATAAAATTTGAGTTTTTAATTAAACTATTAAATTGATTTTGATAAAATTTAAATGGGACCCACCTGAAAGTATATGCTTTCAAACAAAAAAAGAATTTTGGAAATCGGTCGATAAATAACGGAGTTATGAGGTAACAAACATAAAAAAAAAAAAAAAAAAACATACAACCGAATTGAGAACCTCCTCCTCTTTTTGGAGTCGGTTAATAATATACCTTCATCACCTATTTAACCCCTAGGGGTTAAATATGAAATCAAAAATTCAATTCCGATCATAAAACGAATTCCCCGGGGTGCAAGGCCTTCAGTGGCCTAAAATCTGGCACACTGCGTAGGTCTTGTGGTCCGGGAGCATTCTTTGTCGGCTTTGGAACAACTTCTCACCTTTTCTTATAGAATACTACACGCACAAGAAGACCGGCTAACTAAAAAAACTCTTACATCAAAAATAAAGAAAACTGTACCTTTTCGGCATCCAAATTAAACTACAGTTCATCTAAAATATATCGTAAAAATCTACCACCACGTGAAAACAAAACTAAGGGAAGGTGATATTAGGAGAGCGTCCAGGCTCTTATTTAGTAGCGATGTGGTGGCGCCTTGCTCTGCCGACACACTCGCGAGTCTGCAGAGCAAGCATCCAGCGCCAGGGAATAACTTCTCTTTCCCTGATCTACCTAACAAGGATTCTGATTTTATCAGCATTACAGCCAAGAACGTGGTTGGTGCCGTTTGCTCCTTCCAAAAAAGTTCCGCTGGTGGTCTCGACGGCTTGACACCACAACATCTGAAGGATCTTGTGTGTTCAAGCGCCGGGGCGGCCGGCGACGCGCTTTTGAGGGAGCTTACGGCCTTAATCAACCTCATGCTCTCCGGCAATGTGAACGATGACATCGTCGATATTTTGTATAGCGCTAATTTATGTGCCTTACAAAAGAGAGACGGTGGCATTCGTCCCATTGCCGTTGGGAGAACATACAGGCGTATGGCAGCCAAGATATGCTGCCAACATTATAAATCTACTTTGGCGAGTAAATTTCAGCCCCTACAGTTTGGCTTCGGTTCTAAGGGGGGCTGCGAGGGCTGCCATACATGCCCTGTCTACGTACTTTGGCTGTAATGGAGGTGAGGTTATTCTGAAGGTTGATTTGAAGAATGCCTTTAAGTCGGTGAACAGGGACACCTTGTTGACACAAGTTAAATTAGAAACACCCATTTATAACTTTATTTGGCAGTGTTACTGACACCCTTCTAAATTAATATATAAACAAAATCTTTTGGAATCCGCTGTTGTCTGTCAACAAAGTGACCCTCTTGGACCACTAATTTTCAGTTTAGCAATTCAACCAATCATCAACCAGTTAAATTCAAAATTTAATGTCTGTTACCTGGACGATGGAAACTTAGGAGGGCGGGTTGAGAAAGTTTATGAAAATCTAGCACTCCTGAAATCAAAATTCTTGTCAATCGGTTTAGAACTCAACCTAAGCAAATGTGAAATTTTTACTAACAATAGTTTAGACAAATCTGCCACACTGTCAAAATTCCAAAATCTGGCGCCGAATATTACGCCCATCGGAAAAGTTCTCTTCGCCTCCTTGGGTCCCCAATTTTAGACGAAGGTTTCGATTCATTTTTACATAAAACATTCAAAATTTTAGTGAACTTTCAGATAGACTACTTAAAATTAATATTCACTCGGCTTTCACTATTATTAGATATTGTCTCTTTGTGCCTAAATTTACATATGCTATTCGATCTTCACCATTTTGGAAAAACCCATCTTCACTCTTTCAAATTGACAATATTATAAAACATTCCTTAAGCAAAATTCTAAATGTGGCCTTGAACGACTGAGTGTGGCTACAGGCATCCTTACCTATACACCTGCGTGGCCTCGACGTTCGCAAAATTTCCAAAGTGAGCTTACCAGCATTCCTGTCCTCGGTCCACGGAACTGCAGAATTGACCAGGAAAATCTTAGCACCTACACTGGTCGATTCTGAAGTGCCGTATGTGATCGATGCCGTGAATGCTTGGAGAATGGCTTGTCCAAACACCGAGTTACCCCGAGACTTATCCTCTCAGAGGCAGTAGGACGGGCCGCTTTGCAGCGCAGTACGAGAAAATCTCCTAAGTACATCGTCCTATGCTGCAGAGCGTGCCCGTTTGCTGGCTGTGGGAGAGTGGGAATCGGGTCTCTGGCTTCAAGCACTGCCATCGTCCAACATAGGTACCATGTTGGACGATATGACTTTCCGCATCGCTGCTTGCCTCCGTTTGGGTGCGTCATGTGTTTCTCCGCATCGCTTTCACTGTGGGGAGGCTGTCGACAGCCTTGGTCACCATGGCTTATCACGCAGCAGGAGTGCAGGTCGTATATCACGACATTCACGACACGGCAATCTCAATGAAATACTTCGCTGGACTCTTGTCACCGCTGGCGTTCCAGCCCAACTTGAACCTCAGGGGCTGGCATGTGACGATGGCAAAAGACCAGATGGTATGTCTTTACTCCCATGAAAGTTGGGTAGGCCTTTGGTGTGGGACGCAACGTGTGTCCATACCCTCGCGCCAACTCATCTTCCTGGCACAGCGGGTTGTGCGGGCGCTGCTGCTGCTACAGCGGAGACCTTCAAACGGCGCAAATACGCAAACCTAGTAAGGGATTCAAAGTCAAAGTCAAAATCCTTTATTCATTTGGGTCACAATGTGACGCTTATGAACGTCAAAATAATAAATTTTAAAATAATTACTTAAAGATTCTTTATTTACATTTATTGCCACGTTCGCAAAGCAAGGGCGTAGAACATTGAAAAAGAACGGGGAATAAAACTCACGGTCACTCTTTTTCATCGCCAGGTTTTGCATAATACACATAATTTATATTTTGTAAGGTGCTGCAACAGTTACACGTTCTATATCACTTGTATATATTTATTGTACATAATAATACTCAAGCATAATACTTAATTTTAATTTTGATGTTAATTTAGTTAGCCTTCTCAGAATAGACATGGTCAAACAGGAGCATCCACTTACATTATGTATACCTAATAATGCAGGCAATCCGCGAAAGTGATCAGAACCATGATGGAAATGATGCAGTTAAATATTCAAATTTAATACCAGCACGCAAAACCGTCATCGACCAGTCATCGCAAGTGGCACCCGTTCACGAGTATGACGCATGTGTCAGTCATCATCCCTTATTATGTATTTGAGCCGTTTGGGGTCGAAACGTTGGGACCATGGGGTCCAAGTGCAAGATCTTTTTTTAGAGATCTCGCAAAGAGACTGGTTGACGCCTCGTGTAACCAGAAGGCTGGGGGGTTCTTGGCCCAAAAGTTTAGCATTGCCATACAACGTGGCAATGCTGCCAGCGTTCTGGGCACGCTCCCGGTCGACGGCGATGTGGAGCACTTTTATGACGCCCTCTAAATTATTTTCTTTTTCCGTTTTGTTTATTTTGTATATACACACTTCGTAGGATAGTATTTTAAAATTTAAGTTAAGTATTATAATACCTAAATAATATTATGTACATTGTTATGGAATAAAAAGTATGTATTTTTAAACCATCCATCGTTAATAAATCTTAAGGATATTAAATAAAACCACTGCCCAAGCATGTTTTTAGTTTCAATAGTTTAGACTTTGCGATAAGATGTCACTTAGAACGAGTGATTTTATATAAGAGGCTTAGTTTATCGAGGAAATTGGAGACAAGTTTCAGGAGCAATTATCATTCCCAGAATGCTGTATGGGTATTAAATATTGTTACATTGCAAGGAATATCATCTGTATGGCGCTGCGGTTTCATTGGTCCAGGCACCACTATGCAGCGGGTATTATAAGTTCAATCCTCTTGCAGAACAAATCTGATGGTTTGCAAAATATTTGTTTCAAGTTTCTGCGTAAACGGACTAAAATTCACCGATTTTCTCTGAGGTAAAAGTGTTGAGGATAATTTTGAAAATTGCTACCAATAACACTTTGATAGGAACAAAGAAAACTATCTACTGTTGCTAATTTAATCCCAGTTTACGATAGAGTAAAAGCTCTAGGCTCTATAAGTTTAAACAAGATTTATAATATAAAGCAACATCCATAAACAAGGAGAATTATTATCATCTGCGTATTTCAAAGTAAATAAACCCAGTTATTTGCGAAAACATAATTGTCTTCACAAAGTACAAAAAGGTAAAACAGACTGTGGCCAGAATACATAATCGATTTCTCTGCAGAAATATATTAAGAATTGACGAAGGTTCCGTCTTAAAAAAATACCTTGCTGCTGACAGAATATCAGCTCGACTGAGCTCTGATTCTAAAATAAGTATTTAAGCTGAATTTAAGTGTATGAATAGGGATTTAACACATTACAGGCTGCGATAGCCTACTGGAGAGACTGACAGACTGCTACGCATTTAATTGTATTATTGTCATTTGATTAATTAATTCTTGTATACTTATTTAATTTGTTAATTGCTAATATTATTTGTGTAATGATATGAAATGTACCTATATTTACTAATAGAAAATACAATTGTAGCATAATGCTGGTAAGGCAATTAAAACATAAAAGCAATATAGTAAATATTTAAATTAATTGCAATAAATTCATGCATGTTTTAAAATTGCTGTGCCCTGACAGGGTTTAATGTATAAAGATACTATATTCAAAATGTAACAACTATGTACACATGAAATGCAATAAATGATTTGATTTGATTTGATTACGTAGAGGATCTCGGGTTCGAATTCACGGCTGCACCAATGACTTTTTGTAGTTATGTGCGTCTTGAATCGTCAATTATCGCTTGCTTAGTACTGAAGGAAAACATTGTGAGGAAATCTGTATGTCTGAGAGTTACTCATAATGTTCTAGAAAGACATGTGAAGTTGGCCAACCCATACTTGGCCAGCGTGGTGGACTGTGGACTAACCCTTCTCATAATTTTTATCGATCGACAAGGTTGGTGATGGACATATTTCTGGTTAATTTTAGTGCATAGTTCAGTACGTGTTATCTTTTTACCAAAATGTATAAAAACAAATCTATAGCAACACTGATCCAACAAATCTATAGCAACACTGATCCAACAAGTTTCACGCTTTAATGTTCGGGGAAATACCCATCAAAGTACACGTGTCGAGAAAAAAAGATAATGGCAATGATACAGAAGACAAAGTGAAACTGTATTCAATTTATTTTATACTTACACGTGCATAGAGTTAGCTATTGAAGGGTAAAGCATGTTACGCAGACAATATGAAGTATCTAAGGTCACAGGACTGACTGCGAGATCTTTTTAGACTCAAGATCTGAATACCACGCGCAGACTTCAGGACAGCCACCAATTGCAGCACATTGTTGACGGTGACTTAAGACGAAGCGCACCGGTGCGAGCATGTTCGCATTACCACAGGCCGCATAAAAACTATCTTTGGAGTTATATCAATAATTGCTCCAACACACAATGACTAATTTCTACTACAAAAATAATGTTGCACAAACAGATTTGTCACATTGTTAAATGAAATCTAAAAATTGTTATCATCATCATCGTCCTAGCGCTATCGCTAGTGTATTGAAAACTTTTAGTTTTGGAGCCTAGGTTCTGCTTATTGGTCTAACCAGATTTGACAGAATAGCATTTTCTCAGAGCGACTGCCGTCTGACCTTTTTTTTGTTTTTTTTTTATATTTTTTTTTTGTGTCGGGTTGGAAAATCCTCATGGAGTCCCTCCGCCCTGGGGGGGAAGGGCAAAGGGGACTGTCAGACTCTTACTGACTAAAGACCAACCCGTGCTCCTCATGTACCCATGTGTCGGAGAGTAGGGTTTCACCGAAGCATTCCTCGCTGTCCCCCGACGGGTACTGGCCCGCCAGATGGTTAGGCGGGCCCCGAACGAAACCCCTTTGGCGGCGGATGAAGGTGTTGGGATCCAGTAATCAACAAATGTAAACCCCGCCGCAATAACACAGCTCATCAGTGTGTAGACGTCATAAGTGTTGTGTGTCGACGTGCCGACAGTTCGGATAAAAATAAAAAACAAGTAAGGGTAGCTGCCGAAACACGCGCTTCACAAGGACGACGCTGAGATGACATCAGTCCTGCCGCGACCAAGGCTGTTGTAAGACGGCTGAAAAGTCGGTAAAACATAGGTATTTATACCTTAAATAATTAAATATCGCGAATAAGACCCGTTTAAATTAAATTGTATGAAGTTATATATGCTTCAGAACACTAAGGCAGTTGGACTAAGTTGTGTTCTTTTCCGTCATAATTATAACAAGTTTCAAGACTCATTATCAAAATGTGTACCTACATATTTATAAAAAAAAAGTATATAATGTATATTTATCCATTATCTAGTACCCATAACACAAGCTCTGCTTAGCTTGGGACTAGATGGTGATGTGTGTATGTGGTAGAATATTATATTATTATTATTATTATATTATAAGCGCGTGTGGTCTCTAGTACCCATCTTACCTCAGCATTATATAAGCCAAAGCACTGGATGCTATCATAATTATAGTTGGTTCATATTATGAAAACTATAAATACTTGCAAACTTTTGGTACTGCGCTAACAAAAGTAATTTTGCACATTTGTTTATGTAACGCTTGGTTAAGAAAGGAGACATTCTTGCTGCATTTCCCCGAGGTTTCAGCATGTTTACACTATCACAATTAGTGATAACGAGAAGATAGTTTCGGTAAATGTATGATCGTTACAATTTATCATATCCCTTTATATATTCAGTTAAGCACAGTGGGCACAAGTTTTAATCGAGGTGAGTAGTGTCCTGATGTCTTCAGAAACCGTGAGACATTAGGAAACTGTGAACTTCATCATCATCAGCCTTTAACAGTTCACTGCTGGACTAGGCCTCTTCTTTGAAAGGAGGAATTGGCCTACTAAGTATACCAAGCTGGCCAAACGGGTTGGTATAGGGTTTGTATCAAGTTTTCCTTCTTTTACAGCAGAGTTCTCTGCATAATATGTCTCTGTCGGCTCTTACGACACCCATGGGATGATATGGGGTGGTGACATTCCGTATTCTTAATCCGTCACTACACGGACGCGTTATGGTCCTGTTATAAAAATATTATTGAATGTCATGTGACCACGGCTAATATAAAGTGAACGAAACGTCGGATTAAAATAAATAATGTAGATTCTAGATCATCAGGTTTAGATGTTATCTCAGGCAAACCAATATATCGAGATAAAAAACGTAAACTGTATTTTAATTTCAAACTTGAACATGATAAACAAACGGCCAATAAATCAATTAAAAAAGGCAATCAGCTTTTGTTATTGTTTCTCTTAATAATTTTCTATTATACAGTAAAGTCAGTCACAAACTAAACCTGAAACAAAATTGCGATACTTTATAAAAATATTTTCTTACTTCAAAACCGTCACCGTTCGTCAGTGCCAACTGTGAAGGAGTAAAGTTTACATTACATTACGTCTCTAGCTCGAACTAGAAACGCTATGTAGAGGTGTATTACACCCACATGTAGTAAAGTGTAGTGGGTAGACTTATTACCATTTAGTGCCCACTAAGGTGGAAAGTTGTGTAGGAGAAAATGATTAAAATTCTAGAAATTCATAAGCTTAGATGTATAGGCGATACTTGGCTTCTAATTCTGAGGTCAAATTTGCAATACAAAGTTTTGAATGTCTCACACCCATCATGTCAAACAACTTAATCTGTTTTCAAACGAACTCTATTTTCTAGAACACTAATATATTTTATATTTTGTAAAATTGTGCATCATTTCAAACATCTACAATGAAATATAGTTTAGCTTCTTGCTATGTTGGTGGCAGTTAAATTGTACTTGTTAATAAATATCAATACCTATAGGTATTATATTTTGCCACGCTGTGAACCGAGCTGAACCTATACTATGACAACAGATAACACATCAGTGCAATCCAAGCACTACTTTAATACATCGAAGCACAACTTTCGCCTTGGAGCCCGAGTTACGTGCACTGGTCTGACCAAATTTTATTTATTTATAGACTCACGCCTGTATCCCCGAAGGGGTAGGCAGAAGTGTAATATTACACCCACATTTCGCCATGCATTTTTAGGATCCACGTAATAGGGGGCGAGCCTATTGCCGTACTGCGCACATTACCAGACTCCGTGCTGCTACTGATAATTTCCTAACGGATAAACCCAATAACACTTTGCGCAACTCGGGAATCGAACCCGAGACCTCCCACGCGCACATTTATGCCGCGAGACCAACGAGGACTGACCAAATATGATAACATAATAATTATTTACAGACAATGGATAAAAATACATTAACTTACACTAGCTGACCCGGCAAATGATGTTTTGCCATTTGCATACTCGTATTAAGGGTTATGGGTGTTTTTAATGCCAAATTATAAGTGAATAAAAATAAATATCCAAGAAATAAAAACTTGACAACAACTACACTAAAGGTTTAGCCAAAGGGCTAAACCGTATAATCGCTAAAAAAAGTGGTAACTAAAGGTTACCACTCTTTTTAGCGATTAAAACATCACAGGAATCTAGAAAAATTACACACTATCGGACTACACCTGTCTGTGTACCCCTTTATGCCAGACATAAGCTAAGAATACTGACCTAGCATTTATTATGTATCATGTAGTTTGTAAGTACATTTAGCCATTTTGTAAGTCAGTCGAGTCCCGAGATCGTAACCATTCGGTAGGCTGCCAATTAATTAAATCCTTGTATTTTTTATGAACAATACATACTGTCTTAACCTTGTAAAATATTCTTTTTTTAAAAAAGCTAAATTCCGGGTCGCACATAAAATTGGTGGCAGCGTTAAAGGATTGCTTAAAAAGCGACCCCGGCACGTCTCCGTATACTTACAATCCAGTGCGAATCCAGTACCAGTGACTCGGCCAACTTTTGTAAAATTCGGTGGTTTCATGTTGATTGGTAAACGTCGCCTGTCCGTGGTAACCTGTAAGAAAACCGTCCATACTCACCGTGTCAAAGACGAGGGCACGTCCATCCGTAGATCTATCTAGTCCAACGCCGATTGGGCCAGCCCGGTCCAGTATCCTGCAAGAGAAACATCTCCGTGACAGCCCGCAACGGATATCGTTAGGCATTGCATTCGTCGAAATATTCGCCAGCAAATACGTAATACCGCGAGTGAATAAATATATCCAAATAAATCTGTGCGCATGAAAAGTTTTATAGTGCCTTATCAGTGTGCTCAAGAATCCCGAGAAGCGTCTTATCGCATCCGCTCTGCAGCGACGCTCGAGATGTTGTTTTGTCTGGTGCTCGCCCACGTCGTACTGTGAGTTACTGTTCTATAAAAACCGCCA
Source organism: Euclidia mi (assembly GCA_944739405.2). Taxonomy (NCBI): domain Eukaryota; kingdom Metazoa; phylum Arthropoda; class Insecta; order Lepidoptera; family Erebidae; genus Euclidia; species Euclidia mi. The sequence continues at coordinate 8,119,687 of OX123191.2, read as the reverse complement.
AGTGCAAGCCTTTCTGAACTTTATAATATTTGTTTTGTTCCTGACCTTGTGTTATTTTATATTAGGTTTATAACATGTCGAAACCAAAGGAAGAATCTATGTACCCTAGCGTAGTTGATCTGAATGTCCTTATCAAATTCATAGGCACCTTCGATGGTAGCCGAGATAAGTTAAACCCTTTTCTGACCAACTGTCGAAATACTATTAATCTCGTAACAGTAAACCAACGGGACATTATATTTAAATTTATACTAAGCCGACTAGAGGGCAGAGCCGAAGCGGCTTGCTCAATAAAAGAATTTGAGGATTGGTCAGTATTAGAAGAATTTTCGAAAACTCAATTCGGTGAAAAGAAACACTATACCCATTTATTATCAGATTTACAGGACTGTAAACAAAGTAGCTCAGAATCAGTTAACCAATTTTCTTTACGAGTAGAAACGTGTCTAGCCAAGTTGTTAACAGAAATAACATATCCATCCCTACTAAGAAAAAAGGTGAACTAAGTGGCCGTGTCGCCGCTATGGAAGATCTTGCCCTACACACCTTCATGATAGGGTTAAACGCGAACTTATCCACAATCATTCGCTGTAGAAATCCGGAATCGCTTAACGAAGCGATTAATTTCGCTGTTGCCGAGGAGAACATTTTGAATAAAATTCACCAAGGACAACGACATAGCCTCGGCGACCGATCACGTCCCTCAACGAATCCCTCAAATAACCACAGATTTTCTTATGATAATAGTAGGCCTTCTACAAGTCTTGATGCCTGGAAACCTATGGTGTCTAAGCCAAACCCGCCGAAACCTTACGCGCCTAAACCGGATTGGCCAAGAAAACCCGTCACTTCTAATCCACCTAAGCCCGTCCAAACTAATAGGCAAGAGCCGTTTTGTCGCTACTGCAAAACTGCAGGGCATGTGTTAGAACATTGCCAAAAACGAGAATTTAATAATCATAGATTCCAAGTTAACTTTACACAATCCACCAATATTGATGAGGAATCCCAATGGTAAACTATGTAGAAGATGAGCAGTCTCCTGATTCTGACGTCGATTTAAACGCTTAAGGGACTCACGACGGTGTCACGTGAGACCCGTATCCAAACTCCAAAATGTATCCGACACCCATAAAACTTTGAATCCTTCAATATTAGTTACAACCACACGACAGGGTAACCAGCCCCAAAATGGAGGTATAACTCATGATTCAACATTCTCTGAGACCACACAACAGGGTGACCAGCCCCAAACTGGAGGTCTTACCAACAGCGCCAAACTTGGCAAGATCACACAGCAGGGTAACCAGCCCCGAACCGGAGGTCTTACTAATAGTGCCAAACTTGGCAAGGTCACACAGCAGGGTAACCAGTCCCAAACCGGAGGCCTTACCAACAGTGCCCAGGTCATACGACAGGGTAACCAGCCCCAAAACGGAGACCTTAACATTTCTAAATCCATCAAGGTTCATGAGATCACTTTAATCCGAATAAGTGCTCATCACCTCACGTTGTAATTCAATCCTCAATTTCCGATATTCCCTTATGCCTATTAGTTGATTCAGGATCAACTGTCAGCCTGCTGAAGGAGTCTTGTTTGCAAAGAAAACAAAAACTAATCAATGATACAATCAGACTTAAGAGTTTCGACCCTGTAGATGAGGCTACCTCGACCTTAGGTCATTTTCCGCTTAAGCTTTATATCTCAGACTCTAAACCTATGAAATATTTGATCGATAAATTCCACGTAGTAAATAATATTGATTTACCATACGACGGCATAATAGGCAATGACCTATTAAGTTACTTCAATTGCAATATTGGTTATACTCACAATATTTTAAAGATAGGCAATTCTAAATTGAAATTATATTTTCCCGATCCTATATATATCATACCCCCTAGAACTGAAACGGTCATTAAATGTTCCGTATCCAACCCTAAAATAAAGGAAGGGTTTATATTAGATCAGAGTTATTCTAAAGATTTACTGATTGCAAATTGCCTAGTTTCGGTGAAACCTAACAATAGAGTAAACCTATCAGTGGTAAACACATCGGAACATCCTATTGAATTAAAATCTAACCTTAACCTAGAATTGAAACCTATCCCTACAAACCCTTCTGAAGCCACAAATACCGTATATAATTGTAAAACAAATCCTGCGTCTAAGAACAGCTTTTAAAGAACCAAAGATGTTCTCAGTCAATTACGCGTCTCACATCTGAACAATGAAGAGGAGGAAGCCCTCTACCAATCATTTTCTGATTATTCAGACATATTTCACTTACCTAGAGTATATTTAACCTGCACAGATGCCCTCGAACACGAGATAAAAACCACAACCGATATCCATAGACAAAATCGTATAGATTTCCTCAAATCCGCAAGACCAAAGTTCGAAAACAGATAGATTAGATGCTGAGCCAAAACATCATTGAACACTTTGACTCCCCTTGGTTGTCCCCTATTTGGGTTGTGCCAAAGAAAATGGACGCGTCAAATACTCAAAAGTGGCGAGTCGTTATCGACTATCGGAAACTAAATGATGTCACGATAGGTGACACACACCCTATTCCAAAAATAGCAGATATCCTGGATCAGTTGGGGAGCAGTAAATACTTCTCTATACTCGATTTAGCCTCAGGATTCCACCACATTCCCTTAAAAGAAACCGATAAAGTCAAAACAGCCTTTAATGTGCCCGAAGGACACTTTTAATTTACTCGTATGCCTTTTGGGCTGAAAAATGCTCCTTCAACCTTTCAGAGACTGATGAATACAGCGCTATCTGGCTTACAGGGCATTCATTGCTACGTGTATCTCGACGACGTTGTTTCGTATGCATTCGATTTGAACTGAGCCATTTCTAACCTAAACTCGGTGTTCCAGAGAATAAAAAAAATCAATTTAAAACTCCAGCCCGACAAATGCGAATTTCTGAGGCGCGAAGTCGGCTATCTAGGGCATATTATCACTGAAGAGGGAGTGAAACCCAATCCCGACAAAATAAAATCCGTGACAGAATTTCTTATCCTTAAATGTCAAAAAGATATAAAATCCTTTCTTGGGTTAGTCTCATACTACAGGCGATTTATCCCAGATTTTTCCAAGATTGCTAAACCCCTAACGAATTTACTTAAAAAGGATATTCCCTATATTCGGGAAAACCAACAACAGGTTGCATTCGACACATAAAAAAATAGGCTGACTAACGCACCGTTACTTGTATATCCTGACTTCACGCAACCATTCATACTTACCTGCAATACCTCTAATCATGCCTTAGGAGCCGTACTTTCTCAAGGAGCTATTGGGAAAGACAAACCCATAGCCTATGCATCGCGAACTATCAACAAAAGCGAAACTAACTAAAGCAGGACTGAAAAAGAGTTGCTTGCTGTATTGTTCGGATGTAAAACGTTCCGCCCTTAACTATACGGTCGCAAATTTCTCATAGTAACAGATCATCGCCCATTTAGGTGGCTTTTCAATTCTATTCCCAATGTCTGAAATACAACCTGGAAAAGAATAAGAATAAAAACACATGTATCAAAGAACACAATGAAAGCCTTACCAAAACCCAGTGTAGTCACATATTAGTGCCTACTTCCGTAGATCTCGATGAATCCTGTCCGTATATCCCTGAAATTATTGGAAATCTTGCTAATCCAGACAATGTTCTTAATACGGAAAGAGAACTTCATACATTTAAAAGATTAACTGTACGAAATAAATCCATTTGGTTACTATTTGTTAAAGTCCATCACTTTGACCAAACAGCTTATCCCGACCTCTTCAAGATCCTGAAAGAAATAAAAAATGAATTAGTAAAACACGAAAATGTAAAAGAAATAGCAATTCCTGATTTTAAAAATCCCTATGAAAGCTTATCTTTGGTCAAAATTTATAATATGTTATCATACATATTTCATGATACTGGAATTATTATAAACATTTACCATAATAGTATAATGTATCCATCCTTAAGTGAAATTAAAAAGATACTTACCGAAAACCAAAGGCAGCGATAGCCGAGTGGATATACCAACAGACTGCCATGCAGAGGGTATCAGGTTCGAATCCACAGCGCGCACCAATGACTTTTCGGAGTTATGTGCGTATTGAATTGTTAATTATCGCTTGTCCCGTGCCTCGGAGAGCACGTTAAGCCGTCGGTCCCGGTTGTCATGAAGATCTTTGACAGTCGTTACAGGGCGTCAGTACCTTATAAATAAACTGACACTAGTCTAAACCATGGAATATCGCTATCCCTTCGGGTTGCGGAGGTCAGACAGGCAGTCGCTCCGTGGAAAAGCTAATATTCAGCCAAATCCGGTTAGACTAGAAAGCGGACCCCAGACTGAAACTGGGATAACGCTAAGAGAAAGACTTACCGAAAACCATGACTTGCCTGTTTGCGGTCATTTAGGCTCTGTTAGAATGTATAGCAGAATAAAAAAAAATATTACTGGAAAGGTATGAGGAAAGACATTGAGAATTATGTAAAGAATTGTTCAGCTTGCCAAGAAAATAAAGCCTTCCGTAAACTTAATCGAGCACCGATGCAAATCACATCAACATCCACTGTCCCTCTGGAATGAGTCTCACTCGACATCGTCGGACCCTTACCGGAATCTGGAACTGCAAAACTTAAATATATACTTACTCTGCAAGACGACCTCACAAAGTTTTCAGCTGCATACCCTATGCGCAGTGTATCTGCAGAGGAAACCACAGATTGCCTAATACATTTCATATCACAGTTTGGGATTCCTAAAACGATATTAACAAACCAAGGCACCAACTTCACAGCGGATTTATTTAAGAAAACTTGTCAATTCCTAAAGGTCAAATAGTTGTGGTCGACCCCATATCATCCCCAAACACAGGGAGCCCTTGAGAGGAGTCACTCCACGCTCAAGGAATACCTGAAATCCTTCGCAAATGATAACCAGGATAACTGGCTACGGTACGTTTACACTGCAATGTTGACGTACAACACGTCCGTACATAGCACCACTAAATTCACACCCTATGAATTACTATTTGGTCGAAAGCCATTCATCCCAAATTCCATATATAGCTTTAATGTAGAAACTACTTACCCAGAATATCTGAAGTTGTTACAGCATAGATAAACTCATTCGAGAAACAAGGCAGTAGAAAACCTTATTGCCTCTAAAGAAAAATCAAAAAGGTATTATGACGAGCACACGCGCCCAGTCACTTACAAAGTAGGAGACTATATGTATATTTAAAAAACCATTTGAGGCTGCGCAAAGCCCTTTCGCCTATATGGAAAGGCCCATACAAGATCATTAAAATAAATGGGAGGAACACCCTGACCTTGCTTATAAATAGGCGACATGTTTTACACCACTATGATGAGGTTAAACTTGCCTCTAGGCCAGATGTTGCTGACCAAAGTAACATCGTACAGGAAATAGTAGATGTAATTAGGGAATTAGGATAAAATATAAGACTTTGATATAGCAATAATTTTTTGTTACAGTAACCCTTCACGGGGGCAACAGTTCGTCGAACAGATTGCAAATAACCCTGCAATCTATTTCGACCCTTTAGGTTCTGTAAGTCTAGTTGATAGTTATCTTAGCGTAGTAATACCAGTAGACGTATCGTATATTCAACCGCATATAACTAATATATATACATTTCTTAATAACTCTAAACATCTTTGCGAGAGGAGTGTCACTTTTGATTATGTAAAATGCAATAACCTTTTCCGGCCACTTATCACCCGATACGAAGACATGACTCGCGATAGTGAAGCCATTTCTCATCTTATTTCCGGTAGATCAAGAAGGTCAGCCCTTCTTGGAGTAGTAGGTACTATATCTAAAAAGATTTTCGGCACTATGGACGAGGATAACGCTATCCGCTACGATAACGCTATCCACGAAGTTCAATCTGATCAGAAAAAGCTAGCTACACTTGTAAAAGAAAATATTTTAGTCACCACTTCTATTCTAAAATCATTCAACGATACAATCTATAGAATAAACTCCAATGAACAGGAAATAACAACAGCCATTGCATCATTATATGAAGATATTCAAAATTTGACATATGTCTCCCAAGAATTAGAACTAAGATCACATGTCTTAGAATTAGTCAATATGATAGAAAATTGCCTATTTACATTATCTTTTAGAATCGAAGACACTGTTAACTCGATTATGTTCAGTAAGTCTAATATATTGTATCCCACAATCTTAACCCCTAAGGAACTCTTTAATGAGTTAGTCAACAATTACACATTTATACCAAACTCTAAACGACTACCTGTGCTCTTAAGCTTGAATAATGTACATATTATTTTAAACATATCCACTATATCTAGTTACCTAAATGAAAATGAAATAGTATTCGTTCTTAAAATTCCATTAATAAGTACTACTCAATTCGATTTATATCATAGCTTACCTAGTCCGGCACCTCACGATGTCAATAATCCAACTTCCTATTCCACTATTGTCCCCTTTACTAAATACATTGGCATAAGCAAAGACAAATCAACATATTGTAAACTGGATGACCTGCATACCTGTAAAACAATAGACAGTGATACTTACCTTTGCGATACTCCTATATCATACTCTTCGCTCAACACCCCCATCTGTGAATCGGAAATAATAAGTAAACCAGTCACCTCTATACCAGCAATATGTGTAACCAAATTCTTCCATGGCGACGTCATATCTGGCGGCCACTACAATATAACAAGTGGTTATTCATAATATCTGAAAAGTCTAAATTGATTATAGAATACAACATAACACAATTTTTAGACTTACATATAATAGTTAACGGTATCTTATACTTACCACAAGGATCAGTAGCTTATTGTAAAGATACAAGATTAGTTTCCAAGAATAATGTAAGCTTAGTTTTAAAACCTGTAATAACTAAATTAGATATACTTAATGACTCCTGTTGTAACAAAGTTAATTAGGTAAACGTAGCTCCTGTTTTACCAACGGTAAACTTAAAAAATATTGATTTGGACTCGCTTGCTTTTGACAACCCGGAAATGTTAAAGAGTTTTAGAGTCATGAATGTATACAAACTACTATACTAATATAGTAATTATATTAATCTTAAGTTTAATTATAATCATTATTTTATTTAAAGTGTGTAAAAAGTCTGGCATACTCGGGAAACTGTTCACTCTGAAATCTCTAGAAAATCAAAATTCTGAAACAGATTCTGGCGTTGAAATTCCTCAAATTATCCCATCACCTACTCTTCGAATTGGTTGACTTTTCCTTAAAAACTTTATTGACACATAAACTTCAGTTATTACCTGAAGTTTATTCTTATTTGGGGGTTGTTATACCCTGTCTGTGTACCCCCTTTATGCCAGACATAAGCTAAGAATGCTGACCTAGCATTTATTGTGTATCATGTAGTTTATAAGTACATTTAGCCATTTTGTAAGTCAGTCGAGTCCCGAGATCGTAACCATTCGGTCGGCTGCCAATTAATTAAATCCTTGTATTTTCTAGGAACAATACATATTGTCTTAACCTTGTAAAATTTTTTTTTTTTTAAAACCTAAATTCCGGGTCGCGCATAACAGTTCCATCGAAATATCGCCATACATTGAAACAGTTCAGTTAACGAGTAGAACAAGGGGTCTGTTTCAATTCCTTGTATCACAAACGCGAGGAGCTAACGAGTACGGATTGACTTGGCGCCTCGCCAGCTTCATACGTCGTCAGGTCATCACACAACGCAGCCATAGGTAGCGGTTCCTAGTACTAAATAAAAAATGGAATATTTTTTTATATCACGTTGAAAACAAAAATTATTTTTTTTGTGGAACATAGTATTACTACTAGTACTAAATGCAAAATGAAATATTTTCTGTATGTCATGGGACGAAAATTTGCTTGGTAAAGGTAATTATTTGCAACAGTTTGTGTCTCAATGTGTCACTGCAATTTGTTATTAATTGGACATACATTCGTATGATAGTGGAAACTATTGATAGTATGTTTAAGGCTCCGTACCTAAAAATTAAAAAAGGGGCAGACAGACGGACGGTCGGACCTAGCAAAACTACAAGTGCTCCTTGTAACTATCCCTATACAACAGAACCCTAAAAACTTACAACCAAAAACTTCTTGTAATCCGCATAAAAATGTTCTAAAAAAAGATCATAAAATTGCGGTTTGTAAAAACATAAGTGGGTCAGTATTGTGGCATTCTATGTCAAAAAATCTCTGAGGAAATCGACTGAGAAATGGACGCGCAAGTGATCTTATTTATAAGGGTTCCGTATCGAGATAATAGAACCATGAAATAAAATTTCCGATGGCACCGTTGGGATTGTAGTTAAAGTGATCGCCTTCCATTTACAATTGGGTCTGGTTAACGGGATCAATCTCGATCGGCAATCGAACATTTTTCCTATCATATTGATAAAAGATAGAATGGACTTAGAACAAGATCATGAGTTTGTTTTTATATTTGCGAATGATTGCTTGGTCTCAGTTCTCTGAAGATATTTTAACAAATTGTTTGCAGCCGACTAGAGTCCAGAAATAGGTACATACATAATTATGTTCTAAAAGCGTTGCGTTAATTATTGGAATAAAATTTGTTTTGATGTTCATAGGCGTTAATTTATGACCTGAATGAAACAATAGCTTAGAATTTGATTTGTGTTTTTTTAGTAGAGAATAAGAGCAGCCTTTACCTTTCATATATTTATGAGAGGCCGCTAATTTATGCAAACATATTTAATTGAAATATAGTTTACATACATACATACATAGCTCACGCCTGTTTCCACGAAGGGGTAGGCAGAGGCATATTAAACGCCCACTTTTCGCCAGTGTTTTGATCCCACGTAAAAGATGGCGAGCCTATTGCCGCTTATCGGGATATTTTGTTTGCCAGAGCCTCGTCCGTTGATCGGCAGGTGCACCACTTGCAGGTGAGGTTGGCTTGGGCCCCTAAGTTCTTGGTGGGAACCCTATGCACATATAGTTTAATTTGAATATATTTGTGTGGTAATACTCAGATCCCTATAAACTCCGTGTTATTCAAAGAAAATACATTCAATTATTAACGTTTTCAAATATGTTTTTTTGTAAAATATCAGCAGTCGATCCGGTGTTTATAACTATCGGAATAAAATTGGCTAATTCTCAATCGCGTAGCGCCCAACAAATTCAAGTAAAATATAAAAATGAAATCAATATGTCAGCGAGAAATAAAAGTAAATGTAAATTGTGCCTTTTTGTAAGCGATTACAAATTTAATCTAAATAAATAACAATCGGGATTAACCTGCCTCTGTCATCCATATCACGTTGGCAAAATCAAATTTGTACCAAAAATTAGGCAAAACCGGACTGAATAGAAAATAACGATTCCCAATTTGTAACAAGAATAATTCATACAGTACTGACCAATTTCGAGGGATTGATAAAAAAGGAAATTTGTTGAGTAACTTTTGTAGAGTTTGATTTAATCCGTGGCACGTTTCGTCTGAAAATTGGTACAGGATAACGATGATATACAACCGTTTTATTTTGTAAACCCACTTTCGACATCCTTTTTGAAGTACCTTCGAAATTCGTGATGAATTATTCGTAATTTTTTATATTAGCCAATAATGTTTCCAGCAGATATTCTTCAGAATTGTTTGAATATTTATTGCCTCGTTGACATTAGTTACAAGAAAAAAAAATATGATTAAAAAAAATGCTTGGTTGCGTCGGCAAAGTGTTAGGTAAGAGTCAATGACATTATCGGCTAAAATTCTCTCAGTAATGTGGAGCAGCTTACAATTGTATCCGGTACAGGATAATGGGTTTACCGCCAATTATGTGGAATGTATATGCGATTTGCATTCCACTCCGAGTACACCCATAATTACCACTTAGGTCTTGGGTTAGAAGGCAAAATCTTTTACGTTCACGTTCGAATAAAAGACAAGAAAGGCTTTCAAGTGAAATTATTTTTAATTTTATATCCCTACTAGAGCATGCCCGCGGTTACACCCGCGTTATTTAAGGCTACTGCTCCGCTCTTGTCGCTTATAGCGCGATGTTATATAGTCTATAGCCTTCCTCGATATATGAGCTATCTAACAGTGAAATAATTATTCAAATTGGACCAGTAGTTTCCGAGATTAGCGCGTTCAACCAAACAAACAAACTCTTCAGCTTTATATATTAGTATAAGATCATCTTTAATCATACTGTCTGACTGACCAACAACGCGCAGCAAAAACTATTAAGAGCAAGATGCCAAAAGATTGCATAAATTATGTTGTTTAGAAACGGCTTACTAAAATAAAAAAATACGCGGGCGTAGCCAGCTACGGAACCTTATAACAGGAGTTGGACTCTGATTTGTATTTAATTCGTACACGGTCCATAATTGATGAAAATCATAATGAGAAACAATTCAGGCGAATATTCAATTTTCGTACGCTCGCTTCATATTTTACGTGAAGGGAAAAGCTTTTCTTTACTGAGGCAAAGCATAAATTACAAACAGATATGATTCTAAATTCGAGTCAGTTTTACGATTTTGAGTTGCATGGATATTATTAGGTTCTGATCGCGAATGAATCAAACCAGCAGACGTTTACGACTTTATTTTTACTACAGATGTCTTTTTAGTAGAGTTTTAACTCATCAAATTAATTTTCACTGCCAAATTATTCACCATAATAATGGTTATACATCTTTTAGGGGTCAAAAACTAAATAATTGAATGTGATGTATGATATGAATAATGAATAATTGAATTTAGTTTTTGACCCCTAAAAGATGTATAACCATTATTATGGTGAATAATTTGGCAGTGAAAATTAATTTGATGAGTTAAAACTCTACTAAAAAGACATCTGTAGTAAAAATAAAGTCGTAAACGTCTGCTGGTTTGATTCATTCGCGGTTCCATTTCATTCTCCGATGGCATTTGAATAAAAAATACTGTTCCTGAGTAGTATTAGGCAGTTAGTTATACCCTTGTGTAATCTGAGATATTTTCTTTCAATTCTTTCACTTATTGTACAGTTCTTATCAATACAATCTTCATTGCGGACAGTATTGTTCTAAAAATAGACAAACATTGTTACTATCCACCCAGTTTTAAATATAATAAACGGCCAAAATGTTCATAATGAATGGTGTAGCCCATGGCATCAGTTTCTCATTAAGAATTAAAGTATTTAGCTCGGCTTGCGACCACCTGAGAACATAAACATGTAGTGGGGAATAACTAATGTGCATACGTAATGCATCTAAAAGCTCCGGAACTAATATTATCTGTAAGATAAAGGAAGACCTGAGCGTAGCTTAAAAGTGGTTTACGTCGTTTTATACGAAATTAGGAGGTGTTTTAAGAATTTAATGAACTGAATTTTATGAAATTTGGAGTTCAATAAACTGCAACTATATACATAAACTATTGTTAAAATACTAGAATTTACGCAAAATTGTTTATTATCCCTACGTCGTAATATATTGCAGTTCTGTTGACATGTTCCACACTGAAAAGAGCTTATTCTTTTATTTTAATCTATTTGAGAGGTAAATGTTTATTGTCGTTTGCATGCATTGCATTAATTTTCAAACATCAATTAACTACTACTAAGTAATTCTTAATTAATTGGATATAGAATAAAACGCTTAAAGTAGTAAAATGTGAAATTTATATCGCATTGTATTCATGCCATCCCTATGATTTATGTATAAGGCGTAAAAAAGATTAAATTAAATTTTAGAAAGAGGGAACAATTGAAAAGGCACTCAAGTGAAATTAATTAATCAAATGGTTCTAATTAAGAATACACTATTTTACAATTACTGAAATGAGTTCAATAACATTGCTCAAAAATAATACTTTGTTCTATTTATGGAGTCCAATCGGATTCATTTAGAAAAGAAATCTAAGATGCAACAGTATTAGGTAATAGAATACATACCACATACCTAATACTGATTAGGTAATAGAGTACATTATCTGAGTTCATTATCATCCATTTACACACTGTCGGGTCCCGTTGACATTAAAAGGAATCAATAACAGAATATTCATTCAGATGTCGACAAGAATGAATAAAATTTAAGATTCAAGTATCATCATCATATGAGCCAACAGACATCAAATGCTTGATATAGGTCTCCCAAAGCTGTCCACATTCCGATGGAGCGCTTGCCGCCATCCGCTACCCACGCTCCCAATAGGATCGCCAGTCCACCTTGCGGCACCTTTTGTATGACGTTTAGTGCGTGGTACCTTTCTGATGCGAGAATATTATTCGTTACGGAATTAAATCTGATAAACATTCTTTACTTATTTTTAATTCTTTATTTTATTTATAGACTCACGCCTGTATCTCCGTAGGTAGATGTGTAATTTTACACCCACATTTCGCCATGAATTTTTAGGTCCCACGAAATAGGGGGCGGGCCTATTGCCTTTACCGGGCACATCACCAGACTCCGTGCTGCTACTGAGAATTCGTAAAAACCGAGTAACACATTTGCCCGACCCGGGAATCGAACCCGGGACCTTCGATCAGCAGTCGCATACGCTGTCCACTGGACCACGGAGGCATTTTTTTAATTCTATTGTTATTAATTTTGTCTTTAAAGACACGTCAACGCTCAACTCCGAAAGAACGAAACGAAAAGAACGGCTATGCATAAATTTATGGTTGCATTATTTTTCTGATAAACCTTGATAATCTGTGTATATAACATTTTTGCCTTTCTGAGTGACTGACAGACAACCCAAAGCCAAAACTTTTGAGCGCAAGAAGCTGAAACTTGGCATGTGTGTTCTTTTGAGACCGTAAGGGTGCACTAAGAAGGGGATTTTCCAGAATTTCCATGGGATTCGGCAGAAACGGTTAAATTAAGAACATTGTGCGGGCGTAGCTACGGGCATCCTGTAGTTCATTTATAATTATATTTATCAAAGGCCTAATTCTCGTATTGTTATATGACATTGAAATTATATTTTGAATGTACTCAGAAGCGGTATTCTGATAACCTAATGTCATTAACTCAATATCGTATAATTTGAAATAAACAATTCGTCGTTGACACATATTTGACACTTGTTTCAAGTACGATCTATTATTTTAATATTACAAACAGACACTCCAATTTTATTTAAGTGTGAAAAGTTATATACAATTTTTTTGAGACATGTCCCGCACTAGGACTATATCTTGGGTCTCGGGGGACTTTACAAGTAACGGAGACAATTAACACCCAGACTAAAATAGTTTTTTTTTGTAAATTGCGAACGCCCAAAATGCCCCATACTTATTAAAATTTCTCTCAAAAAAGCCCCTAGCAGTACAAAACGTTTCAATATAAAACTACCCTACGATTTATGGAATCGTTTATCTTGACAACGAAATAGAACTGTAGTTCCCCTTATATTAACAACATTTGCAAACCATGTTTGTAAGTGTGACAGTATTTCTTGAGGCAATAGGCGGGCTGCAAACGACGTGCAACGAATACTGTTATAATAAATGTACTGGTTAAGGCGAAGTGCTGAGGTAGAATGTAGGAAGTGTTCAGTGTGTGCGCTGCGGAATTTTGTTTTGTTATTGGTGTGTGTGCATTGATTGAATATGTTAGAGAAGTGCCTTTATAATGTAGTGGTAGATTTATATTCGAATTATTGTAAGTCAAACTAAAATATGTTATATTTTTAAGATGTATAATTAAATCAATCATCAATGTAAAGTTATATAAAGTTGATCTGTTACTGACTGACTGACAGACAACGAAGAGCTGTGAATATTGGGGGCAAGAAGTAGAAATTTGGCATGTAGGCTTCTTGGAGAGCGTAGAGATCCACTAAAGCTCCGTACTCACATACGATGTCACTCGATCGAGCTAACATCATCATCATCATCCTCTTAGCGTTATCCCAGTTTCAACCCGGGGTCCGCTTACTATTCTAACCGGATTTGGCTGAATATTAGCTTTTCCACGGAGCGACTGCCTGTCTGACCTCCGCAACCCGAAGGGATAGCGATATTCCATGGTTTAGACTAGTGATAGTTTATTTAGAAGGTATTGACGCCCTGTAACGACTGTCAAAGATCTTCATGACACCCGGGACCGACGGCTTAACGTGCTCTCCGAGGCACGGGACAAGCGATAATTAACAATTCAATACGCACATAACTCCGAAAAGTCATTGGTGCGCGCCGTGGATTCGCACCTGATACCCTCTGCATTGCAGTCTGTTGGTATATCCACTCGGCTATCACTGCCTTATCGCTTGATCGAGCTAACATGTCAAGTAAAAACCACGGCTTGGATTTTTGTCCACACATTCAGCATTCGTCTATCGAGTTACGCGCGTTCTGTATTCATCGAACCTTTCGAGCCAAAAGATTTCTGTTCAACAAAGGAGACGGTGGCTACATTTAGCAAGTCTCGCAATTCTTAATTATAAGAAGTCTATATAAGTTAATAAATTCTTCTATAACAACTTTGGAATAAACACGTATTTTTTCATTCAACACGTGTTTGCACGACGATCTACAACGGCGGACTGACTCAATTCATCCGCGCCACTCGCAGTCACGTACACACGCCTGAGACAAGCACGACGGCTCGCTTCGAGTAGGTGCGAAAGAAATTACTTTGATTTAATTCCATCGAGCCGGCTCGATGCGAACCTTCGAGCTGTGAGTTTCGCAGTCCATACGTAAATGTTTACTCGTTTGGGAGTAAAACTATCGAGTAATACCGAATGTGAGTACGGAGCTTAAGAGCGCAAAGGATTCCCCAAAATTCTCATGGCATCGGGCAGAAAGGGAAAAAAATGTGCGGTAGTAGCTTCGGGCATTTGGTAGGTAATGTGTTCTTTTGTGAAATTATTGACCATTGAATATTTAATAAAGAAATGCAAGAAGTTTCATAAGTATTCATTCTTATTCAATAGTCGCTTTCTAATCTTAATATATAAAATCCTTGCGTTACTGACTGACTGACAGACACGCTACAGCCGAAACTATGGGACGCAGGAAGCTGAAATTTGGCATGTATGTTCCTCGGGGACCGTAGGGGTGCACTAAGAAGGGATTTCCCGAAATTCCCACGGGATCGGCCAAAACGGGTAAATTTAAAAAAAATGCAGGCGTAGCTGCTGGCGTCCTCTAGTTAAATATATAAAGTAAACATCACAGTTATACCTACAGCAAAATATATCAGTTAATGTTAATCAGCGTCATCATCAAACATTAACACCGATATTTTTTTTTTTTTTGAGATTGCTTTCATGTTCTCCACGGACTCGGGGTCCATGTCTTTGTTATAGTTACTTTAATTTTATTTGATCTGTTCACTTTACGTTTCATTGCGCCTGTTTAAATTGACTGCCAAATGCCAGGCAGCATCGCTTCGAGATGTTTTTGGTTGAATATGGCTGAAGGCCATGCCAACCGTGATTTGGTTGACTGATTTTACAAAAATAGGCTGATGGCCTGTTGGTTTTGGTTTTGCCTGAAGGCCTGAAGAGATTGGCTGAAGGCTATTCTCTTCAGGCCCTCAGGAGGTCGTGCCAAATTTTGTGTCGTCTTCAGGTTAAGGGAGATTTAACTATTTGGCTGGCCGGGATGTTGGTTGGCCAGCCGATCCATTGTTGGGTCATCTCTGTGGTGGATTGCCATTTTTAAGTTGTACTCATGGATGGTTTTGATGGTGCTTGCGATAGCCCTCCTTATTAGGTTCCCTACCGCGTCATCACTGTCATCAGTATGATAGATGAAGTGTTTTTTGTGACGCGAGATCGCAACCACTGCATGGGGTACACTATTATGTAGTTGTAGCCTTCTCGATGTTGTTTTAATTAGGATGACCGTTTCATAATCAAGTCCTTGTGCCTCGTGGATGGTTAGTATATTGGATCCCTCTTCGCTTCCATACCCTTGGTCTTGTAAGGCATACTTCTCTGCCTGGGTGTAGGTTAGGTAAAGGGTGTTGTTAAGGTTTTTGGGGATCTCGACTCCTTTGTATTGACTTAAGTGTATGGACTTGATCACTTTGCTGGATGAGTATATGCCGTCGTAGATTTCATTTAGGGCAAACGCTACATCCATAGGGCATCTGTGTGTGCACAACAATTCTTGGGAGATGTTGGTTAGGTGATTTGGGCGAAGATAGTGGAGCCTGAACAGGTTATCTCTGTCGATGTAGAGGAGTTGGTTGACATCTCCTATAAGTAGAAGCTCTTTGGCATCCACAATACGCATTATCATCACGATGGCGCCGAAGTGGTTCATGAGTGCTTCGTCGACTAGTAGCCGGCTGCACTGGGCCTTTTCTCGATCTTTGATGCCATTCGCGAGGATTGATGCTATGGTGCGTATCTTTTTAGCCGCATCTGCTCCTACCCGACGGGTGATTCTCTCGCTCAGGTCCTTCTTTGCCTCTGTTGTTGTGGTGGCTACGATGTCTTTTGTGGGATCGAAGTTGTTTATGATCCACGTTGTCTTACCGCACCCTGGTACTCCATTCACCCACGTTATTTTTGGTACTACCCAGTTCCCGATGGGATCGTTCTCTAATAGTGATGAGGCTCTTTCGAGTATTGTGTCCTCGAGCCATATCTCAGTGCCCTGGGTAGTGACTACGATGGGGTCATTGTCAGGGGTTTTGAAGGTTGTTTTGCCAGTTCGCTTTGTCTCCTCTGTGTCAAGGGGTATGATGCCGCTGGTGGCGCTGTAAGCCACCATGTGCCTGGTCATGGCTTTCCCCTTGATGACCTCCGAGGTGGTGTTATCGTAGATTGTGGCCTCTGCTTCCGCTAGCCTAACCTTAAGCAGCCCTTCTTGCTGGTGATTGAAAGCCTTAAGGATGTTGCTGCACTCAGTGGTTTTGGTTGTTTTGGTGGCTTTCAGAATGGCTATGTATTCTTGGAAGGCGTTGGCCATGTGATCTATTGGGGAGGTTGCTTTCTTGAGACAAGGCGCTTGGACTATGCCCATGTCAGATTTTGTTCTATTGGTGGTTGTGGGAGGGATTGTTTTCGCTGTTGTTTTCTTTTTGAAAAAATCCTCAACTGCCGATGATATTACTGGCATCGTTGGTCTATGTAGCAGCCTCTTGCCAGTGAAATGGGGAACCCATTTTGTGGCTGCACTAATGGCGCTGAGGAGTGGTGAGAGTGTGGATGATTTTGATGGTGACGACGACTTGGATGTAGTTGCTTTTTCCCTTATAAGTTTCTGCTGGAGTTTTTCGGAGCCTGTCTGTAGGGTGGATGTCTCGGGTGTTTGTGTTGTGATCGAGGTTGGGGGTGAGGGTAGTTTCTTGGGTCTTAGGAAACTTAGATCTTGCCCTCTGCTCTCATATGCCACGACCTCGTGGTATTCAGAGGCTTTGACGCATCCGACGTAGTCTGGTACCTCGCCTCTGTCAAAATCCACTGACATTACGTCCACGCTGATGATTGTGGGGGTGATGATGGGGTCTTTGCCTTTGCTAGCTTCTGCTACTTTGAGGAGTAAAGAACATGCCTGGGTGAACTGGGACTCGGTCACATTTCTGTCAAAGAGTAATAAAGTCTTATTACGCGTACGTACTAAACGACTCTTTAGCCCCGCTATGTCGAGTTCACTGAGCGCTTCGAACCTCTTGCGCTTCATGCTGGTTCTTGTGGTGCTTCCTTTAATTAACAGCGCTGCTCCTGGTGAGATCGTGACCCTTTTAGAACCGCCAGCGTTGCAGAAACTTATCCCGAAGCGTTCATAGTTAGTGTTCATGAACAGGACCACATTTCTTGTTCTTAAGCCAGGGGCGCCATGCTCACCCATCTCCAGAAGTTTTATGACTGTGGAGTGGTGTTCGCGCCGCTTGGCAGGTTGTGTGAGGTCTTGGAGGTTTTGTGTTGTTACGCCGTCTTGAGTAGCTTCAGTGGGAATGGTGTTTGAGTCCCTGGTGTTGTGTCTTTTCGCTGCAATGCGAACAACTTTTTGTAGGTATTGTAGGAGTATTGGTCTGGATTTGTCGTTGTCTAATATTTTTGATATATTATCCTCTGTCAACTTGATGTTCAGCTGGGTTTCGAGGTCTATTCGGTATACTAGAAAGCGGGGGCAGTCTAGTATGATGTGCCAGATGGACTCCGTGATGTTTTCGTCGCATTCGCAACCAGGGCTGGGTATTAATTTGAACCTGTGTAGGTATTCGCCTATTCCACCGTGACCTGTGAGGGCCTGCACATGGATTGGAGTCAGCTTGGTTGCGCGCACTATACGATACGTTGCACTAATGTTAGGAAGGAATTTTTTAGTGATCACTCCTGTGCTGGAGGCTTCATATCTATCCTGCCATTTTTTGATGGTTTCTTCCCGAATAGTTTTCTTTATGAAGGAGAGTGGGACTTTATCGTAGTCTGGAGCTGGCTTTGGTGTTAGTGCCGCTTGCTTTGCGAGTTCATCAGCACGCTCGTTGCCGCTTGTACCCACATGAGCTCTGAGCCAGAAAAGCCTGACCTTTCTTCCTTCTGCTTTAATCTTTTTAATTCCCTGTTTGATGGATCTTGTTAGAGATGTGGTATCTTTTGGGTTTCTCAATAGTTCTAGCGAAGATCTTGAGTCGCTAAGGATGTTTATAATTGGCTCACTACTGAGACTTGCCATTTCCACTGCCTTGTGGAGAGCAAACATTTCCGACTGGAAGACTGTGCAGAAGTGGTCCAGGTTAAATGTGGAGTAATGTGATTCTTGACCTCTTTCCCACCACCTTAGGGCAGCACCCGTCTTCCCTTCTATCTTGCTGCCGTCTGTGTATATTTGAGGGCCAGTGATGTGGTGGGACTCTATGGTTTCGGAATCCATGTTTTCCAAGAGCTCGAACTCCGTTGTTGTAAGTTTTGACGGATGAGGGTCTGAGTCTGGACTCAATCTTTGTTCGAGCTCTTTGCCAGGTGGTAAATAATCTTTCGATAAGCCTTTCTTAGCTAAATATAGGCTCGCTGCTTCTTGGATCCTAAGATCAATGGGTAGCAGTCCCGTTAGTGCCAGTGCAGATGTATGTAACACCGATATTGAACGAACTAAGCCATAGTGTTAAGAGATTTGTTACTTAACGGCACCATTCTAAGATAATTACGCAAATAAAAGGGGGCTTGCTTGACACTGAAATATTGTATTATGCGCACGGAATATTAATTCGTTTGTAGTACTCATTAATTTTGACTGCACTTTGCAATTGTGTTAAAGTGTCATCAGAATTTAATTAAATGGAAACTAAGACGGCGAGAGCGAGACGGCTGATATTGCCAAGATGGGGTTTGACTCTACTCGCTCTCTCTCTCGCATACATACACAAACGCACACGCATATAATCGCAATTTCATACCTTATTAGTTAAGGTTCTACTGCTGTTTTAATGACGAATATAGTTTAGTAAGGGGTCTGTTTAACTGTTTAACGTATTATCCGAGTCTATTGTACAGTAGTTACGCTCCTTAGATCAATTGCTAACTATTCTACGCGATAACTTTTCGAAATCGTAGTATAATTCTAAATCATTTCTTCACTTAGCTCTCACTGTTATGTTTACAAACATAAAATATGCATAATAATGACTTAGTAAATAACTTGACGGCGCTTTGATGATTTGAGAGTGTCAAGAAACGTCAAGAATGACAGCTGACATTTTACAGGCGTGGTTGACGTTTCTCCACTCTGACGCAGCTCCAGGCTATTTTGCGCGCGGTCGACGAGCGGATCATAATCCGTTTGCATCGCGCTCAAGCAAGACGTGAAGCTGAACGTGAAGGTTCGGTGAAGCGTCGCTGTGTCTTAATTAATTACAAAGTGGTGATTGTAGTTCTGTGCATATTTCATTAAAATAATAATTGTACGTCGTCAATTATCTCTAACACGTGGTTTGAATTCTCCTCGCCCGACTACCCACAATAGTTTGGAAATCGATATGAATCCTGAACCGACTGATGATGGCCAACTGCTGTTATCAGAAGTGGGATGTGAAGGGCTTGCTTCAGAGGAGAATAGCTCTGGGATACAATGATTGTGCCTGTCAGTTACTTACATAATAAATTGAATATGAGAAAACTTCTTTTACTTTAATTAGTCCCGGTGCTTATTAACGGTAAAAGGTTCAAGGTTGAGGTTGGGAGAAAATTTTGGTGTATTTGTGAGCTTGGAAAGGCAGGTAAATATAAACAAGTGGAAGGAAAATGTGATATTATTTACAGCGTCATTACTTCTATTATAAAATGGATTTTTTGTGAGACTGGATGGATGTTTTTTACTCTTTCACGCAAAAACTTCTGGACGGATTGTGTTAAAACGTCGCAGTACTTTGGTTTATACATTATGATGACACATGGGCTACTTTTAATCGCAAGAACTATCACCCACGTCGATGAAAATAAACTAAATTCTAGTCATAAATAAAACTTTATTTTTAAACATCTCCATTAGGCAATTTATACAAAAAGCAACTACTACAAGCAAACTTTGAAATATTTCTTCACAAGCTTTGGCTTTTGCACCCCTCTAACTCATTTTCACATCTCAAATCCCAAAGAGCAGGGTAGGATTGTATTTCTGCAATAAATTATTCTATATTTGTCTCCATACTCGTTCATAAGAACAGCCACGTGCCTGCGTGGATTCGCGCGTGCATATTTTTATTGTACAAGGGCGGCGAAGAAAGTATTGCCAATGCTGCTAACCAAGCTTCAATCGCGCGTCGGCAACTTTTGTGCGAGAGTGAAAGAGATAGAGGACTTCTAAGGAGTTGGATATCGTCACTTTTCTGTACCAAATTCTTTGTCTCCTCAACCATACCCTATGAGAAGATGAAGAAAAGCAAGTAGGAATGCTGCTTCACATCCATCTTCTGTGAAGCATGGTATTGTCTCTGTAGCGACAGCTTATATCAAGAATAAAGCTAGCGCTTGTATCCATCTTTTGTAATCAGAGGTTGCCACAAGTAGAAACTAGAGGTACCTCAAAGTTATGTAGCGATTATAGAAAGCATTGTGTTCCGCTTGTCTCCGTAAAATATAATATTCTGCGGGCATGAAAAATTTGTACTTGTACTTGTAAAAACTTATAAATTTATGAACCATTGAATAATTAACTTTCTATTTTGGCTTTCACAAGTGTCACATCATGACCTAAATGAATAAATGGTTTTGACTTTGACTCTGAATAAATGAAAACTGCATTTCGCAGCTCTGAAGCAGCTTAGCTATGATGCGTAGCTCCTATGCACCTACACAAATATCCATCATCTTGCCAACCAGTAACTTCTTCACAAGCCCCTAAATCAGATTCCTCATCTTTCAACGCTCTCATAAAAAAAGAAAACAATGTGCGCGTTTTTTTTACCGACGTTACTATAGCATGTTCGCGAACTTTGTTACTACTGGGAGTAACTGAAAACACGGCATTTTGTAGCATAGTTTTAACTGGGACGTGAACGTACGTTATTCTGGTGAATAGTCTTAAAAGTGGTAAATTTTCTGTTTTTTTTTTGGGTTGGCAAGTTGGTGCAACTATAATTTGACACAAGCAAGTACAATTTTGTTTGTGATAAGTAATAGTTGTATGTCTTTGGAAAAACAATTTCTTATTTTTTGTATTTGATACTTAGAGTCCAGGCTCTCAAGGTCTTAAGATCTGTACTGATCCGTTTGTTGAACCGACAACACACATATCACTTGAAAAAATAATAACACACATGACATGTATAATAATAGATTTAGTTGTATACGTACTAAAGTTTTTTCTCAAAACTGTCTTGAGCCTTCGCTCAACTATTATTTTTCAGGGTTGTCTCTTCAGACAACCCTGAAAATAATAGTTACTGTTGCAAAAAAAACAACTAAAGGCTCCAGTTTTCGCAGCAATATTATTTACGTATTGTAAAGGCTGCTACACACAGAGCCGGCGGCTATGCCACCGGCCAAGCCGCGTGTGCCCGGCGGCATGTGGAGCCGCCGCCCTGGCCGCACGAAAGAGCCGCCAGCTTGGCCGCCGGCATGGTTGCCCAGGTAGGGCCGCGCGATTTGCGACTTAGGGATGCTCGATCTAAGTGCCTTGTATCGATATTTTGGTACACAATGTACCGACCCATGTATCGATCCGCTCCATTTGATACGATCCAGTGGATCGATCCGGTTTCGTATTAAGTACAAGTAAACAATCCTTTTCAGCTTGAACAAAATTTTACTTATTAGTTCCAAACAGAAACATAACGTAACGTATAAGAAACTTGGATTAAATTCTTCCATAAAAAAAAAAAATAATGTGGTGCAGAAAATAAGAGATGACTATGCTCCAGATCAAATCGATTCTAAGTTGCATTTAACAGAATCAACCACCAAAGAAAAGTATTTACAGTAATTTTGTTAGATTTGCAATTAATGTAGGAGAAACTGACGTTGCGCCGAGTGTTATGGATTCGATCCCCACACGAAACAGAAATTTCTAGAGGCAGGGCAATCCTGCTTTGGAATGCCCTCCCTCTAGAAATCAGAAGAGCTTGAAATCAAGAGTAAAACAGCTGTTATTGGATAAGTTGGCAGAAGAATCTGAATAATATGTACATATATGTATGTACATATATAGATATTTATGTATACTATTATATATTTAATATTGTTATTTTGAGATATGTATAATTAAGATATAATTATTATTAATTTTATATAATTATTTCTATAATCTTGTATTATCAAATGTATGTATTTTGTGTATATGTGTACTTGTTTTATGTTAAAAAGGTCCTTCATCACCTAATTCTAGAACACTTTTAA
The DNA here is from genome assembly GCA_944739405.2 of Euclidia mi. Classification (NCBI taxonomy): domain Eukaryota; kingdom Metazoa; phylum Arthropoda; class Insecta; order Lepidoptera; family Erebidae; genus Euclidia; species Euclidia mi. Next base: position 8,096,861 of record OX123191.2, on the reverse strand, counting down.
TCTCTGCACCACTCTAAGGTAGACTGGGAGAGAATGCCTACGGCATTAAGTCCGCCTTTATACGCTCCGTGTATATAAAGTTATTAAATTTAAAAAACAAATAAAAAAAATGGTGTGAATTTTGTGTCTGTTATTTGTATGTTTGTATAGTTCTTTGTATGTTTCTTTGTTCTTCTTCTTTTAATTATTTTACATAATAAAATGAAAGCTACAGCTGCTATGGCAATGTTGACGATGTTCAATGACAATGTTCGTTATTCATTGTAATCGATAACCAATCACAAAGTGTCACCTCACTGGCGTTCTACTCGACTGTCACAACTGTCACAACAAATATTACTCCCTACCTGCAACATATAAAATATTACATTACTATCCAAAGGAAAAGCTACATTATTACATAAAAACAAGGTGTAAAATTGCTTGCGTTGAAAACGTAAGTAGGGGTATAAATTTATTTGACGATTATCCCCTGGGTAAGAGGTCCCCAGTTACACAGTCTGTTAGTCAAAAGGCTGTTTACACCCCCTAGGTGGTATGCACAATGCACTGGCTTAATTATCTTTGTACCAAGGATTTAGAGCCATGTAAGTGGTAACGCGGTTAGACGTCCGCGTAATAAATATTAAATGAAATTAGTCCCCCGTCAAATATTGCGTTGGATCTCGTAAAGGTGAATGTAATTGCGTATGTTTTTGACATTTATATATTTAACTTTATGCTCTGGGTAGGTTGATATATGGATGTAGGGTTCTTTTATATCGGTGATCTGAGCACGATATCATAATGGTATTTGATGCTTGAACCTTGAGACTAGCTCCAAAGCCTCGCAGTCTCTGTGTAAGCTCTGTTAGGACTTAGGCTTCAATTGATTAGGGTGATATTTTAGGACATGAGACGATTGGCTGTGTCGCAGACTTTTGGGCGGTGGAAACTCCGACCAGAGTTGGCCACACACTCACACTATAACAAACAAAGGTCTTTGTGCACAGGCATTTGCAAAGAAAACTATTTAAGTATATTACAGTTTTCATGTCCAAAGCACAAAGATGATATTGAAGCCAGAAAATACTCAGTATAAAAGGCTTCAAATACTGCCGTTCTTTTATTCCAACGAACAAAACAAATTAAGTGCTTCGTTTAGCGTTACCCAAAGTTATAATCACTGAAGACACTTAGTACATAATAGAACAGTAGTTACCGATAGCCCTGAACCCATAAGTGTAGGCTACACGAGTATCGACGACGGTAATCACACTAATTAGACTTCCCAAGACGTTCATTATTAAGACTTGGAACTACTAAATTGTTATAACACTGTTTTGGAAAAGCAGTGGGTCGACCTTGAGGAAGAAGTTTCAATATGTTAAGGTTTTGTGTGAGATATTCTGGTATATTTATTTAGTGTCTGACATCAGTCTAGCGCGTTGTTAAAGTTCCACCTTTGAATCCATTGCTCGATTTCTAGTCTTGATATGACAAAATACTAGATCGACACTGAACGACTGGCGTGTGACCTTCACAATAAAAGCGATGTTCTATGGTTTTAATGGCCTCGGAATATTAGAGGTTACTTTCACTCGTGGTGACTGTCACAGATCCTGAAGACCGCCCTTACGTAATCGCCGAAGTATGGGGAACTTTTGTAGTCTAAGAGTGCGGTAGAACTACGAAAATAATTAAGACTGTGGTGGAAAGCGATGTGGTATTACTCAGTGCCCAAAGAATCCGAAAGATCATTCAAACCTTTTTACACTTTTTGTAAAATGTGTTTTTTTTAATGCCACGGTTACAAAAAAAAAATAAACAAACTCCATTAATATATTGGTTATATTAAACGTATTTTTATTTCATTAAATGTATACCAACCCGTTTAGCCAGCGTGGTATAGTAGGCCAATTCCTCCTTTCAAAGGAGAGGCCTAGTCTAGCAGTGGACTGTTAAAGGCTGATAATGAAATGTATTTCTATAATGTATTTTTTGTTTGATTAGGGACGCTCTGTTTTCCTGTCAAAGGAATCGAATAAATAGTTTTCCAAGAACTTGTTAGTACATGGTTAATTCAGTTAGGCACCGTAAGGGAAATAATGTCGTTAATGATTCTTGTCAAGAGAAAATATCTTTTTGTATTAGATATGTTGACTTGCCTAGAAGTTGTCATTAGTCTAATTTATTTATTTATAACTTTATGCACAAAAATAAAGGCGGACTTAATGCCCAAGGCATTATCTACCAGTCAACCTTTGGGTGATGCAGAGAAACATGTAATAGGTGCAGTTCTTAAATGAAGATGAAAAAAAAAAAAAACAGAAACCTACATAATAGTATAAAATATAAAATGATATATACCTAATTACCTATAATATACATGCAAACATACCATAAATATATATTTATTAATAAACACATAAATATATATTATATAATATCAATAAATATATATACATACTAGCTTTTGCCCGCAGCTTCGCTCGCGTAAATTCGGGGTTCTCTAGTTATAGTATATCATTTATACTCGGGGTAACACAGATCTCCTTTATTGGGCGGATACTTCTATAAAAATTGTCGTTTTATCTGTTTAAGAAATATAACTGCCAAAAGTATTTACACATGCAAACTATTAAGTACTAATACTTAGTAGTATGTACTCAAAATGTTATACGGTATCTGTGACGTTTCACTAGAGTGGCCAATATGGCGACTGCGATTTGTCTGTCAGAACCATTAGAATTTAACAAAATACTCGACAATCCGAATGTTGTCGACTCGAAATCTTTATTTTTAATGTTTTATTATTCAGGTAAAGTTTCGATGTACTCCTTGACGAAATTATTAATATAAGATTTGTCACTGCGATAGCAGCTCAGTCCGTCGGTTCCAATGTAAAACATTCCAACATCCACAACTACTTACAAATTAAAAATTGAATAACAAAACATTTTCCAGTGGACTTAATTGTGGATCTAAACCATTCTCAGGTCCCTTTGAACACACACAAAAAAAATTATCAAGATTGGTCCAGTCGTTTAGGAGGGGTTCAGTGACATACAACGCACATAAGAAATATATATGTTAAGATATAAAATAAATAAACGATGAAAACCTATGACGATTTAGTTAGTGCGTCTAAATAATTCTGCGGAACTCTAGTTTTAAACGTAAAACAGTTAGTAGACATCCTGATATCAAGAGGAAGAGCATTCCAGAGAAGGCTAAATGGATGCTAGGCTTAAAGGATGAATGGACTAGGGTAGAACTGTGAGAAGGGCAAAGAAGCAGATAATTATTAGAGGAACGAAGATTTTCCTCATGTTGACTACAGAGAAATTGAAAATGGGAAGTTAAATAGACGGGCACACAAGGAGAGTGCAGTAAAGAATGCCGTTGACGAATAGGTAACCATCGTAACTTTAATCGGTACTCAGAAATATGGTCCAATTTGCGTAGACTAACAACGAATCTAATGCAATTATTGAGAAGGCGATCAAGTTTATCGAGAAGATCTGCATTAAGGTCGAGATAGCACACGTCACCATAGTCAATGATGGGAAATATTAAAGTCTCTACTTGCATTGTTTTAGTCCTGAATGGCAGAAAGTTCTTCAGGCAATATAGTGACCGCAAGGCACCAGGGACTTAACGACTCACATTCGCAACCTGGGTCCGCCAGTTAAGGTTGGCACTCAATATATAAGCCAAGATCCTTGACGCTTGAACTGAACGGAATGTTAGCTCCATCAAAAATGAGAGAGAATGCAAGGCAACCCTGTTTAAAATACGGGAACTTCCATTGAGTATAGCCTGACATTTAGCAGGATTCACTGCCAGTTTAAACCGATCAGACCAGACCTTGATAGCGTTCAAATCTTGGTTTATTGCGGCTATTGCTGAATTTAGATTCTCTAAGTTGGCCTGTGTATAAAGCTGTAGATCATCAACATACAGATGATACGCACAATGAAGTTCGTGAGTAAGGAGATTAAGGCCTCCCTCACATTGCTCATGAGCGTTCCTCGAGCGTACGCTCGGCGTCCGTTCGGCGTGCGCCCGGCGTTCACTTTGTACTACAGAGTGAACGCCGAGGGTACGCCGGGCGTACGCTCAAGGAACGCTGACGCCCAATGTGAGGGGGGCCTAACAAATAATGCAAACAGAAGAGGAGAAAGTATTCCGCCTTGAGGAACACCAGAGTTCAAGTTACGCCATGATGATGAACATTAATCAACACGTACCGACTGCTGGCGTCCTCGAAGATAAGAGGAGAACCATTCCAGTGCCATAGGTGAGATCATTATATAGGATAGGACTGTAAGGAGAACGTCGTGTTTGACGTTATTAAAGGCGCTTGAGAAGTCCATAAAGACCAAAAGTGTAAGCCTGGTGTCCTTCACCGCCGCTCTCACATCGCCAGTCACCTTGAGCAATGCAGTGACAGTCCAGGTCTGAATCCAGATTGAAAGGGTGACAGGATGTTGTTTTGGTAAACAAACCTGGACAACTGTCTCTGAACGCATGACTCAAGTACCTTGGACAGAAAAGGAGGAATGGATATGGGACGGTAATGTGTCAGGAGAGTGGGATTGGACATTTTAGGCAAAAGACGCACATAGGCTTTACGCCATATGTAGGGAAATTGACCAGTGTCCCCTTATGGGCTAGCCAGTCACAAAGCATCAACTTATAATGTGATGAAACCGCTAATTTAAATTTAAAAAAATAAAGTTTTTGAATCAATAGAGACGTATACCTTATGCTAAATTGCGTTGACAAATCTCTATATTGTCGATAGAGTCGCCAGCACAAAAAAATATCTAGATCAATAATTTCTGTGGTCACCAGATGTATCAGTTTGGTATACCCCGAAGTAAAAAATTCATAAAATATCTTTGAATCCTGTTTAAACTTTTAATGATATATTGGTATAGCTGTAGGTTATAAAAATCCGGTTACCTTGACCTTAGACAAATTGGAGCCAAAAACCAAGACCTTTTTAATAAACAAGAACATTTTGATTACACGCACTAGGCGTATCACGAAGAAGAAATGATTGAAAGTTTCTTGCACGCAAAAACTAATAAACGGATTCTCTGAATAACACTGATAACTTTTGTTGCGATAACCAATAATCACGCGGACGAAATCGAGTTACAGATAAATTACACCCAGGTACGGAAAAAATAGTGGTACTCATCCCACAAAGATTTGTCTTATTAAACTCATTAATTTGTCCCTGTGGTGACGGATTAAGAATACGGAATGTTACCACCCCATATTATAACGTGGGTTTCGTAAGAGCCGTCATAGGGAGTATATTGTGCAGAGAGAGATAGAACAGCACTGTAAGAGAAGGAATACTTAAACAAATCCAATATTATCCCGTTTGGCCACCGTGCTCCTCTTTTCAAAGGAGACTGTTAGGGGCTGATGATGATGAAAATCATTAAATGAACTAGTAAATTTCTTCGCCAAGTCTCATCCAGTCGCACAATCTCCTTGTTGACGTAAATAAGCCGGCTTCCGGTTTTGTCTCGACAAATGAAATTTAATAGTCAACATTTAAAATGTGACTTTTGTCTCGTTTTAGTTCCATGACTTTAGTCGTGTTATAATAATTGACGGTTAGGGTTGGACGGCTCTTTAAGATTCGTTGTATTCCCGTAATTATATTTGTTCAAAATACAGTTTTCGATTAAATGTCAGTGTCATACTTACATACATCACAAATTCTTCTAAATTAACTGATACTTGAACGATATCGCAACTGGATTGTAAATTAAACAATGTGTCTAAATAACCGCTCGACCGCTAGCGCCAATTCGCCGAATTCGCTTGACCGGTCACGTTCTAAACAAAATGTCGCGCCGCCGCTCGCCAGATGGGCGCGCTAACATAAACATTTATTGTTGATAAGTCGGTAACATGAGTAAGTTGAAAAGATTTTTTCTTCAACCTTATGAAAGTTCGTTCAAGTTCAAGTCGTATGAATTCTTTGTTGATTTTTAGTTTCTAATTTATTATACTTAGCAGCGAACATTGACTATCGTTGAAAAAAACACTTTGTGTTTTTTAAACAGGATTATTTTAAAAAGTAAATCGATGACATACATATTTTATGAGTTTTCACTGTAGAGGGATACTATCTACACCGAATTAAATAAAAAAAAACATGTATCATAGTATAAAACTATTTAATTACACGCATACGATTAGCACGTAATCACGGAGCGCGCAAAACAAAGAGTGGCATTTGACATTATTTTTTCGTTCCGGGTTAACGACTTTAAGACTCGCTTCGTATTTTTAGCATGAAGAAATGTTCAATGATTTGAATAGAACAGAGAAAAAGGATTTAAAACATTACGTAATAGAAAGAAACAGTAAATTCAGACCGAGTATAGCGCTGTAACCAAAAAGGGAAAATAGTCACTTGTGCGCGGTCTACGGAATTTCGAAAAAGGGAGAATAGTCGCTTGTGCGCGGTCATGCGGATAATTATGTGTCAAAGAGGAACTATTTCAACGATAATGACATTAAGTTAGCAGAATACCAATTTTGAGTAAATTCAAAATATAATCTCATATCGTTCAAAAGATAGTTTCGATGTTAGAAAAATAGGAGAATTGCCTTCTGAGGTTTAAATCGTTATATGTATATTTGACAATATCTAGTACGCAATCTATATCTTGCAGTCAAAACTCTTAACCAGTCAAAAGTACTATTGACTAGCAAAATCAGTCAAAAGTACTTTTGACTAAAATGACAGTTAAAAGTACATTTGCCCAATGGAGCTAGTTAAAAGTACTTTTGACTAACCTACCTACTTATTATGAAAAGTTCTGTCGCCCAATAAGCTAAGAAGACGGAGCCTTGCTTCGCTGGGCTCCTATTTTCGAGTGCAGGGTCACAAGAGAACCTAACATAACCTATTAGGTACTTACCTACTTAGCTTATTGGGCTTCGTCTACTTAGCTTATTGGGCGACTAGGTAATTTTTATTCACATCTAACGAGTTAATAATGCTTTTGACTGATGCTTTGTTGCAGTTGAAACTACTTTTGACGAAGAGCGTCAGTCAAAAGTACTTTTAACCGCAAATTTGCAGTCAAAAGTACTAATAACCCATAATTTTCAGTCAAAACCACTTTTGACCAACCCGTTCAGTCAAAAGTACTTTTGACTGATTTTGCTAGTCTATAGTACTTTGGACTGGTCAAGAGTTTTTAATGCAACATATACACATAAATAAAATTGAAGTGTCTGTTTGTAATATTAAAATAACCGCTTTTTATTAAATGCATGTGCATGTATACAGGGTACATATACCGAAAAGACAATTTTTCTTGTTTGTCTGTTTGTTTGTTCTCGCTTATCTCTGGAACGGCTAGACCTATTTTGACGGGACTTTCACTGGCGGATAGCTGATGTACCAAAGAGTAACAAAGAGTATAAATTAACCGGATACGCGAAGAAGTTCCCTCAGGAGGCGGGTGACACCGCGGGAAACAGCTAGTAAAAAATAAAATGTTGTTTCCATTTCATTCGCTGCTCAGCGGTTGTTACAGAGAGAACAGTGAGTGCAGACACCTAATCACAGCAATGGCATGGTGATCGGTCGCGGTGTCTTTTCTATTTACTTTACCCACCTGTTAAGGTTATCTGGTGGTCGGCGAGCAATGTTACCACCAAGGATTCTTTGGATGCATATTGTTAAGTCTAGTCTAAATTGTGCATACATACGATCTGAATATTGGTGATTTTAAAATAATGAAATTCTATAGTTTTCAAATTAGACGATATATGCCGCACGAATAAAAAATAATATAAAAAAGTGGGTTTGATTTTTCAAATGGGCCAAATTAGAAGTACCTAAGCGCAAAAAGTGTGTTTGAAAAGCACATTCGGCGTTCCATAGTCTCTGCCTAAAAAAGTAAGAGACGGTTATATAGATACGGTTGATTATTATAGAAAATACAATGATCTTAATATTATAACTGTAATAATAATGTAGAACTCTCATCTCTGTGTAAATTTTCGTTTGTTATAATAATATCTACAAAAATAAAATTTCAACGTATTTAAAACATAAGTACATTCTATTTAAAAAAATATATCTTGTATTTTTCTTCACCACAAACTACCAGCCATCTCACTATCTACTCCAATACTTTAACGATGTGAATGACCACACCTTTCCAACAAAGTTAAAATAAACTACCAATTTGTCATGTACAAATGTCGAGCGTCCATTACTTTCGTTACCGACCAGTAGTGGGCAATGACGTCACCCTAGAGACCACCCCGATAATGAAATTTCCATGTATTTTCTACCTTATAATAGCAGGGCAAATTTTTCGTCGCTTACCGAGGACGGCGTATCATTGTGATCATATTCAATCTAAATTGATGATACAATTTTTACAATACTTTTATTTAGTTTGCCTTGCTATAATCGATAGATACTTGTGACCACGACAAGTACAAGACGAAACATACCGAGGTATTTATGCATATATTATTTTATTTACTCGGCCTGCGAGAACACCAGCGTTGTAGTTATATTGCAACATTAGCTGACGCAGCGCCTTATTTGCCCTCCATGTAACGCCACCAGAAATAATGTACCTACCTTCTTATATTCCTAGTGTACCTGTAGTTTAAGTTTATTTGTTTGTTAAGTGTTTTTTTAAGTTTGTGTGGAGGTGCAAATAAAACATTTTCATTTTCATTCATTTTTCATAAATAAACTTGTATACTTTTATTTCATGTATGTTTACTTTATGTACCTACCAGAAAATTAAACAAACTATTTATTTGTATATAATGTATTTTTACTGCAAGGGAGTATTCGACATTTCAAGGTTCACAGCTAAATCGAAAATCTAAAAACTCTCATTATTGGAGATTCTATATGCTGATGACGTGTGCCTCATGTCCAATGATATGACTCAGCTCCAAAGCTACGTTGACTCATTATATTAATCTTGTCAACGATTTGGGTTAGTAATCAGTGCTTCCAAAACTCAGCTCCTCAAACAACCACTACGGGGATGCGAAGCTGATAAGGCAACACTGACTCTAGATGGAAAACCTAAAACGGAAAACCGAAAACCTAAACGTTCGGCGGTAGGTGCTAAAAACAATTAGACGTGTTTAAATTCATCCATTTGAATTTAATTAATAAAATACTAGTTTAAGTACAAGTTTTGCCCTAAGTCTGTATATAAACTATAAAACTACTAGTACTTACAGTGGATTGCTAATGTAACACAAGCATCACTCAATTATATACCACCTGCCAGCACATCACATAAAATCACTACCGGCTGTAAAAAATACACTAAGTATGTCACAGCTTGAGAACATCCAGTTGGCGCAGAAGAGTTTGGAGGAGTGCTTTGCACGACGAATGGCTGAGCTTGAAGGCCAAATTCAGTCTGCAGGCCCTGCAAAAGATACCGTGGCAAAAGTAGCGGAGGAGTTTAGGACATTCCGAGAGCTGATGTTCAGCATGCTTGGCCTACTTCGCAGGCAGATAGACGAATGTTCGAGCATGCTTGACGCTATGGAGACAAGACACAGGCGGAAGGATTTTATCTTCATGGGAGTAGCTGAAGCAGAGAAAGACAACTGCAGCGCTTTGATCCTAGATATCATTCGTTCTAGAATGTCTGTCAAGGATATTGGGGAGAGCTCCATCTCAACTTGTCACCGGCTTGGGGCACCCAGCAAGGAGCGGCACAGGCCTATCTTGGTGAGGTTTTCGAGTGTGAGCACCAGGACTGCAGTATGGAGGGCGAAGACAGCACTGAAGGGCACGAAGATCGCGGTTAAGGAGTTTCTAACCAAAACCCGACAGTCACTCTTTGCCAGGGCTCGCCAGCACTTCGGTATGCGTTCATGCTGGACTCAGGACGGCATTATTGTTGTAAAAGCTCCGGATGGGACACGCTCCAAGATCACCTCCACTCATGATCTGAAGGACTTGCTAGATAAACACCCGAAGACAGCAGGCGATACATCTTCCGCAGCAAAGAACGGCGCTGGCAGTGCAAAAACTGTGCATCGCAAGAATTGACCAACTGTGTTGACTATATCATACTTGTTTCGCGTTCTATTCAGGTCCCCTAATGTCGTGTTTACATATTCGTTTATGTTTTGTGTCAGTGACCCATTAATAATTCAGTTTTCTTGAGTCTTATTCGTATTACCCACAACATGCGCACGCAAAACATATAATATTATTATTTGTTATTTTCTAGACAGATGACTGATGACTATGATTGTTATGTGACATAACCGACAGCTCGTTTTGTTTCTACACTGTCAGATTCATAAGTTTTGCGTTTTGTTTGTGCATTCAATTTACACAAAATGTTGTATGATTATTCTTTCCTTTTGGCTTCAAAACGGTTCGGTAATTTTAGTTTTAAATTTATGTAATTTTCCCTATTTGTTTATTGTGAGTTGGCTGGCGGGTGGTGCAGAGAGAAAAACGTATAAACGTGAGTATAAATTGGTAGTCTTATACGCATTTATTTATTATATTTTATTTATTATATTTAATTTATTTACTTATCTAAAGTATACTTATTAAGTTATCATATTTTATTTTATTATATTATTTTATTATATATTAGTTATATTTTATTATGTCATCAGATGATTCCTTTCATTCTGCTAATGAGTCTCTTTATGATGATAGCTTTTGCTCCTCAAGCTGTACATTAGGTGATTTCTTGCAACACACTTTCGATCAACGAACAGATAATCTGATAAACGTGTGCCATATAAACGCGCAAAGTGTGCCAAGCCATTATGGTGATCTGCTTGAAGCCTTTTCGGATGCCAATGTTCACGCCATCCTGGTTTCAGAGAGTTGGCTCAAGCCTCACCTTCCTTCTACCACTTATCCTCTTCCAGGCTTCATTTTGATCCGAAATGATCGAATTAACAGGAGAGGAGGTGGTGTTGCCATCTATCTCCGTTCCGATTTTCCTTACAAAATCCTCGCTGTCTCCTCTTCTGACATTTCTACGTCTGCCGAATATCTTTTCCTTGAGGTTTGGGTCAAACGAGTAAAGATTGTTATAGGCGTTGTGTATTGTCCCCCCTCAGTCGATTACTTCTCCAGTATCGAATCGATACTGGAATCTTTAGGGTCAGAATACGACCACCACATCATCATGGGCGATTTTAATACCAACCTCCTTGCTCAACAGTCCACTAGATCCTGCAAGCTCCTTCAAATTGTCGAGTCATGTAGTCTCCACATTCTACCATTGCAAGCTACTCATCACAATGTCGATGGGGAGGATACATGGCTCGATTTAATTTGCACCTCTTCCCCTGATCTTGTCTCGAAACATGGTCAAAGCCCTGCCCCAGGTTTCTCCCATCACGACCTCATCTTCCTCTCATACATCCTTAAGCCTCCCCGTCCTCCCCTTAAGGTTCTGCATGTGCGTTGCTTTGGGCGTATGGATGTTAATCAACTAGAAAGAGATGCAGCTACAATGAATTGGGATCACCTACCCGCTGCTGCAACTGTTGATGAAAAGGTCGAGATATTTAATAACGCTGTTCTTGAGCTGTACAATGTGCATGCACCCGTCAGAAGGGTAAAACTGAAGCGTCCACCTGCTCCATGGATGACGAAGGCGGTCAAAACGGCTATGAGGCGTAGAGATTGTGCCTTTAGGAAATTTAAGAAGCACAAAACTGAAGATTTTTGGTCTCTTTATAAAGTTGCAAGAAATCGGTGTAATCAGGTGATACGTAACGCTAAACGCCGCCATATTCTCAGTAATATTAACTCATCCTCCCCTGCCAATATCTGGAAGTTCCTCAGAACTATAGGTATTGGCAAACAGCATAGTTTTGATCTCCAGTGGACAATTGGTTTGGATGAAATCAATAAACATTTCTCCACGTCCAATTATTTGGATCATCCTACCAAGTGTCACACGGTGAATTACTTACGTAACCTCCCCCGTCTTAACATAGACCTTTTTAAATTTTCTTCAGTGACCCCGGGGGAAATCAAGAAGGCTATCCTGTCCATCAAATCCAACGCTACTGGCTGTGACAATATTAGTCGTAAAATGATCGTCCCTATCATTGATCAATTGTTACCAGCCATCACGCATATTTTTAACTTTTCCCTCGACACCGGTGCGTTTCCCTTACTATGGCGGAAAGCTTTAGTAACTCCTTTGCCTAAGATCCCTAACCCTTCCCTCCCCAGCCACTTCCGCCCCATATCAATCCTTCCTTTCCTCTCCAAGGTGCTTGAGGCTTGTGTCCACAGACAACTCTCAAAATTCATCAGTCAGAATAACCTACTGGACCGATTTCAATCTGGATTCAGACCTGGACACAGCACATTGACCGCCCTTTTGAAGGTGACTGGTGATGTTAGAGAGTGAATGGAAGACACTAAAGTTACGGTGCTAGCTTTGGTCGATTTCACGAACGCCTTTAACACGGTCAATCACGAAATCCTATTATCCATCCTTTCTAGTCTTCAGATCTCTCCAGAGGCGCTTGAATGGTTCTCCAAATATCTCATGGGACGTCAGCAGTCGGTTCGCTACGATGAGTCTTCGTCGTCATGGTGTAACCTCGAGTCTGGCGTTCCTCAAGGTGGCATTCTCTCTCCATTATTATTTTCTATTTTTATAAATCTCCTGACCCAGAATCTTCGGTGTTCGTATCACTTGTACGCTGACGACTTGCAACTATATGCACAGGCAGGAGTTAACAATGTCGCTTCAGCTATCGATGGGGTAAATCAAGCTCTGACTGTTGTACATGACTGGTCAAAACGATTTGGTGTGGCAGTGAACCCCGCTAAATGCCAGGCCATCATCATAGGTAGTCAACGCAACATGAGCAAAGTTGATCTTTCAACGCTTCCATCTGTCATGTACAACCATATAGCAATACCCTTCAGCCCAGTCGTTAAAAATCTTGGCTTATACATGGATAGCCACCTCAACTGGCGGGCTCAAGTTACATCTATTAGTCAGAGAGTGACAGGATGCTTGCGATCGTTGTACCGTTTGAAGAACTTCCTCCCTCCTAGCACTAAGGTAATGCTCATGCAGACTTTAATTTTCCCTATTATCGACTATGGTGATGTGTGCTATTTTGACCTGAATGCAGACCTTCTCAACAAACTAGACCGGCTTCTCAATAACTGCATTCGATTTGTTTACAACCTTCGAAAATATGACCATGTCTCTGAATACCGTTCCCAACTCAAATGGCTAACTATTTGTCAACGCCGTAGTTTGCGTGCTCTCACTACTCTTTTCTCTTTTCTTAACTCTCCCTGTCTTCCCTCTTATCTAAGTCCTGTTCTACAATATTTAGGCTCCAATCACGACAAAAATTTACGGTCATCTAATAATCGTCTCCTTTTGTGTCCCTCCCATAGTTCTGGGTTTGTTAACTCTTCTTTCTTCGTCCAAGCTGTCTCATTATGGAATACGCTCCCTCTCGAAGCCAGGATGGCAAACAATCGGCTCACGTTCAAACTAAAGGCTCGAGAGTTTGTTCGGAGTAAAATGGCAGAATAATATCATAATGACTGTATTTACTGACTTATATTATTATGTATATATATTTATAATCTGCAAGTATTTATTCATATACATATATATGTATTTATATATATTTAATACGTGTATACCTATATAAATATATTTATATATTTTAAATATTTATCTATAATTTAAGTAGTAATTTTCATATATAGTAATTATTATCCAATTCCAAATAATAACTTTCTTATAGTCACGCACCTACTATCTTCTATCTCTGCATCACCCTAGGTTGACTGGTAGAGAATGCCTAAGGCATTAAGTCCGCCTATGTACCACATTTTTTGTGCTGTGCAAAAAGTTAAATAAATAAATAAATAAATAAAACCGCTAGAAAAAGTGACACGCTTCTATTATGTAGGAAGCCACATCAGACATAATAACACCCTGGCTACGGAGATACTATCGCGCATAGCCAGCTCAGCCGCTAACTTTGGACGACTCAATGATCGAGTCTGGAAGTCCCATGACCTGAAACTGGAGACAAAGATTAGCGTCTATACAGCGCTAATCCTTCCGGTTCACTTATATGGCGCAGAGACATGGTGTCTATATAGATCAGATATAAGAAAGCTGGACTCATTTCACCTTAAATGTCTTATATCTATTTTAAGGACAAATGGCGAGATCGCGTGTCCAACACGGAAATCCTGCGTCGTTCCAAAGTACATGGTATGGAAGCTCTCCTTATGAAAAGCCAGCTCAGACGGTATGGACTCATGTTTCGCATGGAAGACCATCGCTTGCCCAAAGCTGTATTCTATTCTGAATTAACTGACGGCAAACGCAAACGAGTTAGACAATATCTGCTATATAAAGATGTATTCAAAAAGCATCTGAACACTTGCGGCATCAACGCAAACTGTGAGGAAATCGTCTCACAAAGATCAACATGGTGCTCTACCGTCTTTAATAAGATAAAATCCTTTGAAGGGTCAAAAGTCTCCAAGACCTTGACGTAAAACGCCAAATACGTAAGGATATACCTAAAATCTCCTAAGTCTATACCTACAATGCCGCAGGCCAGTTATTCTGCCATTCGTGTAACCGGTATTTTAAGGCTAAGTTTGGACTTGCGAGCCATATTAGAGCACATGCTCGAAATTAAAAAGAATTGCCTTCGGTCGCCGTCATCGATGTCGATAAGGAGGACTATATATACATTTTTACTGAAATAAATTGATGCAAAGTGTATACATTAAGTAGGAAGATTAAGTCACTTTTTATGAAATAAAAGAAAACCTAAAATATTAAAAAAATCGCTATGACATATTTCCATACATGCAAAAACTCATTGAAGTTCATGTGACTAGCTTAGTTGTAGAGAGAATACAGTTGGGCAAAAACTGTTAGATTACCAAGACAGGTCTCAACTGTCTCAAATTACCCAGTAACTTCACTTACCGAGACTTTTCAAAGCTATGTGCACATCCGTTAAGGAAACCTTTCTGTCTGAGAGTTCTCCTTAATGTTCACAACAGGCGCGGTCGCAGCCTGAAATTTTGGAGGGGGTCACTCACTAATAAAAAATAGTTATCTGGATCGCCATTAAAAATTTCGAAATACGTCACCATTTTAAGGGGTTGTGAGTGGTTGGGGGAGTAGGGGGGAGGGTTCGGGTTCCCCCCTCACCATTTTCACCCGCCGAAAATACTTGGTTGGGTCGGGTTTCGAAACGCGTCGCCCGAATTTGAGGGTATTGGTGGTGTAGGGGGCTTAAGGGAGTTAGTTTGAATCCCCTAAAAGTAATTTTGGCTGCCGGAGTTGCGTCTAAATATTTTTAAACAATTTCCAAAAAATCTTCATTCAAATATGCAAAACGGAACGTAATTTTAGGTTTTATGTGAAAGTAACTAAATAGGTTGTGTTAGGTTCTCTTTTGACCCTTAACCCGAAATTAGGAGCCCTGCGAAGCAGGGCTCCGTCAACCTCAGTTTATTAAACTAGTGGAATCAATAAAAGCGATATTTAGGTTTTATGTGAATAACGTGAAACGAAACGCAACCGCCATCTTGTATGAATTATATTGACAGCTAATGTCAAATTTGTGCGTCATTGCTTGCGAGTACCTAGAGTTAGGTGCGACTGTAATAAGTAACTAAATAGGTTATGTTAGGTTCTCTTTCGACCCTTAATGCGAAAATAGGAGCCCTGCGAAGCAGGGCTCCGTCAACCTTAGTTTATTAAACTAGTGTGAAGAATGTGGAATATGGCAGTGCCATACACACCGATGTTCTATTTTCGGATTAAGGGTCAGAAGAGAACTTAACACTATTTAGTTACTTCAATTACAGTCGCACCTAACCTAGGCACTCGAAAGCAAAGAAATGACGCACTGACATTAGCTTTCAATATCATCCATCCAAAATGGCGGGTTGCGTTTCGTTTCACGTTTTTGACATAAACCTAAAAATTACATTTGAAAAACTGTACTAAAGCATAAAAATTACGTTCCGTTTTGAATAATTGCCAAAGTATTTAAGAATTTTTGGAAATTGTTTAAAAATATTTAGACGCAACTCCGGCAGCCAGAATTACTTTGAGGGGATTAAGACTAACTCCCTTAAGCCCCCTACACCACCAAATAGCCTCAAATTCAGGCGACTCGTTTTAAAATCCAACCCTAAATACTAATTATATTTGTAGTTTTATTAATTATACATGTAAAAGTCTAAAAATCATTAATGTACACAAAATTTTACTTTATTAGCACATTTCTGTATAAAAATATTTAAAAAAACCTTCTGTTAAATTTTGTTTTTATCGGTTGCGCTAAAATGTCGGGAAAGGCTCGATATTACTTAAAATGACTTACCATTATTATAAAATTATCATTATATGAAGCACTGTTCTTCAAACTAAATTATATGCAGTAAGTATTCGACAGTTAAGTTATGTTTTAATTTTTCCTCAATCCCAAAACTTAACAACAAGAATCACAATTCACAACTAAGTAGACAGCCTTTATCTTGAATCTTTACAATAAACCGACAAATTACATTATAAGAATATTGTTAAACAATCTTTATCATAACGACGCAAATCGATTTTGCTAGGATTACCAAAACTACGTAGTTCGGTTCCTTGTTTCTAAACTAGATGTAATTTCCAAGTTATTTTTGCCATCGTACGTAATTACGTACGTTTTATGAACGAAAAGTTTTTATGAACTCATAAAAACATCACTAGATAGAGTCAGCAAACTATAAATTTATCGCTGTTAGGGGATAGCTAGAAATTTCCTTTTATTATTTGGCAAATTTATTGAGATTTTTCAATTTGACCTTAGATTTTGGGGGGGGTCATGTCCCCCCCCCCTTCGGACCGCGCGTGGTTCTCAAAGACGTGTGAAGTGTTCTAATATGCACTTAGACAGTTTTCTAAATTATGACCAAACTACAGTTATTTTAAAAGGCCTGTATACTGACAGTAGAACAACTTGGAAATAAAGTTAGTAGATGTTATTAGATGATGATGCAGTATGTGGTTATTTTTATGTATTAAAATATAATATTGTCACTTGTATATGTTGCAGTTAAAACTCTTAACCAGTCAAAAGTACTATTGACTGGCAAAATCAGTCAAAAGTACTTTTAACCGTATGGTTTAGTCAATAATACTTTTGACTAAAATAACAGTTAAAAGTACTTTTACACAATGGAGCTGGTTAAAAGTACTTTTGACTAACCTACCTACTTATTATGAAAAGTTCTGTCGCCCAATAAGCTAAGTAGACGGAGCCCTGCTTCGCAGGGCTTCTATTTTCGAGTGCGGGGTCACAAGAGAACCTAACATAACCTATTAGGTATTATGAAAAGTTCTCGTCCGTCCCGGATACTTAGTTATGTGTAGGTACTTACCTAATAGGTTATGTTAGGTTAGGTATTTTATAGATTTCCTTCATGCTTTTTAAATTAGTGGTATGTTGTCTACATACCTTTTCTTAAAAACAAAGTGTTACTTACGTTATGGTTGTGATCTGCAGACGAGGCAGGTATGTATGACGACGTTCGGGCCACACGAGGTGGCTAATTGGTCAATTATTATTATCTATCACCATTGTTTCACTCAGGCCTGATGGTTATAAGTGTGACGAACCTTGTTGATGCTATGTTTTGTGACTGTTAAACGATACACTGGTAAAGTTGTTTTAAAACTTTTACTTTTTTAATTAATAATCTGTCAATTTTATACTTGATAAATTATGTAAACCAAATGTAAACAATGATTACATCGCGCGCACCGCGCGCGGGCGAGAGTGTCGGCTGTATTGCGACATTGCGAGTATTGTGACGCGACGCGTCGATCCCGCGGCCAGCCCGCTCGCTCGCGCGCACGCCTGCGCCTCGCCGTTGCATAATTATTTTGCATTGTAAATGAATGATGCATGCGCCGCCGACTTGAATAGGTACTAGTAACGAAGTCGATTTTGTTACTGTATTTTATAACATTCTTTTATAATTTTATTCATCTCTATATTGTATGTGCTAGATATAATTTCATTCATGTCCCTATGTTAAAATTTGTTTAAGTATTATTATTTTTTTTTTCTTATTTTAAGTATATTGTACTGATTAACGTCCGTGCGGCATTTAAGGTACACACAGAATACCAGCGTTGTATTGTGGTCACTACCACAATGCAACAATAGCTGAGTGTGTACCTTTCTGTCACAGACTAATGTTATGTAAGACTTGCGATTTGTTAAATGTTGTAATTGTTCTGTGTCTGTGACAAATAAATAGTTTTTCTTTCTTTTTTTCTTTCTTTCTTACTTTTAATATTATGTAAAACCACACATGTTATTATGTAAAACTTATTGCATTGGTAAAACTGCCATGATTGTTGAGCGCTATGCTTAAATGAGCAACAATAACAAATAATGATTTAATAAGCAAAGAAAATACGGCCGCAAATGCGACTGTAATCTAATTCTGTAAAATTACTTCCTTAGCACAGAATAGATAGTCCTTAGTCTGAATTTGTTAAACTAGAAAGAAATTGTGACGTGTGCTCATGGCCTCATGGCTTCATGGGCAATACCTGTAACAATATCTTTGCTGCCTACTCTTCAATATATTCTGTATCGCAAGCTAAAAAGATAATTTTATATCCAGAAAATGTATTACGTATTCAAATGTGAAAATTAATAAATCATTGAAAGTTAAAGAAGTATTTTAGTTAATTGATAATTATACGTTAATTACTTTAAACGTCCGATATTTAACTATATGTTCACCAAATTTTGATCATGACTTGAAACGTTCCTTATACTTAATTCAAAGACGTTAATAGTGACATAGTAAATAAAACTTTGATTTATAATAGCTCTCTGATTAGGGGCAACAGAAAATTTATTGAAATGAACGGTATTAAAATTTGTATATAAAATAAATTATAGCAAGCACTATTGGTAGCAAATTACTGGTTTTTGTTTTTATCTCTCTGATTAAGCTACTTAAAATATTGTTCCATGTTCTTAGTGTGAAAAAACATTTATCATTAAAAATCAGTATTTGTTTTTCTGGCTTACGGCTTTGAGTAATGAATATTGATTTAATTGGCATTCGTTAACCGATAAAAATTACGTTGCAAAGTCATTGTATATTTTAGTAGATATACCAACGCTGCCTTGTTCAACATTCACCGAGACTTCTCAAATGACAAACCTTTTTGCTTTTAGTGGTCACTGTATAAACGAGTGATAGAGGTGATGGGTATTGTCTCATCCAAATTTCCACTAAACTACTGTAAGTCTAGTGGAAATTTGGATGAGACAATACCTTAAAAACTGCTAAGATATTACGTTTTTGTCTTTAAGGGAATCGAATGCAAATACTAAAAGCAGCGTTGTAACAAAACGATCAATTTCAACGAAGCCCTTGCACTTGCAGTTCTTATACAGATGACATTTCAAACCTACCTATATACCTACGTTCTTTCAGATAAATCAACGTGACTCTAAACTATGCAATGGTCTACTTTAGCTGCGTTAGCAAAGGGTTCTTATTCTTTGATCACTCAAAGGCTGCCTTTGAGCTCTTGAGTTAGAATAACCCCTTACTCGCCCTCAATACTACCCCTCTAGGAAGTCATGGGGGCTAGGAAGCTTTACAATCTCAATGTATATACAACTGTAACCTAATTCTACCGCTTCTATAAGCAAAATCAAAGCCAATTATGAAATTTTGATGAAATTATATAAATAAAAGACGCTAACTATTTGCTTTCACTATGGCTTGCATGCATGGCATGGAGAATTGGGTCAATTTGTAAAGAAATTAAATCAAATGTTAAGAAATTATGCGTCTAAGTGAGTTTAGTGAAGCTTGTGCCTTATTGATCCGGTTTTGGAGTCACAGGCGTTAATAGTCAAAAATAGTCATTTTGTTAAGCATTTTGTTTTGTTTAAATTTCAGTTTCTTTGTTTACTAATAATTAGTTATGTAAGGTGTTTGTAATTCTATAAATTTAAACTTAATTGGGTGAATGTAACATGCTCTAATTAGCATCTGGTGTTTACCTGTAAAGATTGTGCAGTTAGTATTATGGACGCTATTTTTGTTAATTATGCATGCAGGTAGTAGAGCCTTGCTGATTTCAGTATGAATGGGCCGGCTCAACCAGGGAAGTATTACCCTCTCACAGAAAATTGACGTAAAGTAACATTACCTAAACTATTGCGTTTTGTTCGGTGTGTGAGAGTGCCGGAGGCCCTATCCCCTATTCCTTCTCCCTTATCCCACTCCTCATCCTATCCCTTTTCCCAATCCCAAGGGGCGGCAACGCACTTGTGACTCCTGTGGTGTTGCTTGTGTCCATGGGCGGCGGTAATTGCTTACCATCAGGCAATCCGTCTGCTCGTTTGGCGCAAATTACTATTAAAAAAAATGTATTACTGTAACAATAGCTGATATACCTAAATAAATAAATAAAATAAAAAATATAAGTGACCTGCTTGTCTAGTAGTTAGTGACCCTGACTGATAAGTCGTGGCCCTGGGTTCGATTCTCACCCAGGATAAATCGTTGTGTGCGCACGATTATTTGTACATTTATTTGATTGACGCCTCAACAATGAGTATACCTACTATGATATTCAAAATAGACACTCGCTCTTGATATTCGTACTTATATAAGATTTATTCTGTGTCTTAACTTAATTTATCTATAACTAAATGAGCCCGCGGTTACACCCGCGTTATTTAAGGCTACTGCTCCGCTCCCGTGGCTCATAGCGTGAAGTTATATAGCCTATAGCTTTACTCGATAAATGGGCTAACTAACACTGAAAGAATTTTTCTAATCGGACCAGTAGTTCTTGAGGTTAGCGCGTTCAATTAAACAACCAAACTAGCTTCAGTATATTAGTATAAGATTTATGTATTTAAGAAAAAGAGTACCAATGTTAATAAGTTATCTGTTTGTAAAAAATCATGGTCTGCTTAGTTTAATATAAAATAAACATGTTTAAGTTATCCTAGAATACAACATAATAAAACAAGGACATTAGACTTAGTTCTTACAATAGTGTAAACACTTAACATTTTACAGCGGTCAAAGAATGTCGTTATTTAATACAATTAGACATTTTAGGGAATATTTATTTTGATGCTCTAAACAAAATCTTACATTATTTCTAACTTAATTGCGTGCTTTGTAATAAGTAGTATTTGTAAGGGTATAGCGCATTCGGAATGTCTTCTTGATTTGGTAATCAGCTCAATATTTTGAACAGACGTATTTGTTGCAGTTAATATTTACTATTGTTATAAATGCGTAAGTTTATGAAATGCAAGGATGGATGTGAGTTACTCTTTCACGCAAAAACTACACATAAAATCATTAATATAATAATAGTTCACATATGCTATATGCGGGCAAAGCTGCGAGCGAAATCTAGTTAAAAGTAATTGTATTTGATTTCTTCTACGCGAAACTCTGTAGTATTGTTACTAGTTACATAATATCCTTATCCACTTTGCTAAATAGTTGCTGCAGTTACTGAATTCGCAATCGATTAAACGACTAAAAAGGTACAATGCTGCAGCTGGCCATTCAGAATTGCATTCTCTCCAATTGATACTTGTTTCAACCAATTCAAAAATATAAAAAACATCTGTTTCGTCCTCATCTTACTTGGTAATTAAGTTCTATTACTCCATGAGAGGATGCAGGCGAGAATAAAGGATTAATGGGGACAATTAATAATTTGATTATGGAAGTGTTTTTATTTAGAGAGGTCAATGACATTTATGAAAGGTTTATTTGGATGTAGAGTATAATAATTGGGCTCTATTTTAAGACTTTTAATTACCGTGAAACCTTCTTATGAATGTAAATATTTGGGATTCTGGTTTCAAATTATATTATGGTAGCATGTTTTTGTTTTAAAAAGATGCCAGAGTAGGTCAATGACCTCACATTTCTCTCAATATGTAATGAATTCTGCGAAATCAAGTCAATATGAAAAACTATACATGAAGGTTTTGAAATACAGTGCTCGTTTACTTTTCGGTAAAGTGAATGATAATTTTAATATTTTCCTTTCACTACACGAAAGGCGTAGTAGTATTGACCGCTTTTGGGCTTAATATTGAGCTGAGTGTTGTAGGTTTGATCTGCATACGAGATACCATGCACACATTTTTGTTCAAGTCGAAGTTTAAATCCTGTTAATACGTTTGAGTTAAAGAAAAAATAAGAGTCAGATCGCTTAACTTCCAGTCTGATTACCATTTCTATCAAATTTCTGTTTATATCAGAGAATTAAGTAAAACGAAACTACTATTTATGAGTAGTTACTTTTATTTTTTATTTCATAGGATGAAGTCAAAATATTAATTATGTAATGAAAGTGAAAGGATTATGTTTTACAACGTAATAACACCAAAATTACTTAAAATCGTTTGTGTACGACAATGGGAACAAAAGTTTTAATAGGCTTCAACTTCTAATAACAAAACATAACTTATAAGCTTTCAAAAATCCAAGTCAATTAAGCGACATAACGAAACGCAATCCGGCTTCCATACAATCTAATAATTGACTTTACAAAATACGGTGTAAGATAAAAGGGAACAAAAGAAACTCGCTAAACGCCCTCCATTCTTTTGTTACAGATAAAAATCGCTCCGATGTGAGAGGGAACAAAATGGACCTAAAATATCTGATCCTAATGATTGCCTTCGCAACCGTCGAAATAAATGTAACTAAGAAACGGCAAAACGACAAAAGACGATGGAAGAACGACAAAGTCTACTCGCACTACGTTAATATCTGCGATATACAAGACCGAAGCTCCAAAGTGCACTGTTACTGCGAAAGCATCAAGATTTTGGTATTATTAAAAACCAGCAACCTTCCTATCTGCTTCATAAACTTGGGTGGGTTGCTGGTAGCCGTGGCTGTAATAGCAGACAGTGCTCACAGCAGCTTTCTATTATGCCTCACAAAACGGCGGCATTTAAAGGTAGCTTCCGCTATGCGGCATCAAAGGTGTGGAATAATCTTCCACCGCCTATCAGATCGCTTACTACGATCGGTACGTTCAAAACTCAACTTCGTCGCTTCCTCATTGACGCACAGCGGGAGCTAGGTATGATAAATGTGAACGCTTCATTTATATAAATTTATTATTTAATGGGAATAGAATGCTACAAACTAGCGTAATGTTACGGTGTTTTTTGTAAGAGTACCTATTAGACGTATATTTCTAAAATTATATATAAGTATGTCTATTTACGTATATATTTTTATGAGACACTGGATGATGTTCCTGACTCGCTAAGAGGGCCTTCTGGAAGACCAGCGTCAGGCTTTCGGCCTGGCATTATGCTGAAGTGGGTCCTATTTCAGTCACTTTTTACACCTTGGATATTATATACCTAATTTTTAATAATGCTGTTAACTAGTTATTGTCTGCTCGTTTAAATAAAATGTGTTAACTAATTGTATTTGCCTATCTACCTTTAGTATTATTTTTTTGTGTATTATTTATTTTGTGTTTGGTGTATTATGTGACAGAAATAAATGCTTTTTCTTTCTTTCTTTCTTTCAAGATAAAAACCGCTACAAAGGCTGATTGCTGGGTATTCAACGGCGGCATAGCCGAAGATGATCCGTTTTTGGTCCAATTTTTATTCACAACCAAAAATAGAAAAGTTAACATTCAACGTCAGAGCAGACGGCGGACTAACGTACATCCCGGCCAAAGTGATCGTTAGACTAGAGCGCTTACAATACCTCACCATACAGTACGCCAATATATACAGAGTACCGTCGTTCGCATTCACAAATTCGACAACGCTGAGGGAAATAACTCTGCCCAGGTACAAAATCGCCAAACTGGAGAAGATGTCATTCGCTCATCTGATAATGCTATCAAATGTCAGCTTAGTGGAAAATCAGATATCTGAACTGAAACGGGACGTGTTCTACATCCTACCCAATTTGCAAAGGTTGTATCTGTCAAAGAATATAATTAGTGTGCTCCACGACGGTTGTTTCAAACATCTGAACAATCTCATCAAATTGGACATTGACAACAATCAGTTGACAGTCGTCATTAGGGAGAACTTCTAAGGTCTGTCTAATCTGATCACGTTGGCTATGAGAAACAATAAATTAACGATGGTAGGGGACCTTGCGTTCGCGGAACTTTGGAGTCTTCAGGAACTTTACCTGGATGGCAACGAAATAGAATTTATATCCGAGAGGGGTTTTGGGGGATTGACTCAGTTGCGGAAACTTTCACTGGCCGATAATAAGTTGGAGACATTAGACGACGGCGTGTTGGGTGATATTCAAAAGTTAAATGTTTTGTATTTATGGAACAACAATTTGGAGAAATTAAATCAGGAAGCGGTACAGAACGTTCTGGAAAACATGAAGTCAAATTACGCATTAATCTCTTTAGACGGTGAGTTGGCTTTTGGGACTAGTTTGTTTACAATCTATCTTTCTTCTTTTACTTATGTAATCCTTGACAAATTGTCGGGATTATCTTAATTTGTTAAAAGCTGGTAGGAAGTTTTGTAATTATTTATTTTATTCTTTGCTTTCTCTTAATCACAGTTTGCAGAATAAGAAGTAAAATATTTTATTTATTTTTATGTAGACCCACGCCTTTTTCCCAGAAGGGGTAAGCAGAGGTGTAATATTACACCCACATTTCACAATGAAATTTTCAGTTGAGATAAAATGTATATAACTTTTTAAACACATGTATTCATTTGCATTTGTTTGGTTGAACGAAAACATAAATACTTAAAAAATTCAGTTCAACATGAAAAATATAAATTAAATGTTTACGCCAACTCAGCAAACAGATAAATTTTAAATGCAAACTGCGTATTCAAGGGTCGATTAATGAGAAAAAGTATCGTTAATAATATCTGTACGCGAAGTTAATTGCCTGACCACCATGATGAATACTGCTTTAGTAATTCATTGAGTGAATTATCCCGTGTTGAAAATTACGCGACGTTCAATTAACCACACGATTAGGTACGTTATATATGTTTTTTCTCTTTTCCTCTGAGCTTGAGGTTTATTTCTAACCTCTTATTTATGATACCAAAGGAAAACTTGAGAAACGAATATTTTCTTATATTATTTTATTAGATTTCTTTCTTCTGATGTCATGTTACAGTATATATTATACGATGATGTAATAGGTAAACTAATATCAATCTATCAAATATGTTTTTAGGAATTTCGTTGTTTGTGAAGCACGGATGTTATCACAAAATAATATTACTGAAATTAATTTCTTTTTTGGTATGTATTGTTAGGTTGGCATTCGTTTCACGTTTGAATAAAACTAAATACAACATTTTACATACATGGTATATAGACAAATACAATCGATAAAAAAAAACAATATACATAAATTTAGAAAATAATTCAATGTGATTCAAAAAGCAGTTTATTTTTATTGATGCCTATCAAAATGACTCCTTACCTCCTGATCTTAAGTGGACATGGAGTCCCATAGCAAAAGTCATCGTGCCAATAGAATATTAATAAAAATGGCATGATGGCTACTTTGTTAGACATAAAAATATTGTTATAACGCCTTAAATCTAAAATTCAGTTAATTCCAAAACCAAAACCATTAGGATCCGCAACCACTATGAATCAGGTCTTGAAATACCGTGTTTAAGTGCTCTGTGACAATTTAATAGCGACTATATTTTGCGGAAGGCTAGATGTTACATTTTCTACAAAATGGCCGAGCATCGCACTGGGCTATGATTTAATACTCTTTGTCCATTGTAAAGCTACGTATCTAAGAGAGATGAGCTAAGACACTAACCAGTGAAAGGAAAACAGCTACCAACAGTTTCACTTGAGCTGAGCGAAGCGAAGGAAATAAAGTGCTTCTGTTATCCACTACGCTCAGTTTTATCGCTCATTTCTATTGAAGCCGCACCTTTACTCTAGGGTTAATTTGGTTTTGCGACTTGTTTATTGCGAGGTCATCCCAGTTTGTTTGTTTTATATTTCTGGATTTCTAGTTTACTAGGTCGGATTATAAAACTATCGTTATTATAATTTGTTCTAAATTATTTTGTATTATTAGCAGTTTTGTTATTACCGTTTAAGTTTTGATGAAATAGGATTGTTTTATTGATGAAATGGAAGGATTACGATTTGATTACGAGTAAATCTAAAATCAATAGTAGGTCTAAATTTTAGTAGTATTTCTCGAATATAAATACATATTTTACAATCATAAAATTCATTTAACATGGTGAACGCTATCTACACGTGCGACCGTTAATAAATGCTAGTGTGTGAAATAAAGAAGTATTAGAGCAAATTTATGAAAACAATTACAGAATATGTATGTTATAATCAAAAAGCTTTTTTTTCTGTTTATGCTATAGAAAACGCAGATATATAGAATACCATATCGGCAAAATCATTAGGACATGAAATGAACATAGGTAATCATCATGATGATCAAGCGATATAAAAATTAAAGTCTACTATTAAATGACTAATGATGATATTAATATTAACTTATTACCTGTACATTTTTATACTTTGCTGGCAACTTGATGACGATGCTGACCAATATATATAGGTCCCAAAAAGTGAAGCTGTTTGTATTGTTTAGCTGTATCTTCATCATTTATATGTTATTAAAATAACTTTATTTATCTCTCTAACAGGTAACAGGCTGACCTGTGCCTGTCGTTTATCCTGGCTGCACAAACTGCGAAATGAAACAAGAAGTAAACGCGTCAAAGCATCACTCTCACGACTACATTGCATCATGGATACCAAATCAAACATAGCAGCTACAAGACTAGAAAAACCACCAAAAGTAAATCAAGGTGTATACAGAAAAGAAATAGATTACGAAGTAGACGATTTCGAAGAGAAACTTTATGACGACGCAATGCAAGATCAGGAAACGGATAATATGGATGATACTAAAATTGAGTATAAAAGGATGCTTCTCGAAATACCAACGGAAATGCTTCCTTGCCCAAACCGTTTAATATACGAGGCATCTTACTCGCCACCGACGCAAGATGAGGTCAAATATTACAAGACTTCATCAAGCCAGCGGGTGCTCGCAACGACTTTCTTCTTTTTTTTTTCTTTTTTTTGCTGTCTTAGTCATGTTGTAGCGTATGAACTGAATTGTAAATAGCTCTGTGATTTTAGGCATTTACTAGTTATATTTTACATTTATTTGACTATTGCTTGCAGATTTTATATTTTGAAATGTGAGGCATGTTTTGATGTTTGCATGACTTTGTTCAACAAAATTTAGGATAATGTCATTCTAAGATTATTTTAAACTGCGGTTAGTTAAAATATTTTGTCAAATTTATGGGTCATTTTGCACCGTTACTACAAAAAAATTGCTTGTCAATTTTAATGTTTCTCTACACAGGTTAAGTTAACCTAAATCAATATAGCGTTGCTAAGATTACTTTTTGTAAACATATAACGTAATGTAACGCGTCTCTTTGGGAATTCACCAATTGACACACAGGCCCGAAACAACTATTTAAGGTTTTGAAAAGTATTTTCTCGTGAATCCACAAAACTTGAAGGAGTATTATAAACCATTGAGACATAAGCGTAGTCAATAATTAAAGTCACTATCACTGCACGTATAAAGAAGTGGTTTAAACGGTCGCTTCGCCGCCTGTGTTATGGGCTCGATCTCTATACGAGACAATACTTTGTACGATCTATAAGTTATTGTTCCGAGTCTGGGTATTCATTGTGTCCGATGATTAAACGTGAATATTTGTTGTTCGATAGTTGTTAAATTAATTTATTTGTATTATGACTACTTATGATCCGTAAATAATGACTTAATTTTTCAACATCGTTACAACAATAATAATTTTGAAATTATGGCTCATATTATGTAAACATAATTTTTTACATTGTTCATAAGCAACTTCCTTATTATTATTGGGTAAATATTTTATCACATTTTCATCATAGATTTTATTATGAACTAGCACTTAAGGTATTTATAAGAAATTTAGTTTTAGGTAAATCGGACCCAAAGAGATCAAGATCGGTGTAAATAAAGTACACTTTTTAATTAAGCTATTGTTTCTTTGTAAATAATTAGAATAAGCTGTAGAAATATCATATGATTGTGTCTCATTTGTATATTTAAATGAATTGTATTTAAATATCATGAAAAGGTTGCAGTGTGATGTTTAAGTTGTCATATGTATGTGTGAGTATGGTCATTGATGAAGGCAGTGAGAAGTCGTGTGTTAATGTGAAATGTATTTGGAAACCGTGAATGAAATGAACGAAAATGTAAAGAATGGATAAAAGAAGTTGACAAATAATGATAAAGCAAGTGTTTTTACGATAGTTGAAAGAGATAGATCAGCGAATGGCATACATGATAAGCTTAAAGATTTTAGAAAACATAAAATAAAATGAGTTCAGCTTTTGCACATGCAGGATAAGAGGGGAATGAATGCATGAACGAATATACCAGGGCTGTAATAAGTGGAAATTTGAACTCTGAATATCCTTCGACAAAAATACTTAAGTCATATTCATATTTTGAATGATTTCGTTCTCAAAAGTTCATTATTATATTAATATAGTTTCTTTAAGGGTCAAAACCATAATGTGAGTTTTCAATAAAGATGTAACACAATAACTTTTCGTACTTACATTCATAAGTTTATCGTATATGTTATAGAGAAACAGTAAACGATATCAATCTTCTAGAAGTTTGGCTCAGGAAGTGTGGTTTTCTTTGTTATAATGTTGACGCCGGTATTAGTTCTCTCTATGTATAACCATGGAAACTAAATCTTTATTCAGTTACAGGAAAATATGGCACAATATTGTGACGGTTATAATGTTGCCATATAATAACCATGGTGCCATTTCATTAGGTACTGAAAAGTTCGGCTAGGCCAAATATATTATTTTTATTTTACATCGTATAGTTTAAGGGTACTGGTTCAAGGCTATTGTCTAAAATGTAATTTTGATTTTTCTTTAAGTAATATCTAAAAGTCTTTAGGTAAAGAGGACGTTCCAGGGCCTGTAGCCAAATGGCAATCGAAAGTAACGATTTCGCTAATGGCTAAATGCAATACTGTATGGATCTGACACATCTCAATCATCAACTGATATATATCACGTAGTCAACGAAGAAAGAATTCCTTATGTTACCATGGCAACCAAACGCTAGGGAAAGTAAAAATCAAAAGCAAATACCATTTCACTAGGCCCTCAGAATTTGAAAAAGAGACGCCTCGATGTACTGACAGGTATATGTCGGACTCTTTTTCAGAATATTTTTTTGGTATTATTCTCGAGAACTGATACGAATGCATTTCACTAGGAGATAGTTTGCTTTATAAAAGTCACAGTAGAACTTTCGTATGAAAAACTACTGTTCGTTTTTTATTCGTATCCATGCGAGCGGGAGTTGGACAAAAGTTAGATTTTATAACGCAGTGCTGACAGTTGTACTTTATGATTAATTTCAGTATTTCCATTCGCTTGTACTCCACTTCTTTCAATACCTATATTGTACTCAACAAGAAGTAGAAATAAATCCTTTTTTAAATTTATAGAGTTCTTCATTCAGAAGTTCGTCATACTAAGTATTGTTAAGCTTTCTTTTCTATTATTACCCGACTACGGCGAAGCCAAAAGGAAGGGTTATGTTTTTGGCAGTCTATGTATTTATGTTTGTATGTTCCATCGTAGCGCCTACATTACTGAACTGATTTTAATAAATATGGTGTCAATGGGTTTGTAATAATGGCCCGGATGACATATGCTATATAGATTTTATCAAAATTTTCTATTACAGAGTTAATAGCTCAGAATCCAACCTCAAAAAAAATTAAACTGCGATAATCATTACGTGTTTGGTATCAAAAGAAAGGTATTGGTGAGCACATCACAAATATGTACATATATTATTCTGGTTTAGTCAAAATATAACTTTAAAACGCGGTTGTACATACAATTCACGCGGTTCAGACGCTTTGTGTTACCTATTTTTCTTTCTTTCTTCTTATAAATATGACAATGTAAATATTGCACGGTGAGTTTGTTTACATGCCCCATTGGGATAAGGAAAAGGATTAAATAAAAAAAATAAGTTTTAAAACTAAAACCCGACTACGTCAAAATGGGGTCTAAAAAGAACGAAACAAAAAAATAGCTCATGCAGATACAAATCCAGAAAAGTATAAGTACAGAAATGCTCAAGCTAGAGCCGTGGTCGCACCTGTTGTGGGGTGCCAGGAACACTCAACTGCATGGCATACAAATATGTTAGGTAACTACATGTACATTGTAAACTAGTATAAATAAAATAGGTGCGACCACGGCTCTAGCTTGAGCATTTGTGTACTTATACTTTTCTGGATTTGTATTTTGTAACGTTTATTCGTGTGTAGAGAGATAAATTAGATACAGTATCGTTGGTTACGAAATACATTTATTTGTCAAGCGTTACACAATATAAACCCGGTAGCAATCAGCAAGAACTCAGACTCAGGGCAGGGTAGGCAGGCAGGCTAACTAGGCTTCGGTCCTCCAGAAGAGAAGTATAACTTATCTCAGCGGTGTCCAGCGTCCAAGAGGGGCGATTCGCTGTCGCGCCGCGGTATTTATTTGCTGCAGGTAAGCGAGGCGGCCAGTCAGAAGTAGTGGGGGGTACCGCGACGACTCCCACGTCACACACTCCCCCCTTTAGGCCGGAATTTTTCCTGCGGGAAAAATTCCCTGGCCCCCTGCCGCCGACAGCGCCTGGAACAGAGAAGGAGAAGTGGTGTCAGTCTTTTAAGTGCCAAACACCACCTAAAAGAAATTTGGTTATGTATAACCCCCCAACCATTCATACATCACGCATTCAATGGACCCCTCTAATAACAAAAAAAATCCTTCATATCTCGCACACATGCCAGACACACTCACAACCAGTGCACTAGCTATCATTCAAATCAATTTAGCTTGAATGCAAAACACATCAAGGGTTACACTTAACTGAGATAGTCTAGAATAAATAGTTAACATTTATTAGTGACACTTCAAAACAATTGTTTAGAAAATTTATATATAAGTTGAGTTATATGGAATACCAAAGAGCTGCTCAGTTTATGAAGTAACAGTTATAATACTACTGCATAAAAAACAATTAAAATAAAAGGTCCGCTTCGACAACAAAAGAGTGAGTGACAGGTCATAAAACTCAACGCAGGTAGTCGAGACGAATGTAGACGAGAGTAAGCCTTATGTGCGCGGGATAAGATATTATTTAGAAGGCGCGCTAGCGGCTCGCTAAATAGAATGGGTTAATATTAATAACTCCGAGCATACTTTATAACATCACGTAAACAAGGTGATTAGCACAACAAATAGATTCAAGAAACTTCGAACCCGTGAGACGCAGTTGATTACAGTTTTAACCACTGAGTCAAAACAAAAAGGATTTTAAAGATAAAAAAAATTGGTATTACTATAACGACCATTATGGACTGTGGGTGGGCAGAAGTAAATATAACAACAAATTTGACGAGATTTTTGTATGAGATTAATAATTATTGTTTGTAATTAATTAATTTTAAATCTTTAATATGCCATTCGCCAACTGGCTTGCCAGTCATATCAGACAGTTTGTAAACTAAAGGAGACTTTTTAGCTACAACTTTGCATTTAATAAATTTAGGAGCGAGTTTTTTATTGAAATATTTATCTTTATCGCTTAAATAGTAAGTACGCCGCCACACAATATCGCCGACATTGAATTCGGCCGGTTTACGACGAAGATTATAAGAATTACAATTACGTTGGTGAGCGGCTATCAAAGCGGCCTGTACCTTTTCGAAGATAGGAGACAAATGGCCGAGGGCCTCCGCATATGTATCACGCGGTTCGAAGACAATATTAGGGTCAGATTTGTTGACCACATAGTGTGACCCGCAAGTAACTAATTCACGACCAAAGACCAAAAAAGATAGAGAATAGCCAGTTACCTCGTTTACTGCGCAATTTATTGCAAACTGAATCTTAGGAACGACTAGATCCCAAACGCGCTGATCTCGTTCGATAAAAGTAGAAATAGCCGTCATAATAGTTTTATTATAACGCTCGACTGAGTTTACATGGGGTGTATACAGCGGCGTATAATGCAAATTAGGAATTTTGTATTTAGTTATCAAATTTTTAAATGTGGAACTAATGAACTGCTTACCATTATCGAGAACAATAGTTGACGGAATACCATGGACCAAAAAAACATTTTCTTCTAAAATTTTAGTAATTATTTCGGCAGTAGCTCGTTTAATGGGAAAAAGCATACAATATTTGGAAAAACAACAAGAAACAACAGAAATAAAATTGTTTAGCCTTCTAGAAGTAGGTAGTGGACCAATTAGATCAATGCTTAACATCTGGAATGGTTTATAACAAGACTTAGATCTACCCATATGACCTAAGGTTGAATGGTTTTGATGTTTGTGAGCTATACAAACATCACACGAATTCACAGCCTTAACAACGTCGGAATACATATTCGGCCAGTAATAATTTAATGCCAAGTGCTTGTAGGTTTTAAAAATAACTAGGTGACCAGCCGTGGGCAGCAAATTGATCTCAGCAATAATATTAGATCTTTGTTCCGACGGAATAACCTCCTTCCATTGAAAATATCGAGTTGAAGGATTTAGACACTTTTTAAAACGATATAATTTATTGTTAATAATTTGGTAGTCCACGAAAGATGTGGGATTGTTTAGACAACCTTTATAAATGTTTAGATACCACAAGTCGTTAGTAGACATTGGGAGTGTTAGGTTTATATTAGGAGTAATGTCATTATCATTGATAATGGCTGCAACGGAAACAGAACGAGACAGGAGGTCGGGCAATATGTTGTCTGAACCACGACGATGTCGAATCTCGAAATTGTACGACGAAAGACGAACACCCCATCTGGCCAAACGACCAGTAGGATTATTAAGTTTTAGAAACCATTTGAGCGCAGCGTGGTCAGTGTAAACAATAAACTTTTTACCGTTATCGACATAACAACGCCAGTGCTCGATGGCAGATAACACAGCGAGTGCCTCGCGCTCAGTAGCGCTGTTATTCTTTTCAGCATCAGACAAAGACTTACTGAAATAGGCTATGATTTTTTCTTCGCCTTTCATAACCTGGCAGAGGACAGCGCCTACGCCGTAGTCGCTGGCGTCCGTGTGTATCTCAAAAGGTTCGGAGTAGTCCGGACAAGATAAAATAGAAGGAGAGGACAAGCAGTCTTTCAACTTGATAAAAGCCTGGTCCGCCTTTTTAGACCAACAAAAAGGGGGAGCCTTTTTACCTTGAGAGGTTAATTTGTTTAGAGGTAACGATATAAGACTAAAATTTGGAATAAATCGCCTATACCATGAAGCCACGCCCAGAAAACGACGTAGTTCCTTTTTATTAGAAGGGGTAGGGTAATTAATTATGGCATCAATTTTATCAGGATCCGCATTGAGACCTTGCGAATCGACAACGTAACCTAAATATTTTATTTTATCCCGAAAGAAATTACACTTATCTAAGTTTATAGTGAGATTTGCCATTTTCAATTTTTCGAAAATACGTAATAAAAGCGTAATATGTTCTTCAAACGTTGACGATATACATACAATGTCGTCGATAAAACAGAAGACCTTGTTTTCAAATTCAGGACCGTAAAACAAAGTGTCGACTAAACGTTGCTGAGTTGCGGGTGCGTTTGTTAGACCAAACGCCATTCTTTTAAAATGAAACGTGCCACGAGTAGGTACATAGAAAGCGGTCTTAAAACGATCCTCTTCTTTAATTAACGTCTGCCAGAAACATTTAGAAATATCTAAACTAGATAGGTATTTAGCATCTCTCAAGTTATCTAGAATTTCCGAAATGTAGGGCAAATTATAAGCATCTTTTCTAGTAACAGAATTCAATTTCTTAGTTCTTAGTAAAATCTTAGTTCGCCGTTCTTTTTAGGGGTTAGAATAACCGGGTTAGACCAAGGACTTTCAGAGGGATCTACGACATCTTCCTTCAACATTTCGTCTAGTTGTTGTATCAAAATGCATTGTTTATTGGGAGACATACGATAATAACGCTGACGAATAGGTGGGCTATCGCCTGTGTCAATAGAGTGAGTAATGAGAGTTGTACAACCGAGACCCCGCTTTTTATAAGAAATATCGGAAAATTTAGAAATAATGTTATCAGCGGCAGCCTTCTGTTCAATAGATAAATTATTATAAGACACAAGGTGCGGTGAGTCATCGGTCCGCAGCTCAGTAACTTGTAAATCAGTTTCATTCAATAACAACATCGACTCTAAATGGTTAGGAAATAAATTAAAAATTCGCCAAAAATCCATACCGAGACTTAAACTATTTTTAATCCCTGGCACTACATGAAAATTTAGGGAAACTGTTTTATTTTGAAATTCAATAGGAAGAGAGATAGACCCTAAAGAACACAATTTTTCACCACCAGCGGTTACCAAACTCAAAGGCTAAGAACAATCCAACTGATACTCATTATTTAAAAAGAAATTATGAGAATTGTTATCCAAGATTGTAACACATGAGCCAGAATCCAACAGGCCGACTACAGGTTTACCATTTACAATAACAGAAATATAAGGCGAGTATTCTATATTAGAATTGCGGATTGAGGATAGACTATAACAGTTAAAATTTTTTTTAGATAATTTAACCAATTATTCCACTCGGTTTTATTGAAATTATTTGATTTATTTATTCCCCAATCCTCGCTTATTAGTTTTTGGGTTATTATCTTTAGGATTACATTAAGGACAATCAGACACACGAAAACCTTTTAGACCGCATTTAAAACAAATTAAAAGTGTGGTTGGCGACAATTATACAAACTATGAGAATTGGATCGTACCTGGGACAGAACCGGTTGCCGTTTTTATTAGTGGTGGGTAATTTGATAGCGTTTATCTGTGGTGGAGCGTTAAAGTTTTTATTAGAGTTATTATAATATTTTTTTGGTTTGTAATTAGCAAAATTAGGTTTTTGAGGTTGGTGGGCAAACTCGGGCAACAAGATATTGGGTGTGGCTTTGGAAGATTCCCGATGGTCTTTAGTTCGTTTATGAAAGGTCTCAAATTCACGACAGAGACTAACGAGACTAGGGATATCGGCCTCCTTAGCCGTTAAAATAGTTTGATTGTAACATGGCAGGACATTACGCAACAAAATATCTAATTTTTCAGACTCACTAATAGGCACATCAAGACGAGAAAACAAACCCTGCATTTTAGCAACAAAAAGTGTTATATTTTCGTCCTCAGCTTGAAGGCGAAACCTAATTTCGTTTAAAATTTAAAAATCATAGTCAGTCGGGCTATAATCACGCTTTAAAAGACAACACAATTCACTCCAACTAGAAACCTGTTCTTTGAGCGAACGATACCAGAACAATGCATCGCCCGTAAATATCTCAAAAGCAAATAGTATCATTTTATTTTCGGGAATACACCTAGCCTGCATGAACTCATTAATTTTTTCAATGAACCCGCAAACACAAGACTTGCCATTATATTTAAATTTAGCGAGTTCGGAAAACAATTTACGTTCGTACTTAAAGTCGTCAGAAACGACGGGGGTAGATACAGAGCAGTCCTTTTGTACTACGTGCAAAGTTGGTTCAGATGTACGTGAAATCAAAGATTTAAAAATAGCTAACTGATTGCGGTAATTGCTCGAAACTATCTCAGCCGAGTCCGTATCAGAGAGGTGGTCCAGATCCTGTCTATTCAATCTAAAGTAAATATGGTTGAGAATAGATTCTGTGCGCGAATAGAGGTTTTGGTCAAATTGTGATCTAAGCAGAGAAATATTATTTGTAGCCCTAATTAAGGAGTTCCGGATAGCCGAAATTTCCTCTTCGGGGTCTAAATCCGAATCCAAAATAGTTTCAGAGGGAAACTGAGACGCTAGTGTCGCTATCTGCTGGCGCAGCTCGGCTACGGAACCAGACTTGTCACCCCCCCGAATAATCAGTTCATAAACCAGCTCCGATTTTACTAAATGATTGAAGTTAATTTTAAAAGACATTGCTAAGTTACTTAGAAAAAGATTAAACAGATAAAAGATTAACCTAACAGCACCAAAAGTCACTCACACAGGGGTTATACTTATAATATAACAATAAAATAAAAGGTAATGTAAATATGTTCACAGTGGGTCGTTTAAAAAGAAAGGTATTTATTATGTAGCAAGTAAACAAGTTACGTTCGCAATGCGTAAGAATAACGCGAAGCGGAATCTACCCTCACATAAAAATGTAATTTGTACAATTAAAATAATTCCCAAAACCGTTACTTAGTCTAACGAATTTGGGTTAGAAAAGAAGTTATAAAAGTACATAAGATGTGGCGCAAGCCTTTAGTCGACTATATTGCCAGATTTATATAAGCTTTAATGCGTTATAATTTGTCTAACATATTTAGAAACGAAAAAGCAACGACTTACCGACTGTGAACACACTTACACACAGAAACACAGAAAAAGGAAGCGAGCAGAAGCCGAGTCAGATGCCTGAGCCCTTAAAATTGTTTGGCGCCAGTGTAACGTTTAGTTGGTGTGTAGAGCGATAAATTAGATACAGTATCGTTGGTTACGAAATACATTTATTTGTCAAGCGTTACACAGTATAAACCCGGTAGCAATCGGCAAGAACTCAGACTCAGGGCAGGGTAGGCAGGCAGGCTAACTAGGCTTCGGTCCTCCAGAAGAGAAGTATAACTTATCTCAGCGGTGTCCAGCGTCCAAGAGGGGCGATTCGCTGTCGCGCCGCGGTATTTATTTGCTGCAGGTAAGCGAGGCGGCCAGTCAGAAGAAGTGGGGAGTACCGCGACGACTCCCACGTCACAATTTGCATGAGCTATTTTTTTGTTTCATTCTTTTTAGACCCCATTTTGACGTAGTCGGGTTTTAGTTTTAAAACTTATTTTTTTATAGTTTATAAGACTGCAAAATGGATTGAAGTTTCATGATGAACCTTACTTGTAATTATTGGTAAGATAATCGTGATCTACGTACTATAGATTTTCTAACCACGAGTTTATTATGGTATCGTTACAAGTACAAGGCTTTACCATAGTAAAGCCTTGTACTTGTAACACATTGTAAATAAACACAACAGCTATCTATCTATTATATGCAGAGTGTGAAACAATAAATTGATAATTTTCCAGTTTGTTTGTTTTATTTACCAAATCTAACAATAAATTGATACTTTTCCAGTTTGTTTGTTTTATTTACCAAATCTGCTAACAGCGCCTTAAAACCATGCATTCGGCATTCTAAGCCACAAATCTGCGGAAATGGATATTATATTCCACAATTCTCTAAGTGAATCACAAGAAAAAAAATGTTTAAGGTATGGATGGTTTGATACAAGATACAGATGAAGCATAAAAAGACAAATCTGACATAGAAAAATATATGTGTAATATATGAATGCCGAGGTAGTCCGTGTGGTGACGGATTAAGAATACGGAAAGTAACCACCCCATTTCATCCCATGGGTGTCGTAAAAGCCGACAGAGGGAGCATATTATGCAGTGAACAGTACTGTAAGAGAAGGAAAACTTATTACAAACTCTATACCAACCCGTTTGGCCAGCGTGGTATAATAGTAGGCCAATTCCTCCTTTCAAAGGAGAAGCCTAGTCTAGCAGTAGACTGTTAAAGGTGGATGATGATATGAAGGCCTACTATAGAAATAATAATAGAATGCAATATTGAAACTGACTGTACGAATGATCTGATAGTTAAGGTGAGTCAAAGTCAAAGTCAAAATCATTTATTCATCGAGGTCACAAGGTGACGCTTATGAACGTCAAAATTTGAAGTACATTACTTAATGCTTCTACATTTACATTTACTGCCCATTCGCAAAGCAATAGGTAGAACCACGAGAAAGAACGGGCAATAAAACTCGTGGCCACTCTTTTTAATCGCCAGTGTTATGTTACATATTTTATTTTTGTAAGGAGCTGCAACTGTTTCACATTGTAATTAATCACTTGTAAATAGTAATTAGTAACATACATAATACTTAAATAATTAATGCAGTTACCAATTTAAGTGCTGTAGTAGCCTTTCAGTGTGAATTTTGTGTAACAGGAGCATCCACTTACGTCTTATAATGTAGGCAACTCGCGATCATGTTCAGAACTATGATGGAAATGTATGCTACAGAAAGTGACGGTAGGTATATAAATACACAAAATTTACAAAAACGTTAGTGTACAACCCATGATCACGAGTTACCTTCATCTAAAACAGCAGATTTTTTTTTTAAATAAAATTAATGGAACAACAATGCAAATGTAATTAATAATATATAAGTTGAATGACCTAATAATACATGAATAGTTATTAAAAGAAATAGAGATATTATATAAAAAAAGAACTGAAAAGCAAGGTATCTATATAAATTCTGATATAGCCTAAGCCTGTCCCATGGTGCCTCATGGTGACTTATAATTTAAAAATTCCTTGATAGTGTAACCCTTTTGTAAAAGAAAGTTCCTAATTGTCCGTTTGTATTTGTGCATGGGTAAATTCATTATATTATCAAGAGGCAATTCGTTGAAAAATCGTATACCAATCCCCGCAAATGAGTTCTGAACTTTATGTAAACGGTAGTTAGTTCCCACTAGTTTAAATGCTTATTCCTTGTGTTCACTTTGTGCAAATCACTTTTTTTGCGGTATAGAATAAAGTTTTTCTTAATGTACATTAAGTTAGCATATATATATTGCGATGCAACTTTACTGTCAATATATCTACTTCTTTAAATTTATCACGTAAAGAAACTCTAGCACCTAACTTATAAATTGCACGTATGGCCCTCT
Source organism: Euclidia mi (assembly GCA_944739405.2). Taxonomy (NCBI): domain Eukaryota; kingdom Metazoa; phylum Arthropoda; class Insecta; order Lepidoptera; family Erebidae; genus Euclidia; species Euclidia mi. Next base: position 8,057,835 of record OX123191.2, on the reverse strand, counting down.
TTTGAATGACAAAAATAGTCTGTATATCAGCAGCTGTACCCCATAACATTATACCGTAAGACATTACGCTATGAAAATAACTAAAGTAAATTAGTCTAGCAGTATCTATATCTGTGAATTCCCTAACTTTTCTAACTGCAAACGCTGCAGAACTAAGTTTGACTGCGAGACAGGATATTTGGGCGCCCCACTGAAGCTTACTATCTAAAGTTACACCTAAGAATACGGTTGATTCGACTAGTTGAATTGTTTCTTTATTTTAAATTATATTAGTAAGAACACTTTTGACATTAGGCAAAGAGAATTTAACACATTTCGTTATGCTAGAATTGAGTACCAAATTATTTGACGAAAACCAATCTAATACTTGTGCAAGTGTGTTATTGACGGTATCAAAGTTACTTGAATTGCGATCAACTTTAAAAATTAGTGACGTATTGTCGGCAAACAAAACAATATCACATTAATTTTGAACAAAGATCGGCAAATCATTAATATATATTAAAAAAAGAAATGGACCGAGAATAAAGCCCTGTGGAACGCCCATTCCCACTGGCAAACCTAGAGACCTACTCCCATTAACATCTACATACTGAATTCTATCTCTAAGGTAGCTGGCAACAAGATTGAGTGCGGTATCTCTAATACCATAAAGTTTCAATTTACGTAAAAGTGTATTATGTTCCACACAATCAAACGCCTTTGACAGGTCACAGGTTACGACACCCATGGGATGATATGGGGTGGTGACATTCCGTTTTCTTAATCAGTCACCACACGGACGCGTTATGGACCTGTTATATAAATATTATTGAATGTCATGTGACCACGGTTAATGTAAAGTAAACAAAACGTCGGATTATAATAAATAATGTAGATTCTTGATCATCAGGTTTAGATGTTATCTCAGGCAAACCAATATATCGAGATAAAAAACGTAAACTGTATTTTAATTTCAACCTTGAACATGATAAACAAACGATCAATCAATCAATTAAAAAAAGCAATCAGCTTTTGTAATTGTTTCTCTTTGTAACGTATGTCTGGTACTTACCGCGTTACGTCACAGTACCACCCATACGCTCGGCCAATCAGAGAAAGCCATCGTCCGCGCTCGTAAGTTTTGCCCTTATTTGGTAATGCGCCGACACCAACGCTGATGGAGGGCCGGTATATAAAGGGGCCGATAGAGAGGCCGTCACCGCTACTCTACACTAACCTACTACCGCTACTCTATTCTATATCGCTATATCCATATACATTCTACGTGTATCCTGGTCCCAGCTGTGGGTGAGTTACTACATTTACTGCGTTAGCGTACTGCCCATCTCTCTACCTGCTAGCTGAGGCCGGCTGACGCCGCCTGCCTGACTCTATTGGTTGTGGCTTTCCTAATGCTGTTTCCCTTCAGGTTCCAGGTTCACATTAAGACTCTGGCTACGCTCCTAGACCACTACACTTCCCTGCATCGCCTTCGGCGTCACCTCTGCCGAAGAGTCTGGCCTGCTCTGCTCATCGTACTCGCACCGCCGGCGTCTGCCAGCTGAACCAACGGCTGCGAGGATCTACCGCTACGCGCAGCCTTCGAGCAGCCTGCCTACACACTACCAGAGGGAACAGCGTGGGAGACTGCAGCCCTTAGTGTTCAGGCCAGTGTCGTGTTGTTGGTCCGTCATACTCGTGGCAAGGGAAGTGAGACAATACTCGGCAATAAACGCATAGAACCTTTTCTGCGTTTTAATACCAGAACCCGTTATAGTGGCGCCTACGTGGGTTATTGTCTCGCTTTCCGTGCTCGAGTTCTCTTCTAGCAGGTCTCCATCATTGTAAGCGAGGAGGTGCGGCTACAGCGAACCGGTACGTATTGTTGTACTAATTGTCTACCTTTTAGTGTAACTACCTACTACGTAATAGTTCGCAAATTTGAATCTAACTTTTCTTTCTAATTAGTCCTAACGGTCGAATTTTTACGCCTAATCGTAAAGTAGGCCATTTGTAAGGGCGGAACGCTTGCGCACTAAGTGTAGTGTGTAGTGTTATACTTACGCGGTACTCCTTCATACACAATGGGCTCACACCCCATAAAATACTTTCTTTTAAATAAGAACGAGTTAGCTTACGAGGTCGCGATTAGAGGTGAGGAGCCGGCTACCTCTGTCCTAGGTCTGCGGAAGCAGCTCCCTAAATTACTGGAAGCCATTCCAAATGATGACATTTTGGAGTCGGGTCTAGCCATAGCGGTGGACTTCGAGGGCGCTAGCGAGGCCGTCTCTGAGCTGGCCAAGCGACTAAATTCGTTATCTCTTTCTTACGACGCGAACCTAGCTAGGAGGTCTACCGCACTGCACAACCACATTTTCCATAGACTCCGTAGGATGGAACGTCCTACGGCGTATTCAAAACGAATAACCGAATTGTGCAGCCGGTTCGACAAGCTCTCGGCGGAGCTGTCCGCCATTGAGCAATCAGCTGTTCACTCAGCTGATGCTGTGGCAGAGGTCCATCCTGAGCCGTCTACCTCGACGCAGGCAGGGTTAGCCCCAGTATTGCATTGCGAGCATTTGAGAGTTAACGTACTGTCTAAGCTAAAATACGACGGTACGGGATGCGTCCGAGCGTTTCTACAACGCGTAACCGAATTCCAAACCGCGCGTAATCTACCTTCCACTAAAATTTTATCATATGCCTCCGAAATATTCACCGGTATCGCACTTCACTGGTACCGCGGCCTAAAAGAATATTTCACTACATGGGAAGAACTCACCACTAAATTAATAGACGATTTCACACCGTACGATTATGACTACCGGTTATTAAATGAAATCCGCCGACGTACTCAAGGTGCTACCGAAACTATAATTATTTATCTCTCGATAATGAATCAGCTGTTCGCTAGGCTGTCACCGTCAAAGCGATTGTCCGAACGCGAAAAGTTAGACATACTATTGCATAACATACGTCCATGCTACTCACTAGTGCTAGCTCCGTCAATATCTTCAATAGGCAGTATAGCCACACTGCAGACATTATGTTTAAACTACGAACGGATGAAATGTTTGAACTCTCAATTCCGCGAACCGTATTATAATAACGACACGTTGGCACCAGACCTAGCTTACAGTCACAAACCTAATAACCGAGCGCGTAATAATTCCTACAATAATTATCCCGTTGCTACTATAGAGTGTACGTCCGAATACACTGAGAACAACGAACCTAGCAAACCTAAGTCTAAACCTAGCTCTGTCGCTCTAGTCACGTCCAAGTACTGCCCGCACTGCCGTATCAATGATCACAGTTTGAATGAATGCAAACGCGATCGGTTCGCAATTTGCTTCAAGTGCGGCCGTAGGGATGTGACATTCCCTAACTGCCCGAACTGTAAATCGACGAAACCAAAAAACTAGTTGGTCAGGGTCGGGGCGTGTCAAAATCAAAATTAGGTTCTACAACCTATTCAACCAATTTTGACAAAGATGATTGGAGAAATTGGCTAAACACTCTAAAAGTGTATTTCTCTAGTTATTCCGTCGCCTCGATCCTGGATAATAAACCTAAAAATGACCTACGGCCCTATGTTTACGTAGCGATTAACAGTTTACCTATTTGTGGATTGCTCGATTCCGGTTCGGCCATTACAATTTTAGGTAACAACTCCCATCTGGCGGTAATTACTAAAACCGGGTTAGAAATACAGCAGTGTCACAACACTAATTCCATTCGGACCGCGAATGGAAATATCTTGTTGCCGCGCGGTCTTATCAACTTACCCACCACTTTTAATAATGAAACCCACTTATTGAAAGCTTATATTATTCCAGAAATTACAAGTAATTTAATTTTAGGCATCGATTTCTGGAAATTATTTAAATTACTGCCTAACCATATCGCATCCGTATGCATGTCTAAAACATTGCCGTGTAGTGTGTTTAGTGAAAATAAGCCGAGTAACACGAACGTATTGCAATCTTTTAGTGAGTTGAGTGAGTCACAACAAAGAACGGCTAAGTTAATTATAAAGCAATACGAGTCGATTTCTACTGAAAAAACCGGTTTAGGACGAACTCACTTAATAGAACATGCAATAGACACTGGCGATTCTGCGCCGATACGCCAAAGATATTATAGGTTACCGCCGGCGAAATTAAAAATAATTATTGACAAATTAGATGAAATGCTTGCATTGGGAGGGGTAGAAAAATGCGAAAGTCCGTGGTCGTCACCGATTTTACTAACGCCTAAGATGGACGGTAAACTAAGGTTTTGTTTAGATAGTCGGAAACTTAATTCTATTACTTAAAAAGACGCGTACAAACTACCTTACGTATCTGAAATTTTAGACAACCTTAGGAACGCTAGATATCTAAGTAGTATAGACTTATCTAAGTTCTTTTGGCAGACGCCTCTTCGCGAATGTGATCGTGATAAGACTGCGTTCTATGTGCCTACTAGAGGAACATTTAGATTTGTGACTATGCCGTTTGGTTTAACGAATGCGCCTGCGACACAACAGCGTTTGGTGGATCACTTGTTTACGGACAGTCCTGAGTTCGAAAACTCTGTATTCGTTTTTTTAGATGATATCGTGCTTATATCGCCATCTTTTAATGCTAATGTGTCACTATTAAATAAAGTATACGAAAAATTAAAATCGGCCAACCTTACCATTAACTTAGAAAAATCTAAATTCTTCCGTGATGAATTGAAGTACTTGGGCTACTTAGTAAACTCTAAAGGATTACAAGTAGACCCATGTAAGGTGGAAGCCATTCTTCAATATACTACGCCTAAGAATAAAAAAGAAGTCAAAAGGTTCTTAGGCATTGCATCATGGTATCGGCGATTTATACCTAATTTTAGTACTATTGCCGGTCCTCTGAACAAACTTACCTCTACCGGTAAGAAAGCCGCACCATTTCAGTGGTCGGTGGAAGCTGATGACGCGTTTTGTAAACTAAAACAATTGTTAAGCTCCGCACCAATATTATCGTGTCCCGATTAAGACAAACCTTTTCAAGTTCACACAGATGCGAGTGCGAGCGGCATCGGTGGGTTACTTACACAAGAAATAGATGGCGTGGAACTACCTATCACTAACATGAGTAGGTCACTAAATGCACAGGAACAAAACTACAGTATAACAGAACGGGAGACATTAGCAGTTCTAACAGCCCTCGAATATTGGCGCTGTTATTTAGATAACGGGTTAAAGTTTGTTGTGTATACTGACCATTCCGCACTGAAATGGTTCCTAAACTTGAGCAACCCGACTGGTAGATTAGCTAGGTGGTCGGTTCGCCTTTAACTTCGAAATAAAGCATCGGTGCGGCGCGGATATAATTATAACCGATGCGTTATCACGATCCCTACCTGTAAATATAATTAACGCGAATAATAATAACGTGAATGACCCTAATGTTGACACTGATCAATGGTATTCAGCCACCTACAATGGTTGTTTATCTTCGCCTAATGACTATCCAGACTATTCTATTAAAAATAATAAATTGTATCGTTTGATTAAATCTAGGTGTATGCTACGTAAGGAGTTCGAATGGAAAGAAGTACTACCTTCTTCTGATCGAAATAATGCCATATTAGAGAACCATGCCGAACCCACTTCGGGACATTTCGGTATATTTAAAACTTACAAGCGCTTAGCACTGCGTTTCTATTGGCCCAAAATGCGCGATGACATAGTTAAGTTCATAAATTCTTGCGACACTTGTATCGCGCACAAACATCAGAACCATGCACCATTGGGAACCATGGGACGACCCAAAGTGTGTTCACGATCCTTTCAAACTATTAGTGTAGATTTGGTGGGGCCACTACCCGTCACAAGAAAACAAAACGCATACATCTTTGTAGTAACTTGCTGTTTTAGTAAATACTGTCTACTTTTTCCTATCAGGCGCGCAACTGCTGAAATAATAACTAATATTTTGGAAGAAAAAATATTTTTAGTTCATGGTATACCATCTACAATTATATTGGACAATGGTAAACAGTTTGTCAGTGCTACTTTAAAAGCTATGTTGCGCAAGTACAAAATCCCTAATCTTCATTATACTCCTAAATATTCCCCACATGTCAATACGGTTGAACGCTATAATAAAACCATTGGTTCTACCTTAGCGGCGTTTGTAGGAAATGACCAGAGATTATGGGACACTCTCCTACCTAAGGTGCAGTTTGCATTAAATACTGCAGTTAATGAAGTCACGGGCTATACACCTAGTTTTTTAGTCTATGGACGTGAACTAGTTCCATGCGGCTCACACTATGTCGACACGGACGCTGATGATATAGTATACATACCTAGGGACGATTACGCAGAAAACATAGGTCACTTATCAGGCATATTTGACAAAGTTCAGGCACTCCTCATTCAAGCTCGTGCTAGGAATTCCCAAACGTATAATTTACGCCGTAAACCAGCTGAGTTTAGTGTGGGAGACACTGTGTGGAAACGGACTTTTTATAAGAGCGACAAGGATAAGTCCTTCTGTAAGAAACTAGCCCCTAAATTTGTGAAGTGCACAGTGATTAATAAAAAGTCGCCTCTCATTTACGAGTTGTCGGACGCGTCTGGAAATTCTATTTTGTTTTGGCACATTAAGGACCTAAAACTTATACACTATGGTGCCTAACTATTTGTTACAAACCGTAGAAGACTTTCCCTTCTTTCTCTCTATATGCCGTCTTAGCTTGGACAGTAGCGGACTCATAGACCTAACGCAGCTAGTCGGATTTTCCTTGTTAGCCACGTAAAATCCTCTCCTAAGGCGGGCGGTATTGTAACGTATGTCCGGTACTTACCGCGTTGCGTCACAGTACCGCCCATACGCTCGGCCAATCAGAGAAAGCCATCGTCCGCACTCGTAAGTTTTGCCCTTATTTGGTAATGCGCCGACACCAACGCTGATGGAGGGCCGGTATATAAAGGGGCCGACAGAGAGGCCGTCACCGCTACTCTACACTAACCTACTACCGCTACTCTATTCTATATCGCTATATCCATATACATTCTACGTGTATCCTGGTCCCAGCTGTGGGTGAGTTACTACATTTACTGCGTTAGCGTACTGCCCATCTCTCTACCTGCTAGCTGAGGCCGGCTGACGCCGCCTGCCTGACTCTATTGGTTGTGGCTTTCCTAATGCTGTTTCCCTTCAGGTTCCAGGTTCACGTTAAGACTCCGGCTACGCTCCTAGACCGCTACACTTCCCTGCATCGCCTTCAGCGTCACCTCTGCCGAAGAGTCTGGCCTGCTCTGCTCATCGTACTCGCACCGCCGGCGTCTGCCAGCTGAACCAACGGCTGCGAGGATCTACCGCTACGCGCAGCCTTCGAGCAGCCTGCCTACACACTACCAGAGGGAACAGCGTGGGAGACTGCAGCCCTTAGTGTTCAGGCCAGTGTCGTGTTGTTGGTCGGTTATACTCGTGGCAAGGGAAGTGAGACAATACTCGGCAATAAACGCATAGAACCTTTTCTGCGTTTTAATACCAGAACCCGTTACATCTTAATATTTTCTATTATACAGTAAAGTCAGTCACAAACTAAACCTGAAACAAAATTGCGATACTGTATAAAAATATTTTCTTACTTCAAAACCGTCCCCGTTCTTCAGTGCCAACTGTGAAGTTTACATTACATTACGCCTCTAGCTCGAACTTGAAACGCTATCCAGAGGTGTATTACACCCACATGTAGTAACGTGTAGTGGGTAGACTTATTACCATTCAGTGCCCACTAAGGTGGAAAGTTGTGAAAGAGAAAATGATTAAAATTCTAGAAATTCATAGGCTTAGATGTATAGGCGAATCTTGGCTTCTATTTCTGAGGTCAAATTTGCAATACAAAGTTTTGAATGTCTCACACCCATCATGTCAAACAACTTAATCTATTTTCAAACGAACTATATTTTCTAGAACACTAATATATATATATTTGTAAAATTTTGGATAATTTGAAACATCTACAATTAAATATAGTTTAGCTTCTTGCTGTGTTAGTGGCAGTTTAATTGTACTTGTTAATAAATATAAATACCTATAGGTATTATATTTTGCCACGCTGTGAACCGAGCTGAACCGATACTATGACAACAGATAACACATCATTGCCATCCAAGCACTTAATACATCGAAGTACAACTTTCGCCTTGCACCCGAGTTCCGTGCCTGGTCTGACCAAATTTTATTTATTTATATTTATAGACTCACGCCTGTATCCCCGAAGGGGTAGGCAGAAGTGTAATATTACACCCACATTTCGCCATGAATTTTTAGGTCCCACGTAATAGGGGGCGAGCCTATTGCCGTACCGCGCACATTACCAGACTCCGTGCTTCTTCTGAGAATTTCCTAACGGAAAAACCCAATAAGACTTTGCCCGACCCGGGAATCGAACCCGAGATCTCCCACGCGCACATTTATGCACATTACCAACGAGAACTGACCAAATATGATAAAATATTAATTATTTACAGACAATGGCTAAAAATACATTAACTTACACTAGCTGACCCGGCAAACGTTGTTATGCCATATACTCGTACTAGAGGACGCCAGCAGCTACGCCTGCATTTTTTTTAAATTTACCCGTTTTGGCCGATCCCGTGGGAATTTCGGGAAATCCCTTCTTAGTGCACCCCTACGGTCACCAAGGAACATACATGCCAAATTTCAGCTTCCTGCGCCCAATAGTTTCGGCTGTAGCGTGTCTGTCAGTCAGTCAGTAACGCAAGGATTTTATATATTAAGATTATGGGTGTTTTTAATACCCAATTATAAGTGAATAAAAATAAATATCCAAGAAATATAAAACTTGACTACGACTACACTAACGGTATAGCCCTTTAGTTACATACCATTCTTTTTAGCGATTGGAAACATCACAAGAATCTAGAAAAATTACACACTATTCGTTCCATCGAAATATCGACATACATTGAAACATTTCAATTAATGGGCAGAACAAGGGCTCTGTTTCAATTCCTTGTATCACAAACGCGAGGCGCTAACGAGAACGGATTGACTTGGCGCCTCGCCAGCTCCATTCGTCATCACACCACGCAGCCGTAGGTAACAATTCCTAAGTAATACTATAACTGTATATAAAAAAATGTGTTTCAATATGACGTGAAATAGTATTACTACTAGTCGATACATCTATACATATAAATAAAATTGAAGTGTCTGTCTGTGATTTCTAAATAACTATGTTTTTTCAAGTGCATATAGTTAGTTACACGATTCTAAGTCCAAAACAACCCTTTTTAACATTTTTGTCTTCCTGTCTGTCCGTCTGTCTTTCTGTTTGTTCGGGGTAATCTCTGGAACGGCTAAACCGATTCAAATGAGACTTTCACTGCAAAGTAGATGACTTTATAGTGCTACATATAGGCTTCAATTTGACCCGGTAGGTAGCGCTGCTGTCATGATACTGAATCTAAGTAGTATATATACCTATATGTATTATATTTTTTTTTATTAACATACGAAAATCGCCAGGCGTATAAAAAAATATTTGGCTGAGTTTATATATTTTAGGCGTCCACTAAGAACGAATTTTACGAAAGGGCTTGATTGAGGAGGTTGTAGGGTTCGCGCAAAGTATGAAAGTTAAAATAAAATATTATAGTTATCCGCGTGCGAAGCCGCGGGTACCAGGATCTAAATAAAAAATGAAATATTTTGTGTATGTCGTGGGACGAAAATTGCTAGAGAAAAGTAATTTTGTACAAAAATTTGGTTGTAAGAGTTGTACAATTGTAGTATTCATAAGATGTGGCTACAATGGTGTCTTCAATGGGACACACAGTCGTATAATAGAGGCGAGAAATTTTATTAGCATTTTTTGAGTTTCGACGGACACACTAACGGTCGGACATAGCAAAACTTTAAGGGTGCCTTGTTGCTTACTAGGGAACCCTAAAAATAGGAACCAAAAACCTCTTGCAATCCGCATAAGAATGTTGCAACCAAAAAACAATTATACTGTGTCTTGTAAAAAATAAGTGGGTCAATATTGTGGCTTTCTATGTCAAACAATCTCTAAGGAAAACGCCTGAGAAATGGACGAGTAAGTGATCTTATTTATAAGGGATCCGTATCGAGATAACAGAACCATGAAATAAAATTTCCGATGGCACCATTGGGATTGTAGTTAAAGTGATCGCCTTCCATTTACAACTGGCTCTGGGTAACGGGATCAATCTTGATCGGCAATCGAACATTTTCCCATCATATTGATATTGATAAAAGATAAAATGGACTTAGAACAAGGACATGAGTTTTCTTTTATATTTGCGAATGATTGCTTCATTTCAGTTAAGTTCTCTAAAAATATTTTAACAAATTGTTTGTAGCCGCCTGGAGTCAAGAAATATGTTCGGTAGAAAGCGTTATTAAATTATTGGAATTAAAATTTGTTTTGATGTTCATAAACGTTAATTCACGACTTGAATTAAACAATAGGTTTGAATTTGATCTATGTGTGTATTAGAGAATGATAGAGGGCTTTAAGTTTTATATTATCATGCCAGCCTAGAGACATCAACTGCTGGAAATCGGGCCCTTTAAGATTTAAGCCTTTAATTCCTTTAATTTAAGAGTACGCCTTTCGGAAACATATTTAATGGAAATATAATTTAATTTGAATATATTTGCGTATAATACTCAGACGCCATGCTTTTTAAAGAAAATACATCAAAGTAGGTATAGATTTTCAAATATGCCTTTTTTGTAAATGGGTTAGCAGTTGGTCCGGTGACTATAACTATTGGAATTCACTAACTCTTTATCAGGTAGCACGCAACAAAGTCAAGTGAAAAACAACAATGAAATCAATTTGTCAGCCAAAAATAAAAATAGATGAAAAATGTGGCTTTTGTAAGCGATTACAAATTTAATCTAAATAAATAACAATCAGGATTAACATGCCTCTGTCATCCAAATCACGTTGGCAAAAGAAAATTTGTACCAAAGATTAGGCAAAACCGGACTGAATAGAAAATTACGCTTAATTTTTTATGTTATCCAACAGTGTTTCCAGCAGATATTCTTCAGAATAGACTGAGTATTTAATTCCTTGTTGTCTTTAATTATAAAAATAATAAAATATTGTAAAAAATAGAACAAAATCTTCCTTATCGTCTTAACGCTATCTCCGTTGTGTCGGCAAATTTACAGATAAGTGTCGATGACATTATCGGTTGGAATTCTCTCAGTAATGTGGAGGAGATTACAAATGTATCCGGTACAGGATAATGGGTTGACCGCCAATTATGTGGAATGTAAAAGGGATTTGCTTACCACTGCGAGTACACACATAATACCCACTAAGGTCTTGGGTAAGAATGTAAAAGCTTACATTATCACGTATTAAAAACATAAAAAGGTTTGAAGCGAAATGATTTTAAGCTTTTATATCAATATCTTCTGTAAACATAAAATTGTTGCCCAACTGACTGACATACATCGCAAACAGTTTAATAAAAAAAATGTGCGGGCGTTGCTGGGTGCATCCTCTATATAGTTCCCAAATAAAGCATCTACCTATGGATCCTCATACCGCAAGATGGACTCTGATTTGACTTTAATTTGGACACGGTCCATAATTGATGAAAATCATAATGAGAAACAATTCAGGCGAGTATTCCATTTTCGTACGCACGCTTCGTATTTTACATGAAGGGATATATTTTTTTTGTACTCAGTAAAAAATAAGCATAAGGGCGGTTTCAGATTAGCGTTTTATACGCGCGTATAAGTTCGTTTTTGGATGCGCATGTAGGCGCGTATTGGCGCGCCTTTTGGCACACGCTCAACTCGTACGAGCGTTGACGCATTAAGCCGTCAGAATCCATTTTGACACTGACAAGATGTCACTACCGTTTAGAGCGCATACGCCGAAGTATGCATGTTTACGCGAGTCCGGTTTTCCGAAGCGCAATGTAGCGCGCGGGTAAGCGCGTATGCTGAAACAGCCGTATACGCGCAGAAAAAATATACGCTAATCTGAAACCACCCTAAATTACAAATAGATACGATTCTAAGTTCGAGTCGCTTTTTATGATTTTGAGTTGCACAGGGATATTAATATATATATATATATATATATATATATATATATATATATATATATATCAATACCTAATGTATATTAGTTGTCTCACCTGTGGCAATAAAAATATCTTTCTGTCTTTGTTTCTTAATATTATAAAGCTGAAGCTTTATAATAGTTAATATTTAATATTTAGTTTCTGTCTTTGTTTATAATACTTAATATTTAATATTTTGTTTAGTATTTAGTTTGCTTGTTGGGTTCTATGCGCTAATTTTAGGAACAATTGGTTATCGTATCAGTAAAAATATGGATTCTGACGGCTCACGCTTATACGAGCTTAGAAACGCGTCAACGCTCGTACAAGTTATGCGTGTGCCAAAAGGGGTGTCTATACGCTCCTAGATGCGCTTCAAAAACGAGCTTATACGCGAATATAAAACGCTAGTCTGAAACCGCTCTAAACCGTAGGTCTCTTATTTAGTGAAAATCTTTGTCACTTTGGTTATGAGGAGTCAGTACCGTTGAGATATTATACCTGGTCTATGCCATGGATCCGATCTATCACAAACGACAAGTCACGACATGTTATAACCGTTACTGCAGTGGCACTATAGATATCCTTAATAAAACCTGTATTGTCGATTATAATATGGAACAAATCTCTGAATAATTTATAAAACATTTCCAATCTGAGACATTTTCTTTCCATTTTTCCAATGATTGTACAGCTCCTTTCAATAAGATCTTCATAGCGGTCAATTTTGTTCCAAATATAGCCATACATTATTACTATCCACCCAGTTTTAAATATGATAAACGGCTAAATATTCATAATGAATGCTGTAGCCCATGGCATCAGTTTCTCATTAAGCCTTAAATAATAAATAATAATAAATAATAAAATTTATTATTATTATTATTTAAGCCTTAAAGTATTTGAGCTTGGCTTGCGACCTCCTGAGAACATAAACATGTAGTGGGGAATAACTAATGTGCATACGTAATGCATATAAAAGCACCGCAACGAATATTATCTGTAAGATGAAGGAAGACCTGAGCGTAGCTCAAACGTGGTTTACGTCGTTAGATACGAAATTTCAAGGCACTTTAAGAATTTACTAAACTGGATTTTATGAAATTTGGAGTTCAATAAACTGCAACTATATACATAAACTATTGTTAAAATGCTACAATTTGCGCAAAATTGTTTATTATCCCTACGTCGTAATATATTGCAGTTCTGTTGACATGTTCCGCACTTTAAAGGAATCATTCTTTTGTTTTAATCTATTTGAGAGGTAAATGTTTATTGTCGTTTGCATGCATTGCATTAATTTTCAAACATTTTGATAATTATTATCTTCAATTAACTACTACTAAGTACGTCTTAATTAAATGGATATAGAATAAAAAGCTTAAAGTAGTAAAATGTGAAATTAATATCGTATTGTGTTCATGCTCCCTATGATTTATGTATAAGGCGTAAAAACATTAGATTACAGTTTAGAAAGAGGGGACAATTGGAGAGGTACTCAAGTGAAATTAACTAATCAAATGGTTCTGATTAAGAATACACTATTTAACAATTACTGAAATGGAACTCATTTAAGTAAAATATGACAATGTCTAAAATATTTTATTCTATTTGTATGCTATGCATTTGGGTTGATACAAAACGAAATATTATTTGCTTAAATCTTTAATACGCTGCATCACCTTTTGTTGTTGTCTTCGAAAACGAACTAAGCTATGACAATTTCTAGACGGTCTCAAGTCAGACAGACGCCATAAAGTGCAAATCAGTTAAATGAATACGAAATCTACTCATATACTTTTTTGCAAGTTACCCCGTAAACTAAGAACAAAACAACGTGCTACTCACACAAGTATTAGTCCTGGGTAGGGATTCAACCCACTATAGCAGTCGGAGTAACCAACCACAGGGTCACTATACCTGCAACAGGTCTGGACAAATGGTAAGAAACACTCTAATTCACATTTTTTTTTTAAGATCCTCATTTTTCTATATCGCAGCTACAAATAATGTGATATACATACATTATCATCATCATCAGCCCCTTACAGTTCACTGCTGGACTAGGCCTTTCTTTTGAAAGGAGGAATCGGCCTACTATACCACGCTGGCCAAACGGGTTGGTATAGGGTTTGTATCAAGTTTTCCTTCTCTTACAGTGCTGTTCATTGCATAGTATGGTCCCTCTGCCGGCTCTTATGACACCCATGGGATGATATGGGGTGGTGACATTCAGTATTCTTAATCTATCATCACACGGACAATAAATATATACATACATAGAAAAGTTATCTACAAAATAGTTATTACGTGTAAATTGCGAACGCGCCTGAAACCCCATATTTATTAAAATTTGTCTCAAAAAAAGCCCCTAGCAGTACAAAACGTTTCAATATAAAACTACTCTATGATTTATGGAATTGTTTATCTTGACAGCGAAATAGGACTGTAGTTCCCCTTATATTAACGACATTTGCAAACTATGTTTGTAGGTGTGACAGTATTTCTTGAGGCCGTAGGCGGGCTGCAAACGACGTGCAACGAATACTGTTACAATAAATGTACTGGTTAAGGTGAAGTGCTTAGGTAGAATGTAGAAAGTATTCAGTGTGTTTGTTGCAGAATTTTGTTTGGTTACTGGTATGTGTGGATTTATTTAATATGTAAGAGAGAGGTGCGTGTACTAATCGCAGATTTATATTGGAATTGTAAACTCAAACTAATACACAATGATCCATCAGTGTATATAAACTTCATAAGGCGAAATGTGGGTGGCAGTTTACACCTCTGGTCTCCCTTCAGAGATACAGGCGTGACGTTATAAAAAAATATATTAAATCCATCCGTTATTGTTTGGCTGACAGACAAGGAGCGCACTATGAGGGCAAGGTATTCCCCAAAACGTTCACTGCATCGGGAAGAAACCGAAAAATGTGCGGGCACTTGGTAGATAATGTAGCTTTCATGAAAAAATCACAACTGAGTATTTAATAAAAAAATGAAAGAAGTTTCATAAGTGTTAATTCTCATTCAACAGTCGCTTTCGAATTAAAAATATAAAGTAAATACCACAGCTACATTATAAAATATCGAATTAATGTTAATCAGCGTCCGGTTTTATTTTATTATGATAAAGACTACTATTTGAAATGAATGATACTATGCATCGCATTGGAATAGTATTTATATGCAAATGTTATTGTTTTTCAATTATTGGCAAAAAGTCAATAATTTTAAATTCAATCACCAACGGTATTGGAATTGGTTTGATTATAATAACCGTTAATCCAAATGGATCAACATTTAAACTATGAAAATATGATTAACGGGCGAACCAAAAACCTTTTTATTAGTTTTTATGATTGCGTTACACCGAAACCGTATGTTCCTAGGCGATTTGGAAAAAATATTAATATTGTGGACTGTAAGGAAGTGGGTTCTGATCGCCTAGGAAAGGAAAAGTGAGTGGGTTCATGGGAGGAATAGGAGACGGGGGTATGGGAGCACACCTTACCTTGCACGTCAGTCTTCTTTTTTTGCTTTCTTCTTACGACGTCTACACACTGATGAGTTGTGTTACTGCGGCGTTGTTTGCATTTGTTGATAACTGGGTTCCAAGTGGTCGATAGTCTGTATCCGTCCTCCCGGTTGAAATTTCTATATTTTTTTATTTCAACCGCTTCACGTACTATCCTGGAGTAATAGTGGCGATCGGTGGATAAGACTTGTGGTTGATGTAATTCTATCCAGTGGTTTGGTCCAGATTCCAGCAAATGCTCAGCTATGGCAGATTTATTAATTTGTCGATTTTTGACAGCTGTGATATGTTCTTTGACCCTTTCAGCGATCGTTCGTTTGGTCTGTCCGATATATGAACTACCACAACTGCAATCAACCTTGTAGACGCCTGGTGTTTGTAGAGGAATTACGTCCTTTGGGGTACGCAGATAGTGTGTTACCTTGGAGAGGGGACTATATACAGTCTTGATGGAGTATTTCTGTAGTACTGTTCCAACTTTGTCCGTCACTCCCTTGATATAAGGCATGTAAGCCGGCACTCTGCTTACTTCAGATTTGCGGTCCTTCCTCTTCCGACGGTGTATCTCCTTTTTGTATCCGTTGCGCTATTATCAACAAATGCAAACAACGTCGCAGTAACACAACTCATCAGTGTGTAGACGTCATAAGTGTAGTGTGTCTAAGTACTGACAGTGCGGATAGAACTAAAAATATCAAAAATACAAAACAAGTGAGGGTAGCTGCCGAAACTCGCGCTTCACAAGGACGGCGCTGAGCTGACATCAGTCCCTCCGCGACCACAACCGTTGCAAGCCGGTAGAAACGTAGGAGAATAACAGAGGTATTTATGCCTTGAAATAAATAAATTATCGTGACTAAGACCCGCTTAATAATATTGTATGATGTATACAAATCGCGAAAGTTTAAAATCGATTATTGCAAACCGCTACGGGCCGGAAAGTGTAATAAAAATAAAACATCTAGAATGCCTTCGGATCAAGCGGGTATGTCTTGAAACATCACTGAGTTTTTTGACGAGATGTCGAGATAGTGAAGTGGTACCCATGGCAGTGCGTATTAAGCCACGCAGGGACATTCCGAACTCCGAAAGCATTCTACATAATGCCAGTGTTCGTCTTTTGAGACAATTAATTCGCAACTATCGGTACGAGTTAAATAGTGTGCAGTGTGACCTATACAAAGTTCATACGGAGTGTAGTGACGTGTTATCAAGGAGTGATTTTAGTTTGTGCGATCGTGTTACTTACAAACAAGCTAGTCGCATTTACGATCTGCGCACAAGACGTCACAACAAAAAATATGATAAATTAATAAACCGTTGTGAGAGGCAAGCCGGCAAAAAGGTACACCCCACCGAATAACAAACGGTAATTAATTTATCGGATCATATTATTGATAATGCGACACAAAGCGTGCTAGCTAAAGGGTTAAATTATGCGTTAACACCTAAACGAATTCCGTACGAGAATGTCATAAGCAGCATCGAGGAGGTCATTACGCGCAACAAGTTATCGTCTAACGATGCGGATACACTTAGGCTAAGAACTCACGGAGCGATTTTCACCCGCGACCGCCGCGGTTGCGGGCCCGCAGCTTCTGTAGAATGCAGATATATATGTAAAAAATTAAAGCAAAACTCACGACGCGATTTTCGCCCGCGGCGTGCGCGGTTGTTTGCGGTTCCCGCTGCACCGGCGGGCAACTAGTGGAATCGTGCGGGCGGCGGTCAACCGCAGCCGCGGCGGGCGGCGCCCGCGCGCTCTGCAGTCGGTTGGCGGGCCGTGGTCGCGGGCGAGGGGCGGGGTGTACAGAAATCCAACGTCATTTTGCATCAGCCAGTGACTTGTGGCATCGTGACAAATGTTTTTGCATGTTTAAAATTAAACAAACCTTATAAAATGGATATTGAAATCGATCTACTAATTACTTACGTCTCGCAACCGCCCGCCTTGCGATCATCGCCCGCCACGTCTACGGGCGATGATCGCAGCCGCGGCGGCTGAAAAACCGCGCAAATAAAACCGCAGTTCCACCACCGCGGCGGTCGCGGGAGAAAATCGCTCCGTGAGTTCTTAGCCTTAGACAGGATGTTGCTGTTATTTTACATAAGTCAAAGCCGCCGGAACCCTATGTCTCCACAGAATAGCGTCAGGCATTAAGAACGCTGCGGTATAACACGAATATTTTAGTGCTGAAGGCCGACAAGAGGAACGCCACTGTGGTGATGAATTCTTGTGACTATGACAGCAAAATACGGAATTTGTTAAGTGACACACTAATATATAAACCTGTGTCTTATAACCCGACAGCCATAGTAACGAAACGCATTCCAGCTTTGATAAAGGACCATAGAAACGTTTTCGCGGAAGATGACTTTGAACGTCTACACAAACCCCAAATCGTGCAGCCGCCCAAGATTTACGGTTTGCCTAAAGTCCACAAGACAAATGTACCATTGCGGCCGATAGTGAGTCAAATAAATTCACCGACATATGGTTTGGCGAAACACATCAGCAAGGTACTGCAACCGTTAGTAGGAAAGACGGCATCTTTCGTGAAGGACTCTCGCCATTTTATCGACATCATCAAGAGAGTGACAAAGGAACCAGACGAAGTGATGGTAAGTTTTGACGTGGAGTCACTATTCACCAATGTTCCAGTTCAGGATTGCCTTGAGGTCGTTGAGAGAAAATTAAGGGATAGCGGTCTGTCTAACGAATACGCCGTTCTATTGAAGAATTGCTTGGAGGGTAACTACTTCATATATCGTGGACAACATTACCTCCAGATTGACGGAGTGGCAATGGGTAGCCCAGTAGCACCGGTGATGGCCAATATCTGGATGGAACATTTCGAAGAATCCATAGACATGCAGGCTTCAAATGTAAAGCTATGGAAGAGGTATGTCGACGATGTATTCTGCATCATGAAAGGCAACAAGCAAGACATAGAACGATTCGCAGACAAATTGAACTCCATACATCCGAACATCCGGTTTACATTTGAAATGGAGGTAGACGGATCGCTACCCTTTCTCGACGTCAAAGTGACGGTGAGAGCTAATGGTACACTTGGACACACTGTATACAGAAAACCGACATACACCGACAGGTATCTCAACGCCTGCTCGCATCATCACCCGCGACATTTGGAATCCGTAGCGACCTCGTTAGTGAACAGAGCCTATGACCTCTGTGACCCTGAACACTTAAACAGTGAATTGTCACATGTTCAGGAGGTACTAAGGCGCAACGGATACAAAAAGGAGATACACCGTCGGAAGAGGAAGGACCGCAAATCTGAAGTAAGCAGAGTGCCGGCTTACATGCCTTATATCAAGGGAGTGACGGACAAAGTTGGAACAGTACTACAGAAATACTCCATCAAGACTGTATATAGTCCCCTCTCCAAGGTAGCACACTATCTGCGTACCCCAAAGGACGTAATTCCTCTACAAACACCAGGCGTCTACAAGGTTGATTGCAGTTGTGGTAGTTCATATATCGGACAGACCAAACGAACGATCGCTGAAAGGGTCAAAGAACATATCACAGCTGTCAAAAATCGACAAATTAATAAATCTGCCATAGCTGAGCATTTGCTGGAATCTGGACCAAACCACTGGATAGAATTACATCAACCACAAGTCTTATCCACCGATCGCCACTATTACTCCAGGATAGTACGTGAAGCGGTTGAAATAAAAAAATATAGAAATTTCAACCGGGAGGACGGATACAGACTATCGACCACTTGGAACCCAGTTATCAACAAATGCAAACAACGCCGCAGTAACACAACTCATCAGTGTGTACACGTCATAAGTGTAGTGTGTACCGACAGTGCGGATAGAACTAAAAATATCAAAAATACAAAACAAGTGAGGGTAGCTGCCGAAACCCGCGCTTCACAAGGACGGCGCTGAGCTGACATCAGTCCCTCCGCGACCACAACCGTTGCAAGCCGGTAGAAACGTAGGAGAATAACAGAGGTATTTATGCATTGAAATAAATAAATTACCGCGACTAAGACCCGCTTAATAATATTGTATGATGTATCAGTGACAGGTTGGTACAACAAAAACTGGATGATTACCCCTGGCAGGAGCTTATGATAAGTGTCCCGTGATATTATATGAGAAAATGTGTGGAGTTTTTGATTGAATCTATGATAGTTGTACAATAACATGTAATTATCGTAAAAAAATAATAACTAAACCATGGATAAATAATAACTTAAAGGCCATGATTGAATGTCGTGATAAATTATTTCGCTTGTGGAAAAATAAACCGGATGATATGAATAGACGTCTAAAGTATACAAAATATAGAAATAAAGTAAACAAATGCATAATTTCTGCCAAAAATTCCTATAGATGAAATGAAATTGTCAAATGTGGGAAGGATATTAAAAAAATATGGGAAAAAATTAATGGGTGGACAGGGCAAAGAAAACTAGGCGTAGAAGATATTATAAAAAAATACTTAGGAAAAACTGACTCATTAATAAATATTTGTAACAATTTTTCTACTACCTTCACTAAGGAAATCACTAATATTAAACATAATTGTGATGTAAAGTTTTTAAATAGATCTGATTATGTCAAAGAAAGAGTTTTGTCAATGAGATATAAGAAAGCTAGCCCGCAATGTATTGCAAACATTATAGATAAGCTAAACTGCTCAAAATCACCTGGCATTGATAAAATTCGGGTACGAGATATTAAACTAATAAAAAATAAAATAAGCCCTATTATTGCCTTATTTGTAAATCTTTGTGTAGGAAAAGGAATTTATCCCCATATATTGAAAACCGCATTAATAAGGCCTATTTACAAACAGGGCTCGCATAAAGATTATACTAATTATAGGCCTATTGCCATATTATCTGTCATAAACAAAATTTAATTTAAATTGTCTTTCGGGATATATACCACGTACCTTTGTTTGGAGTAACCGATATTTCGGCACTGTTGCAAGCGCAATGTTCACGGATGTACTGATTATATTGCGGGTGGATGAATGTTACGAGCAAGTATAGCGGTCTACCCGCTTTCTTACTCGTTTTTTGCGCTCAACACCACTAGCACTGTTATCGCTATCGCACTGTACCCGATCACGACATACTACACTCACTACGTCAGCTCGCGGTTTGATTTTGTTCTTTTCACGGGTTTTACATAGACGTACCACTGGATGCCAGATACTCGACAGTTGAAACCCATCCTCTCTATTGGAATTCTTGAACTTTTCAATTTCAATAGCCTCCCTAACCATTCGAGGTATGAAGTGGCGTTCTGTCGAAAGCACCTGAGGGTTATATAACTCAATCAAGTGGTCGGTACCCGAGTCTAAGAGGTGTTGAGCTATGGCCGACTTGTGTGGTTCATTATTTTTGACTGCCCTAATGTGTTCCTTTATTCGGCAAGAAATGGTGCGTTTAGTTTGTCCTATATAGGAACTCCCACAGCTGCAGTCAATTTTGTATACACCTGGCTTTTCTAAGGGAAGACTGTCTTTCGGCGTTCTTATATATTGCGACAGTTTCTTAAAAGGAGTGAAGATAGTTTTAACTGAAACCTTCTTAAGGATGTTGGCGACCTTATCTGTCACTCCTTTGACGTACGGTAAGTACGCTGGGTGTCGTTCAACCTTGAAGTCCAGGTGTTTTTGAGTATGTCTGGGTGGTCTAATTCGCCTACTGTACCCGTTCTTGTGTTGAACGTCGCTTATATGTGCAAGTTCCTTAATCAAATGTTCCTCGTCGCACAAGCTGTATGCCCGGTTGGTAAGCGACGTTATAACGGAATTCAGTTGACATGGGTGATGATGTGAGTCGGCGTGTAGATAGCGATCTGTGTGCGTTGGTTTTCTGTATACGGACTGGCTCAGGGAACCGTCACCTCGTACGGCGATCATATCGTCAAGGAACGCCATTCACAATTTAAATTAAGTTTAAATGACCACGAAAGTTTAAATTCCTATATAAAGAAAATTGTTGAAAAGTATGTAATAGGGCAAATAAGTAGCTTTGTTGAAAAATATAAGATTTTAAATAGCGCGCAGCACGGCTTCAGGCGGGACCGCAGTACCACTACGGTGCTTGCGCACTTTGCGGACGCAATCAACTGCAGTCTGGGTGATAGGAAGCAGGTGGTGGTGGTCTACATCGATTTCAAAAAAGCTTTTGATACCCTGGGCCACCACCAGCTGCTTCAGGCCATGGATGAGTGCGGCATTCGAGGCCCAGTCAAACGGTGGCTAAAAGCCTATCTGACGGGGCGCACCATGCAGACTGCAGTTGCAGGCGTGATGGGTGATGCTGCAAATATCACATCTGGCGTCCCGACCGGCTCCGTCTTTGGTCCGGTGGGCTATATTATGCATGTAAATAGTATGTGTAATGTAGTTAAAAACTGTCAAATATATATGTATGCAGATGACACCTGTTTGATATACTCTGACCGGGAGTTAAGTGTCATAGAAAAAAATATACAAGATGATTTTAATAACATCATAAGGTGAGCTCACGATAATGGCATAATTATAAACATTAAAAATACTAAATGTATGCATATATATTCACCATATAACAAAACAGTGACGCGTGTACCCCACATACTGGGACATGACTACGATTGTATACACAAAAAGAACAGCATGTGTACATGTGGGGAGCTTGAGTTGGTGAGAGAATACAGGTACTTAGGATTGACTCTAGACATTTTCTTCACTTGGCGAAAGCACGTAGAAGTCGTATGCGAAAAACTGAGATCAGTGCTTGTAAAATTCCACCACCTTAAGTGCTTTACAAATAGGGCCATTTTGTATACTGTCTATCATGCATTGGTGGACTCAATCGTGTCTTATGGACTAAGCTGTTATGGACGAACGTTTAAGTCTTATTTAGATAAATTTAAAATGTTGCAAATCAGATTTATTAAAACCTTAGTAGATAAAAATACAAAGAACGCATGTCGACCAAACTATGATAAATTATTCGCAGAATGTAAACTGTTGCCAATCCACGAAAAAGTGTTGCTGTCCATTGCAGTGGAACAGTATGATAGCGAGCTTTTTAAGAATGTAAAAAGTCAACCGCGCTCGAATAGACGCGGTGTGCAATATATGATCCTTCGATGTAACAATTAGTATGGCCAAAGGACTAGAATGTATATGGTACCATCTATTTATAATGAATTGTCAACCAACATAGGGAATGAAAGATTATCTAAAAATGTATTTAAACGAAAGTGCAGAGAATTTTATATGAACAGATTTATTAGAACAATAGTTGAATAGCTAATCTTGTAATAATAACATTGCACCTATACCTTAGTCTACTTATGAATTATACTATCATTTAATGTGTCAAAAGGGAGTGATCTTTCTGCAAACAAACTGCCATGCAGTTTTGGCGGAGGATATATAAAAGAGACTATTGTAAAAATTTCTGGAAATAAACATTATTATTATGTCGTTTATTAAATATTCTTCTCACAGTCACATTTCACATACTTAATAAATATCACACTAAGAAATAAATTAAATATATAAAATGGGACCATGGAGACCCACCGGCATCGGGCACAGGGACCAAGCTACCGGTGGTTAGGGCTCCAGAGAGAGGAACCTCCGAACGATGCGTGTCGTGTCCAGCAATACTGCCTTCTGTATAGAGGACTTGATCCAGCCGTCTAACGAGAGCCTCTTGAGGTGGTGGTCGAGGCTCTTGGCAATAAGACCATTTACGGTCACGACTATCGGTACAATGATCGCCGAGTCAACATCCTACATGTCGACAATCTCGTGAGCCAGGTCCAAATACTTAATTTGTTTATCTTTTTCGGCTTTCACGAGATTCTCGTCATGGGGTATGGTGACGTCGATGATCATTGCAAGGCGCTCTAATCGGTCTATTACCACTATGTCCGGCTTGTTAGCCACAATAGTTCTGTCAGTAATGATAGACCGATCCCAATACAGAGTAGCACGACCATTTTCAAGAACTGGGTCGGGCACATACCTGTAGTACGGTATTTCAGAGTCAAAAAATTGGTACTTTAAGGCAAGTTGCTGGTGGATAATCCTGGCTTCTTGGTTGTGTCTATGCAAATATTCGCCGTTGGCAAGACGAGAACAACTGGATACTGTATGTCTAAGCGATTCACCAGGCTGGTGACATGCCCGACATATGTCGACCGTCCCATCTCTTAGAATATACTTCCGGTAGTTGTTCGTCATGACAACTTCGTCCATAATCGCAAAGACAAAATCTTCTGTTTCGGCGAAAAGATCGCCAGGATACCGACGCTGGAAAATCTACGTCGGGCCCATACAAGGCCCGGTAAAAACGTCCATGCAGCTCTTTACCTTTCCATACTTCCCTGCGCTCCTCTACACCAAGTACGGCAGGTTTGCGCCAGTTCTCTTTAGCCAGACCCAACGGGGTAAGCCCTCTGTCCACTGCGACCACATCTCGGTGCACACCCGCGTCGGTGTGGAGAAAGTATTCTCTGAGATTGTACACCTCGTGATTGTGGAGGTTCTTGGCACTCAAGAAGCCACGTCGGTGATGAGATTGTACATCCCGCGCAAGTGTGGGGGCACTTGCGCGGGATGTACAATCTCATCACCGACGAACGCGGGTGATGCATCCGGTATGTCGTGAGTAGACATCGAACTTTCCTATCCAAGGCGTCCAATTCTGTTTGAGTCCATCTGAGTATGCCGAAGGAGTACATTAAGACGGGCATGGCCCAACCGTTACAGGCACGCACCTTATTTCCGCCCGATAAAAAGCTTTTTAAGACTTTCTTCAGGCGGCCAAAGAAACGTGCCTGCAACGCCTGTTTCATGCCAGCGTCATCAATGCTTAATGCCTGCGACATACCCACATATTTGTAGGTTTCCGTTGCAGAGAGAGATCTAAGTTGTGTGAAATCTGAGAGCTCTATACTATCAGATTCCACACTCCTGCCTCGCTTTACATGCATGACCGCACATTTATCCACACCGAACTCCATCTTAATTGAATTACTAAAGCTTTCAGTTATCTTTAGTAACTCGGTTAATTGGAGGTCAGTGGGGCAAATAGTTTGAGGTCATCCATGAAAAGGAGCTGAGAAATAACTTGACCTCTAGTCTGCAACCGATAGCCTCGCCCTGAACTCTCGAGCAAAGTGCTCAGCGGGTTCAGTGCTAGGCAAAACCATAGTGGACTCAAACTGTCGCCTTGGAAAATACCCCGCTTGATCTTTACAGGTACGCCATACCCGCAAGGCTGTCGACATCCTGGATAGCGAAGCACCGTACTCCACTGCCCCATATATGCCCTCAAGAGGGCGCATAGAGTTGCATCTACTTTGTACAACTCCAGCACCCTCAAGAGCCACGTATGTGGCACAAAGTCATAGGCCTTCTTATAGTCTATCCAGCATGTCACCAGATTCTTTCGACTACGGCGAACCTGTTAGCCAATGGCCATGTCGATAAAGAGTAGCTCCTTAGTACCACGTGCCCGGCTTCTACATCCATTTTGAGACTCAGATACAATTTTATTATTGAATATATGTAATTCCAATTTTGTTCTCAAAATGGATGTTAAAACTTTATATACCGTCGGTAGGCAAGTAATCGGCCTATAGTTCGTAGGCTCCGTGGTACTACCAGATTTGTGGAGCAGGTGAGTAACGCCAGTTGTCATAAAACTTGGCAGCGATCCTGAATCCAGAGCTGACTGGAATTGGGATGCCAAGAGAGCATGTGCACTGCGTAGCCATTTTAACCAGAACTTGTGCAATCCGTCCGGTCCCGCCGATTTCCAATTGGCTAACGGACGGACTGCACAATATACATCCATGGCATCAATGGCTACGGGCTCCATGGGTGATATTACCTCACATGATCGCTTAACATCCCCAATCCAGCCACCTTCTGTATGGCTGACGGGAGTCGACCATATGTTGCGCCAGAAGGCAATCGTGTTCGCATCATCTGGTCGACATCCATCATCCACACCTGGTTCAGGTCGCTCCCAATTCCTATAAAACAACTTCTCGTCTCTTTGGAATGCGCGATTTTGGGAATATCAGTCAATTCTTTTTTTGTACCGCCTGATGCGATTCGCCCACGCATAGATTTTCTGCTTCAGGAAGTCGATGCGTTCTGTGACCCGAGACGTATATTCTTGAGGACAAAGTCCTGTCCCCTTAAACGCCCGACTCACAAAAAGCATCACTCTCGGGCGGGTATTGCCCGACCTGAAGCAGATAAGCTTGCCTATGAGTGCCCTGGTCTCAGCAATACGATGCTAAATTCTACGCTGCCAAGCCGGGACGGCATCTCGAGGGCTAATAGTAATACTGTTTTGTATTTTAATATTAGCCACTCGACACGCCGCTACAGCCACGCAGTATAGAATTGAGTGTGTATCACTAAGATTTTCACTAGTGTCTATGTAAGTAGGTAATAGTGAATCCAGAGCACCCACAAGCGCCATATTTTTTCTATGCTTGGGTAAACGCGGCAGCCGGGGTCTGTTTTCTAATGTAGCATACCGATATTCCCCAATAGCGCACTCCAAAGTACTCCTTGTCTTATCTATGCACTGGGTACTTACTTGTGTATCCCTGTCTATCCCTCCCTCGCCTTCTTCTTGTGCCCTGAGTGAGGCGTGCGATATTGGAGCCTCATTGTGTGCGAGAGGTGGGTTTTCAGGGATACCTCGCAAGTCTGAGCGTAGCCTCTCAAGTGCGTCGTCATCTAACAGGCGGCAGCGTTGAATGGCTCGCACTTGATCTGACAGTCGCTGTGCCGAAACGTTAACAGCTGGTTCCAAGGCCTGAAACAGAGGCAGTAAGCGGTCACGGTACGCCATAAGGTTGGTTCCTCCCTCTGTAGCCACAAAATATGCCCGCATGACGTTCTCATTCATCGATTGAGTCCATCTCATGCGGCGCACATCACCACCGGCAGCGGGGGCCCTGTTCGAAACCGGTGGGTCTCGGGGTCCCAAGCGTGACGGCGGCCGGCCTCTTCCCCGGCGGCGCGCTGGTGTTGGTGTCGTCGGCGGGGAAAAATACTCATTACTCGATGAGCTCGACGCCTCAGCTATGGCCGGCGCTGCTGGCGCCGGCGGCTGCGAGGCGGAGCTGAGTGACGAGTCCGGGGGTCTTAATTGTGCCGCTGCTCTGGCTCTGGTCAACATTTTTTCTTGGGTTTAATTGTATTGTTATCCGTGTGGTGAAGGATTAAGAATACGGATGGTCACCAACCCGTATCATCCCATGGGTGTCGTAAGAGCCGACAGAGAGAACATATTACGCATAGAACAGCACTGTAAGAGAAGGAAAACTTGATACAAACCCTATACCAACCCGTTTGGCCAGCGTGGTATAGTAGGCCAATTCCTCCTTTCAAAGGAGAGGCCTAGGCCAGCAGTGGACTATTAAAGGCTGATGATGATGATGATGAATTGTATAATTTACATTTACAATGTTTATGTTTTTGACGTCTGATGTCATCTTGCTTTATTGATATTTTATATATTCTGTTTTCCTTTTTGGTTTTATAAAAAGTTTGCTCTGTTATTATTTATTGGTATACAAAAATGGTTATTATTTAAATAGGTATACAGCCAGGTATATAGGTATACATATCCGTGTGGTGACGGATTAAGAATACGGAATGTCACCACAGCATATCATCCCATGGGTGTCGTAAGAGGTGACAGAGGGACCATATTATGCAGAGAACAGCACTGTAAGTGAAGGAAAACTTGATACAAACCCTGTACCAACCCGTTTGGCCAGCGTGGTATAGTAGGCCAATTCCTCCTTTCAAAGGAGAGGCCTAGTCCAGCAGTGGACTGTTAAAGGCTGATGATGAGGTATACAGCCTCCGAAATAATAAAATAAATTAATACAACATTTATCCAAGAAAATGATGTTTGTGGACGTTCAGTGTTGCCAATTATTATTATTATCTTCAATATCAAAACTACTTTGTTCTACCTCAATTTCGTCAGTTGTACTTTGACCTTCAGGCATTTTTCGCAACCTGTCGAGTGCGTGCTTACAGTTACGCTTAGAATTAAGGGCTTTGCGATTATAACGATCATAGTAAAGAACTTCTGTGACCTCAAATGGGCCTTTATACTTTAAGATATTTCAAACCAAGTTAACAACTACCTTCACTTTCATTGCCAGTTTCGGCCAGATATGCTTTAGCTATACTAGTTACCAGGCTCCTCAAAGCCACATACAGGCCTCACACAGGCCCCGCGCCACACACGGGCCGCGCGCTACACACGGGCCGCGCGCCACACACGGGCCGCGCGCCACACACGCCACCAGGCCGCGCTAGCCACCATGCCGCGCGGGCCTCCAGGTCGCGCCGGCCACTAGGCCACGCCGGCCACCAGGCCGCGCCAGCTACCAGGCTGCGCCGGCCATCAGGCCACGCTAGCCACAAGTATTACCCAAAAAAGAAATAAATCTACCATTAGTATTTCAAAGATTCGTCTCATTGTATACCCACTAAGTAGAGTATCCATTCTTTCAGACTAATTCAACGTCCGCACTTCGACAATTTTAAGCGATTATCAAATTCATTTACAACTTCACAACTGCACAAAACGTAACTCCCGTCCATATTCTCAATGAGCTATGTTAAAACTGGATTTGACCACTAACAAAAACTAAAACCAAATGCGAACATGGCGAGAACCGATAAGCTACTTTCGGACAAACTGATTTCCTTTGGCTACATAGAGGCAACGACTACAGTTCTAAGATAACCAATCGACAGTCCATGAGTACATTCAGATTCTCGCAACACGCTCTTGTCATACGACACAGAAACCAGATAATTTTAGCGATCAAAAATCAAATGAGAGCTACTCGAGTAGCAGGGTATCCGTGATTGCCATCAACAACCACACTTTAATGTACTTTCCTCTAGGATTAAGAGAAAATTCTCGAACAGCAATCCTAGTCGTTTGGCCATTCCTGGCACAAGTTGGTGGGCAATAAAAGGTACTCTGATCAGAATATTTACAGGTTTTAATGAAAATCACGACTAACTCTTTCTCTCGAAGCTGACATGTTGAACAACACGCATACTGGTTAAAATAATAGGAAACTCATTAAAATATTGCATTACTCATACTCTGACATCCATCGGGTCTTCAACATCACGCTATACAACCTCCATCTGGTTACACAACACCACCCGGATAATCATTTCGAGCGTTTAACAAAGTAATCTTAAAGTAAGTTTGTTAAACATGATGCTTTGGTTTTCCTTATCCCGTAGCAGACTATAAGAAAATCTTACTAGGCTGATAGTCTAGATGTTAAGTTTACTACCAAGTATCCAATGAGTCTTTTTAGCGTTATAATTTTGTCATGGAAAGTCTAAATACGAAGCATAACCTAACTTAATCATTAGCGATACAGCAAAGGACCTTTCGCGTTCAAGACGATGGACAACGTTTGTGATACTATGACAATGCACTAACGGCTGTCTCGTTTGCGCACCAATGGAGACTGACTAACAAAAGCTAAAGGGTAAACTAGGCTAACCAGAAAGGCACTTTACCGGTCCAACCAATGGCAACGCATGGCTTAACATGCAGCCGCACAAACGGCTTATCCAGTTTATGCAAATCTACACTGACGGTAACGTGGGTACCATAAATTATCACAACAACGACTAACAAAGTACCAATTTAATGGGAGTAAGGTTAAGCATACAATCATCACTAACGATCACTAACCTAGTTCTACCTACAATGAAAATTAATATCTCTAAAACTGATTATCGTAACGTCTGATAATCGAGTTTAACAGCTTCTACTAGAAACACTATCACTCCTAAATGTCCTAAGCATAACTTGGAATTGGCCATAGAACTCGGGGCACATGATAAAAATTCCCAGCGTTTCACATGAATTTTAAAAACACACAGTAGGTAATTTTCACACGTAAAATCTTAAAATTGAATTTCATTTTACTAGTGGTGCCATCTAATAATCAGAGTAAGAAACATTTTAATGTGCCATGTTAAAAATGTATGCACACAAAGAAGCAGGTGTAATTGCAATACCGAGATCCTCTGTACAATTCAGAATTACAACGAGTAAAATTGCAACCTTTAACTTAGGCTCTGATCACGTTTAAACGAAAACCGTTACGTATTATCAACACCACGATAAAATAATGGCGCTAGTAATATCTTGACTTTGTTCAGGTTACACTAACTAATCATTCGCACTCGTCTAGACAGCACTGCAGTTCACACGTCTATTTAAGAAATAAAAGCTACAAGCTGTTATACACAAAATCAGCACAGTCAGAAGCAATAGCTCCGCACAGCCTTACACTATGAACTTAGTATGTACGATTCGATTACTTTACCAACTTTAGCGCCGCTGCCCTGCGAAGGACAGTTTAGACTGGAGTTATTGTTCTAGATTTAGCAGAAAACCAACCAAAGCTGGGTGTTGGTTCTAAAACCAATATTACAACTGCACTAGAACAATAACTAGCACGTTTCACTCAAACGCACTTGCTTGGAATAATGCAAGTCGGCCTGTACGCTCACTCTCGTTACTATTACAGTCCACAAAGTAAGACCGAGACAAGATAATCTATTTGCAAGCAAGCATAATAATATGATCACAAGGTTCGTGAGTGCGAGCCACCCTCGCAGGAAGAAATAAAAAATCAAAACCTCCTTTCGCTATCTACGCTATAGCTAGATAGACTGTGGTAGTCAGACAACCATACGTTAACTTAAAATATGGCAAAGGTCGCAATTAAATCGTTACTACCCACATTTTTTTTGTCTTTCTTCTTTAAGCTATTAAAAAGAAGATTATTCATGAGATCATGCCATGGGAACCAAGACACCGTAAAAGTCAAACGGTTCCACAACTCAGAGTCTCGTGTAAAAATCGAACCTACAACACTCGGTAAGATGTGATTGCGATATCACCACAACAATTATGACATTTCCAAGGTTAAACGCGTAGTGTTTTACTACTACCGCCACTAAACAAAATTGGCAGTACCAATAAAAAAAATCAGACGAAATACGGTCACCACGTTTGCAATTGCAAGCTCAGTCGATTCACCAACATAGCAGCGTTAGGAGTCGCCTTCGCTCGCGCCTTGTGGTCGATCTGGTCCATTATTACACTTCTGATGTCGGCGGGTTGCTTGATTCTTGGCCGGTATCGACCCTTCACATCACTGTTTGTTATAAGTTCTCACCAAATCAAATTTAACAAAACTTACTATAACTATTTAGGATTACTGAACACGAAACGAGTGACAGTTTCTAGATACTTGTTGTCCGCCCGGAGTCTCCAAGAGAAGTGATAGCTGCGTCGTTCCGTTGAACGTCAACCGTCACCCCCATCTTCGACTGTAGCGAACGTCACTAGACTTTGGCGAAGCGCGCCATTTTCGCACTTCCGTTTCGTAGTCAATTGACGTCCTGTTCTGATGACTAATCCGATATATATTTTTTGCAAATACATATTTTACATAGAAACACGCAGACCTAGACGATCAATGTTCACGCACATAAATGTTTGACTTGAGCGGGAATAAGTGAATCGCCCGCTACGCCACCGGGATGTCAGGATAAGAAACCCATGTTCATAAGTGACACAATGAAAATACAGACTAGATTACTATTATTATTATTCACTGTGATGATGATGATGAATTCCCCGCGTTATTTTCGAAATCTTGACAACAGCACCACCTGCCATGTCAAATTATAATTATGTAACCCAACAAAGACCTAAATCTTCCAGTGAAAGTCTCATTAATATCGGTTTAGCTATTTCAGAGATTATCCTTGACAAACAGAGTGTCAGACAAAAATTTGAAAAAGGTTGTTAATGTCTTGTTAAATCTCGTGGGAACGCTATGGGAACAAAAACTTATTCTTCTCCATACGGCGGCGACGCAGTTCGCAACCCGTCACGTCTCGTTTCCCGCGAGGGCGAAAAGCAGCCTACGGAAAGCAGGTTTGCAACATTGAATGTTGGTGGAGGAATGAACGGCAAATTGGATGAAGTATGTCAGATGATGGATGATAGAAAGATTGATGTTCTTTGTGTGAATGAAACAAAAAGAAAAGGGTGTGACACCACCAAGCATGGTGCATATACGGCGTATTGGTCTGGGGTAGATAGTACCACCAGAGCCTGTAAGGGAGTTGGTGTAGTACTGTCTGCGCGAATGAATGAGTGTGTAAAAGAGTTTGAATGTGTAAATGCTAGGCTACTGTGGATGAGAATGAAAGTAGGACTTACTCGTCTCTTTATTGTGGGGGTGTACGCCCCGGTCAATATAGTTACGGGTATGTCACAACATGAGCAAGACGAAAGGCAGGAGTTTTGGGAGAGTTTAAGAGAGATTTTGAGGAACTGCAAGGATAATGAGAGATTGATCTTGTTAGGGGATTTCAATGGATGGGTGGGAGTAAAGCGAGATGGATTTGAAAGGGTGTTAGGTGCATTTGGTGATGAGAGTGTGAACGAAAATGGAAAAGCACTGCTTGAGATTTGTTTGGAGTGGAGCCTTTG
This sequence comes from Euclidia mi, assembly GCA_944739405.2. Taxonomy (NCBI): domain Eukaryota; kingdom Metazoa; phylum Arthropoda; class Insecta; order Lepidoptera; family Erebidae; genus Euclidia; species Euclidia mi. Next base: position 8,025,578 of record OX123191.2, on the reverse strand, counting down.
TGTGACAAACACCATGTTTGATCATAAAAGGATACATATGTATACGCGAGAGGCGAAAAATGTTAGAAGAAGTATGATTGATTTTGTGATAGTAGATGAACGATTGAGAAAGAATGTGTTGGATACAAGAGTATATCGAGGGATCGGCATCCACACAGACCACTTCTTGGTGTTGAGCCGGATAAGTGGGCTCTTTAAAGGATGGCGACACCGAGAGCGTAATGAAAATAGGGTCTTGGAAAGAATAAAAGTAGAAAATCTACAAGAGAAAGATGTGAAAGATGAGTATAAACGAAGATTGATAGCAAGATTTGAGAGATTCGATGGCATAAATGATATGGAAGAATTATGGCAGGCCTTTAAAGAAGAGGTAGTATATGTAGCGTCTGAAGTATGTGGTATGATCAAGAGAAGGAAAATACGAAAGGTTAAGAATACATGGTGGGATAAGGATGTACAATCAGCAGTGTCAGAGAAGAAGAAAGCTTGGTCAGATTGGTTGGCTGCCAGAGCAAATGAAAGAATGGGAAAAGCAACGAGTGTAGACATAGATGAAGCAAAAAAGGAGTTTGTTAGGTCAAAAAGAATAGTGAAAGAAATGGTTAAAAGGAAAAAAGAGGAAAAGAAAGGTTGTGGATGATCGACGATGGACAGCGAGTGGAACAAGTGAATGAGTTTGTTTACTTAGGTACGTTGTTTACAAGAGATGGTAAGAATGAAGCAGATATTGAAAGGAGAGTTAATGCAGGTAATTGTGTGAATGGAGCTCTGAAGGCGTTTATGAACAGTCAAAACGTGTCCAAAAAGGCACGTTTGGCTGTACATAGAGGTGTGTTAGTGCCTACCCTTATGTATGGTAGTGAAAGTTGGGTATGGCAGAAGAGATTTGAAAGTAGAATAAATGCTGTAGAAATGAGAGCACTGAGAAGTATGTGTGGTGTGTCTTTGACCGACAGAGTAAAGAATTGTGTGATACGAGAGTGGTGTGGGGTAAAAGAAGATGTAGTGACAAGCATTGAGAAAGGCATGTTAAGATGGTTTGGGCACATGGAGAGGATGGATGACGATAGACTGACAAAGAAGATATATCAGGCTAGTGTGAATGGGACAGGACAAAGGGGAAGACCTAGGAGAACGTTCTCTGACCAGATTGGAGACATCCTGAAAAAAGGACAAGTCAGAAGTACCCTTAACAGAAGAGCATGCATGAGAAACTTGATGGGAGTGAGTGAAGCAAGTGAGGTATGTCAGGATCGTTGCAAATGGCGTTCCGTAGTCTCTGCCTACCCCTCCGGGAAACAGGCGTGAGTCTATGTATGTATGTATGTTAGCTACACGCAAACAAGACATTAACAACCTTTACTTTAAAAATACATGTTTTTTTCAATACCAGTCACTTCAATTTTAAGAACATGCAAAGAATATAGATACATAGATAGTGAATTCTATGAATGTAGATTGTGAATTCTTTAATTTAATAGTGCTGATACACCTGAGCATTCACTCGTAACAGAACAGCGAGCATTCGTCGTTTTTTGTTTTGTCGAACTGATCAACGAACATAGCCAAACATTGCTACAAACATTTTCACGATCTTTCTAACGTACACTCTAATGAGCTAAAACGTCAAGGCAAATTTACTATCAATTAGCTAGAATGCTTGCTAGAACGTTCGTATAAATGCTCGCTAAAACACACTCGTTTGTTTTTCAGTTTTATAACATTCGCATGATTAGCGATAGCCCAGTGGAGAGACCGACGGACTGCTACGCAGAGGGTCTCGGGTTCGAATCCACGGAGCGCACCAATGACTTTTCGAAGTTCAATGTAGTAGCAATCTGTCGATCTCTCCACTTGGCTATCGCTGCTATACTATACTCTTTGTGCAATCCACAATTATTTGTCTGCGCCGCAAGATTTAGTCTTAGAGCGGGATTCACCTTTTTTAAATTAAAAAGTTTGGGGAGAATTCAATCTCTATGAACCAAGCTCGATAATTTATATTGAATGTTTGTATATATATAATGGTCTTTGTCCCGACATTGCGCCTTGCGTTACACTAGCTATGGTGTAGTTGGTCATTAGTATAATACATTTGTTTGCCAGAGCCTCGTCCGTTGATCGGCAGGTGCACCACTTGCAGGTGAGGTTGGCTTGGGACTCTAAGTTCTTGGTGGGAACCCTATGCACCCAACAATGCTATTAGGTATTTTAATATCATTTTTAAAGATATATTTTTAGATATCTCGCATGTATTTGAAATATGTTTTGACAAGTAATTTCCATTTATTCAGAGCCCTCCTTACTTTTTCAATTTAATTTTATTAAACATCGTAAAACGGTTTACAGAATACATCTATCTACCAATTTTTAAACCAGCAGTCATATTGTCATGGGCAAAATATAATAATCGAGCCGTCTGACCAGCGTGGTACAGGAGTCCAAATCCACCTACGCTACCGTGAAGCAAATTAAGAGAAGTCTGGAATATTTCGTCTCCAAATTTGTTTCAGTGGATTCGGCATTTCCAAAAGAACTTACGACGAAGAGACTTTAAAGATAACATTTTAGTATAACTATTATCACTATTATCAACATTATATTGCATTAAATCTTGGTACGTCTATCATTTATGTAGCTAATATAGACTCAGTTTCGTTAGAATGTAGATGATCGTGAGTACGTTGCCTTGGGATACTTTGCGTTATCACTTCCATTTATACTTACTACATTTTGAGAGAGTTTTGAGAGAGCAAGATTGAGTAGATATTTAAGAATCGACTAGCTATGTGTATACAAAGGCATCAGATCGCTAGCAGCTCACTAGTTGCAAGACGTATAGGCAATAGATACTGCAGGTAAATTGGCGCAGGAGACGTTAATCTCATTAGGCACTACTTGTTAATACACCCAAATTACCCAACTGAGCTTTAACTTTACAGCGCTTAAAATGCCGCTGGCCCAGGTATACAAGGGCTTTCGAAGTAAAACCTTAAAAACATAAATTGTTTCAAGTTTCTTTTGTCTTTTATTTATAGTTATTTTATTTACTTGGCAGTTTTTGTGTAAATTACTATCTGATTTTTTTTATAAATGTCATCATCGTCGTCTTAGCGTTATCCCAGTTGCATCCAAGGCTTCTCGTCTTGGAGCCCGGGGTCCGCTTACTAGTCTAACCCGATTTGACAGAATATCAGCTTTTCTACAGAGCGACTGTCGTCTGACCTCCGCAACCCGAAGGGGTAGCCATATTTCATGGTTTAGACTAGTATCAGTTTATTTGCGGGTACTGACTACCCGTAACGACTGTCAAAGTTCTTCATGACAGCCGGGACCGACAGTTTAACGTGCTCTCCGAGGCACGGGGTGTTGCAGGCAAAGTCAGTGGTGCGCGCCGTGGATTCGAACCCGATACCCTCTGCAAAGCAGTCTGTTGCTATACCCACTCCGCAATCACTGAACTGATTTTGTTAGTAAATGTATTGAATTATAGGTACATATATTTTAGGGCAGCGACAGTCTCAAACAGACTGTTGGGCAGAGTATATTGGGTGCAAACTCACGACGCGCACCATTGAATTTGCGACGATAATGTGCGTATTGAATTGTAATTCATTGTTTGCTCCGTCTGTCAACACGACCTCGGCTGTTATGGAACCATTGGAACCATGGAATATCGATATCCATTTGGATTGCGGCGGTCAAACAGGCAGTTGCCCTGTGAAAAGCTAATATTTAGCCAAATCCGTTTAGACTAGCAAGCGGACTCCGGGATGCAAATGAGATAACGCAAGGACGATTATGATGATAACACATTCATAAAACCATTTATTAAGATTCATGATTACTTATCTTGTCCGTAATAATATATTCTATATTAACTTAAACTAATATTAAAAGCTCAAAAACGATGACTAACCGTATTCAATTTGTACGAATTTCTCTCAAGTAGGTATACAGTTATGAAAATTATACAGCGTAAAATTAACGACATTTAATTTAATTTATAATATTATGCAAGTGCGTCGTTAATCTAAAGCCTATAAAAATCTCGTTCTTTATAAATTTACATCATCTTTTTCAATTTAATATCGTAATTCGTACTATTTGTGAAGAGGATATGAACGGCAAAACAAAATTAAGCAAGTGGGCGGGGACATTGAAACGGGTACAGTCAGCAAAAAAATATATTCACATCGTTACGTAGGAAGGATAACAAGTTTTCGTTCAAATATATTGTTTTTTTTTTCATGAACTTGTGAGTGCTACAGCGTATGCACATATATTGGTTTCGTGACAATTAAGAAACTTTTAATTAGTGTGTACTTATTTCCCTGGCTCTTATGCGTGATAAAGTCAAATGATCGTATGTCAGGTAAGAACGTTCAATTGAATGTGAGATTGAGCAAAATATATTTCTAACATAATGCGGGTCTTCTGAAATGACACTTACTATGCGGCAGCACTGAGGCATCAGGTCCAGAAACCTGTCAAAAGTGTCAAAGTCCCTATATTTTCGTACGTCTATGTTTGTTTGTATAATGTGTGTGTACGCGTCTGTACATTTCTGACGTCAGTTTGGACCTGACGCATACTGAGCGCCGTCTGGTGGTAGAAGAAATATCAAACACCATCATTTTACAAATGAGTCCCTACTCATTTGCAGAAATAAGGCAGGGATACGAAGAAAAAGTGTAGCGATATTGGTTTTTCAATTTGGTACATCGTCCATCAACTTGAAACTATTTGAAGAAAGCTCGCAAGCAACGATATGGGTGATGACGTCCCATGATTTCACCGCAATAGTCCAATTCGGAGGCCAATAAAATTGTAGGAGACACAAGTCAAACTAATTCAAGTTTAAGTATCTTATAAAATCAGTATTATTTTAAATGATTCAGTTATTAGACTAAAACAGAACAGTAACACTGCGTCGGTTATAACGGCAAATCAGATTTAAAGAAGTAGGTCAAAAACGCACATACTAAATTTAATATCCTTCAAAGAATAACGACCTTCTTAAACACATAAAACTGGAATACACGTTTTCTGCACATCCGTTCTCTCGCTTCATATTAAACGTTAAGAAAGTGCTGTTCAGAAAAGTGCATTCTGTTCTCAGTGGATCAAAATATCAACTCCTTTATTTCAATTCTCGCAATAAAAGCAAACGGCGAGTCAATACACTGCAGCCTGGAACAAAAATGTTGAAGGCACGATGCATCGAAAATGCATTGTATGCTCCCGGAACTAGGTATATTTTGACGAGACGGTAAACGCCAAGTTTGCTTCAAGAGAACTCGTTCCATATTGAATGTAGTGGCGTTCTAGTCAATATAACTTCTAATGGAGTCAAACAATATGTTAGGAAGCCATTAATAACATGAAAAGCTCAAATTGAAGTCAGTAAATCTTGTAAACAACTCTGGCGTTCCTCAAGGCGGTATCATTTCTCCTTTGCTATTTTCTATGTTTATTAATCTCTTAACTCAAAATCTTCAATGCGATTATCACTTGTATGCCGATGACTTGCAGATTTACTCTCAGGCAACTGTTGAAGATGTTTCACTAGCAATCCATAGGGTTAACAAGGATTTACTTGCCATACAAAATTGGTCAGACAAGTTTGGCTTGTCTGTAAATCCTAGTAAATGCCAAGCCATTATCATTGGCAGCCAGCGATCAATACAAAAACTAGATTTTACAACTCTGCCAACACTAGTCTACGATGGTACTGCTATAGACTTCTTTCCAATGGTCAAGAACCTTGGCCTGCATATAGATTGTACCTTGAGTTGGCGTAACCAAGTTACTCAAGTCGGTCAGCAAATTACAGGTACCCTACGTGCTCTAAACCGCTTAAGAAACTTCCTCCCACCCAAGACCAAGACTATGCTTGTGCAAACTTTGGTTTTCCCGTTGATCGACTATGGTGATGTATGCTACTATGACCTGAATGCAGAACTTCTCAACAAACTGGATCGTCTTCTCAATAACTGCATTCAATTTATCTTTAACCTTCGCAAGTATGATCATGTATCTACTTATCGTTCTCAATTGAATTGGCTTCCTGTTCGTCAAAGACGCAGTATGCGTGCCCTCACTACTCTTTATTCTATCCTTATGTCTCCCAATACCCCAAAATACCTTAATTCTTATTTCCAATACTTGAGTTCCAACCACGATCGAAATCTTCGTTCTTCCAATAATCTTCTCCTACTTTGTCCTTCACATAGTTCTGCTTTAATTCACTCGTCCTTTCCCATTCAAGCAATCCTTCTTTGGAATGCCCTTCCTCTAGAAATCAGGATGGCTACTACAAAGGATCGCTTTAAATCCAGAGTGAAACAGCTGTTGTTGGATAAATTGGCAGAAGTATCCTAATAATATGTTTTATGTATATTGGTATTTAGTGTATGTATATATTTAATATTTTTATAATTTGTTATGTATTCTTAGTTTATAATTACTATATATTTTATATCTTGTATAGCTACTTATTTATTAATATGTTCTTGTACTATCGAATGTATGTATTTTAAACTATGTATATAATATGTATTATGTTTATGCTACAAAAGTTCTTCTTCACTCACTTCTTCAATACACCTACTTTAATCTCTGCACCACTCTAAGGTAGACTGGGAGAGAATGCCCAAGGCATTAAGTCCGCCTTTATACGCTTCAGTGTATATAAAGTTATTAAATAAATAAATTAACAAGCTAAAATAACTGGGCAATAGTAGCGAAGTAAGAAACTGGATCAGTATAAGGCTTGCTGAGAAAATAGCTGTTGGTAATGCTTTATAGATGTTTGAACATCAACTGAGAAATTGGGTATTAAGTGTGTATTACATAGTTGTTTGACGTGGGTCAATAGGCTGTCAAAGTTTGCGGCTCACGCAGCCAAATTTACCATTTTCAAGATGTAGACTTTCTTAATATATAGTGTATAAACAATCTTAGAGATTTACGAGGGCCTTGGAAATGTTCAATCTGACTTGATTGCCAAAATTGTTGTCAGTTTCTGAATCCGTAACAAAATTGTTTTACATCAAGGATTCCAAACTTTCGTGAGATTTTGGCTATAGTGTGGAGACTATTTATATTTACGATCAGTTTTGTTTTGCCCTGTAAAATAATCAACAGCGATCAGTTTCCATACCAGTTCTTTACGGAAGACTGAAAGACGGAGACTTCTGTGACCACTGCTCGCGTAAAGTTGCCGAAACGTCGGATTATAATAAGTAAAGTAGTTTCTATGTCATTCGTTTCAAATTTAATGTCAGTAAACCAATATATAGCGATAATATCTGTTAACCATAGTTTTATATCATTGTGTGACATTCGCTTAAACCCAAGAAAATACAACGCATTAATTTAAAACCTTCACACAATAACACCTTTTACAAGTTACATAAATAAAATATTTTATCAAAAAATATATTAATCTGAGCACAAAGAAGTGAAATTAAATGACTGGTTAACGATTTGCTGACTGTACCTCGGTAAACTTCTATAGAATATACGTCATCGAAGCCAAAATTACATTAAAGTGAAATGGGATTTACATTATTGGATTTCCAATAGGAATATAATTTTTTGGAATATTTTGTTTGAAACAGATTCTATGAAAAGGATATTTTTTGATGCTCTAAGTTAAGTGTATAATGTAAGTAATGTAACACGCAATAATATAGTGAATTGGTTTGACTGCCTATACAATATTCTTATTTATCTTAATAAGTTTTACTTACTTTTCTTTTATAAGTTCTTATTATGAGCAATCTTTACTTAAAGACAGTAAATAGGTTTTTTGTTAGACAATTATTCTTATTTAAGTTTTATGTAGTTAATGGTACGTAATGTTCTCCAAGCCACGAAGCAAGCGGTAATTTACAATTAAGAACGCATCTGAAGACATGCAAAAGCCATTTTTGCATGCATACCCTTCTTCATATCAGTTTATTGGTTTAATCATCATTAAGCTATCGCTATTTAAAATCCAATAGTAACTTAATTTTATACAAAAGCACGGGAAAGCTACAAGTTACCGTTACGCCGTGTTGCGGCATTTTACAGCTCCGAACTATGCGAAGTCGCTAATACCAGTTCTTCGTAATGCTACAGCAAGTAACACCAGGTGCATTCTGTAACAATATTATTGTTGCGTTTATTTTTGTTGCGCCTGTCTAAGTAATGCTGTTGTTCAGTTTTTTCAGGGTGAGAGATAATACAGATAAGACAGTGATTCTGAAGATGTGGAAAAAGAAGTGATCACAACTCTTTTGATTTGAACTATTTTGTGCCAAGACAGTTTGAGATTTTTTTTAATCATGATATACCTAATACGCATTTTTTATCTATGCACAAGTTTAGTGGTAAGCGACTTGGAGGTATAATGATAGCTCTATGGTAAGCGGCCTGTGCCTCCTTAATATTTAACTATCGCATTTTCATCACGAAATTTGGGAATTGTTCTTCATCATCATCATCAGCCCTCTATACTGTCCCACTGCTGGGCACGGGCCTCTTCTCACTATGAGAAGGGTAAGGCCATAGTCAGTCATTAGCAAGCGATAATTAACAATTTAATACGCACTTTACCCCGAAAAGTCATTGTGCGTGCCGTGGATTCGAACCCGAGACCGTACCGTAGCAGTCTGTCGGTCTCTCTACTCAGCTATCGCTGCTTTAAAATTAATTGGGAATTTTTGCTGCCATAATATTGATTAGGATAGACTCACGCCTACATCTCCGTAAAGGAAGGCAGAGGTATAATATTACACCCACATTTCGCCACGTAAACGCAGCAACACTTTTTTGCCCGACCCCGGAATCAAACCCGGGAACTCTCGATCAGCAAACACACACGTTATTCATCGTACCATGGAAGGCAGTCCTAATAATGATTGTGGATAGAAATAGACATCTAAAATCAAAGCCTATATTCTATATTCTATCTGCTGTATCTAATTAAATTCTCAATTTATCTAAACTGTTCGTAAAAATTTTAATCACCAACTTGCAGTTTGTTTGCGACCATCAGTTTAAAAGCAACACTGTAACTAAATAGTTTAGTTGTTTTAACTTGTTGTAAATATAGACTAAACCAAATAATGAGGATGCTGAAGTAAGTTTAAATTGCGGCGAACATTTTGTAAATAAACTAGCGGTGTCAGATAATACAAAGTTTTATTTATTTATTTTATAGCGTTTTACATTTAAAAACACCCCATAATTATTGTAGGGACACACAGGTATCCTATTTTGTATACGTTAGCATAAGATATGCGGCACGCCAGTCGGCACCTAACCTTTGTACTATATGGTTGTATGCCAATAAATGCAAGCGAAATATTTATCTCTATTTCATTTACTATCCTCAAATATACACCCACACATAACATTGGTGACCCCGAACGGTGAATAAAGTGAACATTTTTACAATTAGTGGTGTATATGGATAAAATTGGACAATTGAAAAGTGGTGATATACGAACTTTATGAATTTATCGTATCGTGCCGACTCCCTCCGCGACGTGCACGGCTGAGGTAAAATACAGCGTTTTGTAAGCATGACGACATCTGCTAGCGAAGGAAAACCCGGAGAAAGTTCTACTCTGATGTATGGCGATATGGCACAAATTACAGTGGCGTCAAGGATCCCCGAATTTTGGACTGACCAGCCTCGATTGTGGTTTATCCAGAAGGATGCGATATTGGCACCTCAGAAATTATCAGACGAAGCTAGATATAACTTAGCCATAACGAAATTGGGTAAAGACGTTAAAGCCCAACTTACCGATTACCTTTTGAAGCCGCCGGAAACGAAAAAGTACGAAGGTCTGAAGGAACGCCTACTTACAATTTTTGAGGAAACTGAGACACGGAGATTACAGAAATTAATCGGAGAAATGGAGTTAGGTGATCAAAGGCCTTCACAATTACTCACAAAAATGACCGACTTAGCTCGTGGAAAAATCAGTAGTGAAACGTTGAGAATACTCTGGCAAGGGCATTTACCAGAACCCGTGCGTGCTGTATTGACGGTGGCAGAAACCACGGAACTCGAGAAATTAGCGAAGATGGCAGACAAGGTCGTCGAGAATATACGGCCATTGCAAATTACCGAAGTAACTCAGAGTACCGGTACCGATACAGTTGCATCTTTAATCACTGAAATCGCGCGTATTAATACGAGACTAGATGAAATGCAAGCAAACACGTTACGTTCAAGACCACGATACAACAACTATAATAAAAATTCGCAACGGAACAGATCCAGCTCCAGAGGAAGGCGCACTCTCAATAGCCCCAATTGGCTATGCTATTACCACCACCACCACCGCACAAAGGCTCATAAGTGCGTGGCTCCTTGCAACTGGAAAAGTTCGACGGTGACAGCTGCCGGAACGCAGCCGGAAAACAAGTAGAGGTACAGTCGGCGACGGGCGATTGTACACAATTTATTAATAACCGTCTTATTGTTACAGATCAGGCGACTGGTTTACGATTTTTAATAGATACAGGCGCTAATGTGTCAGTTTTGCCGTATAAAACAGGTTAGTTAAAACATGTAATTTATCATTGTCTAAATATAAACTTTTTGCAGCCAATGGCTCTCAAATTAATACTTATGGTGTTAAAACGCTTATGTTAAATTTAAAATTAAGAACACCATACAAATGGACTTTCGTGATAGCAGATGTAAAACAACCTATTATCGGTGCAGATTTCATTAAGTATCACAAGTTATTAGTAGACTTATCAGGTCGTAAACTAATTGATCAAGTTACAAACATGTGTGTTATAGGATCTATAGTGAATTGGAATGAACCATCGTTAAGGACTATCGAGTCAAATCACCCTTATAGTGACTTATTGCTGAAATATCCTGACATAACTAAAAGCGTTAATTTTAAAAATAATCCTCCTCATTCCGTTATGCATTTTATTGAAACTACTGGCAGACCGGTGTCTACGCGCGCTCGACCGTTACCACCGGACCGGTATAGAAAAGTTAAAGAGGAGTTTAGAATAATGCAAGAGATGGGTATCTGTCGTCCATCTAAGGGAGCATGGTCTAGTGCTTTACACGTAGTGCCTAAGGCTGGAGGGCAATTAAGACCTTGCGGAGATTATAGGGCGCTTAACGCCATAACAAAACCGGATCGATATCCGATTCCAAGAGTCCATGATGTAACGTATATGTTAGCCAATAAAGAAATATTTAGTAGATTAGACCTGTGCAGAGCTTACCATAATATTCCCATGAATCCCGAAGACATAGAAAAGACTGCTGTAATTTTACCATGGTCTTTAATGGAATTTACGCACATGCCATTTGGTCTTCGTAATAGTGCACAAACATTTCAACGATTCATGGTCAACTCTGTATTGCATGACATAAAAGTAATCGATTCTAATGGACAGGTTACATACGGTACTGATTTTATTTTTTGTTTTATTGACGACATTTGTATAGCTAGTAAAACGGAATTAGAACATAAAATGCACTTAGAAATAGTTTTAAAAAGGCTAGACGAATTTGGTGTCACTATTAATTTATCAAAATGTGTGTTTGGTCAACCTAAAATAGAATTTTTAGGATTCGAAATTTCTAAGGACGGAATTTTACCTTTACAGAATAAAGTTAGAGCGATTGTAGACTATCCGAAACCGGAAACAGTCGATAAATTACGTAAATTTCTTGGTATGCTTAATTTTTATAGGGCACATTTACCGAGAGCCGCTCAACATCAAGCAGAATTAAATAAGTTTTTGCACGGTTCTAAGAAAAAAGATCGATCACCAATAATTTGGGACGATCGTTCAGAAAATGCATTTCTTTCTGAAAAAGTTTACAAGAAGCAGCGTTGTTAACGTATCCAAGGGAGAACGCTCCTTTATGTTTAATGAGTGACGCGTCAGATGATTGCGTAGGCGCAGTGCTACAGACTAAAGTCCAAGGTTCGTGGAAACCTTTAGCTTATTTTTCGAAGCGAATGTCTGAAACGGAACGTAAATATAGTACTTATGATCGCGAGCTGCTTGCCATCTATCAGGCTATCCAGCATTTTAGGTACCTGTTAGAAGGACGTAGTTTTATCATATTAACAGATCATTAACCATTAGTTTATGCATTTAATAAAAAGCCGAGCGAAAAAGATACGCCGCGACGAATAAGACATTTAATGTTTATTAGTGAATTTTCAACGGACATACGGTACGTAGAAGGTAGCAAGAATAGTGTTGCAGACAGCTTATCTCGAATAGAGACGATCACATTCCCAACCGTTATAGATTACTCGGAAATCGCTTCAGAACAAAAACATGATAAAGAGTTATTAGAATTATTAAAGTCAACTTCGGATAATGTTAAACTTAAAAAAGTTTGTTTGCCAGGTTGCAAAGATATGATTTATTGTGAAACGTCTTTGCAACGATTGAGACCATATGCACCAGAAAAATTTAGAAGAACTGTTTTTGATATTTTGGATAATTTAAACCATCCAGGTATAAAAGCTTCACGACGTTTAGTAAGCGAACGATATTTTTGGACGAATATGAATAGAGATGTAGGTCTATGGGCCACAACCTGTATTCATTGTCAGAAAACTAAAATTACGCGACATACTGTTTCTAAGTTTGGCGAATTTCAACATGCAAACCGCTTTGATCATGTACACTTGGACATAGTGGGCCCCCTACCTACGTCATCGGAAGGCTATAGGTATTTACTAACATTAATTGACCGAGCTTCTAAATGGCCCGAGGCATATCCGCTTAAAGACATATCAGCCAGTACGGTAGCAAAATATTTTTACGAAGGTTGGATCGTACGTTTTGGGACTCCAATCAGGGTCAGTACAGATCAAGGTGCCCAATTTGAGAGTAGATTATTTAGTTCGCTATTAAGATATTTAGGTGTTACGAAACTTAGAACAACCCCGTACCACCCTCAGAGTAATGGAATTATTGAGCGGTGGCACAGGTCATTAAAAACCGCATTAAGAGCGAAATTAGATCAAATAGGTAGTACCTGGGTAGATAATTTGCCTACTGTTTTATATGGTTTACGTACGGTTCCTAGAAGTGATAACGGTGTAAGTGCATCTGAAATGGTTTATGGTACTAAAATAAGGTTACCAGGAGAGTTTTGTGGAGGTAACATAACTCATAGTTATACAGACGCGGAATATGTTACAAAAATTAGAGATAGTTTTAAAAAGATTTAGCCGACACCTATGAAAGCTAGAGCACAAAAGAATATATTCGTACATCCCGATTTAGAAACTACTAAATATGTTTTTTTTAAGGAACGAAGTCGAACGCTCTTCGTTAGACCCTTCATATTCTGGTCCATACGAAGTATTAGAGAGAACACCGAAATTTTATAAAATTTCTTTACCTAATAGACAAGCGAATATATCTATAGACAGATTGAAACCTGCGTACGTACTTAACGATGATGACATCTCATTTCACACTTTATCCGTACCCGATAAAGATTGTTCTCAAGAAAAATTAGTTTTAAATGATAGTAATAAGAATATACCTAGCGTAAACATGCCGATAAATGAACCGCTTATTAAACATACAACCCGTAGTGGACGAAATATAAAACGTCCGGTACGATTTATGTGACGAAATAAGGTATAAGTAATTTTAACGCTGTATAGCAAAAATTTTGTGTATGTTATTAGTACATTATAGTTATGTAAAATGATGTGTCACGAATTCAGTATTGCCTAATTGCCAACTTTCTTGTAATGTTTAATGTATAAAATAATTATTTGGTTGCAAACAGCCTAAGAGTAAACAACTATTTGACTTATTTTCTATTGTATTTTGTCTTGTCTTAGTGTTCTAATCATGGGCAATAATTCTATTAAAGAAGAACGAAAGGAAGTTAATGTCATTAACCAAACAGCCATGAATCACTTAGAAAACCTACAGTATTATATTGCAGGACTGTTTGTTGTTATTGCAGTTATGGTAATTGCTTTCACCTATTTCTTGTTTGTTCGTTGTCGCAAGAATATACGCAAGTGGTTACAGAAGGAAATGCGAGCTGAGAGGTCCGCTCACACCCCTATCACTGTAAAACAAGTTACCCAAACAACTACTACACCTAAGGTACAAACTGTACAAGAGGCATGTAATGGATTCGTGTAATCTACTGTATGTATATTTTATATTATATTTAACTGTATGTAACTATGTGTATTTAACTGTACCTATAAGATAGGTAACTTAAAAGTATAAATGTAAATGTATTTCAGCGTAACATTAAATACTTAAATATTATTATATAAAACTCTTAACGTACTTAGGTACAATAACAATATATAACATTATTGTTCGTATTTCTTTTTATTACTTAGCAGGTGTGTCACAGTTATAAGCAAGCATCATGTTTAGTATGAGACAGTTTCAAGTTACGAATAACATCGCTCGACAGAACTGCTTACTATTGTAAACATATAGATAAACCTCGTAGCTTTAGTCACTTTTATGAACGTTTATAATTTCTGTTTTAAAACTTTAGCTAAATGATGTGTAACATTGGATTTTTTTTCAAAAAGAGGGAGGTTACTGTAGGGACACACAGGTATCCTATTTTGTATACGTTAGCATAAGATATGCGGCACGCCAGTCGGCACCTAACCTTTGTACTATATGGTTGTATGCCAATAAATGCAAGCGAAATATTTATCTCAATTTCATTTACTATCCTCAAATATACACCCACACATAACATGCCTTGTATGTAAATTGTCCCACTGCTGGGCACGGGCTTCTATTTACTATAAGAAGGTTAAGGCTTGTCCGTTGTTTGTATGTTTGTTAAGTCAATTTGATAAATTAGTAATTTATTACGCAGTTAACTTCGAAAACTCTGTGGTGCGCGCCGTGTATATGAAACTCGATAGGTTAGCTCTCTCTCTCTCTTACAAAGCTAGGTGTATGTTAGCTGCGTGTATGGTATGCTGCTGAAATACATTTTAGTTATCTTCGCCAATATATTCGTCAGTACTATATTCAATCAAGACTAATATTATATCTACTTTCACGTCGCAAATGAGCGATAATATGATAAGTTTTTTGTGAGGGGTGATAGTTTGAGGAATGAATAGTGACCGAGGTTACTACAAAGTCTAGTAAAGGCTTAAAATATTTTCTAGAATGAATAAGTTGATCCGAATAATATTTCAAAGTCTTGAAAAGCCAACCACGACCACCTAAACATTGCTATTAAAAATAAAAAAGCTTTAAACATAATGACTTAAAAATTCATTGCCCTGTACCGTGTTGTATTCAAAACAGAAGCGATACATTACAGGTGACATGTTGAAAAACCTCAACGGCAAACACTTAGATCGTGCCTACACGCTAACCAACAATTAGACCTGCGAATGCTATTAGCCGTAAACTTATTATTTAAATACACTTGTACATGATTATCTCCGTTTTGACGTAGATTTCGTTTTGGGGGAAGGACGTATTGATTTATTTTATCGCTAATAGTTGAACCGATGGTAAGCGGTTTCGTGTGTATGTGGGGCCAGCTCTGTTGTCAGAGTTTATAGACGGCCCGAAGGCCACCGAGATGGTTTAACTATTGTTTTCCTGAGACGAGCACAACTGGGCGTAATCTGGCAAATGTCCAGCTGCTGCTTATCGCGAAAAAGGAAAGAAGAAGAAACAGAAAGACTTAGTGGAATAATAGTTATTTTTATAAAAAAATACGCTTGAATCCTGGAGTATTTTGCAAACATCTATACACTGATACAAAAAATATTTCTAAACCAGACACGAAACAAAAATATTTTTCACATAAAAAAGTGAACCAAACTTGTCTTATCGTGAAGGAATAGATCTAACGACTCATGCTGCACTGGCTGAAGCGAGGCAATCGCTTAAACTGCTTTGTCACACAAGTAGCGATGGCAATTATCGAAATAATGCATACTCTTCCTTAACGTTAATATCATGTAACAAAGTATTCAGCTCGCGGACGATGCGCCCCATTCGTGCAAGGCCTAAAAAGGTGTACCTAAATTACTATCAAAATAATTATATGCAAACAAACACAGTTACTACATCGAGTCAAGGCTTTTGTACTATTCATATCCACTTTTACGTCTTTATCTTTGTACCTGTTTATCCATGCAACGACTTATCCGATAAACCAGCAACAAACACCAGATCCCAAGCTCTCATCCCAAAGATACTCTAACGGGCAAATGGCCGACAAGTAAAAACATCAACTTCTGTCCGCAGTTTTGTTCAACCGATAGTATAAAGATATTTCCAAGTCCCTCGGGAACCTAGTCGGACGGTCGCCTGATCTCTAGAATCTAAATATGAAATTCCACTCTTTGAGACGTTTTCAAATAAAATATTTTCCATTTTCTCCCTGTTTGCGTCAGCTGATTGTCACCTAGAAAACATAAGGTAATATTTTATCGTGAGCTGTATTTCGTCTGCAAATAAAACGTTGGACGCGAAGAACTTCAGAGCTATGTTTTGAAATAAATATAAAACAATTTTATTTTTATATTTTTGTTTTGTTCATTGGTGTGTTTCAACGTGTGTTGAACAATAATCTAAACTGTGTGAACTGTGATTGTGAAAGTTTTATACAATTGGACTTGATTCTTCCTACAGACCGGTGCAGCGATAGTTTCATCATAGCAATATAATATCTTAATATATAAAATCCTTGTATAACTATAAAGCTTAAATGACTTTGACCATTCGTTGTTCTCGTCTTGCGTTCTGCTGTATATAAATTTTTTTTCAAACGATTGCTTTTACTCTTCAATTTAGTTTCTTAAGGAATATTAAAAATATATTAGTACATTCGTCTTTGCTGTAGACAAATAAAGAAAATACAATTTAGGTTTTAAGCTTACAATTACTTTGTTTGTGGCTGTATATGCGACTGTAACAGCGCTACAGCGGCATATCTGATAAACAGTGCCAAAAAAGAGCAATTGTGCCTTCGGTGTTTGCACTTAACAAGACGATTAAGCAGATACTTGTAATATATATAAATATATATCAGCCGAGGTTATTGAGTCTTTATTTAGAAATTTATGAAAACATTTATTTTCATAAAATGGTTGACATAATATTTTTGGACAGATAAAACAGACAAAACTAAAAATTAAATAGACAAATTCATTGAAGCTCAATTGTTCTTAAGCTTAAACCCTAAATACAATGTTATCCAATCGTAAGCTCAGCACTTAACTTCCATAAAAAGCGTATTGGTTCAAGAATAGATTCATAAGAACATAATAATAGTTTACGAATACGACTAGTGGGGCAATAGTTTACAAAAATTATCGCTTCTTTGTGGTTGTAGGAACGGCAATATGATTGCGTTGTAAAATAACGTTTACCAGGAGGTGAAAGACTTTACAAGCTAATTGTTTTTTGGTACAAGTTGAAGGCGCGTGTTTATACACATGGGTTTAAAATAAATTGTAAACTTTAATATCAATTTGTTAGTTTGGCTGTGATTGAAAACGTTGCGGGCAGATGCTTTCATAGCTTCATGCATTATTTAATACTACTGTAGTTAGTGTAGTTGACATCTAATTTCACTTAAGCGGCTTGACCAATTCGGATATAATTTTTCTTGTTTCGTATGTATATTAATGGGTGAAAATACATCTGAACTTGCTGGTTTGCACTAAGATGGAATTCCTTGAAATTCCCACAGGATCGAGAAAAATGGTTAAATTAATCAGAATGCGCGGGCGGTCATCCCCTAGTATAATTATCTATAAATATATAATATATCTTTCTTCGAATACACACACAAATATTTTTGATCCACAAATAACTGTTCCCAATATGGATTATTATACGGTCCATAGTTTCAATATTTGCAATGTTCACCGATACAGACTTCGTCTGAATTTGGCACATATTTTTGGAAGACTATTTTTGGTTTCATATCATGTTTAATCTGAACAAATAAAAAATACTTTAATGGGGCCACATTTTCATGTAATGGTTACGTTTACTACCTTGTAAAATTTAAACCGTATAAATCATTATCATTAAAAAGCCATCCCTAAAAAATCGGTCGTTAAAACAAGCAATATTAATGACTTAAGCCGAAGTATTACTGAAAAATTTCGTATCGAAATTTTAATTCGGTGTCCGATCATTTGACAAATAACAAATGACTAATTTTCATTTGAAAAATAGCATTTGACAAAATTGTACTTGATAAATTTATTATTTTACAAACGATTGTTTAATAAACTACTCATTAGACAATATATTTACTAAAAACAAAATATTATGCTAAAACATTAATTTACAAATTGATTATTTTTTAAACATGCTAGTTGGCAAAACAACGTAAAGCATAAATAACATTTGACAAAATGCATTGCTTGGTAAATATTTTACTAACAAAAATCTACCTTAATACAACAATTTTTGTGTAGAGTCAACTGAAACGATGACTGGTTAGGTTAGGTTAGAACTGCGACCACAACGCACGAACCAAGCGAGCGAAGCGAGCGTGCCGCGGCCGCGGCCGGCGAGTGCCAGAACCAAATTCTACTTATTTCGCTTAATTCAGGCAGTGAGTATTATTTTTAAAAGACTTAAGTTGCTATCGAATTAGTATTAATACAAAATTATTACTTGACAATAAGTAATTTGGCCAAGATGAAAATTGCAACCATGCAATTTAATATTTTCAAAATTTCTCGTAAGTATTGGTTAGAAATTAGTTATTTTTAAAAACTTATAATTTATCTTCTAACTTTTTGTACAATCACCAATTTGGCAAACGAATTATTTAGTCACGTATAATTCGTATATTCGCTTCCTATTAACTGTATACATGCACTTAGTACCAAAAACTGAATGTAGATATCTCGTCCAGTCTCTATGATGCCCATGTGAACAAATGTATGCAATACATATTTCATAATAATCGATCAAGTCAATAAAAAGACCTAAAATTACTGCAATTTAAAAAAATCTGATTCTGTATGTCATGGGAGAACACTTGATGGCGTTAAATATTCCTAATATTTGTCGCACCGACACTGATTAAGAATTTGCACTTAGCATTTCTGCTACATAAGCTACTATCACAGGAGTTGAAGTAGTAACAGGGATCAGAACTACGAGAGTGAAAATACTAGCACAACTGAATATTTAAAACAACTAATCACAAACAAGTACATTTTGAAAGAACCTGGGAGCACTACGAAACGTTTTATACAAGCTGTAGATGGATGGTGGATAACCCTGGATATGCTCAGATTGCGATAAAATGCGAGATGTGATGTATATTTACTATGTATATTTATATATGCGTGCGGCAGAGGTAATATTAACTATGACAATATTTGGATTGAAAAAAGAAATCTAAGACCAAACTCCAGCCAGTCTTATAGTAAATGTAGAGTCTTTAAGTAATTATTTAATAAATTATTTATTATTTTAACGTTCATAAGCGTTACATTGTGAACCAAATGAATAAAGGATTTTGACTTTAACTTACCGAAAACTAGTTATCCTGGCGGGACATAAGTCCAAATTGTACATAAGAATGCGAGGAAACACATACTCGTAAAGCTCCATGTGTTGGCATTTATGAGACTGACTGGATGACCAGAGAGAGATTTGGCATAGGACCAATGACTTAACGGATTTTATTCGACAATCTTTACAAAAACCAAAAGATGTGAAAGTCGGAATAGAGACATCATGCTCAGCAGTCACTGATACTGCTATAAAATTAACCGAGCGGTCAAAAATTGGATTAGAATCTACTTATTGCTACTGACATATCGGCACTATCGCCATGTGATCATGACGATCGCCAACAACAGTACTGACAAAACATATTATGCCATATCTCAGATACACATTTGAATTAGTATTAATGACGACCACTATTTTAATGCTTGTACCTCATCCAACTTGAAAACCTTTGTAGATCCTGATAGTTTGAACAGCAGTGTCCAACGGCTGAATTATTAATAAGGGCGTTAGGCCAGCGCCGCGTTTCGATTTAGGCCGACCTATCGCCACGCCGGTGACGCTACAGTTTTGTCTGAAATTATCATCACCATCTAGTTCCAAATTTGTACTAAGCAATGTATTTTTTTGGAAATATAATTATATATAATTATAAATACCCTTACCAAGGTTTAAGTTTAAGGAGAAATTTCCAAATTTGCAAATGGCGTGGCGTTCCGTAGTCTCTGTCCACCCCTTCGGGAAACAGGCGTGGATCTGTGACCCTTACCAATATGAACATCCAAGTTCATGCACACAAGTTTAGTGTTCGTCTTGAGCGGGAATCGAAGCCACGACTATCGGCGTGGCAGTCATTTACACTGCCGCTACGCCACCGGGTTGTCTGTAAAAATAATTGTTCTGCGTACACACTTAGTTCTGAGTACAATTAATATTGGTCCAGATTAGTAGGTATAGGTACAGATCGGTTCACGAAAGTTGACCACAAATGGCGGCCGTCGCGCATATGTACATTCGTGCACCAATGGTGTGGCTCCGTTATTGACACATTCCAAAGAGTATAAATATACCCCTGAAAAAGAGTGCCCTCTTGAGGCATATTGTAGCAGACATTTTTGACTTTGACAGGCGACAATGCGCCATCTGGTTTTTGGGGTAAACATTACTGTATACACGTACCTATACATATAGATTTATAAGTACTTTTCTTCTGTTTCAATAACAACGCAAATAAATATGAGCAATTACTTCAGGAGAAATATTGAAATTTTATTAAACTACAGTTTACGGATTTTATCGCGTTATATTGGTTTCACTGGTTATTACATTTAAACCGAATGATCTAGAAACTACATTTTTATGACTAGCCGACGTTTCGAAGTCTTTACAGGATTCATGTTCACGGCAGACTGAGCTGATATTTGTCTTTGTCTTGAATTTAAAAGTTATCTCAAAGTACCCGAACATTTTTCAACTATTGGTGTCTACGCAGAATGTGCTCACTGTGTCTTGATGTCTTCTGGTGACTTTGTCCTTCTTGGGTTTCATGAGCCTGATAACAGCGTCCCAAGCTGGAGGAAAATTTCAACCATCTTCCCTATTGAAATTAGGATGTTTTTTAATTTTAATAGCTAATTCCAGTGAAACCAACATAACGCGATAAATCCGTAAACTGTAGTTTAATTTCAATGTGTAACATTTGCGTAAGCCCAAGAAAATATTATTCAGGAGAAATATTTTAAATCAGACTTAAAAATATTTCTCCTGGAGTAAATGCTCACATTTATTTGCGTCGTTATTGAACAGAAGAGCAATATTATTACAGACTTACAGAGAAAAATAAATATTTATAATCATTGATCATAAATATATATTTGCCTTTATAAAACTAGTTTTGCGAAACATATAAGTATTGTAATTGCGAACAATGTTTAAATAAATAAGACTGAAAATGAGTTATTAAAAGATGCTTTGTACTTTGTCTTTTTATTATGGTACTTTGTAAATATTTTACTTTTTAACATATAATAATATGTTTAAAAGTAATATACAGGATGTCACAAGACCCATCACCAAGCCAAAGTCTTCTCGTTGTGGACATCATCCCAAGTCATACTAACCAAAAATAATAACTAGGAAACGAATTTTGTTTTAAGATTTTCACATTTTTAAATCGCAAATAAAAGCGCGCGCATGCAATGCTAGAAATACCTACTTATTCTTGGGGTCATAGGGCATCTAAAGAACATATTGGCGGGGTACATGCATCGATTTTGTACCTAATTAGAAAAATTCCATACTAACTTTGAGCCTCGATATCTCCTGAACCAGTAATTTCCCAGGTATGTTGCCGAAGTAAAAAATGTATGTAGTAATTGGTACAACATGGGATTTCAGTTTTAGTTAAGGGTCTTTTTACAACCTGTATTTACTTAAAACTATTTGAGACATAATAATATCTAAAATAGTTTAATTAAAACGTATGCCAGTCTTAAAAATAAGGTGCTATTTGGATATGGTAAAATCTTAATTCCAAGCTTTCGCCTCCAGTCATATTTCTTAAAACACACATTCCTAAAAATGCGACACTAAAAATTTAATTCAAGAAATAAGTACATTTTATTTATTATTTATGTAGTATAAGTCGTTATCTAATGAATGATTTGCGTTGTCTATTATTTTCTAATTATCATGTTCACGTTGAAGAAAACGATCTTGTTAGGTCACATTTAGGATCAATGCGAGTCCTCAAAATTCGAGACCATGTAACAAATCTGCTTCTTTTTTGTACTTCACTATCACTATCATCACTACATAGTATGAAACAAAGTCTGTCGTCCCTATATAATTATGCTTATATGGATGAAATTTTGTATGTGTATTTAAATGGGTTCCTGGATGGTTTTTAAACACAATTGGACCCGATAGATGGCGTAATTATCGACATTCAGAAATTTCGCGGGTGAAACCGATAGGGGCAGCTAGTAGTAATTACCTATAATATAGTGATATTTTTACTTTGATGAAAATCTTAGTCAGATTTTCATGAGTTACCCATTGTTAGTTCTTGGTTTTTATTACTGACAACACTGAGAAGCTGTCGTAAATGTTGCCAGTTTGTTTTATTTGATACCCTAATAATACAACTTTAATCGTAAATTATGTAACTTGCATTTGAAAATATGTAAGCTGTGCATTCGAACTATTAAAATAGGAGAATATTATGAGAATAATTTTAAAAAATTCTAAAATCAATTAACAATTTCCTATAACTTCGAAAATTGTAGTGCCATCTATTGGGATTTTAGAATAAACTCGTAGTAAGAAATTTATACTCGCCAATTAATAGATGGCGGCGCTTTCTTTGTTGAAATGTCACTTTGTTTGAGGTGTCCCACCCCCTGTCCACCCGCGCCTTACCCGCGCACCTCCACGGGGACCTACAAAATGATTCCTGCGCAGTGGTCATCTTTCATGAACCGACCTATACAGTCGTTTATATCGACGGGCGCCACCGTCATTGTATGAAAGAACTTTTAATCATGGAAGTTTAATGAGGATAATGCTTGTATGTGTTCGTTTGAATTCTGATTGCTTTTATTGTAATTGTGCGTAAAATGACGAAATTAAAATAGAGATACTATAAATAGATCATTTTTATTGGAGTAAAATGTCTCTGCGAGATCGAATCAGAAATGAGGAGATCCGCAGGATAACCAAAGTCACCGACATAGCTTTCCAAATAGCCAGGCTGAAGTGGCAATGGGCAGGGCACATAGCTCAAAGAATCGATGGCCGTTGGGGCAGGCGGGTTCTAGAGTGGCGACCACGTACCGGACGACGCAGCAGGGATAGGCCTCCCGCAAGATGCACCGACGATCTGGTTACGATCGCGGTAAACGGCTGGATGCGGGCGGCTCAAAATCGGTCTGTGTGGAGAACCTTGGCGGAGGCCTATGACCAGCAGTGGACGTCTCTAGGCTGACATGAAAATATAATTATATAATAATAATGAAATTTAGCACCAGAAAAATCCTGTACGGACGAAGTACACTTGAAACAAAAATAGGTATGTGAATCAAACAAAGTGCTGTCTCGTTTGGGGATCGAACTCCAATGAACTCAGTTCGAAACAGCGAGCGACCGCTTATAAAACCACGTCATTTGTGAAAATCATTGTCACAGTAATCCTCGCAATTTAATACTTGTAATATTACATCAAAATTGTTATCTGTTTATCCCAACAGTAGCTGAGTTCTTAAAATGAGAGGGCATAAACAATATAATTTATAGCGCTATCAAATAGCCAGATAAAATATGATAGCTTCTGTTAAGAGATGCTATTACGCATTATGGATATCATTGCACCAAAGGCTGCCTCGATTCAGCATTATGCGGTGCAGATTCCACCATAATTGGTTATCCATTTAAACAATATCCCGACTCCAGCCTTCTGAATCATAAATGCAATTGCATTTACTAACAAAAACTTGTCTGAACTAAAATGTTACGAACTCAGTCCGCTAATTGTGTTTATAATGGTATTAACTTTTTAATAAATAGTGCTTTAAAAGTTTTCTTTAATCTATCTAGTAGTGCAAATTTCGTAATGGGTTGGAATGTTGTTCTTAAGACTAGACTTAAAATCTTAATTGTCATCAGTGAATCGATGACAGTGAGGTTATAGCAGCGTGTTTTGTCTAGCGAAAGCTCTCGTAAATTTTTCGACATTAAGTATTTCAATGTCTTGGATTGTGTTGGCTTTATGTCAAAGAGTTTCGCGAATGATTTTCTAGAAATAAGCGCCTTTTACACTGACATTCATTTGAATTCTTATTTTCTTTTTTTTTAATATACATATGCATTGTACCATAATAAATACGATTGGACTACTCACCTACGCATATTTAACTAACTGTATTAAAATACCGAATAAGTGAATCTTATTTGTGATATTTTATTTTTGCTGATAAATAACTACATAGATAAATACATTATACGCTGAATCGTTTTGTCCATTTTCATGGTAGTGCACAATACTTCAAATATAACGTGATAGACAACTCTACAAATACTACGAATAACAACAACCAAAAGTTTCGACTGCTCAATGACAATAACTAGATGCAGTAAACCCGCCTCATAACTTTCATCCATTTGACCGAGAGACTTTAATACCGAATACAATACAACGTCATATATTTCGAACCATGAATGACTAACAACTAAATTTTAAAAGCTTTTGATGCCGTATCACCTCATATCGAGCGCAAAATTAAAACGATCCACATTACCATAAGCCTGCGCCACTACACAAAATACCCCATGGCTATAAATCATTACACTTTTTATCGCACAGCTAAAAATTTAAACCATCATGAATAAAAGATTTAATTTTTCAATGACATAACATCTTAGTGATAAAGTTTTAATCGATTTTTCGAGAATGACTGGGAAAATTGTATTGAATGTGTTTTGTAACGAATTGGATTTTGGGTTCAAAGGGATTTTGTGCCAGATGATTTCAATAATGCTTCAAGGTTGAATCAGATTTTTGTAATCGCCTAAAATATACATACCCGATTTCAAATTCTAATAAACAGGAAATTTCCATGATGTTACCTAACAGTGTATTCAGAAATATAGTAAATTTTCGTTTGGACAGAGTTTTACAGAGAAATAGCGATCTTATATAGAGATCGATAGGGTTGAAGTTTCCATCAAAAACACACGTAATAGCTCTGATTTGAGTTCATGCCAATTAGGAAGCGAAACCGGACAAGTTAGTTGAGTAAGTACAAGTAATAGTATCGATGATTGCATTTCGTATCATTAGAACAGCGCAATGTAAGTTGAGGAAAGTGATTCAATTTTAATATCACAAGCAAAGCACAAGCATGTTATTTATTTAAAACTAGCTGGCCTTTCAAACTTCGTACGGCCATTTTTTTATATTTCCCTATATATTATATACTAATATGATGAGACCTGACAATAACGAACATATAAAAGAAACAGCTATCAAATTTGGTGCCGTCGTTTGAAAGTTATGCGGGTACAAATATTCTATGTATGTGATACATTTTTATTTATATAGATACATTAATATTCGCTTGCCACGTATTTCGGCGAGCTTGCTAAGCCGGCGGTCGCAGCTGTCACGAAGATCTTTGCTTGTTATGGGTAGTTGGGTAGTACACTTGCTCTTCGGCGATTGTTCTAGGAAGAGCTATCATTCCATTAAATCTTGTTAGATTAGTAAGCAGAAGGGTCAAATATCTCGAGTGTAACCGTGATATCTCTAGGACGATGTGTGTGCCGTGCTTTGGAATATCGGGACATCAATTTGTGGTCCACACAATGACTGTGCGTTGTCTTAGAACTGTTGTTCAGAGACTGGTTCGTTTTGCACTCGCGACTCAGGAAATACCCATACCCGGGTGCCAAAATGCCATTAAAATTTATATTGTCTTCTATTTTATACAAGATATGCTCTTTATATAACTATAATAAACATATTATTATAGCCAACGATAACTGTACCAGCAGTTTCGCAGCGCACATATTTCCCACCGCGATAGTATAAGTATATTGTTAATACATACCTCGGTGCAACAGCCTTCTAAATCAAGTGTGTACTGACATGCTATAAGCCTGCGCTGCCGTAACCAACAGTATGTTAGAGCTTATTGGCTGAACAGCGGAACGGAGGAGTTACATGTTGCTGTGAGCCAGCTTCAAGTTTTAAACGTGCGTCAGTGTATTGTACTATTTCTTTTATACACATTTTTTTTCATTAGTTTGTAGGTTGTAAAAAAGGAAAAAAAGCAAAAACGCAAGGAATCTAAAGAATTAGTGTTTTTAGAATAAATTACATATCTTTTTGGTCGTGCTTTGGTTTCAATTATTACGGTTGAATATTATTATGAACACTATAATTTACAAAATGAACAAATTTCATAAATAAACCAAAATCAAATTAAGCGCGTGAAGCCACAACCAAATATTGGCAAAGTATAATTAAATAAACTGGTCTGTTCATATAGAGTTTATGCTATTGTTAAATGCCAATAATACAATTTCATGTTGAATTAAGCTGACGAAAACAGTCCTCAACCTGTAAAAACCTAAATGATAATGGCCAAAATGAGAACATGATTTTTAAATGGGATGTTCAAATACAGTAGTTACTTCTTACCGCTTGTAACAGAGGCCTAAAATCAGATCATCCTCTCAGCTGAAAGACGTTCACTGCAGGACATAGGCCTCCTCCAAGGCTCCCATCCCCGAAGGGGTAGGCAGAGATGTATTACACACCCACGTTTCGCCAGTTATGTTTAGGTCCCAATGTAATAGGGGGCGAGCCTATTGCCATCTACCGCGCACATTATTAAGCGCTCGCTAAGCCATAATCATCATTTTTAATACACACATAACTTCGAAAAGACAGGTGTGTGCCCGGGGTAATGGGGGATCGAACCCCAGACTTTGGTCTCAGCAGTCCGTTACGTACACCGCTGGGCTATCGCCGCTCTATCATGAAAGTTTCAATGCCTATAATTTACCATATTAATATTATTTTGGAAGTATATTGATTTTTTTTGTTGCTGATGTATTAACACTATTGGCATGTATCACAAACAAACAACAAAATGAAACAAAATCGAAAATTTCACTGACAAATTGTACACAAACGAGGTATTTATTTAACGCCAAATAAATTATTGTTGTGGATGTTTTACGGAAAGTATCAGAAGTGTATCGGCTGTGGAGGCTCGCAACGCCAGTGATACGGCAAACTGTGTGCGAACCGTGCTTATCGGGACGTGGTTCCGTATTAAAGTATTTTTTGAGGTTTTCAATCTACGCTCCGTTTTTGCGAGGAATGAAGATTGTATTGTATTGTGGTGTGAGGAATAAAAATATGGCGATTGAAATGCAATCGTATTTTACAGTTGCCTACAATGCGATCGAGTGTAGGAATATATTTTTCTGACAGCGTCGATCAAGTCAATTGAAGTCTGATTCTAAGATACGTCTAAGATTTTTATGAGAGTTGATGTGCGTGCCATCGGTTTGGTCCCCGGATACTTTGTGTAGCACTTTGGTTTTTCTGTTGGTCACCTTACTAGGCTACCGCTACTTGAGTGAATTGTTAAAATAAATTACATCAACAAGCATATTAGCGTTTACGTTTAGGTAAAGATGTTTAGCCACTAAATTTTAATAATAGAATTAAAAATACTTTACAATGATAAATTACACTTCAAACTGTACGACACTTAATCTATAAGCTAAAATACTAAGAACTAAATGATATATACTACTACCTACTATAAAATATACTTACTACAATTCTCCTTAGAATTCGCGTAAAAGTACTCCATTGCACTTCAAACAAACACATTTTCTATACAAAGAAATCAATTATAAGTGTTCTTCTACACAATCTGTGAATAATTCCTTCGTCGTTAATATTACCCTCCTCAATTGCCAAATGTGCCCGTCAAATGTTAATTTACGTCTGCATGTATAATTCAGGTAGAATGTTTGGCCAACACTCCCACATATGAATAGTTCACTATTTGTGTTATGTAACTTGAATGTTTTGGCAGATACTGAACTTATTTATGTTCCAATGTATGAATATTGGCTATTTAGCTCTTTGATAAACATATTATGTACTTTATGGCTTTGAAGAAATTTCGAAATTACGTTTTGATAAATTATATAAACCACATTTAATAATAAATTGAAACAAGGACACACAACAAACAATTGGATACAAACTGTGAATAGATATCTTTTTAGCATTGTTTTTATTTCGAAGGGTACGTTAATACAGTTAATTACAATACGTTTGTTTCATTAGAGTCATACTACCCCACTTGGAATTAATCCTGCTTTGTGGGATGTTTGACAAACATAAACTATTAACTTAAACCACTTCGCCCTTCGTGCAGTTATTATATAGAGTATTGCAGATTAACTGTTTAGTATACCTTATTCTGTAAGAACCACAAAGTTCATCTCCTTTTCATAGTCTCTCATTTCTAGTTTTTTTTTTAACATATAATACTGACCTGTAAAATACTGAAGGCTAACAGAACATAATAAAACCAATGCAGCCAGAAGTTTGAAAGCTTGTTAAAAATAAATCGTAAAACAAAGCTTTTGCAACAAACATTTGTTAGGTTTCACTTTTAAAAGTAATGGAGAATTTTTTTTCAAATCAAAATTAGAAAAGTATTGAAATATAACACTAATGTACTCTTAAATGTTTACTTAAATTTTATATTAAAATACTTGGCTGGACACAAAAAGCCGAAAATTGGTGGTGGGCCATTGGAGAGCCCTATAACCAGCAGTGGACTATGTCAGGCTGATGGTACTTTACTGTTATATTTAAATAGTTTCCTCTTTTTCTTGATATTAGTCACACTGGAGAAGACATAGTAAAATTTGTTGTGCATGGAATAGGCTTGTGTCCTAAAATTTAATTAGCGATTCATTCGTCGCTTTATTAGATCTTAAACTGAAATACCTGATATTTTCTTAAAAAATCGATCAGCAACATTACTAATTACGGCTTTTTAAAACCCTCTTTGAATTTGACACGAACACGCTGTAAACCATAATGGCGGTTGAGTGATATCACAAATTGTAAAGCAAAACAAATCGTGAATGAAGTCTGGTCTGATGTACCCACTTTTATTTGGTTACATTCGATTTGACAGGTAGAAAGTTTGACGTTTTAGTTGTAATCTTAATATATAAAATCCTTGCGTTACTGACTGACTGACAGACACGCTACAGCCGAAACTATTGAGCGCAGGAAGCTGAAATTTGGCATTTATGTTCTTGGGGACCTTAGGGGTGCACTAAGAAGGGATTTTCCGAAATACCCACGGCATCGGTCAAAAAGATAAATTACAAAAAAGTGCATGCGTAGCTGCTGGCGTCCTCCAGTTACTACTAAAACGTCAACAATATGAATGGCGGACGTACTGTTTGACGTAATGCTCTCTGATTGGTGTTCACTGTCACAAGAATAAATACATAATTTTTTGTTTTAGAATCCTAAAAATAACATTAATCTTACCTTTTTATAATAAATAATGAACTTTATTGACATCCTAAAATCATAATGAATCTATAGATACTACAATCAAACCGATTTATTCTTAGTGGACACAAGCCTATTGCACTACCATGTACCACAATACATGATTGCTTTCCCTACGTTTTAAAAAAATAGAAGGGTTCGTTACAGCCAATCAGAATGAAGGTTAATTTATTAGTAACTTTTGCTAGACAATAAAATAAATCTACTATTTTCCTGTGTTTTTAGGGTTCCGTACCTCGAAATGAAAAAACGGAACTCTTATAGGATCTCAAAATCTTGAAATTTGGTACGAAGCAATGTGTTATAGCAAAGATTAAGAAAAAATTGCGAAATCCGTAAATTTTTAGTTACATCATATAAAAAAAAATTGTGTAAATTTTAAAGTTACTACCTCTTTCCTCGTGAACGCCTAAAGTTATTAAATTGAAATTCATATTAAATACTCGGGTCTATAATACCTTTCAGCTGTAACAAAATCAAAGTTCGATCTCAACACAATCAAAAGGAACGGCAATTTTAGCATATTTTCAAACTCGTAACTACTGGCAAGGGAATCAAAACCTACGGGGTACTTCCTGTAAATTCAGATTCTTGAAATTTGGTAGGAACAAACGTCTTATAGCACAGATAAAGGAAAAATGGCGAAAACCGCAAATTTTTAGTTACATCATATACCTAATAAAAAACATAATTATAATTTTAAAGTTACTAGCCCTTTCCTTATAAACGCGCAGAGGTATTAAATTGAAATTCATATCAAATACTTGGGTCTATAACATCTTTAAGCTGTAACAAAATCAAACTTCTAAGCCAACGCAATCAAAACCAACCGGATACTTTCCGTGAACTTAGAATCTTGAAATTTCGTACGAGGCAACTTCTTATAACACAGATTAAGGAAAAATTTCCAAAAATGTTAATTTTTAGTTACATAATACCTATAATAAAACATTTTTAAAACTTTAAAGTAACTACCTCTTTCCTCATGGACGCGTAGAGTTATTAAATTGAAATTTATATCAAATACTAAGGTCTATAACACTGTGAAGATGAATAAAATCAAACTTCTATGTCAACGCAATCAACAGAAACAGCAATTTGAGCATATTTTTAAACTTGCAACTACTCGCAAAGGAATCAAAACCTACAGGGTACTTCCCTTAAACTCAGAATCTTGAAATTTGGCACGAAGCAACGTCTTATAGCATAGATAAAGGAAAAATTGCAAAAAAGCGTAAATTTTAGAAACATCATATAATTAAAATATTTTTAATAATTTTAAATGTACTACCCCGTTCCTCATGAACCCGTAGAGATATAAAATTGAAATTCATATCAAATGCTCAAGTGAAAACTAAAGGGTACTTCCAGTCGATCTAGAATCTTAAAATTTGGCATAAAGCAACGTTTTATAGCACATAGGAAAAATTTCGAAAATCTTAAATTTTTAGTTACATCACATATTTTTTTAAATAATTATATATACCTACTTACAGGTTTGTACGGAACCCTCGGTGCGCGAGTCCGACTCGTACTTGGCCGGTTTTTTTTTGTAATTACTGTTCTTTTTATTATTATTTTTACTACAATTACTTATCTTGCTAAGACATTGTGCTAGTACTTAATGCCACATTGTCTGCTCTATATTTATACTGTACCACTGTTGAGCACGGTTACTGCATGGGAAAGAGCATAGACCACCACGCTGGCCAAGTAGGTAATAGGTTGACGTACTTAATATCTAAACAAGTAAATTCTTGACATTTGATTTTTGTTCCTCTGTTAAACACAAAAAAATTGGTACTGTCGACATGTTTCTTTATTAATTCGTAATATATTTTTTTGTTATTTCTGGTTGAAACATTATGGTCCGCAACGCACAATTTATGTTTGTGGCTTCTCTAGTATAACCTTATTTCAATGTTCTTGCCCACTTTCTGAACCACTGTATACGGTTTCCTTGCGTACTTCATGGAATCCCTCCGCCCCGGGAGAAGGACGAAGGGGACTGTCAGACTCTTACTGACTAAAGACCAACCCGTGTTCCTCATATACCCGTGTGTCGGAGGGTAGGGATTCGCATAAGCATTCGTCGCTACCCCCCGACGGGTATTGGCCCGCCAGATGGTCAGGCATGCAGGGCCCCGAACAAAACTCCCTTGGCGGCGGATTAAGATGTTGGTCCGCCGCCAAAACACTCAGCGGCCGCAGAGGATAGGGAGGACGGCAACGCAACACCGCATCTCCTCTTCCTCTGCGGCCCCACCGTGACGCCTCGGATGGTGCGCCCCCATTTGGTCGCGGGAGATAGGGCGCGCGGCAACGCAACACCGACACGCCTCTCCTCCCGCGACCGCACCCGACCGCGAGGGACAGACAGAACTGTCCCCCGCACCCGCGCCGTTGGACGCATTCTGCGCAGGCCCCGTCAAGCCCACGCGGAGCGTCCCCTCCTGGATCCCTCTTAGCTTCACCGCGGGTAACCAATCCACGGTTACTGAGCCCCCCCACCACGACAAGGTGGAGATCCCACGGGGGGGACTTCAACAGTAACCTAAAAATAACGTCTCCTCCGATACTAATTCAATTTTCTACGCGACTGCGTCCACTTAACGAGAAATTCTTAATTTGATGTGCTCGATATTTTTTTTATTGTAAGCTGTTTACTGTTTATTGGAGCTACTTATTTCTCAGCTCAACAAGTTCAGTGCTTCCTTGTATATTTTTATTTTGAATTCCAATGACTTGGAAAAAAGGAGTATTCATTTCTTTTCGTAACGATGTAATCGACCTTTAAAACTCATCTGATTTGATTTTAAATTGTCAAATGAATGTTCATAAATCAGAATACCTTTTATTAGTTAGTTCATAAATCTGACGACCGGTTGGCGCAGCGAAAGTGTAAGCGACTGCCACGCCGAAGGTCGCGGGTTCGATTCCTGCTCAAGTCAAACATTTGTGTGCGTGAACGTGGATGTTTGTCTTGGTCTGGGTGTTTCTATGTATAATATGTATGTAGTTACAATAAAAAAGTATATATGTATGTTTATCCATTGTCTACACATAGTACAAGCTCTGCTTATTTTGGGACTAGATGGTGTTGTGTGAATGTGGTAGAATATTATTATATTATATTATTATTAGAATACACATGATATCAATGTTGACTAAAGATTTAAGAGCGTGGTGATGTAAGCCACATTATCGTTTCGCACTGGTCTGAATGCTGTAGGTTTAATGCGCAGACAGAACTATGCTTTGTGTTATCTAAAAATTGTTGTTTCGCGTTTGTGCGTTATTTGTGTCTGACTTGAGACTGCCTTGGTGGTCCAGTGGATAGCGTATCCGACTGCTGATCGGTGGTCCCGGGTTCGATTCCCGGGTCGGGCAAAAGTATTACTGGGTTTATCCGAATTCTCAGTAACAGCA
This sequence comes from Euclidia mi, assembly GCA_944739405.2. NCBI lineage: Eukaryota > Metazoa > Arthropoda > Insecta > Lepidoptera > Erebidae > Euclidia > Euclidia mi. The sequence continues at coordinate 7,992,490 of OX123191.2, read as the reverse complement.
CGGAGTCTGGTGATGTGCCCGGTAACAGCAATAGGCTCGCCCCCTATTACGTGGGACCTAAAACTTCATGGCGAAATGTGGGTGTAATATTACACCTCTGCCTACCCCTTCCGGGATCAAGGCGTAAGTCTACAAAAAAAAATTGAGTCCGTTGCTTGAATATTCGCAAAAATTCCCCACGATACAGGATTCATTCCCAGCGCCAAATAATTACGTATCAAAAATAATTTGTGCGCTGCTTAAAGGCAATTTCTGGGAAAAGCCGTTAATGTTAATTATGAAAGCGTAGCTAGGTCTATCAAGATTGATCGCCATTAAAAATATAAGCTTACTTTTCAATACCAATGTGACGCACAAAATAAAAGTATACCTACAGAAACGTTTACATTAATAATTTCTCGAAGAACATATTAAGAAACATTTCAAGCTTTATTATCATGTACGTATTGTTAGTCGCCATTTAAAGAAAATACTAATTTGTCACTATACTTTTTATTATGACTAATTTCAGTGTCTGCATCAGTTATTAAATGTTTACATAAAATTTTAAAAAGTACCTAAACCTATTTTTTTATATTTGATTGGTTTATCAACAAGACGACCATATTTTTATTATTATAGTTGATAAATTTTTGTGTCTGCAATATTTTGAGCATTTAAAATAAATGTTGACGTTAAATTCATGATGATCCATTTAAACACACATTTAATGTGGAACTAGACTGTACAAAAAATCCTTTTTACATATAATTTGTAGCATTTATGGTCGATACCTATAAACTATTTCGGAGTTAGGATAGATCGATAGCGCCAATAACTGATAAGTCAATTTATCGCTGGTTTGCGTTTCGAAATAAAATATGATAAGGTATTTTTATCTACGAATAGGGATAAAAGTTTATTACGGACCTTTTGAAAATGTATCGTCTCGTAGAGAAATCAGGTTCAAACTAAAAATTTAAACCAAGTTTACAATAATTCAAGTTGTGGCAGTGATGGCTTAGAGGAGTACCTAACTAATCAAATGCTACGCTATGTGTCGAGTTCAAGCCCACAGCACGGTATTCGGACTTTTCAAAGTTAATTACGAAATAAATTGTTAATTATCGCTTGCTGGCAGAATAAAAACAACATTAAGTAACTTGCATATTAGAGAATTTTCTACACTGTTCTCGAAAGACATGTGAATTCAGCCAGTCCGTAGTTAATCAAGGTAGCACCTGTTATACTATCCAGCAGTGGGACAGATTACAGGCGATGAAATTGTGGTCACAAAGTGATATCCCGGCTCTGCAACCTGTGTTTAAAAAATATCACACCATTCTCGCATTTAATATTATTGAACTTCACGCTACGACTAAGTTATTTGACGATCTCACTCTTTTTGCAATAAAATCGCGGCATAGCTGTGTTATCGACGATATATGGATGTTCCTCATAAGGCAAAACGTACGAAAACGTTTGAGTGAATGAAGTTGTTTGAGTGGGGAAAGTATGGAGGATAGCAGAAGCATCCTACGCCTTTCCTCTATGAGCTCGAGGGTCGGACCAGAGATTTTACTGGCTCTTTTCGTCGTTTTGGGCTTAAAGAACTTCAAGCCCATTGTATGGGCAGCATCCACGAACCTGTCACTGAAGTCGTCCACATCTACGTACTCTCTCAGGTATTCGAAGCGGTTTCGCAGTTCAAGCTGAAAGCTCTCGGGGTTTTGGACTTGAACTGGTGCTGGTCGGATCGTGGACTTTATCAATCTCGACCGTTCGAGGCTGGGACTAATACTCAATGTGCCTCTTACAATTCGGTAAGAGGCACTTGGGTGGCCATGTGTGGCATTTACATCTGAGCGCTACCGTGCTTCGGAGGGCACGTAAAGCCGTCGGTCCCGGTGCTTGTCTAAGGACAAGGATCGTTAGGCCATGTCGAAGGCCTTCGGGCGGTCTGAAAACTCCGACACCAGAGTTGGCTACACTAACTCACTCACACGAAAAACAAACAAACCATTCGGTGATCGCGGCCCGCTTTAAGCGAACTGATCGTATTAATATGGCGCAGTAAAAGTTTTAACGGCTAAGGAATACCGACGGCTAATAATAATCTAATAATAATGCATTAAAAAGGCTTGAAACTCAATTTCATACAACGTATGACTCTCAGATGTCATTCGCACCTTATTTGAATTCATATAATAGGATCGTAGTATAAAGTGCGATATACAATATGATCCATCTGGGAGCCACAAAAACACTGCAAGGAAAATCAGCTAACCTTTACGTTCTTATACCCAAAATACCTTAGTAATATTTTCAAGTAGGTAATAGGTACGCTTTACAAATAAATGGCTATTTGGCAACTTTCAATTATAAAATTGATGACAGGGAAAATATACTTCAAATATGATGAAAAGCATTTCATATAGCAAACCATTACAGTTATACGCATGATTTATAAAAGTACGCATATTTATACGCAACCATCGCGATTTGATGCAGTATCGTTTATAAAGTCAAACCCTATGCTACTAACAGCTATGCATACCCCGTTCGGAAAGAAAGCTTTATCAACGGAGTATGCATAGCTGCAAATATACACTACCGTTGAATTGCCTGCTAACGTAACAGTTAATGGTGCCTGCAGATTAGACTATTGGTGCCGGTTGATCATCTTTTTAAAGATGACTCGATACAACTGACAAATAATGCTATCGTTCAGCAATGGTTAAACATCAACCGGCACCAATAATCTAAGATTACCGCATCGCACCAACGTATTAGAGTATTAGATAAACAGTTTTATTTTAAAACGCTCAAATGCAATGCTTTTTTTGTTGAGTGAATTAATCAGTGATCAGTGAATTAATTATGTTGAATTTATAGCATTGTTCAGTGGACTACATAAGATGATGTTAATTTTATTATGACAATAAATATGAATCAATAACCACATCATGCTACCCCGGTACAAACAATATGTATATATTCTTGGTAAAGATAAAATAAAATAAATAACAAATTTTCACACATTGATGATTCAACAAAAATATTTTAAATGTTTATATGAATACTAGAGGACGCCGGACGCAACTACGCCTGCATTTTTTTTTAATTTACCCCTTTTTGCCGATACCGTGTGAATTTCGGGAAATCCCTTCGTGCATTCCCTATAGTGCATCGCTGCGGTCCCCAAGGAACATACATGCCAAATTTCAGCTGCCTGCGCCCAATAATTTCGGCTGTAGCGTGTCTGTCAGTCAGTAAGTAACGCAAGGATTTTATATTTTTTTTTTCGAATCATGGAGATGAGGTTTTTTGATTTATATTTGTTGATTAAAGCAATTGATATTTTTTATTTCATGTTAATAGGAAAACAAACAGTATGCTATAACTAAATTATAAGCTATTTATCATATATACAAACAAAATAAATCTACTTATATAACTAAACTATCCTAAGCTAAACTACAAAAACTAAATAATTAATGATAACAAAAGAAAAAATAAATCAATAAAAAAAAGGGAAATTGACTACGACGCGTCAAGAAATTCCTCCGCAACGCTGTCAGCTGGTAGCGTGCCCAGAAGGCTGGCAGCATTGCCACGTTGAATAGCAATGCTTAATCTTTCTGCGAAATATAAACCAGCCCTCTGGTCACGCGAAACGTCGATCAGTCTTTTGGCGATTTCTTTGTAAAGAGCGCGTGCACTAGGGCCCCATGGCCCCAGCGTTTCGACCCCAAACGGCTCAAAAACGTAATTACCAGATAGGTTTCCGTATTTGCGCCGTTTGAGGGTCTCCGCTGATGCAGCAGCAGCGCCAGCCAATCCAGCTGTACTTGGAAGATGTGATGGCGCAAGGGTATCGACGCATGTCGCGTCCCATACCAGAGGGCTGCCCATCTTCCAAGGTAATAAGGACATACCGTCTGGTCTCTTCCCATCGTCGCGTACCAAGCCATTCGGTTCAAGATGAGCTGGTACCCCGGCGGTGACAAGAGCTCGACGGAGTATGTCGTTAATGTGGGCATGTCGGGAAATACGCCCAGCACTCCTGCTGCACGATAAGCCATGGTGGCCAAGACTGTCGACGGCTTCACCACAGTGACAGCGAGGCAGAGAAACGCAAACAGCTCCCAAGCGTAGGCAAGAAGCGATGCTGAAAGTTGTATCGTCCAACATAGTTCCTATGTTGGACGATGGAAGTGCTTGAAGCCATAGCCCCGATTCCCACTCTCCCAGAGTCCACCAAACAGGCACGCTCTGAAACACTGGATGCAGTATTTAAAAGATATTCTCGCATCCTGCTACAGAGCGGCCCGTCCCATTGCCTCTGAGAGGATAGAAATCGGGGTAAGTCAGAGCTCGGGCAAGCCATTTTCCAAGCGTTAATGGCATCAGTCTTGCACGGCACTTCAGAATTAACCAGTGTGGGTTCTAGAATTTTCCTGGTCAATTCCTCAGTGCCGTGGACCGAGGCCAAAAACGCTGGAAGACTTACATCGGTAATTTTGCGAACGCCGAGGCCGCCCAAACGAACTGGTAAAGTTGATTGAAGCCACACTCGGTCGTTCATGTCAAGATTTAGAATTTTGCTCAAGGTGTGCCGAATAATATTATCAATGTTTTCCAATAGGGATAAATGTTTCCAAAAGGGAGAGGACCGCAAGTAATATGTAAATTTTGGAACAAAAAGGCAGTGCCGAATAATCGTGAAAGCCGAATGAATATTAATTTTGTAAAGCCGTTCTGAAGTTTGACAGAAATTTTGTAGTTTTTCATCTATAAAAGAACCAAAAGCGTCGTCGAAAATAGGAGACTCAAGGAGGCGGAAGGAACATTTATTGATGATTTTGATATTTGGCGCCAAAGAATTAAATTTTGTTAAGATCGAAACGGTATCCAAATTGTCAGTAATAAAAATTTCACATTTGTCTGAATTTAATTCCAAACCAATTGCTTTAAATTTATTTTTTATTAGTTCTAAGTCTTGTAAGACGGTGTTAACGTCCCCTCCCAGGGTCCCGTCGTCCAAAAACCAGACGTTAAATTTTGATTTTGCTTTTTATATATTAAGATAATTATATTCATATACGAATATTAATATTTCGCATGCATATTTTCATATATTATATGCATGAGAAATATAAATATTCGTCGAGTTATTCCTTAATGAACGAACGTCTTTTCATACAAAGTAGACAGATAAAAAATGTGCATATTGTTTGCTTACAATTTTTTTCGACGGTACGCGAATCGCAAATATGTACAACACTTTAGCTTTGGACCGGTTTAAGTTCTATTTGACCACAGTGTTTACTTTTTTTAGTGCAAACACGCAGTGCATTTATTTGATGAATACCTTTTTTCAAATTTAAATATTTTTGCAGCGATGCGTAATTCATGGAAACCTTTCATCTGTAGCTTCTGGGAAAATAAATATTTTATTTTGAGTGTTATTGAACATTCCCTAGTATTTTGTGGTTTCGACTAAAATGTTTCCATAAATAAATTAAATTGTTTGCTAGAAGTGTTAAAGCAAACAAACAAATATGTTTGGAGCCTATCGAGTCTAAGCTCAAAGAGTATAATTTTAGGTTAGTTAACATTATGTCATTATTTAAATTCTGGTTACACCCAACGGCGATTAGATATCTTTGCAAAAAATGAACTTATTATGTACCTTAACTCTCCATTCCGTGGAATGTTTTTACAATTCATTCATAGAAATACTCAAACCACATTAAATACGCATAACTGATGATGTTTGCGTTTCTTTAAAAAAATATCTCTTTTATCGTCGTACCAAAAACAGGAAGAGAAATTTAGTTAAAAATAACCCAAAGAGAGCTTGCATGTTTATTGACATCATAATGCATGAAGCATTATGATGTCAATAAACATGCAAGCTCTGTGTATCAGCGTGGCAAGGTTACATTGCGTGTGACGCTTCCGTACGTCTGTGTTGTTCAAGAGAGTGGAATCGATATGCGTAGTGCGTTTCTGGTTACTTGTGGTTTCAAGACAGAAGAGTAGGTTCTTTGATTGCTTTTTATGATGAGACATTAATATTTATTAATATTGAATTTTTTAACCTACCTATTCAACTCCAGCGAGGGGTGAGACAGGGGGATGTCATATCCCCGAAACTGTTTACCACTGCGCTGGAGGATGTTTTCAAGCTTTTGGACTGGAATGGACTCGGCATCAACATCTACGGCGAGTACATCACTCACCTTCGATTTGCAGACGATATTGTAGTCATGGCTGAGACCATGGAAGACCTAGGCACAATGCTCGATGGCCTCTATAGAGTCTCCCAACAAGTAGGTTTAAGATGAACATGGACAAGACGAAAATCATGTCGAATGTCCATGTTGTACCTGCTCATATTCAGGTTGGGAACTCTACGCTCGAAGTTGTCGACAAGTATATCTATCTGGGACAAGTACTCCAATTAGGTAGGTCCAACTTCGAGAAGGAAGTCAATCGTCGAATCCAACTCGGTTGGGCAGCGTTTGGGAAGCTACGACATAATTATCTTCTCGTCCGATATCCTGCAGTGTCTCAAGACGAAAGTCACCAGTGTGTATTGCCAGTGATGACTTACGGATCAGATACGTGGTCCTCACTATGGGCCTTATCAGAAGGCTCAAGGGCACTCAGAGGGCGATGGAGAGAGCTATGCTTGTAGTTTCACTGCGAGATCGAATCAGAAATGAGGAGATCCGCAGTAGAACCAAAGTCGCCGACATAGCTCTCCGGATAGCCAAGCTAAAGTGGCAGTGGGCAGGGCGGGATTCTGCCGTTATGCGGCAAAGATTTTGCCAAAATTTCATTACTCAAACTAATCAAATTTTTACTTGGCAAAATATTACTTAGTATAATGTCATTATGGCATTTGGTCTTTAATCAAATGATTTATTACAGCAAACAATCTTCAGAAAATAAACGTTTGGTGATATTAGTTTATTTATGGAAGTAGTTAGAGTAGGTTAATTATTAAAAAAATGGTTAGGTCAGTTTAGGTTAGAACTGTGACCTCCTACGCACGAGCCGAGCGAGCGAAGCGAGCGGTACCGCGGTAGCAGCCGGCGAGTGCCAGAAACGACTTGCATTAATAGAAAATAGAGATTGTTTTTAGTAGGTTACCCGGAACTGAACTATTTAGATTGGGATAAATATTGATTTTGCGTAAAAACTGTTATTCCTTCATCTTTTTTCTCTTCTTTTTTTTATTCCAACTGAAATATTTGACTAAATAGAAAATGTTAAAAGCACTAGTTGGAAAACAAGTTATAGTTTAAGCGCTCATTTCCCAAACATTAGGTTTGCGTTACAATTTTTTGTGAATAGATTTTTTGCTTAGTAACAATTTGGCAAATGAAATTATGCGAAACATTTTTTGGGAAGTGAAAATTTGTCAAATTCCTTTCGGTCAAACATGGGAGACCCGGGCAGGGGACATAGCTTGAAGAACCGATGGCTTTGGGGCAGAAAGGTTCTGGAGTGGCGGCCACGTACCGGACGACGCAGCAGAGGTAGGCCCCCCGCAAGGTGGACCGACGATCTAGTAAAGATCGCGGGAGGCGGTTGGATGCGGGCGGCTCAAGACCGGTCTGTGTGGAGAAGCTTGGGGGAGGCCTATGACCAGCAGTGGACGTCGTTTGGCTGATATGATGATGATGATGAATTTTTTAATAGTTAATATTTTGACAATTAAGTACCACAAAAAGTATTCCATTAAAAATATGTGCAAAGAGTTTCCCTGTGATTGAGTGCTATTTAGAATAATATTACTCATCATCGTCATCAAAAAACACAGATAATATTATGTGACCTTACTTGAAGGACATCTACAATATACAACGCTGAAAATAATGTAAGAATATTATGGATACATCAACTATGATCACGGGATAAACCCAATCCTATTTTTATAGTTTCGCGAAACGAATCGCGAAAGTATAAAGTAATTAAAACTGTTTCGATAGAAAGTAGCACTGCAGAGTTTCCAGCCAGCATCTTACACCAAACAGTTAAAGGCGAAAAATATATGAAACATAGTGCATCACCGGGCTAGTAGCCGCTTGAGAGATTACGATCAATATGTGCTGTGCGTCGGGGCCGGCTCAGAAGGCACCGAAATTTTTCTCGCTGTACGTGCGTGAAGTTGCCTCCGGCAGCGCAGTCACTTTGATTTTGTGCCACATACACCGCCCTGGTACATATACATTGTAGTTTATGAGTTAGGTGTATACAGGAAACGGCGTACCGAAAACTGATACCAGTGATTCAGTACATGTTACTGAGGCCCTTGACGGTCGATTATTCTGGAAAATTGTAATAATTCTAAGAATTAATAGATTCGACCGGATAGAGTCTGGACGCAGGAGCAACCGCTTAACATATTTTCCCAGGTACAATACCGCTAACTGCCAGATTCCAAGTTGACAATAGAAAAAGTCAATATTATCACAATTTGCCCTAACTGCCCAGATAGCAATATAAACTTGTTTCAAACTTGCAACAAGTTTGATACATCAAAAAAGCAAGCTTGCATCAAGTTTGACATGGCAAGTTTGCAAACTTGCAAAAAGTTTAAGTCAAACTTGCTAGTTTCATGGTGACAAACTTGCATGAAGTTTGTTTTTGCAAAGGTTGTGCAAACTTGATATATCAAACTTACAAAAAGTTTGTTTTTGCAAAGGTTGTGCAAACTTGATATAACAAACTTGCATGAAGTTTGTTTTTGCAAAGGTTGTGAAAACTTGATATAACAAACTTACTTAAGGTTTGTTTTGACATACTAACTACAATTTTGTTACGACAAACTTGCCCTACCTGTGCTACGGCAGTAATAATAATTCTCCTAGGTTAAAATTTCCAAAATGTAACCTTTAACATTTTGGAAATTTTAACCTGGAATTAGAATTGTAGATTTTAATGAAAACTGACGATTTGGGGACTAGTATGTGGTCAAATAGACATCCTGCGACCACAGATTAATATAATAAAAGAGTGTCATATTGTCTGAAACAAAACTGAGTACAGTTCGACTTATGTATGCAGTGTATTAGATGTAGCATGCACTACCGTACTTCCAATATTTATGGTGTATTCTGTTGCCTATAACCTGCACAGATATGTTTAACCTAAGAAACCACAAAACGTAAAGCTTCACATAAAATATTATTGCTGTGACTTCGTGAATACAACAACGTGAATAAAAATACACATTTTTTTATCATACTATTTATTTTTTTAATCGGTCAATAATTTCTAATTATAATAAATTGTCATAATGTATGTCATAAAAATATGACATTAAAATATACATAGGTTCATAAAGGCCGGCGCCGACTGACGGCACAGCATGGCACGGCATGTTTCGGTAGCCCGAAGGACGCCTCGGTATGACGCGGCATGCCGCGGCACGTCGCGGCATGCCACGTCATACCGAGGCGTCCAAATGACTGGAATTTAGTATCAATAGCACTTCTTGCTGAAGATGAAGGACGACAAATACAAACTGATAGGTTGAAGAGAAAACAATTCTGGATACATTATTTATGGAGAACAAGATTTACTACGTCGTGGCACACTGCAGGACGTCGTGGCATACCGTGGCGTCCCGAAGTATGCCGCGACGTCCCGCGGTATGCCATGACGTGCCACGGCGGGCCGCGGTACGATTGTATCGAAATAAAGTAATATGAATTCTAAACTCATAGAAATAAGAATAAAAATGACTTGATCAATGAATTCTAAACTCATAGAAATAAGAATAAAAATGACTTGATCAGTAATAAAATCTTTTGCCATGCCGCGACGTCAGTGCGTGCCGGCCTTAAGACGTATTCCCAGGGGTCATCGAAAATGCCACAACATAGTATAGACATTCTTTGTCTTTATCGTAATAAAAAAATCACAAACTTAAATTTAAATTGTTTCTTGAAACTGTACAAAACACACATTTGTATGGAACGTTTTAGCTGAACTAATCAGCTAAAATGTTCCATACAAATGTGTGTTTTGTACATTCTCACTGGACCAAAAGTACTGTGTTACAGTTACCTAGAGCCTTTCAACTAATTTTTTTCTTCACAAGTAAAAATTTCAGTTACTGGACATTACAAACAAAACACAAATCTCTCAGATTAGATATTATATCTAAATCACAGATACATATACAGACATATTTGTACTAAACAGGATATACAGGGTTATTTGTAAAACACAGTTAACCTCTTAGGGGGTGGTTATATTCATAATTATGAACAACTTTTGTTCTGGAACTTTTGCGAAATAAATATCAGCTGTTCCATACATTTAGTCGGGCTCAAAGTTCAACTTTGTATGAAACAGCTGATATTTTATCGCGATTTCGCAGAAGTTCTAGAATAAAAGTTGTTCATAACGATGAAATATATAACCACCCCCTAATAGGATAACGGTGTTTTACAAATAACCCTGTATAGACTATACTCGTATCTAGCTAACAACATTCATCATCATCAGCCTAGAGTAGGCTTTCTAGTCTACCTAGTTTTAGTTTTTCTAGTCTATAGAAAATAACAAACGTTATATTTTTTAAAGAAAAAAATCACACACAAAATTCACTATTTAAAATCATTGTAAAAATTATTCATTACAGCCCAGATTATTCCCGCTAGCTTCAGATTCCCATGCTTTAGTTTGTCTAGCAGCTCTGAAACAAATAAAAGAAATTGTTATAAACTCTTAAATTGTTATTAACTCTTATTGTACGAACAGGATTCAACTGCTATTAAAATGGGTAAAAACATGTTAAATTAACAATCTTGCAATGAAACCTAAAACTATAGTCATGTACACATGGTGCATGGACATGGAAAGTCATAGGACCCAATTTGATATGTGATTCAAATTAAAAATCAATGCCCACCTAGAATAATATAAAATAATGTTTATTATATTTCAGACCCATACCTCCTTCTTATTCTAACTTTTGCTTGATTTAGCCAGTCACTAATAATTTCCTTAAAATGTTCATTGGTTACATCATCATAGATTTTTTTGCAGATTTCTGAAAAAAGAAAAATAATAATTATAAATTAATCATAACCATTCAGTTTAACAGGTAAGTAGGTAATACAAAGAAAAGGGGTAACCCCTACAGCTGGGTTAGTTTTATTTTCATTGCGAGGTTGTAAGGCACTGGCCCAGTATAGGAACAGACAATGCTTTATATGCTTATTATCTCACAATATGGTTTTTTATAAAATCATACAATCATGATGTTTGAATTTATAAATGATAAATACTTACGAAAGATTATTTTACATGTTTCTGTTGTCAGAAATGATTTTTGTTTGAATTTTTCATTTGTTTTTCTGGTAATGAATAGAATTCTGCTACTTCATCAAGCAATATTCGTCTAAGAATGTTCGTAGTAAGGCTATGATACACACATATATATATAAAACAAAGAAGAAAGTGGAAGTCAGCACTGTTTTTAATTGCTCACACTCTGTCAGCAGTTAATTGTTAATTCGAGAACATTATTTATAATTTTGTCAACAAAGTTTTGTGTTCTTACTAGTATGTTTGTGCAAGCCCAAAGAAAGTCATTAAATTGCCTTATATAAACTTACAAGAGACTGTTTGTTGTGGCTATTCTTCAATTGCTCATTCAAATTACAAAAACTTGTGTCATCCTTTACTGGAAGATTTGCTAGAAAGTCAGGAACTGTAAAAGTATCTTCTCGATGATTTATTTGTGGTAAAGATGCCCGTGCTAATAGTAAGTCCAATTTTCTATCAACTTCATTCATCTGTACAGATAAGTCTGTGACCACCTGGACAAGATGGCTTTGTTGTATTGAATTATAAATTATCGCTAGTCCCGTGCCTCGGAGATCACGTTAAGCCGTCGGCCCTGGTTGTCATGAAGATCTTTGACAGTCGTTATAGGGCGTCAGTACCTTCCAAAATAAACTGACACTAGTCTAAACCATGGAATATGGCTACCCCTTTGGGTTGCGGAGGTTAGACAGGCAGTTACTCTGTGAAAAAGCTAATATTCAGCCAAATCCGGTTAGACTAGTAAACGGACCCCAGATTGAACCTGGGATAACGCTAGGAGAATGATGAGTAGGTGTTAGGAATAAAAGATTTTTATCAACATACTCTTAATCGTATATCCTCCAGAGCGAGTCGAACGCCCTTCTGTACGAGCAACGCTAGGCGTATTAGGCGTAGCGGTAGTAATACACACGTGTGTTAGGCCGGCACTAGGCGGGATAGATAAGTTTTCTAGCCTATAAAAACCCAATATACACAGTCTCGGACAAAAGTGACGTTCAAAACCGTTCACATTGTGCATCATCAGTTATAGTTGACTGCCTCGTTGGTCTCGCGGCATAAATATGCGCTTGGGATTGGGAGGTCTCGGGTTCGATTCCCGAGTCGGGCAAAGTGTTATTGGGTTTTTCCGTTAGGAAATTATCAGTAGCAGCTCGGAATCTGGTAATGTGCCCGGTACGGCAATAGCTCACCCCCGTATCACGTGGGACTAAAATAAAGCTGGCGAAAAGTGGGTGTAGCAATATTGCTACAGTGGCAGTTGTGGCAGAGGTATATATGTACCTCTGCCTACCTGTTCGGGGATATAGACGTGAGACTATGTATGTATGTAGTTATAGTTATGATATTATGATCATAATTATTATTTTGTAAATGTAACCTTACACTTGTATTTACATCGTAAAATTGTAATGAATACGCCGTGAGGACGGAATAGTACTATTTGAAAATAAAAACATACTGTAATGGTGTTGCTGGCTACACCAAATTAATTAATAACATATAGTTCTTAGGTCGTATTCTTGTTTCCACATGTGTTTGTCTTATCGCTACGATGGCGCCAACGTTATGCAATTAGTAAACTCATAAATTCCAAGAGGTTGACAAATTTATAAGAATTATGTGACAGGCATATGAGTAAAGAAATAGCCATGAACTATGAGAAAATATTGGCACTGTAGTGTTCACATGCGGTTTAGTTGAGGATCATAAAAAAGGGGATCAACGATAAGAAACGGGCCCTGTCAGGTAGTAAGGGATCGTGGATCGGGACCGTGGGATCTCCACCTTGTCGTGGTGGGGGGGCTCAGTAGCCGTGGATTGGTCACCCGCGGTGAAGCTAAGAGGGATCCAGGAGGGGACGCTCCGCGTGGGCTTGGAGGGGCCTGCGCAGGATGCGTCCAACGGTGCGGGTGCGGGGGACAGTTCTGTCTGTCCCTCGCAGTCGGGTGCGGTCGCGGGAGGAGAGGCGTGTCGGTGTTGCGTTGCCGCGCGCCCTATCTCCCGCGACCAAATGGGGGCGCACCATTCGATGCGTCGCGGTGGGGCCGCAGAGGAAGAGGAGATGCGGTGTTGCGTTGCCGTCCTCCCTATCCTCTGCGGCCGCTGGGCGTTTTGGCGGCGGAGTCCAACACCTTAATCCGTCGCCAAGGGGGTTTTGTTCGGGGCCCGCCTGACCATCTGGCGGGCCAATACCCATCGGAGGGTGGCGACGAGTGCTTTGGTGATGCCCCACCCTCCGACACACGGGTACATGGCGGAAGTCGAGGTGGTTTTTAGTGGAAACACCACATACTCCGGCTCTTATTTCCCCCAAGAGTCGGATATCCGAAGGGATTTTCCACCTCGTAAAACAAAAAAAAAAAAAAGGTAGTAAGGGTTCGAGAGGCGTTGCGTTGGTTGTGTTTGACTGGACAGTCGGGCCTTAGGAGGCGGAGCTAGTCGGGTCCCAGGACAGCGTGACGTGGTAGTGGTGGTGTTGGATGGGACAGTCAATGTGGGGACGCGGAAGCGGGCGGATCTCGTAAAGTCGATCTTAGGACGCGGCGGTTGGCGGATCGCGGGAACGGACTCGCGTGGTAGTTTAGACAGTCAGTTTTAGGACGCGGAAGAGGGCAGTCCACGGGAACGCTCTAGCGTGGTAGTTCAGACAGTTGGTCTTATGGCGCGAGAGAGATCGGACCTGGCCTAGCGCGAAAGAGGTTCGATGTTGGTCGATAATTAGTGCTTAGTGATATCGAAGAACAAGGCGAGCGGCTTCAAGAGAAGGTGATCAGCACAGGGCAAGTGGTAAGTTTAGCAGCGACGCAGCTAAAAGTCCGGTGAGTGTCTGTTATTCACTTTACTGTAATTTATTGCATGAACTGTATAACATTAATAACTCTGTTGTGTATCTATGTCTATATCACACCATATATATATATACCAGGCTGACTTAAATATAAAGTTCTCTATGAGATATTGTACATAGTTATATTATTAATAACCGCGTGTACCATTAGTAGTGGTTCGTACCTTGTTGATGATGGATGTGAAGACGAGCGATGTATGATGGGAGTCTCCGTATTCGCAATCAGGTGGTAGAATGCAGGACTTCCACAATCGCTGTCTAAACCTGCGTACAGGCCAGTACATAGCAGCTGACAAGGTTTTAAAGAGCGAAAGAAGAGCCACCTGTCGGTCACGCGGTAGACGTAAATCCTGGCGGCTAATCTAGTGGCGATTGTAACGAGAGCTTCCCTGCAAACTATGCGCGATGGCTTAATACGTTTTAATTGACTATGTTTGTATAGGCTTCAATGTTGTGACTTGCGGCAAGGAGGCGTTTTGTGACATCAGTTCTGAGACTGTTACTGTACGCTCAATACTATACACTGGATATCGCTGAAATACTCGGCGCCGATAATACTATATGACTAATATAGGTACCTGGATCATATTCTCCGTCTCCCTGGAGCTGCCGTCTCTGAGATACGCTGCCTTGTACTCAAGTACCAATATGTGAAGCATGAATATATGGAGAGTGATTTTGTGATGACAAACTAATACTAATGTGTCGCTGTCTTTAGTATTTTGATGTCCACTTTCATTTAATTATAAGCATTTACGTTTGGTAAATGCTGTCAGCTGAGGAATATAAAGTAAGGACGAATTCCATGGTCCTGCGCGGGGAGGTGCGCGGGAACCCTGGCCACAAAATTACTTGGCGGGGCTGGCATTTTAAATCCGGTTATTAAGAAAACTAAAATTTTAATCAGCCTGGGGTCAATAGGATTCCGTTACAATACATGTGCAAGTTTTTGTCAGACTTTTTTGAGATGCTCACAGTGTATCTTAGGTATTTTTAATTCTATGTTTCTAGTACACAAAATATTTTTAGTTCGTATTATTTTAGTTTTGCCTATACAATTATAGAGTAGACTACTTTAATTTAACTAAGCATCTGAAATAACTCGTCATAAATTTACACGTTTGAACACGTTTTCTATCCCGATATATTGGTTTTGGAGATATTACATTCAGACCACATGATCTAGAAACTATTTTTTTATTAGTAGCATAAGTACTTCCTAAGTGAAGTAATAGGTATACATTCAAAACTTATTTGATAAAACAGAAATAAATAAAAAAACTGAAATAAGACATGGAATATTATAAGAACACATCTATGAAATAGATATTTCGACTATTTCAAATTGTTCTTCCGTTAAAATACGACAAGCCATGCCAAGAACACGCTACAAAGCAAGTCATACATTTTAAACGATACTTGAATCGAACATACATAAAATAATATCAATATCCAGTAGGTACAAAGGTTGCATACGAATAAAACTACCCTACTTTTCTCGTAAAATTCTACCGATCCATCTTTTATGACACAAAATATTTTTAAACATATTTTATTCATGCGTATGAATTTACTCTTTTCGGCATATATTTTACACTTTGGCAACAATTTCTGTTAACGTCACGTGTTAATATGTAGAATATCATAAATATTTTGTTTTCAATTTCGATATTGAACCTTTGCAAAGGGATCCTTTTATTGAATTCGTCACGCACTGGACATAACTGTCATACAAACATTTTAAGGGGTGAATAACCCTTCAGTGAGTTGGGCACCGTCATTCGTGATCCCAATTTGTTGAATAAATTGTTAATTATGATAAGGACATGTCATCTTAAACTTTGAGGGTATGAGACTCAATTCACTGAGTGACTATTAAGGTCACTGACCTGGGATGATCATGGTCAACGCTTTATAGGGACACATTCCGATAAAATGTAATGTTTAGTTTCATAGTTGTAATATTTTGGCTAAGGTCGTGTCAATATTGATATCAATCCTGCCCTTCCTGTTATAAGCTGCTAATTTCATTTTGTTTATTTTTACATCATAAGAGCGATTTCATAGCAAATAATTTTGTACATAAGAAACTCAGACGTCTTTGAAAGTACTTGAAATTATGATAGCAAGGATCAGTCAGGATATTTTTAAGCTTTAAAAACCGCAGAAATAAATTATTATACCATTCAATATTATGTTAATTATATTGTAAGCATGGTCTCTACTTAATTTTTAAAATGATCACTCGTCCGTTACAAATTTGAAACATTTGATAGAAAATACATTAATGTTTGTAACATTCTAAGTATTAACAGATCACTATTTTATTACTAAGCATAGATTTGTCACTTGAATATGACAGGTATATTTATTTTGAGATCATATGCCCGCTATTTAAAATTAATCGGACGATCTTCCAAAATAATTATGCATTTGGTAAATTTAAATTTTAAAATATACATAACCGCGATATTTCAAAACTGTCTGGCCAGCAATTATGTTTAATTATTTCCACCGGGAGATTTATGTGGCGTTAAGTGTCAACGTCAATATGGTCGGCGACGGGGTGAAAATAACTTGCAATTTATTCGACCCGAACTAGCGACCGTATTCTGAGCGCCTAACGTCGGGATGGGGGCAAATGTATAAAACGCCAGGACATATTCTTTGACGGTTTATTTAAAGGATTGGTTGGATTGATGGTGTGTGTTCTGCCATAGCCAATTACAAACAGTTCTATGAAATGATTATTGAGTTAAGGCATTTGTTAGTCGTAGAACAGCTATTTGGACTTAATGAAGTGATCCGACAGAGAACCAAGGTAATCGACATAGCTCAAAAAAATTGATTAATTTTAAGATGTGTTCCGGTCGGGAAAACCAAAGCAAATCTTTGTGTGAACACAATTCTATCTGTGTCTGCGTGTAATTTATCAATAATATATTATAATGATAAGTTAAAGTGCATTTTATTATTTGTAACTAACTTAAACAAAATACTGCCTCCGTGGTCCAGCGTCATAGGGTATGCAACTGCTGATCGGAGGTTCCGGGTTGGATTCCCGGGTCGGGCTAAAGTGTTACCGGGTTTTTCCTAATTCTCAGTAGCAGCACGGAGTCTGGTGATGTGCCGGGTAACGGCAATAGGATCGCCCCCTATTATGTGGGTCCTAAAAATCATGGCGAAATGTGGGTGTAATATTACACCTCTGCCTACCCCTTCGGGGATACAGGCGAGAGTCTATAAAAAATTGCAAAATATAAGTAGTTAGTAATATCTTTCGTAAATATTCTAAGCTTTGCAGTACTTGGATGACGAAAGACTAACAAAGAAGATATAATTATAAGGCAAAAAAGTGTGAATGGGACAGGAACTGGAACAGGCACAAATTATGTGTACCATATTTCCGTTTACACAAAACGCATAGCTCTTTTATTGGGCTTAGTATAAGAATGTATAATAAAATACCAAGTAATATTTTAGACCTGCCTTTAAGGTCGTTTCAGACAATTGTTAAAAATAATCTTTTACTAAAGGCATATTATAGTTTAAATGAGTATCTTGACGACAAGTACGCTTGGAAATAAATATTCTTTTATTAGGTCAATTTCTTTTTATTATTAGGTCAATAGGCAGTTTAATAGTGTAGTTAATCACCGTATTCTCTTTTATGCTACATTTGCATTCTTGGTCTACTCTTTTTATTATAATTTATCGGATTTGTAAGGTGAAGGTAACTCGTGGTCATGAACTGCTAACTAATAGATTGTAAATTGCTGCAGGTTCATATACCATTACTTTTCGGAACATACTGTTCCACCATAGATTAGAACAGTCATGTTCGCGAGTTGCTTACAGCAAAAGACGTGAGTGGATGCTCCTGTTTCACCATATTCACTTTGGGAGGCTTACTAAATGAACATAATTTATTGCTTGAGTATGATATCAATAACTATTAACTTTTGCAATAGTAGATAACTCACAATGTGAAACAGTTGCAGCTCCTTACAAATATAACATGTAAAATCATTATACTGGCAGTTAAAAAGAGTGGCCACGAGTTTTATTGCCCGTTCTTTCTCGTGGTTCTACCTATTGAATGGCAAACGTGGCAGTAAATGTAAATGTAGAATCATCTAGTAATTAACTTTAATTTTTGACGTTCATAAGCGTCACTTTGTGGCCTAAATGAATAAATGATTTTGAGTTTGAGTTTGACCAAGGGGAAGACCTAGGCGGACGTTCTCAGACCAGATTGGAGACATCCTAAAGAAAGGACAGGTCAGAAGTACCCCAAACAGAAGAGCATGCATGAGAAACTTGATGGGAGTGACTGAAGCAAGAGAGGTATGTCAGAATCGTTGCAAATGGCGTTCCGTAGTGTTTGCCTACCCCTCCGGGAAACAGGACTGAGTCTATGTATGTATGTATGTTGCAGGACTTATCGTTCGTCGAATTTCCTCCCAGAATACAGCCGCAGGTAGTGGGAAGCCGACAGCTCCTATATTGTGAAGTGTCGGGCCAAACTTTTGTATTGATGTCAGATGTTTTTTATTAAAAGCCTCACTACCTGCCCACGGTTCCTTGCTTTTGTGTTTATAATATAATCTTATATTGCACAAATTTGCAGCAAAGGTAATATGACTGCGGGTAAAAACTATTGGTATTATTTACTTATTAAAAGTATGCAATATTCTGCTGCCATGATACTATTGTTCCACTTCTCATAATATTTCAAAACCGTATCAATTATTGTAGTTTGGGATGATAATCGTATTAGTTTTTAAATTAAATGAATTTTATATTTTAGGCATTGCAATTTCAAAATTGTTAAGTGGTTAGTGACTCTTAGTAAAGAAGGACGGAGGTCGTAGATTCTATTCCGAGCTAGGACACATTTTGTGTGAGAGATACGAGATTATTCTTTCTGTTTGTAGGCGTATTTAATCCATAATATGAAATTCGTATTTACCATATAACGGGCGCAGCCTAATTTTAGATCTGATGTCCATCTATGGAATGTCTGACTATATTAAAAAACTTGCCGAGTGCATGTCAAGCCAGTCACAACGTAGGGTTTCGTAGTAGCATTTACCTAATGTCTTAAGGATAAAATAAAGACTTGTAGTGTACTACGTTAATACAATTTATTAGAATTCAAAGCTTCATATAAACTGTTTAGTAAATTTCTGAAAATTCTTGTACAAATTTATGAAGCAGTTTTTTTTCGAGTCAAATTTCAGCTTTCTACAGCTAATTGTTTCTGTGTAAAGCCGCGGAGAGCCATCAAGTAATTCGATTGGGCGAATCCGAGATTTAGTTATTCGAGATCGCGTGATTACGGCATTACGATATTCGTTGTAACGTGCATTCGTTGTCATGTGCTTCGTGGTAGTGAGATTACGGCGACGACGTGGTATTCGGTGTTCCATTTTCGGTTTCACGTATCGCACCCCGGACGGACACTATAATGGTTCTTTGTAATTTACTACGGAATCCTAAAAAACACAATAGCCTACAGCAATACAAGCTCTAAAATATGAATCGTTTGCATAATGCGCACTATCTCGTGTCAAGCATAAATCAGAATTACATAAAACGGCACATCCGAACGCGGTACACCGTCCCCTAGCTAATTACTGCCGGGTTCACGACACATACGATGCAAATATTAAAAATTTCATAGCAGAACTTGACACACCCTCGAGGCCATAAAACACCAACTTTCACATTCATGGTGATGAGAACCTGGTCGAGTTCAACGCCAAGAAAACAAAGGTGTGCGCATTCTCAGCCAAGGTATCTCTATTCCTTCCCCATCCCTCTCTTCTGGACACTCCACTACCGACTCAAGACAGCCTCAATATCCTGGGTATGGACATACGCAGAAATCTCAACCAGAAGAACTACACCGAGGGTGTCATCAAATCCGCATCTCGGAAACTCGGAGTCCTGAACAAGGTGAGGAGGTTTTTCACGCCGGAGCAGTTGTGTCTGTTATACAAGACCCAGGTTCGCTCCCGCGTGGAATACTGCTCTCACCTTTGGAATGGTTCCGCTCAGTACTTATTGGACGCTCGATAGGTTGCAGCGGCGTGCTGTCCGTATCATCAGGGATCCAGAGGCCACTAAGACACTTGAGTCACTGCAATTACACAGAGACGTGGCCTCAATCGCTGTCTTCTACCGCATCTATCACGGTGAGTGCTCCGAACAGCTCTTTCAACTAATCCCACCCTCTCCTTTCCTAACCCGAACGACACGTGCTGGGTTGAGGTGCCACTCTTACACGGTAGAACAGATACCGTCACGCACCAAACGGTTCGGCGCCTCTTATCTCTGCCGTACCATTAAGATGTGGAACTCTTTACCAGTCCACGTGTTTCCCTCCACTTATGATCCCGGGTCCTTTAAGCGGGGCGTGAAAAAGCTTTACTCAAGGCTGTCAAGGTGAGGGCCATCACGCCATAATGCCATGCTGGCTGCTGGGATGATGGCCATCACTATGGGACTTCACTGACTGCTTAACATCAGGCAGCATAAAGTCAATTTGTACGGCAGAAAAAAAAATGCAGATGCAGCGAAAAATAATAAAACTGCAAGTAGTTTTAAATCATAGTTTTATTTATCTTAAGCGCGAACATGACGAAATAGTGTTATAATGTTTTAAGACGAAGTTCTATGTTACATTCTATATGTTACTTTGTTTTGCCCACGACTTCGAATTTGGTTTCTGTTACATAGATATGACTTAATAAGTTGTAAAGCGTTGCCTCTGATATCGTATTTATCTAATTTTCTAAATAACATATCATGACTTACATGGTCGAAAGCCTTCGACAGGTCCTTGAAAAGACCTACAGTTGGTATCCTATTATCAATGTTATTAATAACTTTTTCAAATAATTTATAGACACCCATATTCGTATCAATATTTTTCCGAAAACCGTATTGTTCTTCGGCTAAAATATTCTGACTTGATTAATTTGGTTGTAATATCGTCATATCCGGAACTGTTTGTATTGTTTAATGAATTAATTATTTTAATAATGTCATGTGCTATAGTTGGAGTCATAAAAATTGATTTAAAATTGCTATTTATATAATTAGTTATGTTATTATTATTCTTTATGTCATATAAAATGTCACTGGATTGATCAATAAAGTAATTATTAAATGTCTGAGCAATGTCAAGGGGTTTATTTATTATTTTATTGTTTAAATTAATTGAAGGAATAGTTTCTATTGGTTGATTGAACTTGCATCTATTAATAATACGCCAGGCGGCTTTATATTTATTTTTTGCGTTATTTATAATGTAAATATTTTTGCATTTTTGTCATACGGATTATAGTTTTAAATATTTTAGAATAGATTTGGAACATTTTTTTGTTATCAGCAGTAGAGCATTTTCTGTAGCTCCATAACATATCTCGCTTAAGCTTACAAAATTTTTTCAGACCTTTGGTAATCCAGTTTTGCCTTTTTTCTGTATACATCTTTATTCTTTTCCGTGGGAAACACAAATCATAGAATAGTTTAAATAAGTCATAAAACTCATTAGAACAATTGTAGATATTACTAAAGGTTAAACATTTTAG
Source organism: Euclidia mi (assembly GCA_944739405.2). Lineage (NCBI taxonomy): Eukaryota > Metazoa > Arthropoda > Insecta > Lepidoptera > Erebidae > Euclidia > Euclidia mi. Next base: position 7,970,701 of record OX123191.2, on the reverse strand, counting down.
CAATTTTTAAACTTCAAAATATTTTCTTGACAATAGTCACGTCTGTAAATAAACCAGTAAGGAAATATACAAGATTTTCCTACCGGACATTTTAGTATTTGCGCAGTATGATCAGATATTGCTGACTCAGTGACTTCGCATTTGCTGCCTCTGATGTTAAATATTATATTATCTATGCAAGTACCGCTAATCATACGCGTTGTTGTTCGCACATCTGCTAATAAATTATAACTACTTAACAAATTTTCGAAATCCTGTGAAAACCTACTATTTCTTGAAATGTCTATATTGAAGTCCCCTCATATTATTTTCTTGCCTTTTGTTTTTAAACAATGTTCATTTAGTATCATGCTTAAATTATATAAGAACCTAGATGTGTCACAGTGTTTATACTTCGGTAGTCTGTAAATACATATTATTTTAATTTTATGTGTAACTGATTGTATAGCACAACATTCAAAAGGTTTGGGTATACTTCATTTAACTAAATTAATTTTTACATATGTATGGTAATTCTTTACCAATATGCATGAACCCCCCTTTCTATTGTCTCTGGAGTAACATGCGGCAAGTGTGTAGTTGGGTATATTTAGATGGCTACGGTCACACTTTAACATGTTGTGTTCAGTCATGCAAACAATATCCACAGATTTACCTGCGTCAGTCAATTCATTTAAATGGACACTTATTAAGTCCGATTTATTAATTAAACCATTAACATTTTGATATAATACATATAAATGATTATACACGAAAAAAATCATATGTTCTTTATCATTCTCATTACTTACTAAGGAAACGTTAATATCATCTGAAATTATTTTATTATCATTTGAATAAGGTTCCAGAGTAAAATCACCAGACTCTGTTTCAGTAGAACTATCTTTAAGAGGAGTGGTTTTCGTCGTAGCCAACTTTTTAGAAATAGTCATATAATTTGCAAATCTTATTTTGTAGTCTAGTCGTAATATTTCCTTCAATAATGATCTACATAAATTTATTGAGAACCAATGCTTGTTTGGAATAAATCTACTGTAACTCATTTCAACATACGTTACATTTTTAAGTCTAGTACAAGCATGTCTAAGCATATAATTTAACTTTTGTGTGTTTAAGCACCTATTAAATGGAATTTCTGATATCAAAACGTTAGTATTATTAATATTTGACAAACATGTAATCAAATCTATCTGATAGTCATAAGGATTAGTATCGTTAGTGCCACTTAAAATTACCACATAATCGTTCATAGTCAAGTTTTTAATTTCACTTGTACAACAAACAACGTCTTTCGTCCTTGCTCCCGGCTTACATATGGAAGTTACGTGATATGAAGTTCCTAGAAGTGCTTGTAAATGTTTTTGAATATTTTTCCCTTGGTCATCCGAAATTATAAGGACCTTTTTATACTTGTTTAATCCTATTGGTGGTTCAGCTTGATTCAAGTTCTTTCGCCTTGATAGTCGTTTACATGTCATACTATTACTATCTGGGTGTGTACCATTACATATTATACTGTCAACCTGTTATGTAAAATCTTTTGTCGTATTATTGTTTAAAATGTTTGAATCGATTTCATTTATGATTTCATTTGAACTGTTATTTGTTATATTGTGTTGCTGGGTAGAAGTTTCTAAGGTAGCAGATATATTTATATTTTGTGCGGGTGATTCTGATGATATTATTGAACGTCGACGATTACTATCATACAGTTTGTACAGACTCACGTTTATGTGGCTTACAATATGAATAAAAATAATGAATAAGAGAAAATTGAATGTTTAATACATTACTATTAAATATAATAGGTACAGTTGAATATCATGCATTTAACATTATTCAGCTATCATTTACTGCAACAAAACTACCAACCACTCTTCAATCAAAACCTTAAAAATATATCACCCATCACCCTACTTACTACAAAATGATCCTTCACGAAAAAAAGTTTATACGAAACATGCGTTAACAAGTCGTGATTAATTAATCCTTTATTGTTAACACATAGGGCCCCAACAAACACGAGCTATGTTCCGATTTGTTACCTATAATAAACGGTTTTTTCCCATAGTTAAATGTACCGAACAGTGTCAGTGCTTGGATAAAAAATGGTAGCAGTCGCTCGTGGAAATATTTTGCGGAAAATGTTGCGATTTCGGTGTTTGTAACATTTATAACAATGTGAGGAGTAACTGCGGTTTTCTTGGACGTGTGACTCCGTTAAAGATATCTACCTACAGATTCAGTTGATTGAATCTGGCGTTACTTGGCTGAACTCCATTGTAAACTAACAGAAGGAAAGAGGAACCCACCACGCACTCTCGGATTGCCCACCCCAACTATTGCAATAGAAAAAGATTGACAATACCGAACTACTCTAAAGACAAAGGATAATGAATATATGGAATAATGCGGAAATGGGTTTCAAGAAAATACCTGACGTGCAGTATCCCGCTCTATGCGCCGACTATGCTTCGACACGTGTTTCGCCTCTCCACGAGGCATCCTCAGGACCGATGGGCAACGACTGAGCAGGCTATGGCTCAGTCATTGCCCATCGGTATTAATTTTATTTTGAGGTCTATAAGTGACACTTCTGACGACGTCTGCCAACCCACATTTGGCCAGCGTGGTGGACTATGGCCTTACCCTTCTCATAATGGGAAGAGGCCCGAGCCCAGCAGTGGGACAGTATAAAGGGCTGATGATGAAGTGACACTTTCCAAACAAAATATATTTGAATTGACATAAAAATCCCCATCACAGCTTGTTAGGCTTGGGTATTTGGTTTACTTTTTAATTAATAGAAGGCTGCAATGCTTGAAATTGTTTACTGAAGACTGATGTCTTAGCTTGGTGCCGTACTGAATAAAATTGTCTTCTGCACGTCTTATACTACAATACTAAAATAAGTCAACTAAAGTAAATAATTGTAATCCTGAACATTAAAGACAGCTATAAGCAATATCGATCTTATAACTACTGTAGGTAATAAAGAAACTAGCCTTGCTAATAAACTGGTATATTTTTGCAGTAAAATTCCTAGATTATCATCTATCTTCTTTACAAATAGTTCGGCCAGCAGTATTTTAGCAAGACTTGAGTTCGAAACCTATTCTAATTATCATTAAGACACTTAGTCTATTTACGTAAACACAAAAGTTCTCAAACTACATGAAATCTAGCTAACAAGTTGAGTGCTTAGTTCTCGAAGTTATACTTTAGGAACATATATTTTAGATTGAATATTTTTTCAATCATCTAGAACCACCTTTTCGGTCGGTCTTACTCGTGAAGTATTTTCGGTTCTTTTCATCTCAGTTTAATATCGTATTTCCAGGTATTCACATAGATTTTACACTAGTTTTCTCATATAGCGCGCAGGGAAATGACAAAATGGATGTTATCTGACAAATAGGACAAAGACCTAGAAGGTAGCTTAACCCGGTGTCTGAAGAACTGCATATCCTGGTATTATAAGATCCTTTTTAACTACATGGGTATCAATGCAAATCCCATAGCAAAAAAAAATCAGCTGCCAGGAATAGCCCGTCTTTATGGTGAACTGAGCAGCCACTCCAGAGCGCCGAGGAACATGGGGTGTAGCAAGAAAGATATTTTGAAGGTGAAATAAAGTAAGCTGAGAACTAAATTCACTCCAACCTTAATATAGACTTAGCACTTTTTTGAACTGTGCTTTTCCGTAGTAGATGGACTCTTCATCAATGAGAACAAAACAATTTGAGGACGAGGTACTTCTTTAAAACACATGTATATCATCGCTTTTATTGAATAAGCATTCACAAACTGTACTACTTCTTTGATTACATAGTTAAGAGTGGCCTACGTGGCCCTTGAATACGAAATAAAATCGTTGAAAGGGAGTCAAAATAAATTTGCCTAAGTAATTTGTCTCAAGTGGGAATTCTAGGCTAGGTTATTGGCGGGAATAACAATGACCTTGTTATATAGATACTCAGATTTCTACGTACAAAGGTATTTGTCACAGGCAGTTAGCTCTCGAGTCTTGTTTTATAGTTTCAGCGTAATATTATAACAGTTTGACGAGATCATATAGAAAGCTGCCTCCGTGGTCCAGTGGATAGCGTAACCTTCTGCTGATCTAAGTTGCCGTGTGCTGGTTCCGAGTTCGATTCCTGGGTGGAACAAAAGTGTTACTGGCTTTTTCCGAATTCTCCCAAAAGTACCCTGTTGCTGCAATAGACTCGCCCCCTATTACTACTTTACTATTACACCTCTGCCTACCCCTGCACGGATACAGGCGTGAGTCTATAAACACAAATAAAAAAAAACGCATTTAACACTGTATACGATATTATTTTATTTCATATATAAATTCAGTTTAAATCTGATTTCTACACAATTCAAAGTTTCTTCTGAAATTGATGATTGAAATGAATTTACTTCACTACTTTATTTACTACTACAAATTTGGATGAAATTCCCATAGATGAGTGGGAAAAATTATCAAATTTAAATTATGTGAAGACGATTTCAGTATCGTAGAATTACGTAATATGTTATTAAAATTTAAGACTCCGTTCAAGATACTGTGCGGTTTGTAAGGATAGAAGCAAATGGCGTTCTGTTGTCTCTGCCTACCCCCACGTGAAAAGGCGTGAGCATACGTAGGTATGTATGTTTAAGCTACTTCCTCTTCTATTTCACAAGATTTGTGTTGTAAGCGAACTATGACGGACCGGCTGTTTAGACGGAAGCCGGCGCCCGGAGGAGCGTGTTCACACATACACCCGGCGACCGGATGGCCAGCCCCGACCAGTGTTACCAACGTAGTGGAATTTTCACAAAATGGTGGTTTCTACGTCTGAAATTTAATACAGCGTAAATGTAAGTATAGAAATTATATTTTATTTTATGTGTTTATAGTAACACATGTAGTAGTTATACATGCAGCGTTTTTTTTTAAATAATTTGCACTTAACGCAATAATTTGATGATATATCAAAATTATAATTTTAATTATAGTTTACAACAAACTATGGTATGCTGTTCCTCGCACTGTATTTAAACGAAGTGTACGTGTAGGTACACTGTTCGCAGTAAACTCATGCAGAACAGCTGACGCGGGATTACGTTGTCCTATGCGACGAATGGTAGATTCCTAAAATCGCAACTTTGTAGATATTGATATTTTCATATGTTCTAAATGTAATTTCAAGCAAAGCATTATTAAATGTTTGTCCAATTAATTATTCTCTTACATGTAATTATTCTATTTCAATATTAAAATTTTAAATATTTTCTCATCCAAAGGAATCCTAACACAATGCTAAGTAATCAAATTCAATTATTCATTCCATTATATTTCATGTCATTTATTTGCGATAAGCAGAATTACCTATTTCTTATACCTATCTAACATACTTCTATATTTGTGATGCTTTCTAGTGGCTCCTTTTGTATTCTATTTTTGTCAATTTGTGGATAATGCAGTGGGATGCAATATTGTAAAAATATAATATTATTTTTTTTATGTTACATGTATATTGTAGCTGTTAATTACTCCTTTATAAATAAAATAAAAAAAAATAATTAAATTTAGTAATAATGTGTAACCCGATATTTCTCACGAATTGCAAAAGCGATGGTAGCATTAATTTTTCTGTGTAGTAATTTTGTCAGTTAACATTTTATAAGAAGCCTGGTAATTAATACTGACAAAACTCAAATAATGTACCTTATAGAAACTTTATTTCATTCCGTGCCGATGTTTCATGACCGATATACCGATACATTACACTTAGTCTTCCATTTCACACAAGTATCACCTATTCATAAAAAGCACTATGTAAATTTAATATATATACAATGAAAAATACCAGAAAAACGTCAAAATCAATATGCATTTCTTCTCACTGAAGCTCAATAAACGAACCATAATATCCGTATAGCCTGTAGGTCTCGAGACGGAACGCAAATCCTTCCTGAAGCTCATTACTTGACAGAAAATGTCCTAGGTGGGAATTCTAGACCCGCCGCTCTTAGATAACAAGGTTGAAAGAAAATACTAGAAAATGAATCGTTCCTTTAAAAACTTTGAATAAAACTGTGTTTACCGCTGCGGCTTATCTGATCTTTTTTAAAGCTTTTACTGTAGTTTGAACGCGATGGTCTTAATCCACTGTTACACTGATAGCAGTAACTGTTGTTTATTCATTTGAGTCTATTTTTATATGAACTTTCTAAGGCTTTGGTGGGTTGATTTAGGTGGTCACCTCGTTGTTAATAATGGTACTCAGTCTTGTGGGTTCGATTCCCACAAGGGACAACACTATATTGTTTGATCAAAAATTGTTGTTCCCATGTCTGGTTGCACTTTGTGTCCGTTTATTGAATGTCTGTATAGTCCACTGAGACAAGATTTATAGCGCGCTATATGTTTTTTTATAAAGATATAATAAATCTTTGGTTTTATTTGCAATACTGTAATTATGATCAATATAATTAATTAACTATTACATTTTAAATACAAAACATAATATAGTTAATATTTTGGCCTCTCTGCACTGATCTAACTAATTTTAAGCTCACTCTTTTTAAATAAAGCATTCATAAATATAGATTAAAAGGAAGTTCGTATACTTTAAGAGTTTAACTGTCCATGTTGCTACAAATGGTTAACTAATTGTTATTAATGAGATGAGTGCTGGTTTTAATTCTTGCAAAAAAAGTCGGATGTTACTTAATCCGGGCTTCGGTGCTCTTTCTTTTAATTTGTGTAAAGCGGGTGTGACACAGGAAGTCAATTTGGCGGACAGAAAAAGACATGGTTCCTTAACGAAACAATTACAGCGAGATTACGTATATAGTCCGGCTCGTAAGGGACAGTGTCTTTAGTTTCTGGGACTGTCTGAAACGACATGGACAATTTCGCAGTATGATCTAAAGGAGGATTCGTTACTTTTACGAACCTTATTAAGTTTATAAAATAATTAGAAATGTTTTATTTAAAAGTAGAATTGAAAGCGACTGCCACGCCGAAGGTCGCGGGTTCCATTCCCACTCAAGTCAGACATTTCAGTGCGTGGACATGGATGTTTCTCTTGGTCTAGGCGTTTCTATGTCTGGGTGTGTATATGTATTAAGTAAATAATTATGTATATTTACCCATAGTAAAAGTTCTGATTAGTTTGGGACCAAATATTGTTATGTGTATCATAGAGTATTATAATTTGGAACTCAAAAATATTGTATGTGAAATAACAATATTTAAAATGAAACGTTAGAAAATATTGACTATCAGTGTTACAAAGCGTTAAGAGGTCTTGTCGTCAATTTAATTAAAATACACCTACTAAACCTCTACAAATATGATGCTGTACGCATGACACACACACACAACAGACAAGCACTGCTCTTAATCATATCAGTATTATCTCACAGGAGGCAACATATAATCCACACATAATCCCACAACCGCGTAACAGTATTCACAAGCTTTATCATTTACCATACGGAACCACGTAAAGCAGACTCGAAACTCTCCGAGAGTTACTCCGTCCTGATTGCATCCGCAGTGACTAATTAATTAAAAATTTGCAACTTTCTAAGATGGCATCTCTGTAATGTCACTTTAGAGGGTCATTTTCAACAATACCGTTATTTTAGTCACCACAAAATGCATGAACTTTGTTAAAAAATACTCATTAGTGTTGGTTCTTCTGGTGGGCTAGTAGACACCGATAGAGCCGGTTTTTATACGCAGAGTGTTATTGGTGACTCCTCTGGTATTGGTTGTGCCCATAATAATACGTGACGGTAATTGCTTACCATCAGGAGATAGCTCTGCTCGACACATGCCGCCTATTACATAAAAATACGGTGACAAATAACTCTAGATGTTAACGTAACGTGTTTATACTTAGGGACTATATATTTGGGAGCTAAAATTAGGCATGGTAATAAACTCTTTCTTAAGGTCTATCCTCACACAACCGGGCCGTGGACGGGACGTGGACGGAACGGAGCGCAGAAAAGAATCGTTGCATACATTTTATATGGACTCGTTCACACACGTCCGTGGACGGGCCGGGGACGGAGCTTCCGTGCCGTGTCAGTGCCTTGACCGGGGCCATGACGTGCACAAGCCGGGGACGGGCGCCATAGATATAATATATTTAGCACTAGATGCGCTAAGTGCGACGTGACATCCAGAAGAACAATATTATAAATACATATTTATATTAAGCACTAGATGCGCTGTGTTCGATGTAATCTTCAGAAGAACCACATGGCAGTGAATTGTCGTTAAGGCACAATGACGCTTTACTTAGTCCTTAGCCTCCTTAGTTCACAAACTTGAGAGAGAAAAAAAAACACCAAAGTTCGAAAAAAGTTAATCGATTTTTCTAAAAACAATCGCAGCTTAAATTGTTATTTTATATTATTTTGCAAGTAAGTAACTACTTGTTCTAATAAAATATAATAAACGCGTTTACTAGTAAATATAACTAAATAAGTCTAAGGCCAGTCTATTATGAATAAAAAAGGACGAGTATATTAACTATTATGCAAACTATCACTTTCAAACGCGAGTGAAATGACGCATGAAAAAAAACCTACAATTAAGCACATTTTATATTTAAAACTGCCGTTGTATATTCTTCACTCCAATATTTATTGTGTCACTTCTAGGACAGACGTGACAAAGATTGGAAAGATTCTGAAGATACCATGGGTTACCCTGTAACCTAGTTGTGATCACAATATTATTACACGTTATAATTGCCTGTTTTTTATATTGATGTTTTATATTGTACGTGTAAACAGATATACTTACCGCACCCCACCCCACCCCACGTGTCGACACCCGATGCGAACGGTGCACATATACAACACGCTTCAACAAGCTTTGTTCAAAATCACTATTTACGAAACTATGACATAATTGCCTAAATAGTGATTTTGAGCAAGATTCTCATTTATAGTGAGGCATTATTTCTATTATAATGATAACGGTATTAGCCTGAACTCAAATCGTATAATGCGGGCTTATATTTTAATAATTCAAGTAGCTAATGTTGTGATTTTAAACCAACACTAAAAAAGTATCATCATGACAGGAATGTTTTCAACTGACGCATGGCGTTGTGTGTTAAATAGAAACACATTGCTTGTCAAGCGTCGGATGGCGTGTGTTTCCCCTCCACCGTCAACGCGCCGATCTGGATTGAATGGATGGTGACGCGTGGGGTGGCGTTGGGTGGAGTGTTGTATATCTGCACCTCACCATACTAAATATATGGGATTGATTAGTCTCAATATGCGTGGGGTGGCGTGAGGTAGGGTGGGGTATTGTATACCATAAAGGAATCCTATTCTTATTTCAATGTAAGTCTATGGCCAATTACCCACAACTACGTCGTATTGACAATAGATGACAGCAAGTTGCGCTATAACATTTGTATCACTATGGTGCTTATATGTAAAAGCGGGTCTATGTTGTGGCCGTATCGTGAAATTGGCCATTTTATTAAATGATCGCATTTCAAGAAAAGTCTTATAATTATCCATTGGTAATTTCATGATTTGCATTGGTCAGATCTATGATAACAAATCGTTTAATCAACAAACTTCATAAAATGGTAAATCATAATTGAGAAAATCGCAACATAATTACATTTTAAGGTAACGAGCCAAATAAAGTAAAAACACCTAACCCGCGTAAACGGTTATATTTCGGCATGTTCGCTCGAAGTGGTAGTGACATCGTGTCAGTGTCAACATAGACTCTGACGGCTCAAGCTTAAACGAGTTTAGATGTGCATCAACGCTCGTACAGGTGAAATAATTAGAAAAAAAAAGTCGTGACTTTGAGCCTCAATATCTCCTGAACCAGGAATTTCCCAGTTACTACAGACACATGCAAGGTGAGTATGAGGTTTTGTTTTTCTAATAATTCCAAAATCGTGTTTTGAATAATAAATGTAAACTTTGTTCCAAATAAACATAAACAAATTTTCAATATTTCTCTAAAATAAGCAGCTTTAAAGTTCTCTAAACGCAATGGACGCGATACAAGTCATCAGCTGAGCTGTGGACAAGTGCATTACCCCCTCGTAATCATAAACTGCCATCGTCGCGTAGATACGGCCGGTGTAGGTTCAGTGCATTTCTGGCGCCAATTCTTCCTGCAAGCGCTCGCTATACATTGCGGCTTATAAAATGTGAATGTGTCTATTTCTTTAAGCTTAAAAAAATATTTCGTTTTCCAGGTATTCTTTTCGCGTAGTATGACTCGGTATGATGTGCAAAATGAGTAGACTTCGGGTTGGTGATGGGTCTTGTGACACCATATATATAAGCGATTACACTAAATTTATATATGAGATAATTCCGTTTAAACCGATATAAATTCCTCGTTTCAAATATCTGGTACTTCTAGGATATCATATATCCATAGACACGCTATGACACATATAACTAGTGACTAATTTGGCCATAGATTAATACTGAAATAAAACAGATGTGACAAAGATTTGTTGACATAATCGATTTTAAACTTTCGCGATTTGTATACATCATAGAAATTAATTTAGCGGGTCTTAATCGCGTTAACTTAAATTATTTAAGGTATAAATACCTATTTGTTACCGACGTTTCGCTCGTCTTGCACCGAGCGTGGTCGCGGAGAGACTGATGAGAGCTCAGCGACGTCTTGTGGAAGTGCGGGTTTCAGCACCTACCCTCACTTGGTCTTTATTTAAGTTCGCAATGTCGGTACTCCGACACACTACACTAATGACGTCTACACACTGTTGAGATTTATCACTGCGGCGGTGTTTACACTTGCTGATGACTGGATTCCAAGTGGCCGATAATCTATACCCATCCTCCCGGTTGAAATTGTTATATTTCTTGATTTCTACCGCTTCACGTACTATCCCGGAGTAATAGTGACGATCGGTGGATAAGACTTGTGGTTGATGCAGTTCTATCCAGTGGTTTGGTCCAGACTCCAACAAATGCTCAGCTATCGCCGACTTGTCAATATGTCGGTTTTTTACAGCTGCGATATGTTCCTTTACCCTTTCAGCGATTGTACGCTTAGTTTGCCCGATATATGAACTACCACAGCTGCAATGGGTAGCCCTATAGCACCGGTAATGGCCAACATCTGGATGGAGCACTTTGAGGAATCCGTAGACATGCAGGCGTCAAATGTGAAACTATGGAAAAGGTATGTCGACGATATCTTCTGCATCATGAAGGGCAACAAGCAGGACGTAGAACAATTCGCACACAAATTGAACTCCATACATCCGAACATCCGATTCACATTCGAAATGGAGGTAGACGGATCGTTACCCTTTCTCGACGTTAAAGTGACAGTGAGAGATAATGGTACCCTTGGACACACTGTGTATAGGAAACCGACACACACCGACAGGTATCTCAACGTGAACTCGCACCACCATCCGCGGCACTTGGATTCCGTAGTGTCCTCGTTAGTGAACAGAGCGTATGACTTATGTGACCCCGAACAATTAAATAGTGAGCTGTCACATGTTCGGGAGGTACTTAGGTGCAACGGATACAAGAAAAACTTACTCTGTCGGAAGAGGAACGAGCGTAAACCTGAGGTAAGCAGAGTGCCCGCTTACATGCCGTATCTAAAGGGAGTGACGGACAAAGTTGGAACAGTACTCAAGAAATACTCCATCAAGACTGTATACAGTCCGCTCTCTAAGATAGCACACAATCTGCGTACACCAAAGGATGTAATTCCTCTCCAAACACCTGGCGTCTACAAAGTCGATTGCAGCTGTGGTAGTTCATATATCGGGCAAACTAAGCGTACAATCGCTGAAAGGGTAAAGGAACATATCGCAGCTGTAAAAAACCGACATATTAACAAGTCGGCGATAGCTGAGCATTTGTTGGAGTCTGGACCAAACCACTGGATAGAACTGCATCAACCACAAGTCTTATCCACCGATCGTCACTATTACTCCAGGATAGTACGTGAAGCGGTAGAAATCAAGAAATATAACAATTTCAACCGGGAGGATGGATATAGATTATCGGCCACTTGGAATCCAGTCATCAGCAAGTGTAAACACCGCCGCAGTGATAAATCTCAACAGTGTGTAGACGTCATTAGTGTAGTGTGTCGGAGTACCGACATTGCGAACTTAAATAAAGACCAAGTGAGGGTAGGTGCTGAAACCCGCACTTCCACAAGACGTCGCTGAGCTCTCATCAGTCTCTCCGCGACCACGCTCGGTGCAAGACGAGCGAAACGTCGGTAACAAATAGGTATTTATACCTTAAATAATTTAAGTTAACGCGATTAAGACCCACTAAATTAATTTCTATTTGTTGAAATGTATTAAGTACTCACAAAAACTTGGTAAAATTTTAATTTATGTTTGTAAACATGGTTGATTGGAGTTTTAGACTGCTATGAAATAGAACTCGGGTTTGATTTTGAGGCTTGTTAATGTTGTTGTCTTCTTGAAGTTCTGCAGATAAATATTACAGGGATAACTATACACCGCTATTTTTTTATTAGTACAAAAAATTTAACACAGCACTAAGAATCTTTAACTGATCATATTTATGTAGTTAAAAAATAAAAACACTAAGTCCCAAAACTGTCTCAAACTGTCCACAAAAATACGTGATAATTGGTAAATGCAATACTAATACTATGACCGACCCGAGTACTACGAGTATCATAGTAAAATGAACCATTGATAAATTCCCCTCCCCCCTCCGCCCCTCTGCGCCTGCGCCACGCCCCGACGATGCGACAAACAGTACTAAATTGCTAGCAAAAGTGAGCGTATCTAATTTCGTTGCAAAAGTTAATTGTTTGTCTACGTTTTCCCGACGCGATGGCCTATCATATTAGTTCATATCACGGGATTATGTAGCTATGCTTCGTGCGTACTTTTTGAGTGGAAAAATCGCGAGTGCAGCTGTGTACCCATGGACATCTTATTGTGAGTGTACAAAAGTGATCCGGTCAGTGTCAAACAATTAAAACAGTGCATATTGGATGCTTTTGACAACGGTGGTGGACATTTCAAAGGACAACGGAAATACTTGTAAGTTTAGTAAATAATACGTACTTAAGTAAATAATAATTTGATGCGGGCGGCTCAAAATCGGTCTGTGTTCTCCACACACCTTGAGGAAGGCCTATGTCCAGCAGTGGACGTCTCTAGGCTGACATAATGATGATAAAATAATATTTGTAAATAGCAGATGATTCTAACTTCATAAATACGCCAAAATTACTCTTATTTTAGTCCAGAACACTTTCTTTTTTTTTGATATTTGTTTGTTTTCTAATTACATACCTCCGTATTTAATTACTTGTTAAACGATAAATTTTACCGGTCCTAAGCCGGAATGAAGTATGAAGGAGAGGGTAGAATTAACAAAATAAAAAAATAACTACCTACATTTATTATTTTTCTTCATTTTATTTTCTATGGCTACCTACATCGTAAGTGCGACAGAGAGAATGCGAATGAGCAGGATGGAATATTATCAATGAAGTAGTGAATGGATTGCAAAATATGACTATGATTTAAGTGAGATTTTCTACAATAAACAAATGATAATAACTTTGCTCTTTATTGATATTATGAAATTCTTACGTCACATATATGATAATAATGTCTTCGCTAATCTGTCCTTAAAGTTTTTGTACTAATTAATAAATAGCGGTGTATATGAGGTAAAAAAATGTTGTGAAGTGGTAATGTGGAATAAATTGCTGCAATTACTAATTATGAAAGGCATTTAACCTAACTCTTCATATTCATTCCATATGAAATGAATTACTGGGACATAGAAAAGTAGGTAGTACCTACAAACAAAATAGAAGAAGGATCACTGGTAGAAATTAACTTCCTGAAACGTTATTTATATTCTTCGAAGTATTTCATCATACAGCGAGACGTGCGACGGCACTGTAGCGTTAAGAAATACTATATTAATGTATGCTGGTTCACTTTCATGCTAACTAACTACATCAGCATATTGGCCAATAAACGTCCACTGCAGGACATATGTAAGTCTACCAAGAAAACGCTTACTTACAAACTGGTAATAAATCTTGTAGTATTTATTATTATGCTTTCCTGATTTGCATAAAAAATTATCTAGTTCATAATAACTGCAAATTAACTTATCTTTCTTATTAATCTATGACCCAAACCTGACATAATAAGTTTGACAGATCGCAATGGACTCGCCCATTTTTTGTTGTATTCTTTGAGTAAAGAATATACATCGAGAGGGCAAATAGTACATAATTATAGAAAATTATTGTTTTTGCCAAAAGATAACATGAACAGCAACTGTATGCGAGAATTCCTAGAAATGAAAGTTGAATAAAATAATATTATTTATAAATAAAATTAATCAATCGATTTGGATTTTCTTATCCCCTTATGGAATTTCAGTATGTCTGTGTGTTTCATTACGGTATGAATGGTGCCATTCATGTCCGTTTCTTTCTGAGCGGCACTGTATCGATATTGCCTACCAGAGAATATTTTGTTTCATGTTTAGTTTGTCTTCATGTCAAGGGTCGTTTTTTGCTTTACCTTGTTTGCCCGCATTTGCGTAATGGAATAAACTAATCTGGATAAAGATTTAAACTAACTAAAGTAACTTACTGCAAATAGAAATTTACACATTTTTACAAAATTAAATTAGGTATGTCCAATCCATGTTATTCCCAGATCGGTGTTTTGTATTGGACTTGCCCAAGTGCAAATAGTGACAGATGAAAAGTCCCGGCTAGGGCTTGCAAATGGTCTAAATTTTATTCGAATACTTATTTGATATTTTTATATTAATTTTTTTTTCTTTATTGAACTTAATAACTATAATAGGCCTATATTCCTGGCAACTAAATAAGGTGCTCGATAGTTTGCTGGATATATACATGGCCCCTAAAATTTGTCTGCGCGTCGCGTAGTTTAATTAGTTTAGTTTTGTTTTTAACACAGACCGTCCGGTACTATATAGTTAGAAACACATGTAAATCCGGTTTTCTTAGACCTTTATAAGGCATTGGACCTTAAACCTCTTGTTGTTTCGTTGTTGTTTTTCGTGAGAGTTTGTGGCCAACTCTAGTGTCGGAGTTTTCTTCATAGCCTAACGATTCCTATCCTGAGACAAGAACCGGGTCCGACAGCTTTACGTTCCCTCCGAAGCAAGATAGCGCTCAGATGTAAATGCCACACGTGGTCACCCATCCATGTGGCGACATGTGCAAGCGTTGCTGAACCCATGAGAAGGCGCGTCCTAAAAAGTTACACAAGCAGGCGCGCGTGAGCAAAACTCTCGCGCTACTTCAAATGACGTTTTCTTTGAGATTAATTATTTTTTTCTATAAATTTACACGTTAAAATAAATAAGAAGTCTTTATTTAATTAAATAAAGTGTTTTATTTATAGTGAATAACAAAACATGCAGTCCTATGTGCGAACTATGAAAATATTGCACTTAGGCCTCAATTTTTGACTAAATTTATATAAAAAAAAACAAAAAAAAATACAAAATCGCAATAAAATGGAATGATTTAATTTTCCATGAGATCTTGATCTTGTTATGTGGCCTTCATAACAAATATGGCACATAAAATTAACATTCTCAGTGAACATTTATATACTTCTCAAAATTCATGCTTTTTGCTTGCTTTTTATAAACGCATTTTGCTAATGTGGCATGCCACATTTCCAATAAAGTGTGGCATTTTGCGTCAATGTGTCATTTTGCGAATGTAGGATTGTGCGCCTAATCCTACTTGTATCTACTAGTGATTCAACAATTGATTTGCATAGCTCCTATGCATATTTTGATTCTCTAATTGTAATTTCTTAGGTGTTGGCTCAAATAAGACCGCGTAAGTTTTATTTTTTTATCTTCTCAAAAAATTTTCAGTTATAGAATGATGCCCATAAAAATACACTAATTAGGATCTTTCATCTGTAAATATAAAATCCTTTCGCTACTGACTGACTGACAGACAAGCTAAAGCCAAAACTACTGGTTGCAAGAAGCTGAAATTTGGCATATTGTTC
Organism: Euclidia mi; assembly: GCA_944739405.2. Lineage (NCBI taxonomy): Eukaryota > Metazoa > Arthropoda > Insecta > Lepidoptera > Erebidae > Euclidia > Euclidia mi. Next base: position 7,954,610 of record OX123191.2, on the reverse strand, counting down.
CTTGGAGACCGTGGGGCGCACTAAGAAGGGATTTCCCAACACTCCCTCGGGATCCGGCAGGAACAGCTAATGTACGGGCGTAGCTGCAGACACCATTTAGTTTGATATAAGTCTTAAGATTTTACAACACTCGGGACGAAACCACCCTTTCTCCTTTGAGGGGCTTGCCGCACACCCATTGTAGACCTTATTTACTATAAGAAACAAATAAAATATTTATATAATATATCCACTTAGTTTATTAATAAATATGCACAATAAGTACGAAAAATCAATTAAACAAATGTTGTTACTAAGAAAAAAAACACATACACGAACGGGCGCGCGATGAGCATAATGCCGCGTTTCACGAGGCACCGCACTCAAACCCAACACTACCCAGTCACGGTGGCAATGACTGGCGCGAGTGTTGCATCAGGGGAAAGGGGATAAAATTTTGGGAAGGTACTGTGAAGGTTGTAGTGCCACAGTATGGCTAAAGTTGAAATTTTCAGCAATAAATTTATGCATGAGCAAAATGCTCATAGCGCGCCTTCTCACGGGTTAAATTTGCCGATCTGTATGGGGTAAGTTAAAAACTGAGAGTGAGGTAGATACTGGTATGAACTATGAGGTAGGTACGTGAATGCTACAATATTGGTATGCAAATCCAATAAACACTGTCAGGCGGGCGCGTACAGCTCTGCATGCAGAATATGGGCTGAAATCTGGCGTGACGCAAGAGGAAATCACCTCGCCACGCCTTTATATATATTTTTTTTTTTGCTATGTATAAATCAGCTAATTGTTGTACTCAGCAAGGCTGGTGTCGACTGTCATGATGATGGAGTTGTTATGAATGACATCACCTATAGGTATCGACGACATGGTCTTGCTGGGCCCAACAATCGGTGCAATGAGACGCATATTAAAGTTGTGTGAAGTTGCGGGCGCTTTTGGAAATCCACACCAACCATCCAATAACGGCCAGCAGAAGACGAGGCCCTGACTTGCCCTCCGATTGCGTTAGTCTCATGTTGAGATAATGACTGCCCCCCAGAGATGTTTATTATTATTATGATTCTTTTTCGTCGGCTATTCTTTTTATTATTTTGGGAACTCCTCCTTTTAGGGGTACGTCCGCAAGAAAAAATCAAATAACTAAAAGAAGTATATGTTAAGAATGTCAACTAAATCTCAAAAGTGCTTATTGGTATTTAGGACAATTTTGAGAACGTTGTTCGAACTAGAATCGGAAATTGCAATTTCCTTTGGAATATTTAATACAAATCATAATTCGAATAATTCAAATATTAAAATTCAAGCTCTAGTGACAGCCCGTCCACGCTCCGGTTGCAGCCTTGACGTATGTGAACGAAATATCCCGGCTGGGACCCGGAAACACGGTGACGACCCGTCCCCGGCCCGTCCCCGTCCCGTCCACGGCCCGGATGTGTGTGGATAGACTGCGCCTTCCGGTCACGTAAATGCAAAGGTATTTATTATCCTAACAAACAATCATTTTGCAAAGCACTCCTAAATACGCTAATCACTGAGAATCGGCAGGACGGTGAAAGCGCGGGGCACAGCATAATAAAATTATTATTTTTCGCTCGATATCTATTTCTCCCAGTAATTTATTACGGAACCCTACTTCGTGCGTTTGCCGCCTAGATTTGTCTTTTTCCTAGGAACCATCATGACACACCCACCAACAAATTCACCAAATTCCGCTTCACTAAGTCTCGAATAGAATTCATAATAATAAGGGATGTGATCAATTAACCCGCCACTTGAACTCGCGGTAATGAGCTACTTATGTTCTCCACTTTCATAATTAATTGCCTCCTGATAAATTATTCAGTAAGGAGAGCCGGGGCTATTACTAGGCGCTGTATTCTGTTGTGATCGATGATGGTACTGCGAGATTTTTTTGATGAGGCTGTGCAATGAATTTGTACATACATACATAAACTCACGCCTGTTTCCCGAAGGGGTAAGCAGATAATACAGTTTCTGCCCGATCCCGCGGCAATTTCGGCAAAATTTCGTCTTAGTACACCCATACGCCAGGCCTCCTTCACTCGGCCGTACCTACAGCGATAAGTACCTACACTTTCGCGCGGCTTCCAAGCCCGGGTCCGACGCGTCGTGCAAGGGTTGTCGACTTGAAAATTTGATTTTATTTATTTTACGAGAGCAACTTGAAAATTTGATTTTTTGTTTGTTGCGATAGCCCAACGATTATGGTGTTGGTTCGGCGATACACCGAAACCGTAGGTAGGTTCTAGGCAACTTGGGAGGGAAATGGACTGTATACAAAGGATAGCGGGTTCTTAGCCGCCTAGGAGATGGATACGGGAAGAGGTGATTGTGAGTGGGTATAGGATATTTCAAGGATGGAGGGCACTTACCTTATACAATCTTCTTCGTTTCCGTAGGACAGTCTCCTGGTGCTTTCGTGATGTAGCTGCTTGGTTTCACTTCACTTCACCGTCACTCCCACTTGCGAGCGGTTTATATATGCGGTAATAATCACATACAGCGATGCGGCGCGGTACGATATAGCAGACACGTTCCCAGCGAGCGGAATGTTCTGGACTGTCACTCGCATCGACGATCGCAGCGACGAATCAGGCGAAAGGCAGTGCCTCTTCCAGGGAGTGGGATAGAGGGAGACGGAAATATGGTATCGCTCACACTTGTACGTGGAACGATTGATGTTGATGCGATTCGTTATAGATAGGAAGGTAGATGGCGCTACCATATCCCCCCGGCCCTAAAGGGTTGCCTTTAAAAAAAATAGAATTGAACTTAGCTATGTTGGGTGTACTACCGCATAACCCCTCAATAGGCTAAGACAGCGATATGACAATAAAATTAATCTAAATTAACTTTAGCGAAAACTACAAACTCAATAATAGCGGAAACTACTAACTAAATACTTAAACTAGGACCTAGAGCTAGGACCAACTTCAGGCTAGATCTCACTGAGTTGGAAGCGGACGCGAGTTGATCAGTGCCTCGACTTGTGCAAGGACAGTTAAAGGCTCTTCGTAAGAGAGGATCTGTTGACCTATAACCTTGAAGAGATGCGTTTTAATTACTTTGACCATGCTTTCCCAACATCTACCGAAATGTGGTGATGCTGGTGGAATAAACTTCCAGCCAATATGATCTATGGAACGTTCTTCCTAAAGACGAGTACGATAACCCGCGACGTGATTGAAACAAGTAGCGGGAACAAGTTCAATCAATTTACTAACGCGGTTGGCGACAAAAGTCTGCCAGCGGTGAAGAGAAGAACGAATCCAAGCGAGCACTACTTTGGAGTCGGAAAATGCGTATATTTATTAATAGAGTAGTGGGGCAAAACTGTGTCTTGAACCTTGAGGAGCAACTGAGACAGCAGAAGGGCCGCGCACAACTCCAGTCTCGCAACCGAAATGGTTTTAACAGGCGAGACCTTAGACTTGGCACAAACTAACTGCAACGAGTAGTTAGAACCAATGCGGACTTGCAGTTATACGACTCCGCCGTAAGCACGCTCGCTGGTGTCAGCGAAACCTATTAAGGTATGGTACATCCATCTACCAACCCAAGATGACGCGGAATAGTAATTTGATTGAGCGCGGTAAGCTCAATACAAACTGGCCCCAAGCGGCGACAATATGGTCCGGGGGTGTTTCATCCCACTCACACTTTGATAGCCAAAGCTCTTTGATCAAGAGTTTGGCGTACAAAATTGTGGGAGCCACAAAACCCATTATGTCCCATAGTCGAGCCACTGTGGACAGCATAGTGCGTTTGGTGCACTTATCATCTGGTGGTGAGACGTCAAACCGAAAACTATCACAGGATTTGTCCCAGCGTAAACCGAGAACCTTATGCGGTACAGACTTCTCAAACTCAATGTCTGGAGAAGCTTATGAGAATCTGGTATGCGTGCGAGAACCTCCATAGAGTTGCTTGTCCATTTGACAAGATGAAACTGGCCTCGCTTGATAAGCTGAATAAGCTCTTCACAAAGCGAAATTGCTAGCGGAGCGGGTATGACATTACAGGCAATGTCATCTATATACAAAGCGGATGTGTAGTATAGTATAGTGTAGCGTAGCGTAGCTTAGCATAGCATAGCGTAGCATAGCATAGCATAGCGTAGCATAACGTAGCATAGCATGGCGTAGCATAGCATAGCATAGCATAGCATAGCATAGCATAGCATAGCTAATTAGTGCTTTATCTTACACACAGTTTTAGCACCCACCTTGATCTCTTAAAGAGCAGAACAACAACAAGACGTAATACAATGAGAAGTATGTAACGTAGGTACGGTACCCATAATCACATACCCAAGTACCGTCTCAATAGCGGGCGGTAAATCATATCGCTCACTACGTACTATGTTAGTTAGTAGCAAGTGCGGAAATATTGAAGCTCCGATCAAAAGATCAATGCCTGCCGGATTCGCAAACTCCGCGTCGGCTAGCGGCAATGACTCGAGATGAGTGAGTGATGCAACGTCTACATTAGCGTTCGGCAATGCGTCCGTGATACGCTCCACGATAAGCGAAGAAATGTTAAAATTAATGTTCCTATCAAAACGCGAATGTATTTTAATATCTACGGAACCCCTGCAATGCTTTTCTGATCCGCCTATCCCTTTGACGGTTGAGTTAGTATTTTTAAAGTTATTCCATAATCCGAGGCGTTTGAAGCATTCCAATGTTTTAAGATTGGTCTGAGATGCGCTATCTAGCAGACAACGTACCATGTGCGGCGACCCATTAACATCATATACGATAACTTGCGCTGTCGCTAACAGTACCGTCTTAGACGCCGTACACTGCGTTTTGGCCCTGCGCGGATCATTATAGATGCGCGAGTGCCGTCCTCGCGTGCGCGTCGCCCGCGCAATGGATGTCATACACAACGATACTTCGCCCTCAGACGCGGAAGGCGCAGCTACCGTGGTCTGCACCTGCGGCGCAAGTGTGTCAAGGTTAGCGGCTTGGCTTAACAACGGGGTATCTTTATCGAAATGTAACAGTGTATGATGTTTTTGATTACATGAGCCACATCTCGTTCTACTGGAACAATTACTCGTTTTATGTTTTATGCTTAAGCAATTAATGCAAGCTTTGTTATCTTTTACGCATTTAAAACGAGCGGTTGCATGCAAATTATCGAAGGCGGGACACTTGTATAAGTGGTCGTGCACTATATTCAATCAGGCAATCCACAACGGTGCGTTTCTCTAGAAACTTTCTGCCTCGCACCTCTAAACTGTGGAATGATCTGTCACCTGCGGTTTTTCCGAACCAATACGACCTTCAAACCTTCAAAAAAAGAGCGTATTCCTTTTTAAAAGGCCGGCAACGCACTTGTGACTCCTCTGGTGTTGCGGGTGTCCATGGGCGGCGGTAATCGCTTAACATCAGGCGATCCGTCTGCTCGTTTGCCCCCTATTCCATAAAAAAAAAAATATTACTGCACAGACACTTCTGTGAATTATTACTATTAGATTCCGAACATGTAACGTAAGATTGTGGATTAGAGACCGAGTTATTATTACTATTTCGCGATTTATTAAACCTTTGTTTGTTGCTGTTAGTTTTAGACGGGCCAGGTGAACCAGACTGCGTATTATGAAATATTCGACACTGATCTTTTGTCCGTGTGGTGACGGATTAAGAATACGTCTTGTCACCACCCCATATCATCCCATGGGTGTCGTAAGAACCGACAGAGGGAGCATAGTATGTAAAGAACAGCACTGCAAGAGAAGGAAAACTTGATACAAACCCTATACCAACCCGCTTGGCCAGCGTGGTATAGTAGGCCAATTCCTCCTTTCAAAGGAGAGGCCTCGTCCAGCAGTGGACTATCAAAGGCTGATGATGATGATCTTTGATGAACGAAATAAAACTATCTAGTGTAGGTATTTTATTATTGCGTTCCGTCATCTCGAATGCGCGAATTGTATCAGTGTCAAACTTTTTTAAAGCGAGTTGAAGCAACATAAAGTCGGAAAGATTAGAGACTTAAAATTAGAAGATTTTAAGTTCCTAAGAGAATTAACCGCGGTTACGAAGTTATCAATAAACAGCTGGAAATTCGAGACAGACGCGTTGCCGGACAGTTTGAGATTTAAAGCTTGGTCAAAGTACGTAGACGCTAGGACGCGCGTGTCCTGATATCTGTCAAGTAGTGACTGAAATATGACCTGATAATTCTCAGCACTGGGTGTGACACCTGCAAATACGGACTGGGCTTTCGGTGACAGTTTACCTATTAAATAGTACAACCTGTCAGCATCTGTCAGAGAACCATTATCGTGCACTGTAGACTTAAAACTCGCATAGAATAACGGCCAATTTCGTATATCTCCGTCAAACGAGATAATCTCGATTGGCGGTAATCTCGGTTTGCGGGCAACGGACTCTGCTGAACATTTACCCTCCAATTGCGATTGTATACGCTTAATAATACAATAAAGATCTTCGAATGAGGTATACGCCTGATAGTTTGCTTTTTCATCAGGATTGATAGAAAGTAATCTTGCGTTATAATCGTCTAACAACTTATGAAAATCTGTTCGAATACTATCTACTGTCATACAATAACTGAGAAATGCTTCGCTATTACTGTCAGACATAGATGCGGTTTTTGAGCATTCATAGATGTTTTGAATGCGCTCAAATAAAATATTGCGTTTTGCTTCTAAGATTGTCATCTCTTTGTCTTCCGACACGCGTGACTTCTTTTGTTGTGACATGCTTACGTAAGTATAAGCTAATGAGAACGAAACAAAATTAGAATATCTAATGTATCTATTATTTTACCTAAGTAGGCAACACTTTGGAGCTGAGGAATTAAAAGTTGCTTGAAATATGAGATTTATAAGACAACTATGATAGTTCCAGAATTAATAATTTAATAAGTAGGTAGCTACATAAAAGTTTACCTACTGATGCGGGCGGAAATAACCATGTGACGGTTATGTGAATATATTAGGAGTATAGCTAGGTGCTATAACTGCCTAGGTATAGCGATATAACGTATGAAAACGTAAATGAATCCGGCTCGAAGGACCAAAAAAATGGTTCGGCGATACACCGAAACCGTAGGTAGGTTCTAGGCGACTTCGGAGGGAAATGGACTGTATACAAAGGATAGCGGGTTCTTAGCCGCCTAGGAGATGGATACGGGAAGAGGTGATTGTGAGTGGGTATAGGATATTTCAAGGATGGAGGGCACTTACCTTATACAATCTTCTTCGTTTCCGAAGGGCAGTCTCCTGGTGCTTTCGTGATGTAGCTGCTTGTTTTCACTTCACTTCACCGTCACTCCCACTTGCGAGCGGTTTATATATGCGGTAATAATCACATACAGTGATGCGGCGCGGTACGATATAGCGGACACGTTCTCAGCGAGCGGAATGTTCTGGACTGTCACTCGCGTCAACGATCGCGGTGACGAATCAGGCGAAAGGCAGTGCCTCTTCCAGGGAGTGGGATAGAGGGAGACGTAAATATGGTATCGCACACACTTGTACGTGGAACGATTGATGTTGATGCGATTCGTTATAGATAGGAAGGTAGATGGCGCTACCAGGTGTCAAATTTATTTATTTATTTATTTATTTATTGGAAGACCAACAGCTTTTACAATGTGTGATAGTGATTTACATGATATGTGACATACAGCCAATTACAGGTCCTCACTACTAACAACAAAACAAATTATTTATGTGCACACTTAATATTAAATAATCTTATAACTAATCATGCCACTATAAAGCACCTAATCAGCATAGCTGTCAAAAAAGTCGCTACTAAGTACCCGTCTCACCGTCGCCGGACTCACATCAAAGATGTCAAAATCGTGCAATTTCATTGATGCGTTGAGTGCCTTGCCAGCTCGCCACATAAAGCTATCCTGTCGGTAGTTGGTGGGTGCTAGAGGTAAGTTTATTGGAGCATAATGCCGTGATTTTGTTGGTACATTTAAACTAAATTTAGACAAAAGTTCAGAGCTATTTATAGAATTATTTAGGATTTTAATTAAATACGTTATATCAGCTATGTCTCGCCGCTTGGACAGAGGAAGAAGATGGAATTTTGCACATAATTTGAGATAATTATCTGAATTGTATTTGTACTTAATTCTATAGCAAAGGTATTTAAAAAATTTTCTTTGTATATTTTCCAATCTATTTATGTACTTGTCATACCTAGGGTTCCAAATTTGAGAGCCATATTCAAGAATACTTCTAACATATGTGCAGTAAAGGATTTTATATGTTTTTGCTTCCCGAAAACATGACGAAGCTCGTACTATGAAGCCCAATGCTTGAGAAGCTTTCTTTATAATATTGTCAATGTGTGTATCAAACAATAATTTAGAGTCATAAGTTATACCTAGATCACGAATAGTATGGCACTTTACCAAGATTTGGCCTTTTAAGTTATAGTCATATGATATGATTTGATTTTTTCTGGTAAAGGTGACAACAGCGCACTTAGATGGGTTAAGGTCTAATTTGTTCCTGACACAGTAATCACCGAGTCGCAATAAATCCAACTGGAGAGCATGAGCGTCTGTTTGAGATGCAATAGTCGTGAATATTTTCATATCATCTGCAAAACAGAGTAACTTAGAGTTATGAAAGCAATTGCCGATGTCGTTTACAAAGATTACAAACAACAAAGGGCCCAACAAAGAACCCTGAGGGACGCCACTGGGCACATTTACCCAACTAGACACGTAATTATTTATTGCTACAGCCTGAGATCTGTTAGATATATAAGATTTAAACCATCTCAGTAGATCGCCTCTTATACCCGCTGCTCCTAACTTATAAATTAACGTTGAATGGTCGATTTTATCAAAACATTTGCTGTAATCAGTGTAAACGACATCGACCTGCTTACCCTGGCTCATGCTGTCCGTCAAGTAATCATGTAAGAGTGTCAGATTCGAGACAGTTGATCTCCCCTTTACAAAACCATGTTGAAATTCGTTAAAGGAACTACATAATGCGGCATACAACTGCGAATGTACTACTTTTTCAAAAATTTTGGCAATCAAGCATAGTTTTGAGATGGGCCTATAGTTTGCTACGTCACATTTTGACCCCTTCTTAAATATAGGGGTAATGTGAGCAGATTTCCACGATGGCGGCATGACCCCCTCAGATAAAGATTTGATAAATAACAAGCTTATGGGCAGTGAAATAGTTTCAGCACAATTAATTAATAGAAGAGCGGGTATCTTGTCGGGTCCAGCTGATTTGTTTGGATCCAGCGTTTTTAATAACTTAATTATCTCATGTAGCTCAATATTTATACTACTGATATCTGATATAGACTCGTGATGGCTATTTGAATCGAAATCCATCATAGGAGTGGAAGATTGCAAGAATGAAGAATAAAAATAGTTAGAAAAAAGGTTACAAATAGATTCACCGTCATTTGCTGTGCTATTACTATAAATCATGGTAGCTGGGATGCTATTTGAATTACATTTCCTTTTTATATACCTCCAGAATTGTTTGGGGTTATTTTTAATATTGTTTTCCACATAGGTAATGTACGTTTGGTAATACTCACTTTCAAGACTTTTAACCCTATCTCTTAACAAATGATAACTTACTTTGTCTGATAAATTTTTGTACTTTTTAAATTTATTATAGTATTTATACTTTTCTTTAATCATTTTCTTTAACGCCGGAGTGTACCAATTGGGATATCGGGTTTTGCTACTAGGTTAAGATGGAACGTGATTTATAATCGTTTTATTTAAAAATGCATAAAAATAGTCAGTGGCAGTAGTGACTGATTTGTTGCTAAACTCTATGTCCCAGTCAACCTCCGCGATTTCGCTATTGATTTTATCGTAATTAGCTCTAGAGTATAAGAATATAGGGCGCGCGGACGATTTTAAGGATGGTAATTGACAAAAATTCAAATATATAATGAGCGCCTTGTGGTGAGGATCTATAGTAACTAATGGATCTTCTGACTCCCGAACCGTGACTGTGTCGTTCGATAGCACTAGATCTAGTATTCTACCATAGCAATTAGTTACACCGTTGAATTGATGTAGGTCGTGAGTACATAACAGATCGATAAAAGAGTGCTCATCTACAGTACTCACATTGCCCGGGCATAAGGATGTCTCACCAGGATTCTGCGACCACAATATTCCGCTCATATTAAAATCACCCGTGATTAAAAATTTATCATTAGGTCTACGTAATATTACTTCGTCTAATTTAGATAAGAAATTATTCAACTGGCTTGAGAATGATAGCCCTAGATTTTGCTTACATAGATAAACAGTACATATATTCAGGTTAAAATGAAAGGAGCTCGTCTTACCTTTATTAATAGATACCGTTAGCCACAAATCCTCGGCAGTACTTATGAAACTTGGTTGAGAAATCGCACAAATATCCCTATGTAACGCGATGAGAACGCCACCTCCTCGTGTTTGACCTGTCCGGGAGTAGTCCCTATCACGACGCCACACAACATAACGTTCATCAAAAAGCTCCGAGTCACTTACGCCAGGCAATAGCCAAGTCTCCGTTAAAATTACAATATCGTAAACACTCAATCTCAAGTTACGATAAAATGTCTCAGTTTTTGATCGCAATCCCCGCACATTCTGGTAGTACACTTTTAAATCATTCAAAGCCATCGGTTAAATAATTATGATAGTCAATAATAGAATATGAATACAATTTAAATATTTGATACAAAAATAAGTCGTTAAAATATTTATGGCAAGTAATGTTATAATTCCAAAATGTGGGTAAACTGAATAAATGACTGGCACTCTAGACAAGCAAATATGCAACTTATTGATATGGCACTTACATACGTTTATAAGTGAGACAGACATAGCAAAATGCGGCAGAGCAAGCAAGACATATATATGATCGGCATTTATAGCAAATAGGTAAACTACGCGGTGAGCTAGATATGCAACATATGTTTGAGAACAAAAGAGGAGCATTGACCTGCCCAATATGACAGAGGTGCTAAACTTTTTACAATAATATAATATATCGAATGACTTAAAGACCTAGTTCAAAAACCATTTTATCTGTTTGAATTATGTAAATCGGTTCCCGCGTTTAGGAAATAACTAAGAATTAGTATAGTGAAAATGTAAACAACCAGATTTTTTGTGTTTTTTGTTCTACGAGCTCAAATAGTTGGATAGGATACTTATAGGATGATTATTTATTATTAGGTACGTGGTCAAGTAGGTAAATAGACGATGAATAAATATTATAGTAGCAGCGGCAAGTCGACAACCCTAGCGCGACAGCTAGCGCGTCACTCCGCGCCAGACAGCGACAGCGTTATAGGTTAGAAAAGAGCGGGAACGGTTAGGTGAATATCGCATTAGGCACTGAGTGCTTATGCGAGCTGAATTGCACTTTGTTGCTTAGTAATAAGAGTCGCAATTTCAATGAATTGGTTTGAGAAGTGGTTTTTCTGTACGTAAGTACTGTTTATTCTGTGCTTACGCTTCTCAAGGACACAATAGCCTTGGCTGTGCGTTATCTGTCAGTTAGATAATGACGCTTACGTCATACGTAGAACATTCTTAAATGCTCTTACTTCTAAAATAAAATGTCATATTTTTTGTTTTCTATTTGGCGCTTCTTTAATGATATTACAGAGGTATTTTGGCATGGTTACCTTGTACATGGTTAAAACTAGGCTAGCTAAGGATGTTTTTACACTCTGGGGTAGTGAATATATTGCATGGATGGCGTAGAAGTTTAAGCGGTCGCCTCGCCGCCGCCGTTTGGCACTACGTTTGACACTCACACGAGACAAAACTTTGTATGTTCCATAAATAGTTGTTACAGTCTTTGTATGTTCCATAAATAGTTGTTACAGTTGTCATTAGTGTCCGATGATAGAATCTTTATGATAAAGAAAATACTTACCTATCAAATTCGCCGCGAACCACACGGAAAAATAAATACCTATATCGCGAGCGAGGCTCAGAAAATGGCTCCCAAACATCTTAAAAGTACGGGAATGTTATAGGTAATCTAATTTGTTTCATAATTACGGAGTAATTCATTTCGTCGCGGAGAAACGTTACAATTATGACCGTTGTTATTGAGATGTTTCTTTTTGAGCGTTATGGTGTTGATACACCGGAGCATTCACTTGTAACAAAACAGCGAGCATTCGGCGTTTTTTGTTTTGCCGAACTGAACAACGAAGAGCGCCGAGCATTGCTACGAACATCTTCACGATCTTTCTAGCGAACACTTTAATCAGCAAAAACGTCGAAGCTAATTTATCATCCATTCGCTAGAATGTTCGCCAGAGCGCTCGGCGGAATGCTCGTCAAAACTTACTCGTTTGTTTTTCTGCTTTGTAACATTCGCAAGAAAACCCATTACAGGTGAATGTTCAAATGTATAAGCACCATTAAATTTTGTTGTAGCCGAATTAATGTCACTGAAGAAATAAGTAAGTTATTATCTGGCTTTATTTATTGGCAATTTTGGGTCGCTGTAAGTTAGTTGTAGGGGCTGTTAGATAAGTTACGGCTTGTGATTGTGAAAATGGATAATAGCACTCAAATTATTATGTGTATTATAAACCTTCATTATCATCGGTCCTGTATATAAACTGTCCCACTGCTGGGCACGGGCCTTTCTCACCATGAAAAAGGTAAGGCCATAGTCCACCGCGCTGGCCAAGTGCGGGTTGGCAGGCTTCACATGTCTTTCGAGAGCATTATGGAGAACTCTCAGACATGCAGGTTTCCTCACGATGTTTTCCTTCACCATTTCATCATATCAGCCAAAAGACGTCTACTGCTGGACATAGGCCTCCCCCAAGGTTCTCCACACAGACCGGTCTTGAGCCGCCTGCATCCAACCACCTCCCGCAATCTTGACTCGATCGTCGGTCCACCTTACGGGGGGCCTACCTTTGCTGCGTCATCCGGTACGTGGCCGCCACTCCAGAACCTTTCTGTCCCAACGGCCATCGGTTCTTCGAGCTATGTGCCCTGCCCACTGCCACTTCAGCTTGGCTATCCGGAGAGCTATGTCAGCGACTTTGGTTCTACTGCGGCACTCCTCATTTCTGATTAGATCTCGCAGTGAAATTCCAAGCATAGCTCTCTCCATCGCCCTCTGAGTGACCTTGAGCCTTCTGATAAGGCCCATAGTGAGCGACCGTAAGTCATCACTGGCAACACACACTGGTCAAAGACTTTCGTCTTGAGACACTGCGGGATATCGGACGAGAAGATATGTCGTAGCTTCCCAAACGCTGCCCAACCGAGTTGGATTCGACGATTGACCTCCTTCTCGAAGTTGGACCTACTTAATTGGACTACTTGTCCAAGGTAGATATACTTGTCGACAACTTAGAGCGTAAAGTTCCCAACCTGAATAAGAGCAGGTACAACATGCACGTTCGACATGATTTTCGTCTTGCCCATGTTCATCTTAAGATCTACTTGTTGGGAGACTCTACAGAGGCCATCGAGTATTGTGCCTAGGTCTTCCATGGTCTCAGCCATGACAACAATATCTTCTGCGAATCGAAGGTGAGTGATATACTCGCCGTTGATGTTGATGCCGAGTCCATTCCAGTCCAAAAGCTTGAAAACATCCTCCAGCGCAGTGGTAAACACTTTGCGGCGATATGACATCCCCCTGTCTCACCCCTTGCTGGAGTTGAATAGGTTTCGAACTCTGGTCTTGGAGGAGGACTGACATAGTGGCGTTTTCATACAAACACTTCAGCGCTTCGATATATCGGTAGGCAATCCGGCACCGTTGGAGAGACTGTAGCACCGCCCAGGTTTCGATCGAATCGAAGGCTTTCTCATAGTCCACAAACGCCAAGCATAGGGGCTGGTTATACTCCTCGGACTTCTGTATAACCTGCCGCAGCGTATGTATGTGGTCTATGGTACTATAGCCTTTACGGAAACCGGCTTTTTCGGGAGGCTGGAAGTCGTCTAGCTTGCTCTCGAGACGATTCGTGATGACCCTCGAAAACAGCTTGTAGACGTGGCTCAGAAGTGTGATGGGTCTGTAGTTCTTTAAGAGGGTTTTATCCCCTTTCTTAAAGAAAAGCACCACCACACATCTATGCCACGCCCGTGGCGTTTTACCCTCGAGAATGACGGAATTAAATAGCTTCCGAAGGGCTTCTACAGCGGATGTGCCGCCGGCCTTCAGAAGCTCGCTCATAATTCCGTCATCATCCGGCGCCTTGTTGTTTTTGAGCTATTTGAGAGCCACACTAATCTCGTGCACGCTGACGTCCGGGATATCTTCGGTATAGTGTCGGGTCAATCTAGCTCTAGGGTCTGACGCTGGAGTACTTGCGGGTTGTTGAGTTGTCGTGTATAGCTGTCCATAGAACCTATCGATCTCCTCCAAGAGCTCAGGCTTGGACGATACGATTCTACCATCCTTCGTCTTCAGCTTTGTCAGCTGACTCTGCCCGACAGACAGATCTCTCTGGAACACTTTGGATCCCTTGTTCTGCTCGATCGCCTCACGATCACATTTTGTGTTGTATTGGTGGAGATCGCGAGTCAGAGACTTAGAGATCTGTCTGTTGAGGTGCCGATATTTTGGCATGTCGTCGGAGGATAGCAGAACCATCTTGCGCCTTTACACTCAACAGCGCCAGCGCAGCGTTGCCTTGTTTTATTTTATTGATGTTTTGATTACTAGGTACCGGCTTCAGCCGGTTGACGCAATGGTATCTTGCGTGACAGCTGACACTTTTGACGGAACAATCACTCAAGTAGTGACAATAGACCGAAAGCATTCGGAAACGCGCTATAAATTTGTTAAGATTGCCTGTCTGATACACAACACATGTCAACCAAAAGTCTTTAGTATTAATATTTTTATTTACATAATAATATAAAATGTATGTGTATATATTATAGTGTCGTATATATTTTAAATAGCATTTAATTAATAATCAATATTATTTAAGACCACGGCTCTAGCTTGAACATTCCTGTACTTATACTTTTCTGGATATATATCTGTATGATCTATTTTCTTGTTTCGTTATTTTAAGACCCTTTTTTGACGTAGTCGTGTTATAGTTTTTAAACTTATTTTTTTATTGGAGGCACCGTCTAGACTTACCCAGGTCCACTTGCGGCATTCTCGCTTCTTGAAGAAGGAATTCATCATGTAGAGTAATTCCTTCTCCATAAAGCTAGCCAGCAAGTGACGCCGGGAATGCCGATGCCCATATCCAAATTGCCCCACTCTCAGCTCATCACCGTCGCGATTGCCCAGTTTCGCGTTAAAATCTCCCATGACCACGGTGTAATGGGTTTTGAAGCCATGTATAGCCCGAGATATGTCCTCGTACATGGCTTCCACCTCCTCATTGGGGTAAGTCGAGATCGGAGCGTATACCTGTATGACCTTCAGCGAAAACCGCTTGGATATTCTGAGTATAAGGTACGCTACCCTGCTCGACACACTCCTGATATTGACCGCGTTGGTCACGAGAGATTTGTGGACGATGAACCTGACACCACCTTGGGACTGTTGGTCGCCCTCCCGGTAGAAGAGCAAGTTACCGGAATTGAGAACTATCGAGTCCTCCCTCTGTCTTCGGACTTCAGATAGGCCTATGATATCCCATCGCAACATGCTCAATTCTTCTTCTAGCTCGATAATCTTCTAGTCGGTCCGCAGTGTGCGCGTGTTCAGTGTTGTCAGGGCCAATTGTCGTTGGTGGTGGTAGCCCGATCTCTTCCGGAGATTCTTTGCACCCCGCCGTTACCATGGCCACTACCATAACCAGGACTAGCGGGGCCGGGGACTAGGGGCCATTTTTTAGGTGTGTGTCTCATATTGGAGGGATTTTGCCGTAATCGCCACGCTTGGCAGACGTCTTGGCGATCGCAGTGGTGGAACTTTTTGATACTAGACGCTGCTGCCCGTCTAGTATCTTAAAATTTACTTCCGCCTTACTTTGGATGGTTTGACCGCCATCTTTCGGTTGACTGTTTGCGCTGGGGAAGATACTATGACGAGTATCTACTCGTCAGAGTAACTCTTTATTATTTATTACACCCATACACAAAACGAATTGGAAATACACTCTCTAGCTTAGCGTCCATAGCTAAGACCGAGGAGACGCCTGTGAAAATTGCGCATGTAATAAATTTCTTGGAAAATGCGCTGTTATTCTACGTCAGCAAGTTAGTTTAGTGTTAGTAATTTCAGACATTTTGAAAACTTGTAGGTGGCACATCGCCCCCACACGTGAAACCTAATGGCTAATTTGCTTTTATTAATTAACTTAAGTAATTGACGATGGTACATATGTGGTTAGTACGCATCTGCTTATGCCATCTGTGTAGGTGGTTAGCTAAATGTCAGAGAAAGTCTGTTGATCGGAATTGGATAGTATCTCATATAAATAGATTCACTGCAGGCAGCGATAGCCGAGTGGAGATACCAACAGACCGACATGCAAAGGGTATGGGTTACGAATCCACAGCGCATAATAATGACATTTCAAAATATGTGTGTACTAAATAGTTAATAATTATCGCATGTCCCGTGCCTCGGCAAGCTCGTTAAGCTGCCGGTGCCGACTGTCATGTTGATTTTTGACAGTCGTTATATGGGGTAAGTAGCCCTAAATAAAACTGATCAGAATCTGGCTAGTAGGGCTGGAATTGTTTGCAGACGATAGTGGAAGCGTGATTATATTCATCAGTCCTTGTCAGCCAAAACAAATCTCTGACATATGTACTGTGTTGCACAGTGAATTACAATTACATGCAAAGGTAAATGGGCACCTTAGTATGGAAACCATACCCATGGCGGACACAAACGACATATAGCAGAGTGTATTCATCTATGGATCTCATTTACTATGGCATCAGTCGCATTAATGTGAGCTACGGGAATCTCAAAAAATTCAAGTGTTATCTATGTATATATCCATACTCTTTATCTCTGAAACTACTGATTTGATTTGAAAATTCTTTTTGTATGTGATAGCCACATTCATGAGAAAGGTTAAAGGCTACTTTTTATCCCGATATTCCCGCAGGATGACTGAATGAGGCCGACGAAGTCGCGGGCGTCCGTTAATTAATTGATATAGGTAAGAAAAATAAAATGCTAATTCATAAAAATATTTTTTATTCAATTTGATCCAAAGCAAACATAAGATCATTTAAAAGGGCAGTGGGAGTGTCTGTTCTTCCTGGTGTATGGCCCAAGACAGATAATAAACAATGCTAGCGATCTGGGCGCAGCTATTTAATGTGCGAAAAAAAACCTGTTCAATGTGTGAAAGATACAGCGTATTACATATCTCTAAACATTAGCTCATTTCGATATTATTTTTATGCCTTTATAAGATGAAATAAAAACCTTTGATACCGTTTGTTTTCTTTTTTAAAGGATCCTGTACATTTTTCTCCGACGATTTTTAATCAAACAAATATATGCAATGAAAGGTCATATTATTCCCCTTTGTTTAAAACTATTATGGTTAATGTCCGCCACTGTTGGCATAGCGGGTCAGATATGCCCAATGACCTTTACTTACCAAATCATCACTGATGTTCCGGAGTAGACCTATAAGATTACACTCATAATTTTGGCCAAAATGACAAGGAAATCGTTATAGTTACAACTAGAAGGTCCAGCTCGCCGTCCTTCTTCTGGACACGTTGTAAGTAGATGACGACACACAATGAATCAGAGAGGAAAAAAAAGATTGACAGTTCATAGTGTGACCATAGTCAAAATTTACAGCGCCCCCTGCGCCATTTGAGTGGCAGAAGGTTAGCCTCCTTGATCAAAACGAGATCTCCGATCTTGGGTGGATCGGTCTTGTTGCTCCACGCGTTGCTGGAGTATGTGCAAATATTCCAAATTCCAGCGTTTCCAAAAGCTCTGAGTAATCTGGCGTACCAATTCAAAATGCGAGAGACGATTAGGTTTCGTATCAATGTAGGGGTACTCAGGCAAGGCGACAAGTGGGCGACCAATCAAAAAATGGCCCGACGTAAGGGCTTCCAAATCATTCGGATCTGAGGAGATCGGGCACAACGGTCTAGAGTTCAAAACGGCCTCAATCTTACAAAACACAGTTGCGAGTTCCTCAAATGTAAGGACAGATTCACCGATTGTCCTGCGCAAGTGTGTTTTGGCCGATTTTACAGCGGCCTCAAAAATACCACCCCAGTGTGGACAATTTGGTGGGGAAAACAACCAATTTATCCCACGTCGGGCAAGCCTATTGCCTATATCAGCCTTGTTGGTTTCAAGAAAATTAACAACATCATTCAAATAATTATAGGTGCCCTTAAAGTTAGTGCCGCAATCAGAACGGATCAAGGAAGGCAGCCCTCTGCTGGATATAAATCTGTGAAATGTGGCTACAAACGCCTCGGTCGTAAGCGAGGAGACCAGTTCTAAGTGTACAGCCTTTGTGGAAAGACAAACAAAAACACACAAGTAGGCAACAGTCTTGCTGTTTCGAAGTGTCGACGTTTTCATCAAAAAGGGACCAGCGAAGTCCGTGCCAAGACCGTCAAACATCCTGCTCTCAGTAACGCAATCTGCCGGTAAGTCTCCCATCAAGGGCTGCATGGTAGAAGCCTTGAGCTTACAGCAAGTGATGCAGCGAATGACTACACTCCGAATAATTCTTCGGGCAGACAAAATCCAAAATTTGCGTTGCAAAATGGCCAACAAAGCATTACAACCAGCATGCGAATTATTAAGATGACGGTCGGTTACCGACAAACGTACCAAATGACCGTCCTTAAGTAACAAAAGGGGGTGACGTGCGCCGTAAGGGAGGTTGGCGTTCTTGAGACACCCTCCAACGCGCAAGAGGTCGATATCGGTATCGTCCAAAAGGGAGTTCAATTTAGATACAGAGCCCGATAATTTCAATTTTCCTGACTTAACTATAGGAATCTCCTTTTCAAAGTGCGCCAATTGCACAGAACGAATCCAAAAGGTGAGAGACTCCTGTCGTTCCTGTGGTGAGAGAAACGGTGTCAGTCGTTTCTGTTGTGGGTGCCTAAAATTAAAAACAAAACGCTTTATCCAAGCAGTAACACTTAACAACTTGTCGAGGGAGCTGTAGCGATTTAACAAAAATCGGGGTCGAAGGCGCATTCAACCTTCTCAAGAGCGAGTGTTCGCAGACCCGGCAAATTGGAAGTATTCAAAACTGGCGTTCGAGGCCAATCAATTTCTGGTCGACTCAACCATTCCGGACCCCAACACAGCGAATGGCCTATCAAACTAGGCGGCAAGCATCCGCGCCAGGCACAATCAGCGGGGTTGAGCTCACCTGGCACATGTCTCCAAACAAGCATGACTTCAGATTTTTGGATTTGGGAGACGCGATTAGCGACATATACCTCCAAAGTGTGGACAGACGCCTTCAACTAACAAAGAACAATTTGACTGTCTGTCCAGGCGTAGGTCCCATTAATACAAATTGTTTTACCCAAAGTGTTAGACACGTGATTCAATAAGCGTACAAGTAGGGCTGCTCCCGAGAGCTTCAATTTCGGGATGGTCAAAGATGTACGAAAGGGTGCAACATTGCTCTTCGCCATGATCAGGGAAACCCCCACCTGACCTGAGGCACTGACTGTACGCAAGTACACCACGGCCGCGTGACTACGATCCGAAGCATCACAAAACCCGTGAATGGGTTGCCTTGTACTTACCGGGAGGAAGGATAGGACGAAGCAAGGAGATCTCGTTGACGGCAGGAAGTGAGGATACAAAAGAAGTCCATTCTTCAACAAGAGTACCGGGTAGAGGTTCGTCCCAGGTCAATCCTGCTGTCCAAAGCTTCTGCAAGAAGCATTTTGCCCAAAATATAACAGGACAAATCCAACCGTTTGGATCAAAGGTTCTGGCGACAGTAGACAATACGAGACGTTTAGTCCAAGAACAAGGTAATTTCAAGTCTACGTTATACGTAAAGATGTCTTGGACTGGTCTGTACTGGACGCCGAGAACAGCCATCATGGCGGGGTTGTCAACAATCTCAAACAGATGTGAATCTTGCTGATGATCCTCTGGCAAGCCTTCCAAGAGCGCTGGTGAGTTGGAAATCCATTTGCGCAACTCATAACCAGCGGAGGCCAAAATACCTATCAATTCGTCCCGCAGGAGGATCGCCTCGTCCGGTGTGGAGGCGCCCTAGCAAATGTCATCGACGTAAATATCGTCCTTCAAGATGGCGGAGGCTCGTGGGAAACGTAAGCCTTCGCGGTCTGCGAGCTCCCAAAGAGAACGTATTGCCAAGTAGGGGCTCGACCTTAACCCGTACGTATTGGTATTGAGCTCCTAGACGACCATAGGATTGCAAGGATTCTCTCTCCAAAGGATCAGCTGGAAGTGACGGTCATCAGGGTGGATAATCGTCTACCTGAACATCATTTTTATATCGGCCTCAAAGACAACCTGATGTCATCGGAAGCTGGTAATGACGTCACAACGGTCCTTGAACAACTTGGGACCAGAATGCAAGCATTGGTTCAAGGATACGCTCGTAGAAGTCTGCGCAGAACCATCAAACACTGTGCGCAGCTTGCCAGTTGATGGCTTTAATACCACATGATGCGGGAGAAAGTAATGCTCCACCGGACGCCAATCCAAATTTGACACAGCCATGTGTCCCAATTGTTCATATTCTCTCATGAACTCAATATACTTTTGTCTGAGCTCCGGATCACGACCCATGCGACTTTCCATAGCCAACAACCTCTTTTCGGCTAAAAGTCGTGACTCAGCAAGCGGAGGCCGTACAGACAGAAAAGGTAGCTTCGTAATGATCCAACCAGAACGGAATCGACCAGTGTTGTTCTGGAAGAACAGCTCGCACTCCTCATGTTCTGGATTCAAACGGGCAGCTTGAGGGGGTTCCTCTACCTCCCAAAACCTCTGAACCGCATCAGAGAGAGCAAAGCCTACAGCCACCAAATTATCAAGTTCGGGTGGAGGGGGGTCCCTAGGTACAGGTCCCATCAAAGCAAATCCAAATATGGTCGGGATGGCAGTCAAACCATTTGGCACCAAGACCCGTTTCCTACCAATCAAAATTCCACCGAGGACATCAGAGCCAATCCACAAGTCAATTTGTCCTGGTGTGTCAAATTTGGGATCTGCCAGTTCCAATCACGATATCAAATTCATCACGGCAGTGGCTAGCTGTTTTTGTGGAAGCATACCCAAAATATTCTTCAGCACAATAGCCGAGGTTTTAATCCTCGGGTGTGAAGATTCAACAGGGGCAAACAAAACGTTAACTTGCCCTTCAACATTAGAGGCTACGTCATCTATTGCCCGTATACAATTCGGAAAAGAGCTCATATTTAATTTAACCTGCCCTACCACATAAGTGGAAACAATGCAACCCTGTGTCCAATTTAGCACGGACAACAACAGAGGTCCCCGTGGGTCCCCAGACCCTAACAGCAACTGTTGGTAGGCTAACGGTCTCAATGGGGGTGGTTGGCGTTATAGGGCAGGAGTTAATGACCTATTGTTGCCTGGGCGGCGACCGTTGGCCAGGACCAGGCAAATCAAAATGAGGTTGCGGCTTGAAGTCCTCAAAGGCAATGACTCGATCCGCGCGCCATCTGTGGGGGGTCATAATGACGCACCCGCCCAAAACGAGATGGGCGCGAGTCAAGGCGGGGACGCTCCGCCAAAGGAGGGGAATACCTGGGGCAGCAGTCATGGTGCTGGTGACGTTGAGCGGTCGCACATTCTGGTGCGTGAGAGAGAGGAGGCGTACGCACGCTACGGTTCTCCAAGCGGGGTGAGCGGTGATCAATTGAGCGAGGCGACTCTCGGCTGCGCGCCGGAGAGCCTCGGCTGCCATCTTCAAAACACCCGCCCGTGCGCGGCGTCAGCTGATTGGACAAACGGCCTACGTCTCTGGCATTCATGCAGAGAATGTCCAAATGCTGTCCTCCATAGTGAGGACTGGGGCGAGAGTTTGGGCAGTCTCGCTGGTAGTGGGACCCCAAACAAGAGAAGCAAAGGCGGTGGGCATTCGCGATGCGCCTACGAGAGGCGACATGAAGGTCTAAGAATGCCCCACAACTGGCCGTTCTGTGCCCCGTGACCTTGCAGTGAGAGCACTCCGCTGGGCTCTGCGTGACTGCAAAGCGAGGAGGGCGCCGGTGAACATTGGCTCGGGTGTGAACGCGAGCCTGCTCCTGGCCCTTGGGCGGCTGTGACTTAGCCGGCGTGTCACCACCGGAGTTATCCAAGACCCGGCACTCATCCTCGAGAAACTTCTCCAAGTCTGCAAAGGGTAGCAGATGGGTCGCACAATCCCCACCAAAGCGCTGTTCGAATCGCGACCTCAGGTCGTCAGGCAGCTTTTTGAGCACAATGTGCACCAATAGATAGGACCATTGGTCCACGGGCAGATTCAAGCACTTAAGTGCGTTTATTGCCACCAAGAGCGGGTTCAAAAGTTGGGTGCGCAACCCAAAGACCCGGGTGAGCGTGGGCAAGCTCAAAATCTGCTCGATGTGGGTGTCTGCGAGGCCACGCTTGTTGTGGTACTTACGGGTAATTAAGTCCCGAGCCGTCTGGTACGCCTCATCAGACACGGGCAGATGCTGGATGAGGCCTTTGGCCTCCCCATCTAGAACCGACATCAAATATGCCAATTTTTTGCCGGCCGAAGGTCAGTCCTGTTATCGACCAGGCTGTCAAACAAGTTAAAGAAGCCCAGGTAGCTTCCTAGGCAGCCATCAAAGTGTGCGAGGTCTAAAGGCTTAAACTCACCGGATGCGTATGCGTGACTACGACGTAACCACACACATAGTTACGGCGTAACCCGATGTCACACTGGGTTACGCATAAGTCTACGCTTACGCTTACGCATACGCATCCGGTGTGTTTGAGCCTTAAAGTGGGAAGCCTACGCACCAGTCCCGGTGCTGGCCTAGGAAGTTCCTGCTTCAAGGCGGGTTGCCCGTCCCTCTCGGCAATTAACTGTCTTGCACAGTTGGAGACAGCATCATAGAGGTCTAAAATTTGGGCATAATCCTCGCTGATTCTATCTCGCTGGTCAGCGGTGAAGTCATTAACTGACTTTTGGAGACAGCAAGCGCTGAAAGTACGAAATTGCTGTTCCACACTTGCCAGGCGATCATCGATTCGCTCATATCTTTGTAGTAAGGCCTGCTGGCGATCAGGCCGGTTCACCAAGGCACTGGCTGAGGCAAACCAGCGCAAATCTGATACAATAGCACTAGCAGCCACACGCAAGTCCTTGATAGCTGACATAATTAAGTTTCAAAGAGCTCAGACAAGCGCTAAATAATACTATAAATTAAAACTTAATATTTATTAATTCTTTGAAACCAACAAAGTCTTGGCCTGTTTACTGCTGGTGCAAGTAAGTGACAGGTATTTACTGCCCAACAAAATTATATTGACACAAAAACAAAGGTTACAACTTACAGCAAATTAAAGGTTGAACTTTAAATTAATTAATTAATTATTTGCAACAGACAGGCTCACTGGGTTATATTTTATGATATTCAATAGTAGAGTATGTGTTACCTAACAAGATTATCAATATATTATAACAAACAAAGGTTTATCAATGTGGCCCGCCCAAGATGCAAGGTCAAGTTTGAATGTTATAATGTTTCAAACTCAATATATGCAATTAATTAAATCTATTGACACTTACAACTGTTATGTATCCAATCAAACCGACTTATTAATTCTAACAACAACAAATTTAAGCTAGATTTCAACAATTCAAGTCAAACAATTACTGATTTGAGGTTATGTATGACATGTGTTTTAAGTTAAATAGGTCAACTAATACAAATTAATATTATGTATTTTAGGCAATACTGACCTGACAAACACTACAATACTGTCTACAATTTGATAGGACTAGCTCAGATACAAGTTTACACAATATTGATCTTGTTAGATACACTCAACGGTTAGATACAACCACGCTCTGCTACCAAAAGTTATGATCAGAATCTGGCTAGGACGGCTGGAATTGTTTGCAGATGATAGTGGAAGTTTGATTATATTCATCAGTCCTTGTCAGCCACAAAAAATCTCTGACATATGTACTGTGTTGCACAGTGAATTACAATTACATGCAAATTTGCTTACCAAATCTTCACTGATATTCCGGAGTAGACCTGTAGGATTACACTCATAATTTTGGCCAAAATGATAAGGAAATCGTCATAGTTACTACTAGAAGGTCCAGCTCGCCGTCCTTCTTCTGGACACGTTGCAAGTAGATGACTACACACAATGAATCAGAGAGAAAAAAAAAGATTGACAGTTCATAATGTGACCATAGTCACAATTTACAATAGACTAAACAAAACGGTACTAAACCTATATAATCGATTTGACTTATCATAAATAATATTTCCATTTCAAACAAAAACTGATACTGGTCTGAAGGTTAGCTCTAATAAAATTCTACTTACACTAGCAAGCGGACTCCGGGCTCTAAGGTGAAAAGTCATGGATGCAACTCGGTTAACGGTCGGGCGATGATGATGATCATAGCCGTTTAGAATTGTGCTGAATTGTGATATTGAAGAATCACAAATTACCGAGTAAAGGCCTTGCTACTCAGATGACCTTAAAATATGGTAGATACTTAATTATCATCAGATCTTAATCTCAATCTCAATCAGCCTATTGCAGTCCACTGCTGGACATCACTGGACTGGTCAGCCTGCCGCACTAGTACCAGATCAGCCTTTTATTAATTTTAGCACGTGGAAAGTTAAGCAATATTTTTTCATAATATTAAACGTAGGCCTTCTAAATAACTGACGAATATAATTGTGTATCTTGTTATATGAAATCCTATGCAATGCTTGCAGCAATCCAATCCTACGCCTAGCGATTTGAAATAACGAACCAGTTTTTTCAACGCGTTTCGATTGCATCAGCAGATTTTGCCAGATCGATATGACGTGGATATATTAATGTTTCTGGTATATCCGTAACCTCATGGTTATGAAAAAGCCCTCTCTTAAAGGACATCATTCAGGTCTCAAAAATGTTGTACCCAAAAATGAAAGTAAGTATGTTTGTCAACTTTTAAACGTAATTTGATGCTCCAAACATTGTAAGAAAAGATTTAATTTTTGCACTTTCAAACTCAAATAACAGCTTAGGGGTTTATTGTAGACGATTCTTGTAGTAGTAAAAAATCATCAGGACATTATTTCCCATAGTTATAGTTATAGTTGGTCGTGGGTTTTCCACACTTAGCCACTTATTTGGGCCATTGTGCGTATGTGGCGACTTCATTGACGCCGACTACTCATACCACCTTAGTTCCTTCCAGAAAGCCATTAGTTGGCTGGTGTCGTTTAAAGCTTCACTCATGGTTCTGGGGTTGTTCAGCAGCTTTGCCCGTTGATCGCTCACACTTGCACAGTGCAGAATGACGTGAGCGGGTGTTTCTTCGGTTTCCATACAGCCCCTGCACAGTGGGCTGTCCGTAACGCCTATGTTGAATAGGTGCTTGTTGAGTGGACAGTGGCCGGGTATTATGCCCGTCAGATGCTTTAGTGTTTTCCTATTAGAATGCAGCAGCTTGTGTGAGAGTCGCTTGTTCAAGCAGGGGATGGCATCTTTTGTTTGTCTGCATTCTTTTATGTTTGCCCACTGTTTTTCGTGTTCATGTGCAGTTCTCTCACGTAGCCACATTTTGATTTGGCTTGCTGGTATCGGTACAATCGGCTCGGGTCTCATTATCATTGTGTCCGATCCTTGCCGTGCCAGTTGGTCTGCGGCGTCATTGCCTGCGGAGTTGCTGTGGCCTTTAATCCATTGCAGCGTAACCCGATTCTTCTCTGCAATCTTTTGCAGCTCTAGGTGGCATTCCATGATGAGGCCGCTGTTAAAGCAGTTGCTGCCGAGAGCTTGTAGTACAGAGGCACTGTCCGTGATAATGGGTATAGACAGGTCACTTACGTTCCTAGACGCGATTGCTGTTGCGGCTCTTGTTATCCCAACACACTCGGCTTGGAATATGGTGTTATGGGTGCCAAGGGATGTTGAGATGTTGATGTTTAAGTCATGGGAGAATACGCCCGCACCCGTCCCATACTTCGTTTTTGAGCCGTCTGTGTATACTCTGACTTCGTGTATACCAGAGCAGTCTTTGTGTTCCTCCTGCAATTGGATGCGATATTTTTTGTCAAAGACAAAAGTTTTAGGGATGAGATCGCAAGCGGCCTCTAGCATCGGGATCTCTTTGGTTAAGGTCCCTTTTAGGCGTGCGTGAGTAATTCGATCATCCTTTCTCCATAGCCCGAGCTTGTCTAGACGGATTGCTGCAGCGCCAGCTTCCTGCTGGATCATTAGGTGCAGCGGTCTTAGGTCCAGTAGTATCTCCAAGGCGGCTGTTGGGGTGCTCTTCATGCAGCCTGTTGTGGCCAAGCAGGCTAGGCGTTGAAGGCTCTGTAGTTTTTTGTGATTGTGCTTAGTTGCGTGCGTGGCCACCACACTACTGCACCATACGTAAGCATGGGGCGTATAATGGCAGTGTAGATCCACAGGGTAATTGATGGTTTGAGACCCCATTTTTTGCCTATGATTCTCCGACATTGCCAGAAGATTGTGCATGCTTTTGTTGTTTTTGTGCTGATGTGCTTGCCCCAGTTTAGCTTATGGTCAAGTATTACGCCCAAGTACTTGACTTCATTCGATAGGGTAAGCTCCGTTCCAAAGAGTTTTGGTGTTTTGCACATATGGGTTTTCCTTTTGTTGGTGAAAAGTACTAGCTCCGTTTTGTTGGGGTTAACCGTCAGTTCATGTTGGTTGCACCATTCCTCCATGATCCTGATGGCTGCTTGCATCCGATTTCGGATCGTGTCTTCTGAGTCACCTTTGATCAGGATGGTGATGTCGTCTGCATAGCCGACCGTGAAGAATCGTCTGTCGTTTAAGTTCCGTAACAGATCGTCCACCACAATGTTCCACAACAGGGGTGACAGTACACCTCCCTGTGGGCAGCCTTTTGCAACTATGCCCCTTGTGGTGGAGTTTACCGTGAATTGTATTGCCCTCTGTTTCAGCAGTTGATCAATCCAGCCACTAAGGGTTTGCTCAACTCCGAACTTTTCGAGGGCCCGGCTGATACTGTTGAACTTAGTTTTGTCGAAGGCACCTTCTATGTCAATGAAGGCCCCCAGTGTCATTAACTTGTTGGTGAGCGCTGTTTCAATGGTTCCCACAACGGAATGTAGCGCCGATTCAGTTGACCTGCCACTTCTGTAGGCGTGTTGATGTGGGTGTAGTGGATTGCGCAGTAATGCGCCCTCACGGAGGTATCGGTCCGTAAGTCTCTCCAGCGTTTTCAATAAGAAGGAGGTCAAGCTGATGGGTCTGTATGCTTTCGCTTGTGAGTAGTCAGTTTTGCCAGGTTTTGGGAGGAATATGACTTTAACTTCCCTCCACCTGCAAGGTATGTATCTGTGCGCTATGGAGGCCCTGTAGATGTCGAGCAGGTGCGGCACAATCGTTGTGCATCCCCACTTTAGGAATGCTGGTATGATTTCATCCAGGCCTGCGGATTTGAATGCCTGGAAGCTGTCTATTGCCCATATCAGCCGGTCTGTGGTGACCAGATTTTCGGCTACCAGCCAGTCTGTTTGGGTCGGTGGTCTGTAGTCTGACTCGTCCCACAGACGGTCATTGGTTACTTCACAACCTGGGAAGTGAGTTTCAATTAGCACTTGGCTAATTTCAGCGTCCGTAGTTGCGTAGGTTCCATCTTGCTTTTTAATGGCGCCAAGGGTTTTGTTGCTGTCCTGAGACAAGATCTTTTTCACCCTGGCTGCTTCATTCGTGGTGTTTATACCGCTGCAAAAACGCCGCCAGGACTCGCCTCTGCGGAATCTTATGCGTTTCTTGTAGTGTGACTGGGCTTCTTTGTATTTGAGCCAGTCTGCTTCCATTCTCGTGTTTTTAGCCCTGTTAAAGAGTTTCCTCAGGTTTTGCCTGAGTCCCTCTAGTTCTCTTCCCCACCACTGGGTTTTGCTAGACGACTTTGGGAGTGTGGGTGCACAGGCTTGCTGATAACTTGTTTGTATACATTCTGTTAGTAAGTTGGTGTTATGTTCTATGTTGTCAGTGCTGGTCGACATGTCCTTAAAATAGGATTTGTCTACCTGTGATACGAGAATCGTCTTGTATTTCGCGATGTTGGTTCTGCGAGGGTTGCGCCTAGGTTGTTGGACGTTCTCTTGCACTCGTATGTCATAGCAGATTCGTCTGTGGTCTGCGAAGGATGGCTCAGCGGACACATGTCAGTTTGTGACAAGTTCCGCGGCCCCATCCGATGCTAGCGTTATGTCTACTATGGTTTGATATCTGGAGCTAACAAAGGTGGGCTCCGAACCGTTGTTAACTACAGATAGATTTGTTGAAAAAATGTATTCAGTCAAGATCTCACCTCGTCTGTTTGCGTCGGGGCTTCCCCACAGCGGATGGTGTGCGTTTGCGTCCGCCGAGATGATTACCTGCCAGCCGTGGTCCTCGCAGTGCTGCACCAGCTCGGCCAGCTCTTTTGATGGGATGTCCTCATCGCCAGGCATGTAGACCGAAGCTAGTACTAACATCTGTTTGTTGGGCCCTGTTTGGAGTCCTACGGCAGTGAGGTCTCTAGAACAGAAGTTGGTTAGCAACAGTGCTGGTATTGTTCGGGGAATGTATATGCATGTTCTCGGTTTAGTGACCGAGCAGTTGTGCAGTAGCTTACCTCCGATGTTGTTTAGACCACATATGTTGTCGCCTCTAATCCACGGCTCCTGGATTAGGGCTATTGTCTATTGATTAACCTCCAGCAGCCTGCGTAGGGTAGCCGTTGCAATTTGTTTATGCTGGAGGTTAGTTTGTATGACTCTAGTCTGACGAAGAATCGAGGACATTGCTGTTCATAGACTCCCCGTCAGACGAGTCGTGCTCGTCTTTTGCGTCCGTCGCAGCGGTGGGTTGTTGTATAGTCGCTGCGGGCGCCGGTGTAATACGGGCTATGCCCGAGGTGCTTGGGATGGCTGGTACAGCTCGTCCCGTTGTGTCCTTACCTTCACTCGGCGTCTCCTTGGGCCCTACAGCCGCCGAGCTCTCCCCCCCGCTAGAAGCGTGGAACATTACGTACACGCTGCCAGCGAAGAAGGAAACCCGACGGCCGCGTCCCGTGATCTTGGGGATCTCGGGTTCCGGGATGCCCAAGGTAAGGTACACGCCG
The DNA here is from genome assembly GCA_944739405.2 of Euclidia mi. Classification (NCBI taxonomy): domain Eukaryota; kingdom Metazoa; phylum Arthropoda; class Insecta; order Lepidoptera; family Erebidae; genus Euclidia; species Euclidia mi. The sequence continues at coordinate 7,925,298 of OX123191.2, read as the reverse complement.
TGCTCCTGCAAGGATGCGCCGTACAATTGCCACGTTTGTACGGCGTACCAGGGGTTTTGGGCAATGAGGAGATGGTGGATCTTAGGTAGCTCCATGGTGATCGTCCTCGGCAGCCACAGCGCTGCGCGTACGCGCTTCGCTAAGTCTGACTGCCTGATGACGACCAGCCTGGTCCCCTCAATCGGCGATCTTAGTTTGGCTACTGCGTTTTTGAGCCACGTTAGTGAGTGTTCGTTCTCGCACCATAACTTCAGGACACCCTCCACTGCAAGAGCTTTGCCCCTAAAGGAAGGTGCGAGTGCCGGCCCATTATTCGGCGGTGTGGCGAAGGCAGTTTCAACTATACTCTCTTCAATTGAGAGTTCGAGCTGCCTCGCCTGTTCCACCGTCAGGTCCGTGGCGGGGGTGGTAGCGATGGCTACCATCAGCTGCGAGTTTGTCGCGTCTGCGTAGCTCTTACCGCTCTTGGGTGTGGCGTCTGTTTTCGCCCGTTTCGACCCGGCGCTGGGTGGTGTAGAGTCCTCAGGGCGATCCCTCTTCGTGCTTGGTGTCGGAGTGGGATGTCCTGGTGGCGCTGGATCGCGTCTTTTTGGGCCGCGTTTGTGGCGCGGCTCCTTGTTTCTACACGGCGGCTGCGCAGCGTTACCAATCCCCACCGGAGGAGCGCGGCGGGGCGCCCCGGGAGCAGCCGTGGTTGGTGCGCCGCGCGCAGGCGGGAGTGCGCTGTCTGTTGTTACAGTCGCGCCTCCCGCCGTCAGCGGCGCAACACAACCGTCCGGCTGCGTCGTCCGGGGCGGAACGTCCGCTCCACCGGTCGAGGTTTGGTCGCCGCGCTGGTTGTTTTTACCAGCCGTCGTGGTCGTAGTCGGGAGTGCGCTAGCCGATTTATTCGACGCGCTAACACCCGACTGTGTTGTTTGCTCACGTGAGCGTTTGTAACGGCGGTAGCGTGTACCGCCTCGTCTACGACTACCTAGATTCGCAGTCGACGCGGAGTCAACGTCCGCCTTTTGGCGTGCGTTTGCTCGACGCGGAGCGATGTTCCAGGTAGTGGACGAAGTGTGGGTTGCACGAGGCATGGCGTTGGCCAGGTCGTGCAGATTTAATGTGTCTCTCTCTCGGCTTTGTGAAACATTGCCCCCCCCAGAATACGTGGGGCAGCCTGCACACGATGGTGCAGAGAGGGATTCTCCAGCGTCACGGACGCTGGTACCCTCCTGGGGTACGATACTATTTTGTTTCACCTCCATGATAGTTTTTGTTGGTATGAGTCTGTGTTGAGTATGTGTTTGTGTATGTGTGTGAGTGTTTGAAGTGGTGTTTAGATGCGTGTGTGTGTGCGTCCATGTAAGAGTGTGTAGGTGTGTGTATGTGTGTTATTGTGCGTGTATAAGTATGTGGGTATACGTGAATGTGTCTGCTTGCGCGCGTGTTTTTGAGTGTGTCTGCACGCTGTATGTGTGTGGCGGCTGGAGGTTTTGGTTACGTCTGTTTCTTATGGAACCAGACCAACAACGGGCGGCAACCTCGGGAAGGATAGTCCACCAGCCTTGTCCTAGGGATCTGCACGACCTGCGCTACACCTATGACCATTCGCCAAACTCTGCATCGGACGCTGATGCAGAGAGTAGAAGTAAGTCTAAGTCATTGATAAATAAAAGTGTGAGTTAGACCTACTTCCGCCCATTATTTCCCATAATAATCTAGTATATTTTTTTCCTGGCTTTCTGGCTGACTTTTATTTTTGGGTACGAAATGAATGATGTCCTTTATATATATGCTATGTCGTGCAATTGTAACAAACATTTACCCATCTCCACAAACTCTCCCTTTTATAATAGTAGTAAGATAAAATTCCATGTAAAATGACTGTATGCACTTTCTCGCCTGTTGTTTACTTTAAGCTGTTCCAAGAGAATTGCGTTCTATATCATTATTCAGTATTATTGTCGAAATAGATTCGCTATTAATTCGACATCAATTTGTTTTAAATCAACGCAAAAGTAGTGACTCAAAACTTTGACCCATTTTGCTTTATAAAAGGCAGCTTTAAGATATTTTTCTATCCGTTTTAAAATTGATGTGCAAATATTGGTGTGTATAAATATTCTTAAAATAATTATTCTTTAAAATGCACACACACAGTCAAACGCATGACGTGTGATAGTCATGCAAGTCACAACTTGCGTGGGCCGGTTTGGAGGCGGTACTACCACCCCTTTATAGTCAGGAATATTACCAAGTCAGTCGCCTCAGATACCGCTGGAAATATGCTGTAGCAGGATCTGAGGGAGCTTCAAGGTGATGATTGGCGAGAAGTGGCCAAAGACTGGGTGAGGAGGCGTTCTGTCGTATTGGAGGCCAAGGCATGTTTTGGGTCAATGAGCCATTGTAGTAAGTTAATCATCATCATTGTCTTGCCCTGGTCCCAATTTATTTGGGGTCGGCGCAGTATGTCCTTCGCTTCCATACTTCTCTGTCACCAGCCATCCGATCGTTTATCCCTTTCTCTTTCATATCCATCCTCACACAGTCCATCCATCTTTTCCTTGGCCGCCCTCTCCCTTTTCGTCCTTCTACATGCATATTCATCACTTTCTTACCTACGTACATCTCATCTCTTCGCATAACATGTCCATACCAGGCATTGTAGTAAGTTAATCAAACGCAAAATATATCTAGAACGGAGAAATGTAATTTTTTATTCGTTCCTTATTTGCCTCGCCAAGCTAAAAAAGCTTAATGGCGAGATACACTCGTTTGGTTTTTATATCATACGGTGAAACTACGTCATTTGCTTCTATTTTCTATTCAAGCAAAAAGACACATGGGTTAAAATGTTATTTGTCAAAATATCAGACTCTATCTCTCCTCCTATGTTTACTAATTTCCATTTGCAGGTATAGATTGTAGATCCTCAGTCATATATGATTACTAGAGGACGCCAGCAGCTAAGCCTGCATTTTTTTTAATTTACCCGTTTTGGCCGATCCCGTGGGAATTTCGGGAAATCCCTTCTTAGTGCACCCCTACGGTCCCCAAGGAACATACATGCCCAATTTCAGCTTCCTGCGCCCAATAGTTTCGGCTGTAGCGTGTCTGTCAGTCAGTCAGTAACGCAAGGATTTTATATATTAAGATTATTCTGATGGAAATCAGACACGACGCAAGTAACAAACAAAATTACACGAAGACAAAGTGTAAGCCAAACCAACTGTTATGTATGAATATGCAGAGAAATGTATAATTAAAATACTCGTACATTGTTTGTACAAGACGGTATCGTTCCTGATAGCTATTTTAAGCTTTGTGGTCTATGTTAAATTCCGAACTATCATTTTTAGTTAATGCCGGATATTCGAATTACAATGAGTTTTTAAGTGACCTAAAAGAGAGGTTCTCAATTCGACGACTATATTTTTCTTTCAATATTTTATTAATAAGAAAGAAATTGTGATAAAATACTAAGAGTGCAGCAGGTACCGTAAGTAAGATGTTTTATTTATGTTTGTTAAAATGTTATCAAACACACTAAGGATCGCACGGGAAGGACGATTATTCTTTCTCATAGAAATTGCTTTGTTATTCTTATATTAGTACGTTTTTATGAAATTTATAATTTAGTTTTCAGATATCCCGCAGTGTCTCAAGAGGAAAGTCTTTGACCAGTGTGTGTTGCCAGTGATGACTTACGGATCAGAGACGTGGTCGCTCACTATGGGCCTTATCAGAAGGCTCAAGGTCACTCAGAGGGCGATGGAGAGAGCTATGCTTGGAGTTTCCCTGCGAGATCGAATCAGAAATGAGGAGATCCGCAGTAGAACCAAAGTCGCCGACATAGCTCTCCGGATAGCCAAGCTGAAGTGGCAGAAGGCAGGGCACATAGTTTGAAGAACCGATGGCCGTTGGGGCAGAAAGGTTCTGGAGTGGCGGTCACGTACCGGACGAAGCAGCAGAGGTAGGCCCCCCGCAAGGTGGACCGACGATCTTGTCAAGATCGCGGGAGGCGGTTGGATGCGGGCGGCTCAAGACCGGTCTGTGTGGAGAATCTTGGGGGAGGCCTATGTCCAGCAGTGGACGTCGTTTGGCTGATGCTGATTATTTAGTTTTAAAGTCCAATACATTTATCTATAAATGGCTGTTACTGTTTTTCTAAATGCATTTTAATGAATTTTGATCTGTTTTAAATGTAATATTTTATCTAGTTTTAATTTAATTTATTTGCAATTTTTATGTTTTAAATTTTCAACGCAATATTCCTATTTTGATGAAATAAATTACTTATGACTTACTACTAATGACTTTTAATACGCCGCTACCAAACAATACAATTCGTTTGGCAAAATGAATTCGTAATAGGGATTGAAACTACTCTACTTATTTTTAACTTTGCAAGTGTACAGTCATTAAGTAACTCAGCTTTAATTTGACACTTTACACACACATTGTGACGAAACGTTAAATGATTGAATTATTTTGACTTTGAATTTGAACTTCCCTTATTTTTAGATCTCTATATTGTCATATTTATGCCATGAAAACCTGTCCAGCCATGGTTGAGATCGAGACTTTATTTATTTTATTACAATTAATCATCATAAATAAACGCTCTAAAACTTAACTATAGACCACCAACAACAAAAAGAACTGGTGCCAATTAGGCACCGCCGTCGCGGCTTCCCGTCCAAATGTTAGCGCTAGTACCGAAGCCACTTAATGGCTGAGATTTATCGGCAACACTAACAACCAAACTGTGTACCAACTAACGTTTCTTGCTTGATCCCGATACGTTAGTAGCTAGATATGTATTGCTGCAATTCGGTACAGCACTTACAGCACATTAAAATGCAGGCTGAAAAAGTGGCTCAGTTCATCATAATTATTGTTTAGACATCTCTTCGTCAAATGGTAACTCTATAAAGAGACTCAAGAGAGCTGACGTGCTTACTTATGGGGATTTAGGAAACTGGTTCTAATTTAGCCCAGACATGCTAAGAATTATATTCTACCTGCTAATAGGACTATAAGCATTAGACGAAATAACAAGACAAGCCATTTGGACAAATTACTGATGGCGGATTAGAAAAAAAAACAAAATGCGATAATTTATAAAAAAATATAATGGAAAATTTCGTTTCATTACAATGTTGACATGATGAGAATGAGTCTAGGGCCTCATTTTCTTGCTATTTTGACGGTTTATTTATGGCATAATTTCCGATGTTAGTAAAATTATCACTATAGTGAATTATCTCTGATGGCTAGTAATATTCCCCGAATGTTACCAGTTAACCCATAAAGTTGGATGAACTGATCTCTGATATTGAGGATTTTTCCCCCTATTTTTGTATCGCGATGAAATCCAGTTAGGGACTGTCTCTCAAAGGGACCCCTCCGCAAACTCTGTACCGAGTTTGGGGCAGATGGTGGGGAGAGGGATGTAGCACGGCTCTTCCCCTTAGATGTTCGGGGGGGCATACCCACTAAAACACCGTGGTGTTCCTCTATCGACCCTCATGACGGGGTCGCGGTCGCGGTAACGACGTCAGTGTACCCGCGACCCGAGGAATTTTCCCCAAATGTAGTGAAATTTCCACCTAATGTTGGGAAAATCAACCCTACAGACGGGTAAATTACGTTTTATGTTAAGAAAATTTTTGTGTTTGTAAATTACGGACTTTCTTCGGGCATCTTAATTTTTTTTTTTTATGTGGAACATATTACTGCGGTTCATAGTACTATTGTCATATAATTATAATACAAGTGGTAGTTATGGTAGGAATTGTAGCTTTGGTAAGAATAGTAGTTTTGAGAGAAAAGGTACTTTTGACAGCACCGGCAGTTTTGGTAGAAACGGTAGTTTTTAAAAAATGGTAGATATGATAGTAATAGTATTTTCGGTAGGAATAGTAGTTTTGGTAGAAATGGCATTTCTTGCATATATATTAGTTTTGGTAGCAATGTTACTTACGATTGCTACCAAAGCTACCAATATTACCTTTTGGTAATATTGGTAGCTTTGGTAGTTTTCTACCATTTACCAGTTAATAAGAGCTTTACTTCAGTTCAGTTATACAAATTATATATATCCCTATTGCGCGGCAAACCATTAAGTAATGCCAAGGTGGAAATTTCACGATACCTAAGGTGCAACGCAATGTTGTGAGAAAAGAAGTTTTGTGATATATATATTTTTGGTAAGAATATCATTTATTTACTTATTAGATAAGGCTACAATGTACTCATCATACCTATATGTAAGAGCTTTTTTAGGGTTCCGTACTTAAAAGGTAAAAAACGGGACCCTATTACTAAGCCTCCGCTGTCTGTCCGTCTGTCTGTCTGCCTGTCACCAGGCTGTATCTCATAAACCGTGATAGCTAGAAAGCTGAAATTTTCACAAATTATGTATTTCGGTTGCCGCTATAACAACAAATACTAAAAATAAAAAATAAAATATTAAGGTGGGGTCCCATACAATAAACGTGGTTTTTTTCGTAATTTTTGCTCAAAATTACTAACGGTAACAGTTAGACGTTTTAAATTTTCACAGAATATATAGTTGTATATAACGTTTCAAAATAAATAATAAAATCAAAAAGAAGTAAATAATAAAGGGGGGCTCCCATACAAAAAACGTAATTTTTAAGCAATTTGTTACTCGATCTTAATATACAGGTAGAAACTTAAAAAATAATTAAGTATACATACAACAAACGTGATTTTCTTTTATAGATAGTACGGAACCCTACATGCACGAGTTCGACTCGCACTTGCCCAATTTTTATAATATTAAAATATGCTGTGGAGCAGCACGGGTCCTCTAGTAATTTTATTATAACTGCCAGCTCATAAAACATGTGGTTTGACGGTACTTCTTATCTACTTCTTTATAGTATGTGAGGTTGCTAGCAAGTTGACCTCAAAGTAGGTCAGTCGAAAAGGTGCGAAAATAGCATATCAATTATCGTCCAAATAGGTCAGTCTAGAACTTAAGTCTTTCCAGTGTTGATTGGTAGTAAAATTTCCCGGTAACTAATAAACTAGACCGGCTGGTGCCTTTCCCGTGTAATTTTCCTCGTCCTGTAATAGTTTTTGCGGTGTAATCGATGGTGTTATGGTGTAATGACGTCGGGCATTATTCTTATCGTAATGAACACTTCATGTTCCTTGCAGTTTTAGTTTATGCAGCTCGAACTCTATAGTAAAAATGCTAAAGTTTGGCTTGAGTGCCAGTTTGCCTTTTATCGGAATTTTACGTGACCAAAACCATTTATTCTTTTACTAAAAGGATTTTAAGTTATTTTGAGAGGTAATGATTTCAAAACTTACCTGTATAGACACAAGGTGACGAATTTCTCCAAGTAGAATTGCTAAAGGCAAGTGAACGAGAAAGGTCAAAGTTCTGATTTCAGTTTTTTTTTCAGTTTTGGATGAAAATCAATTTGCATGAAAGTCAATCTGCAAAGATTTTCAGATTGTTTGTCATCAACCAGCAATGAACCGAATGAAATCTTCTACAGGTATTTAGATATATGTTAATTCTATACCAATAGGGTATCAGATCGATTCCAGCCGAATAATTCAACAGTCCAGTATTCGGGCCTGACTGACTGACAAAAATGATTTTCTGTGGTCGATGTTTTATTTTTTATTTTTCCAATTAAAATGCACTATTCCAAACGGTGAATTGGGAAAATATAACTACGAAATAGTGTGGCGTTTTTTTTTTCATATAACATAGATTAGACATATTGGTCCGTACGGTTTTGGAAATTGCTGAACTAATTTATGGATTCTACAAGCATTTATTTGGTTATCAAGATTGCGCTTTGATGAATCTAAAAACACCAGATATAATTAGCAAATGGGTAAGCAAGAGTATTTTAATTAAGTAAATAGTTCCTATGCTGCCAACCTTTTTTATTGTCATGGAGCTCTTATTATAAGCTCATTATCCATTTTAGCAGCCTGAAAACCTTGCCAGTCCCAGGCACAAATCACAACTACATAATAAAAGTAATATACAATTGAGCTGTGATATCTTGAACAATGTAAGATTTCTTCAATGGTCTTGCCTGAATTTGTTATATTTTGATGACTCGAATCTTCCATATTTGCAAGTGTCAAACTAATTTCTTCAGAAGGATAAAATAAATTAAAGTTGAAAAGCAAAATTATCCTTACGTAATTACAACATAAGTCACACACGCAAAGTTAGTTTATAATTATCGCCATTAAAATATCAGGCATACAACACAAAGGGGAATGTGCAAAAATGTATGGAATGTGGTACCCGCTCCAATAGTCATCATTAATATATCATTGAAAAGACATTTTGATGCAGAAAAGCGTCTACTATGGCGTCTGTCACTATTCACGTTTGGGAAGCAGTAATCTCACTAAGTTTTATAAATGAGAATTCACTACAAACTACTTATATTACTAAAATAAAGCTAGATAGAATTAGACGATGATATAACACACATAGCATTCTATAATTAAAAGAAGTAAGAAAACAAGCTTTCTTTAAATAAAAATCATATATTTTAGCAATAAGTGAGTAGATTTAAAACATAACATATCGGTATCAACTATAACAGCATTGAGGAAATATGCCGGAGCAGTAAATCCCGTATGCCTCGCATAGCCTAGGTACCATACGATGGACACTACATGTGCACAAGTGCCCATCGTACGTCGCCCGGTTAAATATGTGCAATGTTGTTGGACAATATTATTTGCACTGTTGATCAATATATAACAAAAATATGTTTTTATACGGATATGTCGCGACTGGTTTCGTCCACGCAAAAGCCAGGCATCTTCGTGTATACCATAGTCTGGCAGATCTTCAAGTGCTCCCTCTCTGTACCTACGTTTCAATTATATGTAGACCATTTGATAAATGCTCGGCACAGTAAGATCTTGCCAGCTTGAGTTGGTATGTACACAGCGCTGGTAGAATTATATCCTGCTCCTTCATTAAAGGGAAGTTTTCTATCGCTTCCATCCTCTGAAAATCTACTCTTCTGTGATTAAGCAGTTTTCTCTATACATATGTACATATGCTTCTGCATATGTACATATGTAGAAGATTAGGGGTAGGTATCTATTTTTAGCCTTATGATATTGACGAATTCGTCTGCGAACGAGGGGTGCATGGCAAAGTCTTACGTAAACGCGTTATTAAGAGAAAACATGAAAATATTACCTTGGTACTCATTATCGTATACATATATATGATAAATAACCACTTAATTATGATATATATATATCATAAATAAGTGGTACCTAATATACTAACAGGTTACCGTGGTCCTGGAACGCAAAGTGAAACTGAAGGAACAGGGTTTTTATTAGTTAGGAAGACTGTCGTTTATCTCCAAACGCAATCAGATTTGAGACTGGCGGATATAGTAAAAATTGTTCCTCTTGGTAAGACCTTTTAAACGACACTACAATCATATCTATTAGAGCCGGGTACCATTTTGCCCATTCTCTTTTTCTAAGTACAGCGTTCCAACTTCAGATACACGCAAAGTATGTAGAATCCGCTTTTTGGCACAATTTACTGTTTTTGTGTAAGCCGCTTTTCATTAAACTCTCAACTAATTGTGAAGTGTTAATGAAATATCGGCTCCTGTATCGTTGTATGTAGCTTACATGTACCATGTGAACATTATTTAGTATCAGTGTTACACCTGGTATTTTTGACATACATACGGACTGGACTTTCAGCAAGAAGAATGTTTCTGCCGTGTCCAGAACAATTTTCTCGTATAATGTTGACAACGAGAAAGCAATTTTCCTTTTTGCATTTATCTTCGAAACCACCTGATGGTTATTAAGGAAGATTGGTCACAGAAGACACCTCACATGCTTGATGAGCTAAATAAACGTCTCGTTTGACGCAATTAAAGTTGCGCACAGCACTGCAGTGTCTATAGTAGGCAAACAGTTACATTAAAATAACATAATTTATTATTTTCTAGTGCTGTCAGTTGGCGGGTGGTGCAGAGTTAAACATTTAATTGACAGTCAATATTGTGCATAATTATAGTATTATTATTTATTTATTATTAGTACGTTTATTTTTGTATTTTTTATTTATATATGTCTATTTCCGACGATAATTCTTTTCTTTCAGCGAACGATTCAGTTATTTTGTCTGCCGATGACAGTTTCTGCTCAATTAATGACAGTCAGTCTCTAAGTGACATTCTACACGAGCAGTTTAATCTAAGAACGAATAATTTCCTCAATGTATGCCATATAAATGCGCAAAGTGTGCCAAGTCATTTTGGCGAACTTGTAGAAGCATTTACCGACACCAACGTTCATGCCATCCTGATCTCTGAGAGCTGGCTCAAACCTCACCTACTTTCTACCTCATACCCTCTTGCTGGCTTCGTCCTAATCCGCAACGATCGGGTTGACAGACGCGGCGGAGGCGTTGCTATTTATCTCCGAAGCAATTTACCTTATAAAATTCTATCTTCCTCCTCCCAACACTCTACTTCTGCGGAGTATCTTTTTCTTGAGGTTTGGGTCAGGGGAATCAAATTGGTTCTCGGAGTAGTATACTGTCCTCCTTCGGTCAACTACTTCACTGATTTGGAGTCGGTTTTAGAATCGTTGGGTTCTGAGTATGCACATCATATCATCATGGGCGATTTTAACACTGACCTTTTATCCCCTCATTCACCTCGCTCCCTCAAACTTATCCATATCATCGAGTCTGCCAGCCTCCACGTTTTGCCTCTTAATTCCACTCACCACAACCCTAACGGGGAGGACACCTGGTTAGACTTAATCCTCACCTCTAATCCCACCTTAGTCCGCTCTCATGGTCAGCATCCTGCTCCTGGCTTCTCCCGTCATGACCTTGTCTTCCTGTCGTATTTCCTGAAGCCTCCTAAACCTTGTCCTAAAGTACTGTATTTGCGTTGTTATGGTGGAATGGACGTTGAAAAGTTGAGGACAGATGCTGCGAATATTGACTGGGAACCGCTGATGTCAGCCATCTCTATCGACGACAAAGTGGATCTTTTTAACAACACGGTTACGAGGTTGTTCGACGTGCATGCTCCCATCAAAAAAGTTAAATTGAAACGTCCACCTGCACCTTGGATGACTGAGGGTATTCGGATGGCGATGCGACGTAGGGACCGGGCTTTCCGTAAATATAAAAAAGATCGGTGCGACGACAATTGGTCTCTTTTCAAGATGGCTAGGAACAGATGCAACCAGATGGTACGCAACGCTAAACGCCGACATATCTCCGAAAATGTTACCAACTCATCCCCTGCTAATATATGGCAGTTTTTAAGGACACTTGGCATTGGGAAACCTCATGGCCAAGTGGTTCTACCGGTGACTATTAGTTTGGATGACATTAATCGTCATTTTACAACTACACTCACTTTGGACGACCAAACTAAAAGTCAAACCACAGCCTATTTGGCGGGCTTACCTCGCCTGAACATTAATTCTTTCTCTTTTTCTCCTTTATCATTAGGTGAGATTAAAAAGATTATCCTATCAATTAAGTCCAAAGCCGTGGGATGCGATGACATTAGTCGCCGCATGATCACGGCTATCCTTGAACAAATTCTACCTGTCATTACCCATATCCTAAACTTTTCCCTTGACACTGGTCAATTTCCCTACATATGGCGTAAAGCCTATGTGCGTCCTTTACCCAAAACTTCGAATCCCACTCTCCTGACACATTACCGTCCCATATCCATTCTTCCCTTTCTATCCAAGGTACTTGAGTCATGCGTTCAGAGACAGTTGTCTGGGTTTGTTTACCAAAACAACATCCTGTCACCCTTTCAATCTGGATTCAGACCTGGACATAGTACTGTCACCGCATTGCTCAAGGTGACTGGCGATGTGAGGGCGGGGGTGGAGGACACCAGACTTACACTTTTGGTGTTGGTGGACTTCTCAAACGCCTTTAACAACGTCAGTCACGACCTTCTCCTTTCAGTCCTATCCTATCTAATGATCTCACCTATGGCACTGGAATGGTTCTCCTCTTATCTTCGAGGACGCCAGCAGTCGGTACGTGTCGATGAAGCTACATCAACATGGCGTGATTTAAACTCTGGTGTTCCTCAAGGCGGAATACTTTCTCCTCTTCTGTTTGCATTATTTATTAATTTTCTTACTCATGAACTTCATTGTGCGTATCATCTGTATGCTGATGACCTACAGCTTTATTCACAGTCCAATTTAGAAAATCTAAATACAGCAATAGCAGAAATTAACCAAGATTTGAACTCTATAAAGGTCTGGTCGGAACGGTTTGGCCTATCTGTGAACCCTGCTAAATGTCAGGCTATACTCCTTGGTAGTTCGCGTATTTTAAACAGGGTTGACTTGCAATCGCTGCCTGCTGTCATTTTTGATGGATCTATCATTCCGTTCAGTTCAAGTGTCAAGGATCTTGGCTTATTTATTGACGCCAACCTTAACTGGCGGACGCAAGTAGCGAATGTGAGTCGTAAAGTCACTGGCGCCTTGCGGTCGCTTTATCGCCTGAAGAACTTTCTGCCATTCAGGACTAAGACAATGCTAGTACAGTCTTTAATATTTCCCATCATCGACTATGGTGATGTGTGCTATCTCGACCTTAATGCAGATCTTCTCAATAAGCTCGATCGTCTTCTCAATAATTGCATTAGATTCGTTTTCAATCTTCGCAAATTTGATCATATTTCTGAGTACCGATCAAAGTTACGATGGCTACCCATTCGTCAACGGCGTAGCTTGCGTACTTTGTGTACTCTTCATTCATTACTGCACTCTCCTTGTGCGCCCGTCTATTTAAGTTCCCGCTTTCAATTTCTCTGTAATACTCATGAGAAAAATCTTCGTTCCTCTAATAATCTTCTGCTTCTTTGTCCTTCTCACAGTTCTAGCCTGGTACATTCATCCTTTAATATACAATCTATCCTTCTCTGGAATGCTCTCCCTCTTGAGGTCAGGATGTCCACTAACCGTTTTACGTTCAAAACTAGAGTTCGGCAGTATTATTTAGACGCACTAACTGAATCGACATAGGTTTTTATCCTTTATTGATTTTATATATTAATGTATATATGTACTGGAATTATAAAATGTATGTATATTTATGTAGTTTATAATAAAGATATATTTGTGTATTTTATAATGAATATATATTTATGATATGTAAGTATGTATATTGGGCATATAATAATATATATGTATATCATTTTATATTAATAAGTAGGTTTCTGTCTTTTTCTTTCATTTTAATTTATGAACTGCACCTATTACATGTTTCTCTGCATCACCCAAAGGTTGGCTGGTAGATAATGCCTACGGCATTAAGCCCGCCTTGTACTATTTTTGTGCATAAAGTTATAAAATAAAATAAATAAAATAAAAAACAAACATAATGAGTGTCAACAAAATCATATTCCATCTTAATCAGTAAATCTCAATAGGTAGTCATGTTTTGTAGTGTATATAGCATTCGATACGGTACCGCTAGGGTTGTTTTTAGGGTAAGGTTTAAGGGTTGTTGATTACTCCTTCGGAACATAATCATGTTGTCAAAATTGACATTAAATTTACGACTATATAAATTGGCTGAATCAAAACACGGGTGGCAGTTAACCCTTCTAGTGTCGTGAGTTGAACAATTTGTGCCGTTGGGCCTCTTAGACCCCACTTGTAAACTTGCACGATTTGTCTGGGTTAATACCAAATTTAATACACTTGTACGGTAGTAATGTGTGACTCGCTGTTTTGTTTGGGGTGACTATGAGGGCAGAAGTTATCTCTTGCAGTTTATTTATTTTATGTAGCATACAAAATTGAATATATAATATGAATTCAGGACGGCTTTCCGAAATATGTGGACACAACATGACAATCGATCATTTAAATGTACTGTTCCTAGTGTTAATATAGTAATAATAATACTCTACCACATACATTACACACTGTACTACGGGTACTCGATAGTGGAAAACATACATATACCTTTTTTAATTAAATACATATTTTACATAGTAACAACCCGACTAAGACAAACATTCCAAAATCCAAGTTCGTACACATAAATTTAATTTGACTTGAGCGGGAATCGAGCCTCGCGATTTTCCGCGTAGCAGTTGCTTTCACTCTCGCTACGCCACCAGTTGTCGACCCGGTGGCGTATTTGACGAAATATATATATTTTGTATTGATTTATGTCTAAATATAATGATTGTAGATTTCCATTCTCTGGGTTAAGTTACTTCTTGCTAATAATTTTCCGCATCCAATAATATCAGGTAAAGTTGACTCTCAAATTTAATGTGCTACGAGGTTAAACCCGATATTTTAAGGGTAGGTATTTTCAAATTCACGTTCTATACGTGAATTCGAAAATACAATTGTTACCGAAATTAGTAGATCATAATTCTGTAACACAAAAGTATAATTTAAGTCTTGTTTACCTAATGTGTCGATATCGTCATACTTTTAATTTAATAATTCTTTGAAAAATGAATGTTTTGTAACATTTCATGTTAAAATGTATTAAATCGATATTAGCTGGTATCGAACGTATACATCTCTACCGCATTTCGGTGTTGTGTCGAGCGGCTCGTTTACAATATATTAAGACAATATTTTAATAGAATCAATATAAATTATAAAGGATACCGCCGCTGATTGGAGTGTTGCTAGTTTAGGGAATTTGCCCTAATTTCGGGGTAATGTTTCTTGTTAATACTGTACTAAGGAAATAAATTGTGATGTTTTATGATGACCTGTTTTTTTTTAATTTATTTTTCCTAATATGCCTGGCAGGTAAGTAATATGTGGTTTCGGGATCGGAGAGGGGGTTATGAAACACACTGTATTACTTGAGCTACATTCTGATTAGATGTCCTTATCACATGTTTTTTAATAAAATTTAGACTATACAACAGGTGAAATAAGGTTCAAAGGATTGAGTGTTCAAATCATTTTTCACATTGCCTAGTACCCATAGTACAAGCCCTGCTTAGTTTGGGCCTATATGATGATGTGTTTATGTAGTAGAATCGTTGATTTTCAATAACCATAGATACACAGTCAGCGTCATTATCATAACTTTAACCAGTTTTAGACAACGTTGACGGTTTTGAATTTTACTTCAGTTGGAGAATGAGCTTCTATGGTTTTTCTACATCAGTGGTAGAATATTACATACATACACATACATATCGTCCCGCCTTTTATCCCCGAAGGGGTAGGCAGAGGTGTATTTCTACACCCACTTTTCGCCAGATATACTTTAGTCCCACGTAATAAGGGGCGAGCCTATTGCCGTCCCGGCACATTTCCAGACTCCGTGCTGCTACTGAGAATTTCGTGACAGAAAAACCCAATAACACTGCCCGACCCAGAAATCGAACCCGGGACCTCCCGATCCCACGCGCGCATTTATGCCGCGAGACCAACGAGGCAGTCGTATAGTGTTTGATGTCGAGTTTTCCGTCTCTACGCAAAGATGGTATTTGCATCGTGTTATCCCTTAGTCGCCTCTTACGACACCCACGGGAAGATAAGGGGTGGTGACACTTGTATTCTATGCCGTCAACCACACGGCACGGTAGAATATTATTATTTATAATTTTTAATTGTTTAAGTTTAAAGGTTTATTGCTTGGAAAACGGTCACGTAGTTTTTGAGTTTATTAGTTACAAACATACAAAATCAAATCTTTCCTAGACTTGGTCACCCTACGGTACCCATATGTGTATAAGTCGTTAACATGTGCACAGGCTAATCTTATGTTCTTCAAGCCCTGGCCTTTTGATTTAATAAGTTTACGACTGACCAAACTTAGAATTACGTTAATTAAATGTTTCCTTTATTAGTTGGTAGTGCCTTGCGGCCGAGTTGGCCCCTAACTTTGGCGTATCCGTTTTCAGTGCAATTTGCTTGAGGGTTAAAACATGTTTTGGTTTTATTATGAAATACGATTTTGCTGTAGCTATTTTATCATAGCAACCTTTAAAATGGAGAATGTTCTAATATTAAGCAAACTCATTTATAAAAAGCAATATTCGGCAAGATTATGATTGTTTATTTGTCAAATAAACAATCATAATCTTACCTTAAGACTGGATATAGAAATTCTTTTGGATATTGCATTAAAATAACTTTATTTCTCAACCAAATTTCGAAGTTTTGTTGTAGTCTTATAAGCTTAAAGGCAGGCCATGTTTATTAGTTATTCCTAGTGGATAAAAATAATAACATTCTCGCATAGTATAAATTCGAAAAAGGAATTTTAGAAAAAGATTCACATTCATATCCAACGTTCTATAAATAAATTGGGCGTACAATTATGCATAGATAATATACATACTTCGTCGAAAGGTACAATGCCCCATTCGTTCTCGAATGAAGATCGATTTTACTCCTCATAAAGTATCAAGCTACAGGATGGCATAATTGCACAATTAGCGAGGGAACCTATCATCCACAATTCGTATGAAGTTACCAATTATTTTTAACCTTCAAGGTAAATGAAGCAGGGTTTCTGGCCTTGAATACTCTATTGAATGTCGAAGATTTGTTTCGTTTTTTTTTACCTTTTATAATAAAATGGTGCTTATAGATTAGTTTCTTTCTATTTGGTTAAACATTCATAATGAATCCACAAATACAGGTATCTATACAACAATACCTATATATTGACTTAGACTTGATGTGTTTTTATTTCATAAATCCAAGCTCCATCTTACCTTATATTAATTATCTATTGTTGTTTTGGTACTTTAAATTAGAGCTACAAACCACATTACAAATAAACTATATTATTTCGAAACAAAATTAATTTCAAAATAAAACCTCAGTGTGTTTGGTTAACAAATTGAATTCGCCTCACGTAAACAATTAGTACATCAACACCTATGCCGTCCTAAACAAACAAACTGTGGGCAAAATCATAATTTTCGAGTGTACCATTTTGAACTTTATTTCATTAAGCTTTATGCTGTCTCTATTATACCTGCACTACTTGCAGGACAATGACGACGCTTCTAGAAACTAGCTGGTCTATAATATATTCTGTGGAAAGGAGGATCGATAAATATAAATATAGTTGGATGATAGAAGCAACCATTTCTTCTACAACCTCGTCTCTAATGGAGTCAAATTGTTAATGTTATATTATATGTACGTGATGTTTCTGGATGGTCTTTATCTGGGTAACTCTGAATATCTGCGACGCTTCTGCTACACAGATTAATACACTCGAAGTCGCGATGCAGCACTGATACGTCTTTTTTATATCGTCACGCCTATGCCGAAGGGATAGGCAGATATGTAATATGACAGCCAAATTTCGCCTTATGATTTTTTAGGTCTCACGTAAATGCCTGACTCCGTGCTGCTACTGAGACTTCGTAAAAACTCAGTAACACTTTAGCTCGACCCAAGAATCAAACCTATCTATCCAGTTGACTACAAAGATAGAGTCATATAGTAAATATTATTATTTGCCTCAGTTAAATAACAGGACTCGTCATCTCTAGAAACAAAATCACACCGGAATATAAACAGAATTAGAATTAAATTCGAAATACAGCCTGGTGAAGCGTTCGTGTCCCCTGAAATGCGTACATCCATATTCCACGCAAATCAATGGCCAGCCGTGTCTCCGATGAAAGCTGTTAGAGCTCTCATCAAAGACATGGTTGCCATTGATTTATGAATTAGAAGCGTTGTACCACCACTATAGAAACGCATATCGTTTACTATAATAAGTACTGAGATTTTACGCATTATGAACATAAATCTTAAGACTTATAGCAGAAGAAATCTTGTATTTACTGTTTTGTTATTATTATAAAGATTTGCATACGCGAGTAATATTACATAAACCATGTAACATTTGCATTGATTTCTCACAGATGGCTCAGTCGGAATGGAAATCTACCTTTAGGCGATTTGGCCTAATGATTTAGAACCATTTTTCTAGGTCATGGGTCATAAACAGATCACTTGAGCTACCATCATACTCTTTATATTATTTAATATTTAAACATGCACCTTGAACTACTGAAGATCATAGGAATAAAACACCTCCGGTTGAAATTATTCAAACATGTTTCTATCGTATCTAACTACAGTCGCTACGAGCGATAGTAAAAGACCCAAAGTAAGTGTATCGACCGTCAGTCCCTAATGCAATACACAATACGACTGCAATACATCATTCTCATAGACAGGGCAACAAACACTGCTCGCGATGATATGCATTAAAGCTGTGCATAAGTACTGATGCGAAAACTTAAATGAACGAAGTTGTGAGCGTCTCCGCTGAACGAATGTTTTTCTTTATAACGTCGATGTTTTGAGTGTTGCTGCCGTTTGTTTTGTGGAGTATGCTCTGATATAGTCAGTTGATTCAACTACTACTATTAATTTATATTTAAGTATTTAAGCATATATGTATTACATATACGTATACAAATACTTGCAAGCAGAATTAAATAGTTCATTATTGCTTGCCCCGTGACTCGGAAAGCACGTTAAACCGTCGGGCCCGGTTTTTATGAACATCTTTGAAAGTCGATATGTCCTCATATCGACTTTCAAAGATGTTCATAAACTTACTTACTCCTGTAAGTACCCTAAATATACTGTACTGCTCTAAGCCATGAAATATCGCTATGCCTTTGGATTACACAATACTTCTCATTATTAATGTTTAAATAGTCTCAAATGCACCACTAACTAACTTGGTATTTAATAAGCGTTTCGTGTGTAATCAAAAAGTTTGTAAGAAACAAAGAAATTTTCTTTTTATTTACTGCGTGCCTCTCTCTCTCTTTCTATTTCTCTTTCCTTCCATTTAAATTTTCTATTAAAATACTTTAAACAAAATGTGTTTTATATCATATCTAAGAGTTTTATATCATATCTTAGAGCAATCTATTCGTCGCTGTTATTCTATTTTACTTTAGACGTGCCAAGATGCTTCAGCCCGCGATGTAATATTATTTCCTAGCCCACAAAGCTTTAAAGATAGCTATCGATAACGATGTCGTATTGTACAAACAGCGCTTTTTAATCCACAACCGCTTGCCCCACTTGATCTGCATAGAAGCCTTATAAACGAGCCGTGGCTTAACCACGGCTGGTTTACACGGGATTATGTTTAAAGTCCTTTTTCCATGGTGAGAGAAAGATCAAATTTAGATTTCGTTAGCTCGGCTTACATAATCATCAATTCTGTAAATTAGCTATTCCACTGCTAGGCATAGGACTCTTCTCATTAGAATCAGAATCAGAATCATTTATTCGCTTGAAATGGTTTACATAAAGTTCTTATAGTAGTTAGAAGTACACATTTCACCATTAGTAGGTATGCGAAAATTTAAACATAAGATAAAATTGAATATTAAAATCAAATTATATAAATCTAAAAAAAAATGTCAAAAATTAAATGTCAAGTCATACAGTCATACCATCATTAAAATAATAAAATACAATGTTGCAAGATATAAATGTCATAAATTATTAATGATTTGTTTATAATTAAAAAATTCCGATATTGTGTAGAAGCAATTTTCAACCAACCAATGTTTGAGTCTGAGTTTAAATTGTGATGTAGGCAAATCTCTTATTGATCGTGGAATATGATTATAAACTTTGATACACATCATGAAACAATTTTTTTTGTGAAAGGTGCTTCTACATGCCACTATTTTTAATTTACTACGATCCCTTGGTTTAAATTTAGACTCTTGTTCTACTCTAGTAAACATAACATTACGAGAAGAGCAAGGACGTATTACACCACGCTGGCGGGTTGTCAAACTTCACATATTTTTCAAGAACATTATGCAGAATTCTCAGAAGTGCAGGTTTCCTCACGACGTTGTTATACACCTTTTCATCATCCTCCTAGCTTTATCCCAGTTAAAACCTCGGGTCCGATTTCTAGTCTAACCAGATTAAATATTAGCTTTCCCACGGAGCGACTGGCTGTCTGACCTCCGCAACCCAAAGGGATGGCCATATTCCACGGT
Source organism: Euclidia mi (assembly GCA_944739405.2). NCBI lineage: Eukaryota > Metazoa > Arthropoda > Insecta > Lepidoptera > Erebidae > Euclidia > Euclidia mi. Next base: position 7,905,241 of record OX123191.2, on the reverse strand, counting down.
TTAGACTAGTGTCAGTTTATTCATAGGTACTGACTTCCTATAACGACTGTCAAAGATCTTCATGACAGCCGGGACCGACGGCTTATCGTGCTCTCCAAGGCACGGGGCAAGCGACAATTTACACTTAATGACGCACAATGCACATAACTCCGAAAAGTCATCGGTATGCGCTCAAGAGCGCTTTATAAAGTGATAATTAACAATTGAATACGCTAATAACTTAAGATTAGTATTGCACGACAGTTTGTTTTCAACCTAATATTTTACACAATACACATTATTACTATGAAACAATACAAGTTATCAAAGCTCAATTTGACATAATATATTTCAGAAATACTTTGGGAAAATAGAATAATAATTGTAACAATATTGGTAACAAAATATTATTGAGTCGAAAAACAATTTATGCATACTAAAAAATATCAATGGTTTGCCTACGTAAACTCGCTAATTATAGACTATTTAAGTAATAAACGTATTGCAAAGTACACAAATAAACTATGATACTGTACGTATGCCATGATGGTTTAAGCTGTTGCCTGCCTGCTAGACTGCGTCGAGTGTTCTAGGTTTAATCCCTACACGAGACCAAACTTTATGTGATCCATAAATTGCTGTTCCGGAACTGCTAAACTTTGTGTCCTTTAATTGAATTATTGTAAAGTCCCTCGCAACACATAATTTATTCTTCCTAGTGAGTAAGTCGTCATTTAAAGATAATTTAGAATAGAATATTAAACGTATTGAGGTGCCGTTATTTAGGCACTGCTGCAAGCACATGGTTCAGTTTATCCGTGATCACAGCTTGCAACAGTGTCAAAATAATGGCAGGTGGTATGAGTAAACATAACATCATAGTGTTAATTACAAAGAGATATATGAATCAATTAACGCCTGTAAAATTTCGGCAAAAAGCTAGTTATGCACAAATGGAACCAATGAACAGTTTCAGACTTTCAAAAACTGCTCAAAAGCATATCTACGACGGCATTTACTTGCAATTTTTCAACAAAGCCAACTCTGCAGTTCACTGCAGTAAAATCGAGCAGGATAGTGAGAATAATATTTCGCAGAATGTTCGCCGGCTAAATTATTGGGGTGAGTCCGTTCAAAGTGTGATATTACTGGTTAGAGGCGGTTCAAACCAATTATACGACAAGTGCACGCGCAGGGCACACGCCAACACTAAATATTCTGATAATGTACCAAAATGTGAATGTTCCCCGTCATGGCGTGTGATGTTTATTTATAATTGCAGCTATTTGTACTTGTAATAGAAAAAGCTGCTGGAATATGTACATATGTGGTCGTGTAAAGTGACTGGATTTCTAGGTATTTGCTTCACGTAATGATAAAGTTGTAGATGCGTGGCATGATTTATTTTCGAGAAAATTGACTAGATTTTATAATCTGGAAATTATTCAAAGTAGCATGGAAATTATTCTTAGTTACACTTAGTGTCGATAGCGATTAAATATTAAATGCTTAAAAATGTTTTATCGACGTCAAATAGTCTATTTTGGTCAGCGCTTATCTTTTTACGTAACTTAAATCAAGTGTTCGTAACATTGTGCGAATTAACCTGAACCCGCGAAACGAAGCATTTTAAATGTCTCCTTTCAAATTGAACAAAGAGTAAGAGCCTAGAAAATATGAATGGCATAAAGAACTGGCCTTGGAAACTTAAATGAACCTGGAACTTAAATATGGCCGTTGCTGTATCCACCTGCTTTATCGGCGCTATGCAGCAATCTTACCTCTATCACGAGAGTGCCGGTCTTAATAATAGTAATTTGTACTTCATTTTCTGTTCTGTTAAGTTCATAATGTATTGTCACGGTAATATAATCTGACAGTATTGTAACTCGGCCGTCTTCGTGAGTTATATACCTACCAGACGCGCCGCATGCGAGCTGCGGCACGATCGTGGCTGTGGGTACTGTAGGCACAGTCCGCACAGTCTAATGGGTACTCTGCTCGAGGCGCGTAGGTATAACTCGAGTTTCGTGCGTTTGTATGGAGTTACAATACTGTTAGATATTATTACCGTGGTATTGTGTTGTATTTTATTTTATTTTTAACTAGCTTTTGCCCGCGGCTTCGCGCGCGTTAAATTCGGGGTAACAAAAGTCTACTTTCAGTCTCAAGTTGTGTGAAGACACTCCTGATTATTTTAAATAATTCAGAAACTCTATAGGGTACAAAGTAGCTCGTTCAGTATTCATGACACTATATACCCACCTACCATTATATCTAGGTACCGAAAGGTACCTACATAATAACATCGCCTTGCATACAGTCAAATGCCAAAGCCATGTTCCAATACATATGCAATATATGTATATCTATAAACACTTTCGCATTTATAATATTAGTAGAGAAAATAGTTTCAGCCGTTTAATATTAGTTTATATACAATTATTAGTTTATATAGGTATGCGAACAATGTAATCACCGTGCACAATATGTCATTATGTATGATATGTCAGTACTGACAGATATACGCACATGCGCACTCAATTATTATAGCGCATGCGTTCTTACTTCCAAGGGGTAAATTTGTGCCGAACAAACTTCTAGCCTACCTACAATCCCTCCTAATTTTTGCATCTTATGGTAGCCTATGTCCGTCTCCATGGTGCAGTATATCCCTATATCAAATTTCAACAAAATCGGTTCAGCCGTTTTAGCGTGAAAGCGGAACATACATACATACACACTTTCGAATTTATAATATTAGTAGGGATGAGTTTTGATTTGGTATCTTTGATTGTTTTGTATATTAAAATATATATACCTAGATTTTAACTCGCTGATCTCGCTGTGTTGACTTTAAGTGGAGAATGTACCATATTTCTAGTAGTTTTTTCTTAGCCTATCAAATCTACCCCATGGCGCCAGATGAAGATGTGAAGGTCATCATCCATTACTTAACTATATAGCATGGTGTTCTGAGGGCATACTATAGTCGTACTAGCTGAGCCCACTGTAACACACGAGTTTCTTAAGGCTACTGTTATGCACCCGTGGATCATAGCGTGATGCAATATGGCCTGCTACGACAAGTGGGCTATCGAAAACAAAATAAGTATTCAAATCGAACCAGTATTTCCTGAGATTAGCGCGTTCACTCAAATAAACTCTTGAGCTTTATTATATTATTATAAGTAATGAGTAAACAAGTATAGATTGAAGTAGAATCTTGTCCTCACAAAACTTGTAGTAACTTATTTCTAAAAGTAGTTGAGAGCCACCTCTGGAAATACATATTAATAACAATATTTCAGATGCCACAAACCTTGAAACATTACAGACAATATTAATCATACATGTACAAATAATATAACCTGAGCATATATCACATTTACTACAAAACTTACAACTTATTAGGCCTTATTTACATGGCCAGAACTACACACAAATAAAATACTAGAAGCTCAGATTTAAAAGATGAGAATTTCTTCATATGAATGTGTGGCCAACTCAGGTGCCTGTGAATGTTGTGGAGTGTATGTGTTTTTTTTTATAGTAATAGGCGGCAAACGAACAGACGGATCGCCTGATGGTAAGCAATTACCGCCGCCCATGGACACAAGCAACAACACAGGATTCAAAAGTGCGTTGCCGCTCCTTGGGATGTGAAAAGGGATAGGATGAGGAGTGGGATGAGGAAGAAGGAATAGGAGATAGGGCCTCCGGCAATCTCATTCACCGAACAAAACCCAACAGTTTAGGTACTGTTACTTTCCGTCGATTTTCTGTGAGAGGGTAGTACTTCCGGTCGAGCCGGCTCATTCATGCTGAAATCAGCAAGGCTCTACTACCGTGTAAATGTCTGTCAAACGAGAACTGGGACCGAGGACTTTAGCAACCCACCAAGGTGCGGTTGCTCTCTTCTAAATGCCACGAGTAGTCAACCATCAAAATGGTGACCTGTGTAGACGTTGCTTACCTTTAGCTATCTATAACTTTGTACGTAACGAGTACTTTTTAAAAACATTGAGCACCTTGATTTTGACAAACTCTAAAAAAATTAAAACGTCTAGAAGAAAGCGTTTGTTAAAACCTTGGATCACACCAGGTCTCTTAAGGTGTATCAAAAACCGGGATAATTTATACAAAACATTTAAAAAGGATCCTAAGAATAATTTAATCGAGACTACATATAAACGTTACAGGAACTTTTGTTGCTCGTTATTGAAAAAAGTTAAAAGAGACTATGAAAAACAACAACTCCAAATAGCACGGCAAGACAATAAGAGATTTTGGAAAACGATAAAAGAAATAACTTACACAGTTAAGCCTAACGAGAGTCCTAGTGAATTGTTAATGTCAAATGATCCACAGCAATCCATTAATAATGTAAACTATTTCTTCGCCAATATAGGGAAAACATTTGCTGAAAAAATTACTTCTACCCTTACTCAATCAGAGGATTCAGAGCGAACATATTTAAAATCAAATCCTAAATCTTTCGTTATCTTACCTACGGATGAAAAAGAAGTTGAGGCAATTATTAGTAATTTAAAATCTGATAGTGCTGTAGGGTTGGACATGATACCAGCAAATATTTTAAAATCAAATAAAGATTCCTTAGTTGCTCCTGTAACGTATATTTGTAATTTATCTCTTTCGACTGGAGTGTTCCCAAGAGCTTTCAAAAGGTCCAGAATCCACCCAATACACAAGACTGGGGACAGAGGCTGTGTCAATAACTATAGACCCATTTCGATCCTTTCATCCGTCTCAAAGGTTCTAGAACGTATTTTAAACATAAGATTAATGCAGTTTTTAGAAGGTAATAATTTATTATCAGCGTCTCAATATGGTTTCAGGTCAAAAAAATCAACTGCAGATGCGATTCATGAAGTAGCAAATTTTGTAGTTACAAACGTAGACAAGAAAAAGAAAGTTATCGCAATATTTCTAGACCTTGCCAAAGCTTTTGACACAGTCTCCGTCCCAATCCTGATCAGAAAGTTGGAATCGCTTGGCATAAGGGGCCTTCAGTTGAAACTTTTTGAAAACTACCTATCTAACCGATCTCAATGCGTCAAAATTAATGACCTGATTAGTGATGAGATTTCTACAAGCTATGGTGTTCCCCAGGGCAGTATACTGGGCCCAACATTGTTCCTGGCATACATAAATGACCTATGTCAACTCAAACTCCCTAACGCTAAAATCAGAACTTACGCCGATGACACTGTCCTACTTTTCGCTGGTGATACGTGGGACGAAGCGTTCTCTTGTGCTCAGAGTGGCTTTAATATTGTAACAAAATGCCTTTATAACGTCCTAACATTAAATGTGGTGAAAACGAAATATATGCTTTTCTCCCTAAAACATCCCGAAACTACCGTACTTGCAAATAAAGAGTTAATATCACACACATGTAGTAAGGTCAACAGCACTAATTGTTCCTGCAACAGGCTTCAAAATACCACTACAATCAAATATCTGGGTGTCATTGTGGATCAACATCTTAATTTCCACAGTCATATAGACATGCTGGCAGCAAGAACTCGTAAACTCATTGTCATCTTCAAGAACTTACGACATGTAGCGGATAAGGAGTTAATCAAATCAGTGTACTTAGCGCTATGTCAGTCACAGTTAACATACTGTATTATAGCTTGGGGCGGTGCGACAAAAACACATTTCATTAAAATTGAAAGAGCTCAGAGAGCTATTTTAAAAGTTAGCAATTTTCTTCCGTACATTTACCCCACCGCCGATCTTTATAAATTAACGAAAGTGCTAACGGTTCGACAATTGTTTATCTTCCACACTCTTATAAAAAAACACTCCCTTACTCTTTACGAACCGGAAAAATTTAAAGACGTGCGAAGGAAGGACAGGGTGTGTGACAGTGAGCGTTTAAATACAAGTTTCTCACATCGATTTTATTGTTACCAAGGTAAGAATCTTTACAATAAGCTAAATAGAATTCTATCTATATATTCGCTCACAAGGGACAAATGTGAATCGGCAATTAGGGAATGGTTGTTAAGCCTCGATTATAAAGAAACAGAAAACTTATTAACCTGAATTGACACACACACACACACACACACACACACACACACACACACACACACACACACACACACACACACACACACACACACGCACATACACACACACACACACGAACACAGGGTGAAATTTGTCTAAAGTTATCTTCGTAATAAAAATAAAATAAAAATAAATAAAACGATTGCAATGCTTATATTTATATATTAAAATTTAAATTGAATAAAATATTGATTTCGTGTAACAATTATTGCTAATATTTATTTAGATTTTTATAACTTTATTCTACCATTTTATATACAATCAAATTCGGATAAAATTTATTTCATAGCTTTGATTGCAGAATTTATATATTTTTTTTTATACGTTAAATATTAATTGTTTAATAACTTTATAATTTTATCCAAAGGAGCTTTGTAATTTCTCATAATTATATAAGTACTTTTTCTATAGGGGGCGGGACCTGGTGATCCATGATACAGGTTTTTCCTACTACGGACACCAGCTTCTCACATAAACTAAATTAGACTAGTAAGTTAATATAAAAAAATGTATTTTGTATTCAAGCTCCATTTTAGAAAATAAGTTTATTTTTTTATTGTTATTTTGCATGATCTATGTGAGGAGAAATAAATAAAATTATTATTATTATTATTATATAACGAAGGTCAAGTCAAGCCACACGGGGAAAACTATCGTTAAATTTTAGGGTCAGATACTTCGAAAATTCATTATGAATAATAATTTTTACATAGCTGGAACGTAACTTTGTACTGTATTAATAGCATTTGCTTCGTAATAAGACTCAAGGAGAAGCGGTCTAGTGTTTAATAATTAAAGTAAATTTATAGTAAGGAACTTAAAAACTTCTTTGTTCCTGACCAATGAACCTAAAACTCAACACCCAGTTCGTACCTTTAATACTGTTTCGAAAGTGTAAAAGGTAGTTAATTTTATCGGAACAAGCCTAACAATTAGTCAGTGATTTCGCGCTTCGATTCAAGGTGTTTTATTGCTCTCACACCCCAAAGTTCCAAGCAATCCACAACAACGTTAGTTTTAATGCCTACTTACTACAATAAAAATCGGAGTCTTATTACAAAGGCATAAGGTTGAAAATAAACTAGCAAATACTCAACTAAGGAGCACGTTAGCTTGGCCGAATAAATATCTTTTTCCGGGAGATTCTTTATCGTGTCCGGAATGGTTCCGGTGCTGATGTAAAAATAATTGATCGGAACCCTCTTTTTATGGGTTCCATCAGTCGGATAAACGTGACTCTGGATTTACCGAGTTGATTTAGATATTTTTATCGTTTATGCAACACGATTATTTCTCAATATTTCCTAAATTAACGACGAAATTGTCGCCAGGTAAGTATTCATGGTTATTTTCGTCTACGTGAGATTTGTTGTTTCTTTCACGAGTTTTTATGTAGGTAAACGTGCTTCAAATTAACGAAAACCTCAAAGTTAAGATATACAGTTAAAAACAAAGTACTCTTGGGAATTTTAAATCAATTGCTCGGAGTCAGGTACAAACTATGTAGGTTTTATTTTTGTTATTTTGTTTTTGTAAAGATTTTGCGACTCGTTGCATAGAAATGGATTTCTTCTTCTTCCTAATCACCACACTTATAACAGGAAGACCGTGCTCATCACCAGATTTTCTCCAAACTAAACTGTCGTACTACGGGCTTCTTTATGCATTCGTGAAGTGGACCATTTTTTAAGACTTCACCTGGACAGTAACGTGCATAGGTGATCTGCTCTCGTGCTCTGAAAATAACTAAGAGTACATTTTATATTACCTGAAGCCATAGGCGACATCTAAAGTACCTATTTTTATAAATACAAGTGCTTGCGTATATAAGTACTTAACCAGAAGTCTATTCATATTATTACTCTTTTTTATTTTATTTATAGACTTACGCCTGCATCCCCGAAGGGGTAAGCAGAGGTGTAATATTACCCACATTTCGCCATGAATTTTTAGGTCCCAAGTAATAGGGGGGCGAGCCTATTGCCGTTACCGGGCACATCACCAGACTCCGTGCTGCTACTGAGAATTCGGAAAAACCCAGTAACACTTTTGCCTGACCCGATAATCGAACCCGGGACCACCAATCAGCAGTCGCATACGCTATCCACTGGACCACGAAGGCAGTAATTATTTTCAATACAAAAATAGATTGATTGATTTACTTGAATATCCAAGTTGTTACGAATACTTCTCAATAAATATTAAATAAACTTACTGAAGATTGAAAGTGTTGGCTAAACTTTAATCTTTATCTCTTGAGGGTTCATTTCTGAAACTCCAGGTAATGGTGTATTTCAACTAATCTAGAAGATGATTTATTATTGTTAAAGCTAGTTGTTCGACACAGTTCTTGGAAATTAAAGAATGTTGGTTAACTGGGCTGTGTGCCACTCTAGAACGTAAGTTTACTTGGCATTATGTAACTGAATGATGCAAAGTTACTATACTAGTTTCTGTATGCGCGGCTTCGCTTGCGTGTGTGTCGATTCACACGTCTAAAGATAGGTTAAGGTTAAATTGTCATCATCATTGTCTTGCCCTGGTCCCAATTTATTTGGGGTCGGCTCAGTATGTCTTTCTCTTCCATACTTCTCTGTCACCAGTCATCCGATCATTTACCCTTTTCTCTTTCATATCCATCCTCACACAGTCCATCCATCTTTCCCTTGGCCGTGCTCTCCCTTTTTGTCTTTCTACATGCATACTCATCACTTTTTTACCTACATAGGCTGGACTGATGGTGTTTGCCATCGTGGTGAAAAGATTGGCCAATCAGCGTGTGAGGCTCGCTGATTGTTACCAGGGTGCGCCGGACGTACGGGGTTCTGGAAGTACGTCACTCGTGGAGGCTCCTATCATGCACCCTACCTGCATACATCTCATCTCTCCGCATAACATGAACATACCAGGCCAATCGACTCCCTTTTATCTTTTCATCAATGGGCGCTTCTTTCATACTACCTCTAACTTAAATATAATTCTGATATATTAACTACTAAAGGATGCCCGCGGTTACACCCGCGTTATTTACTAGGCTACTGCCCCGTTCCCGTCGCACATAGCGCGATGTTATATAGCCTATAGCTTTCCTCAATAAATGGGCTCTCTAACACTGAAATAATTTTTCATATCGTCCAACGAAACCAACATACAAACAAACTCTTCAGCTTTATATATCAGTATAAGATATAAGATGTCTATCAAATATCATCAAAAGCAGTTCAGTAATATTTGCGTGAAAGTGTGCAACAAACAGATGTTTGTTCCACATGGTACAAGTCCGAGTGTAGTAAATCTGAGGCGCTAATTACATACTTGTTACGTTTCTACCCACGGATGCTCTGCCTGCTTTCATATCGGTCAACGTGACAAAAGATAGCCCAAGCCTAATTCTGATCTATAGTCATTATTATATCATTTTTTGTTAATCTGTTCAATAATTTTAGCGGTAAAGAGTAACAAACATCTATCTAACTTATAAATAGTAGTAAGATTTATGCACAAAAATCTGTGTGCTACAATGATGCTCTTTGCGTTATGGTGCTTATATACTTCAGCATTCAATTGCAACAACGCAAAAGTGATCGTTACAAGCAATGCACAAGTATTGCCACGAAAAAATAAAACTCTACCAAAAAGGTGACGCTAAATAAAAGCCCAAAATAAACAATTAACTGAACAAAATTCTTCAAAGCCCCAACTATTCGTAAAAGCATTTCAGATTACTTTCCAACTTGTTAAGTAAATAATAAAATTCGCCAACGTTAATTTTCCATCGCGATTTTCTTGGCCACCTAAAAGTTTTTCTTAAGACCTTCGGAAACTTTGCCTATGCCGTATCAATCTTACTTGATTTTGTGTAGTTAGTTGCTAACTTAGTGTCAAAGATTTCTAAGCAATTTGCTACTAAGCTTTGCTGTATTAAGTTGTTGTGATAGAACTGCTATAACTATGCTAGATATCTATAGAAACTGTCTTTTGAGGATACTCTGTCACGCAAATACGAATAGAAAAATAAACTAGTTCTTTTTTAAATTGAGTGTGAGCTAAATAATCAACTGAGAAGTTGTTTCTTTCTTTTAGCATAGCAACAAATTCGTTATAATATCATTGGCATCATAATTTCAGCATATAACATCCATTGCTGAACACGTGCTTCCCCTAAGACTCTTGAGTCGTCTGAATGTAATTGCATCTCGGGATCCCAATGAGATTGTCGGTACATATTGCCTTTATCTGGATCTGCAATATTCTGGGTCAATTCATTCATTGCCATCTGATCTTAAACCAGGCAAAGACTGTCGTATGGTTACTAGATGACTGATTAACAATATTTTATAATAAACATATTTGTAAGTTCTTGCGTTACTTATCGATTGTCAGACAACGCACAGCCGATACTACTGGGCGCAAGGAGCTGAAATTGTGTGGCATGTATGTTCCTTGGGGAGTGCAAGGGAGCACTGCGAGATTATTTTAGAAATTTCCACCTAAAAGAGCTTAAACAGACTCACGCAGGCGGAGCCGCGGCGTACGTCTTGTCGTTAATAATTTACACCCAGTCATAAGTAAGGATTGCACTGGGCTGACTACGGGAAGATTTGTCCTAGATGGGTATCGAATCCACAACCGCAGACTCAGTTGTCTTTTAAGTATCAACTCCTAGACCTACAAGCGTCACATGAAAAAACGCATCCAACTTCTGAAATATCAACCTTACCCCAAATTCCTAAAGTCCAATTCAGCTTATATGTTAGTCAATGTCATTGGTTCAAGGTCATGAGTCGAGCGCAGTGTAAACGGATCTACACAGTGGCTTAATTGTTTCACGTCAAGTGTTACTTGGCAGTGCTAATTAAGACGAGCATGCTTTTAACCTACTAACTGTTTAGATCTTTTACTGGCATAATTGGACGGTGAAGGCAGCTACCAATGGATGTTTGGATTTAATGCTAAGGTGGAAATGTTTCAAAAAGAATTAACCGTTAAAATAGCAGAAGCTTCGTGAAAAGGAAGAAATTTTAGGAATGGTCAAGCTAATTGTTCCGCTAATAGTGTGACCAAACTTGCCATGCAGAGTTTCAGGTTCGGACCCACACCAACAGCTGAATTTTCTAAGTTGTGTGAGTGTTGCCGAATTTCGCATGATTCGGTAAATACTTTATGCCATCTGGTAAGTCAGTACTCCCAAATATCCTGGTACTGGTATACTAGACTATAAGATATGAATGTTATTTGTAAAGTCGGGTGATATTTGCTGTATCAAAAAAGCAAAAATCTGTAAATATGGGACTAGAGAGCAGACTACGGGCGCTTCAAGTCTTGGATGCAACCGTGAAATCAACAGGCTGATGATAAAAATTACTTCATTTTAATTTTGGTGTTCATAATTTTTTTTTTCAATGCAGATGATGGATACTTTTATTTTGTATTAAATAACTTAACTTGGAACATTAATGAAACATAATTTTGTTACTGAAGCTTAATCTAATCTAACCTAATCTAATACAAAAATCATAAAACAAATCTAAAAAGTGAAAGTATTTACAAGGTTTAGGCGTCGTAAAATGCCTCCGCATCAATGTCATCGGGTAACGTGCCCAGAAGGCTGGCAGTATTGCCACGTTGGATGGCAATGCTGATTCTTTGAGCAAAAAATAAACCAGCCTTCTAGTCACGTGAGACGTCGATTAATCGTTTAGAAATTTCCCGAAATAGAGAACGAGCGCTCGGACCCCATGAGCCTAACGTTTCCACCCCAAACGGCTCAAACACGTAATTACTTACTAAATTACTGTATTTGCGCCATTTGAGGGTTTTCGCAGTTGCAGCAGCAGCGCCAGCATGGCCTCCCGTGCTTGGAACATGTGATGGTGCGAGGGTGTCTACGCAGGTTTCGTCCCACACCAAAGGCCTACCCATTTTCCAAGGCAACAATGACATACCATCAGGTCTCTTACCGTCGTCACGTACCAAACCATTTGGTTCAAGTACAGCTGGTACGCCAGACGCGACAAGAGCACGACGGATTATGTCATTAAGATGGGCATGACGAGGAATTCTACCAGCGCTTCAGCTGCAAGATAGCCCATGGTGTCCGAGGCTATCGACGTCTTCTCCACAATGACATCGATGCGGAGAAACACACGGAGCACCTAAACGCAGACAGGTGGCAATACGGAATGTCTCATCGTCCAACATGGTTCCTGTGTTAGACGATGGTAGTGCCTGAAGCCATAGACCGGATTCCCATTCTCCCACAGCCAGCAAGCGAGCACGCTCTGTAACATTAAGAGATGTATCCAAAAGACTTTTTCTTACTATGTTACAAAGCGGCGCGTCCCACTGTCTTTGGGAGAATAGGTTGGTAGGCAAATCAGTGCTTGGACACGCTATTTTCCAGGCGTTTATAGCTTCGGTTTTGCACAACACTTCTGAGTTAACTAGTGTAGGTAATAAAATTTTCCTAGTTAACTCTTCCGTGCTGTGGACCGAAGATAGAAACGCCGGTAAGCTAACACTAGAAATTTTGCGTATACCGAGCCCACCTAGACGTATGGGCAAAGACGCTTGTAGCCAGGCTCGGTCGTTCAAATCCACATTTAATATTCTCTATTAAGTAATTTGGATAATTTTGTCGATTTGTTCTAAAAGTAATTTGTTTTTCCAAAGTTGGGAAGATCTTAAGGCATGTGTGAATTTTGGGACGAAAAGGCAATATCGAATAATGGTATAAGCCGAATGAACATTTATTTTGAATAAGCGATCAGAAATTTCACAAAAATTTTGTATTTTTTCCTCTAAGAAAGAATCGAAAGATTCTTCAAATACTGGAGAACCTAGGAGGCGGAGAGAAGTCTTATCAACAATTTTTAAGTTTGATGCCAAATTATTAAATTTTGATATTATCGAATGTTTTTTGTGGAGTCTGTTGTATTTATAAACAGCTCACATTTACTATAGTTTAGTTCCAAACCAGTAGAAGCGAATTTGTTTTTAAGACAAGTCAAATCTTGCAATACTATGTCTACTTCGTCCCCAGGGTCCTGTCGTCCAAGAACCATACATTAAATTTAGAATTTATTTGCCGAATAATGGGTTGTATAGCTAAACTAAAAAAATGACTGGTCCAAGAGGGTCACCTTGTTGGCATCCAACTGCAGATTCCAAAAGATTGTCCTGATATAGTAATTTTGTGGGATACCTGTAACATTGCCAAAGAAATTTAAAAATTTTGGGGGTTTCTAATTTTGCTTGTGTCAACAATGTGTTCCTATTCACTGAATTGAAGGCGTTTTTCAAGTCAACCTTCAAAATGACCTCTCCATCACCACTTCCAGGGTACGTGGAAAGGGCATGTATAGCAGCCTCACAACCCCCTTTGGAACCAAAACCTAGCTGTAGGGGTTGGAATTTTTCTGATAGCTCCCTGCTGTAAAATTTACAGCATATCTTGGCATATCGGCAATACGCCGATATGTGCAACCCACGGCAATGGGACGAATACCACCATCCCTCTTGTTAAGGGCACATAGATTCGCCCCATACAAGATGTCAATGATGGCATTGTCCACATTACCGGAGAGCATCATATTGACTAGCGCAGTCAAACCCATCAAGAGTGTATCGCCAGCCACCCCAGCACTTGCACACACAAGATCTTTAAGATGCTGTGGTGTCAAGGCATCAAGGCCACCTGCAGAGCCACTCCGAAAGGAGCAAACTGCTGCTAACACGTCCTTGGCCGTGGTGATCAGATGTTCTGATTCACTGTTGGGAGCTTCAGGAAAGGAGAGATCATTAATGGGCGCTGGATGCTTGCTCTTCAGACCCGCAAGCGTCTCTGGAGAGGCGCCACCACATCACTACTGAATAATAGTCTAGACGCGCCCCGTATGTCACTATCCCTTAATTTGGATTCCACATATTGATAGAGCGATTTGTGCTTGTATGACGTGAATTTAGGGTCCAAAGTGTTGGTTGAAATTTGACAATTATACTTAATTTTGGATGTTAATGAATTTTGGCCTGATTTTCATCAATATGTAAAATCCTATAAGGGAATGTCAATAATTGCTCCCATGCCGTTTTTGAATTCTCCCTTACGACAAGACCTATGCATTCAGCCAATTTTTTTGACACTGATGGTCGTGCCCCACGGGGAACTCTTTTAATAATCGGAACCGAATGTTTTAATTTAGATAACATTTGCCAAAAAGGAATTTGGTGGGTGTCTCCTGATACAGTTTGTGAAAGTATTAAAGGGCCTGGAAGTACATTCTGGGATTTATGTACTTTACCAAAATGCACTTTCAGGCCCCGCTTACCTTTGAAAAAGCGGTCCTGGGAACATTCCGGACAACGCACCAGACCAGTCAGTTATTTATTTTTCGTGTGAGTGTGTGGCCAACTCTGGTGTCGGAGTTTTCAGACCGCCCGAAGGCCTCCGACATGGTCTAACGATTCTTATCCTGAGACAAGAACCGGGACCGACAGCTTTACGTGCCCTCCGAAGCACGGTAGCGCTCAGATGTAAATGCCACACTTGGTCACCCATCCAAGTGGCGACCTGTGCAAGCGTTGCTTAACTTTGCCGATCTGTTACGAACGGCAAGCCAAGTCTCGCTATGAGCGCTGCTAGACCAGTCAGTGACGTGGCAGGTTGACTGGCACTCACATCCGTATCGCCATAACGGTCTTGCATGCAATTTATTTCAAAAAAGAATTACAAATAAAATATACAATAAAACATATTTACAATATAGACAGATACGCATAAACTGTCAAAGATTTGTTGTTTATAAGTTAAATCCACAGATTGTTGTATGCTGGCATCCAGACTTTTTGGGTGCAGTGGCACCGTCCTGTTTGCTGTTTCCTTGTATCTTGTAGTATGTGCTTCTCTTATACGACCGTAAAGTGAGTTATTCTCGTGCTATTGTGGGACTTCTGACTTTGATGCAAACGGCTTTAAAAAAATTTGAATGGGCATGTGATGTACACATGACAGTTAGCTTCTGGAATCGTAAAATGAACAAATAACATTGATTGGAATTCGTTGTGAACTTGGTTAAATATGTTATAAAATATTTGCTATTAGTTATTTGGTATTATCCAATGATATTGTATTTATAAGGTACTATTATTTATATTTATTTTATTTTCTTGGTTTTTATAAGCTGTCAAACGTACACGTTACGTTTCGTTTCTTCATAGAATGACTAACAAACTTTTTTATACTGAGTCATACAAAATAAAAATGTCTAAACAGGAAAATAAAAAAGCCTACGACCTATTCTCAGACCTACTAAATATACAAAAAGTTTTGTAAAAAACAGTCGAGGCGTTTCGGAGGAGTTCAATAACAAACGCATGTCACAACATGCGATTTTATATAGGTATGTATGAGAATTAACTTCTTAGCAGGAAACACTAACGCAATAGGATCGAAATCACTGTAAAAAAAATAAATATTCACGCACCTGGTCGCCCTCTCACGGTAACCATCCGCTATCAAAGCTACAGAAAGTAGATGAATCCACAATCGATTTATGCCAATCCGCCAGACGTGCGTTAAGCGCTAAAGGTCAGCCATTGGAATGAAAAGCCAAGTCAATGCTACTATTTCATTGGGTGGTACTACTTATCGTTTCGTCAATTTCTATTAAATGGAGAATACCACGAGCCAACTGACGACCTTTCGACGACCTGGTGATGTAGCGATTGTAAGTCAGTCGTATAGACTGACATGCCGAAGGTCGTGGGTTTCCTGCTCTAGTCAAACAATTGTCAGCGTAAGCATGAATTACTTCGCAAAATAAGTGTAGGAAAAATAAGGCATATTATCAACCTTAACATATAAATCCAAAAAATCTCTCTGCACCAAAATGTAATAGACAAGGGACTATAAGTCACATTTTGCGCATTCTATTCAATTCATACGTGTAAATAATAAACACGTCACCATATATCTTCAACACACCCAATCAGAGGCAGAGCCACTCAAATCAAATAGGCGCCTAAGCTCCCACCGTTTAGCACTCGATTCATATTAATTAATCAGCGAACCGAGCAATCTGTTATCAGCTTCACAGAAAGAATCTGCCGGCGATATATTTTTTTATAGCCATTTAGGGGTGGGCTTTTTAAAACTGTCATTAATCAAATTCACAAAGCATCTATTGTACTTAGAATAGCAATACATTTATCATAAGCGATTCGGTCCGAGTTCACAATGGTGGCGATTTATGAAATTTCACACATATCCTTGTGTGATGAGTTTTTAAAGCTGAATAAAGATTATGAATGTGCGTTTTAGGGATTTTTAGGTCTTTGAAATGTGTGATATATAAGCGATTTGTTTGATTAATATTTTATTTTCAATGGAGAGCTGGTAAAGAATAATCATCTGTAATGTATAAAGAGTATGTCCTAATTGCAGTATCATCGTAGAAAGTAACTTTGAAGTTAGCTTCGTAGAAAGTAACGGTGATTTAGGTTTTTTAATTTTTACAAAGGCTTTATTTGACAATGGATTTCTTTTATGATCTGGACACGCACGAAGATCGACTTCAATGAGAGGAATACGCAACAAATATTTCAGTTTCTAAAATAAAATTAAGTACGAGAGAAGTCATAGTGAATGCCTTGTAAAATATAAAGTCACAGAATATTGGAGGTCAGACACATTGTAGACAACGTAGAATATATAGCATGTACATGGGCATTACAGCCGTTGCATGAAGCCTGTCTTCAGACCCATCTTTATTCTTTAGATAAAATGCTATTTTTCTGTTTAAACATGTTGTTCTTGATATAATGTAGGCATACATCAATCATTTAAGGCAGGCAAACTGAGCCAAGACGTACGTCTCCAATGCATGATCTCCAAAATAGAAGGTTTTAAATTAGTAGACTTGTTGTTGTTGCAAAAATACCTTAAATGTGAAGAAAATAATAAATATATAGCATAATCGCTGCAGAAACATTTATGTAAATTTTGTTATAAATTAGAAGTTTTACTTTGCTAAATAACTAATACACATATATTTGAATAGCCATGATAAGTATATGGCTATTACTATGAGTTTTGGAGGTCAGGCAGTAGTCGCTCTATGGCAAATTTTATTAATCTATTACAAGAAAGCGGACCCCAGGCTCCAAAGCTCTTGGATGAAATAGCGCTATAAAGATGATGATTAACTGAGCCCAGTTATTATTTTTCTATTCATTTTATTTGATGTATTTATAGACAGATATCTTACGATCTCACCCTTAACTGGTTTTCATTATCCAGTACTTCATACAATATCTACATAAAAAATATAGCGGAATGAAATACAAGTCATTTTCCTCTTAATATTAGACAGATACTTATGAGAATATTCTTCTTGAGTGGAAGTAATAAGCTCTGAGAGAATTGAAAACGTACGATAATAGTCTACAGTAACATTCATTTTACCTTCGGGTTCAATGACATGTTACAACCCTGAGTAAGGAATTTATTGGAGGTCGTTTTTTCTTCAAGGAAACTTTGGGAAAAGGCAAAGAATAGGTGTTAAAGGAACGTTTTTCTTACGCATGAAGAAATTTTTCAAGGGAAATAGGGAATTAGGTGGTATCGTAAAACGTGGTATCTTTGAAGAATAGTCTTTAGATTTTAAAGATCTTTTAGGAAACGAATGAAATTAGAATAGCCTAAACGACTAGCGTATAGGGGCAGGAGTAAGGTATACGTATATTATGCTATAGAGGCGATAAATCTTAATTGTAAGTTTTATGTGTAAACCTACAAAATAAATGCAACATAGGGCGTTAGCTATTCTGTCTTATAAAACTATACCATATACTGCTGCATGGAGGTCGAAGAGACTTCAAATCACGTGGTACTAAACTGCACAAGCATGACCGAGTAGTAAGGTTCGCTTTCTCGAGAGTGAGGTTTTGGGCAACATTGGACATTGGAGTATAGCTTCAAGGACCTGCTATGATCTTAGTCAGGCTCAACAATTACTTACCTACGTACAGTGACCAATTTTGGCAATTTACTAAAAAGACCAACTAGCCGTGGTAGACATTTCATATTCAACACCATTTCCAGCATCGGTCTTAGTTTAACGAAAAACTGCGATTAGATGGTATCTTTAAGTAAAGATACCATATCTTTAAGTATAAACAAATCTTAGTACTAAATCTAAATGTACAACCGCAAAACTTATTCAACACATAACACTATACATGTCCAAGCTGTGAATATTCAGTGCCAAAGGCCAAATCCCCAAGCCATAAAAACAGAATCTCAGTCACTTTCATACTCCAATTGATACTGTTTGCTGGTATAACAGTAGAATCTAATAATGAACGTCCTCCGGACACCGCACTTTTTAGTCGCAGTGTAAGCGAGAATAGGAACAAGTTTACTCGCGTTAACAAGCTGCGTTAGATCGGAGGTGATTCAGCGCTCGCCAACTGATCAATTTGTGTTCAGTTGAACTTCGGAGCGACATTTGCAGCTTTGTTGTTTTTTAGTCTTGCTGTTCTGGAGTTTTGTTCTGATGGGGCTGATGGGTTTTTGGTTTTTATAGCTTTGCAAGGCATACCTTACGATGAGGCATACTTGACGATCTTGTAGGGGTCGTGGGCAGCGGATGGGTGCGGGTGGCTCAAGATCGGTCCATGTGGAGAGCCTTGGGGGAGGCCTATGTCCAGCAGTGGACGTCTTTCGGCTGATATGGTGATACCTTAGAGCCTTAGTTTTTTAATATGTAATATGCTATGTAGCCTGCTATGTTATGAGGATGTGAATTCTAAGCTACAAAACTATGTGACGCTTTCCGCTGAAGCTAAGCTATGTGTCTGCAAAGTATTCCGTTATATGTAATATCAATCTGTGGTAAGTAGTTAACGTTTAGTGTTAAAAGCATCGACGTTCTGCATCATATTCGACGATCATCATCGTAAGCGTTATCCCGGTTGCATCCGAGACGCGGTTGCATGACGTATTGGAGCCTTGGGTCCGCTTGCTGGTCTAACCAGATTTGACTGAATTTCAGACAGCCGGGACCGAAACTTTTACGCGCTTTACGAAACACAAGCCAAGCTATAATTAACAATGTAATACGCATATATATCTTCGAAAATTCAGTGGTGCGCGGCGTGGATTCGAACCCGATACCCTCTTCATGGCAGTCTGATGGAATCTTCACTAGGCTATTGATTTCTCCAACGATTAGACATCGGAGTGGGCCAATCAGTGCACTCATCGAATCAAAGTGAGATGTGACGACCATTGGTTGCTTTTCAATCAGAGATATTATGACCATTGTCAAGTAAATAATAATAATAAATTATTGTCTTAAGTGTGTCTCATCCGTGTGGTGACGGATTAAGAATACGGAATGTCACCACCCCATATCATCCCATGGGTGTCGTAAGAGGCGACAGAGGGACCATATTATGCAGAGAACAGCCACTGTAAGAGAAGGAAAACTTGATACAAACCCTATACCAACCCGTTTGGCCAGCGTGGTATAGTAGGCCAATTCCTCCTTTCAAAGGAGAGGCCTAGTCCAGCAGTAGACTGTTAAAGGCTGATGATGATGATGATTGTCTTAAGAATACATAGTTCATGTTAGACGTTCTGTACCAATTCCATGAATTTTAATAAAACTCTAAAACTAGTCTTAAAAAAAGCGGCGATAGCCCAGTTGTGTACGTAACGGACTGCCGTGAGGATGGTCTCGGGTTTGATCCCCAGGTACCCCAAGCACACACCTCTGACTTTTTGAAGTTATGTGTGCATTAAAAATGTTAATTATCGCTCGCTTAATAATATGTCTGGTAGATGGCAATAGGCTAGCCACCTATTACATTGGGACCGAAACATAACTGGCGAAGTGGCACTCCCATTTTTTATACACCTCTGCCTACCCCTTCGGGGATAAAGGCCTGAAGTTATGTTAGTCTTAAAACCAAGTCAATTTAAATATAGCATACATATACAAAATACTAATTACAATGATACATTCATCTTTTCGCCGGTTTTTGGTGTCTTAATTACAGCCAACGATTCCCCTAATCCGGCTTATGACGATCGGAACAGAGGTCGAAACGTATTCGAAATCATTGGTATTTGGAGGCACGATGTACATTGTGTAAAGCTGTGTATCCACTACACATATGCGAGGTAGATGAGCGGTGTGCGTAGTATTTAAGTGGTATCATTGCCCCTGTGTCGTTTGTTTGATCCCTATGTGGGTCAACACTTTGTCTGATCTATACAAATAAATAAAATTTAAGTGTCCGTCTATGATTTTCTTAAGTGGTAATGGTTTTTGCATGATATTGAGTAATATTTTGGAACAGGTTAATCGATTTTAACGATTGTTTTACAGACAGCGTGACATTATTTCAGTAACTATACACTGCCTATTACAAAACGAGGTCATATATGGTCAGTTAGTCCTTGATTGCAATATTAAAGTGAAATTGTTTTTATTTTAATATTGGTTCCAATTCATAGGTTTACAAAAATGTGCCTATTGTAAAGAAGTTGAGACAACTTCAATTTAAACACTTGTTTTAGACATAATTTAATGACACTTTAAATTTATATTTAAACCATCTTTTGTAATAAAGCAGTTTGGGTTCAGAGCAAAAAAAATCTATTAGTATGTGTATTGCACACTGCTCATCCAATCAGTTCTGCTCATCTTCAGTGCGCACACAATGTAATAAACCCCGGCATTGCCAGTCGATTGCCGCCGAAACATAATCTATTGATGTGCGAGAATCATCCAATTCAGCTTATTTAAGTCGCCTTAATCACGACGAACAATAGATTACTGCCTACGAGCCTCCAGTGTCGGGTTCCAACTGTTTATGTCACTTTATATTATGGTGGACTCATATTGAAGTTTAATTGTATGGGTTGGATTAAACGAGTTCGGTGGAAATGCTGTGATTGGGACAAATCTATCGTTCTGGAATAAGGTGATTTCGACAAATCTAACGTTGCGAAAGGGCGCCTCGATGTTTGGCTATTGACCCTTGCCAATAATTGTAAATTTCAATGCATTAACAATTATTGACAAGGGTCATTAGAGGTATTATCTTTATACGATATGTATTTATAATACTCTTGTACGTACATATGTTTGTCACGGACCTGCTATTAAATGGCTATAACGACATTAAGACAGTGATAAGGTAGCCAAAATTCGAACCCGTGACGCGCACTACTGAGAATACCTGCATATCTGAGAGTTCTCTATCATGTTCTCGAAAGATATGTCAAGTTTACCAACCCGAACTGGCCTTCGCGATGGGTAACTTTTCTCGTAGTGATAAGAGGCCTCTGCCCAGTAGTAATACTATGTACATTGTACAGGACTGATGATAAAATGTCCTTTAAAAGGTAATCTTTTTATCTTATCCTGCCACGCAGGTGAAGCTGAGGGAAAAGTAAGTAACTAATCAATATAATTATTATTATAGTATAAACATGTACATACATATAGGATAGAAAAAGTAATTTTAAACGATTAGTTTTATATAGACAATTTGAAGACGAAATAAACTAGAACAGACACTTTCATTTATAAGAATTACATTCTAAGAGCTATCATTAATTTACTGACTGCCTCGTTGGTATCGCGGCATTAATGTGCGCGTGGGATTGGGAGGTCTTGGGCTCGATTCCCGAGTCGGGCAAAGTGTTATTTGGTTTTTCCGTTAGGAAATTCTCAGTAGCAGCACGGAATCTGGTAATGTGCCCGGTATGGCAATAGGCTCGCCACCTTTTACGTGGGACCTAAAAATCATTGCAAAATGTGGGTGTAATATTACATCTCTGCCTACCCCTTCCTATGTCCCCCATAGGCGTGAGTCTATAAAAAATTAAATTATACTTAATCTCCTAAGCGTCACATTTCATAAACGTCGCAAATAACGCGGAGGACTCAACCAGTAATCCTCTTATAACTACATAGAAATTTCACATCGATCGATATTTGTGAATAAATATAGTGACAGGTTCTTAATATAATTAATCATTACACCAGGCTTCGTCCGCGACTTTCAATGCGAATGTTTGCGTATATTCGCAACAATTAAGCACCAAAGTTTCAAGAAGAAATTTGATGCTAGTCCCTTAAGAAAACATTATTCATATTCAAAACTGAATACAAACGGTCACCCACCCAGGCAGTGACCAACCCAAACGTTAATTCACGTAGCCATAAAAACGAAAGCAAATTTCTCAAAAAGTACGACGACAATGATGTATATTTATTTACTATCTGAGCCCGCTGTACGATTAATACACCCAAACACCGGCTAAACATGTAATTTTTCATACACGCCCGAATTTGTTAACACACAATATCATGAGTCGGTCTTGGAACGCAATAAATAATACCCTCTGTCCTCTGATGGGATCCATTCTTATATAAGGGAAGAGCAAAAAATGTAACCAGAAGGCGTGTTTTAAAAGATGTTTGGTGAAAAACATTCAACAAAAACACCTAAACATTATTATTAAGCCCGCGGCTTCTCCTCGTGAGAGTCACGTATTGGAATAAAAGTTTGCTTATGTAGTATTCTGATGTAATGAGTGTTTTTCTGGTGAGCCGTATAACTGCATAATGTCATCAAAGACTTACAGTAAATTTCGCGTAAGTAAAAGCACTAAACATCATTACATCCATACTATCAAACTTTTCTAATGCAGAATAGTACTGATTTTAGTTACTTATATGTACCTACATATAAATTTTAGTGTACATTTGAAAGCTGTAAGATTAAGATTTGTTGTAAGAACATATTCCTGACTTGCAGAAGCACTTACCTTTAAAATATATTATAAAAATAATGCATACATTGTTTTTATATTATAATTTCTAAATCACAATGTTTTGTGCACGAGTTTTTGAGAAACAGCAAGATCGAAACATTGTCTTGTGACGCGGTTTTATATAGTTGTACTTTATGTACCTACAATTTATTGTGCTTACTTTGCACTGTTGGACGGTATCGCGAAATTTAAAACATTCAACTGCCAAGTTTTATTTTAGTTCAGCAACTTGTTCTCGTTGGACTTCAGATGAACCGGGCCAAAACTCAAGTAATGACCAACAGCACGAAACGTAGGGTCACGGTAGACGGGCAGACTATACATTATGTCGACGAGTATATATACTTGGGCCAGATTGTCTCTTTCAGCAACAGGCAAGACAAAGAAGTAGGACGGCGAGTCGAAAATGCCTGGAAGAGCTTCTGGTCAATGAAAGAGCTACTGAAGGGCAACCTTCCACTGACACTCAAGCGAAAGCTCGTCGATATGTGTATATTGCCCGTCCTAACCTACGGTGCCCAAACATGGTCCTTGACGGAATTCCAGAAGTCCAAACTGAAGATTTGCCAAAGGGCTATGGAACGTAGCATTCTCGGGGTAAAAAGGACCGACCGTGTCCGGAACACCACGCTACGTTCCCAAACACGCATAGCCGATGTTGGTTTAAAATCTGCCAGGCTGAAGTGGGACTGGGCTGGTCACCTCTGCCGTATGCACCCAGAAAGGTGGGCTTATTTAATAACCAGTTGGGTGCCTCATGATAGTCGACGACGACGCGGCAGACCTAAACGGAGATGGCGGGACGACTTAGATGCATTCGACAGCGACTGGCCGAACATAGCACAGGACAGGGATGAATGGCGGTCCAAGGGAGAGGCCTTTGCCCAGCAGTGGGACACATGTACAGGCTAAATAAAAAAAAAAAAAAAAAACTTGTTCTCGAGATACGCAAGAACAGGAATTAAAAATAAAATGTTTACCTACTTTTGTGCTTGAATTATTGTACGTTTTTATCAGGGAACAAAGTAAATAAGTAAAATAAAACCAACGTTCATATTCTGAAATAGTAAGTCATCGCGATTGCATAACGCGGTGTAAAAAATGTTTAGATATTAATATTGTTTAATAAGTTTTTGATGTTTTTCAAAACAAATATTTTTATATATAGTTTAAATAGCTTTAGATACGTAGCTTTTGAATAGTGTAGAGATATTAACTTTTAGTGGTCCTATTTTAAAGCTGAATAATTATTTATCTTAAATCTTTCAAAATAGATTTTTAGATCCGTATACACTATTCCATAAGCTAAGTATTTATTAGAGACAGGTTTTTTAAACTACGAGATTGTACTTATGAATGGATATGATAAATATGACACTTTAATGTGAAATTTAATTTTAACAATCTTTATTATTCGATTCCAAATATTTGGCTGCAAACATGCTTATCTACATGTCGACGTAATTGCCTTACATTTTCCATCATTATTCATTTATATTATTCAAGTTACATATTCCAATGCCCGTGAATTCGACACCGATATTCAAGACAAATATATTCGGAATTCAAACAGTTGTGACGTTTATTCTGGCATTCGTAGAACCTCGGACACTGTTTATTTGATGATACGTGCATACAGACGCAAGTTTCGTTTTACTTCCAGGTATTGGCAAATATAACAAGTTGTCACCAGTTTTACTTCGTAGGTCTTTAACCTGCAACGTGCCTTCAATTTACTTCCTTTTGCGCTTTTCGGATTGGCAGAAAAGCATACGACGATTTTTATTATATAATTTATAACTCTGATATAATATGCTGGTAACACTTTTAAGCAGTTGTCACAAATAAAAAACAATTAAGAGAACTCCCACTTTAGGCGTAAAGCCTGTGTCGCGGGGGAATTTACAAACATGCAACCAACATACACAATGAACACTCGGACTGAATGAAAAATGTATGGATCTCACAAAGTGTTGTTGCTTGTGGGTATCGAACCCACGGCACTCGACGCTACGCCAACGCTATTTGACTGCACAGTCAAATAAAACAAGGTGGGATGAGGGATCACCCGCTCATATTCACCGAACGAAATGCGAAAGAAAACTGTTTTCCTTTCACTTTTCTCTTTGTAGTGTCACATTTTCACCATTAGTTTCATATGGCCAGGTTGTGCATGCCATACCATGGTGAGGTAGATTCACGTGACCTGCTTCTACAGGAAGACGAGGAGACCGTGATAAACCTTTTCTCGGGACTTGTACATTACAGATGAACTCAATGGAGGTGGAGAGAGACCCACTAAGTAGTAGTTTTTATAAATTTGCCACCGCAACACAAAAAAACACCTGTAGTAAATACGCGTTATCCTACTTTGAAAAATGATTTTCGTTATAGTATATTTGCACGAGAGTAAAAATGTTTCATGCTTTTACATACTAAACTAAATATTTTATTTAAAAAACCCACCAAAACACGTCATAAAAGTCATACAAAAATGTCGAATTGTCTAATTAAACCCTCGTCCGCTCACCTTAAAAACCTGCGAACACATTCTGAAATTTGGTAACACCAACTGAAAATAGGTCCTAATTAATCACAGTAATTATAAAAACGTTTCAAAAAGAGAGCATGACTTTTTTTTAAAGAAAATATACGGGGTGACGGTATGCAAATAAGGGGAAAATCGAGGTAGGCTGTGCATGTGTTTTTAGGGGTCCACATTTGTGGTAAGCCAATGTAAATATTGGTTTGAGCAAGTTACAACGTTTTTTGGTCAGACCTGAAAACTTATGACGTTTGTAAAAGCTTTTGAGGGACCACTTCACGGTAAAATGGCTTTATATCGAAGTGGGTTATCTACATAGTTTTGTTTTCTAAAGATGTGATTTTTCTGATTCTGTTAAGGTTTTATTTTTTTGCTTTTTAAGTATTTATCTAAAAACTTATCTTTTATCAGTGTTAAGATGTAGCATTCTTGTTTTGTTAGTGCAGACCGCGGGTCTTAAATTTCGTTTCATGGGCTTTGAGGCATATTTCTGCTCCTTCTTCTACCGGCCTTATTTTCTATTGTACAAGGTTATTTAGCGGGTCTTAATCGTGATTTCTAAGATATTAAAGGCATATTTACCTCAGTATTTTACAACGTTGCTATTCATCATTTACCATCAAGAAATTCGCCGTATTACCTGCAAAATTGGTGGCAAGAGAAAGATACCGACGACCTGAGCAGAAGATAAAATTATATTATATTATCTTAGCCCCGTCAATTTAAATGTACGGAAAATATCTCATTCGCTTACATCTGTATATTCAACAGAAAGTATATTCACAAAATTCTAACACAAAGTTCAGTAGGTATTGCAGTAATTCCTTGTCCAAACACGCATGTTAAACAAGGTTCACAATGTTAGGCAATAAATTCATACCAAGAACACTTTAACATGGCCGCCCCTAGAAATAATTCTCCCACTGGCATCTACCGACACGAACTCCTTGTACTCCAGGCTTCAAGACCGTTTGGGAATATTGTAAGGCTAGATAAAACACTGGCAGCTTGTAAAATTTATTCTGTGAATATATTTTTGGAAGGTAGTGGGTGTTTTGAAATTGGACGGGTAATGCAGTAGCTCTTTGTATGTTTTTGGGCTTGTCCCAAGGTAGTAGAGCCTTGCTGATTTCAGCATGAATGGGCCGGCTCGACTGGGGAAGTACTACCCTCTCACAGAAAATCGACGTAAAGTAACAGTGCCTAAACTGTTGCGTTTCGTTTGGTGAGTGAGAATGCCGGAGGTCCTATCCCCTATTCCTTCTTCCACATTGGGATGTGGGCAGGATGAGGAGTGGGCTCCTCATCCTGTCCCTTTTCCCAACCCCAAGGGGCGGCAACGCACTTGTGACTCCTGTGGTGTTGCTTGTGTCCATGGGCGGTGGTAATTGCTTACCATCAGGCGATCCATCTGCTCGTTTACCGCTTATTAACATAAAAAAAGACTTTCGTCTGAAGCAGAGTTTTGCTGCACAATTAAAGCTGAATCGCCTATATTATTATACACTACGAGATGCCCGTGGCTACGATTGCACATTTATTTAATTTATCTGTTTTGCACGATCCGGTAGGATTTACGGGAAATCCCTTCTTAGTACACCTCTACGGACCCCAGAAAAAGGAATGTCAAATTTCAGCTACTTGCGCCGAATAGTTTTGGTGGTAGCTTGTCTGTCAGTCAGTCAGTTTTATATATACACATTATCATCATCATTATCTTAGTGCTATCTTGGTTACAACCGAAGACGTTTGCCTTGGAGAACGTATTTCATCAAAGCCTTCTTTATAAAATAGTTTCTAATAATAATGCTTGGATTTAGTATCATCCTTATGCCTGCTACTAGAAATCACCTGTGTAGCCAAGATCAGCAGCAATGACTTTAGAAAACAACGAATTTTATACTCGGAAAAGTTGAAGTTTTGATACTATCCGCCTGCATAGCGTCAGAAGAAGCCACAACCTTTCGCAGTCCACTATAGCAAATAGGATTGTGAGTGATTAGGAGTATTTAACCTACTTTAACATACTGGTCACAGGGATTGGTACAGGGCTTGATGTGACAGGATTTGCCGTCTGTTTCAATGTATAGTTTTTGATTATTTGCTTTCTTTGTTTTCCTCTTCTTTTAAAGCACCCAAGGTATGAAACGGTCTAGTTAAACTTTGTATTCTTAATTCGTTTACATGGAGATAATAATATAGTAAAATTATAATAGACTAAAGGACGCTCGCGGCTACGCCCGCACATTTTTTAATTTACCCGTTTTGTCCGATCCTGTAGGAATTTAGGGAAATCCCTTCTTAGTGCAGATCCTACTGCCTCCAAGGAACATGCATGCGAAATCGCAGTTTCTTGTGCTTACTAGTTCCAGCTGTGGCTTGTCTGTCAGTCAGTCAGTAACGCAATAATTTTATATATACAGATTATTTTTGCTTTTCTTACGGAACCCTACAAAGGACTTAACATAAGTTCCCCAATTAGCGTGTTTAAAACAATTTAAAGGCGCGTGTATGCAAATGTACCTTAATCATGTGATTATGATTTATTGCAGAAGGTTTAATTAGGTACAGTCGCGCCCACTGCACTTGCACTAATACTAGCTAATTAATTGATGTTGCGACTGTACTTTATGTGTCGTTTAGTCGCTTTAGACACGGTGATAATATCTAACAGTATTGTAACTCCATACAAACGCACGAAACTCGAGTTATACCTACGCGCCGCGAGCAGAGTCCCCATTAGACTGGGCGAACTGTACCTACAGTACCCGCAGCCGCTATCGTGCCGCAGCTCGCATGCGGCGCGTCTGGTAGGTATATAACTCACGAAGACGGCCGAGTTACAATACTGTTAGATTATATTACCGTGCTTTAGATATGAAGTGAGTATGGGAACGTGAATTATTGTTTTGTGATTTTAACCTAATTTGTCCATGTGTCGTTTAAAGTCGTGAAAACAAAGTTACTTGTATGCCAATCCTAAGCATTTTTATTTTAAGAATCATATGGCCACGTAATGGTGCTGATACACTTGAACATCCTCTTATTAAACTTTAACAGAACATCGGGCATTCACCGTTTCTTAATTATGTCCAACTGAACAACGAAAAACCATTTCATGATCTTTCTAGAGAACGTGACAGACAAGACGCTGCAGGGACTTCATTTGATTTTTATAATAAGTATAGTTTATACTCAACTGATCGTAACAGTGTTCTATTGGCGATGCTAAGATTCTAACTAGCGACTCTAGCGGCGAAATTTAGAAGTTGTCTATGTACGACTCTTTCACAGATCACTACTACTTTTCACGGTACTAGAGCCTTGCTGATTTCAGCATGAATGAGCCGGCTCGACCGGGGAAGTACTAGCCTCTTACAGAAAATCGACGTAAAGTACCAGAACCTATTCTGTTGCGTTTCGTTTGGTGAGTGAGAGTGCCGGTGGCCCTATCCCTATTCCTTTTCCCTCATCCCACTCCTTATCCTATCCTTTTTCCCATCCCCAAAGGGCAGCAAGGCACTTGTGACTCCTGTGGTGTTGCTTGTGTCCATGGGCGGCGGTAATTGCTTACCATCAGGCGATTCGTCTGCTTATTTGCCGCCTATTACTATAAAAAAACTACTTTTGACAGCTCTCAAAACAATTACGACCCTAACCTCCTTAGATTACATAATATAACCTCGAAGCAAAGTTGTATTGAAAGCTATCAAAAGTGTCGTACAAAGATAACTTCCAAATTTCGCCGCTAGAGGCGCGCGGATAATCTTTACATCGCCAATAGGGCAAAATCGACGTGCGTCGAGTTATGTACATCATCATCATCAGCCTTTAACAGTCCACTGCTGGACCAGGCCTCTCCTTTGAAAGGAGGAATTGGCCTACTATACCACGCTGGCCAAACGGGTTGGTATAGGGTTTGTATCAAGTTTTCCTTCTCTTACAGTGCTGTTCTCTGTATAAATTGCTTCCTCTGTCGGCTCTTACGACACCCATGGGATGATCTGGGGTGGTGACATTCCGTATTCTTAATCCGTCACCACACGGCAGATATGTACATCTTAATCCAAAAATCAAGTTGACTTTAAACTGGCTTAAATGGATGATTTAATACTTTTGTGCCATTTACATACTTACCGTACACTTGTTAATTAAATTCCTTTTCATCGTCACTGTAAGCCGGTCGTGTCGATTGGCTTACGTCGCCCTTGTCGAGAACAGACTGTCGGATATAAAAAGATTTATACCAGAAATCCGTTATTTAACATGATTAAAACCTGTTGAATTAACTTGTGTTGGGGTGCAGATATGTACTGATAGCAAAGAGGCTATACGGCAATTCTTTAAACGTAGGCTGAAGAGGAATAGGTTCATGATAGGGCTAGGATTGGGATGATGATCAGAGATGTACGTTTGCTCACACAAATCGAAGATTATTTTACTAGATATCAAAAAATTTATTTTCTTGGTCATAGTGTTAATTACATAAGGTCTATTGGTCCTTTAACCTGACAAATTATAAAAATACTTATAAACTCACTCGATTACTTAAAACCTCAAATTCACAAATGACCCACAATCTTATAACTCGAAACATTGATGTCTCAAGCGGCATGTATATTGTTTAAAACTTTTCAAGTATCTTTGTCCTCCGAAGCATGGTGGTGTTCTGAAGTAAATGCCACGCGGGCACCCATCCAAGTGGTGACCTGTGCACGCGTGCTTAACTTTGTCATAACGAGTCACCCTATGAGCGCTACGCACTGAAAATGACGCTACAAGTCAACAGCTCAATCATCAATCCACGCTCATATCAACTACCACTACTACTACTCATATCAATCTACCTTCGTCCGTATTACGTATTCGTGTGACAGTGAGCCGGCGGGTTTCCGTGCGACGTTTCAAGGGCGAAAACAATTCATTATATGGAAATATGTCGCCGGTGTGTAAGGCGCGGCTTATAGTTGAACTGTTACGTGCGTGACTTGGAAATGTTGAGTGGGGAACAAGGAATGAATGGCTGTCTGAATGTATTTTGGTGAAATGTGAGATAGAACACGATAATTCGAAAAATTTAAATAAGGCTTGCAACTTGTGGCATAAGATAATTTTATTGACAGGTTTAAGTAATTTGGTGTTGTTGTGTGTCGAGGTGGAAAGGAAAGAAAGGCCATAATTGGAGATAGTTGCCGTAGTAAGAGATGCCACTCTTTTACCTCTCGTGCCTACGATCACTGTCGAAATAGCCGGGAAAAGAAATTTTTGCCCCTTAAAAAGTAACGCAAATAAAATCTGTTAAAACATTGATGAAACAATGCAGTTAAAAATTTAATAACGCATACCAATGCATACGGATAAGCAGCGATAGCCTTCAGGAGAGACTAAAATACTGCATCGGGTCTCGTGTTTGTACACGAAAAAGACGGTGGTCCTGGTTTATATCATGGGTACAAACCCATGATGTAAACCAGCACCACCGTCTTTTCGAAGTCATGTGCGTATCAAATTGATAACTATAGCTCACTAAACGGCGAAGAAATACATCCTGGCAACCTGCATGTCTGTAAGTTTTCCATTTTTAACACGTAAAGTCTGTCCACCGGTACTTGGCCAGCGTGGTAGACTGTGAGCCAAAAGAGAGAACAGTTTCGTACCCAGCAGTGGGCCAGTTTATATACAGGGCACATGACGATTGATATGGAAGTTGAACAAATAACCCCAACTCAGGGCAAAGAAATCTGTCGTAGTAGTCACTGATGATATGATTACTTAAAAATATACCAATGAAGTCATACAAAGACTGAAACTACGGAATACTATCTATGTTTAATATAATCATTGCTTCTACCAATCTGCAACATTTCCCGCGCGTATCTAACGATACAACAACCCCAGACTACGTGGTATATAGTTGTATAACCTGGTGTACTGCTGACATATTGTAACATCGTCTCTTGAAAAGATGAAATGGGATGACTCTATTATAGACTTGTGAAAGAAATCATCACTGCACCTTTGTTAAATTTTCCATACACGGGTCAATATTTTTATCCATAAAAACAACAAATGTTTAGCAAGATTGAAAAGTTGTCACGTGTTATTTTACCTTCGACTTTACGTCTGCTGTAAGACGGAGACTGCGATATTTTTACACTCCTCTTCACATCGAAGACTCAGGTAAGTGGACTAATTAAGACCAAAGACTACCTGGTTTAGTGGGTATAGATGTAGGCAATATACCTACATCTATATCACCAAAACTGGGTAGTTTTGGTCCCTAAATGAGCAAATTACTCAAATTATTCGGTGCCGTTCAAACCTATCCCATTCTAGGTTTTATTTAACTACATTATATGCCTATAACATATCACATATCATATCCAAAACCCCGAAAGCTTTCAAATCGAACTCAAGAACTGTTTCGAATGCCTGGGCGAATGCGTAGATGTGGACGAGTACAGTAACGGGTTTGTGGATGCTGTCCATAAAACAGGGGCTAAATTCTTTAAGCCCCAGAAAAGCAAGAGAACCAGCAAGATCTCGGATCCGACCCTCGAGCTGTTAGAGGAAAGGCGCAAGATGGTTCTGCTATCCTCCGACGACATGCCGAAATATCGGCACCTCAACAGACAGATCTCTAAGTCTCTGACTCACGACCTCCGCCAATACAACACAAAATGCGTTCGTGAGGCGATCGAGTAGAATAAGGGATCCAAAGTGTTCCAGAGGGATCTGTCTGTTGGGCAGAGTCAGCTGACAAAGCTGAAGATGGAAGATGGCAGAATCGTATCGTCCAAGCCTGAGCTCTTGGAGGAGATCTAAAGGTTCTATGGACAGCTATACACGACAACGCAACAACCCGCAAGCACTCCAATGTCAGACCCTAGAGCTGGATTGACCCGACACTATACCGAAGATATCCCGGACGTCAGCATGCACGAGATTAGTGTGGCTCTCAAACAGCTCAAAAACAACAAGGCGCCGGGTGATGACGGAATTACGAGCGAGCTTCTGAAGGCCGGCGGTGGCTCCGGAAGCTATTTAATTCCGTCATTCTCGAGGGTAAAACGCTACAGGCGTGGCACAGAGCACACGGTGGTGCTTTTCTTTAAGAAAGGGGACAAAACCCTCTTAAAGAACTACAGACCCATCACACTTCTGAGCTACGTCTACAAGCTGTTTTCGAGGGTCATCACGAATCGTCTCGAGAGCAAGCTAGACGACTTCCAGCCTCCCGAACAAGCCGGTTTCCGTAAAGGCTTTAGTACCATAGACCACATACATACGCTGCGGCAGGTTATACAGAAGTCCGAGAAGTATAACCAGCCCCTATACTTGGCGTTTGTAGACTATGAGAAAGCCTTCGATTCGATTGAAACCTGGGCGGTGCTACAGTCTCTCCAACGGTGCCGGATTGACTACCGATATATCGAAGTGCTGAAGTGTTTGTATGAAAACGCCACTATGTCAGTCCGCCTCCAGGACCAGAGTTCGAAACCTATTCAACTCCAGCGAGGGGTGAGACAGGGGGATGTCATATCCCCGAAACTGTTTACCACTGCGCTGGAGGATGTTTTCAAGCTTCTGGACTGGAATGGACTCGGCATCAACATCAACGGCGAGTACATCACTCACCTTTGATTCGCAGACGATATCGTAGTCATGGCTGAGACCATGGAAGACCTAAGCACAATGCTCAATGGCCTCTGTAGAGTCTCCCAACAAGTAGGTCTTAAGATGAACATGGACAAGACGAAAATCATGTCGAACGTCCATGTTGTACCTGCTCCTATTCAGGTTGGGAACTCTACGCTTGAAGTTGTCGACAAGTATATCTACCTGGGACAAGTAGTCCAATTAAGTAGGTCCAACTTCGAGAAGGAGGTCAATCGTCGAATCCAACTCGGTTGGGCAGAGTTCGGGAAGCTACGACATATCTTCTCGTCCGATATCCCGCAGTGTCTCAAGACGAAAGTCTTTGACCAGTGTGTGTTGCCAGTGATAACTTACGGATCAGAGACGTGGTCGCTCACTATGGGCCTTATCAGAAGGCTCAAGGTCACTCAGAGGGCGATGGAGAGAGCTATGCTTGGAGTTGCCCTGCGAGATCGAATCAGAAATGAGGAGATCCGCAGTAGAACCAAAGTCGCCGACATAGCTCTCCGGATAGCTAAGCTGAAGTGGCAGTGGGCAGGGCACATAGCTCGAAGAACCGATGGCCGTTGGGGCAGAAAGGTTCTGGAGTGGCGGCCACGTACCGGACGACGCAGCAGAGGTAGGCCCCCCGCAAGGTGGACCGACGATCTCGTCAAGATCGCGGGAGGCGGTTGGATGCGGGCGGCTCAAGACCGGTCTGTGTGGAGAACCTTGGGGGAGGCCTATGTCCGGTAGTGGACGTCGTTTGGCTGACATGATGATGATGCCTATAAAAAGGCTTTTAGTATTTTTCTATTGTGGAGCCTATAGCCTAAACGAAAAGAATGCCCGAAAACTAAAAAAGAAAGGCTAAAGACAAATTCTTCGTTTTAGGATCTAAGAAACTTCTACTTGTCTAATTTTGTAACTTGGCAAATATTTTAGTTTTGGTTAAAGTAAGGACGAAACCCTAGGAATATTATGTCTACAAGTTTATATCATCGGTGCAGTATGGGCGACTACCGTTATATAACTTAAGGAGCGCTGTATACGGTAAGGCTTAGTTCCGTCTACACCACCTTACATTTCTAGGTCATATTAATATGCTTGCATTTAATTTTCCTATCATTGTTATTATAATTTGTTATAGCTAATTAACTAGCTCGCAAAAAGTAGTTCGCAAAGAGTGTGGTCATGCCTGAAACAAATGAGGACACAAAGAAAAATGGGTATTGTATTATTACTGAGTTTAACAATCAGCTTGCTGAATTTTTTGCTATATAATACTATTGTCATAGGTATTTTTATATCCTAAGTATAGGCTCTAAAGTATTAAAATGCGTGCCCTGAAGAAGACCTCAAATATTATTTTGGGCTAAAACTAATTCCAATAATATTTTTTGTTCTTACCTAAAGATAAACTACGGCAATATTTTAGGGATTTTAGTATTTTTGAAGGACACTACAGTTGTGGGTCTCCGCTATTTACTTAATTCACGTTTATCAACTACTTTAATTCAATGTTATATAGCCTCCAAAAATACTTGAATCATTGCGAGAATTAGAAATAAAATTCATAAGATATTTTCTAACTGATACTTCGACTTCGCATCTCGTTTTTATGACTTCTTGTTTGGCTTAGCTACATATAGCTGTAGCATCCTGTGTTTAAAATGCAATTTGTAATTGTGTGAGTATTTGCGTTGAGAGAGAAACGATTTTCTTATTATTTTTTTATTTAGCCTGTCTGTGAGTCCCACTGCTGGGCAAAGGCCTCTCCCTTGGACCGCCATGCATCCCTGTCTCGTGATAAGTTCGTCCAGTTGCTGTTAAATGCATCCAGGTCAATGAATATAATATTTAAAAAAATAAACAATCCTTTTCGCAATTGACAGTCACATTAAAATCTAATGTAAATTCAGAATATGACATATTATTACTTTAAAATCACATAATATCTGGTTTCCTGCTATATCCTCTTTAGGTTAGGTTAAAAACTCTTAACACAAATACGCTCTACAACATTACTTAGTATAAAAAAAATAAGAAAACTATCCGGCTAATCTTGAAGCTATGCAAACTTTGTTCGCTTAAGCACCGCACTCCCACTGGACCACTGTCTAAGTACCCATTAAAAATATTACGAACAGTTACGATAGGACCAGGTTCTTGAATACAAAATTTTCAAACACGGAAAGGTAACCAAGCAATTTCCTTCAGAGCATAATTTATAGCGATTTTTATGTTCCCATAAAAATACAACGTTACGGTTTTAATAAAACTTAATTTTATTAAAACCGTCTTATCCGCATATATGACGGTTTTAATAAAATTAAGTGAAAATTTTATTTTATGTTTTCTTCTTTAAACTTTACCAAATTTTATGTGTGATAAAAATATGAGTATTTTTTAATTTTCGTAAGTGTTATGTGTATTTAAAGTTTATTGGCTATTGGTAGCACCATCTATCTTTTCCATTGCTCTTTAATTATGTCAAAACGAGCGATATTTTATCCCTTTCTATCCCATTCCCTCCCAAAGGCACGCCTCGCTCTAATTGGTCGCAGAATTCAATGACACTGCGACGGAGTCAAGAATCAACAGTTCCACTGACCGGCTGTGTCCTGGCGCAGCTCCGCGCCGCGACGAATACATAGAGCACCGCAATATTTTACCGCTATTTTATACTATAAACGAGAATAACTGCCCGCGGGTGTAGTAGAGTGATCAGTGCAGCTTCGGGACTCTAGAATAACCAGGCGGCCGCCATTTTGTCAAGCCGAGAAAAAGGAGGTAAGGCGTGACCTATAAATCCCAATAGCTATAATTTCCAACTCCTCTTCACCTTTTTCCTATTCTAGGCGATCATTAGCCATCCTTATACAGTCCACAATATTAATATTTTTCCAAATCGCCTAGTACATACGTTTCGGTGCAACGCCGAACCATTTTTTGGTCCGTACGAAGCCGGATTCACTTGCGTTTATACGTAACCTCTCGTTTATCTCGCGTATAGGTATCTTCTAGAAGTACCTACCTAGGTAGTTATAGCACCTAGCTATACTCCTAGTCCATTTACATACCTATTACGTGGTTATTTCCGTACGCTTCCGTAGGTAATATACTTTTATGTAGCTACCTACTAATCCAATTATTATTACTCGAACTATCATAGTTGTCTTGTAAATTCCATATTTCAAGCACCTTTTATTTCCACCGCCTTAAAGTTGACTACTTACGAATAACTACCGCATAATCACCTACTTAGGTAAAATAATAGGTACTTTAGGTATTCTTATTTTGATTCGGTCTCATTAGCTTATACCTACGTAAACATGCCGCAACAAAAGAAGCCATGCATGTCGGAAGAAAAAGAGCTGACAGTCTTGGAAGCTAAACGTAATATTTTATTTGAGCGTATTCAAAACATTTACGAGCGCTCAAAAACTGCCGCTACTTCCGATATTAAGAGGGAATCATTTCTTAGTTATTGTATGACAGTAGATAGTATTCGAACAGATTTTCATAAGTTGTTAGACGATTATAACGCAAGATTGCTTTCTATTAATCCTGATGAACAGCCGAATTATCAGGCGTACACCTCATTTGAAAATCTTTATTGTATCATCAAGCGCATACAATCACAATTGGAGGGTAGGTGTTCCGCGCAGCCCGTTTCTGCCTCACCGACGGTTCGAGCGCCGAGATTACCGCCAATTGAGCTTATGTCATTTGATGGCGATATACGAAATTGGCCGTTATTCTATGCGAGTTTTAAGTCTACAGTGCACGATAATGGTTCTCTGACAGATGCTGACAGGTTGTACTATTTAATAGGTAAGCTGTCACCGAAGGCCCAGTCCGTATTTGCAGGTGTCACACCCAGTGCTGAGAACTATCAGTTCATATTTCAGTCACTACTTGATAGGTATCAAGACACTCGTGTTCTAGCGTCTACTTACTTTGATCAAGCTTTAAATCTTAAATAGTCCGGTGCCGCGTCTGTTTCGAGTTTCCAGCTGTTTATAGACAACTTTAATAAATAAAATAAATAAAAATAAAATATCTATTAAATTATTTCAGGCAATATCGGCCCATACAATTTGCAGTACTTACAAGTACACAATAATCAGAAATTCAGACTAGGACATTTAATTTTATTCTATATCTATTTAAATTTAATAATTGTATTATTTTCAATAATATATTAAATAATTACAATTTAGATTTCATAATAAATTTTAAAAATGTCAATATAAAAATACAAAGTTTTTTATATAATATCTATTTTAATGTCATAATATAATGTCATGCATTCAATTCCAAAAATTTATTAAGTTTCAACATTTTATAGGTATCTAAAATGTTATAGAATCAATCAGGTATTTATATTTTTATTTTTATTCTAATGAGACTTAATTATATTTTATTCTAATTCTAATGAAAATAAATTTATTTTTGTATATTATACGATATTACAGTTCTTTTATTTAAAGTTTTAGATGCCTGTTTATGCAGTGTCTTATATAAAAACAGTCGAGTCTGGCTGCAATCATTGCTAGCACGGTATTGGAGCTAACCCGCACACTGCGCACCAGCGACGCGCACCGCTTGCGCATGGTGGTGTGAAAACAGTCGGTGCGCGCCCACGCAAACATGCCCGAGGCGCTGCAGAAGCGGGGCAGCCCCACCACCACTCTGAATGCGTTATTGTATTGAACTCGGAGAGCGTTATAGCTACCACGCGTGTAATCAGCCCATAGACTGCACGTGCAGATGTGCAGTATGCTTTAAAAAGCGTTATTTTAATTGGTATTGAGCATCGTGCAAATCTACGGGCTATCATGTTGGCTCTTTTAGATAACGCTCTCCGTGCACGCTCAATATCTACAAGGTCTCTCAAATCCTCTGTGATCCAGTATCCTAAGTATTTAAATTGATTAACTCTGTCTATGTTAACCCCACTAAGCCGTACAGGTGGAACAATTTGTGGTCACTGGCCGCCGGTTGGAAAGACCATGTATTGGCTCTTAGTGGCATTGTACAGTAAGCCATGCAGTCGTGCGTACTCCTCACATTTCTGTACTAATTTCCTTAATCCACTTATTGACGCAGACAACAGCACCATGTCGTCAGCGTAACTAAAATTGTTGCAACAAGTATTGTCAATGTGGCAGCCGACATGGCTGTTGCTGAGCGCGACAATAAGGGCGTAAACATATAAATTGAATAATGTGGGTGATGTTAACCCACCCTGTCTTACACCACACACGAGCTTATACGGCTCCGACATTGCACCTGCCCATTTAACACAATTTATGTGGTGTATGTACCAATACTTAAGTTAATGTTTTCAATTTTCTGCCATAACCGCTTGACCGCTAGCGCCAATTCGCCGAATTCACTCGACCGCTTACGTTCTTAACTAAATGTCGCGCCGCCGCTCGCCAGATTGGCGCGCTAACATAAACATTTATTGTTGATAAGTCGGTAACATGAGTAAGTTGAAGTGATGTATTTCTTCAACCTTATAAATGACTCTTTCAAGTCGTATGAATTCTTTGTTGATATTTACTTTCTAATTTATTATACTTAGCAGCGAACATTGACTATCGTTGAAAAAAACACTTTGTATATTTTAAACAGGATTATTTTAAAAAGTAAATCGATGACATACATATTTTATGAGTTTTCACTGTAGAGAGATACTATCTACACCGAATTAAATAAAAAAAACATGTATCACAGTATAAAAATATTTAATTACACGCATACGATAAGCAAGTAATCACGGAGCGCACGAAACAAAGAGTGGCATTAGACATTATTTTTTCATTCCGGGTTAACGATTTTAAGACTCGCTTCGTATTTTTAGCATGAAGAAATGTTCAATGATTTGAATAGAACAGAGAAAAAGAATTTAAAACATTACGTAATAGAAAGAAACAGTAAATTCAGACCGAGTATAGCGCTGTAACCAAAAAGGGAAAATAGTCACTTGTGCGCGGTCTATGGAATTTCGAAAAAGGGAGAATAGTCACTAGTGCGCGGTCAAGCGGATAAGATGTCATAATGGACCAGGTCAAAAGCTTTTGACAAGTCGAGGAAGCACGCGTAGACAGGGGTATTACGATTGGTGTAGTATTTGACGGTCTGCTTAAGACACAGTATTGCGCTCTCAGTAGACAGTTTGGGTCGAAACCCAAACTGATTGTCATGCAATTTCACGTATTTTTCTAACTGTGTGCCAAGCAAACTTTGTTACCGCAGTTAATTCCCTTAAAAACTTAAAATTAAATGATCTTTCCGACTTTATGTTTCTTCAACTCACTTTAAAAAAGCTTGACACTGAAACAATTTGTGCATTCGAGGTGACGGAACGTAATCATAAAATACCTACGCTAGATAGTTTTATTTCTTTCATAAAAGATCAGTGTCGAATATTTCACTATACGCAGTCTAGTTCATCTAGCTCGTCTAATAATAATAATAGCAAACAAAGGTCGAATAAATCGCGAAATAGCAATAATAACTCGGTCCCTAATCCGCAATCTTACGTAGCATGCTCGGAATCTAATAATAATTATTCACAGAAGTGTCTGTGCAGTAATATAGTACACGACCATTTCTATAAATGTCCCGCCTTTAATAATTTAAATCCGACTGCTCGTTACGAATGTGTAAAAGAAAACAAAGCTTGCGTTAATTGTTTAAGTATAAAACATAAAACGAGTGATTGTTCTAGTAAGACGAAGTGTCGTTCATGTAATCAACGACATCACTCATTATTACACTTTGATAAAAGTTATCCGCTGTCGGGCCAATCCAGTAACCTTGACCCGATTTCTAGCGCGCCGACGTCGCAGGTGCAGGCCGCCACGGTGGCTTCCCCCTCCGCGTCTTAGGGCGAAGTATTGTTGTGTACGACGTCCATTGCGCGGGCAGCGCACACACGCGGACAACCCTCGCGCGCTTGTCGTGCTCAGCGCGATGCTAAACCGCAGTGTACGGCGTCCAAGACGGTTCTAGCGACAGAGCAAGTTATCGTTTATGATATTAACCCGCCATTTGTGACGTCACTTTGACTTACGTGGTTTGTGATGCCGGTCTTATAAACCGGGATTTTCAAATTGAGATTTCCTAAATGGGTTTACTGCATAGAGTTTCTACTTATTAAAATATTGAAAAGCCATGATTTTTTTATAATAATACAATGTTATAATATCTTAAAATCAATCATTATTTATCTTAAATATCATTTATTTATCTATAAGCTTACATCGTTAAAACATTAAAAATAACCAAGTTATTTTTAATGCTCTTCTAAAATATCAAAATTTTTAACAAAAATATTTTTTCTAACTAAATCAGCCTCTTACATCATATCAGCCAAACGACGTCCACTGCTGGAAATAGGAACTATAAAAAAAATAAAAATTAAAAATACATACATACATACATATCGTCACGCCTTTTATCCCCGAAGGGGTAGGCAGAGGT
The DNA here is from genome assembly GCA_944739405.2 of Euclidia mi. NCBI lineage: Eukaryota > Metazoa > Arthropoda > Insecta > Lepidoptera > Erebidae > Euclidia > Euclidia mi. Next base: position 7,864,625 of record OX123191.2, on the reverse strand, counting down.
GTATTTCTACACCCACTTTTCGCCAGATATACTTTAGTCCCACGTAATAAGGGGCGAGAAATTAAAAATAATATTGACATATTTAACTAAGACTATTTTACTTACGTAATCTGTGACCCCGGTCTCACGCACCGGGTTGACGCCAAAACTCAAAAACATGCGCCTGCCCCACCGATGCGGGGTGTACTGAGACGGTGGGGTACGTGAAATCAGGAAAGTACACGAATATGCAACCCAATTGGTCAACGGGTATAAAAGTTATTCGACTTTTTCGATCCACCCGGTCTCACAGACATACAGGTCACAAATGGCGGGTTAATAACGCGCCGCACATAGTTCGTTGTTTACTCGATAGGGCGTCACAGAGTAATTTTATTACTTCTGATTGTTTCAAACGCCTCGGAATGTGGGATAACTTTAGAAATACTAACTTAGTAGTCAAGGGTATCGGGGGGTCAGAAAAACATTGCAAGGGTTCCGTAGGTATTAAAATACATTCGCGTTTTGATAGGAATATTAATTTTAACATTTCTTCCCTTATCGTGGAGCGTATTACGGACATATTGCCGAACGCTAATGTGGACGTATCGCTACTCACACACCTTGAGACATTACCGCTAGCAGACGCGGAATTTGCGAATCCGGCAGACATTGATGTTTTGATCGGAGCTTCAATATTTCCGCACTTGTTATTACCTAAAGTAGTACGTAGTGAGCAATATAATTTACCGCCCGCTATTGAGACGGTATTTGGGTATGTGATTGTGGGTACCGTACCTACGTTACATACTTCTCTTTATATTACGTCTTGTTGTTGTTCTGTTCTTCAAGAAAATAATATTTATTCTCTTCTCAAGCAATTTTGGGAGCTGGAAGAGGTTACCGCACCGCCCTCGATGAGCCATAAGGATCTCGAGTGTGAAGAATATTTCCGCGCTACCACTGTTCGTGACGACAGTGGCAGATACGTTGTGGCGTTGCCATTCTATGGTGACCCTTATTCGTTAGGCGACTCGTACGCTGCTGCGCTTAGACGTTTTCATTGTTTAGAACGAAAACTTGATGCATCACTTAAGTTACGCGGCGCCTATAATGACGTCATTCGCGACTACCTAAATAAAGGTTTTTTGAGTGTAGTTGTAAACAACGAGGGCAATTCTCTTCCCTCATATTATATCCCGCATCACGGCATAGTTCGCGAAGATAAAACCTCTACTAAACTTCGTGTGGTTTTAGATGCTAGTTGTAGGACTACATCGGGTCAGTCGATTAATGACATATTGCATGCCGGCCCCAATCTACAGGATGATTTATTTAACATCATGATAAAGTTTCGTCTTTTCCAAATCGCTCTGTCAGCTGATTGCCGCCAAATGTTTCACAGTATCGGCGTTCGCGAATCTGACCGTAGATTTCAACGGATTTTTTATCGTTTTGACAATAAGGAACCTTTATCCTTTCTGATGAAGGCGATCACTTTCCCGCCGCAGCAGCTGTTGCTACTTCCGCTTTGTATATGGATGACATTGCCTATAGTGTCATATCCATTCCGCTAGCAATTTCGCTTTGTGAAGAGCTTATTCAGATTTTCAAGCGAGGCCAGTTTGATCTTGTCAAATGGACAAGCAACTCTAAGGAGGTTCTCGCACGCATACCTGATTCTCATAAAGCTTCTCCAGACATTGAGTTTGAGAAGTCTGTACCGCATAAAGTTCTCGGTTTACGCTGGGACAAATCCTGCGATAGTTTTCGCTTTGACGTCTCACCGCCAGATGATAAGTGCACCAAACGCACTATGCTGTCCACAGTGGCTCGACTATGGGACATAATGGGTTTTGTGGCTCCCACAATTTTGTACGCCAAGCTCTTGATCAAAGAACTTTAGCTATCAAAGTGTGAGTGGGATGAAACACCCCCTGACCATATTGTCGCCGCTTGGAGCCAGTTTTGTATTGAGCTTACTGCGCTTAATCAAATTACTATTCCGCGTCATCTTGGGTTGGTAGATGGATGTACCATCAACTTAATAGGTTTTGCTGACGCCAGCGAGCGTGCTTACGGCGGAGTCGTATATCTGCAAGTCCGCATTTGTTCTAACTACTCGGTGCAGTTAGTTTGTGCTTAGTCCAAGGTCTCGCCTATTAAAACCATTTCGGTTGCGAGACTGGAGTTGTGCGCGGCCCTTCTGCTGTCTCAGTTGCTCCGCAAGGTTCAAGACACAGTTTTGCCCCACTACCCTATCAATAAAATATACGCGTTTTCTGACTCCAAAGTAGTGCTCGCTTGGATTTATTCTTCTCTTCACCGCTGGCAGACTTTTGTCGCCAACCGCGTTAGTAAATTAATTGAACTTGTTCCTGCTACTTGTTTCAATCACGTCGCGGGAATTGAGAACCCCGCTGATTGCCTGTCTCGTGGTGTTACTCCACTTAATCTTCTGCATCATCCATTGTGGCATCGTGGACTTTCTTGGATTGCCCATGATCCATCAGAGTGGCCCTTTGACCAGAGTGCAGAGGACGAGGATGTACCCGAACGGAAGTCAGTTTCTCATCCCATGTTTGTTGAGGTTGCTGAATCTCCGATCTATGCACTCGCACTACGCATGTCATCGTGGTCTAAGTTACTCCGCGCCATCGTTTATGTCTGTAGGTTTCTTAGGCATCTACCTAATGGGACTTTTGTTTCAAGTACTGATCTTGAATTTGCAGAATGTAAGTTACTACGAGCTGTACAGGCTGTTCATTTTAGAACGACATTCAAAATTTGAAAAATAATGTACCTTGTTCTCCCGCTATCATTAGGCTCAAGCCGTTTCTCGATGAGCACGGTGTCATACGCCTTGGTGGTCGTCTGTCAAATTCGGACGAACCTTATAACTACATGCATCTCTGCATTCTACCGCGTCATGATCATGTTGTCGACCTTCTTGTTGATTTTTATCACAAGAAGCATCTCCATGCTGGTCCAGAGTTGCTTATGTCCTTACTTAGGCAAAAATATTGGGTTTTAGCTGCTCGACGAATAATTCGTCACAGAATACATAAATGTAACGTCTGTTTCAAATCTCGTCCGCGTCCGATTTTCCCTCCCATGGCAGATCTTCCTAGCCAGCGCGTCAATCAGGTTGATAAAGCGTTTACACATAACGGTTGTGATTACGCAGGACCACTGCAGTATACGCCAGTGCGTGGTCGAGGTGTTAAAAGCCGTAAAGCTTGGCTATGTATTTTTACATGCTTAACGACGCGCGCTACGCACATTGAAGTTGCGACGGATTTAAGCACGGTGTCATTCCTGGCAGCCCTTAAACGATTTCTTTCACGACGCGGCCCTATACAGTGTTTGTACACGGATATCGGCACTTGTTTCGTGGGCGCAAGCTCTTATTTACGCAACCTTTATAAGTTTCTCAGGGAAGAGTATCGTACTCGTCTTCAGGAAGAACTTTCCATAAATCATATTGACTGGAAGTTTATTCCGCCACCATCACCACATTTCGGTGGATGTTGGGAAAGCATGGTCAAAGTAATTAAAACGCATCTCTTTAAAGTTATAGGTCAACAGATCCTCTCTTACGAAGAGCTTTTAACTGTCCTTGCACAAGTTGAGGCGCTGATCAACTCGCGTCCGCTCACGGCATTGAGTAGTGACCCTGCAGAACCATCCGCGTTAAGCCCTGCACATTTTCGGAACACAGTGCCATTATCGTCATTTCCGGCTCCTGAAGCAGAATCTTCAAGCTTGCTCCAGAGACATACTCTGCTGGATAAACTCGTGCAGTCGTTCTGGCGGCGCTGGCGTGCGGAATATCTCCACCAGCTTCATGCTAGATCCAAATGGAATAGTCCTGCATCCCCTATACAGGAGGGTACGTTGGTCGTCATAGTACATGATAATGCTCCGCCGCTTTCATGGCCGTTAGCCATCGTGGCGTAACTGCATACTTCCAAAGACGGTACGACCCGCGTTGTTACCGTGAAAACCGCGAAGGGGAGCTACGTGCGCCCTGTTGTACGTCTCTGTCCGCTTCCAACTCAGTGAGATCTAGCCTGAAGTTAGATATACCTCTTAGTTTAAGTATTTAGTTTGTAGTTTCGTTATAATTGTTTCGCTAAAGTTAATTTAGATTAATTTTAATATCATATCGCTGTCTTAACATATTGATGGGTTATGCGGTAGTACATCTAACATAGCTAAGTTCAATTTTATTTTTTTAAAGGCAACCCTTTAGGGCCGGAGGGATATGGTAGCGCCATCTATCTTTTCCATTGCTCTTTAATGATGTCAAAACGAGCGATCTTTTATCCCTTTCTATCCCATACCCTCCCAAAGGCACGCCTCGCTCTAATTGGTCGCAGAATTCAATGACGCTGCGACGGAGTCAAGAATCAACGGTCCCGCTGACCAGCTGTGTCCTGGCGCAGTTCCGCGCCGTGACGAATACATGCAGCACCGCAATATTTTACCGCTATTTTATACTATAAACGAGAATAACTGCCCGCGGATGTAGTGGAGTGATCAGTGCAGCTTCGAGACTCTAGAAGAACCAGGCGGCCGCCATTTTGTCAAGCCGAGAAAAAGGAGGTAAGGCGTGACCTATAAATCCCAATAGCTATAATTTCCAACTCCTTTTCACCTTTTTCCTATTCTAGGCGATCATCAGCCATCCTTATACAGTCCACAATATTAATATTTTTCCAAATCGCCTAGTACATACGTTTCGGTGCAACGCCGAACCAGCTATTATGCTTTTTTTGTTACATAGGGAGACAAACGAGCAAGCAGTTTATCTGATGGATCACCGCCGCTCATGGACACTTGCTTATTTATAATTAATTAGTGTGTATTATTAGGTATATCCTCCATAATATTTTAATATGGAGGATATACCTAATAATACACACTAATCCAATTCTTTGCGTACCCATAACATAATATCCACGTACTGCGTCTATCTACGCTTCGTATATGGGAGATCGCTTGGCTTTTCTCAGAGAAGTTTTACAAACCACTGACCGATTGAAGTCACAATCTTATACCTACATTTTGCATGTAGAGGCAAAATAGAATGAGATGAAATGAGGAATGCTAACTATCTACCCAAGAAGAAGAAGGTCGAGTGTTGCCATCACGGACAGTATTGGACCTACTTCACCCTTATAATACTGGGAGGATCTACTCTTTGCTCCCTCAGCATCATTTTGAGTAGCCTAGCCACTCCCACACTCATCCATTGTGTTCAGGTCAGAGCCATTCTCACTGTACTATTCTGTAACAAAAATCAAGACTGCTACACCATAAAGCATTTTCAAGAAGAAACCTTCATTTTCACTGCCTTGAAGCTGCGACACAAAAAACTATATTTTCTATTTTAAGTGTAATATAGTTCCCAGTATGATTTCATATCCTAGTAGTCCCATAAATATGATTTATGATATAAACAACTTCTCAAACGAGGGCAGTTTAAACCACGACCAAGATATTGTGAATAAAAGTAGAAAATTTATCAAAATTGTTGACTTTAAAAAAAATATAATCCTCTTCAGTACGGGGCACTTCTAAGATGAAGTCTAAGATAATCCGACTTTCAGTTATTTCGTTCAACTTTAAGGATAACATTCATTTGTGGTTTTCTGTTTGTGCAAAAAAAAACGTAATACATTAAAGTAAATTTCGTTGACAGATATTTAGAATTTAGCTTAATCTCTCGGTGGTTCGGCGTTACACCGAAACCGTAGGGTTCTAGGCGACTTGGAGAAGGAAATGGACTGTATACAAAGGATAGCGGGTTTTAGCCGCCTAGGATTGGATAAGAGGAGAGGATGTAGGATTGGAATGGGAGAGATGATTGTGAGTGGGTATAGAATATTCCAAGGACGGGGGGCACTTACCTTGTACGGCGATCTTCTTTGTCTCAGAAGGGCAGTCTCCTGGTGTTTCGGGATGAAGCTGCTTGATTCACTTCACTACACAAATCACTTCCACTTGCGAGCGGTTTATATATAAGCGGTAATAATTATAGCGGGAGCGACGCGGAGCGGTACGGTATGGCCGACACGTATATAGCGAATGACACTACAGGCAATGTCATCCATATACAAAGCGGAAGTGTAGTATAGTATAGTGTAGCGTAGCGTAGCATAGCTTAGCATAGCAAAGCATATCGTAGCATAGCGTAGCATAGCATAGCATAGCATAGCATAGCTAATTAGTGCTTTATCTTACACACAGTTTTAGCTTCCACCTTGATCTCTTGAAGAGCAGAACAATAACAAAACGTAATACAATGAGAAGTATGTAACGCATGTAACGTATGTGTACGGTATGTAATGTATGTGTACGGTACCCATAATCACATACCCAAATACCGTCTCAATAGCGGGCGGTAAATCATATCGCTCACTACGTACTATTTTAGTTAGTAGCAAGTGCGGAAATATTGAAGCTCCGATCAAAAGATCAATGCCTGCCGGATTCGCAAACTCCGCGTCTGCCAGCGGCAATGACTCAAGGTGAGTGATTGATGCTACGTCTACATTAGCGTTCGGCAATGCGTCCGTAATACGCTCCACGATAAGCGAAGAAATGTTAAAATTAATATTCCTATCAACACGCAAATGTATTTTAATATCTACGGAACCCTTACAATGTTTTTCTGATCCACCTATCCCTCGGACTATTGAGTTCGTATTTTTAAAGTTATTCCATAATCCGAGGCGTTTGAACAATTCTAACGTTATTAAATTGGTCTGAGATGCGCTATCTAGCAGACAACGTACCATGTGCGGCGACCCATTAACATCATACACGATAACTTGCGCTGTCGCTAACAGAACAGTCTTAGACGCCATACATCGCGGCCTAGCACTGCTCTGATCACTACAAGCGCGAAGGCCGTCCGCGCGTGCGTGCCGCCCGCGCAATGGATGTCGTACACAACGATATCTCATTCTGAGGCGTGGAGGGGGAATTCACCGTGGCCTGCACCTGCGACGTAAGATTTAAAGCTTGGTCAAAGTAGGTAGACGCTAGGACGCGCGTGTCTTGATATCTGTCAAGTAGTGACTGAAATATGACCTGATAATTCTCAGCACTGGGTGTGACACCTGCAAATACGGACTGGGCCTTCGGTGACAGTTTACCTATTAAATAGTACAACCTGTCAGCATCTGTCAGAGAACCATTATCGTGCACTGTAGACTTAAAACTCGCATAGAATAAAGGCCAATTTCGTATATCTCCGTCAAACGACATAATCTCGATTGGCGGTAATCTCGGTTTGCGGGCAACGGGCTCTGCTGAACATTTACCCTCCAATTGCGATTGTATACGCTTAATAATACAATAAAGATCTTCGAATGAGGTGTACGCTTGATAGTTCGGTTTTTCATCAGGATTGATAGAAAATAAACTTGCGTTATAATCGTCTAACAACTTATGAAAATCTGTTCGAATACTATCTACTGTCATACAATAACTGAGAAATGCTTCGCTATTACTGTCGGAAAGTAGCGCTCATAGCGTGACTTGGCTTGTTGTTCGTAACAGATCGGCAAAGTTAAGCAACGCTTGCACAGGTCGCCACTTGGATGGGTGACCAAGTGTGGCATTTACATCTGAGCGCTACCGTGCTTCGGAAGGCACGTAAAGCTGTCGGTCCCGGTTCTTGTCTCAGGATAAGAATCGTTAGGCCATGTCGGAGGCCTTCGGGCAGCCTACAAACTCCGACACTAGAGTTGGCCACACACTCACACGAAAAACAAAAACAAACAAAACTGTCGGAAATAGATGCGGTTTTTGAGCGTTCATAGATGTTTTGAATACGCTCAAATAAAATATTGCGTTTTGCTTCTAAGATTGTCATCTCTTTGTCTTCCGACACGCGTGACTTCTTTTGTTGTGACATGCTTACGTAAGTATAAGCTAATGAGAACGAAACAAAATAAGAATATCTTATGTACCTATTATTTTACCTAAGTAGGCTAAGTAGGCAACACTTTAGAGCTGTGGAATTAAAAGTTGCTCGAAATATGAGATTTACAAGACAACTATGATAGTTCCAGAATTTATAATTTAGTAAATAGGTAGCTACATAAAAGTATATTACCTACTGATGCGGGCGGAAACATCCATGTGACGGTTATGTGAATATATTAGGAGTATAGCTAGGTGTTATAACTGCCTAGGTATAGCGATATAACGTATAAAAACGTGAATGAATCCGACTCGTATGGATCAAAAAAATGGTTCGGCGTTATCCCGAAACCGTAGGGTCTTAGGCGACTTGGAGAAGGAAATGGACTGTATACAAAGGATAGCGGGTTTTAGCCGCCTAGTATCGCCTATAGTAGGATTGGAATGGGAGAGATGATTGTGAGTGGGTATAGGATATTCCAAGGACGGGGGGCACTTACCTTGTACGGCGATCTTCTTCGCCTCAGAAGGGCAGTCTCCTGGTGTTTCGGGATGAAGCTGCTTGATTCACTTCACTACACAAATCACTTTCACTTGCGAGCGGTTTATTATATAAGCGGTAATAATTATAGCGGGAGCGACGCGAAGCGGTACGGTATGGCCGACACGTATATAGCGAATCGAATGTTCTCGAAAGTTCTGGACTGTCTCTCGCGTCGACGATCGCCGCGACCAATCCGCGAAAGGCGTGTCCCTCCTTAGGGAATGGGAGACAGGGACGGAAATATGGTATCGCTCGCACTAGACAAGCGTGGAACGATTGTCTAGTTTTTTTTTTTTTTTTTTTTTTTTTTTTTTTTTTTTTTTTTTTTTTTTTTTGGTATCGGGTTGGAAAATCCTCATGGAGTCCCTCCGCCCCGGGGGGAAGGACGAAGGGGACTGTCAGACTCTTACTGACTAAAAACCAACCCGTGCTCCTCATGTACCCATGTGTCGGAGGGTAGGGTTTCACCAAAGCATTCCTCGCTACCCCCCGGCGGGTATTGGCCCGCCAGGTGGACAGGCGGGCCCCGAACGAAACCCCCTTGGCGGCGGATGAAGGTGATGGGCTCCGCCGCCAAAACACCCAGTGGCCGCAGAGGATAGGGAGGACGGCAACGCAACACCGCATCTCCTCTTCCTCTGCGGCCCCACCGCGACGCAACGATGGTGCGCCCCCATTTGGTCGCGAGAGATAGGGCGCGGGGCAACGCAACACCCACGCGCCTCTCCTCCCGCGACCGCACCCGACTGCGAGGGACAGAAAGAACTGTCCCCCGCAACCGCACCATGGGACGCATCCTACGCAGGCCTCTACCAAGCCCACGTGGAGCGTCCCCTCCCGGGATCCCGCTTAGCTTCACCGTGGGTGGCTTCTAACCCACGGTTACTGAGCCCTCCCACCACGACAAGGTGGAGATCCCACGGGGGGACTTATTTTGACCTAATGAATCCTGTTGGCAAAGCAAATTATAACTGCGGAAAATATCCTTAAATTTGTTAATTGCTGAGTACATATTATTTTGTGAAAATGGAAGAAATGACCTTTTCTTGACGTTTATTTATATTTTATTAGTCTTATGTCTAGTACCTGTAATAAGACCAATGCTACTCATAACATAACATAACATAACATAACTTCACGCCTCTTATCCTCGAAGGGGTAGGCAGAGGTGTATTACACACCCACATTTCGCCAGTTATGTTTTTATTGTATACGACATATAGTGTATACGACAGCTGATCATGAGGTCACGGGTTCGATTCGCGGGTCGTGCTCGGAAAATGTTGCTAAGGTTTTCTGTTAAGAATTTCTTAGTGACAAATTATTAGGAATTTCTGTCAAGAAGTTCTTAATAATTAGCCCGAAGTTGGCGGTGTTTCCCCCCCGTGCATCAGAAAGCACGTTAAGCAGTTCCGTCTGTCATGATCTATGGCAGGCATTAGTGGGAAGTCAGTGCCCTCAAATATACCTACTGACTACTGGTCTAACCTTAGAATGATGTTAGATGGCAGTCGCTCCGTGTAAAAACTGATATTCAATCAAATCTCGGTAGACCAGTAATAGCAGGCCCTGAGCTCCGAAGCGCAAGCTTGGGATGCAAATAAGAAAATGCTAGGGTGATGATGATGATGATATAGTCTAGCGAAAATCAGGGCGCGGTCAGACTGTGAGCTATAATGATAGTGAATGGTACGCTAGTCACGTTAAAGCGCATGCCGATCACATAAGTGAGCTTTTGTTTAGATAGTGTGCGCCCTTAATCAGGCGAATCGTGGTTTATAAAAAAAATGGCAGAAATAATCAAAAATAAATTCAACACATATTTTTTTGTTAATAAAAGTTTTAATAACGAATATAGCCTCCCTCAGCAGTCACAACGGCACGTAATCTATCGCGCATGGAATAACAAGGCGCACGCACAAGTCTAAAGTCAATTTGCTCTAAGAGATTCAGGGCTTCTTTCCGACTGGCAATCCCAACGTTGAACTGTTACGCCTCACAGATTTTCGATGGGGTTTAAATCTGCTGACCGAGCAGGCCATTGAATGCGGCGAATGTCACGGTGCATCTCAAACCACGCCGTAGTAACACGAGCCGTGTGAATTGGTGCATTATCTTGCACGTAATTTACGTGTAGAAAGTCTGCTGGAGGGTAAACTACGCGCACAGTAGGCAGCATCACCTCTTCCAGAAGAGACACATAATTGTTTGCGGTAGCCCTATTGTCTAATAATGCTAGTTTTCCGACGCCGTCGTGACTCATCCACCCCAAGAAGTTGACCGAAATTCGACCAGATTCACTATGGGGTACTATATGATCTTCATTATATCGAGTGCAATTATACCGCCATAAAGTTAATCTACCGATTTGGCTAGATTTAAAGCTTTTTTCGTAGGTAAATATTACATTCAACCAATCAAAATCAATATATTGTCTTGCAAAATTTAGGCGGGCAGTCTTGTGGTGAGATTTTAGCTCGACTTTAATGGCATGGTGCCTGTAGTGGAGCCCCGCGTGGTGCAAAGCACGTCGAATTGTCCGAAGACACACATTATACAGCTAAGCAAAATGACGAGTTGGTGTGAAGCCGTTTTCTTCATAATTTTGGACCATTTGCCTTATTTGCGTGGCGGTTAGTATTGGCCGACATCCTTAATTGCTCCTGTGATCTGTATTTTGCCCTTCTTCGCCGTGACGCCGAATCCAAAACCTCAGTCCATCGAGATATGTTTAATTCCCGTGAAATAGCACTTATTTTTAAGCCATCTTCACGAAGCAATATTATTTCAGCTCTTTGTTGCACCGTTAAACTTGCCATTTTATTACTATAAGTAAGTGTTTTTATCATTGACTTATATATTAATTGGTTTTTATCATTGACTTATATATTACTTCCTTTTGAAATCATTGGTTTTTATAATAGTATTAAATTAATTAATACTAATTGTGCATTGACACAATTAGCCATATATTTCGAGATACATACTATTGAAGATAAACTATTAGAGATTGGGAACAAACGATAGTGCTCATCATACAAATATTTATCCCGACTGGAAATTGCACCCGCCCGCCGCCGACTTCGTCAGCCCAGGTACCTAATAGGCTAGTTAGGCCTGTCGCGCCTATCTTAGCTTAGTTATTTTTACTTTACTTAAAAGTAAATATACCCATCTCATTTTGATTGAATATCTATTATTCAACAACTAATTGTAATGTCTCAGATTTAATTTTGATATTGACCAAACGTTGACTAACAATGCCAGTAGTGTTATTGTGCGTAACAACTTGAGGCGTGAATTCCAACCTAGGTCGTTTATCGTTAGTTATTGGCAATACTGATTCCATGCTTCTAATCATTGCCATTTCGATAGTTATTTTTTCGTAGACTCACGCCTGTATCCCCGGAAGAGTAGGCAGAGGTGTAATATTACACCCACATTTCGCCATGTTATGAATGTTTGGTTCCCGCGTAATAGGGGGCCATCCCAGACTCCGTGCGGCTACTGAGAATTCTGAAAAACTTAGTAACACTTTTTACCAACCTGGGACTTCGTCTTCAGCGGACGCATTTGTTACCCAATAGAGCACGGAGGGCGTTTTCTTTGTTATTAAATAATCTAAACTTAAGATAGATAGATAGATATATTCTTTATTGCACACCAAAGTTAATTACATTTATTCAGTGACTTAAAGCTAAGTTTCATGTACAAACGGCGCGGCGGCCTTATCGCCAGGGGCGATCTCTGCCAGGCAACCTTGGGATGGACAGGAATGATCAAAGTATTTTTGTGGATATGGTGTAGCTTTAAAATGAAATTATCAAGAAGATTATCCTAAATAAAATACTATAAGTACTAAAATATAAATAAATATATATTTTACTTAGATACATAAAATACATACATAATTTATACAAATACAATTAAATATATATCAATATACTAAATAATATAATAGATACTGTTTATACAAGTGATGAACTCAGACGATAATTAAGTTGGTATATTTGTCAGTCCTTGAAATAATGCTTCTTTGAAAATATTTATTGTTTTTGCTCTTCGAATCTCCAGTGGCAAGGCATTCCACAGTCGCACAGCCTGAACATTAAAAGATTTGTCGATGTAATTTGTGGAATGCTTCGGCATCTCCAGCGTTAGATCCTCAGACGACCTCAAGGACTTTACATGTGTGTCATGGAGGAACTTAAACCGTTCTTTGAGATAAGAGGGAGAATTGGGATTGAAACGTACATTATATAACAATGTAAGAATGTGAGTATTCCTGCGAAGACGAATTGGCAGCCACTTGAGTTTGTTGCGAAAATCTGAAACGTGATCATATTTGCGCAATCCAAATATAAATCGTATGCAAAAGTTTTGGAGACGCTCAAGTTTATCTAGCTGCTCATCAGTGGGGTCAAGATAGCTGACGTCCGCGTAGTCAATTATAGGCAGAAGCAGAGCTTGAGCAAGCGCAATCTTAGTGGCAGTTGGAAGGAAGTTGCGTAATCTACGCAACGAACCTGGTGATGCAAATAGTTTTCGACTCGTTTCTAGGATTTGAGATCTCCATGACATAGTATCATCAAAGTAAATACCTAGATTCCTAACAGTTTTACTGAACGGAAGATCCTTTCCGTTAAAACTAATGCGTGTCAGTTCGGACCAACAAATTTTCGAGATGAGTTTGGGGCTGCCGACAACAATCAGTTGTGTTTTGTCAGGATTTACTTTAAATCCATACTTCGTGGTCCAATCACAGAAACGCGCCAGGTCCGAGCTAATGGTAGTACAGGCTTCCGCTAACTTATTTAACGGAGCCTGCGTGTAAATTTGCAAATCATCTGCGTAAAGGTGGTAGGATGAAAGTAATTGGTTTGAGATAGAATTAATAAATATTGCGAAGAGTAAAGGAGATAGCACGCCACCCTGTGGCACACCGGCATTTGTGTTAGACCAAGTGGAATAAGTGTCTTCGATGCGTATACGTTGCCGGCGACCAAACAGGTAACTGTGAAACCAGTCAATTGCCGTTGGAGATACGTTAAGAGAGCGTAATATTCCAAGTATAATGTGAAAATCTACGGTGTTAAAAGCATTACTAAAATCAAGTAGGGTCAAAACCGTCAGATTGCCACTATCCATACCCAGCCTAATATCATCTGTTACACGAACCAATGCAGTGACAGTACTGTGCCCGGGGCGGAAACCAGATTGATGAGGATTTAGGAGCGCATGTCTATGTAGGAAGGAGCTAAGTTGAGAGTGAACAAAACGTTCAAGGACTTTTGATAGGAAAGGTAGTCTGGAAATGGGTCGATAATCGGCGAAGGAGCAGGGTTTGGACTTCTTAGGTAAAGGAATTATTAATGCATCTTTCCAACTTGATGGAAAGACACCACGGGCTATGGAATGGTTAAGGATGTAACATAGGACTGGAAGAATTTCATCTAGGATGGGAAGGATCATTTTGCGGCTGACACAATCGTTGCCGACTGCATTGGACGTCACTGCCAGTATGCTTTTCTTAACGTCACAAGCGGAAAATTGCGTGAAGATAAAGGGAGAATAATTTGGGGTTGGCAGGGATGAAAAATATTCTAAAGTGGTTCTTTTTGTAATTCCATCAAATTTGGACGAAGTAGTGAAATGTTTATTAAGATAATTGAGGTTAATATTGTTTGGAATGTTTTGTTGCCGTGCCTTACCAACTCCCAAAGATTTAAGAAATTGCCAGACCTTTGCTGGAAGACCGTCTTCAACTGATGTTTGAATATGTTGGCGTTGCGCTTTCCTACACACCTTGTTACAGTGATTCCTGTTAGCTACGTATTTTTGTTGATTGAAAGCGCTAGGTTTATGCTTCAATTCTGCTTTAGCGGCGGATTTCTTTGCCATAATTTTTTTAATATCTGCTGTTAGCCATGGTGCTGGTAGGTGTTTTATTTTAACGGCACGAATAGGCGCGTGCACGTCATTTAACTTAATCAGATTTGAAACTAGAATTTGACCTTTGGATTCAATACACTCTGAAGTATATAAAAACTCCCAGTCTATATTGACTGCATCCTCACGAAGTCTGTCATGATCCATGCCACTAAAATTGCGCTGCAAGACAACTTAAGTTATGTTGGAATACATTTACATCCAATACCAATCCGTAAAATCCAGGAATAATAGGTTACTCTTGAATATATCCATAATATGTATGTACAATATTGGTTCTTCGATTATTTAATATAATCGAAGAACCAATATTGTACATTTTGCGTGTTACATTTTCTCGTCGTTTCACTCAGCAGTCCACCCGAAATTACAATCTATGAGAGCAATCCACGTTCATTGCTACACTTTGTGCTGCAAAGCTACACTTTAGCTTGTTACCAAAGCCGTAGTGTATCTCCTTTAAGGAAAGTTATTAAGCCATGGCGAATAGTTCTCAAATATGTTTAAAGTTAGGTATAAAGAAATAATATTACTTTTTGTTTCCTATTTCCTTACGTTATATTATATGTGGCGTCATGGAAGTTTATATGCTCTAAAAGCATAGCTTGACTAGTTCTGTTATTCGTAAAAAGTGCAAAAAGCAAGGATGGGTGATCGATTGCTGTGACAATTGACCCTGAGTTTTAGCTGAAACTAAAGTTTGGTCTTCACACACAGAGGTATTTCCTCTATATAGTATTAAAAACAAATTTTATTACTTTAGCAATGAAAACAAATTTACAGCAACATGGTACACATCCCAAAAAATACATATTTTAGGTCATTCGACATCAGCTGTAGATTAGTTTAAAAGTACGACAAAAGTATTATAAACACTTTGCGTTCAATACTTCACATATCATCCTAAAATTTAATAAAATATGTAATTTCCTTGAAAAACTTGAGAGCGTATTCACGATTCAATAAACGTCTAATTCAAGATGGAGTCTCATACGAAAACACAAGTACTTGGCGAAAACCAATTTCCTTGAAGCCTCAAAGCTCAAAGAAGTATAAAATAAGCGGAAGCCATTGTAATTTGACAGTAACTAACGAGTATATAATTACTGTGAAAATTATATATCGGAATTACTGACAACGTATATGAGACGTTTGAAGTACGGAGGGTGACTAGTACAGTTGAAGGAAGTGAAAATCTTTAGAAAATATTTGTAACTGTTCTTTTTTAACGTGACGCACTAGGAATACACTGTTTGTTGGGGGTAGATTAAAATATGTGGACTCGTACAAAGCCCAGACCCCATCCAACAATTTGAGGTTCACACAAAATGTTGCCTATGTAACTATCGAGACCACAACTTTCAATGAAGTATCAATCGTTGATGTTGCCATTTAGTGGTTTAAATTCAATTCAATTCAAATTCAATTTATTCTGTTAAATAAAAAGGTACAATTTACTTATTTAGAGTACAAAAGCTTAGTTTAGGATCCTTATATAAGATTATATGCCTGAACTAGGATAAACCTGTGTTTCAGGTGATTAGGGCTAATTAGATAAAATATAAAATATATAATCACTTACTTACTACAATATTACGTACGTCATGTTTTAGTATACTAATACTAGATCTATAATATCTTATGAATAATTACAACTAATAAATTGAGGTAAAGGTGTATTTTGTTGAGATAATTATTTTAACACAATTAATATTTTTTCTGTATCTTCGTAGGACATATTCAGAAGGATATTGTTGACAATTTTGTTGCATTTGAAGTAGGTGCAAGGAATTAGGTTAGTTAATGCGTTTAGTCTTTTGTAAAGTAGCGGCCCCAGGAATATATAAAATTTGGATGTGAATGCGTGTCTTGTTTGCATTTTAGTCGGAAATATTATATTATGTCGCCTTTTGTTGTTAGATATAGTGCTGTAGGGAAGGGCTGTGTGTTGCTTTAATACGATACTCTTGATAAACAGTTGTCGAACTGTTAATACTTTACAAGCTTGGTATACGGTGTAACGGGTTCTGGTAGTAAAAATGCAGTAGAGGTTCTAGATGCGTTTATTGCAGTATTGTCTCACTTCCCTTGCCACGACTATGACCGACCAACAACACGACACTGGCCTGAACACTAAGGGCTGCAGTCTCCCACGCTGTTCCCTCCGGTAGTGTGTGGGCAGGCTGCTCGAAAGCTGCGCGTAGCGGTAGATCCTCGCAGGCCGTTGGTTCAGCTGGCAGACGCCGGCGGTGCGAGTACGATGAGCAGGGCAGGCCAGACTCTTCGGCAGAGGTGACGCCGAAGGCGATACAGGAAAGTGTAGCGGTCTAGGAGCGTAGCCGGAGTCTTAACGTGAACCTGGAACCTGAAGGAAAGCAGCATTAGGAGAGCCACAACCAATAGAGTCAGGCAGGCGGCGTCAGCCGGCCTCAGCTAGCAGGTAGAGAGATGGGCAGTACGCTAACGCAGTAAATGTAGTAACTTACCCACAGCTGGGACCAGGATACACGTATGAAGTAGTATAATTATACCGGGCCCTCCATCAGTTCATGTCGGCGCATTACCAAATATAGGCAAAACTTACGAGCGCGGACGATGGCCTTCTCTGATTGGCCGAGCGTATGGACGGTATTATGACGTACACTCGGTAGGTACCGGTCATACGCCACAACGGAATTAGTTGGATATAGGAACGGTTTGGAGGTTGATACTTTAAGAATTGCTCGCTGAGCTCTTTCAACAGACAGTAACAAAGCTTTTCCTGCGCCCCCCCCCCATGTCGTAATACAATATGTTAATAATGACTACCTTGCTGAAAAAAGAAACATTATTTTGACGGGTTTTAAATCCGTAGCTCTTTACCCTAAAATTTGTTGGCCTCCTTTTTTTCGGCCTGAGGTTTCGGCCAGTTTATAATTGATCTTAATATAAGTACAGCTCTAAAAATACCGTTTCTAGTTAATTTATTTATGTTTCGTACTATGTACAATCTTAATATATAAAATCCTTGCGTTACTGACTGACTGACAGACACGCTACAGCCGAAACTATTGGGCGCTGGAAGCTGAAATTTGGCATGTATGTTCCTTGGGGACCGTACTAAGAAGGAATTTCTCGAAATACCCACTGGATCGGCCAAAACGGGTAAATTTAAAAAAAATGCAGGCGTAGCTGCTGGTGTACATATAAAAATACTACTATTGACTTTGCATAAACTCATTAAGCATTGGCCAGAGGCTCATTTAATATTATTTAACCAGTTCTATTTTTAAAACTCAGGTACCTAAAAAGAGTGCTCCAAAAAGTAAAAGTCACTTTCATTTTACTAATATGCAAAAGTACATATATCTTCTCATTTTTACAATATTCGTTCTTGTATTTAATTGGTAAATGTGTCAAACTTTTGTGTCAAGAGATTTTTTGTGCCGTAGTTCACCAGTGTGCTTATATCGAATATTGTATGTTACTTTCCTACTATATAAAAAAAAGCTTAGTATGTCAAAGTACGGGATATAGGTATGTATACTAGAAAGCATTAGTCTAGCCAAGGACCAAAAATTAAATATAACGGATAACACCTTTTTATTGCTACGCTATAAAAAAGTCATGTGTTATCTATATATTAATACGTGAAGCGAAATTTTGTGATCCCTTTTTACGAGAAATGCGCGAACGGAGGATTATGAAATTTGGCACACTGATTGCTTACATGTAGATGGTGTGAAAAATGCTAATATTTTTATTCAATATGCATTAGAAATATATGATTTTCATGAAAATAAGCGATACCACTACTACCTTAGATTTCGCACACACACATGCATAACATCGTATACGTATACAATATTTATTTACTGTTTAGTTTACGGTTATGGATCTTACGTAGTATTTGTATACTCTTTGGTTATGGACCCACATACTTTCAAACTGAAAAGAGGTTATTATTACATGTATATACTTTTTTGTTAAAAGTTTTTAGCCTTTCCCATTTTGTATTTTCTGCAATGTATTTATCTTGGCATTCTTTATTTAAACGTTAAATATACATACCTGTATTATGAATTGTCCATAAATTTTAATTTTTATCTAAGTAAAATACGTGAAGCAAAAATTGATATCCCTTTTTACCACAATAATATTGATACAGACCCTTAGACTGGCAAACTGAAAATAGTTTAGTTATAAAATGTATATACTTTTTTATGAAGCATTTTACAGTATTAAAGTCTGGAAATGTGCCCGGTACGGCAATAGGCTCGCCCTTTATTACGTGGGACTAAAGTATATCTGGCGAAAAGTGTAGTGTAGAAATACACCTCTGCCTACCTCTTCGGGGTTATAGGCGTGAGACTATGTATGTACGTATGTATGTTTACAGTAATAAATTCATTTTAGAATTAAACAATTTTAAGTACTTAAAACTATAATTAAATTAAATATTAATATATAGTACAAACAAAAAGGAGAATATATTAAAAAAAAAAAGGATAACAATAATTTTTTTATTCAAGGTTTGTTCTATTCTGCCAAATAGATTTTGTATTACAATATATTATTTATTTTGGCATTTTTTTAAAAAGCACATAGGTAGATATCATCCCTCTTACTTATAAACGTTAGTCAACATTTTAAACGACTGCTGAGAGGCTGATTAGCAAAAACCTTACCTATAAACCCTGTTTAGCGTTTAGCAGCCAGTAAGTGACGCTTAAATAGCTGTCAAATTTAAACAACACCGGGACCTTGTTTAAATGTTGCTGAGAGGCACAATGGCGGCTTTTACTTGAAACAGCTGTTCGATCAATGACATGTTAAAATTATTTATTTGCATTTCTTTCAATTTTAATGTTGTTTACTTATAATTAAACATAGATTTTGACGATCTATCAGATTTCCAAAATTATATAGAAGATTTTACTTGTATAGTTATGAATTATTTCTTGCCGATATATTTAGAACAACATAATAGTAGGAGAGCTGGTAAACAGTTTTTGGTTATGTTACCCAATTGAGGCATTACAGGAAATTCTGTGACTGTCCTTAAATAAACCTAAATTAGATAGTCGAGGTCTAGTTGAATCTTTGTACAGGCAAAAAAAAATGGAGTCATTCTAGATCACCTACTTTTTTTATAAGGAGAGCTTATATTGGCTGTATCTCTTGCTCATGTTACTGCGAATTGCGATGCGGTTGGCTCTCGCGAAAGCACGACAAACGGCACTCATGTGGTCTTTCAATAATATTTTCGGAGTAAATATATAATTACATCCTAAATAATAATAATAATCGAAAAAGAACATTTATTAGATCTTTTTATGAAAAACAAAAATACATCCGTAATTAGTATAATACCCTGAAGCTATGTCATTTATTTTTATAATTATATTGAATCTCAAATAAAGTGCAATAATAAAAAAAAAATACGTAAATTTCAAAATTTATCAATATTTCTCATGTGTCGAAAAAATATCCAAAATTGTTCACCAGCTCAGGGACTTTTTGTTATTTGTCAGAACATCGTTGCCATGGAGATATCATATCGTTGCTATGTATCTATGACTCATAGATACAAAATAGCCAAGCGCGTTCGTTCAATTGCGTTATTTAGTCGACTATTTTGGCTTTAATCTGTGGCCCTCGTATGTCTATCGTTCTTTATCAGTTACTCAGCTAAACATCAGCTAATCAACGTTTATAAGTAAAGAAAATTTAAGCGTGGTTTAAATGCTTGACAGCTATTCAGCTGGGAGGTGGCTAAGTCACACTCAACGAGATTTTTATAAGTAAGACGGTATAAGTATAATTCATGAATTATTTTTTTACTATTTAAATATGAGCTTCAAACTGAAAATAGATGAAATAATTATCACATGTATGTATTTTTTGTCGACGGTTTGTCCTATTCTGCCTAATAGATTTTGTATTTTCACAATATAATTTATATTGGCGTGTAAATTAAAATAAATTAATAAAATATTAATGTATTAAGTGTATGGTATTTTTTTAATTATTATTATAAGTTTCTAACAAAGTGTAAAATAACAAAATTATATCTGTTACTGTTTATTCATATCCGTAGGCAAAAACATTAATTGCAGTTGTCATAAAGTTTGAATTCAGAACGCCGCGCGCGGAAAATTTTGCTTTCTTGTTCTCAATGATTGCGTTTTATTATAGTTGAACATGGTATTGAGCTAATTGAGCTATTTGTGAATGAGAGTGAAATAATACATTTGCCATCTATCAGTTTTATGTATCAATGTCAGATGGTATTGGTAAGTTTTCAGACTTTTTAGTGTTTCTCTTAATTTAAAACTTTGTTTATACTTATAGTACTTACTTGCAAATGGTCATACTGCAATAGGGTGGTGGCATGTGTTTTTACTATCCGCCTGCCTTGCTTTGAGAATGATATTGTTATAAAGGAGTAGGAATAGGAAGATATGGCAAATATAGGATGTGTTGTAGGAAATTAATGTAGAAGCAAAGACTGAAGGGTTATTATTGGTACATTGTAGCAAAGATGAGAATGTTACGATGGATGTGTGGAGTGATGAGAATGGACAGAATTAGAAGGAATGAGTTTGTAAGATAGTACGTAGATTTGAAGTATATATATATATATATATATATATATATATATATATATGTGAGGTAGTCTAAAAGTGTTACCCATTGACTAAAAGTGAAGAAAAGAAACGGTTAGCTTGGTATCGCTCTAAGAATAAATCCTGTGTCGCGGAGGCTCACCCACGAAACAACAATTCATGGATCGCATAAGTGTTGTCTCGCATGGGTATCGTAACCACAATACTTGCGCAGTGTCAACCAACTATGCAGTCTTAAATTTAATGAAGTCGAAAGGAGAGGGACGGAAAGCAAGAGTGTTTCCAGAGAAAAGATGGTGTGAATATGAAAGTAGAGGCACGAAAAGGATGATCAGGCCAAGGAAAACGTTAGTCGACTGTGTGAGGATGGGATCTGGATGAAAGAGATTTACTCCTTTGTAAATAATTAGATAACAAGAAGGATAGAAGCAAAGTACATACTGCGCAAGGGCAAGAGAATGACATTTTTATAAAGAAGAAGTCTATAATATTAACATCTGTTTTAGTTTTATAACCAAGAAGAGTATTTAATAGCCGTTCCAGTAATTTCATAAGAGTTTTCTTTATTTTTATTGTGCTGCGAAGTCTGTGATTGTAGTCTTTGACAGTACAATCTTAATAATGTAGAAACTTAAAATTTTAATAAGTTATGGTCGAATTTCGACCACGGGGCGACCTCTAGTTATTATTACTGTTCCATTAACAACGTCGTTTACCCTAATGTAGATAACAACACATGTGGTATGCGGTTGTATCTGCTACAAGCAGATACCGCCGGCAACACTAGTTTATTGACAACAAATACGCGAGGATGGAATTGTACTTGCGTCTCTGAATGTCGGGTTCAACAAACATTGAGTTGTGGGAAGTTAAAGACCTACTTACGGGAGAGTAGTTTAGCTCGTTAAATACGCATCAAGTTTTGTTCAAAATATTGCTTAGTACTTCGGTGGTACATACGACTGGTATTATATTTGACGAGATACTGCTCGCGACTTTGCCCACCATACATTTTCAACCGGTATTTTAAACCCTTTTATCCAATCATCTAACTCTATTTGAATGAATATTAGTTTCCTGTCCATCCCAAGGTTGCCTGTAAGAGATTGCTTAATGGGCATAAGGCCTCCAATTGTACTGTCCCTGTTATTATTTTTAAATTTATTATTGTTAATTTCTTTGGCATTTGTACAATAAAGATGATGATTATTGTTAGCTTTTACACAAAGCGACTGCTTGTCTGACCTCCGCAACTTAAACAACGAGTTTCCATTGTTTAGGTGTTTAATTCACGTAGGCGCAGTCGCGGACCAAGTCTAGTTAATAAAACACGAATATAGAATGCTAATCTTGAGAATATTTACGGCTTTGATATAGTAGAAAAGATGTTTACTATTCATAATTAACGATGTCATCCTACAGTAAGCGGGTATTAATTAAATTTTACTTATTTATTGAAATCTTTTTTGCCTGGTATTTTCAGCGCGTGTGGAAAATTTCTATCGTTTCCCTAGCTAATTAGGTAGTGAAAACCTAATGGCAGCGATTTCCTAGAAAAATAATTGACATCTGCAATTAATTAGACTAAGCCGATCGTGAGACCTGTAATTAAAATAATACAAGATACCATCAAAATTATAAGTATGCAAAGAAGATGAAATAGTTAATTTTTTATTAGTAAAATATTTATTTCTTTAATGGCCACGGTACACGTTTCTGTTTCCTGTTTTAAGTCTATATTTTTTCAAACCATCACAATTGAATCCAGATATTTATTTCTGTAGTTACTTTACAAAGGACCATTTATATTAAAGTCGATTACTAATATTTACTTATATCTATCTATCTCCTAGATTTGTTTCGCCAGCTATGTCAACAACAGGTCTTCTGTTGTTCGATTTTTAACACAATAGTTCTTAGTCTTCTGATTAAAATCAAAATTTTCATCAGAATTTTGGACGTTGGACCTATCTATGATCACTTGTCTTGTTAGCCATGTGGGGTATATGTCCACGAAAAATTTACCTTCTTACAATGTTATATGGCCATTTTTAGCTAAGTTTGATAACAAGTATGATAATAGAATAAAGTGCGTCTGCTAGTCTTAACGTAAGTTTTTAAATAATCATTCATTTACAATTTCATTCTAAATCATCTCCACTTATTAAGGGTTCACTATACAATATGTTTGAAATAGAATTAGTTTTTATTATAAGTCAAATCGATTAGATCGATTGAGTAACATTTTGTTTAGTCTATTGAAAATTTCTGACAATGGTCACACTGAACTGTCACTTCCGTTCGCTTCCTTGGAAAAATTAACACGCCGTTTGCAAGCTCGCGTGCCTTGTACCTAAATTAAATTGATCGCCCTTTGAATTAACGCGAATTGAATCAACTTGTAATTAACTTAATACGTAATTGCCGCTTTTGACTTTCGGCAAGGTTTGTTGTAAATTGATGACATATTGAACTTTTGTGAAAAGTTTTGTGAACCGCTAACGTGCATCGTGGTCTGGAGAAGGACTTCGCCGAATTGTAAACTGGTATCTATTGATTCTCTTGTTATTTTGGCCAAAATTATAAGTTAATCTATAGGTCCACTTCAAGAACATCACCAGGAGCTATAAGGTAAAATTTTCATATAACTAAGATTATAAGTCATCGCTGTGCTACCACAGTGAAGGTGTTTAGATAAATTGTCTATCGTGGTCAGGTGGATGTATTACAGCTTCCACTGCAACTCTGTTCTCAACAGTTTCCCACCTGGCTGCGGTTACTCTAGACATAATTTTTGGTAGCAGAGCGTGGTTGAAATTTAGCCGCTGTTGCATTACTGAGTATAAACTCAGATTGGTATGAGCTTGTATCTTATCACCTTGTAGACAGTATTGTAGTGTTTGTCAGGTCAGTTATTGTCTAAAATACATAATATTTAATTGTATAAGTTGACCTAGATAATTTGAAACACATTGTCACATAACCTCAATCAGTAATTGTTGATTTGTATTGTTGAAAAATCTAACTTAAATTTGTTGTTGCATTAATAAGTCAGTTTGTTTGGATACATAACAGCTGTATGTATCAATAAATTAGTAGTAAATTTAGTTTATTGCATATATTCATAAACATTGTAATAATCAAATTTGACCTTGCATACTTGGGCGGGTCACATTAATAAACTTTGTTTTGTTATAATATAGATAATATTGCTAGGTAACACATATTCTGTGCTTACTTCCTATTGTATATCTCAAATAACACAGCCAGTCTGTCTGTTGCAAATAATTAGTTAATTAATTTGAAGTTTCAACTTTTAATTTGTTATAAGTTATAACTTTTGATAACTTTGACTTTGTTTTGTGTCAATATATATTGAAACTATTAATTTTGTTGGACAGTAGATACCTGTCACTTGCCTGCACTTGCAGTAAACAGGCTAATACTTTGTTGGTTTCAAAGAATTGAGAAAAATTAAGTTTTGATTGTTAATATTGTTTAACGCTTGTCCGGGCTCTTTTGAAATTTTGGATTATGTCAGCTATCAAGGACTTGCGTGCGGCTGCTGGTGCCATTGCATCAGATTTGTGCTGGTTTGCCTCGGCCAGTGCCTTAGTGAACCGGCCTGATCGCCAGCAGGCCTTACTACAAAGGTACGAGCGGATTGACGATCGCCTGGCAAGTGTGGAACAGCAATTCCGCACTTTCAGCACTTGCTGTCTTGAAGTGTCAATCAATGATTTCACCGCTGACCAGCGAAATAAGGTCAGCGAAGACTATGCCCAGGTCTTAGACCTGTATGATGCTGTCTCCAATACTGCGAGACAACTAGTTGCCGATAGGGAAGGGCAACCCGGCCTGAAGCAGGAGCTTCCTAGGTCAACACCGGGGCTGGTGAGTAGGCTCCCTACTTTGGACCTCCCCCATGTTGATGGCTGCCTAGGAAGCTACCTGGGCTTCATTAACTTGTTCGACAGCCTGGTCAATGACAGGGCTGACCTTCGGCCAGCACAAAAATTGGCATATTTAATGTCGGTTCTGGATGGGGAGGCTAAGGGCCTCATCCAGCATCTGCCCGTGTCTGACGAGGCGTACCAGACGGCTCGGGACCTAATTACCCGTAGGTACCATAATAAGCGTGGCCTCGCCGACACGCACATCGAGCAGATTTTGGGTTTGCCGACGCTCACCCGGGTCTCTGGGTTGCGCACCCAACTTTTGAACCCGCTTATGGTGGCCATCAACGCACTTAAGTGCCTTGACCTGCCCGTGGACCAATGGTCCTATCTATTGGTGCACATTGTGCTGAAGAAGCTGCCTGCCGACCTGAGGTCGCGTTTTGAACAGCGCTTTGGTGGGGATAGCGCGACCCATCTGCCCCCCTTTGCTGACCTGGAGAGGTTCCTGGAGGATGAGTGCCGGGTCTTGGACAACTCCGGTGGTGACACGCCGGCTAAGACGCAACCGCCCAAGGTCAAGGAGCAGGCTCGCGGTCACACCCGAGCCAATGTTGACCGGCGCCCTCCTCGCTTTGCGGTCACGCAGAGCCCAGCGGAATGCTCCTACTGCAAGGTCACGGGGCACAGAACGGCCAGTTGTAGGGCATTCTTGGACCTACATGTCGCCTCTCGTAGGCGCATCGCGAATGCCCGCCGCCTTTGCTTCTCTTGCTTGGGGTCCCACTACCAGTGAGACTGCCCAAACTCTCGCCCCTGTCCTCACTGTGGAGGACAGCATTTGGACATTCTCTGCATGAATGCCAGAGAGGTTGGCCGCTTGTCCAACCAGCCGACGCTGCGCACGGGCGGGTGTTTTGAAGGTGGCAGCCGAGGCTCACCGGCGCGTAGCCGAGAGTCGCCTCGCTCAATTGATCACCACTCGCCCCGCTTGGAGAACCGTAGCGTGCGCACGCCTCCTCTCTCTCGCGCACCTGAATGTGCTGTTCAGCGTCACCAGCACCATGACTGCTGCCCCAGGTATTCCCCTCCTTTGGCGGAGCGTCCCCGCCTTGACTCGCGCCCACCTCGTTTTGGGCGGGTGCGTCATTATGACCCCCCACAGATGGCGCGCGGATCGAGTCATCGCGCCTTTGAGGACTTCAAGCCGCACCCCCATTTTGATTTGCCTGGTCCTGGCCAAGGGTCGCCGCCCAGGCAACAATAGGTCATTGACCCCTGCCCTATAACGCCAACCTCCCCCATTGACACCGTTATCCTACCAACGGTTGCTGTTAGGGTCTGGGGACCCACGGGGACCTCTGTTGTTGTCCGTGCTATATTGGACACAGGTTCACAAGGTTGCATTGTTTCCACTTATTTGGTAGGGCAGGTTAAATTAAATATGGGCTCTTTTCCAAATTGTATACGGGGCATAGGGGACGTAGCCTCTAATGTTGAAGGGCAAGTTAAGGTTTTGTTTGGCCCTATTGAATCTTCACACCCGAGGATTAGAACCTCGGCTATTGTGCTGAAGAATATTTTGGGTATGCACCCACAGAAGCAGCTACCTGCTGCTGTGGTGAATTTCACATCGGGATTGGAACTGGCAGACCCCAAATTTGACACACCGGGACAAATCGACTTGTTGATTGGCTCTGATGTCCTCGGTGGAATTTTGATTGGTGGGAAACGGTTCTTGGTGCCAAATGGTTTGACTGCCATCCCGACTATATTTGGATTTGCTTTGATGGGCCCTGTACCTAGGGACCCCCCTCCACCCGAACTTGATAATTTGTTGGCTGTAGGCTCTGCTCTCTCTGATGCAGTTCAGAGGTTTTTGGAGGTAGAGGAGCCCCCTCAAGTTGCCCGTTTGAATCCAGAACATGAGGAGTGCGAGCTGTTCTTCCAGAACAACACTGGTCGACTCCGTTCTGGTCGGATTATTACGAGGCTACCCTTCCTGTCTGTTCGACCTCCGCTTGGTGAGTCGCGACCTTTAGCCGAAAAGAGGTTGTTGGCCATGGAGCGCCGCATGGGTCGTGATCCGGAGCTCAGACAGAAGTACATTGAGTTCATGAGGGAATATGAACAGTTGGGGCACATGTCCGTGTCAAATTTGGATTGGCGTTCGGTGGAGCATTACTTTCTCCCGCATCATGCGGTATTGAAGCCATCGACTGGCAAGCTGCGCACAGTGTTTGATGGTTCTGCGCAGACTTCAACAGGCGTATCCTTGAACCAGTGCTTGCATTCTGGTCCCAAGTTGGTCAAGGACCTTTGTGACGTCATCACCAGCTTCCAACGACATCAGGTTGTTTTTGTGGCCGACATAAAAATGATGTTCAGGCAGACTATTATCCACCCTGATGACCGTCGCTTCCAGCTGATACTTTGGAGAGAGTCTCCTCGCGATCCCATGGTCGTCTACGAGCTCAATACGAATACGTTTGGGTTAAGGTCAAGCCCCTACTTGGCAATACGTTCTCTTTGGGAGCTCGCAGACCGCGAAGGCTTGCGTTTCCCACGAGCCTCCGCCATCTTGAAGGACGATATTTACGTCGATGACATTTGCTCGGGCGCCTCCACAGTGGACGAGGCGATCCTCCTGCGGGACGAATTGATAGGTATTTTGGCCTCCGCTGGTTATGAGTTGCGCAAATGGATTTCCAACTCACCAGCGCTTTTGGAAGGCTTGCCAGAGGATCATCAGCAAGATCCACATCTATTTGAGATTGTTGACAACCCCGCCATGATGGCTATTCTCGGCGTTCAGTACAGACCAGTCCAAGACATCTTTACGTATAACGTAGACTTGAAATTGCCTTGTTCTTGGACTAAACGTCTCGTGTTGTCTACTGTCGCCAGAACCTTTGATCCGAACGGTTGGATTTGTTCAATTATATTTTGGGCAAAATGCTTCTTGCAGAAGCTTTGGACAGCAGGATTGACCTGGGACGAACCTCTACACGGTACTCTTGTTGAGGAATGGACCTCTTTTGTATCCTCACTTCCTGCCGTCAACGAAATCTCCATGCCTCGTCCCATCCTTCCTCCCGCGAAGTACAAGGCCACCCTTCACGGGTTTTGTGACGCCTCGGAACGTGGTCACGCGGCCGTGGTGTACTTGCGCACAGTCAGTGCCTCAGGTTAGGTGAGAGTCTCCCTGATCATTGCGAAGAGCAAGGTAGCACCCCTTCGGACATCTCTGACCATTCCGAAATTGGAGCTCTCGGGAGCAGCCCTACTTGTACGCTTGGTGAATCACGTGTCCAGTACCTTGGGTAAAAGCATTTGCATTAATGGGACCTACGCCTGGACAGACAGCCAAATTGTTCTTTATTGGTTGAAGGCTTCTGTCCACACCTTGGAGGTATTTGTCGCTAATCGCGTTTCCCAAATCCAGAAATCCGAAGTCAAACTTGTTTGGAGACACGTGCCAGGTGTGCTCAACCCCGCTGATTGTGCCTCGCGCGGATGCTTGACGCCTAGTTTGATAGGTCATTTGCTGTGGTGGGGTCCGGAATGGTTGAGTCGACCAGAAATTGATTGGCCTCGAACGCCAGTTTTGAATACTTCTAATTTGCCGGGTCTACGAACACTCGCTCTTGAGAAGGTGGAATGCGCCTTCGACCCCGATTTTTTGTTGAATCGTTACAGCTCCCTCGACAAGTTGTTAGGTGTTACTGCTTGGATAAAGCGTTTTGTTTTTAATTTTAGGCACCCACAACAGAAACGTCTGACACCGTTTCTCTCACCACAGGAACGACAGGAGTCCCTTACCTTTTGGGTTCGTTCTGTGCAATTGGCGCATTTTGAGAAGGAGATTGCTATCCTTAAGTCAGGGAAATCGAAATTGTCGGGAGCAATATCTAAATTGAACCCCTTTTTGGACGATACGGGTCTCTTGCGCGTTGGAGGGCGTCTCAAGAACGCCAACCTCCCTTACGGAGCACGTCACCCCCTTTTGTTACCTAAGGACGGTCATTTGGTACGCTTGTTGGTAACTGACCGTCACCTTAAAAATTCGCATGCTGGTTGTAATGCGCTCTTGGCCATATTGCAACGCGAGTTTTGGATTTTGTCTTCCCGAAGAATTATCCGGAGTGTAGTCTTTCGCTGCATCCCTTGCTATAAGCTCAAGGCTTCTACCATGCAGCCCTTGATGGGAGACTTACCAGCATATCGCGTAACTGAGAGCAGGACATTTGACGGTGTTGGCACGGACTTCGCTGGTCCCTTTTTGGTGAAAACGTCGATACTTCGAAACAGCAAGACTGTTAAAGCCTACTTGTGTATTTTTGTTTGTCCCTCCACAAAAGCCGTACACTTAGAACTGGTCTCCTAGCTTACGACCGAGGCGTTTGTAGCCACATTTGACAGATTTGTATCTCGCAGAGGGATGCCTTCCTTGATACGTTCTGACTGCGGCACTAACTTCAAGGGCACCTATAATTATTTGAATGATGTTGTTAATTTCCTTGAAACCAACAAAGCTGATATAGGTGATAGGCTTGCCCGACGTGGGATAAATTGGTTGTTTTGCCCCACCAAATTGTCCACACTGGGGTGGTATATTTGAGGCCGCCGTAAAATCGGCCAAAACACACTTGCGCAGGACAATCGGTGAATCTGTCCTTACATTTGAGGAACTCGCAACTGTGTTTTGTAAGATTGAGGCCGTTTTGAACTCTCGGCCATTGTGCCCGATCTCCTCAGATCCGAAGGATTTGGAGGCCCTTACGCCGGGCCATTTTTTGATTGGTCGCCCACTTGTCGCCTTGCCTGAGTACCCCTATATTGATACGAGACCTGGTCGTCTCTCGCGTTTTGAATTGGTACGCCAGATTACTCAGAGCTTTTGGAAACGCTGGAATTTGGAATATTTGCACATACTCCAGCAACGCGTTAAGTGGACCGACAAGACCGATCTACCCAAGATTGGTGACCTCGTTTTGATCAAGGAGGCTAACCTTCCGCCACTCAGATGGCGCAGGGGGCGCATCCTTCGTTTGGTAACTGGGGCTGATGGAGTTCCCCGATTTGCTGAGGTCTTGGTGGACGGTTCGATTCTGAGGAGAGCGGTTGCAACATTGTCACGTCTACCAACCGATTAGCGGACCGGTAGGCCGGTCCGGGGCGGGTGGATGTTTGAAATAGAATTAGTTTTTATTATAAGTCAAATCGATTAGATCGATTGAGTAACATTTTGTTTAGTCTATTGAAAAATTCCGACAATGGTCACACTGAACTGTCACTTCCTTTCGCTTCCTTGGAAAAATTAACACGCCGTTTGCAAGCTCGCGTGCCTTGTACCTAAATTAAATTGATCGCCCTTTGAATTAACGCGAATTGAATCAACTTGTAATTAACTTAATACGTAATTGCCGCTTTTGACTTTCGGCAAGGTTTGTTGTAAATTGATGACATATTGAACTTTTGTGAAAAGTTTTGTGAACCGCTAACGTGCATCGTGGTCTGGAGAAGGACTTCGCCGAATTGTAAACTGGTATCTATTGATTCTCTTGTTATTTTGGCCAAAATTATAAGTTAATCTATAGGTCCACTTCAAGAACGTCACCAGGAGCTATAAGGTAAAATTTTCATATAACTAAGATTATAAGTCATCGCTGTGCTACCACAGTGAAGGTGTTTAGATAAATTGTCCATCGTGGTCAGGTGGATGTATTACAGCTTCCACTGCAACTCTGTTCTCAACAGTTTCCCACCTGGCTGCGGTAACTCTAGACACAATAAAAGCAGACATTGTAGACGTAAATAATAAAAAAAAAGAATCACCTGGCAGACGTAAATCACGTCACAGCCTGAAATGAATAATTCGTAAAAGATGGATACGGGCAATTATAAACAGCTCAGAGAAATTGAGTCCCACCTAACAACCGGCCAAACCCGAATTGAACAAAATCTACTAAATTGGTTTGCTGTAAGGGAATGCAACGTTGCATCGATCAGGGATACCAAAACTATCAAAGTACAACATAATTTCAACTCTAAGTATAAAACTTTAAGTTGATTTTTCAGTTGAATAGTTTGGCTAAAATTCTGGTGACATTTTCGTTGTGCAAGTACTTTGAATCTTTAGATACTTTATGCACGTACACAAAATAATGTACGGTATAAGTAAGCGGTTAGTCAGCGCTCGTACTTTAATTAATTTAACTACCAAGGATTTTCTTAGAGGATTACTTCTGAAGCATTTATGATTCAAGTTTGAAGTAAATTTTGTATTTGGAGTACCTTACTACTTTTTGTAGAATGAAATATTTCTTATACAGGAAGGAAATAAAGGAATATTAATTATATCTTAAAACAAATCAAGTCATATAATGCTTTGAGTCTCTTGTTTAATGTATAGAAAAACAGAGATATACACATCGTTGATTTTGTTGGCGTAAGACATTATACCAAGTACTTAATCAAGGTATGCAGCATAGTGTCTTCGATCACATGGTACCAGTTGTTGCAGCGTTGACGATTCGTTCGTTAGACGTGTCCTCCCGGCCAATCCAAAGAAAAGTGTAAGTGTAGTTTCATGCATGTGAAAAGAACGTCCATTTAATCATATTTTACGTAGGTGGGCGGAATTAAACATGAAATATTTACAATATTTTATAGCTTATGAATTCTTTATGAGAATATGTTGTGTAACTGTTGAATTTGATCTGCAACTTGGAACTAAATACTAAATAAAGATACGTATCAATTGATTGACTCGTATCGGGTGAAGCAGCAGGGACAGTATTCCAGCAAAGTGGACTGACGATCTGGCTTTAAGATCGTGGGAAGCGGTTGGATGCGGGCGTCTCAAGATTGGTCTGTGTGGAGCCTTGGGGAAGGCCTATGTCTAGCAGTGGATGTCTCTAGGCTGAAAGTTTCACTCTTAGAGATAAATCTGACCCTTTCTTCTATACATATCTTATTTTAGAATTTATTTCCAATTACTTGCATGTTTTCAATAATATACCTACTATTTTAAAATACATAATATCTTAAATAGGATTTGACTTGGAACTAGACCAGCCAACGAGTTTTGTTGGGCGAATGGACGTCGTAAATAAGTCAAGTGAACTAATTTACTTCATCGACTTTGAAAATTGAAGGATTGGCCGATAGTAAAAGTTAGACGATATAGCTTGGAGAAGATAGACATGATATTCAATAGGGGTTGGAGATATTTTATGACGAAATGATGTAATCTATACTTATCATAAATTAAGACTCCGTTTTTGTCCTAGCTGTCTGAATTAACGTAATAAACTTAAATATTACGGAACGAAGTTTTCACCAATAGGTAGTGTGACTCCTTATGAAACTTTGGTATATAATTCAAACGAGTGAAGTCGCAGGTGAGGTCTAGTAACATTTAATTGCATATTTGAATATCTTCCTCATGCACTCTTTCGCAATCCACTCCTGAACAAAGGCCTCACTTGCACACATCACAATACAATTGTTAGTCCATAAAAACATCGGCACTACTGTACCACGATGGGTAGATAAGGTTAAATGTCGAATTTTCCGTCTCTTCGCAAGTATATATATATAAGTGGAGAAGCTCGTTACTAAACCAACCACAACGAAAGCCAAGCGTGCTGCAGCTTCCAGGAAATAGGCTTGTCTTTCTACGGGATATATTTGCATGTCTTCTATTTACTTGTGTTACCTTCAATTTCTAATTTTGTTTATATTAATTTTAATATGTAGGTAACGTTTACTATCAATAGTATCGCTGTCACTCAATTGTGTCATATGTCACAGCTGTCAAAAACGTTTCGTTTCACACTTGATGTATTTGGACACTCATCTTTTGAGACTCTCTTTATTTAATGTGTTCGTTTACTTATTTGTCTTTCACTTATGTTTGTCTTCCTCTTATGTTTTTTTTTATTTGTTAGTATCATATCTTCTGTCGTTTTATTTGTTATCTTTGCTACAGCGCAACCGGCAGGTGGATAGAATGTGAAGATTTACTGCGCATTGTAATTAATATAATTATATTTTTTTATATTATACACTTAGTTAGTTATATAATATTATATTTATAAATTTATATTTATAGTTTAATGTCAGATGCAGACTTAAGTAACATTGATGATTCCTTTGTTTCTGCAACAAGTTTCAATGAAAGTTTCGAAAGTATTCCTTCACTAGGTGACATTCTCCAGTCACAATTCTCAGACCTACCCAAGAACTTTAATGTAGTCCATATTAATGCACAGAGTATTCCAGCCCATTTCCCTCATATGCTGGCTAACTTAGACTGCCAAAACATACACGCTGTCCTTGTCTCCGAGTCTTGGCTAAAACCATGCCTCCCTTCAACATTGTATACTCTTCCTGATTTCAATTTAATAAGGAATGATCGTTCGTTGGGCAGTGGTGGCGGTGTTGCCATATACTTACGTCACCAATTTCCTTACAACATAGTCAATATGTCTCCACAGCCATCACTGGCTAATGCCGGCGAGCACCTCTTTTTAGAAATAGAACTTCACCACATTAAGCTGCTATTAGGTGTATACTATTCGCCTTCTATTCGGGTAAATTATTTTTCATCATTTGAGAAGATCCTGGAAGTTCTAACTCCTTTGTATAGCCATACTATTGTTATGGGTGACTTTAACACCTGCCTTCTCAAACAAGATTCACGTGCCACCCATTTTCGTCGAGCTACAGAGTCTTGTAACTTGTCTATCTTAGAATTAAACACTCATCACTTTCCGAACTGTACTCCTTCTCTTCTTGACCTTATTTTGGTGTCTTCTCCTAGTTTTGTCTATAAGCATGGTCAATATACGGCAGATGCGTTTTCCTACCACGATCTTATCTTTCTATCGTACAAAATACGCCCACCCAAAATGAAGCCGAAGGTGGTCTTGCAACGCAATTTTGGTGGTATGGATCACGACAGATTGCGCGAGGATGCCAGCAATATTGACTGGGAGCCCTTGTTCACTTCAGAGTGTGTTAATACTAAAGTTCGTATCTTAACTAACAATCTCACTCAGTTATACGACGTGCATGCTCCAATTCACCCTATTAAATTGAAACATTTACCAGCACCTTGGCTAACGGAGGACATAAAGAAGATCATGGCAAAGAAAGCCGCCACCAAGGCAAAACTGAAGCAAAATCCTAGTCCCGTCAAACAAGAAAAATACGTAGCTATTCGAAATCTCTGTAACAAGGTGTGTAGGAAAGCACAACGCCAACACATACAATCGTCCGTTGAAAACGGTGATCCAGCAAAGGTCTGGCAATTTCTGAAAACTTTGGGAGTTGGCAAGACACGTCAACCATCAATCTCAAACAACATCAACCTTGACTCTCTTAATACACATTTCTCTTCTTCGTCAAAATTTGATGACAATACAAAAAGAACCACCTTAGCTTATCTTTCTTCCTTGCCAACACTAGATTATTCGCCCTTTTTTTTCACACAATTTACCGCTTGTGACGGTAAGAAGAGTATACTAACAGTTACGTCCAATGCAGTCGGCAGCGATTGTATCAGTCAGAAAATGATCCTTCCCATCCTGGAGGAAATTCTTCCAATCCTATTCACATCCTTAATCATTCCATTGCCAGTGGTAGCTTTCCATCCGATTGGAAAGATGCACTAATACTCCCCTTACCCAAGAAACCTAAACCCAGTTCCATCTCAGATTACCGACCCATATCCATTCTACCCTTCCTGTCTAAAGTCCTTGAACGTCTAGTTCACTCACAATTCAGTGAAATGAAATGAAATGAAAATGAAATAAAATGAAATTATTAATTTGCCAGAATGTAGTACAATAGGTGATAATAATTAGAATCAGTCCGTTACATTCTACCATAACAATGGTGTGCAAAAGATATTTTAAGTATTATATTATATAATTTAAAGATTATGATAGTATTACAGAAGAAAAATAAATAATAAAATTAATTAGGTAAAATAAAAAGAAAATAAACTATAATTTAACAATGTCAACAATGTACGGTACATAATTATTATATTATTCTTTATATGTCATAAACTCATTAATATTATAAAAACACTTGTCTAAGAGCCATTTCGTCAATTTTGTCTTAAATATTGTCAGTGGAAGATCCTTAAACATATTAGGTAATTTATTATAAATAATAACAGCATTGACATATGAATTTCTTTTAAATATTTCCAGTTTACAATGGGGTTGATGCAATTTATGTATATTTCTAGGTATAACATTTCTTTTAGTTACTTGTGATTGGAGTTTAAAGTATTCCGAATGTTGTTTCACAAATACACAGACTTCCTTAATATACACGCAAGCTAGCGGCAAAATACGTAATTTTTTGAAAATAGGTTTACAACTATCCAAAAACCATGCTCCAGTAATTGCCCTCACACATTTTTTTTGGATCCGGAAAGCTTTTTCAAATTCCACTGAATTTCCCCATAACAATAGTCCATACATAAGGACTGAAGAAACGTATCCGTGGTATGCGCTAAGTGCTGCTTCCGTTGACACTGTTGTTCGGAGCTTTTTACAAATTTATTCAGTTTGTCACAGATACATTCAATGTGTGCTTTCCAGTTGCAATTTATGTCCAACATAATACCTAAGAATTTAAATGTATCAACTTCTTCTATGCGTGTGTTATTACATGTTACATTTAAATTTATTTTATTACGCTTATATGTTTGAAATTGCATTATTTTAGTTTTTTCTAAATTGATCTTGAGATTATTAATATTAAGCCAACTTACAACATTCTTTAGTGCACAATTTATATCATCCTGATAAGTACTTATATTTTCGCATTTGATGATGATAGTTGTATCGTCCGCAAAAAGCACAGTTTTGTGGGGAGTTACATTGGGCAAATCATTAATGTACATTAGGAACAGAAAAGGTCCCAGGACGCTACCCTGCGGCACACCGAAATTACTATGCTGAAAACTAGATTTGTAACTGATTTTGTTATCTTTGTCTATTTTAGTTATTTCGACACATTGAGATCTATCCGAAAGATAACTTTTCAGCCAATCGTTAGCCTTCCCTCTTACGCCATATTTACTTAATTTATGAAGTAGGATCTCATGGTGAACAAGATCAAAAGCCTTGCTCATATCAAGGAATATTGCAGTTACGGGTTTATTATTATTGATCGCTTCAGTTACCTCTTTAACAAGATCAAAGCATGCCAGTGTTGTGGAGCTATTTTGTCGGAATCCAAACTGTTCTTTTTTTTTTTTTTTTTTTTTTTTTTTTTTTAATATTTATTTTGACTTCACACAACACAAGTTACATATAGGTAAGTAAAATTAAAAAAAAAGAATATATTATAAGAACAATCATAAGCACAAAGAAAAAAAAAACATACTTAATAAAAGACTAAGAGTAAAGAGAAAAGATAAATATATGCAGACAGGAGTAAGTAAAGGGTTGGTCGGGTGCAGTCAAAACAGGACCCAATTCGGCATGTGCCAGGCCCATACCTGGCTCCGATTTTCAACTGGGCCCTCTAGTGACTCACGGAAGAGATATCAGAAAATATAGGTATAGATAATTATTTATATATAAATAAATAATGTATTAATATCTAGCAATAAACATACGTGAATAAATATTTAACTAAAGCAAAATACATGTAAATAGCAATAAAGTTATATAATAATATGGACATAATATATATACTAACAATATGTGTACCTACATTGAACGATGTGAACGGTATACAAGTTTAGTGTGCTGGCTACATCTACTAATAGCTAAATAATGTTTATGGCGCCAGAGTGGCGCGTGAAGGCGTGCCTTCCACTGTGTTTTGCCAGGAAGCCAGTCCAGTGGCCGCACAACAGCCGCCGTATCCACACGCATCTAAAATGTATCACGAGCACGCGCAATTCAAGCGTTCAGTTGCTTGATATATATACAAGTTAACACATACATATATAAAATAACTAAGGATAAAACATTGCTTTGTGTTCAAGATACTGACCAAGACAACTGTGGTAAGTGCAGCTTAATAAATTCGTAAACTGGCAAAGTGAATTGCAGTACATCATAGCGATACTATACGTATTTGTGTTCAGTTACAGATTAACGCAGGATGCCATAGCAATTGGGTATCAGGTGTCAGACGTAGACTTATCGGCTGTCGATCAAGGTAGTAGAATACCTTGGAAGGCGTTGTAGATATATACCTAGCTCACACAAGCGCGAGTACCAGATCCTAAAGGTGAGGTAATGCTTAATCTATATTTTTTGTAAAGGCATCGATTAGGTACCATGAAGCATTAAAAGGTTATGATGTTTGTTATGTTCTTTTATTACAGGTTACTCACCCAGCGTGCATTGACAATACAGACCAAGACACTACGCGATCGACATACATGTCTCCGAAAATATCAACTATTAAGGACGGGTTACAGTAAAGAAATTGCATTGCAAATGACAGTTATTATTTAAAAAAAAAAAAAAAAAAATTAGTATGTCAAATAAATAATATGTCTGAAACAAACAAAAAAATAAAAATATAAATATTTAGTATGTCAAATAAATAATATGTCTGTAACAAAAAAAAAATATATGATGAATTAATTATAATGTATTAAAATGTCAGTATAAGTTAATGAACTATAATGTCACTCTCAATAGGCACATAAACCAATTTCACGTTGGAATTATTGTATAAAATTAATGTCTAACTCTAAGTAATAGAAATTGATTAAAATGACACGAACTATTATACTGAATATAACAGTCCGTATTAAATTATTGTTTCGTTGTCCCAAATTATTATTAATTTTAATTGAATAATATAAAGTTTTTATTTAGGTAATGAAATGGAAATTTAGATCAGAGAGGCATTGAAATTAATGTCACCTATTTTTTGCTGCTCGTCTATGAGGAATTTTTTCAAGTTTCGTCTAAAAGTGTGTAGTGACGTAAGGTTCCGCAGTGGAGGAGGGATGTTGTTCCAGCACTTTGAAGCAGCATAGCGAAAGCTACCTCTAAAAGCCTCTGTGCGATGCAATGTGATAGACAGTTGCTTCGAGCACCTTCTGCTTAGCCGCTCGCTGCCATTTGTGACCCATGTTAGTTTGTCATATAGATATTGTGGTTGTTGCAATTTTATGACACCAAATAACAAACAAGCCAAATGTAATTTCCTTCGAGATTTCATTTTCAAAATTAATTTTTTATTGAAGAATGGCGTTACATGGCCTCTGAATGGTACTGAAAAACAAAATCGAGCGCATGCATTCTGCACCCTTTGTATTTGCCTGTCTGTACGTGCCAAGAGTCTAGGGCCATACACGGCATCGGCATAATTTAATTTGCTTAATATCAGTGAATCAACCAGCTGAACACGTAATTCTTCAGATAGGTAAGGACGCATTTTATACAGCACTCTCAACCTGTAAAAACAGTTCTGTACAGCATTACTAATATGCTTCTCAAATCGTAGCTCAGAATCCATTATTAGTCCCAGGTTTCTGGCCTCATATACTCGCTCCAATGGACTCCCTCTAAGATGAACTTTAGATGCCGAATGCAACAATCGCAAATTGTTTTTGGTACCAAATATGATGTATTTCGTCTTAGTTGGATTTAACAACAAGCAGTTATTCTCAGACCACGCGACTAATCGTTCAAGATCGTCATTCAAGTCTTTTATAGCTTTTTCATAATCCGTAACCTTAAATGACATGTAGATCTGGACATCATCCGCGTAAATATGATATTTACATTTTTTTATGGATTCCTTGATATCCGCACAGTAAAGATTAAAAAGTATAGGTCCTAAGATCGAGCCCTGTGGCACTCCTCTCGTCAAAGAAGCAGGTCTCGAGGTCAGTGTGGTCCCGTTCGTTGTATTCAACTCCACAAATTGTAATCGATTAGTTAGGTAGCTATGGAACCACATTACTGCCTTGTTGTCAAATCCATAATAGCGCATTTTGGATAACAGTAAATTTAAATTTATGGCGTCAAACGCGCGGGAGTAGTCCAATAGAACCAGTATCGTGCACATACCCTTATCCTGGGCAGACAAGATGTTATCAGTGACATCTAAGAGTGCCGTAGTGGTTCCCCGAAATCGTCTAAATCCGGATTGTAGACTAGGTAAAATCTCGTGCTTTTCCAAAAAATCCGTAAGCTGGCGACTCACAACCTTCTCCAAGACTTTAGACAGACAGGGCAAGATGCTTATTGGCCGTAAGTCCTGAATGCCGGTAGGATTCGGTGTTTTAGGTAGTGGTCTTACACTAGCTACCTTCCATATATCGGGTACCGTAGACGTTTCTATAGACCGATTTATTATGTCTGTTATAGTTCGTAGTGTGCGTGTCAAAGTCATTTTAATCATAATTAAATTAATTTTATCATATCCCTCGGCGTTTGACTTAAGACCCTGTATAATGCGATAAACGAAATCTTGGTCCACAGTTACTAAGCCAAACGTGGCGTCACAAAACCTATGGTATTCATGAAATGTGAGATGAGAAATACTAGTTTTTGAATTACCAGGCACAGTCAAAAAGAAAGAATTTATGGTGTCGGGGTCGTTGAGATGTGAAGGAATATCAGACCCCTGTGTTGGCGGTAAAATGGTCGTTTTCAAGTTTTTCCACAGGACTTTAGGATGTTTTATTTTATTATTAATATTGTGTTTATAATATGCTACTTTTTCTCGGTACAACGCGGTAGATATTGTGGACTTTAGTTGCTTATAATATATTTTACTAGTTTCCGTCTTTAGTCGTCGAAACCTAACCAACGCATCGTCCCTGTGCCTCATCATGAGTCTAATCGTATCAGTTATCCAAGGATAAGATTTACTCCTTACTATGCAAACTCTAACAGGAGCATGAATATCAAACAACAAGGTCAACCATTTATTCAATGCGCTCACCATGTCGTTCACGTCAGTCAGGTCTGATATAAGATCCCAGCGTATTTTTTCTATATCGTCACGCATAGTTTCAGTGCATATGTTTTTAAACGATCGTCTCGTAAAAAATTGTGGTAACAATTTCTGCTTCTTGATACAGAGTTCACAGCTTACAAACGAATGGCTATTAATTAATTTATATGGCTCGACATTGACACACCTCGCACTCAAGTCTGTATAAATCAAATCAATTAAACTCTCACTATCCTCGGTAAAATGGGTAGGAGACGACACTAGTTGAGTAAGACCCACGCAGCCAAAGAAATCATTAAGTTTTTTCGTTTTAGTATCATTATTATTTTGGATATTAACGTTCAGGTCTCCCAGCAAAACAAAATGATCGCAATGTCCCAAAGCACTCAACGTAAGGCTAATTGAATCTAGGAATACATCCAAATTCAGCCATGGAGGACGATAAGCCGTGCCAATGGCAATCTTCTTTCCGTGCAGCGTGAGTGTGAGCCACATCTGCTCCACGGAATCGAACCTAGAATCGTTAGTACCCGTCCATGACCGCGCGTTAATGCCGCGTTTTATGTAGAAACCTACGCCACCGCCGCGACCGCCGCGGACATTAGCTGGCCTCGGCGTGTGACGGAAGCGATACCCTGATAGAACCGGCCCGCGCGCCTCCTCTCCCTGTCTCAGCCATGTCTCGTTTATTGCCAAGATGTCTACAGGATTACGCTCAAACATGGCTACAAAATCATCGTGATTTGTACCAAGCGATCCCGCGTTCAACAAACCGACTCTTAAGTATTTATTATTAACTGCCATTACAAATACGTATTTTATCGCATCGCACCACTACCAAAGAAAGAACAGTTGCGTAATTATTGTAAACAATAAACAAGTATCCGCTGCTAACGTGTATTGTTAAGCTTAGTACCATAATAATAAACCAAAGCAATGTATAAATATATATTATAATACGTGCTATTTTTGTGAAGTCTATGTGTGATGTAATTAATAAGTATACTTTGTAAATACATGTATATATAATTAGATGTAAATAAGTTTTAAAAGAGATAAGAAATATATTAATAGTGTTGTTTATTACTACCGAGCTATGTAAGTAATGGTCATCCGATAGATTTTTATATAAATTATTGTTATTTATGTTATGAAAGGAAGTAAAAGTAACTATACAGACTTTATAAGTTAAGTATTTTGAAATTATAATAAACAATACAAGTGATCTAAACATTTTAAATACAATTATCAAACCTGTTTTTGCCCAAAAAATTTATGTAAGTCATTGTCGCTATTTATACGAAACGTAGGTGCCCCATCTTCCCTCTTAATGAAAACTTTTCCATCTCTCGACCAGACATATCTCCACTGTTGAAGGCGACCAGCCTCACGAGCTTTGCGAAATAGCTGATGATTAGCGCGCGTGAGCCGTTCGTTAATATAAAGGCGACGCTGCGAGCCCGCTACACCCAAATCTGTTGTGGTGAGAATCCGGCGCACGCGTATCGCCCGTAACAAGGTGTCGCGAGTTGAGCGTCGCGCCAGCCGTACAGCGATCACTCGCGGCCGGTGCGCAGTGGGGTCAGCAGAGGCGCCAGTCTCCTCGATAATATTGCGACGCGCGGGCCCAATTCGCTCGACGTGTACGATGTCGGTGTCCTGTATGTCAACTCCTAGCTTGGTTGCCATAACTTTGACCATATGAGTGACACTCTCACCCTTTTGCTCGGGTAGTCCAGCTACAAGGACATCGTTGAGCAACAGTTGCTGGTCCCGGTCGTTCAGCTCTCGTCGCAACTCGGATATAGTTTCCTCAAGGGGCTCGTTGTTAGAGGAGGAGGCTCTTTTCTCTAATTCCTGTTCCAGAGCTGTGACCCTTGATTCCACACTAGCGACCTGTTCTAGGCAGTTGTTAATTGCGCTTTTAAAACCCGCTACCTCAGCTCGATACTGGCGAACTTCGCTTCTCATGGCGGACATTTCTTCTCTGAGCGCCCTGAGCTCATGTACTAAGTCGTCGCTATGCTGGTTATTAAGTATTTTAATGGGCGTAGCGAAATTGTCCTCCCTAGGCATTGAGGAGATGGTGGGTGAACAACAACCGGTACATGTCCAGTTACCGGCCGTGGAATCTGATGGTGGGACACATGCCCGATGAAATATCGACGGACATCTAGTACATCGCATACAATCAATTTGGGCCTTAGCAGTAACGATCTTGCTGCAAGCTCCGCACTTGACCATGTTTGTAAATAGCGCTGTAGTCTAGTCAAGTAATGTCAAATGTGTTGTTATTAGGTCGAGTCGACGAAGTGATCGACGCAAGAGCACACAAAATTGTAACTTAGTAGTTCTTGCAAATTCTCACAGATGTCACTGTTCACAATAAGCTTGTAAGGCTGTATTGTAGGCTGTAGTTTTATCGATTATTGTTCACAGCTTGATGATTAGAACTACTGAGCACTGCACCACGCAACAGTCACAATGTGTATTTGTAATATAGTTTATTTTGTATAATTCAATATTTTTATTTATAATTAGGGTAGATTCACTGCCATTCGATAGTGCAAATATTTTAGTTTTAAGTTTATTTAATTTAAAGTTTTTATTTTCACTGTATAACACTAGATGTCGTCTATTGTTTACTATACTATATATTCACGATTAAATTAATCCGAAAATTACTGTGTTTATAATTTTTAATACTGACAATCACCGTAAGCAAAACTTTGATATCAACGTCCGTGACGTCACTTTTTAATATTTTTAATTTTGTAACAAAGTCATAGAGTCTTTTCAATATAGCCTTTTCGAATATCTTTGAGAGTACCGGTATTAGGGTTATTGGGCGGTAATTGTTTATATCAGTTACCTCTCCTTTTTTGAATAAGGGCTTAACAATTGATTTTTTAAGAGCGCAGGGAAAAGTTCCCTCTTCAAAAGAAGTGTTAACTATGTGACTTAGTGGTTTACAAATATGCTTTCTTGCAGTTCTTTCCTACATAGAAATGCACTCCTAAATCCCTTCCAATCCGGTTTCCGTCCCGGCCACAGTACTGTCACTGCCTTGGTTCGCGTAACTGATGATATTAGGCTAGGCATGGATAAAGGAAATCTTACGGTCTTGTCCTTACTTGATTTTAGCAATGCTTTTAACACCGTAGATTTTCACATCATACTTGGCATTCTACGCTCTCTTAACGTATCTCCATCGGCAATTGATTGATTTCATAGTTACCTGTTTGGTCGCCGGCAACGTAAACGCATCGAAGACAAACATTCCACTTGGTCAAATACAAATGCCGGTGTGCCACAGGGTGGCGTGCTATCTCCTTTACTCTTCGCGATATTTATTAACTCCATTTCAAACCACTTACTTTCTTCCTACCACCTTTATGCATATATGCGTATAAATCTGCAAATTGTCTAATTTGCAGATTTATACGCAAGCTCCCTTAAGTAAGTTATCAGAAGCCTTCACTACCATAAATACGGACTTAGCGCGGATTTGTGAGTGGACTAAGAACTATGGACTGATAGTGAATGCCGAAAAAACCCAACTAATCATTATCGGCAGCCCTAAACTAGTTTCGAAAATCAGTTGGCCCCATCTACCAAAAATCTGTTTTGATGGAAAGGAACTAACTTTCGCCAAAACCGTTAAAAACCTGGGTATATACTTCGACGAAACTTTGTCATGGAGATCGCAAATAAAAGAAACCAGTCGCAAACTGTTTGCATCAGCAGGTTCGTTGCGGAGATTACGCAACTTTCTTCCGATCACCACTAAGATTGCGCTTGCTCAAACTCTGCTACTGCCTGTTATTGACTATGCCGACGTCAGCTATCTCGACCCCACTGAAGAGCAGCTAGATAAACTTGAGCGTCTCCAAAATTTTTGCATTCGAT
The DNA here is from genome assembly GCA_944739405.2 of Euclidia mi. NCBI lineage: Eukaryota > Metazoa > Arthropoda > Insecta > Lepidoptera > Erebidae > Euclidia > Euclidia mi. The sequence continues at coordinate 7,820,835 of OX123191.2, read as the reverse complement.
TTATATTTGGTTTGCGCAAATATGATCACGTCTCTGATTTTCGCAATAAACTCAAGTGGCTGCCAATTCGTCTTCGCAGGAATACTCACACTCTTACATTTTTATATAATGTTCTATTTAATCCTAGTTCTCCCTCTTATCTCAAAGAACGATTTAAGTTCCTTCATGACACACATCTAAGGTCCTTGAGGTCGTCTGAAGATCTTACGCTGGAGATGCCGAAGCATTCTACCAACTATTTCGACAAATCTTTCACTGCTCAGGCTGTGCGCTTGTGGAATGCTTTACCATTAGAAACTCGTAGAGCAGATTCCTTAAATATATTCAAAGGAATGATAAAAAAGCAGTATTTAAATCAGTAGGTAATTTAAGATGTAGGTAGGTACATTAATGTAGTGATCGTCTATCTTTGACACTTAAATTCGCTGTATCTGTATTATTTAGTATATTCATATTCATTGTATATGTGCTTATAGTATGTATTTATCTGTACTGTCTTAGGCAGGTATAACCATTATGGATACTGGTATATATTTATGTATATATTTATATATATGTGTATATACGTATATGTATAATTAATCTTAATATATAAAATCCTTGCGTTACTGACTGACTGACAGACACGCTACAGCCGAAACTATTGGGCGCAGAAAGCTGAAATTTGGCATGTATGTTCCTTGAGGACCATAGGGGTGCACTAAGAAGGGATTTCCCGAAATTCCCACGGGATCGGCCAAAACGGGTAAATTTAAAAAAAAATGCAGGCGTAGCTGCGGGCGTCCGCTAGTAATTGTATATGTGTATTTTAGAATGTTATTGTCATTTTTGGTTAAAGATTTAGTTACATAGCTACACCACTGTCACAAAACATCTAACATCATTTCTGTCCATCCTAAGGTTGCCTGGAAGAAATCGCCTTTGGCGATAAGGCCGCCGATTGTACATAAATTTTAGATTTAAGATACCTTAGAAATGTACTTTATTTTGGTGTACAATAAAGAATATTATCTATCTATCTATCTATCTATCTATATATTATTCGCTTCGTGTACTTTCCCCTGTCGCAAAGATTATCAAGTCGTAGTTATTACGTTATTAAAACCCCAATGAACTGGCGTCGATATGATAATACATTAATGCCGATGTGATTCCCCTGAAAAACTCAACGTCAGTTAATTTGATGACGTTTGACGTGTAAAGTAATTTTGGTATAATTTAATCAAAATTTAAATTTCAGTTGTCCATTATTAGGCGTTAAAGAGTCAAAAGCCTGATGGTAATATCATGAAATGTTGATTATTTTCGGAGCCTAATAGAATGCTGTAATTTTATGTTTTTTGGTGGATTGTTTTGTTTATATTGTTAGGTTGTAGTATGTAATTATGCTATCGTAAACAGACAATTTCGTTTCTGTGACTTGTTATGCGTTAAACTGTCGTGATGTTGTTTAGTTTCTTTTACTTAGGCAATGAAACTAGCAAATAACAATCATATTATGTAAGTACGTTCATAAACAACAATTTTGAACAGTCACGGCCGCCTTCACAGGACACGGATGGTTTAATAAGCACCTTTAAACGAGTACAATTGGTATCACCGACAGCCCGCTGTGCAGAGCCTGTATGGCAGCAGACTAGACGGCAGCCCACATGCTCCGCGTCTGTCCTGAAATGTCACATTTTCAGCAGAAACACCTGATCGGACACAGCACCCTGAGAGAATCAGTGGGCCTCATCAAGAGTCTGCTGCTCTTCCACAAAGAGGTTGGATGGCTCGGATGACAACACCAATTCCCACCCACACGCAAAATACACACTGAGACGTGGAGTTGCAGAAACAGCCCGTGCTACCATACCATAAAGATGCCAAATAATAACACTCTCTATGACAACTATTTTAATAATTTAACACCTTTTTGAGAAAGATCGGTAGAAATTGTTGGTAACCCATATTTATAATAAACTAGCTGACCCGGCAAACTTCAAACCGCCTAACAGTCGATTCTTTATTATTATTATTTTTATTTTTCCCTGCGTAAGAACCATCCTCGTACTTCGAGGAATATAATAAAAAAAATATTAGCGAAATCGGTTCAGGTGCTCTCGAGATTTGCGCTATGCAACACTTTCAGCGATTCATTATTATGTTATAGATCAAATATTATTGTTCTGTACATGTGTAAAAAAATACTTTCGTACATTTGTGTGGGTCTCCCGATAACTTACGTACTTAGACCCATAATTATATAGATAATTAGCACAGTCATTAACGTATATTTCAGAATGCCGATTGAGCAGGGTATCTAAGCTATAGGATCATTAAATTCTTCTCATTTATACAAAAAATATGCTCTAAACTGAACAACGTAATAGATTATTGAACACGACGTAACAAAGTTAAGAAAGTTTGGAGAACGATGCTACGAAGTGCACATACGAAAATTATGTGCTACGAAGCTACGCCGTAACTCACGTAGCACACATCTCACTAACTTGCGACCTAAACTGTGATACACTGACTTACTGCATGAGCTAGGCACGTACTTTATTTTTACCATCTCCCTGAAAACTACTTTTGGATAATTGTTAACAGAAAACCCAAATATCACTTTTTGTTCGACCTGGATATCGAGCCCGTTACCTCATGATCCGCAGTCGCTTACATTACCGCAGGCCTATGTACAGAGAGGCAGTAAAAAAGTTTATTTTGCTATAAATAATTTGTATATCTGTCGCAGGGATTTTACAAAAGCCGTGATATTATAATTTCACTAGTGGCATTATAATTACACAGATTTTAGTATTTTTTGTATTGCAATTTAACGAGCTATTTTCAGTGCCATTATAATTTCACTAGACCGATACAGTGAAATTGTATGGCAGTAATATTTTGACAATAACACTGGTTTAAGAAAGCCGTAAGAATATGAGAGCGATCGCTGATTGGTTCACTTTTGTTACCAGCTGTATTACCCATTGTTTAGAGTTGACGTAGGCAGCTAGGAAATTGTTCTGAGTGCGCGTGTCTTCAAAGCGAAATTTCGAGAACAAGAGAGTGAATGACAGTTCATAGTCTGACCATAGTCAAAATTTACAATAGACTAAACAAAACGTTACTAAACCGATATTATCGATTTGACTTATCATAAATAATGTTTCTATTTCAAACACCCATATATTTAGGAAATGAGACACAATTTTTGAATTTTGTTACTACATACCAACTAAATATAGCGATGTATTTTATGGTAAGTTGACTGCTTCGCGGGGCTCCTAATTTTGGGTACAGGGTCACAAGAAAACCTAACATAACCTATTAAGTTTCCCGAGTGGACGAGATTATTTTCATTAATAAATAGATCGTAGTTTTCTGAATGAAGGTCAGTAATCAGGTTCTTCACTTAAATAGCTCATGTTTAGGTTTTCTTGGGACCCTAAACATAATTATAGGAGCCCTGTGTAGCAGGGCTCCGTCAACTTAGCCTCATAAACATCTCCAAAGTTCCGGTCTTACCGTGTTATCAGATTGGTCACTGTAGTACATTAGTAAGTCTGTGTGACAGATTAAGTCAATTGACCAATCAGAACACGCGAGGCTCCCGCCACAAACTCAATTCATAATAAACCTAGCTCTCTTATAAAATCACTATTGCGGACCTAGATTTACCATAATATCACTATTGCGGCCCAGTGAAATTACAATATCAATTTGGCGTTCTGTCGGATGAAAGAGCCCCTGAAATTATACAAGCCGGTAGTTATTGACTTTTTATGCCTGTATCTCCGAAGGGGTAGGCAGAGGTGTAAATATTACACCCTCGTTTCGCCATGAAACTTTAGTTCCACGTAATAGGTGGCGAGCCTATTGCCATTACCGGGCACATCACCAGACTCCGGGCTGCTACTGAGTATTCGGAAAAACCCAGTAACTCTTTTTGCCCGACCCGGGAATCGAACCCGGGACCTCCGATCAGCAGTCGCATACGCTATCCACTGGACCACGGAGCCAGTTATTGACTTTAATCTGTGTAATTATAATTTCACTAGCAAAATTATTATATCACGTTTTTGACCAAATCTCTGCGACAGATCTATATAATACGTACTCTAAATAATTTACTGAAATTTACAACAAGTTACCACAGTGAAATTAACATACATTTTTATCACAGGAATACATCAATAATAACGTGTACATACAATCTCTACACTCAGCTGCTACATACAAGTTACAAGTGTACTCATACTCTATACATTTGTTTACTAATGTAAACAAATGTATATTTAATCTATCATAGTTATAATGCGGAGGCAACTCCGACAGAACGCCAAAGTTCTGTGTTTGATCAGTACTTACCAACAATAGTATAGATTAGGGGCCAAAGTTAGCTAACTAATCATTTCAATTTTAATTAGAAACTGACCAAGCAACACTTTCGTTTATATTGAAAAATCCGTTCCGTTTTGTTTTAATTAAACTTCATTGATTTGTTTTCAGTGTGTTCTAGACCTTTCCGGCGTATATTGACCTGATGAAATCAAAATGAATAAATAACTTTGACCTATCCATTGTGTTTATAATGGTTTAATAGAGAGTGACTAACCCCATTTCAGGCTGTTAGATTTTTTTAGTAATAGGCGGCAAACGAGCATACGAATCGCCTGATGGTAAGCAATTACCGCCGCCCATGGACACAAGCAGGAGTCACAAATACGTTGCCGCCCCTTGGGGTTGGGATAAAAGATAGGATAAGGAGTGGGATGAGGGAGAAGGAATAGGCTATAGGACCTCCGGTACTCCTATTACACTCATGGGCATACCAGGCATTTTTCTATCACCGGAATGTAAGAAATGAGTGGAATATAAATGTACCCGTGGATAAGTTAATATTCTGTCACAGCTAGACGGACCATCAAGAGGACCCTGGCCTACAAGACAAGTGTTCAGATTGGATGCAACCGGGATCATGATGATAATGGTGATAAATTTATGTTACAGAGCTTTATAACTCATGGTGTACTTACGAGCAAGTGATCCGTGTGCTCGCGGCAATAGGAAATTAGATCCATGTGGTTGAGTTTACAAAGATTATTTAGCTTTTCTTTTTTATATTATTATATATTTTTTATAGGCAGCGATAGCCGAGTGGAGAGACCGACAGATTGCTACGCAGAGGGTCTCAGGTTCGAATCCTCACCTCGACTTTTCGAAGTTAATAATTGTTAATTATCGCTTGCTAAACGGTGAAGGAAAACATCGTGAGGACACCTGCATGTCTGGGAGTTCTCCATCATATTCTCGAAAAACATGTGAAGTCTGCCAACCCGCACTTGGCCAGCGTGGTGGACTATGGCCTTATCCTTCTCATAGTCAGAAGAGGCCCGTGCCCAACAGTGGGACATTTTAAAGGGTTGATGATGATGATGATATTTTTTATATAGACTTACGCCTGTATCCCCGAAGTGGTAGGCAGAGGTCTAATATTACGCCCACATTTCGGGAAAACGGGACCCTATTACTAAGCCTCCGCTGTCTGTCTGTCTGTCACCAGGCTGTATCTCATCCCCCCCGTGGGATCTCCACCTTGTCGTGGTGGGGGGGCTCAGTAACCGTGGCTTGGAACCCCGCGGTGAAGCTAAGAGGGATCCCTGGAGTGGACGCTCCGCGTGGGCTTCGCAGTGGGCCTGCGCAGGATGCGTCCAAAGGTGCGGGTGCGGGGGACAGTTCTGTCTGTCCCTCGTAGTCGGGTGCGGTCGCGGGAGGAGAGGCGTGTCGGTGTTGCGTTGCCGCGCGCCCTATCTCCCGCGACCAAATGGGGGCGCACTATTCGATGCGTCGCAGTGGGGTCGCATAGGAAGAGGAGATGCGGTGTTGCGTTGCCGTCCTCCCTATCCTCTACGACCGCTGAGTGTTTTGGCGGCAGCACCAACACCTTAATCCGCCGCCAAGGGGGTTTTGTTCGGGGCCCGCCTGACCATCTGGCGGGCCAATACCCGTCGGGGGGTAGCGACGAATGCTTATGCGAATCCCTACCCTCCGACACACGGGTACATGAGGAACACAGGTTGGTTGTTAGTCAGTAAGACTCTGACAGTCCCCTTCGTCCTTCCCCCGGGGCGGAGGGACTCCATGAGGATTTTCCAACCCGAAACCAATAAAAAAAAAGACTGTATCTCATAAACCGTGATAGCTTTAAAGCTGAAATTTTCACAAATTATGTATTTCCGTTGCTGCTATAACAACAAATACTAAAAATAAAAATAAAAAAATATGAAAGGGGTCCCATACAATGAACGTGTTTTTTTGTCGTATTTTTTGCTCAATATTTCTAATGGTAACATTGAAATTGACGCTTGAAATTTTCACAGACTATATAGTTGTATATTACCTTTCAAAATAAATAATTAAATAAAAATAAAGTAAATATTAAAGGGAGTTCCCATACAACCAACGTAATTATTAAGCAATTTTTTACTCGATCTTAATAAACAGGTAGAAACATCAAAAATATTTAAGTATACATACAACATACGTGATTTTCTTTTATAGATGATGATACGGAACCTTTCGTGTGCGAGTCCGACTGGCACTTGGCCAATTTTTATTTTATTTCTAACAGAAAACGATAAGAATTATTTAAAACGCTGACAATAATAAAACTAATGTGATGTACTTTCGGTGCTATCGTTTAATAAACGAAACACATGTTCACAGATACTTTTCGAACTAAGAAAATACATTTGCTTTGAAATAACCAACACGCCACACCACATTAGAAATCTAAAATACTGCAGAAAACACGTGATTTTAGCTTTGTTGCAAACGAAGCAAAGCAAAATTTCACAAAGCAACGGAAATTATTGTGTTATTTTAAATATGGCTAGAAAAAATACCTCTATTATTGTTACGGAGCCTTTTATAAATATAAAGAAAAACAATCATTTGTGGATCGAACCAAAGGGACGGAGGCCACAACATTATGCATACTAACTGGTAAGCGGTGAGACGACATTCCAAACCAATACGGCATTCGTTATATTGGAAGTCATTCATTGTTTTATTAAAATACACATTTCATGACCTAGTGGGAGTAATAGCCTAGTGGAGATACCAACAGACTGCCATGAAGAGGGTATCGGGGTCGAATCCACGGCGCGCACCATTGACTTTTCGCAGTTAAATGCGTATTGAATTGTTAATTGTTGCTTGCCCCGTGCTGCGGAGAGCACGTTAAGCCGTCGGTCCCGGCTGTCATAAAGTTGTTATAGGGCGTTAGTACCTTCTTAATAAACCGACACTAGTCTATACCAGGAAATATCGCTATCTCTTCGAGTTGAGGACGTCAGGCAGGCGGTCGCTATGTGGAAAAGCTAATATTCAGCCAAATCTGGTTAGACTAGCAAGCAGACCCCAGGTGGAAACTGGGATAACGCTGGGAGGATGATGACCTTTCATGACCTAGGTTGTTCCACGTGTTTGTAGAGGAAAAATGCCTTGTAACTTCAAGAACAACCCTGACGTATATTAATGCATAAAGAAATAAGTACGAGTACGAAACTCAGCAGATATATCAATTTGTGACTATTCATTGTTTTAGTTTGCACGTTTGCACATTAACTTCACTTATAAGTCTTTTTAAATGTCGTCCTTTATAATGTATGGGATTTGTTATTACTGTTCTACATGACTAGATAGATAATTCAGTATTTCATAACCATTCCGTACAAGTAATTATATCAAATGCATGCGACAGTATACTTTTTTTAGCAAAACATCGCATAAAACACAATACTTGTAAAAAAAAACAAGTCTCGCTACCGTAAAAAGTTGTGAGATCCATGTACCTAATACCAAGTCGGTTAAATAAAAATTTATAGTGTTTTATATCTTTGATCTCATTTCTTTTTATAGATAGTCCCTATTTTGTCCTTTCCGGTACCTTCTTCTTATTGTACACCAACAACGCATTTTTAAATTAAAGCCCTAACTGCAAATGTAATTTTGTAATTCTATATATTTATATGGGATTACAACGTTATTAATGCAGTTGATGTATTTCGAAAACTGGACAGCAATTGAAAAATATTTTAATTTTTCCTTGATTCATACACTAAACATTAATTTTATACTAAATTTGAAGCTTCTATGTCTAATAGAAGTGCCTTAGACTTTTGATGATCGGTCAGTGAGTGACAAAATTAAGAAACTTTGACTCGTTATAATTCTTAAACTACTGGTTCAAATTGCATTAAATTTGAAATATACCATATTAAAACAATGCCTGCTTGGTTACCAAAAAATCAAGCTTTTAGTTTTATCCACAATTAAGTTATAGGTGATTGAAAATGGCCTGAGCTATTTCGAGAAAAGGATGGTACGGCCGTGGCGCTTTTTTGCTCGACTTGGCGATAAATCACAATTTGCTTATTTGCAACAAAAGTCAGTGGGTAATTATCCAACACGGTAATAAAACGTAAGAAAATATAGTAAGTGCTTTATTATTGTATGGCTTGCATAAGCTTTACATAAATTTATATAATTATCACATACCATATTACATATAACATATTATTTCAAATAGGTACCTACGGGTTATCGTGCCTAATCCAACAATAATGTTTCCTAAAATATTTAGCGTACCCTTCAACATACATGTTACAATAGTTGAGCAGTTTATTACACTCGTAAAGTAGAGGTCGGAAGCTGCGACGTTATTATCCACTAATTTCTGTGTCCTCAAAACAATGGAGGCCCTTTCAAAGCCCTTTCTTGAGTGACAAATGGAAGGTATACTTCCTTAATCCGTGGGGAGTTAGTGTTTAAATGTAGGGGCAGATTTATCGAGACAAAGATTCGTGTGCTCAATGTCAATCTTGTTGGAACAATGATTTACGTAACTATAAAGTTCGCCTGCGGATCCGCCCGAATTTATTTTAACAGGAAATCATACAGCTCACTTTCAATAAATAATAAAATGCATACAAGAAAGAAGAGCAGCGATAGCTGAGTGGAGAGGCTGACAAAATGCTACGCAGAGGGTCTGGGGTTCGAATCCACGGCACGCACCAATGACTTCTCGAAGTTAAGTGTGTATTAAATTGTTGGTTATCGCTTGCTTATTGGTGCAGGAAAACATCGTGAGGCAACCTGTATGTCTGTGAGTTCTCCATAATGTTCTCGAAGGACATGTGAAGTCTGCCAACACGCACTTGGCCATCGTGGTGGACTATGGCCTTACCCTTCTCGTAATGAGAAGAGGCCCGTGCCCAGCAGCGGGACAGTATAAAGGGCTGATGATGATGATACATGAAGGTCAAAGCAGCCATAAGTATCTTTCTACTAATCTTCAGCCTCTTATATATCTCCACACACACTTTCACGTTTATAATATCAAGTTCAGATACATTGTGAGTCCTATCGATGTCTAAGAATTAAGGCTCGGGCGAGCCTATGCTGATATTTTATTTTTGCTTTGCTATGAAACAGCTTTGCAAACGTCATATTACAGTATACGTACTTTCCATTGCATTTACTTCAAACAATTTCAAAATTGTTGTTTTTGGTAATGTGCCCTAATTTCAATATTATATTGCTTAAGTTTGAACATTTTCAAATTACCGATTATAGAACATTTTCAAATTTTATCTTTATTCGTTGGCTAGTGAATGAGTGTATTTATATGCTTTTATATAATTTACTAATAATGTTGCTACATAATAGCCAGTCAATTATTTCAAAATAGCCCCAGATCTGCCTATAGAAAGTATTCCAATTTTATTGCTTTTTATATTTTTATTTTGTAAAATTCAGCTTCTTGCACCCAAAAGTCTATCTAGGCTGCAGCTTTTCTGTCAGTCACTCAGTAACGCAAGGATTTTTTATATAACGTCTATTAAAAGTCATTAGATATTCACTAAATGTCATTCTTGCTAAAATTTATAAGAACATTATTTATTTAGTCGTAAAATACATTTACGTACTCATAATTCCTTAATAATTTTCTTACCAGGCTTCACGATTCTGAAAAAGCTTGAAAGCATTTTCCTATAATAGATTTATTACGGGTTATAGGTACCAAGAACATAGATACCAGTACTTTTTAATATGGCTTTTTAACTATTGTTTTTATAACTTTTGTAACGTAGTTGCTTTTAAGTTCTAATGGTGAAGAAAAAAACAATGGAAACTTATATAAAGTTGTACATAAAAAATGGTCACGATTAAATTTATATAAATTATTTTCTTTTAAGTTTTCATTCGGTATGATACGACAATACTAACTTTTTACTAAGAAAGAACTAAGTTTTGGCTATTGTCAAAAAAATACAACGTAAATTATATTCAGAACATCAAATTACCATCCTTAGAAAGTAGCTACTAAGTTTTTTGTGTAAAAAGCCTGGGTTGTCGTTGAAAAAAACCATAATGTATAATTCAAATTACTATTAAAAAATTAAGAAATTTTTGAATATCAAATAGTTTTCTGCAGCAAGTTCATTATCACTATTACAGCCCTTTTAGTTTTAAGTTTGAAAAAAGGTAGACTTTGTCGTCTCTGAAATCTAATCTGAGATATTTTAGGCTAAATACATTAACTACGGTTTACACGTTTCGACGTCAAAACGGTACATAAACATACATACTTTTGGGCTTGAAAATAGATGTCGTAAACTCAAAAAAGCTCTAGATTTTAATTTTACGATCATTTATCTGTTTAAAGACGTGGATTTAGTTTCTTACGTAACTATGTACACGCATAAAATGTAAACTTTTAAACCATCACGTCTCGAATTTTATTCGACGGCCAAACATTTTGTTTTTTGTTTAATTTAATTTTTTATTTTCACTTTTTAGAAAAACTTACAGCTAGAAAATCAATTTATATAAAAATAGAAAATGAAGGCCAATTAAAATTCTTCCAACATGTTCAGCTATACATTATGAGGTTCCGTATGTTGTCAGGAAGGGGTCCGTTTTGTATACGTTAGTCCTAAATGAGGCCAGAAGCCTCAGGTCAACCGCAGACACGTTAAGTTTCCGACTGAGTCTTAAAGGATTGAGACGTTTTCTATTAACTTTATAGCAGTCGCTATAGCTATAGAAATAACTTTCTGCAGAGTATTCAAAAAGTGTTAACTATATTGACTTAAGTAGAATTATTTGATTGGTTGATGTAAATATGGCACGATGAGATCAACGTCAAATTAAAACATATGATTTTTTTTATAGACTCACGCTTGTCTCCCGAAGGTGAAGGCAGGGGTGTAACACATCCACATTTTACCATGTAACAAATAGTAAGGTCCCACGTAATATTGACCGAGCCTATTGCCGTTACTGGGCACATTGCCAGACTCCGTGCTGCTAATAAGAATCCAGAAAAACCCAGTAACAATTTCGCTCTACCCGGATATCGAACTTGAGACCGATAAGCAGACGCATACGCTATTCACTGGACCACTAAGGCAGTCTTAATAAATAAATGCATCTATACAATAAACCAAATATCGACAATGCGATCAAGCGGATACCGCAACATAAGTTCTTGATGCATCGCCTTAAAACTAAGAGGGAAGTTCACAGTTCTTTCGCAAAGGAGCGAGAAAACACAACTTTTCTTCTTATTTCGTGTACAAATGACTCCGTGCTAACATTTCAAGAGAAACATTGAAAATACTACGCTCGTGTTACAGTGTTGATGTAGTATTAAAATATCAAAAGCTACGTCGTGAAGTTTTGCGAGGATTTTTTGGGCGTGCGTGGGTAGCGTTGGTTTGGTAAGTTTTAAGATTCGTCTTTATTTCCATTTTGTTATTGCCTTTGTTAGGCCGTTTTTTGTATATGGGTCAACGTGTGCCTGGTGAAACTGTAATTCATATTACTTTGTATGAGCGAAATATGTTAACAGAGAATTGAAAGAGTTGCTACGTTAAGATTAGTATTACATTTGTAAAACAACGATTTATGAACTATTATAATATCAAACCAAATGAAAATAATCATTTTCCGAATTAAACCATTAAGTGTCAGGAAACTGGGGTATTATACCTACTGATTTTAAGCATCTTGATCATGATCATTTTCGCCATATAAAAACAAAAAAGGGGAAATATTGTAATTATATATTATTTGGTTTAACATTCAAGTCTTAAGCGCTACATACAATGATATACTTTAATTATGTATATCTAACTATTATTGTGGATCCAATCCTCTTTCTTTGTGGCTCTGACGTAAAAAGGCCTTAACGCAAGTTTAAATAAAAGCTTTAATCTTTCTGAAAAACTTTCCAAACACACTTATAAAGAGTAAATTTAATAAAAAGTTACCAGGAAAGACTGTTAATCTATGAAAAAAAAAAGTGATCCTCTAGACTGATCAAAGGGACCTTTTCATGTATTTTTCAATGTAGCTCCATGGCCACCATATTTAACATGTTGCTCTTACACGTTATAGTCAGAACGTTAGTATTAGACCTGACTTTCATCTGAACAATTGTACTAAGCCGCACAAAATACAGAGGCAAAATGAAGAATTAAGTAAAATTAGTGCTACTTTGATTAAGACATGTCAACAAAATACCATGTAGCTCTAGGTCATACTAAGTTGAATTACTAGATATTATAACAAATACCTAGTTAGTATGACTGAGAAACATAACAAAGCAGACTAATTGCAAACCAACAGTGAATACTACAAACATACACATTACAACTCATAAACATTGTACACAAGTCATAAATATTCCAACAACAAAATTAAAATTTTCCCATCTACATATAATTAGTGTAAACAAAAAAGACAGGTACATTCAGGAAAGATAAAAAGAGAAAAACTGTTTATACAATGTACGAGATAAATGCATAGGTTTTAGGGTTCAATGAGCTACAACCGCAATCGAATAGAAAATGAACCGAATAATATGTGACGAACGCAAATGGAATCATACAGCGCTATGTCACATAGACATGTCATAGGTTTGCAGTATATATCGAATGGCAATGCAGCTGCTTTAACTATTGCATCATCCGTGGAAATTGCAATGCTATAAATATTTTCTATTTTCTTCCAACTCCTGCTCTAGGAAGGAATCCAGTGTCGTGGAGAACTTTACAAACATACAACCAATGGACAAAAATTAAACTCAGACTCGAGATAACAACTTGAGGATCACGCAAAGTTTTGTTTGGTGGGAACCACAATACTGCGCAGTGTCACATGGTGAAACAAAATAATTCATCATCATCATCAGCCTGCAAGAGTCCACTGCTGGATATCGGCCTCTCCAATGGTACGGCACTGAGTCCGATTTTCGGCTAACATAATAATAATAATTATCAACTAATAAATATTTTGTTGTTCTGTTAATCTTCTTATGCCCGGTTTCTGAAGTTACCAGTATACTCTCAACAGTTATTGATTCTTTAAAGTTATGGAAAGGATAAACGTTGGTTAACTGACACTGCGTTTCTGAATGCGCACTGGAGCGTTCAATAACTATTGAACACTGTAAAGTATTATATTATCTGTGATTGAACCAATACGTAGTTCTTTTTTCTCCCACTAGATGACTCTGTTTTAAAAAAACGAGTTGAAAACTTATTTAAATATTTTAATTTGTCTGTCTAACTAGTTGTTTAATCATATATTGTTTTTTTAAGAGTAAACCACTAGCTGCTCGTTGTTTTACTAAAAAAATATGAAAATGCCTCATTCCTAATGGCTGTACGCCTCAAAGAAATATAACCTTAAGTCATAGAAGTAACACCAAAATAACAACAGCGGTTGCTATGATTGATATTTTCTTTCTAATGGCACATGCAGTATGATAGAAAGAGCTATCGATAGGTTTAGCAGCACGCTCTTATAGCAGCCTCGTGGTAGCCAAACAGTAGACAAAACATAGAGTTAGGAAACCGAGTGTTGTTCGTAACAGTGATGATTTATCGATAAATATTTTTGGTCAAATGTCTAACTTTAGTATGTGTCGATATATTTAAGCCGTTGAAGTCAACAACTAAAATATTGAAATTGTAGTTTTTGCTGTCGACACCGGACAGTGCTTTGCAAAGACTTGCCAGACAGACAGTACCCCCCCCCGTGGGATCTCCACCTTGTCGTTGTCGTGGTGGGGGGGCTCAGTAACCGTGGTCACCCGCGGTGAAGCTAAGAGGGATCCAGGAGGGGACGCTCCGCGTGGGCTTGGAGGGGCCTGCGCAGGATGCGTCCAACGGTGCGGGTGCGAGGGACAGTTCTGTCTGTCCCTCGCAGTCGGGTGCGGTCGCGGGAGGAGAGGCGTGTCGGTGTTGCGTTGCCGCGCGCCCTATCTCCCGCGACCAAATGGGGGCGCACCATTCGATGCGTCGCGGTGGGGCCGCAGAGGAAGAGGAGATGCGGTGTTGCGTTGCCGTCCTCCCTATCCTCTGCGGCCGCTGGGCGTTTTGGCGGCGGAGTCCAACACCTTAATCCGTCGCCAAGGGGGTTTTGTTCGGGGCCCGCCTGACCATCTGGCGGGCCAATACCCGTCCGAGTGCTTTGGTGATGCCCCACCCTCCGACACACGGGTACATGGTGGAAGTCGAGGTGGTTTTAAGTGGAAACACCATAAACTCCGGCTCTTATTTCTGCCAAGAGTCGGAGATCCGAAGGGATTTCCATTTTCCACCTCGTAAAACAAAAAAAAAAAAAAAGACAGACAGTACTAAAAAATTTCACGTGTTTGATTGTTCGTTGTAGCCATAAAATCTATTGACAAAAAGTATGTATAAACTAATGAGCGATGCTTTGCGATGCGATGCTAAGAAACTGTCACTTAGATTATGTATTGTACGAATTATACCAGATTGGCTAATGCGGCAGGCTTTGGCAATTTTTGTGCGTCGCATCATACCTCGTTGCTTACTATCGCTTACGTTGGACACTGCTCGATTTTTTTAGAGTTGTAGGTAATCCGATTTGTGATCCGCCAGCACAAATGATTCGCCTTTATGTAAATGTTAGTACAGCAGTGAACTACTTTGACAACCCAGTTGGCGTGAGTGCAACCGACTGCCACGCCAAAGCTTGCGGGTACGATTCAGTCTTACATTCATGTCCGATAGTTTGTTTCCGTATTTATCCCTGATTCAAAAAACGTCGATATCTTCTTTCACTGTCAATCTCATTACTCCTTAATGATGAGATTTGACAGAACGGCTATTTAGAGAATGCAGTCAAAGATATGAGTCTGTAAAGAGTCTATTCCTCTCTAAATGAGACGCGTAATTTGACGTTATGATTAACCAACTAAGACCAAATGACATTACATGTTGCACGTTCGGTATAAGGAAATATGGCGAGCATGTTGTCTCTAGTCTAAACGTCCAACCTCTCTGGTACGCCTGCTAACTAATATACTTTAAAAAAATAAAATGTCAAATCAGGCCTCGCTGTCAGAAAATTTGACATTTTATGATGATGATGATATTTTGTGCTTCATTGTAGAGCTTTTCTGCAGTTGTATTAGGATTCAAAAATGGTGTCATTATGTACTTGCCACAAGGATAGGCACTGTCTCCTAGGATGTGACTATCTAGGTATCTCATTGTTATGCAGGCGAGCTCGTAGAAATGAATTATGGTACACTGTACTGTCATGAGTAGATCCATGCCAACGAGCATCTAAATCTCTGATGTATAATTTAGCATCACATACAACTTGTACATTGACAGAAAAGAAACCTTTTCTGTTCCTAAAAAGTTCTGGTTGCTCTCCTCCAGGAGATTGAATTGGAATATGAGATCCATCTACACAACCGATAACATTTGGAAAACCAGCTATATTAAAAAATTGCGCTTTAACTTCTCCCAGATCTTCAGAGTTTGGCATTCGTAGATATCTTCTAGCTAGTTTTGCTATTTCTCTACTTACTTTATAAACCACTCATGTAGGCAGCGATAGCCTAGTGGAGATTCCAACAGACTGCCATGCAGAGGGTATCGGGTTTGAATCCACAGCGCGCACCAATGGCTTTTCGGAGTTATGTGCGTATTGAATTGTTAATTATCGCTTGTCCCGTGCCTTGGAGAGCACGTTAAGCCGTCCATCCCGGTTGTCATGAAGATCTTTGACAATCGTTACCTACAGGGCGTCAGAACCTTCTAATAAACTGACACTAGTCTAAACCATGGAATATCGCTATCCCTTCGGGTTGCGGAGGTCAGACAGGCAGTCGCTCCGTGGAAAAGCTAATATTCAGCCAAATCCGGTTAGACTTGAAAGCGGACCCCAGATTGAAACTGGGATAACGCTAAGAGGATGATGATGATGACTTTATAAACCACTCTTGACACAGTGGTTTTATGAACATTAATATCATCACCAATCACTACTTGAAATGTGCCTATGGCGTAAAATCGTAATATGATGAAAATTTTTTCCAACATAGACAATGTATATTTGCGATACATAACTGGAGCTAAACTAATGCTGATCATATCACTTAAGTGTAACACTGTGTCCTTATCAAAACGAAATCTCATTTTAAATTCTTCATCCGTAAACATTTCAATAGGATTTCTCCTAGATTTTAGGTTTCTAGGAACTGATATATTTGCAATAAACTCCAGCACTTCAAAATCAGACTCGGACGAACTGCTTGAATACATTATGCTTACATAATTATATTGTTTTATTTTGTATCAATTAGGTAAGTATGTAAAAGTTGTTTAAACACACACTGCACACCAATCAGAACCTTAAAATAACACGTTTAACAGAAGTTAGACGTCAAATAAAGTTATGGAACCGATAAACGGCGCACATTGGTCGGTTATGTTAAACTAAGGTTATGTGGAGTTTATCTTGTGATGCGTAGTTCAGAAACGGACTTTCTTGGGTTATCGAACCAATAACGCTAACAGATAGATAAACTACCGTTAAAAGCACCTCAGAAACCGGGCATTAGTGAATTATGTTAATTTGCTTTATAGTCTTTAAACTGATATTTAAAAGAAAATAAGTAAAACACCAAATAAAATTAACATTAAGTTAAGGTAAACAAAATTGAACAAAACAGATGGAACACAGTGAAGCTGTATTTTAATTTACTATAATACTGATGGTTTAATCAGTAGAAAACAATATGGCTAGGTAAACGGAAATGGCATCTAAAAACGGGCTTTACAGGTACTCCCGCATGAAGTATATATATATTGATCAGCGTACCTATAATGCGAAATTCAGTAATCTACTTTCTGGAGCAAAAATTGCATAATCGGAACTATACATTGTTAGCATTATCTTGCAGCATTTACTGAAATTAAAAAATAAGATTAATATTAAAACCACAAAAGGTATACTTTAAGGGATTTTTTTAAATCTTTATTTTTATTTAAGGGTTTCCATCCAGTAGGTATTGAGGTATGTGTAGAGGTTTAAGATGTCATCTTAATTAACAAATGTTAAAGAAATATAAATATTTGTAACTAGCTGTGCCCGCAACTTCGTTCGCGTAAATATTGGAATTTAATTAGTATGACATTTATGCTAAGAGTATATAATATTTATAGCTTTTATATGTATATTATATACCTAATATATATCTTTAGAGAATTTCTTTATACACAACATTAACTATTTTACCACCTTCACATAGAACATGTAAATTATTTTTACTGCACACTCGTGAACATGTCACATATAACTGATCATGTGAAAAACAAAATGTTCGGATGTCGATTCTAGCTGATTCAAGTGTCTGTCCCTGCGATTTATTTAGAAAATACACACAGAACTACGAATAACCAGCCCTGCCGAAAGTAAGATAGCCCCGTTGAGTAACTCAAGGGGCATCTGAATTCAGGCGTCAGTCTCCCGCCCAAAGATTCCCTCGACCTGACGTGAGGAGTGGGTCGTGGGAAATTGGGAATAATGATACACCTGTATAAGCACAGAACACGATCGAACGAAAGAAATCAAAGAAACACGATAACATTCAACAAGCATTAGCTCAAAAGTAACGTCAAATACACAATCCACGTAATCCAACGACGATGAAAGCAAATTATCCGAGAACCTCATCAATCCTCGGAGAATCTTAACACCGCCATTAAGAAAATGACGTCATTTGCTCAACGCCATCTATGTTTACATATACAAACCGACCGCGATAGAAAATATTATGGACTAATCGACAATTTATTGAAAAAAGGATCTATAATCATTGTATTTATCATCATAATATATAAAATCCTTGCGTTACTTACCTACTGACTGACAGACACGCTACAGCCGAAACTATTGGGCCCAGGAAGCTAAGCAGGAAATTTGGCGTGTATGTTCCTTGGGGACTGCAGGAGTGCACTAAGAAGGGATTTCCCGAAATTCCCACGGAATTGGCCAAAATGGGTAAATTTAAAAAGATTGCAGGCGTAGCTAAAAATAATTTACATGTTCTATGTGAAGGTGGTAAAATAGTTAATGTTGTGTATAAAGAAATTCTCTAAAGATATATATTAGGTTTATAATATACATATAAAAGCTATAAATATTATATACTCTTAGCATAAATGTCATGCTAATTAAATTCCAATATTTACGCGAACGAAGTTGCGGGCACAGCTAGTTACAAATATTTATATTTCTTTAACATTTGTTAATTAAGATGACATCTTAAACCTCTACACATACCTCAATACCTACTGGATGGAAACCCTTAAATAAAAATAAAGATTTAAAAAATCCCTTAAAGTAAATATAGTCCTTTTGTGGTTTTAATATTAATCTTATTTTTTAATTTCAGTAAATGCTGCAAGATAATGCTAACAATGTATAGTTCCGATTATGCAATTTTTCCTCCAGAAAGTAGATTACTGAATTTCGCTTTATAGGTACGCTGATCAATATATATATACTTCATGCGGGAGTACCTGTAAAGCCCGTTTTTAGATGCCATTTCCGTTTACCTAGCCGTATTGTTTTCTACTGATTAAACCATAAGTATTATAGTAAATTAAAATAAAGCTTCACTGTGTTCCATCTGTTTTGTTCAATATTGTTTACCTTAACTTAATGTTAATTTTATTTGGTGTTTTACTTATTTTCTTTTAAATATCAGTTTAAAGACTATAAAGCAAATTAACATAATTCACTAATGCCCGGTTTCTGAGGTACTTTTAACGGTAGTTTATCTATCTGTTAGCGTTATTGGTTCGATAACTCAAGAAAGTCCGTTTCTGAACTACGCATCACAAGATAAACTCCACATAACCTTAGTTTAACATAACCGACCAATGTGCGCCGTTTATCGGTTCCATAACTTTATTTGACGTCTAACTTCTGTTAAACGTGTTATTTTAAGGTTCTGATTGGTGTGCAGTGTGTGTTCAAACAACTTTTACATACTTACCTAATTGATACAAAATAAAACAATATAATTATGTAAGCATAATGTATTCAAGCAGTTCGTCCGAGTCTGATTTTGAAGTGCTGGAGTTTATTGCAAATATATCAGTTCCTAGAAACCTAAGATCTAGGAGAAATCCTATTGAAATGTTTACGGATGAAGAATTTAAAATGAGATTTCGTTTTGATAAGGACACAGTGTTACACTTAAGTGATATGATCAGCATTAGTTTAGCTCCAGTTATGTATCGCAAATATACATTGTCTATGTTGGAAAAAATTTTCATCATATTACGATTTTACGCCATAGGCACATTTCAAGTAGTGATTGGTGATGATATTAATGTTCATAAAACCACTGTGTCAAGAGTGGTTTATAAAGTCATCATCATCATCCTCTTAGCGTTATCCCAGTTTCAATCTAGGGTCCGCTTTCAAGTCTAACCGGATTTGGCTGAATATTAGCTTTTCCACGGAGCGACTGCCTGTCTGACCTCCGCAACCCGAAGGGATAGCGATATTCCATGGTTTAGACTAGCGTCAGTTTATTAGAAGGTTCTGACGCCCTGTAGGTAACGATTGTCAATGATCTTCTTGACAACCGGGATCGACGGCTTAACGTGCTCTCCAAGGCACGGAACAAGCGATAATTAACAATTCAATACGCACATAACTCCGAAAAGCCATTGGTGCGCGCTGTGGATTCAAACCCGATACCCTCTGCATGGCAGTCTGTTGGAATCTCCACTAGGCTATCGCTGCCTACATGAGTGGTTTATAAAGTAAGTAGAGAAATAGCAAAACTAGCTAGAAGATATATACGAATGCCAAACTCTGTAGATCTGGGAGAAGTTAAAGCGCAATTTTTTAATATAGCTGGTTTTCCAAATGTTATGGGTTGTGTAGATGGATCTCATATTCCAATTCAATCTCCTGGAGGAGAGCAACCAGAACTTTTTAGGAACAGAAAAGGTTTCTTTTCTGTCAATGTACAAGTCGTATGTGATGCTAAATTATACATCAGAGATTTAGATGCTCGTTGGCATGGATCTACTCATGACAGTACAGTGTACCATAATTCATTTCTACGAGCTCGCCTGCATAACAATGAGATACCTAGATAGTCACATCCTAGGAGACAGTGCCTATCCTTGTGGCAAGTACATAATGACACCATTTTTGAATCCTAATACAACTGCAGAAAAGCTCTACAATGAAGCACAAAATATCATCATCATCGTAAAATATCAAATTTTCTGACAGCGAGGCCTGATTTGACATTTTATTTTTTTAAAGTATATTAGTTAGCAGGCGTACCAGAGAGGTTGGACGTTTAGACTAGAGAGAACATGCTTGCCATATTTCCTTATACCGAACGTGCAACATGTAATGTCAGTTGGTCTTAGTTGGTTAATCATAACGTCAAATTACGCGTCTCATTTAGAGAGGAATAGACTCTTTACAGACTCATATCTTTGACTGCATTCTCTAAATAGCCGTGCTGTCAAATCTCATTATTAAGGAGTAATGAGATTTGACAGTGAAAGAAGATATCGACCTTTTTTGAATCAGGGATAAATACGGAAACAAACTATCGGCATGAATGTAAGACTGAACCGTATCCGCAAGCTTTGGCGTGGCAGTCGGTTGCACTCACGCCAACTGGGTTGTCAAAGTAGTTCACTGCTGTACTAACATTTACATAAAGGCGAATCATTTGTGCTGGCGGATCACAAATCGGATTACCTACAACTCTAAAAAAATCGAGCAGTGTCCAACGTAAGCGATAGTAAGCAACGAGGTATGATGCGACGCACAAAAATTGCCAAAGCCTGCCGCATTAACCAATCTGGTATAATTCGTACAATACATAATCTAAGTGACAGTTTCTTAGCATCGCATCGCAACGCATCGCTCATTAGTTTATCAATACTTTTTGTCAATAGATTTTATGGCTAAAACGAACAATTAAACACGTGAATTTTTTTAGCACTGTCTGTCTGGCAAGTCTTTGCAAAGCACTGTCCGGCGTCGACAGCAAAAACTACAATTTCAATATTTTAGTTGTTGACTTCAACGGCTTAAATATATCGACACATACTAAAGTTAGACATTTGACCAAAAATATTTATCGATAAATCATCACTGATACGAACAACACTCGGTTTCCTAACTCTATGTTTTGTCTACTGTTTGGCTACCACGAGGCTGCTATAAGAGCGTGCTGCTAAACCTATCGATAGCTCTTTCTATCATACTGCATGTGCCATAAGAAAGAAGATATCAATCATAGCAACCGCTGTTGTTATTTTGGTGTTACTTCTATGACTTAAGGTTATATTTCTTTGAGGCGTACAGCCATTAGGAATGAGGCATTTTCATATTTTTTTAGTAAAACAACGAGCAGCTAGTGGTTTACTCCTAAAATAACAATATATGATTAAACAACTAGTTAGACAGACAAATTAAAATATTTAAATAAGTTTTCAACTCGTTTTTTTAAAACAGAGTCATCTAGTGGGAGAAAAAAGAACTACGTATTGGTTCAATCACAGATAATATAATACTTTACAGTGTTCAATAGTTATTGAACGCTCCAGTGCGCATTCAGAAACGCAGTGTCAGTTAACCAACGTTTATCCTTTCCATAACTTAAAAGAATCAATAACTGTTGAGAGTATACTGGTAACTTCAGAAACCGGGCATAAGAAGATTAACAGAACAACAAAATATTTATTAGTTGATAATAATTATTATTATGTTAGCCGAAAATCGGGCTCAGAGACGTACCATTGGAGAGGCCGATATCCAGCAGTGGACTCTTGCAGGCTGATGATGATGATGAATTATTTTGTTTCACCATGTGACACTGCGCAGTATTGTGGTTCCCACCAAACAAAACTTTGCGTGATCCTCAAGTTGTTATCTCGAGTCTGAGTTTAATTTTTGTCCATTGGTTGTATGTTTGTTAAGTTCTCCACGACATTGGATTCCTTCCTAGAGCAGGAATTGGAAGAAAATAGAAAATATTTATAGTATTGCAATTTCCACGGATGATGCAATAGTTAAAGCAGCTGCATTGCCATTCGATATATACTGCAAACCTTTGACATGTCTATGTGACATAGCGCTGTATGATTCCATTTGCGTTCGTCACATATTATTCGATTCATTTTCTATTCGATTGCGGTTGTAGCTCATTGAACCCTAAAACCTATGCATTTATCTCGTACATTGTATAAACAGTTTTTCTCTTTTTATCTTTCCTGAATGTACCTGTCTTTTTTGTTAACACTATTATATGCATCGAGGTAGTTGTAAGTAATAGATCAATGATTATATGTAGATGGGAAAATTTTAATTTTGTTGTTGGAATATTTATGACTTGTGTACAATGTTTATGAGTTGTAATGTGTATGTTTGTAGTATTCACTGTTGGTTTGCAATTAGTCTGCTTTGTTATGTTTCTCAGTCATACTAACTAGGTATTTGTTATAATATCTAGTAATTCAACTTAGTATGACCTAGAGCTACATGGTATTTTGTTGACATGTCTTAATCAAAGTAGCACTAATTTTACTTAATTCTTCATTTTGCCTCTGTATTTTGTGCGGCTTAGTACAATTGTTCAGATGAAAGTCAGGTCTAATACTTAGTCTTACTTACTTAATCTTAACGTTCTTACTATAACGTGTAAGAGCAACATGTTAAATATGGTGGCCATGGAGCTACATTGAAAAATACATGAAAAGGTCCCTTTGATCAGTCTAGAGGATCACTTTTTTTTTTCATAGATTAACAGTCTTTCCTGGTAACTTTTTATTAAATTTACTCTTTATAAGTGTGTTTGGAAAGTTTTTCAGAAAGATTAAAGCTTTTATTTAAACTTGCGTTAAGGCCTTTTTACGTCAGAGCCACAAAGAAAGAGGATTGGATCCACAATAATAGTTAGATATACATAATTAAAGTATATCATTGTATGTAGCGCTTAAGACTTGAATGTTAAACCAAATAATATATAATTACAATATTTCCCCGTTTTTGTTTTTATATGGCGAAAATGATCATGATCAAGATGCTTAAAATCAGTAGGTATAATACCCCAGTTTCCTGACACTTAATGGTTTACTTCGGAAAATGATTATTTTTATTTGGTTTGATATTATAATAGTTCATAAATCGTTGTTTTACAAATGTAATACTAACCTTAACGTAGCAACTCTTTCAATTCTCTGTTAACATATTTCGCTCATACAAAGTAATATGAATTTCAGTTTCACCAGGCACACGTTGACTCATATACAAAAAACGGCTTAACAAAGGCAATAACAAAATGGAAATAAAGACGAATCTAAAAACATACCAAACCAACGCTACCCACGCACGCCCAAAAAAACCTCGCAAAACTTCACGACGTAGCTTTTGATATTTTAATACTACATCAACACTGTAACACGAGCGTAGTATTTTCAATGTTTCTCTTGAAATGTTAGCACGGAGTCATTTGTACACGAAATAAGAAGAAAAGTTGTGTTTTCTCGCTCCTTTGCGAAAGAACTGTGAACTTCCCTCTTAGTTTTAAGGCGATGCATCAAGAACTTATGTTGCGGTATCCGCTTGATCGCATTGTCGATATTTGGTTTATTGTATAGATGCATTTATTTATTAAGACTGCCTTAGTGGTCCAGTGAATAGCGTATGCGTCTGCTTATCGGTCTCAAGTTCGATATCCGGGTAGAGCGAAATTGTTACTGGGTTTTTCTGGATTCTTATTAGCAGCACGGAGTCTGGCAATGTGCCCAGTAACGGCAATAGGCTCGGTCAATATTACGTGGGACCTTACTATTTGTTACATGGTAAAATGTGGATGTGTTACACCCCTGCCTTCACCTTCGGGAGACAAGCGTGAGTCTATAAAAAAAATCATATGTTTTAATTTGACGTTGATCTCATCGTGCCATATTTACATCAACCAATCAAATAATTCTACTTAAGTCAATATAGTTAACACTTTTTGAAAACTCTGCAGAAAGTTATTTCTATAGCTATAGCGACTGCTATAAAGTTAATAGAAAACGTCTCAATCCTTTAAGACTCAGTCGGAAACTTAACGTGTCTGCGGTTGACCTGAGGCTTCTGGCCTCATTTAGGACTAACGTATACAAAACGGACCCCTTCCTGACAACATACGGAACCTCATAATGTATAGCTGAACATGTTGGAAGAATTTTAATTGGCCTTCATTTTCTATTTTTATATAAATTGATTTTCTAGCTGTAAGTTTTTCTAAAAAGTGAAAATAAAAAATTAAATTAAATAAAAAACAAAATGTTTGGCCGTCGAATGAAATTCGAGACGTGATGGTTTAAAAGTTTACATTTTATGCGTGTACATAGTTACGTAAGAAACTAAATCCACGTCTTTAAACAGATAAATGATCGTAAAATTAAAATCTAGAGCTTTTTTGAGTTTACGACATTTATTTTCAAGCCCAAAAGTATGTATGTTTATGTACCGTTTTGACGTCGAAACGTGTAAACCGTAGTTAATGTATTTAGCCTAAAATATCTCAGATTAGATTTCAGAGACGACAAAGTCTACCTTTTTTCAAACTTAAAACTAAAAGGGCTGTAATAGTGATAATGAACTTGCTGCAGAAAACTATTTGATATTCAAAAATTTCTTAATTTTTTAATAGTAATTTGAATTATACATTATGGTTTTTTTCAACGACAACCCAGGCTTTTTACACAAAAAACTTAGTAGCTACTTTCTAAGGATGGTAATTTGATGTTCTGAATATAATTTACGTTGTATTTTTTTGACAATAGCCAAAACTTAGTTCTTTCTTAGTAAAAATTTAGTATTGTCGTATCATACCGAATGAAAACTTAAAAGAAAATAATTTATATAAATTTTATCGTGACTATTTTTTGTGTACAATTTTATATAAGTTACCATTGTTTTTTTGCCACAAGAACTAAAAAGCAACTACGTAACTGAAGTTATAAAAACAATAATTAAAAAGCAGTTTTGACTGCACGGTTTGCGTAGTGGTTTAACCGGCCACCTTGCCGCTTGACGCTGCGCCGAGTGTTGTGGTTTCGATTCCCACACGAGACAACACTTTGTGTGATTCATACATTTTTGTTTCGAGTCTGGGTGTTCAATGTGTCCGTTAGTTGTATGTTTGTAAACTCCCTCGCGACACAGGTTTAAAACAAAAAGCCATATTAAAAAGTACGTAGTACCTATGTTCTTAGTAAAACACGTAATAAATCTATTATAAGATATGCTTTTAAGCTTTCTTAGAATCGTGAAGCCTGGTAAGTATACTTCGTTAATTCGAAGTTAGGAAATAAATATGAAAATGATTAATGCCCGGTTTCTGAAGTCCCCAGATATACTCTCAACAGTTATTGATTCATTAAAGTTATGGAAAGGATAAACTTTGGTTAACTGACACTGCGTTTCTGAATGCCCATTGGAGCGTTCCATAATTATTGAACCAATACGTAGTTCTTTTTCTGCCACTAGATGGATCTGTTATAAAAAACGTGTTGAAAATTTATTTAACTATGTTAATTTGTCCGTTAAACTAGATTTTTAAACTAGATTTTCAAATCGTATATGTTTTTTTTCAGGAGTAAACAACTAGTTGCTCGTTATTGTATTAAAATAATAATATCATAATGCGTCAAAACGTTTGACAAAAGTCAAACTTCAAATAAAGTAATGAAACCGATAAACGGCGAACATTGGTCCGTTAAGTTAAACTAAGGATAACTGGAGATTATGTTGATGCGTTGTTCAGAAACGCACTTTTCTAAGTTATCGAACCAATAACGCTAACGGATAGATAAACCACCGATAAAAGTACCTCAAAAACCGGGCATAAGTAATTATGAGTACGTAAATGTAGGTTACGACTAATTAAATAATGTTCTCACAGATTTTAGAAAGAATGACGTTCAGTGAATATCTCATGACTTTAAATAAAACTATTAATCTGTATATATAAAATCCTTGCGTTACTGACTGATTGACAGACAAGCCGCAGCCAAGACTTTTGGGTGCAAGAAGCTGAATTTTGCAAAGTAAAAATATAAAAAACAAAATTTCTATATTTTATTATGTGGTTTATTTTTTCAAGACTAATACCTGATTGGTATACTTTCTATATTATTAAGAATACTACTAAACTAATATTATTAAGAAATTATATAAAATCATATAAATACACTCATCGGCATATCACTCATCAGTCCGTGTGGTGACGGATTAAGAATACGGATTGTCAGCACCCCATTTCATCCTGGTTGTTCGGCAATCTTCGTCTCAGAAGGGCAGTCTCATGGTGGTTTCGGGATGAAGCTGCTTGATTCACTTCACTACACAAATCACTTTCACTTGAGAGCGGTTTATATAAGCGGTAATAATTATAGCGGGAGCGGCGCGGGGCGATACGGTATGGCTGACACGTATTTTGTGAATCGAATGTTCTCGAAAGTTCTGGACTGTCTCTCGCGGCGACGATCGCCGCGACCAATCCGCGAAAGGCTTGCCCCTTTTTGGGAATGGGATAGAGAGGGATAGAAACAAAAGGCATCGCTCGCATTGGCCAAGCAGCGACCAACCATTGACGTTGATGGGATTAGTTTCGATGGAAAGGTAGGTGGCGCTACCATATCCCCCCGGCCCTAAAGGGTTGCCTTTAAAGAAATAGAATTGAACTTAGCTATGTTGGGTGTACTACCGCATAACCCATCAATATGGTAAGACAGCGACATGACAATCTTAGAAGCAAAACGCAATATTTTATTTGAGCGTATTCAAAACATCTATGAACGCTCCAAAACCGCATCTATTTCTGACAGTAATAGCGAAGCATTTCTCAGTTATTGTATGACAGTAGATAGTATTCGAGCAGATTTTCATAAGTTGTTAGACGATTATAACGCAAGATTACTTTCTATCAATCCTGATGAAAAACCGAACTATCAGGCGTACACCTCATTCGAAGATCTTTATTGTATTATTAAGCGTATACAATCGCAATTGGAGGGTAAATGTTCAGCAGAGCCCGTTGCCCGCAAGCCGAAATTACCGCCAATCGAGATTATGTCGTTTGACGGAGATATACGAAATTGGCCGTTATTCTATGCGAGCTTTAAGTCTACAGTGCACGATAATGGTTCTCTGACAGATGCTGACAGGTTGTACTATTTAATAGGTAAACTGTTACCGAAGGCCCAGTCCGTATTTGCAGGTGTCACACCCAGTGCTGAGAATTATCAGGTCATATTTCAGTCACTACTTGATAGATATCAGGACACGAGCGTCCTAGCGTCTACTTACTTTGACCAAGCTTTAAATCTTAAACTGTCCGGTGCCGCATCTGTCTCTAATTTCCAGCTGTTTATTGATAACTTCGTAACCGCGGTTAATTCTCTTAGGAACTTAAAATTAGAAGATCTTTCCGACTTTACGTTGCTTCAACTCGCTTTAAAAAAGTTTGACACTGATACAATTCGCGCATTTGAGATGACGGAACGCAATAATAAAATACCTACACTAGATAGTTTTATTTCGTTCATCAAAGATCAGTGTCGAATATTTCATAATACGCAGTCCAGTTCACCTGGCCCGTCTAACACTAACAGCAACAAACAAAGGTTGAATAAATCGCGAAATAGTAATAATAACTCGGTCCCTAATCCACAATCTTACGTAACATGTT
Source organism: Euclidia mi (assembly GCA_944739405.2). Classification (NCBI taxonomy): domain Eukaryota; kingdom Metazoa; phylum Arthropoda; class Insecta; order Lepidoptera; family Erebidae; genus Euclidia; species Euclidia mi. The sequence goes on along the minus strand of OX123191.2, from coordinate 7,792,709 downwards.
CGGAATCTAATAGTAATAATTCACAGAAGTGTCTGTGCAGTAATATAGTGCACGACCATTTATACAAGTGTCCCGCCTTCGATAATTTGAATGCAACCGCTTGTTTTAAATGCGTAAAAGATAACAAAGCTTGCATTAATTGCTTAAGCATAAAACATAAAACAAGTAATTGTTTTAGTAAGACAAAGTGTCGCTTATGCAATAAAACATCATTCATTGCTACATTTCGATAAAGATAATCCGTTGTCAAGCCAAGCCGCTAACCTTGACACACTTACGTCGCAGGTGCAGGCTACGATAACTGCGCCTATTCAGAATGAGATATCGTTGTGTACGACATCCATTGCGCGGGCGACGCGCACGCGAGGACGGCACTCGCGCATCTATAATGATCCGCGCAGGGCCAAAACGCAGTGTATGACGTCTAAGACTGTTCTGTTAGCGACAGCGCAAGTTATCGTATATGATGTTAATGGGTCGCCACACATGGTACGTTGTCTGCTAGATAGCGCATCTCAGACCAATTTAATAACGTTTGAGTTATTCAAACGCCTCGATTATGGAATAACTTTAAAAATACGAACTCAATAGTCCGAGGGATCGGCGGTTCAGAAAAACATTGCAAGGGTTCCGTAGATATTAAAATACATTCGCGTTTTGATGGGGACATTAATTTTAACATTTCTTTGCTTGCGTATTACGGACACATTGCCGAACGCTAATGTAGACGTAGCATCACTCACTCACCTCGAGTCATTGCCGAGGAAGAAAAGACTTAAAAACTCCGCCGCCTGTAAAGTTCAACGGTCTAATCATTCCTTTCAACTCAGTCGTCAAAGACCTTGGAATGTATATAGATTCCACTCTCGATTGGCAGGCCCAGGTGTCTAATGTTAGTCAGAAAGTTACCGGAACACTTAGAGCACTATATCGTCTAAAGAATTTCCTGCCCTCTAGGACTAAAACTATGCTTGTGCAGGCCATGAAAAAACGGGTCACTTTATACTTAGAGAAATTCAAACTTATTAAAACTGAACAATATGGGTTCCAGGTAGGAAAATCGACTACTCTCGCCACTTTTGATCTAATCAATAATGTACTTTTAAATGTCGATAAAAAGAAGGCTACAACTGTCGTTTTCTTTGATATGTCGAAAGCGTTCGACTTCGTGTCTCATAAAATACTAATAGAAAAGTTAGAGAACTATGGTGTAAGAGGTCCGGCATTAAGTTGGACTAAAAGTTACCTTAATAACCGAGAGCAATGTGTTCAAATTGCTAATATAGGTACTGATGCAGTTGTAAGACAGGAACAATCAAACTATATTACAAACGGTTGTGGTGTTCCGCAAGGGAGTGTGCTTGGGCCACTTTTATTTATTTATTTATTTATTTAAGACTTTATACACAAACAAGGTGTACATAGGTGGACATAATGCCACGAGGCATTCTCTACCTGTCAACCTACAGGTGGTGCAGAGATAAATGTGGTAGGTGTATTAACAGAATTTAAAAGGATGTCATATTCTTAATTATAATGTAAAAGAAACAAATATCAACATAAAACGACCTAAAATGTAAATACAAAACTTAAATGGGAAATATATAGGTATACAATTGAATGCATATATTATAACAAATAAATATGACCGACTTCTCAATAACTGCATTCGATTCATTTTTAATCTTCGTAAGTAAGACCATGTCTCTACTTATCGTTCAGAACTAAATTGGTTGCCTATTCGTGAACGCCGATGCTTGCGTGCTCTCACTACTCTCGTCATGATTCTTAAGTCTCCCTCTCCTCCTTCTTATCTTTCTGAGTATTTCCAATACCTATCATCTACACATGAGAGAGACCCTCGTTCTTCACAAAATCTTCTTCTTTCGTGCCCTAGTCATTCTTCTGGGTTTGTCAACTCTTCCTGTGTTGTATAGTCTATCCTGCTCTGGAACGCGCTTCCTCTTGAAATCAGAATGGCCACTAACCGCCTTGCATTCAAATTGAAAGTACGGGATCTCCTATTTAAAAGATTAAAGGAATCTGCACATCACTCTCATCCTTTATTATAAGTATATATGTATTTATGTATCTATAAGTATATACCCTTATATTCATTTTTAGTATTATATATGTATATAGATATATATTTTTAACATGTATGTTATTTATGTTTATGTATATTTATTTGTTATAATATATGCATTCAATTGTATACCTATATATTTCCCATTTAAGTTTTGTATTTACATTTTAGGTCGTTTTATGTTGATATTTGTTTCTTTTACATTATAATTAAGAATATGACATCCTTTTAAATTCTGTTAATACACCTACCACATTTATCTCTGCACCACCTGTAGGTTGACAGGTAGAGAATGCCTCGTGGCATTATGTCCACCTATGTACACCTTGTTTGTGTATAAAGTCTTAAATAAATAAATAAATAAATAAAAGTGGCCCAAGCACACTCCCTTGCGGAACACCACAACCGTTTGTAATATAGTTTGATTGTTCCTGTCTTACAACTGCATCAGTACCTATATTAGCAATTTGAACACATTGCTCTCGGTTATTAAGGTAACTTTTAGTCCAACTTAATGCCGGACCTCTTACACCATAGTTCTCTAACTTTTCTATTAGTATTTTATGAGACACGAAGTCGAACGCTTTCGACATATCAAAGAAAACGACAGTTGTAGCCTTCTTTTTATCGACATTTAAAAGTACATTATTGATTAGATCAAAAGTGGCGAGAGTAGTCGATTTTCCTACCTGGAACCCATATTGTTCAGTTTTAATAAGTTTGAATTTCTCTAAGTATAAAGTGACCCGTTTTTTCATGGCCTTTTCGAATATTTTGGAAAGCACAGGTATAAGTGTAATTGGCCTGTAATTTGACATTTCCAGTTTATCTCCTTTCTTGTGAAGTGGCTTAACTATTGACTTCTTTAATCTCTCTGGAAATTCACCATGTTCAAATGAGAGGTTAACTAGATACTTTAACAATGGTACCAAAACATATCTATTTTGTTTAATTATATGAGTAGGAATATTATAATATCCAACGGACTGCGTATTATTTAGAGATAGAATAATATTATTTATTTCTATTTCATTGAAGGGATACAAGAACATGCTACTACCTGCACGAATTTTATTTGTGTTTTTTACATTACCATTATTTTTTTCTGTAATGCCTATTAGATATTTATTAAACGCGTCGGCTACTTGAAGAGGTTTTTGTAGAGTATCTGATCCATATTTTATTTCCTTAATGAATTCATTGTCTACATTGTCACCAAAACTCTCGTTTATTAATTTCCAAGCAGCTCTACATACATTTTTAGCATTACTTACAATAATCTTGTTGGTTAGTTGTTGTGACTTAAATATACAGCGCCGTAATAACTTGGAGTAGTTAAGGAATTTAGTTTTACTTTCAGCAGTTCGTTGTCTCTAGTAATAAAACTTCAAATGCCTCTTAGTTTTGCAACTACATTGTATACCTCTAGTAATCCATTTATTATAAGTATTCTTACATAAAATTGCTTTTCTATACAGAGGAAAACATAAGTTAAAATATAGACATAGGTCCGTATGAAAATCATTGAAAGTTTTATTTAGATTACCTTCATTGTAAACATGACTAAAAGTGAGGCTGCTTATGCATTGTTGGAATTTATGCATGTTTTCTTGAGAGAAGTCTCTTTTAATTATGTAGTATTTAGAAGGTAAGGATGGTTTGTTCTTCAAAGACAAGCATAATACCTGTGCGGTATCATGGTCAGATAATCCAAGCTTAAGAATTTTTATTGTAGTGCCTCTTTTTACATTGCTAATTAAATGGTCAATGCATGAGTTAAGTCTGGTTGGTTCCGTAACATGAATAGTCAAATTATAATTATTTAAAATGTCACTTAAGTCCTGTACGGTTTTATTTTTGATTAATGTGTTAATATTGAGATCACCTGTCAAAACAATTTTATGTTTACTATATTTACTGTCAAATAATAACTTATAAAGTAATTTGTCAAGATAACCTAAGAATAAATCCACATGTGACTGGGGCGTGCGGTAAATACATAGTACCACCATTTTTAAATAAAACAACTTCAATAGCCCAACATTCAAACACCATTTATTTATCAAAGTTTTTTATGATACCTATCTCTCTACATATGATGCCTTTTTGAATAAAAATACAAGTACCACCCCTTCCTTTTTCTTTACAATATCTAGAAACAAGGGTATAGCCTGAAATTTTTGCATTTCTTATATTGTTAGCCGTTAAGAAAGTTTCAGAAAAATAGAGTATATCTGGTAAGTTATTTTGTTTTTCCATTTCATGTAATGTTATTTCTATTGCATCCCTTTTTGATAATAACCCTGCTATATTTTGATGTAATATTTGAAATGAGTTTGTTTGAAATAGAATTAGTTTTTATTATAAGTCAAATCGATTAGATCGATTGAGTAACATTTTGTTTAGTCTATTGAAAATTTCTGACAATGGTCACACTGAACTGTCACTTCCGTCCTTCCCTTGAAAAATTACCTCGTTGTCGTCTCGTACGTAAAATTATCGCCTTTTGAATTAACGCGAATTGAATTAAATTGAGTAAACCGTCTTGAATGCCGCCTGATCTAGTGCTGGCAACGGTAAATAGTGATAAAAGACATTGTGAACTATTGATTGACATTTGCGAAAATTGTGAATCCGGTATCGACGTCCACGTGCCAACGTGTCTTGAAAACGTCGCGTTTGCAGCTTAATAGCTAAGTATAAGATACTTCATTCATTTATTTTGGCCAATATACTTGTATGAATGTGTCTAATTTAGCTCAAGCCTGACATCAGTAAAGATATCAGGTAAGTGAAATATAATATTGATAGTTGTAATTTGGATTTCAATTCATCACTGTGCAACGCAGTGCATTGTGTCTGGTGCCTTGTCTATCGTGGTCAGGTAGATGTATTACATCTTCCACTGCGCACCCAGAAAATACCTGCCTGGCTGCGGTAATTCTAGACATAATTTTTGGTAGCAGAGCGTAGTTGAAATTTAGCCGCTGTTGCATTACTGAGTATAAACTCAGATTGGTATGAGCTTGTATCTTATCACCTTGCCGACAGTATTGTAGTGTTTGTCAGGTCAGTTATTGTCTAAAATACATAATATTTAATTGTATAAGTTGACCTAGATAATTTGAAACACATTGTCACATAACCTCAATCAGTAATTGTTGATTTGTATTGTTGAAAAATCTAACTTAAATTTGTTGTTGCATTAATAAGTCAGTTTGTTTGGATACATAACAGCTGTATGTATCAATAAATTTAGTAAATTTAGTTTATTGCATATATTCATAAACATTATAACAACCAACTTGACCTTGCCACTTGGGCGGGTCACATTAATAAACTTTGTTTTGTTATAATATAGATAATATTGCTAGGTAACACATATTCTGTGCTTACTTACTATTGTTTATCTCAAATAACACAGCCAGTCTGTCTATTGCAAATAATTCATTAATTAATTTGAAGTTCAACTTCTAATTTGTTATAAGTTACAACCTTTGATAACTTTTGTGTTTGTTTCAAAATATATTGAAACTATTAATTTTGTTTTTTATTTATTTTATTTATTTATTATATTCAGTTACTCTCAGCACTTACAGGTTTGTTGCCCAACACGCGCTGAGAGTCATTTAAAATAATTAAATACGGTAATAAATTAATAATACACTATATAGATGCAATAAAATCAATAGCATTCGAATTCATGTCAAGTTATACAATCATGTCAAATAATACATACTGCGAAGTCAAATAATTATAGTTAATTTCATGTGATCACATACCTAAGTCATATTCACAATACAATTGAATTAATTATGTCAGAAATTACAATATAGTAAAATGAATATCATGTCGAGTAATACAATCATGTCAAATAAAACTGTGTTGTCAGGTAAATAATACTACGTACAATGTCAAATAATAATAATAATAAATCACATGTGATCACATTAATTAATACATTTTAAATAATTACTTAAGAAGGTTTGGCACTGTTTGTTAAATTCTCCCCTACTATTAAAAAATATGTCAGTACTTGGCTGTTGATTGACTAGGGCATTGAGCAGTGATATGGCCTGACTTGTAAGAGCGAACTGTGCGGTGTTTGTGCGTACTGGTGGTGCCGCGAGCAAGCGGCGCGACCGCAGCCGCGAGTACTGGTCCGGTGCAGACAGTCCGCAACGAGACAACGCCTCAGGATTGTCAATCTGCCCATTAAGCAACAAATAGAAATGTGCCATAAGTTGCCACTTACGTCTCAGCTCGAGAGTATCAATACCCACCATACCTGATACAAACAGAGACGGATATAGGTACGGATAATATCCGTACATTTTTTTATAAAGAAATCGGCAAAACTTTCGCTGCACTCGTTCTACTATTAATTTATATTTTGCCTCGTGTGGGTCCCAGATGGCAGAGTTGTACTCGAGCTTGCTGCGAACAAATGCGAAATATAAAGCAGTTAGCGCATCCCTTCCACTGAAGCGAGCAGACTGCCTCATGACAAAGCCGAGCGACCTATAGGCTTGACTGCACATCTTATTTATGTGGGTGTTAAAAGTTAACTTTGCATCAACAACCAAACCCAAGTCGCGAATTTCTGTAACGCGCTCCAGCGGACTGCCTGACAGAGTATACACAAAAGTGATCGGTGAATGCGATCGGGTAAATGTGATCGTTTTGCACTTTGAAACATTAAAGTCTAGGTAGTTGCGTTTACTCCACGCCTCGACGTTGTTGATGTCCTGCTGAAGCGCGGCACAGTCACTCACATCCTTCACCTCTAAGAACAACTTCAGATCATCAGCAAACATGAGGCATCGCGCCGAACTCACGACATTCGGCAAATCATTGATCATGATCAGGAATTGAGTCGGCCCCAAATTACTGCCTTGGATTACTCCAGAACTTGTCTCGTAGGACTCCGAGCGGCAGCCTGATATCTGGACATAATGAGTTCTGCTCTTAAAATAGTCTCGGAAAAATTTGACCAGATTTGGACTAAACCCTATAGCTACTAACTTATCCAAAAGAACTTTTGTTTGGACACGATCAAAGGCTTTTTTTAAGTCGAAGTAGGCCGCGTCCACCTGCCTACTTTGGTCTAATGCTGCAACAGAAAAATTTACAAGGTTCAACAAGTTGGTAGTAGTTGATCTACCTGGTCTGAACCCGTGCTGACATTCACTCAATTGTGGCCGTACCTGCCTACTTATATGTCGGTTTATGATGGAATCAAAGATCTTACCGAATGCCGAGAGCACGGCGATCGGCCTATAGTTCATGACGTCTGAAGCTGCCCCATCCTTCGGAATGGGTGTAACCCGAGAGACCTTCCAAAGCGCTGGGTATGTAGCGGTTCGTAGAGCAAGGTTGTAAATGTGCAATAAAGGTTCTCGAAATACAGATATGCAGTCTTTAACCAAAAACGGAGGAATACCATCTGGCCCAATGGACGAAGAAGCCCTCAGACGCTTTACAGCGTATGTCACATCCGCACTATCAATGTTGTCCAGTGCGATACTGGACGATGATTCATTTGAAGAATAATATTGTTCGGCCGTGTCACGAGACAGTCCCACCCCGTCAGTGTGAAAAACTGACTTAAAAAACGTCGCGAACGCATTGGCAGCGTCCACTCCAGTCACATCTCTCCCATCGTATTCATACTCCTCACAGGTATACCTGGAAGAACGTTGTTCTTGTACGAATGTCCAAAATCGCTTCGGATCCGATTTTATATCCGCCTCTGTCTGTTGTATATAGGTTTTGTATGCTGTATCAATAAGACGTTTCAAGTGTTTTCTATAGTACCTAAACATATCTAAGCACCACATATTTTTTGAGCTTTTATACTTTGAATGAAAGTATGATTTGTCCCGTATGCATGTAATTATCTCAGGAGTGTACCATGGTGGTTATTGGTACCTCGAGCAAAGAGTAGATTGTTGTTTAAATGGTACATGACACTGTAAACAATTATTAATTTTGTCGTAAAACATGTTAACTGCTTGGTTAACATCATGAACAGAGAGTATATCGTCCCATTTTAATGATGCGATACTTTCATATAGTGGACAAAAATCTGCTTTCCTAAACTGCCAATGCCACGATAAAACTCCATGCGATGAAGCCGCGGGCGATCCTGGCAACAGCGGAGGCGCGGGCCGTACAGGCCGCGCCGGACGGGGCACGCTCAGTACAAAGCTGAGCGGTGGATGGTGTGCGTCCGGTGGCACAAGTGGCACTGTATCTTCCCTCATATGCACACACTCGCTGCCCAGATCGCTCAAAACCAAGTCCAACATGTTGCCATATTTGTTATAGACTTTGTTATATTGTTTTAAGTTGCCAAACGCAAGAAGGTGTGAGAAATCTAACTTTACCTGTCCACTAGCTGAATTTAAGTTCAGATCTCCAACAATGATAATATGCAGTTTAGAATATTTCCTAATAACATTTTCTAGGACTGAGAAATATTTTCTATAATTCATATCACTTGAGTTAGGGGGAATATAAAGCGCACAAAACAGTATTTTTTTAAATTTAAAATAAACTGTTGCCATCACCATTTCTATGTCGTCAGTATATCCATCGATGTCAATGATTTGTTTTATTTGGTATTGACACCGCACCGCCAACAATACCCCGCCCCAACCGGTATCGTTGGTCCGGTCCCGACGTATGACATTATAATCTCGCGGGAACACTTCCGCATCATAAACACTACTATTTAGAAACGTTTCGGTCAGAGCGAACACATCAGCTGATTCGTTTATTATGGCCAACTTACATACATCTAATTTCGAACGCAAACCTCTAACGTTCTGATAAAACAGTGAATATGTTTTATGTTTGGGCGGTTTTATCACTTTGTTTGCGAAATCCACTGCGCCACGGCTTTATGCAAACATTTTGTACCCAGTTTTCTGGCGCCAAGTACTTTGCACAGTGATTCGCCGGTACAGATAACTTGAATGACGCATAATCACCTCTCGATTTCAAAGACTCAACAGAGCAAGTATCACCTGGACAAATTTTCGTTAAATATGCAGTCACTTGTTCCACTGTAGTACCTTCCTTCACATAATACAAGTGTAGGTATGCTTTACGTTCCGCCGCCGCTAATTGGTGCGTAGAATCGGGGATAGCTGTACCACGAGTAACGTTCTCGATCGAACGTCGCTTGTTGCGGCGACGCACCTCGACCCATTCGCTGGCGTGAGTATCTTGCGACGAATCCGTATGAACATCGGCCGGCCCTTGCACTTGTGAGTTATTCGTAGTGAGTTGCTGTGGCTCCGCTGTGCTTGTAGTAGGGGTAACCGTTGGTGACGTCAGTGCGCATTGAGTAGTGGTGGCAGCGGGCCTAGCCGCCGGCTTCCGAGAATTAGCGGAGATCGCCGATGCTGCACGAACGCGCGCCTCGCGCACTGGTCGCTGCGCTGGCTCCGCTCTAGGATTACCCTCTGCGTTGGATTTATTCATTATCACTGAGTCACAGTTATCACCAATGAGTTTTTTAATAAGCTTATTCTGCTCATTTACAAGCTTTTCCAGCGAATCCACTTTGTTATGCAGCAAAAGCACTGTCTTGTTTAACTCGCGGATTGCAATTTCGGCACTTTTATCAGACATTTCTATTTTTACGAGTCCAATTAATCAGAGATGGAAATTAAACGTGTGTGTGAAAGAGAGGAAAAATGTTGGACAGTAGATACCTGTCACTTGCTTGTACCAGCAGTAAACAGGCTAATATTTTGTTGGTTTCAAAGAATAAAGAAAAATTAAGTTTTGATTGTTAATTTTATTTAACACTTGTCCGGGCTCTTTTGAATTTTGATTATGTCAGCTATCAAGGACTTGCGTGCGGCTGCTGGTGCTATTGCATCAGATTTGCGCTGGTTTGCCTCGGCCAGTGCTTTAGTGAACCGGCCTGATCGCCAGCAGGCCTTACTTCAAAGGTACGAGCGGATCGATGATCGCCTGGCAAGTGTGGAACAGCAATTCCGCACTTTCAGCACTTGCTGTCTTGAAGTGTCAGTCACTGATTTCACCGCTGACCAGCGAAATAAGGTCAGCGAAGACTATGCCCAGGTCTTAGACCTGTATGATGCTGTCTCCAATAGTGCGAGACAACTAGTTGCCGATAGGGAAGGGCAACCCGGCCTGAAGCAGGAGCTTCCTAGGTCAGCACCGGGGCTGGTGAGTAGGCTCCCTACTTTGGACCTCCCCCATTTTGATGGCTGCCTAGGAAGCTACCTGGGCTTCGTTAATTTGTTCGACAGCCTGGTCAATGATAGGGCTGACCTTCGGCTAGCACAAAAATTGGCATACTTAATGTCGGTTCTGGATGGAGAGGCTAAGGGCCTCATCCAGCATCTGCCCGTGTCTGATGAGGCGTACCAGACGGCTCGGGACCTAATCACCCGTAGGTACCATAATAAGCGTGGCCTCGCCGACACGCACATCGAGCAGATTTTGGGTTTGCCGACGCTCACCCGGGTCTCTGGGTTGCGCACCCAACTTTTGAACCTGCTCTTGGTGGCCATCAACGCACTTAAGTGCCTTGACCTGCCCGTAGACCAATGGTCCTATTTTTTGGTGCACATTGTGTTAAAGAAGCTGCCTGCCGACCTGAGGTCGCGTTTTGAACAGCGCTTTGGTGGGGATAGCGCGACCCATCTGCCCCCCTTTGCTGACCTGGAGAGGTTCCTGGAGGATGAGTGCCGGGTCTTGGACAACTCCGGTGGTGATACGCCGGCTAAGATGCAGCCGCCCAAGGTCAAGGAGCAGGCTCGCGTTCACACCCGAGCCAATGTTGACCGGCGCCCTCCTCGCTTTGCAGTCACGCAGAGCCCAGCGGAGTGCTCTTACTGCAAGGTCACGGGGCACAGAACGGCCAGTTGTAGGGCATTCTTGGACCTACATGTCGCCTCTCGTAGGCGCATCGCGAATGCCCGCCGCCTTTGCTTCTCTTGCTTAGGGTCCCACTACCAGCGAGACTGCCCAAACTCTCGCCCCTGTCCTCACTGTGGAGGACAGCATTTGGACATTCTCTGTATGAATGCCAGAGAGGTTGGCCGCTTGTCCAACCAGCCGACGCCACGCACGGGCGGGTGTTTTGAAGGTGGCAGCCGAGGCTCACCGGCACGCAGCCGAGAGTCGCCTCGCTTAATTGATCGCCGCTCACCCCGCTTGGATAACCGTAGCGTGCGCACGCCTCCTCTCTCTCGCGCACCAGAATGTGCGACCGCTCAACGTCACCAGCACCATGACTGCTGCCCCAGGTATTCCCCTCCTTTGGCGGAGCGTCCCCGCCTTGACTCGCGCCCACCTCGTTTTGGGCGGGTGCGTCATTATGACCCCCCACAGATGGCGCGCGGATCAAGTCATCGCGCCTTTGAGGACTTCAGCCGCACCCTCGTTTTGACTTGCCTGGTCCTGGCCAACGGTCGCCGCCCAGGCAACAATAGGTCATTGACCCCTGCCCTATAACGCCAACCACCCCCATTGAGACCGTTATCCTACCAACGGTTGCTGTTAGGGTCTGGGGACCCACGGGGACCTCTGTTGTTGTCCGTGCTATATTGGACACAGGTTCACAAGGTTGCATTGTTTCCACTTTTTTGGTAGGGCAGGTTAAATTAAATATGGGTTCTTTTCCAAATTGTATACGGGGCATAGGGGACGTAGCCTCTAATGTTGAAGGGCAAGTTAAGGTTTTGTTTGGCCCTGTTGAATCTTCACACCCGAGGATTAAAACCTCGGCTATTGTGCTGAAGAATATTTTGGGCATGCACCCACATCCCCCCCCTATCTGCTGCTGTGGTGAATTTGACATCGGGATTGGAACTGGCAGACCCCAAATTTGACACACCGGGACAAATCGATTTGTTGATTGGCTCTGATGTCCTCGGTGGAATTTTGATTGGTGGGAAACGGGTCTTGGTGCCAAATGGTTTGACTGCCATCCCGACCATATTTGGATTTGCTTTGATGGGACCTGTACCTAGGGACCCCCCTCCACCTGAACTTGATAATTTGTTGGCTGTAGGCTCTGCTCTCTCTGATGCGGTTCAGAGGTTTTGGGAAGTAAAGGAGCCCCCTCAGGCTGCCCGTTTGAATCCAGAACATGAGGAGTGCGAGCTGTTCTTCCAGAACAACACTGGTCGACTCCGTTCTAGTCGGATCATTACGAGGCTACCATTTCTGTCTGTTCGGCCTCTGCTTGGTGAGTCACGACCTTTAGCCGAAGAGAGATTGTTGGCTATGGAGCGTCGCATGGGTCGTGATCTGGAGCTCAGACAGAAGTACATTGAGTTCATGAGAGAATATGAACAATTGGGACACATGTCTGTGTCAAATTTGGATTGGCGTTCGGTGGAGCACTACTTTCTCCCGCATCATGCGGTATTGAAGCCATCGACTGGTAAGCTGCGCACAGTATTTGATGGTTCTGCGCAGACTTCATCAGGCGTATTCTTGAACCAGTGCTTGCATTCTGGTCCCAAGTTGGTCAAGGACCTTTGTGACGTCATCACCAGCTTCCGACGACATCAGGTTGTCTTTGTGGCCGATATAAAAATGATGTTTAGGCAGACGATTATCCACCCTGATGACCGTCGCTTTCAGCTGATCCTTTGGAGAGAGTCTCCTCGTGATCCCATGGTCGTCTACGAGCTCAATACTAATACGTACGGGTTAAGGTCAAGCCCCTACTTGGCAATACGTTCTCTTTGGGAGCTCGCAGACCGCGAAGGCTTACGTTTTCCACGAGCCTCCGCCATCTTGAAGGACAATATTTACGTCGATGACATTTGCTCGGGCGCCTCCACAGCGGACGAGGCGATCCTCCTGCGGGACGAATTGATAGGTATTTTGGCCTCCGCTGGTTATGAGTTGCGTAAATGGATTTCCAACTCACCAGCGCTTTTGGAAGGCTTGCCAGAGGATCATCAGCAGGATCCACATCTATTTGAGATTGTTGACAACCCCGCCATGATGGCTGTTCTCGGCGTTCAGTACAGACCAGTCCAAGACATCAATACATATAACGTAGACTTGAAATTGCCGTGTTCTTGGACTAAACGTCTCGTATTGTCTACTGTCGCCAGAACCTTTGATCCGAACGGTTGGATCTGTCCAATTATATTTTGGGCAAAATGCTTCTTGCAGAAGCTTTGGACAGCAGGATTGACCTGGGACGAACCTCTGCACGGCACTCTTGTTGAGGAATGGACCTCCTTTGTATCCTCACTTCCTGCCGTCAACGAGATCTCCTTGCCTCGTCCCATCCTTCCTCCCGGGAAGTACAAGGCCACCCTTCACGGGTTTTGTGATGCCTTGGAACGTGGTCACGCGGCCGTGGTGTACTTGCGCACAGTCAGTGCCTCAGGTCAGGTGAGAGTTTCCCTGATCATGGCGAAGAGCAAGGTTGCACCCCTTCGGACATCTCTGACCATCCCAAAATTGGAGCTCTCGGGAGCAGCCCTACTTGTACGATTATTGAACCACGTGTCTAACACTTTGGGTAAAAGCATTTGTATTAATGGGACCTACGTCTGGACAGACAGCCAAATTGTTCTTTGTTGGTTGAAGGCTTGTGTCCACACCTTGGAGGTATTTGTCACTAATCGCGTTTCCCAAATCCAGAAATCCGAAGTCAAACTTGTTTGGAGACACGTGCCAGGTGAGCTCAACCCCGCTGATTGTGCCTCGTGCGGATGCTTGACGCCTAGTTTGATAGGTCATTCGCTGTGGTGGGGTCCGGAATGGTTGAGTCGACCAGAAATTCATTGGCCTCGAACGCCAGTTTTGAATACTTCTAATTTGCCGGGTCTACGAACACTCGCTCTTGAGAAGGTGGAATGCGCCTTCGACCCCGATTTTTTGTTAAATCGTTACAGCTCCCTCGACAAGTTGTTAGGTGTCACTGCTTGGATAAAGCGTTTTGTTTTTAATTTTAGGCACCCACAACAGAAACGACTGACACCGTTTCTCTCACCACAGGAACGACAGGAGTCTCTCACCTTTTGGGTTCGTTCTGTGCAATTGGCGCATTTTGAGAAGGAGATTGCTATCCTTAAATCAGGGAGATCGAAATTGTCGGGAGCTGTCTCTAAATTGAACCCCTTTTTGGACGATACGGGTCTCTTGCGCGTTGGAGGGCGTCTCAAGAACGCCAACCTCCCTTACGGGGCACGTCACCCCCTGTTGTTACCTAAGGACGGTCATTTGGTGCGTTTGTTGGTAACTGACCGTCACCTTAAAAATTCGCATGCTGGTTGTAATGCGCTCTTGGCCATTTTGCAACGCGAATTTTGGATCTTGTCTGCCCGAAGAATCATTCGGAGTGTAGTCTTTCGCTGCATCCCTTGCTATAAGCTCAAGGCTTCTACCATGCAGCCCTTGATGGGGGACTTACCGGCAGATCGCGTAACTGAAAGCAGGACGTTTGACGGTGTTGGCACGGACTTCGCTGGTCCCTTCTTGGTGAAAACGTCGACACTTCGAAACAGCAAGACTGTTAAGGCCTACTTGTGTGTTTTTGTTTGTCTCTCCACAAAGGCCGTACACTTAGAACTGGTCTCCTCGCTTACGACCGAGGCGTTTGTAGCCACATTTGACAGATTTGTATCCCGCAGAGGGCTGCCATCCTTGATCCGTTCTGATTGCGGCACTAACTTCAAGGGCACCTATAATTATTTGAATGATGTTGTTAATTTCCTTGAAAACAACAAGGCTGATATAGGTGATAGGCTTGCCCGACGTGGGATAAATTGGTTGTTTTCCCCACCAAATTGTCCACACTGGGGTGGTATTTTTGAAGCCGCTGTAAAATCGGCCAAAATACACTTGCGCAGGACAATCGGTGAGTCTGTCCTTACATTTGAGGAACTCGCAACTGTGTTTTGTAAGATTGAGGCCGTTTTGAACTCTCGGCCATTGTGCCCGATCTCCTCAGATCCGAATAATTTGGAGGCCCTTACGCCGGGCCATTTTTTGATTGGTCGCCCACTTGTCGCCTTGCCTGAGTACCCCTACATTGATACGAGACCTGGTCGTCTCTCGCGCTTTAAATTGGTACGCCAGATTACTCAAAGCTTTTGGAAACGCTGGAATTTGGAATATTTGCACATACTCCAGCAACGCGTTAAGTGGACCGACAAGACCGATCCACCCAAGATTGGTGACCGCGTTTTGATCAAGGAGGCTAACATTCCGCCACTCAGATGGCGCAGGGGGCGCATCCTTCGTTTGGTAACTGGGGCTGATGGAGTTCCCTGATTTGCTGAGGTCTTGGTGGACGGTTCGATTCTGAGGAGAGCGGTTGCAACATTGTCACGTCTACCAACCGATTAGCGGACCGGTAGGCCGGTCCGGGGCGGGTGGATGTTTGAAATAGAATTAGTTTTTATTATAAGTCAAATCGATTAGATCGATTGAGTAACATTTTGTTTAGTCTATTGAAAATTTCTGACAATGGTCACACTGAACTGTCACTTCCGTCCTTCCCTTGAAAAATTACCTCGTTGTCGTCTCGTACGTAAAATTATCGCCTTTTGAATTAACGCGAATTGAATTAAATTGAGTAAACCGTCTTGAATGCCGCCTGATCTAGTGCTGGCAACGGTAAATAGTGATAAAAGACATTGTGAACTATTGATTGACATTTGCGAAAATTGTGAATCCGGTATCGACGTCCACGTGCCAACGTGTCTTGAAAACGTCGCGTTTGCAGCTTAATAGCTAAGTACAAGATACTTAATTCATTTATTTTGGCCAATATACTTGTATGAATGTGTCTAATTTAGCTCAAGCCTGACATCAGTAAAGATATCAGGTAAGTGAAATATAATATTGATAGTTGTAATTTGGATTTCAATTCATCACTGTGCAACGCAGTGCATTGTGTCTGGTGCCTTGTCTATCGTGGTCAGGTAGATGTATTACATCTTCCACTGCGCACCCAGAAAATACCTGCCTAGCTGCGGTAATTCTAGACAGAGTTATTTGTGCTTGGATCGAAAAAAAATATTTTTATCAGTTGGCTTCTGCGGAGATATGTTTTTATGAGAGAAGTAATAGGGAATGGTACCCTTACGTGGTTTATTTATTATTTTATTGTTGGAATTTGTTGTGGTCAACCTCAGTTCTTTATGTTTTTTATGTGTGTTCTTTATTATGGGTTTAAAATAAAAGGGAATTGTACCTTTTTTGATGCAAATACAGGGTTACGGCTATTGTTGCATATTGTCAGAGACACGGAATGTATATCTTTTAGCCTTCTGTTATTGTAATGAAGATACTTTTGATAATAATCCCTAAAGTCAACAGATTCATTGATTTTATTTATCTGTAGCTCTAAACTATAGATATCTATAAAAGAACAATATTTAAACTGAGCGCAACATAACTTTAACATGTTCTTTAGCAGTTTTTCATTTAGATGTTTGTTTTGGACTACATTTAAAACGTGGACGTGGTGATTTTGAAGGAGTTTGAGTGTTGCTGAGAGCTCAATCAATACATGGGATGGATTGCTGTCGTGTTCGCCCACCGAGAGTATAATGTGGTCGTCTTGTTGCATCTCATTAGCAATGTAAAAAGAGGCACTACAATAAAAATTCTTAAGCTTGGATTATCTGACCATGATACCGCACAGGTATTATGCTTGTCTTTGAATAACAAACCATCCTTACCTTCTTAATACTACATAATTATAAAAATTATTTTTAAATAAAAAAAAACAACTTCAAAAAACACTAAGGAACTAAAAAACAAAAAATAATTGGTTTTGGAGCAAACATTTTTGGAGTCGGTGCCAAGCAAAGTATTTCTGATCTGACTATAAAACCTCTACACATTTTTATATAACTTTCGTTGTTGATAGAATAGGTAGTTTGTAATTTAGTAACTTTTTGCGTAAGGGCTTGGCACCGAATTCAAAAATGTTTGCTCCAAAACCAATTATTTTTTGTTTTTTAGTTCCTTAGTGTTTTTTGAAGTTGTTTTTTTTTATTTAAAAATAATTTTTATTTTTTGCTTTTTAGTGGTATACTAATAAAAAATAGCAATAGGTGGTACATAGGATAGTGTAGGTACATGATGGGGAGACCTTCCTTACGAGCCTCAATTCTGAAATGTAGACCTGTACCTTTCTGGCAATTTCAAGTATTTGTTGTTTTCAACTAAATAGCCTAAACACGTTCGTTTCAGTTCCATCATCAGATCTCGGAAATGATCCAATACCAAAGACAAAACAAACGAGCCTAAACACGATGATATTGCGTTATTGTATTACAAAGATCCCATGGCCACTTTCCTGCTCCATCATCAGAGTTTGGTAAACATTCAGCACTAAAGTCCATGTAAAGACGAATCCAAAGAGCCCAAACTCAATGGGATTGCGTCTTTGTATTACAAAGATGCCATGGCTACCTTCCTGCTCCATTGTCAGACCATAAAAATCATCCAGCATCAAAGTCTATGTAAAGATGACTCAAACGAGCCCAAACTCGATGGGATTGCGTAATTGTATTACAAATATCCCATGGCTACCTTCCTGCTCCATCATCAGAGTTTGGTGAACATTCAGCACTAAATTCAGCACTTAAGTCCATGTAAAGACGAATCAAACGAGCCCAAGCTCAATGGGATTGCGTCTTTGTATTACAAATATCCCATGGCTTCCTTCCTGCTCCATCATTAGAGTTTGGTGAACATTCAGCACTAAATTCAGCACTAAAATCCATGTAAAGACGAATCAAACGAGCCCAAGCTCAATGGGAATACAAACATCTCATGGCAACCTTCCTGCTCCATCATCAGATCCTGCAAAACATCCAGTACCAAAGTCCATGTAAAGACGAATCAAACGACCTTAACCTCGATGAGATTTGGTTATTGTATCACAAAAATCTCATGGTTACCTTCCAACTCTATCATCAGACCATGGAAATCATCTAGCATCAAAGTCCATGTAAAAAACGACTCAAACGTGCCCAAACTCGACGGCATTGGGTTGTTACGATCAAATCGCTTCAAGTGTGCTTATAAAATTTGAAGAGTTCTTTCGATTTCTCAGGATTCCATGATTAGATCCTGACCTGATGATCATGGGACCAACTAGGAAGTATACTCTTTCAATCAAAATAAGAATTTTCGAAATCGGTCCAGGCGTCTTTGAGTAATCAGGGAACATACATAAAAAAAAAAAGATTCCGACGAATTGTAAACCTCCTCCTTTTTTGAAGTCGGTTAAAAAGAGACTTCTCTCAAGAAAACATGCATAAATTCCAACAATGCATAAGCAGCCTCACTTTTAGTCATGTTTACAATGAAGGTAATCTAAATAAAACTTTCAATGATTTTCATACGGACCTATGTCTATATTTTAACTTATGTTTCCTTCTGTATAGAAAAGCAATTTAACGTAAAAATACTTATAATAAATGGATTACTAGAGATATACAATGTAGTTGCAAAACTAAGAGGCATTTGAGGTTTTATTACTACAGACAACGAACTGCTGAAAGTAAAACTAAATTCCTTAACTACTCCAAGTTATTACGGCGCTGTATATTTAAGTCACAACAACTAACCAACAAGATTATTATAAGTAATGCTAAAAATGTATGTAGAGCTGCTTGGAAATTAATAAACGTGAATTTTGGTGACAATGTAGACAATGAATTCATTAAGGAAATAAAATATGGATCAGATACTCTACAAAAACCTCTTCAATTAGCCGACGCGTTTAATAAATATCTAATATGCATCACAGAAAAAAATAATGGTAATGTAAAAAACACAAATAAAATTCGTGCAGATAGTAGCATGTTCTTGTATCCCTTCAATGAAATAGAAATAAATAATATTATTCTATCTCTAAATAATACGCAGTCCGATGGATATTATAATATTCCTACTCATATAATTAAACAAAATAGATATGTTTTGGTACCATTGTTAAAGTATCTAGTTAACCTCTCATTTGAACATGGTGAATTTCCAGAGAGATTAAAGAAGTCAATAGTTAAGCCACTTTACAAGAAAGGAGATAAACTGGAAATGTCAAATTACAGGCCAATTACACTTATACCTGTGCTTTCCAAAATATTCGAAAAGGCCATGAAAAAACGGGTCACTTTATACTTAGAGAAATTCAAACTTATTAAAACTGAACAATATGGGTTCCAGGTAGGAAAATCGACTACTCTCGCCACTTTTGATCTAATCAATAATGTACTTGACGGGGATCCCATAAAGTTGCAGTCATCTGGTACACGGTTATTCTCCTCTTGCATCTTGTGGGGATACAAAATAACACCACAGATGGATAGTAAATGTCTTCTTTAATGATTTAAGAATATCACCAATCACAATTATTCACAAACTAATCGGATGGAAACGGATGCCTTTCGTGAGCTCACTCTCGCTTGCACCTCTCGACTCAACTGACCGACTTAATCGACATCGCCTCTGCACTTTGACAAATGACAGGCCGAATGTGCTCACGAATGACATTGACATTGACGTTTCGCGAACTTGACAAGTGACAGGCTGATTATGTCACACGCACTCTCACGAGCGACATCTAGTGCTCAGTTTAGGTAACATCTTGGTAAGTATGTACGTTGCGCGTTGCGACACGGCCGTCCTGCGCCTTACACGTCCTCGTGTAAGTGTTCATCTAGCATCCCTTAACACTTTGAAGGACAGTAAACGCCTATAGACGTGATAACAATAAAACTTCAATTGTGTCTCGTTTACTGTCCGTGAAAATGTTAACCAGGGGCATCACTTAGCCAGCGGCATCCCTTAACCAGGGGCATCCCTTAACCAGAGGCATCACTTAACCAGCGGCATCCCTTAACCAGGGGCATCCCTTAACCAGGGGCTTCCCTTAACCAGGGGCATCACTTAACCAGCGGCATCCCTTAACCAGGGGCATTCCTTAACCAGGGGCATCCCTTAACCAGGGGCTTCCCTTAACCAGGGGCATCCCTTAACCAGGGGCATCCCTTAACCAGGGGCTTCCCTTATCCAGGGGCATCACTTAACCAGCGGCATCCCTTAACCAGGGGCATCCCTTTACCAGGGGCATATAAGAGTGACAAGAACTACGAATACAAACCTACTCTATCAACATCGAGTTTAATCAGTCAGGTAATCAGGAACTCAAAGTAAAACTGACATTTCACTATCGCTGTATCTCTCAAGATATTTTGTTTTTCAAACCAAGTAAACCATTACATTTAAGCTCTACATGTGATCATGGCTATGCATAGCCCAGTTACCTCCAGTTACTCTGCTTTTTGCGAAACCCACATGGGAACGCGACTGAAACCCAACCTCAGCCAGGGCCGACTGCAATACCGCTTACTCACGGACTACTTAGTAGACGCCGATTTCTACCGAGCTACGGCTACACGTCAGCCTCTGGCACGATCCGATCCGATCATCATGTAAACTTAAACACTTTCTTCAATATTAGAACTATTTTGTTCTACCTCAATTTCGTCAGTTGTACTTTGAACTTCAGGCATTTTTCTCAACCTGCAGAGTGCGTACTTACAGTTACGCTTAGAATTAAGGGCTTTGCGATTATAATGATCATCGTAAAGAACTTCTGTGACCTCAAATGGGCCTTTAAGATATTTCAAACCAAGTTAACCAAAACATTAAAGCTAAGGTCTTTGGATTCGAAACCTTCTAAGCAAACTCCTTTAATAAACTACCTTCACTTTCATTGCCAGTTTCGGCCAGGTAGGCTTTAGTTATACCAGTTACCAAGCTTCTCAGAGCCACATACAGGCCCCGCGCCATACAAGGGCCGCGCGCCACACACGGGCCGCGCGCCACACACGGGCCGCGCGACACACACGGGCCGCGCGACACACACGGGCCGCGCGACACACACGGGCCGCACGACACACACGGGCCGCGCGACACACACGGGCCGCGCGACACACAAGGGCCGCGCGACACACAAGGGCCGCGCGACACACACGGGCCGCGCGACACACACGGGCTATGCTGGCCACCAAGCCACACTCGCAACCAGGCCGCGCCGGCTGCCAGGCTGCGCCGGCCGCCAAACCGTGCCGGTCGCCAGACTGCGCCAGCCACCATGCCGCGCCGGCCACCATGCCGCGCCGGCCACCATGCCGCGCCGGCTACCATGCCGCGCCAGCTACCAGGCCGCGCCGGCCATTAGGCCGCGCTAGCCACCAGGATTACCCAAAAAGGAAATAAATCTACCATTAGTATTTCAAAGATTCGTCTCATTGTATACCCACTAAATAGAGTATCCGTTGTTTCAGACTAATTCAACGTCCGCACTTCGTAAATTTTAGGCGATTATCAAATTCATTTACTACTTCACAACCGCGGAACGTAACTCCCGTCCCTACTCTCAATGAGCTATGTCAAAACTGGATTTGACCACTGACAAAAACTAAAACCAAATGCGAACATGGCGAGAACCGATAAGCTACTTTCGGACAAACTGATTTCCTTTGGCTACATAGAGGCAAAGACTACAGTTCCGAAATAAGCAATCGTCAGTCCATGAGCACATTCAGATTCTCGCAACATGCTCTTGTCATACGACACAGAAACCAGAGGTAGATAATTTTAGCGATAAAAAATCAAATAAGAGCTACTTGAGTAGCAGGGTATCCGTGATTGCGATCAACGACCACACTTTAATGTACTTCGCTCTAGGAATAAAAGAAAATTATCGCACAACACTCATTCTAGTCATTCGGCTATTCCTGACCCAAGTCGGTGGGGAATAAAGCTACTCTAAATAAAATCATGACAGGTTTTAATGAAAACCACAACTAATTATTTCTCTCGAAGCTGATATGTTGAACAACACGCATACTCGTTAAAATAATAGGAAACTCATTACAACCACCATCCGGTTACACAACACCACCCGTATAATCATTTCGAGCGTTTAACAAAGTAATCTTAAACTAAGTTTGTTCAACATGTTGCTTTGGTTTTCTTTATCACAAAGCAGGCTGTAAAAAGATCTTACTAGGCCGATAGTCTAGATGTTAAGATTACTACCAAGTATCCAATCAGTCTTTTCAGCGTTATAATTTTGTCATGGACAGTCTAAATACGAAGCATAACCTAATCTAATCATTAGCGATACAGCAACGGACCTTTCGCGTTACAAGACGATGGACAACGTTTGTGATACTATGACAATGCACTTTGCCGGTCCAATCAATGGCAACGCATGGCTAAACATGCAGCCGCACAAACGGCTTATCCAGTTTATGCAAATCTACACTGACGGTAACGTGGGTACCACAAAATTATCACAACAACGACTAACAAAGTACTCATTTAATGAGAATAAGGTTAAGCATACAATCATCACTAACGATCACTAACCTAGTTCTACCTACGATGAAAATTAAAATCTCATCGTATCGCACTACGATGATAACTCAATCATTTTCTTCTACGTCTGATAATCAGGTTTAACAACTACTACTAGAAACACTATCACTCCTATACGTCCTAAGCATAACTCGGGGCACTTGATAAAACTTCCCAGCGTATCACATGAATTTTAAAAACACACAGTAGGTAATTTTCACACGTAAAATCTTAAAATTGAGTTTAATTTTAATAGTGGTGCCATCTAATAATCTGAGTACGAAACATTTTAATGTGCCATGTTAAAAATTTATGCACACAAAAAGCAGGTGTAATTGCAACATCGAGATCGTCTGTACAACTCAGAATTACAACGAGTAACAGTGTCACTTTTTACTTAGGCTCTGATCACGTTTAAACGAAAACCGTTACGTATTATCAACACCACGAATCGATAAAATAATGGCGCTAGTAATATCTTTTGACTATGGTCAGGTTACACTACCAACCGCACTCGTTTGGAATAATGCAAGTCGGCCTGTACGCTCACTCTCGTTACTGATACAGTCCATAAAGTAAGACCGAGACAAGATAATTTATTTGCAAGCAAGCATAATATGATCACAAGGTTCGTGAGTGCGAGCCACCCTCGCATGTAGAAGTAAAAATAATCGCTTTCTTTTTAACCGGCGCGGCGTATCAAACTCAAATCCTCCATTCGATATCTACGCTATAGCTAGGTTACTGTGGTAGTCAGACAACCATACGCTAGCATAAAATACGGCAAAGGTCAAGTGGTTCCACATTTCAGTGTCTCGTGTAGGGATCGAACCCACAACACTCGGTACGATGTGATCGCGACATCACCACAACGATTACGACATTTCCAAGGTTAAACGCGTAATGTTTTACAAGTACCGTCACTTAATAAAATTGGCAATAGGTACCAATAAAGAAATCAGACAAAATACCCTCACCAAGGTTGCAATTGAATGCTCAGCTGATTCACCAGCATAGCAGCGTTAGCAGTCTCTATCGCTCGCGCCTTTGTGCACACTGCATTGCACAATATCATCCCAGGAAACGATACGCATTAGTGCGACCACAAGCGGGGCGCAATGCGAGTCTTGATCTTCAATCACATGTTTGCAGTCGTCACCCAAGCACGTGCATCCATATCTTGTTGCTCAGGATCGAATTCCGGTTAACAAAGGCCATGCGACGATGTAATCGGTATTTGCATGGCTTGCATCAGCGTCAGAAAATTACGATTTTGTAGTTCCAACAGGCCCAGCAATTTTTCGTTACTAGCGTCTTCATTTTGAACACGTGGGTCGTTGTGGTCCCATCCCAATTCTGATGACGGGGATCCCATAAAGTTGCAGTCATCTGGTACACGGTTATTCTCCTCTTGCATCTTGTGGGGATACAAAATAACACCACAGATGGATAGTAAATGTCTTCTTTAATGATTTAAGAATATCACCAATCACAATTATTCACAAACTAATCGGATGGAAACGGATGCCTTTCGTGAGCTCACTCTCGCTTGCACCTCTCGACTCAACTGACCGACTTAATCGACATCGCCTCTGCACTTTGACAAATGACAGGCCGAATGTGCTCACGAATGACATTGACATTGACGTTTCGCGAACTTGACAAGTGACAGGCTGATTATGTCACACGCACTCTCACGAGCGACATCTAGTGCTCAGTTTAGGTAACATCTTGGTAAGTATGTACGTTGCGCGTTGCGACATACTTTTAAATGTCGATAAAAAGAAGGCTACAACTGTCGTTTTCTTTGATATGTCGAAAGCGTTCGACTTCGTGTCTCATAAAATACTAATAGAAAAGTTAGAGAACTATGGTGTAAGAGGTCCGGCATTAAGTTGGACTAAAAGTTACCTTAATAACCGAGAGCAATGTGTTCAAATTGCTAATATAGGTACTAATGCAGTTGTAAGACAGGAACAATCAAACTATATTACAAACGGTTGTGGTGTTCCGCAAGGGAGTGTGCTTGGGCCACTTTTCTTCCTACTGTACATAAATGACCTGCCTGACATTACACAACACAAATGTATCCTCTTCGTATCTATTATTATACCAAGTAAAGACGATATAGAAATCAATAACACAATTGACTCCGTCGTTAAATGGCTAAGAGACAACAACTTGCATGCAAATCTAACAAAAACACAATACATACAATTCCAAACTCATTCTCATCTCATCTCACTCACTTCTCATCTCACTCATCAATCAACAGCAATTCCTAGGATACTAGTATAGTACACAATGATACAACAATAAACGAAACGTCACACACCAAATTTCTGGGTATAGTGGTTGATAAGCACTGCAACTGGAAACAGCATATAGATGGGGTATGTAATAAAGTTAATAGTTTCGCGTATGTACTTAATAGACTAAGAGCTACATCAACCTTGCAGACTGGACTTCTAGCTTACCATGGTTATGTAAGTGCTATATTGAGATACGGTCTAATACTATGGGGAAATTCAACTGATATACAAAGGGTTTTCTTGTGTCAAAAAAGATGTATCAGGGCTTTAGTTGGAATACCACCGTTTGAATCTTGCAAACCATAGTTTAAAAATTTAACATATTGCCCTTGCCTGGAATGTATATTTTTGAAATATGCGTCTTCGTAAAAACTAATTCTCATATATTTTTAAAGGCAAAAGACTTATATTATCGAAACACAAGACGTGGAGAATGGCTTGTACTAGATGTAGCGCCAAAGACAACTTTATTTCAAAGAGACTGTTACTACATGTGTGTTAAAATCTTTAATAAAGTACCATCTGATATTCTAGAGCTTCCTCTATCAAAATTCAAGAAAAAGCTGAAATTGCTACTTCTTGAAAGAATGATATATTCTGTAAGTGAATGACTCTAAAACATTTATTTGATTATGATATTATCCCGTATTATTATTTGAATTCTCCATATTCAATTATTTCAATTATTGTATTATTATTTTTTGTTTTTTGACATTTTCTCGAAATATTGACTCATTTGACATTATATTATGGTATTATTGTTGCTGACTGAGGTTATAACTATTTGACATACTAGCTAATCCTTTGATAATATATTTTCTTTTTCTGAATTCTATTTACGTAATTAAAACAGTATTTTTAAATTTGCACACCTGATGAGGTTGAATATAGCTTAATGGACTCAAAGAAACTGTAACATCTTTTGTACACCCATTTTCATGCAAATAAATGATTTATGATTTATGAAAGATATCATGGTTACCTTCCAACTCTATCATCAGACCATGGCAATCATCCAGCATCAAAGTCTATTTAAAGACGACTCAAACGAGTCCAAACTCGTCGGCATTGGGTTTTTATCGTCAAATCGCTTCAAGTGTGCTTATAAAATTTGAAGAGTTCCTTCGACTTTTTCAGGATTCTATGATCAGATCCTGACATGATGATCATGGAACTAACTAGAAGGTATACTCTTTCAATCAAACAAGAATTTCTGAAACCGGTCCAGGCGTCTTAGAGAAATCGGGGAACATACATAAAAAAAAGAATCCGACGAATTGAGAACCTCCTCCATTTTTTGAAGTCGGTAAAAATACATAAAAATATACTGACGAAATTAAGAATTGCTTCCTTTTTAAAGTCGGCTAAATAGCCATAAAACACTTTGTAGGTACCTATTTAGACTAACTATACTTTTACTAACAAACTTATAATAATCATAGATGGCACCACATAAATAACCAGTTTTGGATGATCCCTGTTTTGTTTGGGACTACGTACAAAGGAGAGGTCAAACTGTACACCGAAAACTACTAAACCGATTGTGATGTAACATATACTTTTTTTATAGGTTTGAGTATACTTTGTACATGATTGTAAGTTTTATTGAAATCAATTTCGACATTTTAGAGATCTTTAGCAATATAGGGAAAGACAGACAGACATAAATTCTAAAAAAATATCAAGTATTGCTTTTTTGCAATTTCCTCGATTTTTTAGCTAATTTTTGTCAAAATATCTTTAATGTACAGACTTTTTCACCTCTACAGTTTTATTATAGTATAGATATACCTGTTAGGACAGATAGTAAAAATTATTCGATTTTTACTTTTAGCTGAATTGAAATCAGTACGTCTGCGAGCAATTACTTGTAACAGTGACACAATATTGGATACTTGAGAAAGTACTCGTAAGTGGTACGTAATTATATCGTACTCACTTACTCAGTTGGCTCTAACACGGACACGAGTCTCCACTATTTCTCAGATATTTTGGCAGTTTCTCGTCAATTAATATTGGCTTGAAGCTCATCCACTTCTACCACGTCTCTTCAGTGTTACCTTGGTTCACTAATCACTCGGTTCGAAGATCACACAAAATAATTTAGCGGGTCTTAATCGCATTAACTTAACTTATTCAAGGTATAGATACCTATTTGTTTCCGACATTTCGCTCGTCTTGCACCGGGCGTGGTCGCGGAGAGACCGATGAGAGCTCAGCGCCGTCTTGTGGAAGTACGGGTTTCGGCACCTACCCCCACTTGGTCTTTATTTGAGTTCGCAATGTCGGTACTCCGACACACTACACTAATGACGTCTACACACTCTTGAGATTTATCACTGCGGCGGTGTTAAATTATTTTGTATGATGTATACAAATCGCGAAAGTTTAAAATCGGTTCGAAGATTTTAAAATCGAACAAAACTTATATCATACAATACTATGGTGTTCAGAAATAATGTTTATTATACTTTCTACGTGATCGATTCCTATTGGAGTAGCTTTTAGTGTAAATATCAATATTTTTTGGACAAAATAATAAACAACCACAAAATAGAAAATCTGCCCGTAAGCTTAGTAACTCAAAATCAGAGAGAAAGTTTTTTTGGATTTAGCTTGTAATTTCCATAAAGACAAAGCGTAGTTGTTATTTTTCTATTCATCGCATTATTCTGCGAAAAGCTTCAGATATTGGCCAGATTTGACTAACCACTAATTAATCCTTGCAGTCCGATTGGATAAAAATCCACCTTATGCATCTAAAAGGGCTCTCTTCTTTCCTAACAGTTACAATTTAAAAACATCATTGAAACATATGATTGTGAAACATAATTTAATTTAATAAACTATTCAATTTAATCGTTTAACCGGTAGAGATGCAATTTGTAACATTACATCAAAAGATATTCGACGGCTTAAGACCACCAAAAATGGACATATGATTTATTGGACATGATTTGATATCATTGACCACAAGACTGTCTCATACCGTCGCAGAGAGTAAATTGCCTGTAGAATAATTCCTTATTTTCATAGCTTTGTTACAACTTGTGTTGGAAGATAAGCGGCTTATAGGCAATATATTTCCTTCAACATACTTAAATATCTTCATAGAACGGGAAAGCGCTGAGATATTGCATGTTGTATCGGACTGTTTGCTTGTGTGCGTATTAGTGAAGGCTTACGTGTGTGAAATGTGAGTGTCGTAATAACAGATTAATTTTTATGTGTGAGTATTTGTAATCTTTAAGTTATTGATGGCTATGTTATTATTAATAGGCAGAAGGTAAAATATAGGAGATTTAAGATTATTTCTGCTACGTATTGGAAGTTATGTTTCTTAATAAAATGCCTGGCGAGTTTACTGTAATATAAATTTAATGGATCTTGATTGCGTTCACTAACGTAGATATTATTATATATAGGTTGCAAATTGTTCTTTAAACTCCGACGATCATAAAATATTTTTCTTTGCTTTTGATTGCTATCGTTCAAATATAATGATCAGATTTTATCAATTAGAATATTTTTTATCTTTGATGACTTGCTTATTACGGAACGACATGAGCAATGCATCATCATCATCAGCCTTTTATACTGTCCCACTGCTGGGCACGGGATCTCACTATGAGAAGGGTAAGGCCACAGTTCACCACGCTGGCCAAGTGGGGGTTGACAGACTTCTTATGTCTTTCGAGAACATTAGAACATTATGGAGAACTCTCAGACATGCAGGTTTCCTCACGATGTTTTCCTTCACCGTTTAGCAAGCGATAATTAACAATTTAATACACACTTATCTCCGAAAAGTCATTGGTGCGTTCCGTTGATTCGAAACCGAGACCCTCTGCGTATCAATCTGTCGGTCTCTCCTCTCAGCTATCGCTGCTTCTTTGCCACGATAAAAAAGAAGGCAAATTTAGCAAAAAGGATCGTTTGATACAACTAAAGCACCTACACTCAGTAAATACAACAAACATAAATCTTCAAATAGTAATTTCAAATACCTAATCTTCTAGCGACTATCTCGGTTGATTTATAAACAACATTGTCCAGTTCGGCTATAGCTACGAGTAAATTAAACTTACCCTTCTATAACATGAAATATCTCCAATATTCTATACATTTTTTACCTCAGTCATTTATCAATGTTACACGGAACCCTACTAATACAGTCATGTTAGCCTTTTGGTGACCAGTTATTGCTGGTCATAAATTCATATTTATGGCCTCTAATGCAGGCTAGCGGTCACTATGGCTGCATATGTAAAGATACAATCGTTTTTGCATTATATCGTGTCAAGCTGGCTTTATATAGCTGTAATACTGTGGGTTAGAATAATATTGATAGATGTCATGATAAGAGTAGTGTAAATGGTTTTAAAATTTATGTTTGGAATTCTTGTGAAATTTTTTATTAGGTGGTATTATTGCTGTAACATTTTATATGACGATAGTAAAATGACAAAACCAAAGTTCCTGTATTTATTTATACACGCGACAACTTTTTGTGTGATCTTTCAATAATTATTAGGAGTCTGGGTATTCTTTGTGGCTGTTGCTTGAATGTTTGTAAGGTTCACCACTATACAGGAATAAAAAATTGTTAATTAAAAAAAATACAATTACAGGCACGCAATATATTTTAGTTGAATTATTTTGATTTTTATTTTGATAAACTATAAACTTCTGTGTTTAAATATAAGACATTTTATAATGTACAAATAAATTGAGCAAGGTGGATTTATTGAATGTCAAATAGAGTACAGAATAATTAAATGACTGAAAGGGTAGACAGTTATAACTAGTGATCGGATAATCGGATGCATATTTACTTAAAGTTGAGGTGTTGGCTATTATGGAATGCACTTTTGAATCGTAAAATCCCGGGATTACGGAATTAATAAATTTCTTTTTTTATTATAGAATCAAATCGGGTGTAGGTAAATTTACTTATTTTAAATTTTGTACCAAAAAACAGCTCTAAAAATAATAAAATCGTCTTAAAATTTTCTTCAATTTTTAAAACATTTATCTCAAACGAATAATAAATAAGAATTACAAAGAAAAACCATTCAATCTCTTAATAATTGATCTCTCAGAATTGATATCTCTCAATAAAACCCACTGCCTACCATTCCTCTTACACTCAACATACTCATAAATTGATGGGAAGCTTAAAATTAACTTCAAGTAAATACACATAAATAATTTCCTCACCATGTTACAGAGTAGTTTCACATTCCCGAATTTTCTGGAATCCC
This sequence comes from Euclidia mi, assembly GCA_944739405.2. NCBI lineage: Eukaryota > Metazoa > Arthropoda > Insecta > Lepidoptera > Erebidae > Euclidia > Euclidia mi. Next base: position 7,762,635 of record OX123191.2, on the reverse strand, counting down.
GGGATTCATATTAAAAATAATATGTTTTAAGAAGCCGCTTCCATAATATCCTGGCCAAAAATTAACTTTAGGTGAATATGCATCCGACTATCCGATCACTGGTTATAACCTATAAGTTGTTCGTTGTAAACAAGCGGTTTGTTCAGGGTTTTATAGCAAAATGGTTTGTACACATTTATATTAGTTTTTAGTCGCAATATTATTTTAATGTATATAATTGTTAATTACAAAGGGGACAGATAGAGGGAGCTTATCGGTTTAAATTCAAGATATGGTTTCGTTCACAATGTCAGTATATATAGTTTTGGGGATTTTTGTAATAACATTTTATGCCGATAGATGGCTCTTATCGATTTAAATTCGAGGTATGGTTTGGTTACCGCGGCATGTATAAATATTGGGTGATTTTATTGCAATAAACGTGCTTCATCTAATACTCTGGTGTTTTATTGTGAAACTAAAGTGGTTCCAATCAGCACCGTTGGATTTCCCTAGGAAATTGGGACACGGTTCGTTTGATGCAAACCGCCTGTGATCTACCACGTTAAGATGAGTGCAGACTCGAAAATATTTGGCTATATACTAAAATTGTATAAAATATAATGATTTGTTAATGTACCATAAGTTAAAACATGTTTAACATAAACATAACTTCACGCCTTTTTTTCCCCGAAGGGGTAGGCAGAGGTGTATTACACCCACTTTTCGCCAGTTATGTTTAGGTCCCAATGTAATAGGGGGCGAGCCTATTGCCATCTACCGGGCACATAATTAAGCGAGCGATAATTAACGTTTTTAATACACACATAACTTCGAAAAGTCAGAGGTGTGTGCCCGGGGTACCTAGGGATCGAACCCGAGACCATCGTCTCGGCATTCCGTTACGTACACCACTGGGCTATCGCCGCTTTTTTTATACATGTTTACTATAGTAGACTTTTCGTCCAACATTAAACACTTTTATCTTTATGTGTCTATAATAATACTAGCTGACCCGGCGTACCACCTATATGTATTATACATATAAACCTTCCTCTTGAATCATTCTATCTAATAAGAAAACGCATTAAAATCCGTTGCGTAGTTTTACAGATTTAAGCATACATAGGGTCAGACATACAGAAGACAGACTTTGTTTTATACTATAATTATAGTGATTTGTGTACGTATTAAAACAAAATGAAATGACTGAAAAAATAAGCAATGACTCACTGTTTTCTCAAGAAGTAATTTACCTCGAAAAAGCCGGCATCATCTAGAATAGGATTTTGACTTGAAAAGTGCTGTGAAAACCGAAAATGCAGAAACAAATACATATGTCTTTATGTCTTTATTTCACAGATAGCAAATCCATTTTTTTTGTTTAAGTAATAGTTTTCACAATCAGTTGGTACACAATATAACACAGGTACACAAAATAAACAATGTGATTGAACTGAATCTTATTAAGTCCATTTTTTATTATTTTTTAAGTAATCAAAGTAATTTTCAGCCTCAGCATTGTTCGTTTAGATATGGGCAAGCACAATCAGACGCTGCAACTGAATATGTGACACCTCAAGGGAATAAAAACATTGCTCCTACTCTTTGTTTTCATACTTTCGTGAGCAGTAAGCAGATATTATTAAATTTTGCTCTTTTAAATGTTAAACGCGCATCGATAGCTTTGTGGAGAGAAAAACAGACTACTGCGCCGAGGGTCCCGGGTACTAACAGCGCTGCAAAACTGTCTTTTCGAAGCTGTGTGCGCATCAAACGCTTGCTAAACGTTAAAGGAAAACCACGTGAGAAAACTGCCAATTTCAGAGTTATCCATAATGTTCTCAGAATATATAGTCTGCCAATCCACACTTGGCCACCGTGGTGGTCATAACTTAACCGGCCCACATAAACGATTCAAAATTAGTCGAATGGATTAAAATAACGTAAATTTATTTATTATAATACTAACTTTTATGATACTGTAAATCTCTAAATTGATAAATTATGACACTGATAAGCCTAAGTATCCTATTGTTCCTATGAGAGATTCTTCCCATATATTGACGTGTTAAATAAGCTTTCGCTAAAACTTTTCAATCGGCAGTTACTTGTTGACCTAAATATGAACATTTACCCATAGTAGGGGTTAAAAATTGTAACTCTGCTAAAATCGCCACTCAATTCAGCGGTGGAACGGATTGCTGTTCTTGAAAACGGGCGACGCAAAGCCGTTTCATTTTTCAGTTGAAAATTGCATTTTTTATTTCAACTGCTTAGTGGTAATGTAGTGGGATTTCTCGTCATAGAATCTATACTAATATATAAAGCTGAAGAGTTTGTTTGTTTGTTTGTTTGGTTGAACGCGCTAATCTCATGAAGTACTGGTACGTTTTTAAAATTCTTTCAGTGTTAGATAGCCCATTTATCGAGAAAGGCTATAGGCTATATAACATCGCGCTATGAGCGACGGGAGCGGAGCAGTAGCCTTAAATAACGCGGGTGTAACCGCAGGCATCGTCTAGTGTAAATATAATTTTCAATGTGGATTTTGAGAAAAGAATGTGTTGTTTGTTAATTGAAGTATTTCTAGGGATTTTATCTAGTGTTTTGGATGTTATGAGGCCAGTTAGTAGGAACTCACATCATCACGATGTTTCTTGTTATTAATTAATGATATTCTACCACATTCACACAACATTTCGTCCCAAACTAAGCAGAGCTTGTAATATGGGTACTAGCTAATAGATAAACATACATAATAATATATACTTTGTATGCTGTATATTTCATACCTATTACTCGTGTAAATTCCCTTATTATCTTATAATTTAGTGCATTTTATTTGTCGGCAGTGGTTTTTCTGGTGCTTATCTATTAGAAATTGTAACACAGACCATACAATATGTGTGTTGATCCAGTTGCTCAGTAATGACGTGCGAGTCAAGATTAGCGAGCCATCGGAGAGGTCTATATTGAGCAATGGACTGCGACATGATGATGAAATTGATAAATGTAAAATTTTACAGTTCATGACGTCTGTAGTGTGATTAGGTAGCTAATGATAGGCAAAAATAGAAATTTGTTTCTTATTTATTAAGAATAATGAAATAAACCTTTCTGACATCGAGATCGCAAAATAATTATTAAAGACTAGAGGACGCCAGCAGCTACGCCTGCATTTTTTTTATTTACCCGTTTTGGCCGATCTCGGGGGAATTTCGGGAAATCCCTTCTTAGTGCACCCCTACGGCCCCCAAGGAACATACATGCCAAATTTCAGCTTCCTGCGCCTCATAGTTTCGGCTGTAGCTTGTCTGTAAGTCAGTCAGCAACGCAAGGATTCTATATATTAAGATGTTACACCTTCAAGGGTCTTCGTTCAATTTCTCTCCAGATATGTGGTCTGTGTCTCAGATATGCAGACCTAACTGTAAATGTAGAATCTTTAAACGAGTAACTCATTTGCGTTCGTTATCATCATAATTCCTATATATAAACTGTCTCACTGCTGGGCACGGGCCTCTTCTCTCTATGAGAAGGGTAAGGCCATAGTCCACCCTACTGGCCTTGTGCGGGTTGGCAGACTTCACATGTCTTTCGAGAACATTAGGAAGAACTCTCAGGTTTGCTCACGATGTTTTCCTTCACCGTTAAGCGATAATAAAATTAACAATTTAATTCGCACATAACTTCGAAAAGTCATTGGTGCCTGCCGTGGATTCGAACCCGGACCCTCTGCGTAGCAGTCTGTCGGTCTCTCCACTAGGCTATCGCTGCTATATTTGCGTTCATATGCGTTTTATTGTTACCTAAGTGAATAATTATTGATTTGATGATTTTGACTATGAAAATTAAGCAATAGTGTCTTGTGCTTTCGCATACACTTGGTATAATAATATCTATTTCCCACGTCGATTGCTAGTCTTCCTCGATGTTGCAGCCGTCACCATAATTCTGGTCTGGAACACTTTATAATTTCAACTATTTACCTAACAGGAAACGCCACAAAGTAGATAAATATGTAAATAAAACCATCATCCACACAGACCACTTCTTGGTGATGAGCCGGATAAGTGGGCTCTTTAAAGGATGGCAACAACGAGAACTTAATGAAAATAGGGTCTTGGAAAGAATAAAAGTAGAAAATCTGCAAGAGAAAGTTGTGAAAGATGAGTATGGGCGAAGATTGATAGCAAGATTTGAGAGGTTCGATGGCATAAATTATAAATGGAAGAATTATGGCAATCTTTTAAAGAAGAGATAGTATGTGTAGCGTCTGAAGTATTTGGTGTGATCAAGAGAAGGAAAATACGAAAGGTTAAGAATACATGGTGGGACAAGGATGTACAATCAGCAGTGTCAGAGAAGAAGAAAGCTTGGTTAGATTGTTGGCTGCCAGAGCAAATGAAAGAATAGGAAAGGCAACGAGTGATGACATAGATGAAGCAAGAAAGGAGTTTGTTAGGTCAAAAAGAATTGTGAAAGAAATTGTTAAAAGGAAAAAAGAGGAAAAGAAAGATGAGTTTGATAGCAGACTATCTGAAGATTTCCGGAGAAACATAAAGTTTTTCTGGAAATCCGTTCGTGCAGTTCGAAGAAGAACTCAATCCTCAAACGTTAATCAGAGACAACAATGGAAAGACACTGAATGGTGAATCATGCGTGCTCAAGAGCTGGAAGGAGTATTTTGAAGGTTTATTTGAAAAAACGGCGATAGAGACATCGATCGACGAAATGAATGGTAATAATAGCAATGATGAAAGCGATATTGGTGTGGATAAAATTGTGAAGGCGTTGGGAAGTATGAAATTAGGTAAGGCTGCAGCCTTACAGATATCCTATCATATCCTGCAGGATATGATAGGATTACAGTTGAAATGCTGAAGGCTGGACAGGGCATCATAGTTGGTCAGCTGCAGCGCTTATTTAACTTGTGCTGGAGCAGCGGCCAAGTACTTGATGACTGGGCCACAGCGGTGGTTGTGCCTCTTTATAAGGGAAAAGGCTCGCAACAAGACTGCAAAAACTATAGAGGCATTAGCCTTCTCAGCATTGTTGGCAAATTGTATGCGAAGATTGGAAGAGTTATGGAAGTAACCGACAAGAAAATATGGGATGTACAAGCAGGATTCCGAAAGGGTATGGGGTGCACGGATCAAATCTTTTCCTTGCGGTGCGTAGCCGAAAAATTCTTCGCCAAAGGTCAAAAGGTCTATTGCACATTTGTGGATTTGGAAAAGGCTTACGATAAAGTGGTGAGGAATGAAATGTGGTCGGTACTGTCGATGTATGGGGTGAAAAGCAGCCTCATACGAGCTCTAAAATCCCTTTATGAAGATTCTAGAGCTTGTGTGCGGATAAATGGGTTGTACACGGATTAGTTTACCATCGAGACAGGTGTTAGACAGGGATGTGTAGCGTCGCCGTGGCTGTTTAACCTCTTCATGGACAATAGGGTATTTGACTAAAAAAAAAAAATTAGTCCGTCAGTTAGATTATCGAAAAATATTGGATACGTATTTTTTGTTTTATCAAATCAGTAAAAAATTACGAAGATAAAACGCATCAAAGATGGAGAAACGCCTAAGAGTGGGGGCTTGTAACGTCACTTGCCAGTAAAAAGTGTACTGGCAAGTGACGTCACACGAGTTTTCAGCGAAGTTTGTCGTCTTCATTTTTCGTTTACGTGACTAAAGAAAATATACGTGTCCAATATTTTTTGAAAATCTATCTGACGGACTAATTCGATTTTTTTAGTCAAATACCCTATTGTTTGCAAGATTTGAAAAATAGTGACTGTGGATTAAGGATGAATGAGTTACTTGTAAAATGCCTCCTTTATGCTGATGATCAGGTTACACTTGCGTCTTCAGCGGAGAAGTTGCAGGAGATGGTAACAATCATGCATGGTGCGTTAGAGAGGAAAGGAATGAAAGTGAATGTAAGTAAAACGAAAGTTATGGTTTTTGAAAAGGAGGAATGCGTTACGGCTTGTAATGTTATGATCAAAGGACAGCGAGTGGAGCAAGTGAAAGAGTTTGTATATTTAGGTATGCTGTTTACAAGAGATGGTAAGAATATAGAAGATATTGAAAGAAGAGTTAATGCAGGTAATATAGTGAATGGAACTCTGAAGGCGTTTATGAATAGCCAAAACATTTCCAAAAAGGCACGTTTGGCTGTCCATAGAGGGGTGTTAGTACCTACTCTTATGTATGGTAGTGATAGTTGGGTATGGCAGAAGAGTCATGAAAGTAGAATAAATGCTGTAGAAATGATAGCACTGAGAAGTATGTGTGGTGTTTCTTTGACTGACAGAGTATAGAATTATGTGATAAGAGAGTGTTATGGGGTAAAAGAAGATGTAGTGACAAGCATCGAGAAAGGTATGCTAAGATGGTTTGGGCACGTGAAGAGGATGGATGACGAAAGACTGCCCAACCAGATATATAAGGCAAGTGTGGATGGGACAGGACGAAGGGGAAGACCTAGGCGGACGTTATCTGACCAGATTGGAGACATCCTAAAAACAGGACAGGTTAGAAGTACCCTGAACTGAAGAGCATGCATGAGGAATCTGATGGGAGTGAATGAAGCAAGAGAGATATGTCAGGATCGTTGCAAATGGCGTTCCGTAGTCTCTGCCTACCCCTCCGGGAAACAGGCGTGAGTCTATGTATGTATGTATAAAACCAATTTTAATTAAATACCAGCGAATTTTCTTGAAGACCCAGTTTAGGTACATTCAAGAATAACGGGAACCAATACAAGACGTTGCTCTGTATTCCTAGAACTCTCTTCCAAGAATCTTCCTACAGTCCTTTCAGTTGCCTACTCGTATTAAGAATACATTTTAAATAAATTAGATTTTTAATTTAGTTAAAAATTCGAAGACTTGCTTTACGTATTGAAATATCAGCGGGTATTAAATGTTTTTAGTATCTACAGTGACATTTAAGGATAAAAGTAAGAAACCATATAACTGTCTTGGCAATAGCGTCATTAATATTGAGATACATTTAATTTTAACTTATAGTCTTACGCCTGTATCCCCGAAGGGGTAGGCAGAGGTGTAAATATTACACCCACATTTCGCCATAATTTTTTTTAGTAATAGTGAGCGAGCCTATTGCCATTACCGGGCACATCACCAGACTCCGGGCTGCTTCTGAGTATTCAGAAAAACCAAGTTACACTTTTGCCCGACTCGGGAATCGAACCCGAAACCTCCCAATCCCACGCGCACATTTATGCCGCGAGACCAACGAGGCATTTTATTTTAATTTAACTATATTTTCCCGTACCCGTGGGAATTTCAGGAAAGCCCTTCTAAGTGCAACCCTACGGACACATGGAACATGCATGCCAAATGTTAGCTTCTTACGCCCAATAGTATTGGCTGTGCTTGTTTGTTAGTCAATAACGCAAAAAATATTACATACTGATAAGGGATAGGGGATGCTATCGGAAACCTGATTGCTATGCCGGAGGTCGTGGATTCGATTCCCACCGAGAACGATCAAATGATATGATTACCCATACTATTATTGTAAACTAGCTGACCCGGCGAACATCATACCGCCATATATTTTTCTTTTTTTAAATATTCACTATTATATTTTTTAATATTTTTTCATTCAAACCTTCTCATGACAATAAAGAACACATAAAAGAATGACTTATTCAATTTGGTGCAGTCGTTTTGGAGTTCTGCGCGTACAAACACTTCGGTGATTAAATTTTATTTATTTGGATGCAAAGGTGAATTTCTTTGTTTTTTTGTCTTTCTTTCACGTGGCAACTAAGCGATGTCATGCTATGATTTCTGTATTTAGCGATGTTAGGAGGCTGGTAAGTGAAATAGACTACTGTCACGCAGGCGGGGCCACGGGATAAGTCTAGTTGGTGCCTAAACCGCAAATGATGTGACTTTAACATTACATGAGAAATATTTAAACGTTTCTTAATACTCATACACAATATTTTGAACAACATTCATTTATTTAACTTGACACAGTTTTATTTAGAGCGGTTTCAGTCTAGCGTTTCATACGCGCGTGTAAAATAGTTTTTGGAAGCGCATATAGGCGCGTACAGACTGGCCTTTCGGCAGACGCGCAACTCGGACGAGCGTTGACGCGCTTCTTATCTCGTTCAAGCGAATCCATGTTGATACTAACACGATATGACTTCCGTTTCGTGCAAACAGCTCGAAATATGTACGTTTACTACGAGTTACTTACTAGTCCGGTATGGATATATGGATATGGTGAAACGACCGAATACGCGAGAAAAATAAGCTAATCTAAAACCGCCCTTAGTTACATACATACCAGAGTAACTTAAAACTAAGTAACTCAACTACCCACATAACCAAGAATTCACTGAAAATACTAAAACAGCAAAAATTAAAAACTTTCTCTTATGATGTTTTTGTCGTAATTACTGTTCTCTCGCTGGATACATTTCACATTTGTGAGGTAAGAAAAGTATAAAAGAAACAGTAATAAAAGTGCAATTAAAACAACACTTGGAAAATATAACAACATTGTGAAGAAACTTTTAAAAGTTATGGACTGAAATGCGACGACATAAACGTGATGGTAAAATTAAGTTATGATATTATTTTTGAGGTCGTAGAGTAGCAGTGTGCATTTGAAAATTTAGTTATTTTCTGCCTGGTTGCGGTTGACACAGCTCGAGGTTTTAACACTGCGCGGAGTGTTGTAGATTTGATACCCACATGGATCTACTTTGTGTGATCCATAGATTGTTGTTCAAGTCTGGATGTGCTTCGCGTCCGTCTCTCGAGACAAGTGCAGACATACCTTAGAGAAAGCACAATATAGTCTTTTCTGCCTCGTTCGGCTGCCGAATATTATTATACTTATTAATTTTCAATAAATGTGTATTTGTACTCGTTTTTTCATAGCGGACAAAACGTGATTATGTTTCTACATATGAAAAATCTAGGCCACGTGGTCTAGAAATGTATCTACGGTACAATAATAAAGTTATTTCTTGTAATATACATAAAAATGCAGTGTATAATTGTTAAAATGTACTTAATCTTATTAAATATAAACCTAATTGTAACATATCTAATCTCTATAACAAGATATGTAGAATTGCAATATTTCAATCATGAATTTTGAAAAATATATGATTATAACATAAATAAGTATAAGGTACTTAATCCCAAGTAAACAGACCGCGATTCAATCGTTTCTGTAAATAATTTATTGTAAACCTTTACGTCAGATGAAAGTTGGGAAATTGAAAGGTTTAAAAAAAAGGCCCACATAATAAGTAAACAATAATATTTATTAGGTCACCCGAGATCGGAACAATAAACATATGTGTATTGACTGAGAGTTGTATAACTTGACGTTTTGATTGAGCTAAAATTACTCATAGTAAGGTTCTGAGTTATAAAGGGGCAGCGATAACATAGTGAAGATACCCACAGACTGCCATGCCGGAGGAATCGAATTGAAAACCATGGCGCATGCCACTGATTTTTCGAAGTTATAGTAATAATTTTCTTAATTTTTATCGCTTGCTCAATAGCCTGTGAGCACGCCATCGATCCCAGCTGTCATGAAGATACTTGACAGTCGTTCATAACGACTGTCAAGTAGAAGTTAGTTTTGTCGAGTATGCTAACATTGATCGAGCAATGAAATATCGCAGTCCCTGTGGATTCGAATCCACTATCCTCTGTATGGAAGATCGTAGGCATCTTCATCAGGCTGTAAGCTTTTTCTTTCAGCAAAAAATATCTAAGGCTTAGCGTAGTGGTCACCGCTCAGACCGTTATAGATACGATACAAAAAAGAATGTGTGATTTATTGTGGTTCTAGGGCCATCCTGTGGCATATTATCCGTAACAAAAGTTTTTAAATTAAATTATTTTGTACTTGACAATTTGAGTCTTCTCTTTTTACTACTAATAAAAAAAGCTCAAACTTTCTTACAATTCAAAGATTTATGTAAAGCTACAAAAATATATAAACATTATACGTTTTCGCACAAATCACGAACCTTATATGGCAATATGAAATCTCTGCCTCTGAAGTCCTTTGATAAACATCTATACATCTATACATATAAATAAAATTGAAGTGTCTGTCTGTGATTTCAAAATAACTATGTTTTTTCAAGTGCATATAGTTAGTTATACGATTCTCAGTCCAAAACAAGCTTTTTTAACATTTTTGACTGTCTGTCTGTCCGTCTGTCTGTCTGTCTGTCTTTCTGTTTGAACGGGGTATTCTCTGGAACGGCTGAACCGATTCAAATGAGACTTTCACTGCAAGGTAGAGGACTTTATAGCGGTACATATAGGCTACAATTTGACCCGGTAGTTGGCGCTGTTGTCGCGATAACAAGTCTTTACTTCTTCTACTCATCTATACATATAAAAGTGTCTGTCTGTGATTTCAAAATAACTATGTTTTTTCAAGTGCATATGTGTTAGTTACACGATTCTAAGTACAAAACAACCCTTTTTAACATTTTTGTCTGTCTGTCTGTCTGTCCGTCTGTCTGTCTGTCTGTCTGTCTTGTCTGTTCTGTTTGTCCGGGGTAATCTCTGGAACGGCTGAACCGATTCAAATGAGACTTTCACTGCAAGGTAGATGACTTTATAGTGCTACGTATAGGCTCCAATTTGACCCATTAGGTCAAATTGCCGCTGCTGTCATGATACTGAATCTAAGTAGTATATATATCTCTATGTGTATATTTTCAGTTTTTATTAACTTTCGAAAATCGCCTGGCGTATAAAACATTTATTTGGCTGAGATGTAGTTTATATATTTTAGGCGTCCACTAAGAACGAATTTTACGAACGGGCTTAATTGAGGTAGGGTTCGCGCAAAGTATGAAAGTTAAAATAAAATATTATAATCATCCGCGTGCGAAGCCGCGGGTACCAGCTTGTATTAAATATTTTAGGAAGTTGTAACGTAAATATGTTTTATGACGTATAAAGTAAGTAACCCCGGTTTTCATATACGTGACATTTATTGACATTTGTGAGTTAGCTCGTTCACTTGGTTTTACTTGCCTGATGGACATAAACTTCAAAGCCCTGATTTTGTCTTGACTTCGTTTAAATGTGGTTTAGTATAAGAGTGCCATAAATAGGTAGATTAAATGACGACACTGCGTCAAGAGGCGATAATGAATATTGATTTGATTCGACTTTCATTCAGGTTAATTCGTGTAACATACGAAAGCTTTGTTTAACAAGCTTTCACGAACCTTTAGATTTTTATAATAAAGTACGTAAGTCATACAAGTTTATTTATTGGGTTTCATCATCAGGTTTCTAGCTCGAGCCAAGATTCTTATCTTGGGCCCCGGAGTCCGCTGTTTAACGGCTCTCGTTCGCATTAATTAACATAAACAAAGTATAGTTTTCTAACATTTTAACCAACTCGCATTCGTCGTGACCACGGGGTCACTTGGTATTAGGAGAGGATGAGAATAACTCTTTTCATGCCCTTAACGAGAGTACCTAATGCTTATTTGGCACCCTTATTATTAGTGAAGAATCGCTAAGTATAATTGTAAAATATTTGTGGATGAATCCCGACAAGGCACATAACCACATCTTTAACATACTGACGTTTATATTATAAAAAATAATATGAGTACAAATCATAACAGTTTTTATTTAAGAAGGATAGCAAAATAAACTTTTCTTGCAAATAGACCTCATAAAAACACTTATTTTAATAATATCCTTTGACATCAAAGTCATGACAAAGAGAGATGGGTATCAGGTTAAACGGATCATTTACATTGTCAAATCATCCATAAAGTCGAACCCTAAAACCGGGGATAAAATCGAAAAAAAAATTTCAAGTGAAAACTGTACATCGTAAATGACGGTTCGGATATCTGATGGGATTTTTACGGTTTACTTCTTTTATCGCTTGCTAGTTCCCACTCAGTGATTTAACCAAGAAAATATTGGTTATATTGATTTATTTGCTTAAAAGACAGACCACAGTGCGCACCATTACCTTTTTACTATAAATATTATTAACTATTTCTGGGTAAGCAGTAAAATAAAACATTAGTAATCCTGCATATCCGAGAGATTTCCATAACATTTACGAAGGATATATTTACTTTGATAATATATTTTACAAGCCTCATGACCAGCATTGAAGTATTTATAAACTGGAATGATATCAATATTAGGTATATATTGAACTTGATTTATTTATTTATTTAAAGACACATGGCAGAGACTAGTATTTGTTGAGGCAAACATATATACATATATGCAATAGAATTAAAAACGAAACTAGATTTCTCAAGTATGTGTATACATCAAGATTAGTAATTAGGAGAGTGAAAAATTATAATTAAAAAAAAACTACTAAATTATTTTCATTTGCTAGTGGTGGGTATAAAACTACTTACCTTAACAGCTTTTCGGAGTCCAATGCTTGAGTTAAGTCTCTCCTAATTTGTTTCCCTGCACTGTGAGTCAATATAAGTATTTGTCCTTCTATACCATGCTGGACATAGGGATTGGTAAAAGGTTTTACGTCCAGTATTCCGTCTTTTCGCAAAGATACTTTTTGCTTTGTTTTTCTATTATTTTCCTTTTTATTTTCCTAAGTCGCTTTTTATGAGCTACGGAATGAGATGGGATAGCAATTTATTTTCTATTCTTAATCCAACCAATCAATAGCGGCGATAGCCTAGTGACCTCTGACTTTTCGAAGTTATGTGTGTATTAAAAATGTTCAATATCGCACGCTTAATACTGTGCTCGGAAGATGGCAATAGGCTCGCCTCTTATTACATCGGGACCGAAACATAATTGGAAAAGTGTAGTGTGTAATAGACCTCTGCCTACCCCTTCGGGGATAAAGGCGTGAAGTTATGTTATGTTATGTTTCTTAACTCAGCATGTTGTTTCTTCCGTCGTATGGGGTTACAAAATTATAAAAAAAATATATATTTCATTTCACTACAAGAGCACACGTGATCAATATTTAAAAGCCATTTAAACATCAAAAATAAATCCTCCCACCTTCAAAAGTAAACCTATTTTAAAGTCTCGAATGTCTTATTCCAAATAACACAGGTTAAGTTTTTACATATAGTAACGTTCTCTCACATAACAACGCCGTTTATATTCTACCGATAGGGGATATACTTGTGCCAGTCGTATAACTGAATAAGTTATACAAGCTACGTCGAACAATGAATTTATTGTCCAACTTTGAGTGCAGTTAGACCATACAGAAACTGCAATTACGTAGTTACTAACATAGTTGTTGTATTCTTAGTATGTTGCTTGCTTTAGTGTTGTGTACATTTTTAAAACTATATTTGGTTAGTATAAAATTGAGTTGTAAAACTACAAGTTAGAGTTTTAGCAATATTTGATAGGTATTAAAGGTTACGACGATTTTCTTCAGTGTGAGTGCTGTTAACAGGTTGTAAAGTACCATATAAATATGACAAAGCTACAAAAAAGCTACAAATTTCTTATTTTAGCAACATTTTTATTTAGTTACAAATTATTTTCATAATTCTTTCGGCAACTGGTCCCTTGAGTAGGAGTAATAGTAAAGTGATGTTATCTTATTTCTGTTTCTCTTGCGGTGATGGTTTAAGAATACAAGGTGTCACTGACACATTTCATTCCATAAGTTGTCGTAAGTAGCAACTAAGGAAAAATTTGAAGCCAATTTTATTTTTGGGAAGAGAGGGCCATCTTGATCTAAAATCCAACAACAACCCGTCTGGCTAGCAAGATATTATAGTGGGCCAAATCCTACTTTTGACTAACAATGCTGTTAAGACCCAAATTAAGAGAGACGCAGTCATGTCCAGCAATAAGATATTTTGTTATTATTGGATTTGATTCTACGTTTGGACTGTCTCTGTCGTTCAGTGTGGTTGCATATGCGTCTACTGGGAGGTCCCAGGTTCAATAACCGGGTCGAGGATACGAGTTTTTTCCGAATTCTTATTAGCAGCAAAGTGCCCAGTAATGGCAATAGGCACACCAAATATTACATGGGACCTATAAATTCATGACATGGCCCAATCTCAGTATAATAAGCGTGAGCCTACATAAAAAAAAATAATGATTCAAAGTTACTTAGATTTGTAATGCACTTTTTCCTTTATAGGTACGGAACCAGTATCTTCACTAAGCTTCAGGTCACTTTGAAAGCAAGGGACATCTAGAAGATTCAAATGCAGGTGGTTTTTTTCCCAAAGTTTTAATACCTCTAGCGTTCATGAACTTGCATCAAAGCATCTGTGTTTACGCGAGATAAACAATATGAAGCCTGAATATTGCTCCACTAGTTCGGTATACAAACTGGGTAACATGAAACTACTACATTATGCTCTGAAACATTAAAGTGTTTCTCAGAATATACTAGTTGCTTTGTATTTTGTACGCACAGTGATGTACTCAGTTTCATATCACGGCTGTCTCCTACTGGAGGGTAAATGAGTTTTTTTGGAAGAAGGCATGCATGGAATATAGCTAACCCTTTGCGGAGGTGAAACAGGCAGTTGCAAAGCCGGCTAGACTGGAAAGCGGACCCCAAGCTCTAACTGGAGTAACGCTAGGAGGATGATGCTCGTTACAGTATGCTGGCTTGACTTGGGGGTCTATGCCCAATTGCAAAATGGCGTAAAATCTAAGCATCGACGTAGGGCATTCCTTCACATTGTTATTAAAAAGGCTATATAATACTACTAAACGTGAGGCAGTGATAGCGTAGTGGAGAACCTAACAGGCTGCCTCGCAGAGAGTACTGTATTCTAACCTATCACGTGCATCACGGGCTTTTCGAAGTTATGTGCCTTGGGCAACAGTCGGGACCTACGGTGTAAAGTTTTACGACTGTAATGAAAATTACTGACTGAGTGACTCTGAAAGTAAACGTCAATATAAAATTATATATTCTATTCTAAGTTGTGGAATATCGCTCTCCCTGTGGGGTGCAGAGGATAGACAGCAGTCGCTCTGTAAAGAAGATAATATTCTGTTAAATTTATTTACACTAGATGATAAGCCAACAAGCAAGCAATTGGATGCAACTGGGATAACGTTAGGTCGACCATGATGATGCTGAATACTGCTATACGTGATAAAGGGTTTAATGATACGTAGAAATATGATGTAATGTAAAATATCACTAATTGCGGTTAGGTACATATAACATAGTAGAATATGACTCAATTTAAACTGTACCAACTATAACTGACCATGGCTCTCAGAAAGGCAACATTACTGCTCAAAATTTCCATGTAGTTTGCCTTTGAATTCAAATATAATTTGCCCTCTACATTTCGCAACCTAGTTTTTGTTGCCGTGAAATTTAATCATAAGACCCAATTTACAAAGTATTTGTTATGCAAGATTCGGTTCATATTTGATGGCAGAAGTAATTTATATTACAAATAAGGTTGAATATAGTTACTATTTCATATGGCATTAATTTTGTCGCAAATGCATGTACGATGCTGTGGTGCCCCATTTCATTCGTGTTGTCGTAAGAGTAGCGTCATCTTTGCGAAGAGACAGAAAATTCGATCGATAAAACCCTGCCATCCCGTCTGGCCACCGTGGCAAAGTAATTCAAATCCTCTTTTTGACTCAGTCCTCCTGTGAAGTTAATTAGGACAAGCTTAACCCTATACTTGGCAAAGGTTTTTATTGTATATATTCATTATTTTTTCCACATATATCGCATTTAATACGTGTCAAATACACGTAAAATGCAAAAAAAAAACATACATATATAGTTTTGGAAATATAGCATGTGCATTTAAATGCACATTGCCAGTTTCGTCGAATTATCGCTGTAAAAAAAGCGTGTGCATTTAAATGCACATTGCCATGTGCAGACGAAATTGAAACACGACTTATTTAAGATGAAACAACGGTTGATTAAAAAAAACTACTAGTAAAGAGATCAAATATGAGCAATAAAGACAACAACATGATTGTCTTTGACCTTTTGATAGCTGGAAAGCTGAAATTTTCACAAATTATGTATTTCGGATGCCGCTATAGGCCTTTTAAACAATAAAAAACATCTTTAAGTACCTACTACAAAAGTTGTAAACACACAAAATACTATTAATAATGAGAAATCAGTACTCAGACATGTCGACAATGAAATTTATTATTATTATTTTGTATGATAATCATAAAACAATTACGACCATATACCAAATAAAGCCTCACGTTGCATTTTACATATATTAATTTAGTCTGACTTTTTATGCAATTCTTGCATCTGCCTTTATTTGTAAATGATGGCAAGTGTCTAAAGTGGTCATATCGGCCGTAGTCGGACATCTGCGGTGTAACAAAATTCGAACTTCTGGACGTATTCGAAAACTTCTTAATAATTAATAATTCTTTGAAAGGTGGTGAGATCATTACTTATAGCCCATCGAAAGTCTTTAAGTTTCATTTGCTTTGCATCTTTGGTTTCACGACGATAAATCAGCCATGTATTATTGACACATATGTCAAGAACCTGTGAGTATAAAGGTATATACTAACGATGTGGTCGCATTTCAGTCCGATAAAGAGCTACTAGCATATCTGCAAGGTTTACACCTACCATACAACAGTTGTATTCTTTTACGATGTTGGGACATGTAACAGGTGCTTTGCTTTTTGTGTTTTTACAGTATCGTAACACCTGATGCACCTGCTGCGAGTCAGTATAAGTACTGGCCGTAGTGACACACTTGTTGTCAACCCATTTGACTACTGCTATTTTACATCCATTAGAAACGACTTGACTAAAAGATCCACGACCTTTATGTTTTAGCTTTTTATCAGTAGGTAGTTTGGCTGCAGCTCCTCGAAGTCTGTTTTGCCTGATAGTCCCTAAAGCAAAGATACCATAAACATTACTCAAATGTTCCAGCAATTCTACTGAAGTGAAAAATTGTCCGTGTGGTGACGGATTAAGAATACGGATTGTCACCACCCCATATCATCCCATGGGTGTCGTAAGAGCCGACAGAGGGAGCATATTATGCAGAGAACATCACTGTAAGAGAAGGAAAACTTGATACAAACCCTATACCAACCCGTTTGGCCAGCGTGGTATAGTAGGCCAATTCCTCCTTTCAAAGGAGAGGCCTAGTCCAGCAGTGGACTGTTAAAGGCTGATGATGATGAAAAATTGTCGAAATATAGCACTGAACATGCATAATGAAGTTTATCTTCCGAAGAACCTCTTTTTCTACGTCGGAACTAGCACCAGACTTAGGCACTAACGCCAAAATAAAGAAATATAAAAAATAAACATCTAATAGTAAGAAATAATTTAATTGAAATTCATAATGTTATTTTAAAAACAATGTCCTTCAAACTGGCAATGTATCTATAAATGCACACAGCCTAGTGCTGGTAGGTCTGTTAATATTTTGGCAATGTGCATTTAAAGACACATGCAAGATAACATGAAAATGTTTCAAAGTAAACTATTTCAAATTGAAAAAATCTATATTTAATTAACAAGACTGTATATTTAGGTCCTGTTTTTATCAGTTTTTTATTCAATTTCATTAATAAATAATATGATTTCAATCAATTTTTACCATGGATGCCGTAGACGCACGCACATGCTCCACCATCTCGCGATCAACTGAGTACACCAAGTGTCGCCAGGGCTCAGTAATATTTTTTTATGTCTAATACGGGCATTTCATGGGTGAATGAGTAGAAAATAAACAAAAAATGTACTTAATTTTGCTTGTAGAATATTTTAAAAAAAACTGTGCATTTAAATGCACATCGTCAAGTATAGGGTTAAGTGCAGCAGTAGTATAAGAAAAGCTGTTAAGGTAAAGGATGACGCCTAGTAGCGGTAAATTATAATAACCGCGGTCTATTGCTACGAGAAGTCGATGGACACCGCGGTGCCTTTAGTTGGTAGGCCATGAACTTATACCAACAGCTTGTTCATCATATCAGCCAAACGACGTCCACTGCTGGACATAGGCCTCCCCCAAGGTTCTCCACACAGACCAGTCTTGAGCCACCCGCATCCAACCTCCTCCCGCGATCTTGACAAGATCGTCGGTCCACCTTGCGGGGGGCCTACCTCTGCTGTGTCGTCCGGTACGTGGCCGCCACTCCAGAACTTTTCTGCCCCAACGGCCATCGGTTCTTCGAGCTATGTGCCCTGCCCACTGCCACTTCAGCTTGGCTATCCGGAGAGCTATGTCGGCGACTTTGGTTCTACTGCGGATCTCCTCATTTCTGATTCGATCTCGCAGGGAAACTCCAAGCATAGCTCTCTCCATCGCCCTCTGAGTGACCTTGAGCCTTCTGATAAGGCCCATAGTGAGCGACCACGTCTCTGATCCGTAAGTCATCACTGGCAACACACACTGGTCAAAGACTTTCGTCTTGAGACACTGCGGGATATCGGACGAGAAGATATGTCGTAGCTTCTCGAACGCTGCCCAACCGAGTTGGATTCGACGATTGACCTCCTTCTCGAAGTTGGACCTACCTAATTGGACTACTTGTCCCAGGTAGATATACTTGTCGACAACTTCGAGCGTAGAGTTCCCAACCTGAATAGGAGCAGGTACAACATGGACGTTCGACATGATTTTCGTCTTGTCCATGTTCATCTTAAGATCTACTTGTTGGGAGACTCTACAGAGGCCATCGAGCATTGTGCCTAGGTCTTCCATGGTCTCAGCCATGACTACGATATCGTCTGCGAATCGAAGGTGAGTGATGTACTCGCCGTTGATGTTGATGCCGAGTCCATTCCAGTCCAGAAGCTTGAAAACATCCTCCAGCGCAGTGTTAAACAGTTTCGGGGATATGACATCCCCCTGTCTCACCCCTCGCTGGAGTTGAATAGGTTTCGAACTCTGGTCCTGGAGGCGGACTGACATAGTGGCGTTTTCATACAAACACTTCAGCACTTCGATATATCGGTAGTCAATCCGGCACCGTTGGAGAGACTGTAGCACCGCCCAGGTTTCGATCGAATCGAAGGCTTTCTCATAGTCCACAAACGCCAAGCATAGGGGCTGGTTATACTCCTCGGACTTCTGTATAACCTGCCGCAGCGTATGTATGTGGTCTATGGTACTATAGCCTTTACGGAAACCGGCTTGTTCGGGAGGCTGGAAGTCGTCTAGCTTGCTCTCGAGACGATTCGTGATGACCCTCGAAAACAGCTTGTAGACGTGGCTCAGAAGTGTGATGGGTCTGTAGTTCTTCAAGAGGGTTTTATCCCCTTTCTTAAAGAAAAGCACCACCACACCTCTGTGCCACGCCTGTGGCGTTTTACCCTCGAGAATGACGGAATTAAATAGCTTCCGGAGGGCTTCTCTCGCGGGTGCACCGCCGGCCTTCAGAAACTCACTCGTAATTCCGTCATCTCCCGGCGCCTTGTTGTTTTTAAGCTGTTTGAGAGCCACACTAATCTCGTGCATGCTGACGTCCGGGATATCTTCGGTATAGTGTCGGGTCAATCCAGCTCTAGGGTCTGACGCTGGAGTGCTTGCGGGTTGTTGCGTTGTCGTGTATAGCTGTCCATAGAACCTTTCGATCTCCTCCAAGAGCTCAGGCTTGGACGATACGATTCTGCCATCCTCCGTCTTCAGCTTTGTCAGCTGACTCTGCCCAACAGACAGATCCCTCTGGAACACTTTGGATCCCTTATTCCGCTCGATCGCCTCACGAACACATTTTGTGTTGTATTGGCGGAGATCGCGAGTCAGAGACTTAGAGATCTGTCTGTTGAGGTGCCGATATTTCGGCATGTCGTCGGAGGATAGCAGAACCATCTTGCGCCTTTCCTCTAACAGCTCGAGGGTCGGATCCGAGATCTTTTTGGTTCTCTGGCTTTTCTGGGGCTTAAAAAATTTAGCCCCTGTTGTATGGACAGCATCCACGAACCCGTTACTGTACGCGTCCACATCTACGCATTCACCCAGGCATTCGAAACGGTTCTTGAGTTCGAGCTGAAAGCTCTCGGGGTTTTGGATATGAACCGGTGCCGGTCGGAGCGTGGACTTTATCAACCTCGACCGTTCGAGGCTAGTACAGATATTCAATGTGCCTCTTACCATTCGGTGATCGCTCCCCACTTTAAGTGAATTGATCACGGAGACATCATTGAATATCTGCCTCTTCTTCGACATGATAAAGTCGATCTCATTTTTGGTTGCACCGTCTGGACTTACCCAGGTCCACTTGCGGCATTCTCGCTTCTTGAAGAAGGAATTCATCATATAGAGTCCTTCCTTCTCCATAAAGCTAGCCAGCAAGTGACCCCGGGAATTCCGATGCCCATAACCAAATGGCCCCACTCTCAGCTCATCACCGTCGCGTTTGCCCAGTTTCGCGTTAAAATCTCCCATGACCACGGTGTTTTGGGTTTTGTAGCCATGTATAGCCCGAGATATGTCCTCGTACATGGCTTCCACCTCCTCATCGGGGTGCGACGAGGTCGGAGCGTATACCTGTATGACCTTCAGCGAATACCGCTTGGATATTCTGAGTATAAGGTACGCTACCCTGCTCGACACACTCCCGATATTTACCACGTTGGTCACGAGAGATTTGTGGACGATGAACTCGACACCACCTTGGGACTGTTGGTCGCCCTCCCGGTAGAAGAGCAAGTTACCGGAATTGAGAACTATCGAGTCCTCCCCCTGTCTTCGGACTTCAGATAGGCCTATGATATCCCATCGCAACTTGCTCAATTCTTCTTCCAGCTCGACAATCTTCTCGTCGGTCCGCAGTGTGCGCGTGTTCAGTGTTGCCAGGGTCAATTGTCGTTGGTGGTGGTAGCCCGATCTCTTCCGGAGATTCTTCGCACCCCTTGCCCCGCCGTTACCATGGCCGCTACCATAACCAGGACTAGCGGGGCCGCCGGGGACTAGGGGCCGGTTTTTAATGGTGTGATTCATAATTGGGGGGATATGCCATAATCGCCACGCTTGGCAAGCGTATTGGCGATCGCAGTGGCGGAAGTTCTTAGTGCTGGACGCTGCTGCCCATCTAGCATCTCGGGATTTCCTTCCGCCAGGTTCGGATGGTTTGACCGCCATCTTTCGGTTGACTGCTTGCGCTGGGGGAGATATTATGACGAGTATCTACTCGTCAGAGTAACTCCCCCAGTGGGCGATGGGGTCGTCACGTCCCGACGCCGAGCAGCTTGTTATTTGGGTATTAATCGTAAAGATACATACATACATGCATATCGTCACGCCTTTTATCCCCGAAGGGGTAGGCAGAGGTGTATTTCTACACCCACTTTTCGCCAGATATACTTTAGTCCCACGTAATAAGGGGCGAGCCTATTGCCGTACCGGGCACATTTCCAGACTCCGTGCTGCTACTGAGAATTTCGTGACAGAAAAACCCAATAACACTGCCCGACCCAGGAATCGAACCCGGGACCTCCCGATCCCATGCGCACATTTATGCCGCGAGACCAACGAGGCAGTCGTATAGGGTTTGATGTCGAGTTTTCCGTCTCTACGTAAAGGTGGTATTTGCATCGTGTTATCCCTTAGTCGCCTCTTACGACACCCACGGGAAGATAGGGGGTGGTGACACTTGTATTCTATGCCGTCAACCACACGGCAAACATAAATAAATTATATTTATAATTATATTTTCACGGCGTAAAGATAAATAAATTATATTTAGCATACTGCCATGTATATACCTGGCCGTAATTTTCCTTTGACATCGGAGGGCACGTAGAGCTGTCGGTCCAGCGTTGGCTCAGGACAAGAATAGTCAGATCCAGTAGGAGGCCTTCATTCAGTGAGTGAGAGTGCCGGAGGCCCTATCTCCTATTCCTTCTCCCTCATCCCACTCCTCATCCTATCCCTTTTTCCAACCCCAAGGGGCGGCAACGCACTTGTGACTTCTTGTGGTGTTGCTTGTCTCCATGAGCGGCGGTAATTGTTTACCATTAGGCGATCCGTCTGCTCATTAGCCGCCTACCATTATAAAAAAGAATATTATTTACGACGCCAAAATTGGCTATATACTCACACAAAAAGAAAAATAATTAGATGTTAACTCATGTTTGAAATATAAAAACATCAAATAATTCCAATCAAAAACCATTTAAAGATATGAACATTAGTGTAAAAAAAAATAAGTTTAAAAACTATAACCCGACTACGTCAAAAAGGGGGTCTAAAAAGAACGAAACAATAAAATATAAGTACAGAAATGCTCAAGCTAGAGTTGCGGTCGCACCTATTGTATACAAGTGTACATATAGTTAACTGCCATGTTAACTATATGTACAGGAACCTGCACTAAACAGTGCAGGTTCCTTTTGGTTTTGCCGTAGTCGGGTTATTATCATCATTATTGAATAATATTAAAGTTCGACGAATACGCTAGGTGATTACTCAAATAACTGAAGCGCACTGCAACTGGTTTTCCAATCATTGCCTAACACTTTCAAAACAAATCGATTATAATTCGTGGAAACTAAATGCCACCGACACCGATATTTATTCCCTATCAATATTCTCGGGTCTGCTTTAAATATTAACATATTAAACTAAATTTTACTAGCCGTGCCCCCCGGTTTTCCTCGCCACACTTTGTCCATTAAACCGTCGCGTCGTATCGCTTTGCTAGACCCTTCTATTACATCTATCTGTAGTTCTCTCCCTTCAATCGATGACAATCTTTAAAAAAATATTGACATTCGTAATATATAATAAGTGTAATATAATAACTGTTGCTTTGTAACCTATATGATTAAATGAATTTGAATTCGAAAATTTAGTTCTTATTTATTATAGTTAGATGTGACATAGCCTATACCTAATATGAAGCCTAATATATTATGGCATTCCTCATAAAGGTGGCTATAATTATAAAAAATAATATACAAATATATTTGTTTAAGATGAACTCCGCTCTAGATGAAATCCTGAGTCGTGGGACACTTTACAAACATTCAATCAATGGACACAAGGAACACCCAGACATAAACAAACAATTTGTAGATCACATAACACATCACGTGTTGTCTCGCGTGAGGATCAAACCCACAACACTGGGCTCAGTGCTTAACATCTAGGTGACCGCTTTAACTGCTATGCCTTAACTGCAGTCAAAATTCCTGAAATTACCGAGGTAAGCGCGTTCAAACAAACAAACTTAACCTTTTACCTACCTTTTGGTTACTACAGAATTAGAGAAACATCCTCAGCGACAAGATATGCCCATTCGAGGAGGAATTGGGTGGTATTTATTCTGCAGCACACGCAAGCAATGCAGCAAATGTATGAGGCGCATTTGTTGTGTTGAAGGTGTGTGTCCTGATTGCTCGCCAATAGAACAGTGTTTTGCGAATTATTTGATTATGTGGTTAATACCATTGCTAGAGATAAACTTTAAGGTAAATATTACGTTCCTAAATGAAAATTAGACTATGGCATTTCAAGCCTGCCATATATTGATGATTTTTAAGTACTTTTACTATATGTTTGATATTATAATTAGGAAGACAAATGTTGATTAATTTTATGTTTCATTCTGATTATAACAAAGATACCTATAAATTAAACAATGAGTTTTATTAATTTGTTTCCTTTTACATACAATTAATTGATCTACAAATGGGCTACACCTGTAGCCCGCGCGTGCACTCAAGGACTATAAATGGGTGCGTGCACTCTAGTTTTAAATATTGTCCCTGTCCCTATTTATACTCAATCATCTAAAACGTTCAGGTATATGTAACCATCATAGACTTGATGGAGTTGGACACAGTGCATCGATTCAATTACTTAGAACACTACATCAAGTCGGTCGCAATTACTAATCTAACATTGATATACAAAGAGCTTTAGGATATTATGGTATAACTCAGGCCGGTATACAATCGTTTAAGGTTTTGAATAGTCGGTAGGGCGGGACGATGGCTTAACAGTGGCGTGGTAACGGGACGGTGACGTGACATGTGCATGCTATCAGCGTGAAAGATGTTATTCAAAAAATCTATGAAATAACTTGCAGAACGTTATACGATTAAATAAGTTACAAGCTTTTGAAGTTATAAGATGATGTTTGAACTTGTCAAATACCCTTTTGATACCTTGAAATTAAAGTACAGTTTACTGATTTTATCGCGTTATATTGGTTTCACTTGTTTTTACATTTAAACCGAATGATTTAGAAACTACATTTTAATTACTAGCCGACGTTTCGAATTCTTTACAGGATTCATGTTCACGGCAGACTGAGGTGGTATTTGTCTTTGTCTTGAATTTAAAAGTTATCTCAAAGAACCCGAACATTTTTCAACTATTAGTGTTACTATCTACGCAGAATGTGCTCACTGTGTCTTGATGTCTTCTGGTGACTTTGTCCTTCTTGGGTTTCATTAGCCTGATAACAGGGTCCCAAACTGTAGGAACATTCCAACCATCTTCCCTATTGAAATTAGGATGTTTTTTAATTTCAATAGCTTCTCGTATCATTCTTTTGCGAGTATCTGTGGTTTATCAAATCGCAGGTAATGGTTGGTTCCTTGTTCTACATGTTCACACACAGCAGACTTCGTCGAGCGTTTGTGTTTAATGTCAGCTATATGTTCCTTTAGTCGAATGCCTATGCTTCTCTTGGTTTGTCCAATGTAGACTGTGAGAGCCCACACTCACAGTCTATCTTGTAAACCCCGGCCTCTTGTAAGGGTAACTGACTCTTGACAGATGGTAATAATTGGCTTATCTTCGTTGGCGGCTTGTAGAAAGTTTTGATTGAAGCTCGCTTCAAGATGTAGCCAATCTTGTCGGTCACGCCCTTGATGTATGGGAGGACAGCAGGTTGTCTCTCTACTGTGGCTGGCTTGTTCTTCGGGGATCTGTGACGTTGGCGCGGTGGTCGGATCTTGTTGTCTTGCAGAACTTGCTTGACATGTTGAAGCTCGGCGTCCAGGTGTTTCTTTTCACAGATCCCCCGGGCTTTCTGAAACAAAGAAATTCCTACGGTAGCTAACTGTTTAGGATGGTGGTGAGATTCACCGTTTAAGTACCTATTTGTATGTGTCTTTTTCCTATACACAGTGTGGCTCAAAGAGTTGTTTTTGTTACTGATAACAAGTACATCTAAGAAAGCTAAAGAATTGTTTGCCTCTAATTCCATTGTAAATTTGATGTTGTTATGAATAGAATTAAGATGGTCTAGGAATACATTAACACTATCTGTTGGTAAAATTGTAAAAGTGTCATCTACATACCGCTTGTAGAATCTCGGTGTGATGGTGGCAGTCTGCAGGGCTCGCGCCTCGAAGTCCTCCATGAAGATGTCAGCAACAACAGGCGATACTGGAGAGCCCATTGCCACACCGTCTACTTGTATGTAGTATTTCTCATCCCGTAGCAGATAGCCGGTTGTTAAGCAGTGTTTCAATATTTCTGCATATTCCTCAGGCATGTTGTTCTCTATTAGCTTCCTTCTAGTTATCTCAATAGAGTCATGTGCTGGTAAGCATGTGAATAATGACTGTACATCAAAACTAACCATAGTTTCCTTGTCAGAGAGATGTAGGTGTTTTATTTCACTGACAAAATGGTAGGAATCCTTTACATGCGCTCTCGTCTTGCCTCTGAGTGGCGAGAGAATCTTTGCAAGGTGTTGAGCCAATCTGTAGGTTGGTGCCCCTATTTAACTGACTATAGGGTGCAGTGGAGCATTTTCCTTGTGTATTTTCGGTAGACCATACAATTGGGGAGGTTTTGCACACGATGGTATTAAGTATTTCACGTCCAGATTCAGTTGTTCGGAGTATTTCTTCACAATATCACTCGTTTGCTTGAGTATTTTGTTGGTAGGATCCGTCTTAACCAATTTATATGTACTTTCATCCGACAAAAGATTTTCCATTTTTTGTTTATAATTGGACGTTTCCATCACTACCGTTGCATTTCCCTTATCTGCTCGGAGTACTGTTAGTTCAGGTCTAGCTCGTAGGTTCTTCAGTGCGAAATACTCAGGTTTTGGTAGATTCCTTTTCGGCACTTTCGACTGGCGCAATACAGCAGAAACGTCTTGACGTATGGCCTCGAAATCTTCCTTACTCACATTGTTATTTACTAAACAATCCTCAACGTTGCAAATAATGGTCTCATACGGTATTCTGGATGGAGTTATCGCATAATTTAAACCCCTACCGACTATTCAAAACCTTAAACGATTGTATACCGGCCTGAGTTATACCATAATATCCTAAAGCTCTTTGTATATCAATGTTAGATTAGTAATTGCGACCGACTTGATGTAGTGTTCTAAGTAATTGAATCGATGCACTGTGTCCAACTCCATCAAGTCTATGATGGTTACATATACCTGAACGTTTTAGATGATTGAGTATAAATAGGGACAGGGACAATATTTAAAACTAGAGTGCACGCACCCATTTATAGTCCTTGAGTGCACGCGCGGGCTACAGGTGTAGCCCATTTGTAGATCAATTAATTGTATGTAAAAGGAAACAAATTAATAAAACTCATTGTTTAATTTATAGGTATCTTTGTTATAATCAGAATGAAACATAAAATTAATCAACATTTGTCTTCCTAATTATAATATCAAACATATAGTAAAAGTACTTAAAAATCATCAATATTTGGCAGGCTTGAAATGCCATAGTCTAATTTTCATTTAGGAACGTAATATTTACCTTAAAGTTTATCTCTAGCAATGGTATTAACCACATAATCAAATAATTCGCAAAACACTGTTCTATTGGCGAGCAATCAGGACACACACCTTCAACACAACAAATGCGCCTCATACATTTGCTGCATTGCTTGCGTGTGCTGCAGAATAAATACCACCCAATTCCTCCCCGAATGGGCATATCTTGTCAATGAGGATGTTTCTCTAATTCTGTAGTAACCTGCTTTTCAGTTTGATAGCTCTTGGTACCTATATTTTGCTGGAAAATACGATGCTCAATTGGGACACGATCCTACTAGATAGAATTTCACTTTTTAGAAATATTGACGTCAGATCACGTTCATTTGTAAATTATTCATTTTTTTTTCTTATTTTGAGACATTTTATACTTGCCATGTTACTAACCGACCGTTAATAATACAAAAAATACAATATTTACCACTTGTGCACTAGGCAATAATTTTCCTTAAACGCACGCGCGGGGCCCACCAACTTCTAGGATGATTTTTGTGCACGTCCTTATGTCGATGTAATAGGCATTCTACGAGTAGGAGCGGAGAGAAACAATCGAGGAATACACAAGACGATTGCGCTGTGGCATACCTAGTTCCACCAATATATGTCAATATTACACCCTGGGCTACATATGTAGCCCACGCGTGTATTCTAGTGTTAAAGGGGAAGTTTTGTCCAGCAGTGGGATTGTGATAGACTAAACCTCTTTAAAAACTGAAATTTTAAACTTTCCTAGCTTGGCAATATAGTCGAAACGAATGTAAATCTAAAGAATATTCATCAAATGTCGGAGAATAATAGAGTTTCAGTAGCATACTAGTTTTTGGTCTTAATCTGTTTGGAAGTAAAATAAACTCGTCAATTTTACTCTTGAGTTTTATTCATTTTTAAATTCTTTCTCTTTAAAACTTCAAAGCATTGCTCTTTTCACTGGCGAATACGCCAGTCTTTGACGATCCTTGGCGTGCATCTTCAGCTCCATAAATGAAGTAACCCTTTCGTTTATTTGATCTTTATAACTATAATCTTCACGCCTGACCGAGTCCAACCTTTTCATGGCTTTCCTATGTCTTATTTGTGAATAAAGTTCGTATTATTAAGGTGATCAAATCTTAATTAGTTAATAAATGTATCTTTCATCACTTACCTCTTTCCTCTTTCTTATGGTCCAAATGTTCTTATTTTCTTGAACAACGCTGTGTTGCTACGTATATCTAATAAAGATGACAAATAATAATAATAAATATCGTCTCTTAGCTTTCCACACTAAATTTTTAGAAAGCAAATCTGAAGTAAACTTTCTGTGATAATATTGGACACGTACATGGAGGCTCTAGAATACTTTATCACTCAAATATTCCTCAAGCACTTTATTTTATCATGTAAAAGAGGCTCAGAAAAAGTATAACAATTTTTTGTGTATCACAACAAAAATTCACATAAAGCTCACTAAAAGTACACATTACACTTTTCAATGTAATCAGAAATTTTCACATAATTATAGAAATTGCCTCATTACTAATCTCTATAAATAGCTCAAAGCTAGCATATGGAAATAGTAATATAATTATATTTTTTTTAAGTAACAACATTCACCTTGATTTGGCCCCATTAGTTCAATTTGACATAAATCTTTTCATTCACATAGATAATCAATTTAAGTGATAAGACTGATAAGTCATGATTTATTGTTGTTGTTTATTATTTATTGAATTAATTTGAAAATATGAGAATATTATTATAAAACTATTTTTTTAATAACCTTATCATTGCGTCGTATCTTAGGTATATTTCCTACTTTTTAGGGTACCTAAAAGGTAAAAACAGGACCCTACTACTAAGCCTCCGCTGTCTGTCTGTCCGTCACCAGGCTGTATCTCATAAACCGTGATAGCTAGAAAGCTGAAATTTTCACAAATTATTTATTTCCATTGACGCTATAACAAAAAATACTAAGAATAAAAAAAAATTAATACTGAGGGGGGCCCATACAATAAACGTGTTTTCTTTCGTATTTTTTGCTCAATATTACTAACGCTAAAAGGTAGACGCTTGAAATTTTCACAGAATATATAGTTTTATATTCTCTATCAAAACAAATAATTAAATAAAAATAAAGTAAAGAATAAAGAGGGCTCCCATACAATAAACGTAATTTTAAGATTTGTTTTAATCGATATTAATAAACAGATTGAAATTAAAAAAAAAAATTGTACACATACGAAAAATGTGATTTTCTTTCATACATGATGGTACGAAACCCTTTGTGCGCGAGTCCGACTCGCACTTGACCAATTTTTCATTTTTTAACGACATTCTGATTCGATCATGATTAAAAGGGTTGCCACTTGACCAATGATTTGTCATTGCATATTGATTATATAGTAAAGCAAATTTTGCTCACAATAGAATTTATTTTTATTTATTTTCATATAGATTAGTAGTTTCATATAGATCAGATGAGAGCTAGCCAGATAGATACAGGTGCCCAAGGGCAGGATGTATGAATCTCTGTTAAGGAAGTTAAGCGCATTTTATATCTGATTTAAGGATGGGTAGCAAGAGAGCACGCAAATATCGACCTCCGTAATGGTCCTGGCTATTACGGAGGTAAACATAGTCGTTACAATAACTCTATGGGGAGAAATACACTGACATAACTACTTAGAATATTGCTATGATATTATTATGAGTTTAATATAACTATGAAAATAATAGTTTATAAGCATCATGACATCGACGCATCAACGTAACACTTCCATTTAGGACGTTACCCAAAGTTGTCAAACATTTAATAATGTATTTCTCTCTGTATTTCGCTTGATAAAGTTGGAACCAGCCTTGTTCCAAAGCTCACTGCGTTATACTTGGTCGAACAAATTTTAGAAATTGAATGTAAAACTTATATAATAAATAATCTAACTTAACAAATAGTTAACTAAAGCACACTAAGTTTTAAATGAATCCGATCGTAGTCGCTACGCCGTAGCTCATTGCTACGAGGAGCTACGGACGCAACGAATATCAGGCGTGTTGCATATTTGAGTAATCGTTTCCAAAAATAGATGTTATATTTCGGTTAAATTCATATTAGTTTTTTTCATATTAGTATTCAAATTGAACTCAAACTGATTTCGGAGTTGTCGTGATTTGGAGAAAGCTTTTTGAGTGAATAAATTGGTTCAGAATGGTTAAGTAACCTTCAAATCACAATGACTCCGAAATCAGTTTGAGACAAATTTGAAATAATAATATGAAAAAATAAAACGAATGAAGTTAACCGAAATATTAAGACATAAATTCATGTGCAAATAACAACTTCAAATCACAACGACTCCGAAATCAGTTTGAGTTCAATTTGAATACTAATATGAAAAAAGATAAAAACTAATATGAATTTAACCGAAATATTAAGACATAAATTCGTGTACAAAAAAGTTCAGAGTATTTCTATTGAATTCTGGCGCTTACAATGTATATAAATATATTGTTAATCGTTGACTACTTACTTACAATATTACTAAATACTTTTGACAAGCAGATCGAATCTTGGCAATCTAGTTTAGTTTTTAATTCAATCGCATATAATAATATAATGTTTGCCTCAACATGTACTAGTTTCTGTCATGTACATACATACATACATAGACTCACGCCTGTTTCCCGGAGGGCAAAGACTACGGAAAGCCATTTGCAACGATCCTGACATATCTCTCTTGCTTCATTCACTCCCATCAGATTCCTCATGCATGTTCTTCTGTTCAGGGTACTTCTAACCTGTCCTGTTTTTAGGATGTCTCCAATCTGGTAAGAGGACGTCCGTCTAGGTCTTCCCCTTCGTCCTGTCCCTTCCACACTTGCCTTATATATCTGCTTGGTCAGTCTTTCGTCATCCATCCTCTCCACGTGCCCAAACTGTCTGTTTTGTCATGTATCTTTAAATAAATAAATAAATCATTACAGAAAAAAATAATCCGACAAAATATCTTGTACATTAAGTCTTAAGTATGCGACACGCCTAAACGAGCTACGGACGCCACGAACGATGAACAATTTTGTAAATACTTATCACTTACAGCATCGTTCTAATGAACGATGGTGTAAGTGATAAGTTTGATAAGAATTACAGTGTAAGCAAAACTATAAGTTGGGGCTGAAACTTCGCGTAAGCATTATATTAAATTAATGCATAATAAAAAGATATACAACTAGTTGTGTGTGATTCATAAATTGTTCTTTCGAGTCTGGGTGTTCATTGTGTCCGTTAGTTGTGTAATGATTTTGACAATTAAATTGTATTTATGAAACATTTTTAAACGATTCGACTGCTA
Organism: Euclidia mi; assembly: GCA_944739405.2. Classification (NCBI taxonomy): domain Eukaryota; kingdom Metazoa; phylum Arthropoda; class Insecta; order Lepidoptera; family Erebidae; genus Euclidia; species Euclidia mi. The sequence goes on along the minus strand of OX123191.2, from coordinate 7,731,579 downwards.
CAAACAGAGGGCGCTAGTAGTTATGGCCACATTAATTACAAGTATAATTTCCAGCTAAAAATATATCTATAAACAAATCAGTAAATAATTGATTATATCTAAATATTTAGTTTAAATTGTTATTACTCGATTAATCAAGCAATTTTGTAAATAGGTTGTGATTGACGTTATTTGCTGCATTTCGGTTGGCTGTCGCTTATGAAGTTGTCATTTCCGTTTAGAGTGGGAGAATATTTTAGCTTGTCGGATAAATTAGGCGACAGAACAATCGTTTGGGTACTTCTGAACAGTAAAGACGTGTAGCGCAAGCTATTTGGTGGCTGATAGTTGTAAATCAGTGCATACCTACAAAGTGTAAAAGTGAACAAATAAAAGTTACTAAGTGATTTTACTGGAAGTGTTTAATTTCATAATAGTTCAGAAGTGGGCGTGGCACGCATTATAGGCCATCTAAACTCAGTGTTTATTGTGTGTGATTCGTGAAACTACATCTCAACGAGTGCCTTCTCGCTCGATGCGTGGGATTGGACTACCACTACCCGCGTGTTCACAATGAAGACGCTAGAAACGAAAAAATGCTGGGTCTGTTGGAACTAGAGAACCGCAATTGTCTGTCGCTGATAGAAGCCATGAAAATGACTAACTACTACATGGATTTCGTTTACCGGACCCCGATCCTGAGAACCGAGATGTGGATACGAGCGAAGGCAACTGCTAACGCTGCTATGTTGGCGAATTAGCTGAGCAACCGTAACTGTGGTGAGCGTATATTGTCTGATTTTAATGACGGTAGTTGCTAAAGATTCCTGTTAGTAGAATACCGCTATACGTTTAGTAAGCATAGAAATATCATAATGGTTGTGGTGGCAATGTCGCCATCACATCATACTGAGGTTGTGGGTTCGATTCCTACGCAACACGGAGTTCTAGTTAAAACAAGCTTCTACTGTGAAACTGTTTGACCTTTGCCTTTTTGCTGTGACATGAAAGAAGAAAGAAATAAAGACAAATTTTGTGGGTAGTACTAATGACTTAATTACGACCATTGCTGTATTTTATGTTAATATACGGTTGGTTTGCTACCACCGTGTCTGAGCTATAGCGTATATATCGAACGGAGGTTTCGGGTTTCATACTCGGGTGGGAATGTTTTTATTTATTTTCTTAGTAAATCATGCGTAGGTGGCTCCCGATCACGAGCCTTGTGATCATATGCTTGCCTACAAATAGATCATCTTGTCTCGGTCTTACCTTATGGACTGTAAGACTGAGCGTACAGTTCAACTTGCACTATTCCAAGCAAGTGCGTTTGAGTGAAACGTGGTAGTTATTGATCTAGTACAGTTGTGACATAGCAGACTCGCGTCTAAAGTTGTTAGACTAATCGAATCGTCCATATTAACTTCATAATGTAAGACAGCATTCAGCTATTGTGACTGACCGTGTTGATTTAATGTGGAACACATTGTACCGTTTATATCTTAAGAAGACGTGTGACCTGCAGTGCTGTTTAGAACTTTAGACGTGTAGTTGGTTGGTTCGAGTGTAGCCTGACCACCCATAGTCGAAAGATATTACTAACGCCATTATTTTACCGAGTGAATACAGCTTAAGTAAAACGTAAGACTTTAACTGCTTATAGTTCTGTTTTATAGAATATCTATGTTTTTGGTACCGTTATTTCAAGTTAAACCATTAAACCTGCGCCTTATTGTGCGCAAATAGATTTTGCTTCATGTATTTTTTTCAACATGTTAACAGATGGCACTAATAAAAATGTTTGATGTGTTACCTTATTATGGTTAATAGCTGGCATCACTTTTAAAGTTAAATTCAATTAAAATTACCTACTGCGAGTTTCTAAATCCATGTGATGCTCTGGGTATGTTTATTTAATACCCCAATTTCTTTGGCCAGATCCAAGTTATGTTTAGGACGTTTAGGAGTGATACAGAAGAGTTTCTAGAAGAAGCTGTTGAACTCGATTATCAGTGTAGAAGCGAGTGATTGAGTTATCATTGTGATGTGTCTTAATAATCAGTTTAAGCGGTTTTCGTTGTAGGTAGAACCAGGTCAGTGACGATTGTTTGCTTATCTTTATTTCCATTAAGATGGGAACATTGTTAGTTGATGTAGTGATGGGCTTGTAGGATGATAGGAACGGAATGAGCCGATAATGCGGCTGTATGTTTAAAACCATACGCTGTTATTGGTTGGACCAGCTGAATGCCTTATGGTTAGCCTAGCTAACGCTGGTGCTTTTGTGTAAGGCATAGCTTCGGTTAGCCGAGTGGAGAGACCGTGACTGCTACGCAGAAGGTTTCCTTGCGTGTTGAATTGTTGACTGTTGCTTATTTATCGGTGAGGGAGAGCATCGTGGGGAGGGCCTGCGTGATTTCTCTATTATGTTCTTGAAATACATGTGAAGTCTGCCAACCCGCACTTGGCCGGTGTGGTGGATTATGGCCTTACCCTTATCATAGTGAGAGGGGGCCCGTGCCCGACACTGGGGCGGTAGATGGGACTGATGATGATGATAGCTTCGGTTAGTACGCAAATAAGACAAAGCGTTAGTGCAGTTTCATGTACCAAAAATATTTATTATCCATTGTTTTGAACTAAAAAGTCCACTGCTGATCGCTAATGATTGGGTTAGGATAAGTATTTCGTATTAAGACTAGCTATGACAAAAAAAATATAACGCTGAAAAGACTGTTTAATACTTGGAGTATCAGAATAGTAAGATCATCTTAGTCTGTTTCAGATTACTTTGATAAAGGCTCGAAAAGATCATATGGGAGGTTTTGTGATCATGAAAAGACTGTTTAATACGGAGTATCAGAATAGTGAGATTATCTTAGTCTGTTTCAGATTACTTTGATAAAGTCTCGAAAAGATCATATGGGCGGTATTGTGATCATGAAAATACTGTTTAATACTTGGAGTATCAGAATAGTGAGATTATCTTAGTCTGTTTCAGATTACTTTGATAAAGGCTCGAAAAGATCATATGGGAGGTTTTGTGATCATGAAAAGATCATCGATATATATGGAAAAGACTGTTTAATACGAAGTATCAGAATAGTGAGATTATCTTAGTCTGTTTCAGATTACTTTGATAAAGTCTTGAAAAGATCATATGGGAGGTATTGTGATCATGAAAATACTGTTTAATACTTGGAGTATCAGAATAGTGAGATTATCTTAGTCTGTTTCAGATTACTTTGATAAAGGCTCGAAAAGACCATATGGGAGGTATTGTGATCATGAAAAAAACTGTTTAATACTTGGAGTATCAGCCTAGTGAGATTATCTCAGTCTGTTTCAGATTACTTTGATAAAGGCTCGAAAAGACCATATGGGAGGTATTGTGATCATGAAAAAAACTGTTTAATACTTGGAGTATCAGCCTAGTGAGATTATCTCAGTCTGTTTCAGACTACTTTGATAAAGGCTCGAAAAGATCATCTGGAAGGTGTTGTGATCATACCGGATGGACGTTACGTGTGGTGGTGACCGGATGGAGGTTGCCCCCGGTATTGTGTAACCGGATAGAGGTTATGTGTGCCTTATCCTAGTGGACAGGTTATGTGTGCCTCGTACAATTGGAGAGGTTATGTGTGCCTCGTACTATTGGAGAGGTTATGTGTGCCTCGTGCCTATGCCTAGTTGAAATTAAGCCAAGTGTGCTTAAGGGAAATTATTGGACCAAGTGTGTTCAGTACTGACGGAGCTATTCCTATACAGGTGCGTAAGTACAAGAATGACTTTGACTTTAATTCAAGTATATTTTATTATGAATTAGAATGCAGTAGACAGCACTATTTGCGAAATTATAATGTGACTTAGTACGTCACAAGATTCATAATAGCGTATGTATTGTGGCCATGTGTGCCAGTAGTATGTGATAATCATTTGCAATAATAGACCTAAAGTTTTAGTAAATATATTATTTATTATAGCTGTCAGACAAGGAGACCCTATATCACCAAAGCTATTTATAGCTGTCTTACAAAATGTAATGGAAGATTTACCGTGGTCAAAGCAAGGAGTTAATGTGAACGGGAAATACCTAAGCCACCTACGCTTTGCAGACGATGTCGTCGTGTTCTCTGAAAGTCCATATAAGCTTAACACAATGATTAACGAACTTCAGACAGCTAGTGTTCAAGTAGGCCTGGAAATGAATCTAGAAAAAACAAAAATCATGACGAACAGCGAGATGACGCCAGTACTGGTTAACCAAGAGCCACTTGAGTACGTAGAGAGCTACATTTACCTCGGAAAACAAATTTCATTTAGAAAAGACCGAAACATAGAGGAAATAGATAGGAGAGTAGCTATTACATGGAGAAAGTACTGGGCACAAAAGGAAATTTTCAAATCGCAATTACCGATTAAATTAAAAAGAATAATTTTAGACACAACAATTTTACCCTGTCTTACCTATGGGTGCCAAACGTGGATATATGACCACAAGGCAAGACACAAAATACAACAACTCAGAGGGCAATGGAAAGGAGCTGTTTAAATATAAAACTGCGAGATAGAGTAAGACACATAAAAATTCGGAAAATAACCAAGGTAAAGGATGCTCTACACTTCTCTCAAAGTCTCAAATGGAGATGGGCTGGCCATGTTGGGAGATACGTTGACAATAGATGGACAATTAACATCACAAAATGGAAAGGACCGCATGGCGTAAAGAGAAGAGGTCGCCCGGACGCCCGGTGGCAGGACGAGATTGTATCCGTTGCAGGAAAAGACTGGATAAACACTGCGAAAGATAGGGATAAATGGAATTCTTTGGGGGAGGCTTTTACCCTGAGGGGGTCCACATGAAATTGCATGAGTAGATATAAAATTATTAATTATTAATTATCAAAATAGAACTAAAATTAAAATTAAATTATATTAAATTATATTAAATTAAATTATATCAAATTAAATTATATTAAATTAAATTGTATTAAATTAAATTAATTAACTAATCGAATCTAATGTGGAATTTAAATAAAGCTTTATTATTATTATTATTATTATTATTATTATTATTATTATTATAGCTGTCATATGTCATAAAATACAGTATTTTACACTAATCTCCACAATGTAATATGATATTTGTAGATATTTATGTAATATAATTATTCAGAATATTATTCAAATGAAAGATTGATTTTAAACGAATATTGATTTTTAAATATGCGATTTCAGTTTAATTCCACTGACTATTCAATTTATTTACTAAAATAACCGTATGAATTTATTTTGAGCATATGGAGCCGGAGGGTGCTAGTACTCCAGAAGAGGAACCTCTACCGCTGAACAAACGATCAAACGGAAACAGGAATGGTTCAACCTCCGGTAATGCAGACACTAGATCCAAGCGTTCAAAGGCACAATCAAAGAGGAAGCGTAAAAAGTCTACATCAACCTCTTCATGCTCTTCATCAGGCATTTCTAGTAACTCCAGAAGGAAGAATCATAGGAAAACTTCCGGCAGGTCCACTAAAGAGTTACTCGATCTTTTCAATGTTATTCATAGAGAAAGCCAGGATAAGTCTCGTAGCTTAAATAAAAATCATTTAAACAATATTTTGCCGGAGTTCGATCCCTCGAGCAAATCTCAAAATGTTGATTGATAGTTGGAATTATAAAAGTCAATGAGTGCGCTACAATGTACGAGTGGAACGAGAAGCAGACCATACATTTTGCTCTACAGAAACTCACTGGTCTCGCTAAAACGTGGTTTGAAGCCCTTCCAAGCGTAGTCTTAAGTTGGTTAGTGGCAAACAAAGCTAAATAAAGCGTTCCCAAATGAGCAAAATTACTGTCGACTTCTAGAAGAAATGTTGGCTCGTACAACAAAGAGTAATGAGAGTTTGCGTGAATATTTTTATGATAAGTTAATGCTGTTGAACAGATGTGAAATTAGTGGTAAGAAAGCAGTTGATTGTATAATCCATGGCATATACGATAAGTCCGTTAGGAATGGTGCTCAAGCATCAAAAATTGTAACGAGCCTGAAGACTTATTAAATTTTCATAGCTCTCAACGTTCTATATCGGAGAATTTTTCTGATTCTAACTCTAACGACAGCTCATACACTTGTTTTAATTGTCGCGAGAAAGGACATATTTTTTATAAATGTCTTAAGCCTGTTGTCAGGTGTCCTAAATGTAATAGAGTAGGCCATAGTAATGAAAATTGAAAATTAGAACCTCTAGTTTCGCGCTCAGGAGCTTAGTAGTTTATCGAAGCGATATTAAGAAAATTATATTGTCAGAACCCAAAGGCCTTATAGGAAAGTTGGAGATGACATTAGTTGGAGTAGACTAGTTATTCCAAGAGCTGCTGGGGCTGGACATCTAGATATTTCTAAAACAACTGAGTCAATTCAATCTTTCTGGTTCCCTAAATCACGAAGGTACAGTAATATAACAAAATAACACGTAGTCCTGTATTTAGCGTGTCTACTATAAAGACGACTAATCCAGACAAAAGACTGGACTACCTTATTCCATAGAGCAGTTCGTCTAATGGTAGCAGTAGTTCTTCATCGGAAAGCAATATTAATAGTAACCGCAATATTTTGTAAAGAAAGATTTTTATTTGCTAAAACATGTGTAGGCACATAATAAAACATTGATCAGATGCTTACTATAGATCTTAAATAATAAAAAGAACAAATATGTTTGACCATATCTTTTTTCGGTCGCCGGTTGTCACAACGAAAACAACGTGTTTCCTAGCTCTCGAAAGTTTATTCCAATTTTCTGGTTAAAAGTGATCAACCAAAGTGTTTGTTGTGTTTAGTTTGGAGATAAGTGATTATTGGATAAAGTGAACTATAAATAATAAGGTTAATTTGCGCTGTAATCAGTGAAAAATTGTGTTAAAATAAGTGTCTGACATTTCATCCTTAACTGTTTTTCCCGAGTACCCACTACGCCTAATCAGTTGTTGTCATAACTGTCAACCTTTGCTGTCAACGTGAAATTGTCTTTGGTTGTCATAAGCGACTCAGTGTTGCCAGTGCCAGAAACAAAAAGTCCATCAATTTGAAAATAAAATCAACCATGGCTCAATGCTTTAAGTGTCAAGTGCAGATACAAGATGATAAAAATAAAATAGCATGTAAAGGCTGTAACAGGGTTATATGTGTCAAGTGCTCTGGTCTAACCGCAACAGAAATGCGCGTGTTCGCCCTCCAAAACCCCAAACTGTAGTATCTGTGCGATGGATGTGAGGATGGTTTGAGGCAGATTCTCGATCTGCGAAGGCTAGTCACTGAACTCCAGCATCAGGTTCAAGGGTTAAAGGAACAAGGCGCAAGTGCGGTCAACTTGGATGTGATAATTAATGAAATTGAAGACCGCAACAATCGCAGTCGTAATGTTATTATATATGGATTGCCAGAATCAACATTTTTCAATACGGAAGATCAAAAAGTGCATGACAAAAACCTTGTTATTGATACGTTAGCGCCATTGCCCATAACAAAACCTGACATCGTAGCTACAGTCCGCCTAGGTAAACCAGGAACGAGTGACCAAAAAGCACGTCCTCTAAAGGTAGTTCTTGCAAATAAACACAACGCAATAAGTGTTTTGAAAAATAAAGGTAAGGTGCCTAAAACAATAAAAATTCAATCAGATATGACTCCTGATCAACACGAACAACTGAAGAAGCGGCGTGAAGAACTGGCTGCCAAAACAGATAATGGTGAGCGAAATTTAACTATTAAATATATAAACAAAGTTCCTAGAATTATCGTCGCCCCACCTACAAAAAACTAGGCATTGCGGCGATCTCTGAACTGCGTTTTCTATATACGAACTTGGCATCCTTAATGGCAAAAATCGATTTATTTCTACTTGAAGTTACAAGCTACCAACCTGCATTTATTTTAATTACGGAGACCCATCTTCATTCGGGCATAGCCAATAGTTTAATAAACATATCTGGATACACTCTCTACCGCTTAGATAGGAAGGACAGAAGAGGTGGCGGCGTAGTCATATATGTTGCAAATGAAGTTAATAAAATAACAATTATCTCAAAAACAAATAAGTTGTATCAACAGGATAATGTAGAAGCACTATGGCTAGACATTAAGTTTGGTGAACTGGATTTTCTGTTGGCATGTGTTTACAGACCGCCGTCAAATTGCTTTTCGAACTCGGACGAAGTCTTATTTAGTACTATTGGCAGGGCTGCCACTGAAAGAACAGTCCTTTTGGCAGGTGATTTCAACTTGCCCGGTATTAAATGGCCGCTTCAGAACTTACAGAGGCATGATAAATTGTATGATTCATTTCTAGACATGTACGCTAACAGCAATCTTAGACAACATGTAACACAAATTACTAGAAAGAGAAACCAAGAAGAATCTCTACTAGATTTCATACTATGTAACGAAGATAACTTATTATGCGACATCGAATACCATCCGCCTATAGGTAAAAGCGACCATTTGGTTATTACAGCTACAATACAGGTTGTGCATGCTGCTAAAAAATACCACAAAACACGAACGCAATTTAATTATCACAAAGCAGACTTTGAGGCATTAAGTAAAGACTTTTCTGATAATTTAACAATCAACGCATATACAGTTAATGATATGTGGCTCTCCTTTAAGAATCAGATATATTCCACAGTAAAGAAGTGCGTACCTATCAAGTCAAGAAACAAAAATATTAACAGTAATAAACCCTGGATAAATAGAGAAATAGTAGAACTAACTAAAAGGAAGAAGGAGCTGTGCATGTATCGAATAAATCCTAATGAAATGTCATATCAAGAATACAGAAAAATTAATAATAAATTGCTCACAATTAGTAGAACTAGGAGAATGAATTTTGAGTCAAAAGTAATAGATACCGGTCCTAAAGCGTTTTACGGCTACATGAGAAAGCAACTTTATACAAAGATATGCATTCCTGGTGTTCTCAAAAGTAAATCAAACAAACTTGTTATGATAGGTACCTGAACAAATAGCTGAAGAATTTGCCGATCAATTCGAACAAACATTTGTACAAGAACCAGATATACCACTACCCGACATTAATTACCCGAGAGTCACAAATACAATAGATAATATAAATATCACAATGGACATGGTACGAAAGGCACTTCTAAGTTTGGACGATGCTACAGCTACGGGACCTGATGATTTACCTTCCATATTATTGAGAAAATGTTCATCGACCCTTGTCGAGAGCGTAACTATGATAATGAACAGATCAATGGAGGATGGAATAGTACCTACTGACTGGAAAATTGCCAACATAGTACCAATATACAAAAAGGGTAACAAACTTCTACCCGAAAACTATAGACCTATTAGCTGGACAAGTGTACTGTGTAACACCATGGAAATAATTATAGCTAACAAGATAAGGGAATTTCTAGCACACGAGGAAGTAATCTTAGAGGAGCAGCACGGATTTATACCAAAGCGTTCAGTAACTACTAATCTACTTAAATGTCTGCACGAATGGACGAAAAACTATGACGAGAACATACCAACAGATGTTATCTATTTAGACTATGAAAAGGCGTTTGATCGCGTGCCTATTAAACGCTTATTACATAAAATCGAGCATTTAGGTATACGAGGGAATCTACTCGCCTGGATAAGCGACTTTCTCTCAAACAGAACTTTTCGAGTGCGTATTGGTGAAGCTCTATCTAGGCCCCGAAATGTACTAAGCGGCGTCCCTCAAGGCTCAGTCCTCGGACCTTTATTGTTTATTCTCTACTTGACAGACCTCAAAAACATTCTTAAGCTTCCTTTTTCCTTGTTCGCGGACGACACAAAATTTTTTGGGAATCCTTGCAGTCAGTCGCTGGATATACAAAGGGATCTGGATGCCATTCATACCTGGACCCAAGATTGGTTGCTGACCCTAAATGCTGACAAATGTACAGTGCTGCATATTGGTAAAAACAATCCCTGCAAGAATTACTACCTTGGCAATCAAGAACTAACATCGGTCGAGTCTCAAAAAGATCTAGGCGTCACTATTTCAAATGATCTCAAATGGGAAACCCACATATCCAATGTTGTTAAGAAAACGAATGCTATCCTGTACATCATTCGCAAAGCATTTATGTGTCTTACACCTGGCACATTTCTAAAATTGTACAAAACGTATGTGAGACCGCTCCTTGAGTACGCATATATTATTTGGGATCCCTATTTCAAAAAAGACATTATACTCTTGGAAAACGTGCAAAGACGAGCTACTAAAATGATACGCACTATAAGAAATATGACCTATGATGAACGGTTAAAAGTTCTTGGCCTCACCACATTGGAACAGCGTCGACAGAGGGGTAGTCTCATTGAGACTTACAAAATACTCAAAAAGCACTACGACATGCCCAAACTTCAGGAACTCAATGCAATGAACGAGAATAAGCACTTGAGAGGGCATACCTTGAAACTCTGGCAGAATTTTTTAAAGAAAAATCCCAAGAAGCATTTTCTAGCCAACCGGGTTGTTACAGCCTGGAACAGCCTTCCAGAACATGTGATTAATGCACCCTCACTGAACAGCTTCAAGAACAATTTGGAAAAACTGGAAATCTCCAAACTATTCAAAACACACGCATCAGCATATTAGCTGCTAGTGTGTCTTCCACATAATAATAATAATAATAATATATGGTGTACAAATATTACAAATACATTAATAATAGGTAACAATACATTTTTCTTTTTGATATTTAAATTAATAAATAACACATAATCAAAATAAAATTTAAGAAATGTCAGTCAGAATTATATCATACAGCAATCAATATTTTAATCTTAATATATAAAATCCTTGCGTTACTGACTGACTGACAGACAAGCTACAGCCAAAACTATGAGGCGCAGGAAGCTGAAAATTGGCATGTATGTTCCTTGGGGGCCGGAGGGGTGCACTAAGAAGGTATTTCCCGAAATTCCCACGGGATCGGCCAAAACGGGTAAATTTCAAAAAATTGCAGGCGTAGCTGCTGGCGTCCTCTAGTTAAAAATAAAAACAAACATCTGCAGATATAATATAATAATATAAAACATAAAATATATAATATAAACTAATATAATATGTAATGCGATAAAAACAAATCTTAATCCGAGGGTCACTAATGGCCAAATGTAATGATTAATTAAGTATATTTTATCGTAATTCATTTAGTATACATCTATACATCATACTTTATTTACTATAAATGATTAGTAATAGTGAAAAAATGATTAGAATACATAATTATAATTGTAACTCATTTAGTATTATAAACAACTAATCACTTGATCAAATTATTTTGAATGATGTAATTAATCAATTATTTGAATGAATAACCGTGCGTTAGGAGATCGCACGGTGCCGGATGGCCGAATGTAATCATTATATTCGTATTCAAATACAATTTAACTGTCAAAATCATTACATTGTAATGATTTTGACAGTTAAATTGTATTTATGAAACATTTTTAAACGATTCGACTGCTACAAACAGATAGCGCTAGTAGTTATGGCCACATAAATTAAAAGTATAATTTCCAGCTACAAATATATCTATTAACAAATCAGTAAATAATTGATTATATCTAAATATTTAGTTTAAATTGTTATTACTCGATTAATCAAGCATTTTTGTAAATAGGTTGTGATTGACGTTATTTGCTGCATTTCGGTTGGCTGTCGCTTATGAAGTTGTCATTTCCGTTTAGAGTGGGAGAATATTTTAGCTTGTCGGATAAATTAGGCGACAGAACAATCGTTTGGGTACTTCTGAACAGTAAAGACGTGTAGCGCAAGCTATTTGGTGGCTGATAGTTGTAAATCAGTGCATACCTACAAAGTGTAAAAGTGAACAAATAAAAGTTACTAAGTGATTTTACTGGAAGTGTTTAATTTCATGATAGTTGTATGTTTGTAAAGTACCCCCCTGACACAGGATTAAGTCCAAATAGTGCGGGAGTTGTCTTAAAAAAAGAAAAAAAAAGGATGACATTTATAAAAGGCGTTTATTTTATTACTCTGAAACCCCAAACTACACGCATTTGGATTTGGCACACAACCATGTAATATCTGTCTTTATAAACACGTTTATCAGATACCATGAGGGTAAAGCCGCAGGCAAAGGCTAGTAGTCTATAAATTTAACGATAAAACCTAGGATACAAGTTATAGGTCTTAATATATGACAATCTTTAACCACATTTATTAGAAGGTACTTAATGTTCTCGACACGAATTGCGGTCAAATACAGGCTTCCTGAGATAGAACTGACTAATATTAGGTCTCAATATAATGAAGGTCGTTAGCAATTTATTGGTGTTACTGACGACCGGAGATTCTTTCTTCTAAAGCTCCGAACTCACATACAGTTTTACTCAATCGAGTCAAACTCGAAGGCTCGCTTAGAGTACAATTACAGTGTATTGGATGTCATCGAAGTGTGAGCTTTGCACTCCACACGTTGATTTTTACTGGTTATCGAGTAAAACTATCGAGTATAATCGTGTGTGAGTACTGAGCTTAAGGTGTACGGCTCGTGTATGTTTATGACTTTTGTTACACATGTGTACAAAATTGTAGTCAATACTAACATCATCAATAAATATGTACAGTTTAAAAATGACATTTCTTTAATAATTGATATAATTTAGTTATTGTTCTACTTAGTATTAAGGACTTAAAATATTTGCATGTCGTAATTGACAAAATGTATAAGCACCTAAACTTTATTCATACTTGATCTATATGTACTGACATTTTATGCAAATAAATTTCATTTCATCATTTTAGCCAAAAGATGTGCCAAAAGACGACCGGTTGGCGCAGCGGGAGTGTAAGCGACTGCTACGCCGAAGGTCGCGGGTTCGATTCTTGTTCATGTCAAACATTTGTGTGCATGAACATGGATATTTGTCTTGGTCTGTGTGTTTCTATGTTTAATACGTATGTATTTACAAAAAAACTATAATTATGTAAGTTTATCCATTATCTAGTACCCATAACACAAGCTCTGCTTAGCTTGGGACGAGATGGTGATGTGTGTATGTGGTAGAATATTATTATATTATTATTATATATTGCTCAACTTAACTTCAAGTCTCTCTCAGTGATCCCAACAAGATCATTGGTCCACCTTGTCGGGGGCCTAGCTCTGTTGTGTCGTCTGGTATGTGGTCACCATTCTAGAACCTATATCTCAAAATTTTCCACAATATACATTTAATGATTTAAAATTTTCAAGAATAATACATATTTGTCGGATCATTCCAACTATGGATAAATTTCATTGTAATAGATATCGTGCAGTTATTTGTTTTAAATAAATAAAATCCCATACAGAGAAACTGTAGATAACAGCTTTATGACAAACATTAAATCCCCGAATAAGCTGGATAGAGCGGAAGTGCTTAATCAATCAATATAGTTTTGGGAATATTAATATTAAGACTTAAAGCTTGTGTAATGAATTTCTAAGAATATCTCTTAGAAATGCATTACACAAGCTCTATGAAACAGAACACATTCAGTGATTAAAATCACAATATATGGTCGGATAAATTAAATTAACCCTTATAAAGCTGTGAAATTGCACGGGGCAATTAGGTCGAAACGGCCGAGCAATTTGGGGTTAGAATTAAAATATCACAACACTCAGTCGGGTCCGGTAGACCCTACTCGCGACGACTTTTTTCTAAGCGCAGTCGACGGGTTCCAATTTTAATTATGCCATATGTTGTAAGAACAAAATAATTTTAAAAGATATTGAAAAAATTTTGTTGACAACGAAATATGCTTGCTGGTATTTGCACAGAGATATTTTTTTGAATTCCTCGCTCTTTTTTTCTGTGTTCCGGTTTACGGGGCAATTTTTGGACATTTTTGTGTAACATGTGGCTTAACACAAAAAGAAAACGTATTAAAACTTTCGCATTGTTGTTTTCAGTTTTATTTATTCTAAATAATTGTTTGGAAGAAAATTATATACGGGCCAGTTTATTTCAAGCTTCACGCAACCAAGATATTTACATAATACAATTTAATTATTAAAATTTTCATTATATCAAACATAGGGCATAAGTTATTTGAGCTTATTAGACTATCATCATCTTCCTAGTTTTATCCGAGATGCATCCAAGACTTTGAAGATTAGGGTACTCCTTTTGTGACTTTAACACCGTGGCAAATAATTTGCTCCATAATCCATAGTTTCGATTATTATCAGGATATCTGAGGGTAGTGATTCTGAGCAACGATTGTCACATCTTCATGCAAGTCGAGACCGACGCAGCGGCTTAATATTCTACGTCTGACTTTTATGACCCGTTACCGTAAGCATTGTGAACTGACATATTTGTACAATAGTCAATGTGCCTCAGATACCCCTATTTCTAGTTGGTACATAATATTCAAAACGTTAATGTAAACTTACTAATAGTTGCGATTATTTATGTATACAAATGTAACACATCGCGACTGTACAGCTAAATATCATCTCTAAAATGCAGCGGGATAAAAATTAACAATATTTTTTATACGCGATGGGAAACCCTTGTTGTGGTTTGTAGTTTGGGATCAGATGACAGTGTGTGAGTTGTCCTAGGGTATGGTCTAGCTAGAAGTGGTATATATGTAGCTGTTCACTACTTAGTATAAGACATTGTCACACCAATGCTATAGGATACATATCTATCTACATGGATATATAAATCAATTACGTCCGCAATTAAAAATTATTGAGTAATTATATATTCCATTGAGAGCCAAGGTTAGTTTAATCCTAAAAATCACAGTACGAATAAGAAAACATTGCATAATATTGAGACGGAGGATCTCAGGTAGGATGTCGGGGTTCGAGAGAAACACTGCTAGGCTGAACAGGTTCTTTATTATGTCTCACTACCGCTTACATACAGTATGACCGAACTAGGTAAGCACTGGCCTAAGGGGTTGGAGCGTAGACTCCTGCTGCTCTCCGACGCTCGCAGGGTAGCTGCTCGTAGGGTCGCCGATGAGCTGGCCAAGGTGCGCTGCGCAGGCAGCTCTGTGGTCGAGGTTCAGGCTGAGCGGGGTCTCAAGCGGTGTAGCCGATGTGGGCCGAGCGGTCAGGCTCAGGCGTCCGTGGCCTGGCTGTAGGAGCTCGTAGGCAGGAACGGAGGCTTGGGTGGCGGCTGGCTAGTAGCGGCACGGCGTCAGCAGCTCGTGGCTTGTAGCCCGTAGAGAGAAGACAGGTGCAGTGAGCCCGTAGGAAGAACGTAGCCCGTAGGAAAAACGTAGCCCGTAGGAAGAACTGGAAACAGCATAGAGAATACACAACAACCGGTCAGGAACAGGCGGTCCCTAGATCGGCTGTTATGCTTAGGAGACACAGATACTACAGACAGAACGTATAGGCACACAGACAACTAGAATATGCTTACCCCCAGCGGGACAGTAGAAAGAGAATAGTAATAATAGTAGTAATAGTCACTACAACCATCAGCGAGAAGGTGTGTAGGGCAAGTGATCGACTTAGGTCGCGCACCCATCTTATATAGATATAGGCCTATGACTCACAACTGCCTTTGGGCTAGTGAACATGACCATATTTGGTAGTATTGCGAACGGCTAAGCTGGCGTTAAGCGCCTGCGAGATATTATAACGCAATACGTGTAGTATTACGTTACAATATTAAATAGAAACCCTAGTTATTAATTACTATTTAGCGCAAACATAAACTATACAGTACGAAAAAATACACACATAGACTCACGCTTGTTTCCCGGAGGGGTAGGCAGAGACTACGGAACGCCATTTGCAACGATCCTGACATATCTGTCTTGCTTCATTCACTCCCATCAGATTCCTCATGCATGCTCTTCTGTTCAGGGTACTACTCACCTGTCCTGTTTTTAGGATGTCTCCAATCTGGTTAGAGAACGTCCGCCTAGGTCTTCCCCTTCGTCCTGTCCCTTCCACACTTGCCTTATATATCTGCTTGGTCAGTCTTTCGTCATCCATCCTCTCCACGTGCCCAAACCATCTTAGCATACCTTTCTCGATGCTTGTCACTATTTCTTCTTTTACCCCACAACACTTTCTTATCACGCAATTCTTTACTCTGTCAGTCAGAGAGACACCACACATACTTCGCAGTGCTCTCATTTCTACAGCATTTATTCTACTTTCATGACTCTTCTGCCATACCCAACTATCACTACCATACATAAGAGTAGGTACTAACACCCCTCTATGCACAGCCAAACGTGCCTTTTTGGACACGTTTTGGCTATTCATAAACGCCTTCAGAGCTCCATTCACTCTATTACCTGCATTAACTCTTCTTTCAATATCTTCTACATTCTTACCATCTCTTGTAAACAGCGTACCTAAATATACAAACTCATTCACTTGCTCCACTCGCTGTCCATCGATCATAACATTACAAGCCGTAACGCATTCCTCCTTTTCAAAAACCATAACTTTCGTTTTACTTATATTCACTTTCATTCCTTTCCTCTCTAACGCACCATGCATGATTGTTACCATCTCCTGCAACTCCTCCGCTGAAGATGCAAGCATAACCTGATCATCAGCATAAAGGAGGCATTTGACAAGTAACTCATTCATCCTTAATCCACAATCACTATGTTTAAAATCTTGCAAACAACTGTCCATGAAGAGGTTGAACAGCCACGGCGATGCTACACATCCCTGTCTAACACCTGTGTTGATGGTAAACCAGTCAGTGTATGCCCCGTTTATCCTCACACAAGCTCTAGAATCCTCATAAAGGGATTTCAGAGCTCGTATGAGGCTGCTGTTCACCCCAAACATCGACAGTACCGACCACATTTCATTCCTCACCACTTTATCATAAGCCTTTTCCAAATCCACGAATGCGCAGTAGACCTTTTGACCTTTGGACAAAAATTTCTCGGCTATGCATCGCAAGGGAAAGACTTTATCCGTACACTTCATACCCTTTCGGAATCTCGCTTGTACATCCCATATTTTCTTGTCGGTTACTTTCATAACTCTTTCAATCAGTACCTTCGCATACAATTTGCCAACAATGCTGAGAAGGCTAATGCCTCTATAGTTTTTGCAGTCTTGTTGCGAGCCTTTTCCTTTATAAAGAGGCACAACTACTGCTGTGGCCCAGTCATCAGGTACCTGGCGGGTGCTCCAGCACAAGTTAAATAAACGCTGCAGCTGACTAACTATGATGCCCTGTCCAGCCTTCAGCATTTCGACTGTAATCCTATCATACCCTGCAGCCTTACCTAATTTCACACTGGCCAGTGCCTTCAAAATCTCATCCACGCCAATATCGCTTTCATCATTGTTATCATTATCATTCATTTTACCTGTTGATGTCTCTGTCGTCGTTCTTTCAAATAATCCTTCAAAATACTCTTTCCATCTCTTCAACACACACGATTCACCATTCAGTATCTTTCCATTCTTGTCTCTGATTGCTGTGTATTCTGAGGATTGAGTTTTTCCTCGAACTGCACGAACGGATTTCCAAAAAAACTTAATGTTTCTCCGAAAGTCGTCAGATAATCTACTATCAACCTCATCTTTCTTTTCCACTTTTTTCCTTTTAACCATTTCTTTCACTATTCTTTTACACCTAACAAACTCCTTTCTTGCTTCATCTATGTCATCACTCGTTGCCTTTCCCATTCTTTCATTTGCTCTGGCAGCCAACCAATCTAACCACGCTTTCTTCTTCTCTGATACTGCTGATTGTACATCCTTGTCCCACCATGTATTCTTAACCTTTCGTAGTTTCCTTCTCTTGATCACACCACATACTTCAGACGCTACACATACTACATATTCTTTAAAGGAATGCCTTAATTCTTCCATATCATTTATGCCATCGAACCTCTCAAATCTTGCTATCAATCTTCGTTTATACTCATCTTTCACATCTTTCTCTTGCAGATTTTCTACTTTTATTCTTTCCAAGACCCTCTCTTGATTATTTTCTCGGTGTCGCCATCCTCTAAAGAGCCCACTTATCCGGCTTAACACCAAAAAGTGGTCTTTATGGATGCCGATCCCTCGAAACACTCTCGAAACATTCTTTCTCAGTCGTTCATCTACTATTAAAAAATCAATCATACTTCTCCTAACATTTTTCGCCTCACGTGTATACAAATGTATGCTTTTGTGATCAATCATGGTGTTTGTCACACAAAGGCTCCACTCCAAACAAACCTCAAGCAGTTCTTTTCCATTTTCGTTCACACTCTTATCACCGAATCCACCTAAAACCCTTTCAAATCCATCTCGCTTTACTCCCACCTATCCATTGAAATCACCTAACAAAATCAATCTTTCATTATCCTCACAGGTCCTCAGAATCTCTCTTAAGCTCTCCCAAAACTCCTGCCTTTCGTCTTTTTCTTGTTGTGACATACCCGTTACTATATTGACCGGGGCGTAAACCCCTACAATAAGTAGACGAGTAAGTCCTACTTTCATTCTCATCCATAGTAGCCTTGCATTTACACATTCAAACTCTTTTACGCACTCATTCATTCGCACAGACAGTACTAAACCAACTCCCTTGCAGGCTCTGGTGGTACTATCTACTCCAGACCAATACGCCGTGTAGCTGCCATGCTTGGTAGTGTCACATCCTTTCTTTTTCGTTTCATTCACACACAGAACATCAATCTTTCTATCATCCATCATCTGGTATACTTCATCCAATTTTCCGTCCATTCCACCGCCAACATTCAATGTTGCAAATCGGCTTTCCGCAGGCCGCTTTTCGCCCTCGCGGGAAACGAGACGTGACGGGTTGCGAACCGCATCGCCGCCATTTAAAGAATTATTAATATCTGTCCTCATAGCGTTCCCACGAGTAATAGGGATTTAAAATGTCCATCCCCGCAGAGCCCTGTACGGGGGT
Source organism: Euclidia mi (assembly GCA_944739405.2). NCBI lineage: Eukaryota > Metazoa > Arthropoda > Insecta > Lepidoptera > Erebidae > Euclidia > Euclidia mi. The sequence continues at coordinate 7,712,645 of OX123191.2, read as the reverse complement.
AAGATGGAATCCTAGCTGTGCCCTATGACCACCAACACAGGCACCCTCCGTTTGAGACCAGCTTGCCCTCTGGCCACGAATCCCTCGGCACGGGTCGGTTGACACCTTAGATCGGGGTTTTGTGTCGGTTATGCTCCCTGAAAGTTGGTTTAATTTCGGAGTTTTCCTTCTCCTAGACAGGTTGCCAACCAAGGCTAACGAGGCCCATCTCCCCGAACGTTTGGTTTAATTTGGGAGTTTTCCTTCTCCTAGACAGGTTGCCAACCAAGGCTAACGAGGCCCATCTCCCCGAAACAATATAACATTATGTAAGCACATAATTATAGCTTTCACATGCAAATACTCGACTAAGGTAGGTACCTGTTTTATTTAAACATTTTCGTCTGTCATATTTATTTTGTAAACATAATGGGAACATGTAAAATCAAAGTCAAAGTCAAAATCCTTTATTCATTTGGGTCACAATGTGACGCTTATGAACGTTAAAATAATAAATTTATAAAATAATTAATTAAAGACTCTACATTTACATTTACTGCCACGTTTGCAAAGCAAGGGCGTAGAACCATGAGAAAGAACGGACAATAAAACTCATGGTCACTCTTTTTCATCGCCAAGTTTTGCATAATACACATAATTTACATTTTGTAAGGTGCTGCAACTGTCACTAATCACTTGTATATATTTACTGTAAATATTATAACCACACTTTTATGTAAATAAATGTATCATAACTAAGGTATTATAATAGTTAAGGTAATAAGTAAGGTATTATAATAGTTGTGAAATATTGTGTTTCTTAATGATCGTACTAAAAAACGGTGGATCCGCTTTGGATGACAATTTACATAAAAGATAGTAAGAATATATAGGAGATGACAGTCATCTCATGACCAAGTTTGGTACTGACGATTTTATTTTTTTTTAAAGACGACTCCTGCACTAGGAATAAAACCTGTGTCGCGGGGGACTTTACAAACATACAACTAACGGACACAATGAACACCCAGACTCGAAACAACAATTTATGGATCACACAAAGTGTCGTCTCGTGTGGGAATCGAACACAAAACACTTGGCGCAGTGTCGAGCGGCGAGGCGGCCGCTTAAAACATTACGCCAGCCATGCAGTCTGAGCCATGCCAAAACTTCGAGACACTTATACGGTATTTACCTATATTTTCAAATAATTAAGCGACATAGAACCGTTACATAAATAAGTGCACAGGTTGTTAATAGGCTAAATTCAAATTGATCTTTACATGTAATATAAATAATCCATAGGTGTAAGAATAAGAATTTATTTATTTGTAAAACACAGGTACAAGTTTGATCTTAAATGCTGAGAGTTTCACTATGTTCTGCCGTTTGGGCATACAAATTTTATACGTGAGTGGAAATAACTCCTTACAAATAATACACACACAGTGTAAATATGATCGTATTACTGACGAAAATATAATTTAATACACATCCATGAGTTAATGTCGTTACTGGCAGAAAATATATAAGGATTTCGAGGTCTCAAAAATTACAATATGAATTTAACTCTAGGTAGGTAATTTGATTCATTCCATAGAATTACAGATTAGCACATACATCATTATCGTAGTATCTACTTGAACAGAATATCTAGAGTCACGAACTTGAATTATATTGGTTTCGTCCGTGGTGGGTAGATGCTGTATTTAGTTGGGAATAATTGTCATGACCGCTCTCAAGAACAGGTATCTTAATAATTATATTACCTAACAGACTTTTTACTGATTCCTAAAGCTTTTACTTTTTGAGCAGATGTCTTCTTAAAATACTATAAAGTGAGACATTTTATTTTAAAAGAAACGTTTTAAACCGTACACATACTTACAAAAATAGACAAACCAACCTACTCACACAAATTAACACTCCCGAAAATAGCTTCACCTCAAAAATGTGCCGAACGCTACGGTACCCTCAACCCTAAAATGCTTGAGTCATTAGAGCGATATATCGCAGAGAGTGAGTTTCAGTTCAACGCTGCCGGCTCACTATGGTTCGTCTAGAACAAGCTAGCTAGACAAAATTATTTTATTTGATTTTTATGTCTAGATGCGGTTAATAAGCAAAGATATAAGGTTTTTGGTACTTTTTTCAAGGCAGTTTGTCATTTGAGCTGGTATCATGAAAAAAAAAACATTTATCGGGCATATGTGTATAATATATTTTTTGAACATTTTATAAAGTGATTTATCCCTCGACGTCGCTATAAAATCTAATAACAGATGCATAAAATATCTAAGAACTAAATCTATTACTCATTATCATCACTATCATCAGATGAATCATCCATTGAATAGTCATGATCGTGAGGGGCAGAACTATGAAAAGTAGAAATCATATTAACATTTTGTTCCTTACAGCTAGGTGGGACAATTAAATCTAATACTTCAGTTGGAAGCGTACCTATTTTCTTCCGAGGAACTTCTCGTAAACCGTTTATTACAGGGTCAGATGTTATCAATAACATATTAAGTAAATCTCTATTCGTAGCCTCCCGTGATCGCTTTCGTGTGTTGTGCTCACGAAATCTTCTGCAGTCCTTATTCCGAGCTTCCTGTGCTTCCTCGGAAAGCTGGCCTATAGGTAGAAGGGACGATCTAATTACTTCGCCACTGTGCAAAAGTATTTTGTGGACAGTAGCGGGCATGTAATACCATGAATAGAGATTTACATAAAGTTGTCTAGTTTCTTGAGCTAAGTTAACGAATTTTTCAATATTTATATCATATCCCGATGATAAAGTGCGAAGTAGTATGCCAATTTTTTGTATTAGTGAAACATCTAACCCTGTAATATCGGCACTAGCCTCGGGATTTCCAAAAAATCTTCGCGCGGTGTTCCCGTCATTAGTGTTACCGAACCCTGGTTTTGGTTTGTCTACAATCAAGCCCATTTCGCTTTTAAATCGTTTTTTAATGTCATCTGAACGTTGTTTCACACTAGCTTTGTCTTCGGCTGTTCTTAACTGCCATTTTTTTATATTTAGTCGATAGCTAATGTGAAGCAAGCATTCAAAGCACCTTATCCAAGCGTGCAACGTAGACAAACCAAAACCAAGATTATCTTTGTCCGCAGCAAACTCTTTTGACAGATCATTCATCATTGTTGGAGTTGCCCCACAAATAAAACATTTTTGTGAGGAAGAAGTTTCGGTCAGAGCATTGCAAACTTTTCCGTCAATCATTGTTAAAAGCATAACATGTGTGACAGATACTTCGGTCTCCATCACCTTGCAGGTTGTCGGCAATAAAGCGTTTATCTCTTCTAAAACCTTATTGGTTTCCGAAATCGTAAAATCTTTCGTTTCCTTAGAAAAGATAAACTTTATTGGCCGACAATACATTGTAGAACAGGGCCGAGGATTCTGCCACACAATATTACCACTTTCATCTTTCAATTGAAGAGGAACGAAAGAAAATACAAATAAAAACTCGTCACTATCGTCACAATTAGTGAATTTTTGTTTGTACATACTATGACCGGAACTTCCATCACAACCCCATTTACTGATTAATGTGAATGACGTGCAAGGTAACAGACTATGAACAACTTCTTGTTGTGCTGAAACTAAACGTTCGGCAGTCTTATCAAGAATTGCCTGAACTTTGATTTCAGCATGCGTTTCATTGACTGTAATTTGTTCACCTGACGGGTAGCAGGCTATTTTAGCCTTTCTAACACTGTACATTGACGGAAACACCTTATGTCCAGCTTTAATACTCCACTTCCGAGTCTGCTTATAGCTATGGCTACTTGATTTACTATCAACGTAGTACGCTAAAGCTTCCTCACTTGTTAAACTCCTGGGGGCACTTTCTTCACTCGTGGTCTTGGTTATTGAAGGATCACTAGTCACATCTTTAATTTGACGTGCTACACTTCTCTGACCCGAGATTCGAGCTGACACTTCAGCGGCGTAAATTAATTCACTAGCACTTCTGGACTGTAATAGATCGTCTACAAGTCGTCTCTTCGTTTTGAGACTAGAATGTTCAAAATCTTTAGTAGGTCTTCCGGGTCCCGGTTCTCCAGATGTAGTTGGCAGAGATAAATAAACGGACACATCGAAAGATATGTCAAGACCCTCCAGCCACGTCGAATACTTTTGTAGGAATCGCTCTCGATTTCTTCCACAGCTGCTCCACTTTTCAGCAAATTTCGTTGAATATCTTGAGATTAGTACTTTAATATCTCGCAGAGACTGCTCCGTAACACCATCAAAATTATATCTCAAAGATATAAACCGAAAGAGCTCCTCATTCCGCGTTTCCTTCGGGTGTTTCAGCCATTCTTCGAAAAAATCCATTCTTGAGACGGTAAAAACTGTTGAAAGAAAAAAATAAATAAAAATTAGTTGTGCAAATATATCGCAATGAATTTTTTTACGTATAACTACTAGACACTTATGAGAATCGTATACGATAGGTTCTACGGTGGGGACAAGTGGGGACATGTTATTATTTGACCGATGAATTTGAAAAAATGAGTAAAAAAGTGGGTGAAAATTCAAACATTTCATTTTATAAGACTAAAGAATGAAGTTCCCATGTTGAAAATGAAATAAAATATAACTACTTACCCTTACGTATACAATCCATCAGAAAAACACTTTCACAAATTTCTTTTAGTGACATAAACAATGCTATCAAATATGATGTAAAAATGCAAATGAATGCCCTTTAAATAGTCAACATCTTATAAACATACCTTAATGACGCTCTTAATGAGGGTAGTATTGATAATTAATAGGTGTAATCCTCAATGTATAGGGGTAATGAGTTCGTAATAGTAATTAACTTCCAGGAATTTAAGAGTTGTTTTTGTCTAGCTAGCTTGTTCTAGACGAACCATAGTGCGGCTACGTAAAAACTCTTTGCCGGAACTTCACTAAAGTAGGCAGAGGTGCCCATGGAATTAATTGGGTTTGGACCGTCGATCCTACCCTTGTTTACGTGTGCTCGACAAAACCCGACCTCCGTAAACCCGACCCCCGTTGTCCGCTTAATTTCTCTAACCTTGTTCTACACTTTTTAAGTACCGGTGTTCCGCTATTTTTTTACGAATCCCTGTTTAATGGATGGGACAAACGATTTATAGTTGTTTGAAGCCGTGGATTTTTTATGTTCGGCCTCGAAGTTTTGCGAGTTTCGAGGACATACGGCGCTAAAGCTAAACTGTTAACTAATGGGTCGATAAAGGTATTTGAAAATCCTGATATAAAATGTGTAAAGGTTTATTTTTATACACGATAATCAGAAAAGTTTGCCGTGTATAGAAAATAAGTTATGAAATAAAATATAGCTTCTGGAAAGTTGCCTATTATGTCATACGTAGTTGAAAAACTGTCGTCATTAGTTTTCGGGTACCTACTTGAGAAATGCAATGTATAAAATTAAATGACTGTTACTCATTTAGCAGCAGTGTTTTTAGGTGATAAGTTAATCAATTGCTCTGCAGTCCAGAATCAAGCATCGTGCCATATTTTTTGGTATTATTACCTGTCTGTTTTAACCAAAAGTTTTGTTTATAATTTCAGCCCATGTAAACATACTTTCATGAAATTTAATAAACACATCTTAAAACGTAATAACGTCATATTTTACAAGTACAACACCAAATTTTGCCACAATTACAAATTTAAACCGCGCAATATTTACCTCAGATTAAAATACATCCCTTATTAAAAAGCTTAATAGCTACAATTTTACTAAAGGCAGCCGTGGCCTCGGCTAAACCTACTTACAAATTGTTCTTGCCACTATTTTTCTTGTATTACAAACACTTGCACATGCCTTCCGTGGCGTAATTTTTCTCGGCGTGTAAATATTACAGGGGGTTTCAATATTTTATCGTGGCTACGCACACGCAGGGGTGAAAGCATTATGTTGTAAGAGACGCAGAGAACGTGATGTCTTTATAACAAGCTTATTGTTTCTCTTAGGGTGGGTAAAATATTTGATATGTAGCTGGTGCTGTAATTCAGCTGTGTTGTTAACGCCAAGATTGTATGTGGAGATATTCGGTAAGACTGATCGATTGTAATGAATCTGTGTAATTATAATCAATGATATAATATTTATCAATCTTTTCAGAACAATAAATTTGTGTTTGTGTTTGTCATCTGGCCTATACACTAGGCTGTCTAGGTAAATAATATATAGATATTTTTATATAAAATGCCTCATTAACTCGTTATAAAAGTCTTTTCCTTCATTCTTATCCGGCATTCTTAATCTTTATGGTGCTAAAGTGCGTCATCATCAATGTACAAATGCGTATTGAAGCATATAAACCGAATTTTCTATTTATTTTCCCTAACAGCTATATGTTGCCTAAAAAAATGTTCTTCCGATGTAAAAATATATGCCGAAATAATAATAATCAATGGTACAATAATGAAAAAATATTTAATATAAATCCGAAGCTAACGAAAGAATTTATTTCTTAGGTTGAAATCCTAATTAAATCAGACCAAGGCGAGGTAAGCAGAATAAAAATATCCCGAAATAAGTGCAAAACTCGGTGAAATTATTCTCTGTATAAACTTCAAGAAATAAATTAAGTGTGCAGGTACCTGAGATAATTTTCCTTAAGGTGCTCTTTCTTAATAATAATACATATGATATTTTTACCATCAAACCAATTCTAAATCTCGTTATCGTAAAATAGTTGGCCTGTCATTTACCGTGTCGGATTGGTCAACCAATATAAGTCTATTGTTGTCTTTATGAATACGTAATTCGAATAGCCTAGTGGAGAGACTGTCAAACTGCTATGTAGAGCCCCGGGTACAAACCTACATTAACAGTGGGACAGTTTATATACACATGCCTGGTATTATTTTTATTATTGAATGTGATGTTTGACTTCGTTTAAACTCGTGCCTAGCAGTGGGACTGTGTCTATACAGTATACAGTGTCTATACTATACAGGGCTGATAATGATCAGTTGACTAATCTCAACGTTTCACCCAAATCAGCGTTCTAACTGAATGTTCTAACTTTAATAAAATATAAAAATTAATAAAAATTAAAAAAAAATCAACACAGATACAACAATATATTAACAAGATAATAATTATTCATTATTTAACAACAATATATAAAGTTCAGTTTAAAAATGCAAGTTTGTGTAATATTTAAAGACTGTCCATCAACTAGCGTTCTGACTGCTATGGACACAAACTTACGGTATTTAAAATGTATAACATGTACATAATATACTTTACAAGTCTGTTTAATTTTGAACCTATATTGAAACTTTGATCGATATCGATGGCGGATTTGCTCAATCACTATTAAATTAAAAAGTTACGATATTTGTGTTCAGATTGTCTTTAGCCCTAACTGACAAACATAGTGCCATCTTCTTCTGGCATCTCTAATTTGTCATATGAGTGTAGCTATATTCAATTTGTTCTTAAAAATATCGTTCCTTCCATGCTTTAGTTATTCTTCTGTGTCGTTGACACATATATTGACACTTGTTTCAATTACGATCTCGTTACAACTTCATTCAAATATCAGATAATTTAGAAGAATACGCTCTTTGTGACGTAAGTATGACACTGACATTATATCGAAACTGTATTTGAGAATTGGGCCCCAGGCTGCGTTATGAACGAACAAAAACAATGAATTATCTTGTTATGAAGGTGATTATTTATTTGGTAGTTGTCTATCAATACTTTCGTGACGTATTGAAACTGTTTATCTCATAAGCAATTGTAACGTCGTTTAAGTTTGGCTTTGTTGTTCACAATCGGTATCGGTGACTTAATTATTCAATGTAAGCAAATCAAAACTTTACGCGGACATATTATCGGGGAGAATGCAGTATTGTAACCATGAAAACTTACTACGAGTACACATAACACTTTTCAATGTATGCAGCAATTTTCACATAATTATAGAAATTGCCTCATTACTAATCTCTATCAAGCTAGCATATGGCACTAGTAATATAATTATGTATATTTTTTTTAAGTAACAACATTCACCTTGATTTAACTTTTGTTCCATTTAACACTAAACTTTTCATTCACATAGATAATCAAAACATTGTAGTGATAAGTCATGATTTATTGTTGTTGTTTATTATTTATCTACACAAATATAAGTTTATCTTGGGTTAAATTTTGTATCAGTCGTTAATATACAATAATCTCTATCAAATTCTTTCACATTATAAAAGATTAAAATCATTTCACATACCAGTAAACAACTGGTGGTACACGAAAAAATAGATCAATATTGCTTCCTTATTATGGTGTTGATACATTTAAGCCTGTCGGTATATTTTAACAACACTGTACCTATGTGTACAAATAATTGCTTTGACTTTGAACATTCACTTGTGACAGAACAACGAGCATTAAAGCAAATTTACTCTCCATTCGCTAGAATGTTCGCCCGAATGCTCGCCAAAACACACCCGTTTGTTTACCTGTTTTGTAACATTCGCAGAAATGCTCATTACCGGTGAATGCTTAAGTGTACCAGCACCTTTAGGTACTTCTTTATAATAGTAGATCCGATTCTTCTATCGATTATTGCGTTGATTATAATTAAAAAATATCGCTGTCGTTTTTCAACTTTTGATAACTAAACCAAATTGAATACAATGGTAAAAAAATATGAGAATAATTGGATAGAACTAACATTTAAATAATGTTGGATTTGCGTCAAATCTTCGGGAATTTTTTCTACTTTTTATTTTTTTAACGACATTTTTTAACGCATTTTTTGTATCGGATTTATAGATGGGTAGCTAGAGAGCACTCAGACTAACCATTTTGTGGTACTTGTCTAAACTATAGAATATTCCTAATATATTATTATTAGTTTATATATATATATATATATATATATATATATATATATATATATATATATATATATATATATATATATATATATAGGGGTGCATAGGGTTCCCACCAAGAACTAGGGTCCTAAGCCCACCTCACCTGCAAGTGGTGCACCTGCTGATCAACGGACGAGGCTCTGGCAAACAAAATATCCCGATAAGCGGCAATAGGCTCGCCACCTATATATATATATATATATAATGTGGGCGTTTAATATGCCTCTGCCTACCCCTTCGGGGAAACAGGCGTGAGTCTATGTATGTATGTAGTTTAATATAAATCTTAAAAATAATATCTTAAAATCTTTGATATCTCTATCAATGTACTCTACAAAAACTTGAAGCATCATGTTTTATGTATTTACAAAAACTTTGTACACAGGTTATCTTCTGATCATCAACAAAACACTTCCATTAAGGAATGTACCCAAAATAGCCAAATATTTAATGATGTACTTCTCTCTGTATTTTGTTTGATAAAGTTGGAACTCGGCTTGTTCCAAAGCTCACTCCGTTATACTAGGTCGAACAAATTTTAGAAATTGAATGTAAGACTTATAAATAAATAATCTAACTTAACAAATAATTAACTAAAGCACACTTAGTTTTAAATTAACCCGATCGTAGTCGCTACGGCGTAGCTCATAGCTACGAGGTGCTATGGATGCAACGAATATTAGGCATATTACAAACAATTATACCCTAACAAGGGTTTGGTACAAAATACTATGATATTTTAATCATCATATAATAACCAGATACTTTATTGTTATTGGTCACTTGTAATATTTTTTATTGGTAATTAGCTCCATTACTGGAACAGTTATCAATTATTCTACGTTTGAATATCACAATGCAGCAGTGTATGCGTTTATAGTTTTTATATTTCGTAACAAGTTTCTGGATAAAATTAGATAATCTTCTAAATCACACAAAGATAAGAATCTTATTTTCACATCACAACGACCCATAAACATGGGAAATCACTTAGTCATTATTTGAAATATGTAATATAAAAATTTTAATTAGGTATTATGTAAAGTTTAAAGAACAATGCCCATTTTTCTTGGAGACGCCGGCCCAGATGTAGACAATAAAAAATCGTAGTAGTTATTATAACATTCGATAAAAGAGTGTTAAACTAGAATTTGAGATTGATTAGAGGTCCGTCACATTCATAGTTTTATTACAAGTAGTACTCTTATATGAGCAAAAAACATTAGGTGTGTACATACTTTTATTAGGATAGTTAAAGTATTTCGTAGTTTTGAGTAGAAATGAATGAGTTAATCAGTTGGTAAGAGTAGAAATCCGAAAAAAAAACAGAAGTCGTAAAAGATCCAAAAACATAAAAAAATGGGCAAGTGCGAGTCGGACTCGCGCACGAAGGGTTCCGTACCATAAGAAAATCACGTTTGTTGTATGTATACTTAAATAGATTTTAAGTTTCTACCTGTTTATTAAGATCGTGTAACAAATTGCTTAAAAATTACGTTGGTTGTATGGGAGCCCCCTTTTATTATTTACTTTTTTATTTAATTATTTATTTTGAATTTTAATATACAACTACATATTCTGTGAAAATTTAAAGCGTCTACCTTTTACCGTTAGTAATTTTGAGCAAAAAATACGAAAATAAACATGTTTATTGTATGGGACCTCCCTTATTTTTTTTTTAGTATTTTTTGTTATAGTTGCAACCGAAATACATAATTTGTGAAAATTTCAGCTTTCTAGCTATCACGGCTTATGAGATACAGCCTGGTGATAAACAGACAGACAGCGGAGGCTTAGTAATAGGGTCCATGATACTGCGAGAGATGCTATGAAAATCTTGTGTCACAGTACATCAGTGAAGTTTGCTTTTTACCAAAATAAAATATCTTGTTCATTTTGTCTAAAGTCTGACACGCCTAAATGCGATACGGACGCTACGAACGATGAACAATTTTGTAATTACTTATCACTTACAGCATCGTTCATTACAGTGTAAGCAGAACTTCGACGACTTTCGACGACAGGTTGGCGCAGAGGGAGTGTAAGCGACTGCTACGCTGAAGGTTGCGGGTTCGATTCCCGCTCAAGTCAAACATTTGTGTGCATGAACATGGATGTTTGTTTGGTCTGGGTGTTTCTATGTATAATATGTATGTATTTAAAAAACAAGGATATAAGTATGTTTATCCAATATCTGGTACCCATAGTACGAGCTCTGCTTAGTTTGGGACTAGATGGTGCTGTGTGTAGGTGGTAGAATATTATTATATTATATTATATTACTTGTAAGTTGGAGCTGAAACTTTGAGAGATCGCGTAAGCAGATATTTAATGCATAAATAAAGATATATTCAGTTAGTTTAGTGTGGGGAAAAACGATAAATAAATGGGTTTTGCTTTACAAAAAATGATCTTACTTATTATAAGATTAGGTTCCAAGATCAAATCGTGTTCACGGTTGCCATAGGGGCCGCCTTGCCTATTGGCACTGCGCCGAGTGTTCTGGGTTCGATCCTTATACGAGACAAAATTCCGTGTAATTGTCTGATTGTTGTTTCAAGTATGTGCCCATTAGTAGTAGGTTTGTTAAGTACCCTGCGGAACAGGATTATAAATCGCAAATCCACAAAAAGCTAAAGGTTTTAATTTACCAGGAACAATGTAACCTGATGTTGACATTAGGCAAGGTTTTCTATTATTTTTCTAGCTAAAGGTCAAGAGGGAATGTTAGGTTACTGACAATGATGTCGCAGATAGAGTGAAGTTGAAAAGAAACATAAAGAAAATTGACCCCGCCACCGTGTGGGATAGATAGCTAGAAAAAGAGAAAGATGGAAGAACGAAAATACAAGCACAAATATGTACGGATCATAAATTTTCATATACTGCCTCCATGCTCCAGTGGATAGCGTCCAGTGGTAGCAAACTGCTGATCGGGGGTCCTGAGTTCGATTCCTGGGTAGGGCAGAAGTGTTACTGGGTTTTTCCGAATACTCACTAGCAGCCCGGAGTCTGGTGATGTGCCTGGTAACGGCAATAGGCTCACCCCCTATTACGTGAGACCTAAAAATTCATGGCAAAATGTGGGTATAATATTTACACCTCTGCTTACCCCTTCAGGGATATAGGCGTGAGACCGTAAATAAAAAAAAATACTTACTCCTCCAGAATAGTACAAAAACCGATATGGATAAAAACCCAAAATTACCCAAGTCAAAGGGCATGTTATACGATTATCATTAACCACATTCAGTAAGTACTTAATGTTTGGGACACGAATTGCGGTCGAATACAGGCTTCCTGAGATAGAACTGACTAATATTAGGTCTCAATATAATTAGGGTTGTTAGAAATTTATTTGTTATACTGCCTACCGCAGATTATTTCTTCTATATATGTGTGCAATGTTAGCTAGTACATGCGTATGACTTTTGAGATTCCATAGGTTTTAGTTAATTCTCAATTACTCATATTTTTAACCTTAGCTTTTCTAGCGGCACCTTCCCAAGGATGTGGAAGACAGCATTAGTTTGTCGTATGCATAAAAATGGTTCAAAGGACATTCTTAACAATTACACACCAATTTCTCTGCTAGGAATCTTTTCTAAGATATCGGAAACGCTGGTTAATAGGCGCCTCGTGAATTTCCTGGAATCTCGTAGATTGATTTCTGCCAAACAATTCGGGTTACGCAAAAACAGAGGCACTGAAGACGCTGTCAAACAACAGTACTGACAACGTTGGTGTCTTCACACCTAGATAGGAGGCAGTGTTGTGTCGGTATATTCCTTGATTTGGCGAAGGTCTTTGACACTGTCTCCGTGCCCAGACTTCTAAAGAAATCAATAAAGTTGTGAATTAGAAAAATCACACTGGAATGGTTCAAAAGTTACTTATCGGAACGAATATAGTGTGTAGGGATTAAGCATGTTACAAGTGAACCCCAATTCATTCGTTTCGGTGTTCCCCACGGAAGTATACTCGGCCCGACACTGTTTCTCCTGTATATTAATGATATTCACGATCTCTTGGTTGACAATGCTGATATGTTGTGCTACGTGGATGATAATACTGCTTTAATTTTTCACGGACCTACATGGCCTGCAGTTTGCTCAATAGCAGAAAAGGGAATGGCTAGGGTTTCACAGTGGCTGGAACAAAATCTTCTAACTTTAAACACCAAAAAAACGGTGTACATATATTTCCACGAAAACACTGCCTCTGCTCCAAGCATAGAAACACACATCAAAACTCATAATGGATCCTGTAGCGGCTCATCCTGACCTGTGAAACCCTTAAGCGCATACGAAAAGTAAAATATCTCGGGGTTTAAATTGATGACAATCTATCGTTCAAGACCCACATTGAAAACCTCTCAGCTCGAATTCGTAAAATCATAAGGGTTATACGTAACTTAAGAGACGTAGGATACTCTGACACCCTTAAAACTGTATATCACGCACTATGTCAATCCTTGATAACCTACTGTATAAAACCATCATGATTCAGGCCGAGAGAGCACAGAGATCTGTTTTAAAGGTCATGCTGAAAAATCCTTTCAGATACCCTACCACACAAGTTTATAGGGAGGTTGGGGTGCTCAGTGTGCGTCAACTATTTATACTTCAGACATCTCTATCAATGCATAACTCAATTATCTCATTAAAAAAGAGTTTACCGACTCCTCAGTCCATTTGTCAACACTAGATGTGCTCAGCGTTTTGGCCAGTTTGTGTGTGTGCATGTAAACAATGTAGTCGCCAGGCACTGTGACATTAGGACTAAAACACTAGCTGAAGCTAAGAATATCATTATCATTTGGCTAAAAAGTATAGATTACGATACCACAGAAGATGCATTAAAAATAAAAAGTTAATTGCACGTTATGTTATTAGATGTATGTTATGTTCAACATTCTACTTAAGGTTTTTGTTTATTATTTGTTATTAAGTTTTAATATTTCTTCTTTTTTTTTCCATATATTTCTGTCGTTTTAGATACGTGTGGTTGACGGCATAGAATACAAGTGTCACCACCCCATTAAAATATCACAACACTCAGTTGGGTCCGGTAGACCCTACTCGCGACGACTTTTTTCTAAACGCAGTCGACGGGTTCAAAATTTAATTATGCCATATGTTGTAAGAACAAAAGAATTTTAAAATCAATTTGGGACCATTAGACTCATGTAGTCCTATATACATACATACATACATATCGTCACGCCTTTTATCCCCGAAGAGGTAGGCAGAGGTATATTTCTACACCCACTTTTCGCCAGATATACTTTAGTCCCACGTAATAAGGAGCGAGCCTATTGCCGTACCGGGCACATTCCCAGACTCCGTGCTACCACTGAGAATTTCGTGACAGAAAAACCCAATAACACTGCACGACCCAGGAATCGAACCCGGGACCTCCCGATCCCACGCGCACACCTATGCCGCGAGACCAACGAGGCAGTCGTATAGGGTTTGATGTCGAGTTTTCCGTCTCTACGCAAAGATGGTATTTGCATCGTGTTATCCCTTAGTCGCCTCTTACGACACCCACGGGAAGATAGGGGGTGGTGACACTTGTATTCTATGCCGTCAACCACACGTATCTAAAACGACAGAAATATATGAAAAAAAAAAGAAGAAATATTAAAACTTAATAACAAATAATAAACAAAAACCTTAAGTAGAATGTTGAACATAACATACATCTAATAACATAACGTGCAATTAACTTTTTATTTTTAATGCATCTTCTGTGGTATCTATACGAACGATACGAAATATATTTTATTAGCAGAAAATGTGGTACAGATTCAGGTGTTATGGGTAATATAGTTTCGTCACATTTTACCTTTTGGGCATGCAAAATATATGAAATAATTAGTATCTATTAAGTTTTCATGCGTTAACACATACATTTAGGTATATAATGCATTATGTTACTAAAATACATTATGTTAGCCGTGTGGTTGACGGCATAGAATACAAGTGTCACCACCCCCTATCTTCCCGTGGGTGTCGTAAGAGGCGACTAAGGGATAACACGATGCAAATACCATCTTTGCGTAGAGACGGAAAACTCGACATCAAACCCTATACGACTGCCTCGTTGGTCTCGCGGCATAGGTGTGCGCGTGGGATCGGGAGGTCCCGGGTTCGATTCCTGGGTCGTGCAGTGTTATTGGGTTTTTCTGTCACGAAATTCTCAGTGGTAGCACGGAGTCTGGGAATGTGCCCGGTACGGCAATAGGCTCGCTCCTTATTACGTGGGACTAAAGTATATCTGGCGAAAAGTGGGTGTAGAAATATACCTCTGCCTACCTCTTCGGGGATAAAAGGCGTGACGATATGTATGTATGTATGTATATAGGACTACATGAGTCTAATGGTCCCAAATTGATTTTAAAATTCTTTTGTTCTTACAACATATGGCATAATTAAATTTTGAACCCGTCGACTGCGTTTAGAAAAAAGTCGTCGCGAGTAGGGTCTACCGGACCCAACTGAGTGTTGTGATATTTTAATTCTAACCCCAAATTGCTCCGCCGTTTCGACTTAATTGCCCCGTGTAATTTCACAGCTTTATAAGGGTTAATTTAAATTATCCGACAAATGATATACGTGCGGTGCGGTATACTTCAAGATACAGCCAACCAAGATTTGCCCACTACAAGATATTTATTAAAAGCTTCATTTTTTTTTTTGTGCTTAGTAGATCATCATCATCACCCTAGTGTTACTCGAGCATCCAAGACTTTGAATTGATTAGGGTTCGGCCTATAGGTAATTCATAATTTCGATTAGTTTCTGGATATCTGAGAGTATTGATTCTCAGGAATGATAGTCATAGATCTTCATGACAGTCGATACCGACGCGCTACATGTGAGTTTTATGACTCGTCGCAAAGAACATGATAAAATATAAAATCCTAAAAATCACGTCATAAAATAGATAATTTTATAATATAATATACAAAGCCTGGTCACTAATTACCATTTAACACAAACATAAACTACACTGTAAAAAAATTATAGCATTATGTAAGAACATAATTATTATAACACTTCACATGCAAAGACTCAACTAAGGCACCTATTTTATTTTAAAATGTTGCACGTCTGTCATATTTATTTAATGTCAGCATAATAGAAACATGTAAATATTTTAACCACACTTTCATGTATACACGTAACATGATTCAGGTATATTTCTAATACTAGCTGTTTCTCGCGGTTTCACTCGCGTCCTGATGGAACTACTTCGCGTACCCGGTTAATTTATAGTGTAAGTTACTCCTTGGTACATCAGCTATCCGCCAGTGAAATTTCCGTCAAAATCGGTCCAGCCGTTCCAGAGATTAGCGAGAACTAACAGACAGACATACAAAAATTGAAAAAAATCTAATTTCGGTATATGTACCGTGTATACATCCATATGCATTAAGTTAAAAGAGGTTATTTTAATATTACAAACAGACACTCCGATTTTATTTATGTGTATAGATTATAGTTGTGAAAGATTCTGTTTCTTAATGATCTTACTAAAAAACGGTGGATCCGCTTTGGATGGAAATTGACATAAAAGATTTTTATTTATTTATTCTCTCAAACTCTTACTACTAACATTACAGGACACTTATCCTAATGCGTTAGTGAGGCATTTTAAATATAACATATTTACAAAACAAATAACTTAAACACTATAGACACAACAGAAATTTAACATTAAGAAAATAGCAATACAATAACTTATCACATTAATCAATGGCTCTGCAGTCCAGAATCAAGCATCGTGCCATATTTTTAGTATTATCACCTGTCTGTTTTAACCAAACAACCTTGTTTATAATTTCAGCCCATTTAAACACACTTTCATGAAATTTAATAAACACATCTTAAAACGTAATAAAGTCATATTTCAAAAGTCCAACACCTAATTTTGCCACAATTACAAATTTACACCGCGCAATATTTACCTCAGATTAAAATACATCCCTTATATAAAAGCTTAATAGCTACAATTTTACCGAAGGCTGCCGTGGCTTCGGTTAAACCTACTTACAAATTGTTCTTGCCGCAATTTTTCTTGTATTACAAAAACTTGCACATCCCTTGCGTGGCGTAATTTTTTCTCGGCGTGTAAATATTACAGGGGGTTTCAAATATTTTATCGCGGCTACGCACACGCAGGGTTGAAAGCATTATGTTGTAAGAGACGCAGAGAACGTGATGTCTTTATAACAAGCTTATTGTTTCTCTTAGGGTGGGTCAAAATATTTGATATGTAGGCGGCGCTGCAATTCAGCTGTGCCGCTAACGCCAAGCTTGTAGGTGGAGATATTCGGTAAGACTGATCGATTGTAATGAATCTGTGCAATTATAATCTTTTATTTATTTATTTATAGACTCATGCCTGTATCCCCGAAGGGGTAGGCAGAGGTATAATGTTACACCCACACCTCGCCATGAATTTTTAGGTCCCATGTAATAGGGGGCGAGCGTATTGCCGTTACCGGGCACATTACCAGACTCCGTGCTGCTACTGAGAATTCGAAAAAACCCGGTAACACTTTTGCCCCACCCGGGAATCGAACCCGGGACCTCCGATCAGCAGTCGCACACGCTATCCACTGGCCCACGGAGGCAGTCTGTAATTATAATCTATCACATAATATTTAAAAATATTCTTTTACAGATCAATAAATTAGTATTTCAAGTTTAAAAGTTACGCTACAATACTGAAGAGTCCATGTAATACGGTTCGGGAAACATAAGGACAAACTACACCTTGAGTCTAGGAAACATCCAAATGATATCACAAAAAGACTGATCTATTGTAGGTACAGAAAATTCTACATCAAACTTCTCAGAGATCTCAAAGCCTAACACGATGGCAAAGAGATAAATAAAAACAAAAATATACCCAAGAGACTTTGGCAATCTGTAAATCAAATCTCTCATAGACTTTCAGAAAAGGGGAATAGTTCTCTGCAGGATATCATTAGTATTCGAGGGTCTCTGAAGGCATCCTTCGAGGTATGTAACGCTCATTTCTCAACGGTGGGCCAAAAATTGGCTAAGAACATATTTGAAACACTTAATGTCACTCAAAAATCCCTTAAAGACAAAATTTAAATTAAACAAAAATATTAGACTCAATTTTCATTACTCCCACGGACCCTGAAGAAATAATTTCACTCATAAAAAAACTTAAATCTGATAGCTCGTCTGGTCTCGATAATTTAAGCAACAATATACTTAAAAGTATAGGACACCTACTAGCAGAACCTCTTTCTATTATATTCAATCAGAGCATAGAATCGGACACATTCCCTTAAACCTGGAAGACTGCAGCGGTTGTACCTATATTTAAGGGAGGACAAAGGGAGGACCCCACTAATTATCGCCCAATTTCACTTCTGTGTAGCATTTCAAAGTTGCTCGAGCGTATCATAAACAAAAGACTCGTGGCTTTTTGAACCAAAAATAACGTAATTAACGACCGTCAATTCGGATTCAGGCAGGGGAGATCTTGTGAGGATGCTGTTACTCTTCTCACTAATATCGTAGCCTCTCACTTAGATAAAGGGTCTAAATGTATCGGTGTTTTCTTAAATCTCGCCAAGGCGTTCGACTCCATACCAATTTCTATTCTACTGAAGAAACTGGAAGCCTATGGTATAAGAGGAGCGGCTCTGAGTTGGTTCGCAGATTATTTGTCGGGACGTTATGAGTGTGTAAAGCTTTCCAACGTAACTAGTAGTTTAAAACCTGTGACCTATGGCGTTCCGCAGAGAAGCATTCTGGGGCCCACTCTGTTTCTGCTTTACATAAACGATATCGCCTGCCTTCCGATACAAAATCTTTTTATCTTCCATGACAGCTCTTGGCTTGGTGTATAGAAAGGGGCATGGCAACAATATCCAGCTGGTTGCATCACAACATATTACCCCTCAACACGTCAAAAACAAAGTTTTTGTGCTTCCACAAGACGGATGCTTCCACATCTCTCTCTTTAACTGCCTTGAAGATCCATTCAATTAACTGTCATTTCGAAGTGCTAGGCCATACCTGCAATTGCAAAGTAATTAGTCTGGTAGAATCTTTCAAGTATCTTGGTGCAGGTTTAGACGAGAAGCTCACATTCAAGGAACATGTGGCTGAAATGTGTGGGAGGTTGAGAAAGGTTATATACGTAATGAAGAACTTACGTGTTGCAATCAATGGTAAAATTCTAAAAATGGTGTATATGGCTCTCTATCAGTCCCTTATTAGTTATTGTATCTTAGCTTGGGGTGGTTCACCTACATCATTCATCCTACCCCTTGAAAGAGCCCAGAGAGGAGTATTAAAACAGCTTTAAAAAAACCCCTTTGATCGCACTGACGCTCTATATAAAGAGGGTGGGTGTTGTTGGAAGCTGTACATTGCCAGGATAGTGTCTGCTGTTCATAAAAATGTGATAAATTCTGACAATTACGATGATATATACAAAAAACTCATTTTTAAGTTAAATAAAATACGTACTGCTTCTTCTTTTGCGCACCGTTTTGGAAGTTTTCTTTATCCATTTTTATATAATAAATAAAGTTTCAAATATTTTAAATCTAAAAGACTGCACTGTAAAAGAAACCAAGAGACTGATTACGACTACGTTATTGAAGTGGAGTTATTTGCCGACTGTAGAAGTGCTACGGGTAATTAAATGAGGCTGTCGCAATCTCACACACACACAAACTATTATTCTTACACAACAGCGCACACACGCGCTCACGCACGCACACACACACACACAATCACACATGTACACACACACACACACACAATCACACCCAGACTTACACCCAATCACATATACACATATACACACATTGTATATCCTTAACACATTTAAAATAATTTTGTTTTTTCGTTTGTTTTTGTACTTAATAATTTCACCTTAATTTTTGTTTGTTTTGTTGTATACTATTTTGCCGTGATTTTGAATGTAAATCGTTTATTTCCCCCACAGGACAGGCTTTGCCTAGTGTGTGGGATAGGAATGTTTTATTTTTGTAAGGCTCAAATGGAAATAAAGATTTTATTATTATTATTATGTGTTTCTCTATCACGCGTACTTTTCTAACATATGGTGTTAAAAAAGTACACAGCCCTTTGGCAGGCGTACACGGAGATATAGGTCCAACGCGCAGAGGCCCTTCGAGAGTTTTAATCTAGGATATGATGGGACACCTACTGAGGAGCCTCCATAACTGCACTATTAAGTGTAGTCATGGATTAGCTGAAGCAGGTGCAAGACTATTTCTACTTGTATAGAAACGAATTAATCTGTGCTATTGTGTGGGTGTAAAATGAACTGGTTTAAATGGAAACTATGGATGAAAACCGGTGTCTGCCCTAAGTACACTTATAGTACGTCGAAAAAGGGCAGACGGTAACTCACCAACTCACTAGATGTGCCCTCTCTAAATAGCCACCAAGGTAAACAAAGTCTGTCATAAAGGCAGCCAGAGGGCAGCACCGGTGCGAGTGTTTAGGGGTGTCGAGCGGTGCGGCACCGGTTTCGCCATCGCGGGTCTCGTGACAACAATGGAGACCCGGAGCGGGCTCCTCCGTAGTTACGCCCTAGAGAATAACACTTCCACCCCCGAGCTAGTAGCTTTTGCGGCTTCCCTCTGGCCGGCCGACCAAGGCAAGTCAGAGTTGAGAGTCCTGCGGGCATTCTTGGGCATCCACTCCAACCAGCCAGTAAAGGCAAGCCGGAGACAAGGCCCTGACCGACTCTCTGAAGCATTCGAGACCGCAGTGTCGCCACACACATTCGGCTCGCCACAAAGCTGCCCTGCGGTTTGTAATCTTTCTATTCATCCTATAATACATTTTTTGTTTATATTACAAGATGAAGGTGATGTTTGAAAGCTTTTACTCTGTCCTCCGAGATTGCGTTAGTCTCATGGTGAGATAACGGCTGCCCCAGAGGGGTTTCTATTATTATTATTATCATGTTGTGTTCGCTACCGCTAAGTTAGCCAGTAATTCAATGAGAGACACCGAAGAGATAACCTATATACTTATAAGTGCGCTTCAAATATTACTTTTAGCGGAACTAATATTTAACCGTTTACAACAGCATTTTATCGTAATATTAGTGTTTCCTACCATTAATATTACAACAATTAAAACCATTATCATCATCGTCCAAAATTTTAACACTGTTCCCATTTTCTACCAAACGATTGCCATCTAATCTCTGCAACCCAAAGCCGGAGCGATTTGCTTTGGTTTAAACATTTAAAGGCCAAGAAAGACAAGCCGAAAAGGTAATGATAAAATTAACGGTAATGGTTTGGTACCAATAAATGAAAATTCAGAAGTGCGCGCTGGCGTAGCTATCTGTTGGCTCTGATCTATTGCTGCTCCTATTTAGATAAATAATACATGAAATATAACATCTGGAATTTATCATAATAATGGTGCTAAACATCATCATCATTAATGTCTGCTGTAACGGGTTCTGGTAGTAAAACGCAGAAAAGGTTCTATATGCGGTTATTGCCGAGTATTGTCTCACTTCCCTTGCCACGAGTATGACCGACCAACAACACGACACTGGCCTGAACACTAAGGGCTGCAGTCTCCCACGCTGTTCCCTCCAGTAGTGTGTAGGCAGGCTGCTCGAAGGCTGCGCGTAGCGGTAGATCCTCGCAGGCCGTTGGTTCAGCTGGCAGACGCCGGTGGTGCGAGTACGATGAGCAGGCAGGCCAGACTCTTCGGCAGAGGTGACGCCGAAGGTGATGCAGGAAAGTGTAGCGGTCTAGGAGCGTAGCCGGAGTCTTAAGGTGAACCTGGAACCTGAAAGAAAGCAGCATTAGGAGAGCCACAACCAATAGAGTCAGGCAGGCGGCGTCAGCCGGCCTCAGCTAGCAGGTAGAGAGATGGGCAGTACGCTAACGCAGTAAATGTAGTGCTTACCCGTAGCTGGGACCAGGATACACGTAGATACGACGTAGCGTCAGTAGGTACGCTTAGTTATAGTAGGTAGGTAGTAGAAGCGACGTTAGAGTAGCCGTGCCGGCCTCTCTGTTGGCGCCTTTATATACCGAGCCCTCCATCAGGGTGAGAGTCCGTTTATGACCATATTTGGTCAGGCTTTGCGAGCGCGGACGATGGCTTTCTCTGATTGGCCGAGCGTATGGGCGGTACTGTGACGCAACGCGGTAAGTACCGGACATACGTTACAATACCGCCTGCCTTAGGAGAGGATTTTACGTGTCTTCTTGCTGAGCATTCTGCAAAGCTTCTTTCCATCCGTCGCTCAGATCCGTCTTCAACATTCTCACTAGCGCTGCCGGCTTCGCTTCCTGTCTTGCACAGTGTTTGCATTGGTCGGGGTAAGGCCTACCTGTCGGAGCATCTGCGCTACATTGCTCTTGCCGCCAGACAGGTACGTCAGGTGACCCCTTTGGTGGAGACAGGGTACCAACGTGCCGCTTACGTTTTGGGCAGCTTAAGCGGATATTGCCTCTTTCCCCGCAGTTGTAGCACCATGGTGAAGAAACAACTTCCCTGATACGGTAAGGTCGATCCTCGTGACGCGCTGCTTCCACCTCCAGAGCGTAGGCCAAGGCTGCCTTCAGGGACTTGAAGTGCCCAAGTCTTACCGCTGCTCTAACTTCCAGGTCCCGGATCCCATCCGTAAACGCTTGTACGAGGTTCCCGTCAATAAGCGCAGGCGACGACTGGTATGCCTTCCTGACCAGCTTTTTCACCTCTAGAGCCCACTGCTGCAGAGTTTCTCCGGTGCGTTGCGTCCTGTCCTTCAGCTGAGCACGATACACATGTTCAAGGTGCGCGTCTCCGTACCTCGCCTCCAACGCCTCCAGAAGCTTCTCGTAAGTGACGTCTTGCGCGAGTGCCTCCAACACCGTCAAGGCCTGATCACGAAGGCCCAAGGTTAGGGCGGTGAAGGCCTGTTCTTTGTCCCACCCATTCGCTCGCATTACGGCCTCAAACTGAACCTTGTATGCAACCCACGATGACGAGCCATCAAAGGGTGGAACCTTAAACCAACGAGGCGAGGGCGCCACAGCTACAGGTGTAACGTCGTTGGTCTCAAGCCCACGCAATTTCTTCTCCAATCTGGCAATACGGGTCTCGAGCTGGTCGTGTACACGCTTCTCAATGTCGCTGATACGGGCCTCGTGCTGCTGAAGTTCCTCCTTGACCGCCTTCAAGTCCTTCCCTACAGCGGTGCTGAGGTCCTTCATAAGCACCACCTGCTCCTCTAGGCGGCGCGCGTGCTCCTCTTGACGGCGAGCCTGCTCCTGTTGACGGCGGTCCTGCTCCTCTTTGTCGCGCTGTAGCTGTTCCTCCAGGCGGCGAGCCTGCTCCTCCTGACGGCGGGCCTGCTCCTCTTGACGGCGAGCCCGCTCCTCCTTGTTGCGCTGTAGCTGTTCCTCCAGGCGGCGCGCGTGCCCCTCTTGACGGCGGGCCTGCTCCTCTTCACGGCGAGCCTGCTCCTCTTCACGGCGAGCCTGCTCCTCCTTGTCGTGCTGTCGCTGTTCTTCCATGCGGCGCGCGTGCTCCTGCATGAACGCCATCAGAGCCGCGATGTCGGGCACCGCCACGGAGTGTGCGCTTGCAGGCTCCACTGCAGCCGCGGAGTCGCCTGGTCCAACAGACGATGGAGAAGGAACGTCTCCGAAGCGTCTCTGGTCCAGGTCTTGCTGGCGCTGGTTCCGGGTACGCACTCCGTCAGTTTCTTCCTTCGGCATAACCGGCATAATTTATCCCTTTCTTCTGACACCAATTTGTTACGAGCTGGTCGTCGTCGGGTTCGACGATAAATTATAACTCACTATGCCACTTAAACTGAACTTTATTTATACACAAACACTACACACACTTATTTACACAACCAGTAAAAACACACTTATTTCACACTTAATTCTCAACACTAATAAGAACAACACTAAACACTTCCGAATTACTTCCTTCGCTTCTTGTATTTCGCTTCGATATTCAATTGTTACTGTCCCCAGTCCGTTCGCTCCCGCTCTATTTATACTGGCCGGATAACATCACTAGAGCATTCTAGATACTTCCACAAAACTGTCGAATAATCGCGAACAGTCCGATGCTCGATACAGCAACGCCATCTAGTACAGAGTAGCTGAATTACCTTTAAACTACCGATACATTCAATCTCTTCTAGTACCCCCATTCACCGATAGATGGCGTAACAATATTGATATAAGTGTTAAAACATCTACTACCGTGATAATATCCGCTGACCCGTTACACACGCCAATCGATATAACCGTAGCGCTTAGGAAGAATAAAGCATTAAAAACTAATAATAGCATTAAGATTAAACATCATTTTCATAAAGTAGACTACACAAAAATAAAGGCTGAACTAGATTGTATACCTTGGCTGAGCAAATTTGAAAAATGTAACAGCATAGACGAAATGGTATCAGTATTCTATGAAAATATTAATAACATCATTGATAAATTCGTGCCAAACACTCAAGCTAAAACAGGAAAATTTCCGCCGTGGTTTAGTAAACAACTTATTAAAATGACTAAGGAGAAAAATAAATTATTACATAGATTTCGAGTTTTTAAAAACCCCTTAGACGAAATCTCACTCCAAATTTTAAATAAAAGATGCAAACATTTGGCTATCAGTTGCTATAATGACTATATTGAAAAAATTGAACACAGTATAAGGCTAAACCCTAAGTACTTTTACACCTATCTGAAAAATAAACGTAGCAACTCCACACAATTTCCAGGTACGATGCATTTAAATGATAAAACTGAAAGTAGCGGCACCGGTATATGTGATCTTTTTGCACTCTTCTTTTCCTCTACCTTCATTAAACCAGCAGCTTATAATCAACCAGCTGAAAACATCCAGTTGTGCTCTGATAGCCTTGGTCAAATACATATATCACAAGATAGTGTACATAAATATTTAAAAGGCATCGATATTAATAAGGGTGCTGGACCGGACGGCATATCGCCATTATTTGTATCAAGATGCTCATCTTCACTAAGCTTACCGCTTTTTCTCATTATGAATGCATCCGTATCTTCTGGCATATTTCCTACAGCGTGGAAGGTAGCTAAAATTGTACCAGTACATAAAAGTGGAGGAAAAGCAGATATAACGAATTATAGACCCATATCAATTTTGTCGTCATTTGCCAAAGTATTCGAGGCCCTAATTTACCCGTTTTTAAGAAACTATACGAAGTAAATTCTTATCGAGGAACAACAACAACATGGATTTATACAATCTCGCTCTACAAGTACAAACCTGGTCACTTACCATAACGAATTGGTTAATGCAGTTGATGCCGGAATACAAGTTAACACCGTCTATATGGACTTTGCTAAGGCCTTTGATCGGGTTTGTCATTTTGTTCTGTTGCGCAAACTGGCAAACTATGGCATGGATCACTTTTGCAATGGTTCAAATCATATTTATTACACCGAACCCAATATGTGGTTGTTAAAGGGTTTCAGTCGAAGACTTATTCAGCTACATCAGGCGTTCCCCAAGGCTCCCATTTGGGACCATGGCTCTTCAACTTGTTTATAAATGAGATAATCACTTGTATTAAACATAGTAAACCTTATCTTTTTGCTAATGATTTTAAACTACTGAAAACTATAAAATCCCCTTTGGACTGTAATCTACTACAAGAAGACCTAAACGCTATATATGATTGGTGTGCAAATAATGATATGTCAATGAACGAAAACAAATGCAGTTTTATAAATTTCACACGTAAACATAACATCATACAAACTCATTATCATATAAACGGTGTAACACTTAAAGAACAAACAATGGTACGAGATCTAGGAGTACTCTTCGGCAACAAACTCACATTCTTACCACATTTAGACAAAATTGTTAAGAAATCATTCAATATGCTTGGATTTCTTATTCGTAATGCAAAATTTTTCCGTAACCCTAAAACCAAAATATCACTCTTTAATGCTTACGTGCGAAGTAATGTCGAATATTGTAGTGTGGTGCGGTCACCAAGTTACAAAGTACATCAGCTAAGATTGGAGCGGATCCAAAAAAGATTCGTAAGACATCTTGCATTCTCTAGCAAGTTAGACAAACATCTAAGCTATAAAAATAAATTGGATCATTTTAAAATGGATTCCCTATTGACCCGTAGACAGCTTCACGATATGATTTTCCTACATAAAATCCTCAGAAATGAGTTAGACTGTCCAACTATTTTATCTGCTGTCACAGTCCGTGTTCCCCGTCGAATACCCAGGCGCGCAATATTGACTAACGGGTTATTTCAACCACCTCCCGCAAAGACCAACTTAAAACAGTTCAGTGCCCTGTCTAGAATCTCCAAAATGTTTAACTCTATTAGCAGCAAGGTAGATATATTTAACACTGGCTTGCAAAAATTTAAAACAAATGCGCTAAAATTGTTGAGAAACAAAAACTATGTGTACCCCAGTCGCCTTTAATTTAACCTAAGAAGATTTAGCAACTTTCCGTAACCTTAGATAAGTTTTAGTTATAAGTTCTACCAACAGTTAATTTAAATGGTGCAAGCTGTGACACCTTAAAAAGTTGTGCATCGTGAACCTAACCTGTGCTTATTATATAGAATAAATTTCGATGTAACAACTACTGGCTGTCCATAGAAATAAATAAATAAATAAATATTTAATATTTTCAAATAAATAAATAAACTTTCTTTTACAGAGGGACATTATTAAAGAATTTTTAAATGATAAGACATCATGGGGATAGGTTTAGGCTTGTACTTTAACTCACGATTATTTTCTTTTCTGAACATTTAATACAATTGTTATATAAATTTGTTAAATTCTAGTTTTGATTAGTGACATGTTCAGTGAAGGTGCCTCGTGAACACATGATTTTGCAGGATTAGTATATTTTTATGATTTGTTGAATGTAGTTTAACATTATTTATCCCTGATCATATCATTGTTCATTTGTCACCTTCACAAAATTCTTTAACCTATTGGTTACTGATACTATATTCGCATGTTTTGCTTTATTTTTTTCTTTCATTTATTTCTAATCCATGACGGCAAGTGTTTTGGCTGTGTCAGCAATCTTGGTAGCACAAATCGTAAAAGTAAGATTCTGTTTTTAAAAGAGTGCCATGAGTTTCTTCCAGGCTCTTCTCATAGTCCTACCATCCCGAACCTGGTTGTAAAAAAATATATTGATATTCATAAGCGTTGCTTTTGTAAAATTTATGAATAAATGTTAGTGTAGTAGTAGTGTTTGAATTGGATAATTTTAATTTGTACCTATACTTTCGTTTATGCTATGTGGCAACGATAGCCTAGTGGAGATACCAACATTCATGCAAAGGGTATCGTGTTCGAATCCACGGCGCACACCAATGACTTTTCGAAGTTAAGTGTGAATTAAATTGTTAATTATCACTTGCCCCGTGCCTCGGAGAACACGTTAAACCGTTGGTCCCGGCTGTCATGAAGGTCTTTGACAGTCGTTACGGGGAGTTAGTACCCTCAAATAAACTGATACTGGTCTAAACAATGGAATATCGCTATCCATTTGGTTTGCGGAGGTCAGACGGCAATCGCTCTGTGGAAAAGTTGATATTCTGTCATATCTGGTTCGACCAGTAAGCGGACCTCGGGCTCCAAGGCGTGCAAGTCTTGGATGCAACCGAGATAACGCTAGGGCGATGATGATTATGATGAGTATTGTTTATGCTATAGTGAAGGGCGGATTTTCTTTCAACCAAAGCCAGCCTCCAACCAAGGCTATCAATGGTTAAAAAAAATAAAATTGCCGAACTCAAAAAAAAAAAACATTTTATAAAACATTGAGACTATTCAGCGGTCACTTTGTGACACGATATGTCATTTTGGCAAAGTGATCAAAATACCATTCTTCCGTTCCAGAATTGATTGATTAAATTTTGCAACCGAACAAAAATATGTCCAAATCATAAATAGTAGTACCTAATTATAAGGTTGCTTTTAATTTATTGTTTAGGTTTTGAATAGTGATTGCTGAGCCCACAAAGCAGACTAATTCCAAAACGGGACCTGTGTACCTATATTACAATTCAATATTTATAACTATAAGTCTAGCAAAGCGTTAGTCTGGAAACCAATTAATAAAATTGGCTATAGATTATATTGCTTGTCACGTCTAACCAGAAATAAATTTTGTATGAGATTATCGGTTTAAATTTAGTGCCAAACACAACTTACCTTTTAACTGTTTTCAATAATAAATATCATTTTGTTGGCAATTGGATATTGTCTAGACTGCAAGTATTTCAAACGTCGGGTTGTATCTATCGCATTTGTCGTACTCATATTTTTAAACGACTTGAAACCCAAATGGCCACTTTGGAAGCGTATATCTTTTAATGATTGACTTTGAGAAATAATAGTTTTACTACGGAATTCAATATTCGAAAAACAGTTAGATCTGTAGATTTTAGATTCGTTTTTGACAATTTTTGACATAAGCTCCATACAAAATATGTCAAACACGTATCTAAAATCTATAGATCTATCTATAGTTCGAATATTGAAAATGGCCGTTAGTCACATCCATGTAATTTTAAAGACCTATATATTAATATCGAGCATGTATATTAACAAAGAAAAAGAAATGTTTCACGTCAGTTACATATTATGTGGAGAGCCCCCTTAATTTATTTTATTTTTATTTTTGTATACACATCGTAAAGCAGTTCACAAGATACATCTGCCTACCCAATTTCAAATCTGTAGCCTCAATAGTTTCGGCACAAAGTGGCTGTGACATACGGACAGACAGACAGACATGGCGAATCTTATAAGGTGTTCGGTTTTTTGGAATGTTTGTCTACAAAACCTTAAAAAGGAATAAGGCTATAATTAATGCCACTTTTTTACTGCCAAGTGTCGTCTGGTGTGGGGATCGAGCCCACTACACTCGGCACAGTGTCAAGCGGCGAGGCGGCCGCTTAAATCACTGCGCCAATCGTGCAGTCTAGATATTCATTCACATTAGAATATATAATATGGATTCTACCCCAACATAACTAACAGTATAGTACGTCAGAAGCTCTTTGAAGACGGAGAAGCTAACTAACAATTTTGAAGAAAATACTGAACAGCTATTGTAGATTCTTTTGGGGATAAAATGAATGGAAAATGTAAACTGAAGAGAATGAACGTATTCCATTTATCGGATAGATTTTTGTGCCGTCGACGCAAGAAACCTGTTTCATGGACCCAAGCTACTTTGTGCTTGAAAATAGTTTCGGGTTGGCTGTAAGATATTTTTAATATTTGGTAAAAATATGAGGTACTCTGTTTGTTATTCGGTAATAGCGTGGGTAAAATGGAAATATATAAGGCATCTAAAATAATGTAAGAATAATCAAGCGCTTTAGAATGAAATTTCATTTTCTTTTTTAGTTATTAATTTGATAGTCATCTCGGTTCTTTATGACTACAAGTATTATGGCTTTGACGACCGGTTGGCGAAGCGGGAGTGTAACGTGACACGAACGCGATGCGGCGCGGCGCGGCGCGGAAACAACAAACAGTTGATATCTATTGACGTGTCCTACGTGAACAAATGCACGTGACGTGCGATGCGGCGCGGCTCGAGTCGACGCGAATTGGACGCGCTGTTACCATCTTTTTACAAATAAATATTGTAATTTCGCAAGTAAACACTTTAGTTAACGCTATAATTAGTTACACTTCTCTGTTGTACATAATTCCTGAGTATTTAATACTTAAGATGTGAATTTTCCAATAAATGAGCTGTCATGTCCATGTCAAAATGTTAATGTCAAATGAACGACGCAGGATGGAATAAAACGATTCGTGTGTACGTAGGACAGAGCCGCCGCATCTAACCGCACCGCGTAGAAACCGCATCCGACCGCTCAGCAATGGCGTTCGCGGTGAGCCGCTCACGTAGGACGCTGCGTAAGCGACTGCTACGCCGAAGGTCGCGGGTTCGATTCCCGCTCAAGTCAAACATTTCTGTGCGTGAACATGGATGGTTCTCTTAGTCTGGGTGTTTCTATGTATAATATGTATTAAATATGTATTTATAAAAAAAGTATATATGTATGTTTATCCATAGTCTAGTACCTATAGTACAAGCTCTGCTTAGTTTGGGACTAGATGATGTTGTGTGAGTGTGGTAGAATATTATTATAATTATTGTTTAACAAAAAGTGTTTCAGTGACAGACTGACAAATAGTCCAGTTGATGACAAAGTTATGGAACCCTGCTCATATGTTTCGCTACGTTTTTAATTTCTGTTCAAATTTCTGAAAGGTGATGTTCCGGCGACGGACTGCTACGCAGAGGGTTAGGGTTTGGACTCACGGCAAGCACCATTGACTTTTTGGAGTTATGTGCGAATTAAATTGCTAATTAACGCTTGCTAATCGGGGAAGGAAAACATCGTGAGGAAACCTGCATGTCTGAGAGTTCTCCATAATGTCTGCCAACCCACCCTAGGCCATCGTGGTGGACTATGGCCTTACCCTTCTCATAGTGAGAAGAGGCCCGTTCCCAGCAGTGGGACAGTTTATATACAGGGCTGATGATGATCATGTTCCGGCAGCATAGATAAATCTACCTATTTACTTGCATGTGGTTTCCGAAGTTATAATCTTCCTACCCCTTTTATTTGAAATAGTTTTACGATAGTATTCAGAGTATATAGCTTAGATTTGCTTCTTAAATATCAAAACCATTGAACAAAACAAAACGAATGTATTATAAATATTGTTGAGGAGGGAGAAACAGAATCTATTTCACACGATACCAGATCAGTGAACATATTATTACAAAACAAGAAAAACTGTATTATGTTTCTTTCAGGCGCAAAAGACGTAGCTACATATATAACGGTAAAACATTTTTCTCATTTACGTGTAAACTGTCATGGAATAATTTAACGTGCCTTTTCAGTTCGCCTTTTTAATAATTAACGAAATCTTCAGGAGGTCAACTAGTAAGATAAAAACAACGTGTAAAGAATATGAAACTGGAATAATACAATACCAAAGCATGATTAAGATTTCGAGAAAAGAGACAAAATATATTAGGGTAATTTTCGTTTTTGTGCCGAAATTATGTCCAAATATTAATACAAGCCATATTTTGTCATCTGTTAGAAGGCGGCAGCGTCTGTTGATAATAATTGTTAATGTCTCTTTGGTTTTTAATTACTACGAACAATTTTGATGTTTGTATGTTTACCAAAGTTATAAAAGTTTATAAAAGTTAAATTAGTAACGAAGAATTTTATTTAAACAAAACACCCGCTGTTATGTCTGCTTTTCTCGACACTTGAAATTTTCTTTGAAAATCCCTTCTGTGCGGGGTGCACAGAAGGAACAAGCCAGATTTTAGCCTCTCGCCAGTAGTTTCAGCTGTGAATTGTCAGTCAGTCAGTCATTACTGACTCTCTGATTGTCGTACATTTAATAATAACTACACTCCACCATTCATTATAACTCCTGAGATAAATCCTGTCCATCCTAAGACTGCCGTAAAGAGATCGTCCCTAGTGATGTTGCCATCGATTGCGACTTTTGCATATTATACACATACGATAAATCGTAGATTAAAGTTTCCTCGCCACCGTTTCATACTACGTACAGTGTGTTGGATTTTATCCTTTTACAAGAAAATACTTCCTGTGATCCACAAAGTGTCGTTTTAAGGAGTTATTTTAAAAATAAGCAAATGTTGTTTACAAATTACTATTAAACATGGATATAATTTTCACATTGTACAATGAATAACAGAATATGTACAATGTATAATCGCTTACATAACTTCATATAGTAGGAGTACATTACGTTATTTTGAATAGTTATATACATATCATCCTAACATAATAATACTATGATTCTTTATAACTTTTAGGTCTTTAGATAAAGAAACTTTATTCATATTTTTGTAAATTAAGAATAATAATCGAGCAGCTTTAATTTAAAAAACTCTCAGCAATGATTTTGCGGTTTGTTCTGACTTTTGTAGCTCATTGTACTTCTAATTAAATTCGTTGCGAGTTTCAAGAAAGTTAAAGCTTTATTGGGTCTCCGAGTGTTAAACTTCATTGTCTCTTATAGTCAACAAGAGAATGCCAATAACTTATACGTGTGGTGTAACTGTTAGTGTAAGTTGGTAATTATTAAATAAAATTAAATAAAAAATAAAATGTTCTCTGAGCTACGCCCATACGTTTTTTTAACTGTTTCTGCCCGATCCCGTGGCAGTATTGTGTAATCTCTTCTTAGTGTACCCCTACGGTCCCCAAGGAACATTCATGCTAAATGTCAGCCTCTTGCGCATAATATTAGTGGCTGTAGCTTGTCTGTCAGTCAGTAACGCAAGAATTAAAATACAGGGTGTTGATCTGCATTTTCAAAATATTTTAGTAGCACAATATAGACATTATACTTCATTATCATCATGTCAGCCTAGAAACGTCCACTGCTGGACATAGGCTTCCCCCAAGGTTCTTCACACAGACCGATTTTGAGCCGCCCGCATCCATCCGTCCGCATTGCGGGAGGCCTACCCCTGCTGCGTCGCCCGGTACGTGGTCGCCACTCCAGAACCTGCCTGCTCCAACGGCCATCAGTTATTCGCGCTATGTGCATTGTCACTTCAGCCTGGCTATTCGGAGAGCTATATTGGTGACTTTGGTTCTCCTGCGGATCTCATTTCTGATTCGATCTCGCAGGGAAACGCCGAGCATAGCTCTCTCTATCGCTCTCTGAGTGACTCTGAGTTTTCGGATGAGGCCCATAGTCAGCAAATCGAAGTTGAGTGATGTACTCGTCGTTGATGTTGATGCCGAGTCCTTCCCAGTCCAGAAGCTTGAAAAGGTCTTCCAGCACAGCGATGAAGAGTTTCGGAGATATAACATCTCCCTGCCTCATCCCTCGTTGTAGCCGAATAGGTTTTGAGCTCTGGACCTGGAGGCGGAGGACTGACATGGTGGCGTTTTCGTACAAACACCTCAGCACTTCGACATATCGATAGTCAATTTGGCACCGTTGGAGAGCCTGCAGCATTGCCCAGGTTTTGATCGAATCGAAGGCTTTCTCATAGTCCACAAACCTTATACTTATTCATCTAAAATTATTTTAACAGTGTTCGATAATATAAGACCCAATTTTCATTAAATTTTAGTTCGATAGTAAATCTGAATAAACTAGACAGTTTATTGGTTGCACCAGATGATATTTGGTTTGCACCAGACGGTGCAGAATAAGACTGCACGGCAGGTACATGTGCTTGTATATGTTAGGTTCATACAATACGAGCTCGCGGTGATCAGCTGAGCTACGGCGGGGGTCAATACACCGAGCAGATTTTTCAAATGTATGATCATGAAAAAAGAAAAAGGTTTTGTGACTTATTTTTTCATGTATTTGTATTCAGTTATAGTAGTATATTCACCCCTGAAATGCATATCAGCACCCTATATACACAGACAGATGTTACTAATTCTGGTGATATAAAAATGGGAATGCGGGTAGGACCCACATTTCGCCATGAATTTTAGGTCCCACGTAATAGGGGGCGAGCCTATTGTCGTTACCGGGCACATTGCCCGACTCCGTGCTGCT
This sequence comes from Euclidia mi, assembly GCA_944739405.2. NCBI lineage: Eukaryota > Metazoa > Arthropoda > Insecta > Lepidoptera > Erebidae > Euclidia > Euclidia mi. The sequence continues at coordinate 7,679,064 of OX123191.2, read as the reverse complement.
ACTAAGAATTCGGAAAAACCCAGTAACACTTTTGCCCGACCCGGGAATCGAACCCGGGACCTCCGATCAGCAGTCGCATACGCTATCCACTTGACCACGGAGGCAGTCCATTTTTTTTACATAAATTTTAAATACATGTCAGCTTTTCTTCTATGTTCAAGACAAAATTCTTCAAGAAAACAAAGCGGCTCTCATAATTATTGCGTAACACATCATTAACCATAATAACCATTTCTTTTATTAAGTAAATGGTTTCTTACACTGCGCATAAATAGGTACTTGAGTAAAATTGAGGCAGAGAATTACATCTATGGCTCGTTCTCTTCCCAACCTAATGAATCCCAGAGGCAATGAGATTGGCAGTTCATCTAACGGTCGAACACAAATTTCGTCTATATAGACTGATTGTCTGCTGACCATAGTAACTCAAATATATTGTTATTTTTTTAAACAGATCTGTGGCGTTCTTGGAATTGTTACAAACATAAATACTACAAGTTTATATAGTATAGTAGTATTTTTTTGTTATTGGACACTTAAATAAACCAGGCATAGTGTTAACGAAAAGCGAACTATGAGAATTTAGATTTGATACCTAGATTGAGCAAAAATTATAAATTTAGCTTCCATTTAATAGTATAAAAGTTAACCTTAAGTGTGAACTGTGAGTGGAATATCTCAACTTCACACAAACTTTAAACCTCAATATCTATTTTCGGGTAGGAAAATCTTAATTACTAAACGACATTGATATTGAAATTGAAGAGGACTTTACAAACATTATGATACATGTGTTTGTAAAGTCCTCTTCAACACAGGATGTATTTCTAGTGCGAGCGACATTCTACAAAACTAACAGCCTTTTTTATAAATTAGTGTTTTAATGACGATATAAATTAGTGTATTAATGATGATAAAATAAGTGTTCGTTTTTTAGCCCCAAAAACTAATCTAGTCAACAAAACGGTGCTAAAAATATGACATCATAATATTGCGCAAAAGAAAAATCGTCTTATCCGTCACAACGTCCAATATTTTTTACGCTTTGCTCCTAAACAAGTAGTCTAGACTAAAATAGGTTTTAATTTATTTACTAAGGCAGGTTGGCCGCTTATAGTGCCCACGACTCCAATTGATAAAATTATCCCCAATGCTCCACTTTAAGCTAAAACATTTATTTTTGTTTACGTGTTCAAGACAAACATCTTAAAATCTAATCTAGTGTAACGTCATGTTAAAATCTATTAGAGACTATCGTGAAAATTACAAAGAAACCACATTTTAAGACCTGCATCATTTACTTTATGTGTCAAATTACTCTTAATAAACAGAGAATTATTCAGCAGGTTTTTGTTTTTATTTTCTCGATTTGATTGTTGCAGCAAATAACCTTTAGTTTAGTAAGAACTGTCACGTGAAACTCGTAAGTAAAAGAAGCAAATATTGAATAAAATATAATCATAAATTAATACAATAATATATCTATTTATTTGTAATAGGCAGTGATATGCTATTGTGAAGACAAACAGACTGCTACGTATTGAGTTGCTGATTCCAACGCACAGGTCGCACCTTCGAAAGTAAAGTTTCTATTAAATTGCTAATAATTATAGCTTGCTACATCGTAAAGGCAAACATCAAACGTTTGGACTTATTCCTAAAAGACACGTGAAGTCTCCCAAACAGCACTGTACCTCCGTGGTGCAGGTACTGTGTCTTACCCTTATTATTGTGAAGAATAGACCCGTGCCCAGCAGTGGCGACTCGTAAGAGGCGACCAAGGAAAGTACACGAAGCAAATAGTATCTCTGGAAAGAGAAGTAAAACTCGACATCACAACGTATTCCAACCTGTGTGGCTACCATCGTGGTATAGTCGGGCAAATTCTGCTATTGACTCACAATACTATTCTGACGAAAATTAGAAAGGCCTATCTCCAACACTGAATTTTTAAAAGCTGTGTGATAAAAACTATAGTTAAATATCGGTGCAAAGAAAATATTTGAGATTGCCAAAATGTGCTTCCAGAGTTCTACATAGAAAGAACTTCTCAGAATATTCTACCAAATCTAATATAACAATTATTAACCAAATAAAAATAATAGCACAAACTCACAAACGCGTTTCGATATAAATTCACACTCATACGAAACGCGCAAAAGGCTCATCACATTCGAGAGCATTTAGTAAATTCAATGTCGGTTTCTCAGAGACTTATAATATTCTCATTTCTATCGTATGTGAAAGTATGTTTGTCTGCTTTTTATTCATGGAGATATATTCTGTGTAATATTTGAGATCTCTTGTAGATGGACTAAAATTGAAAAAGTAAATAGTATTTTTGTTGCTATGTTCATTAAGTTAGTAGAAATCGGTACCTAGTTTCGTAATGTAGATTATTTGTTCCACTCATATTCCGTGGTTGCTACTACTTTTGATTAGCAATGACGGGACGTAGAAAAAAATGAACGCAGTACTCAAATATGAACATAAGACCTTGTTGCTTAATTTTTTGAATAAATTATAAGATCACCTTGAGTGGGAAGTGCTTTGAAATATTCAAGATTCTTTTGTGAGGTCCCGACTTAGCGACACACCGCACAGAATTTGGTTAAAATAATAACATTTTGTTTGTTGTTTACGCGTGTGTTATTTCATGTTTTTATGTTCGCATTTTCTCGCACATTCCAGGAACTTAAAAGGACGGTAAATTGTAGGTTACATTACAATATACACACAAAGTAACATTACAATATACACAGAATACGAAAAGATGAAAGAGGATGAAATGGCATGAAAAAAAAACAGTGACTCTCACACTCGTTTCGGCTTTTTATCTCAAGAGGTCATAGAGCTAGGAAAAACCATCGTCGTCTAAAAAAGGGTTTTGACTTGTATAAGTGATGTAAACAACCACAAAATGCAGAAATTGATAAGTCTGATGTTGTCTTTCCGTTTTATATTATTATTATTATGAAGACTATAATCCTCATACAGTTGATGTTTCAATAGTATACTTTAGTGCACTCGAAAAGAGCTGTAAAGCTTAAACACAATAAAAGTGCAAAGAATATAATAATAATAATAATATTACATTAGGACCTTAAACATTTCTTACATTTTTCATTCCTTGTTTTTGCCCCCACCATCTATAAAAATCTTGTTTATCACTGTTTCAGTACTACTTTCCGCGTTCTTCATCCGATCCTAGTAACATACCAAGTTCCTAAGTTGTAAAACCTGCCTTTATACGTTCTCTCGGTTTCCATTATCCCGTTTCAGTATTTAATATAATTCTTAGACTCACTATGAGATGGAGCCACGATCTGGTTGGAGTCGCGAGACTTAGTTTTATGCTTTTTAGCCTTGGATTGGGCCCATGTTCAGCAGTGGACAATTTGCAGCTGAGTGAATGATGATCGTTTTAAGACTACCAAATAGTCTGCTATGCCTCGGATCACATGTTTAGCCTGCCTATTTCTTAACTAGTGTAACTTTTAGAACTGAGACCGATAACCTGTTCCTCAGATACACTGCCTATGTCCAAAAAATATAAACTTATTTCAATTACAAAGAATAAGCAATTAGATTATTTTGTTTACTACGGCTCTGTGTTTACATATGTAGTTTTCCGTCCGTTGGAATAAATTAACCAACAATTATCTGTTGTTAGAATGTTGATTCTAATTTCTAACAAAAAAACAGTTCAATAAAAGCTGCTTACAGAAATTCACAGCATTTTCACTAGGAAACTTTAGTATTACACAAAATTAAATTAAACTCGAATTATTTTATGAATATAGGTATATATAAATTAGCAGCAATACTCAATTGAACAGACTAACAGGTTGTAGACGTCCTCGATTTTCCATAGTGCTTATCACTTAATTTCTGAAGTTAAATGCACATTCATTTTATTTAAACACCGTGAGGAAACTTGCATATCTGAAAATTCTCCGTCATGGTCTCGAAAACCAATGTGGAGTCTGACAACCCGTACTAGGTAGGCGTGGTGGACGTCATCGTCAGACTAAACCTTCAGTTAATGAGATGAGGCCTGTGCTTAGCAGTTGGACTTATATTCAAGGATGAGGACGGTGATCATGATGAGTATCAGATTTCATCAATACCATCGAAGACTATTTTACCTCGACATTTTGATAAATAGCTGCAATCTAATAAACAAAACAAGATTGAATAGTTCAATGTTCAAGTACCTACTAACTTTCAACAAAGCGTCTTAAATTATAATCGATATTGCTACTTAAAAGATCTACTGGGATAGGTACGCAATTATGTAATATAATTTCCTCATAATTCTGTTCGCTCCTTAGTTATTCATGATAAATAAATAAATAATCTGCTTGTCAAGAACGACACTTTCATTTTTGAGGATAAGTATACAGCGTGTTGATATCCATTTGCAAAATATTTAGTAATACACTATAGACATTATCAGTCTTGCGCGCGCACGCATAACCGATGGACGTGCTAATTGCGAGTTTAAAGACAAAGTACGATGGCGCAGTCGCGAGTGTTAAAGTGTTCAAATTGCAACATTGTTATAAACAAAATACTTTCTTTCGTATGTAATAAGATCGATGTTATGGACGAAGAGAGTATAAGTCGCATCTGTGTAACTGCGTTTACTGAGGAAGACATAAGTAAGGCTAAGAGTTTGTTATTTGACTCGGTTCCTACAACAAAACGTAAGATCGAAAGGAAACAGGATGGAAAAATGAAGCGTGATATATACGATATAATATGCTTGCTGAAAGAAACAGATCCTGAACTGATTCCCATATTTGTTACTTGCGACCTTCAAAAACTTCCGGCGGTCCTGTTTGATCATTTGGATTGTACTAGGCTTTTAAAAGACTTGCTACGAATGCAAAATGAGATTAAAGAAGTCAAGGAGCAGTACGTTACATTACAATAACTGGATTCTGTTAAAAAGGACATAGAAAACCTGAAAAGTTCAACGCATAATCATTTCGCAAATGTTCATCAAGTAAACACAAAACGCGGCGCTTGTGTGCTAGACAATGCACAATTTGAGAGGTCAGATAGTTATAATACAATTATATACGCGCCCGGTAGCCCGTTATTGCACTCTTCGCAGATGGAGGGTAAACAAGAAAAAGATGCTGACGGTAGAAGTCTCTGTGTGCGCGGCGGCGGCGGCGCGGCGTTCCGGTTGTAAACATTGCGGGTAGCGGTGAAAAAACGATGACGCATCGAGTAACACCGGCCGCGACGTTTGCGCATAACCGAGTAAATAAATTGGGACACACTGCTGTGAAAAATGGTGAGCATGTTGGGAAGCAATTGACTTTTTCAAATGTTGTGAGAAAGGAAGGGAATGCTCAGACGCAAGATAAGGATGGTTGGACATTAGTTCAAAGGAATAATCGAAATAAGAGATTTGCAGCAAAAATGGGGAAAGCCGTAATACAACCCGATGCAAAGTTTAAGGCGGCTGAGATAATGGTACCTATATATATTTCCAATGTACTAAAAGGATTTTCTAAAGAGGACATAGTGAAGTATATTAAGGACAAATGTAATTTACAGGTGAAGGTAGAAAAGATGAGTATGAAAATAAAAAAAGGATTATGATAGTTACAAAGTTTTAATTCCAAAACATAAGGAAAAATTCTTTATGAATGACGAATTCTGGCCAGATGGGGTACCATACCGCAGATTCATACATTTTAGAAGAAATTTCAGAGGCACAGTGGAGACACAGAAAATTAATACTAAAACCAATAATAATAATGGATAAAGCAGTAAAAATTATCAGTTTTAATTGCAAATGTGTAAAAACGTCAATTGACTTTATTAGGCGGCTGTGTGTATCAGCCGACGTTATAGCATTACAAGAAACATGGTTACTGCCCCATGACTTGACGTTTCTAGGCACTGTACATGATGACTTTGCTTACACTGGGACCTCTGCGGTGGATACTTTGGCTGGAATACTGCGAGGTAGACCATACGGAGGAGTTGCACTCCTCTGGAGGAAAAGTTTATTCTCATCTGTAACGGTTGTGAAGTGTAATAGTGCTCGTATTACAGCAATACAGATAGAACAGTCAAACAATAGATTGTTTGTTTTTTCCGTCTATATGCCTACTTGCTGTGCTGATAATATAACTGAGTTTACTGAGTGTTTAAGCGAGATGAACGCTATAATAGAAAATAGTGACATACAATATTTGTATATGTTAGGTGATTATAACGCGCACCCCACTGAACAATTTCACTATGAATTGTTAAGGTTTTGTGAGGAACAGTGTTGGACTTGCATGGACAGCGAGTTACTACCACGCGACTCGTATACGTATGTGAGTGATGCGCACGGGTGCAAGCGATGGCTTGACCATTGCATCGTTACTGAGGCCACGCGTCAAACTATATCTAGTGTAGAAGTATTGTACGGCACTTATTGGTCCGATCATTTTGCTATTCAAATAGAATGAAACCTAAGTATAGTGGAGTCTAATATTCCACTACGTGAAGTTTTAAGTAGTAAGGTTTTATGGGGCGAACGAGACTTAGAACAGATTAAGACGTACGAAGAACTGTGTAATTCAGGTTTATGTGAAATAGATTTCCTCCCAGATTGTATTAATTGTGCGGATAACACATGCGGCGATATAACTCACGGAGTGAGTACACAAAAATCATTGATGTACTTTCAACATCTGCTGAGCTGACCGCTACTGATATTAGACAAAAATGTTATAAACCTTTAACTGGATGGAATAGACATGTCAGAAGTGCTCACTCTCACGCTCGGCTTGCTTTTCAGATGTGGCATTTATCTGGTAATCCAACTTCAGAAATTATTTATGAGAATATGCAAAATTCACGTAAGATTTTTAAAGCTAAATTAAAGTGGTGTCGCAATAAGCAAACACAAATAAAACTAGACATTATGGCTGAGCAGCGCAAATCCAAAGATTTCGGGAAGTTTTGGAAGAGTACCTCTAAACTGAACACCAAACCGAGTCTGCCGGTGAGCGTGGCTGGAAGTTGTGACCCTCAAGCCATTTCAAATTTATTTGTGAAACAGGTCCAAGTTGAACTTTTGTTGGGATCGGCTACGCCCATGTCTTCGTCGGTGATTGGCGCTGAGGTAAGTTCCCCGTGTTAAGCCCTTTTTGGCTAAGGAAATAGCTGATGTCATTAGAAAGATGGTCAGAGGCAAGTCTCTGGGTCAGCGTTGAGCACTTGCGATACGCGAGCGCTCATTTACCAAGGGTATTGGCAACATTGTATTCGTTATGTCTAAGTCACTCGTACTTGCCAGATAAGCTTATGAAGACCATAGTGGTGCCAAAAGTAGAAAACAGAACGGGTGATGTTACAGATCCCGCAAACTATAGGCCTATTTCCTTGGTGACTGTTATAGCTAAAGTACTGGACTGTCTGCTTGACACACATATGGCGAGTTGTATAAATCTTCACGATGCCCAATTTGGTTTCAGACCTGGACTATCGACGGAGACGGCTATCATGTGTCTTAAGCAGACTGTTCAGTATTATGCTGATAGGAAAACACCGGTCAACGCATGTTTTCTGGATTTATCGAGGGCATTTGACCTGGTGTCATATGATATCTTGTGGGAAAAACTGCGGAAAGAAAGCAGCGTTGACTGTACTGTTATTTTTTTATTTAAGTTTTGGTACGAGAATCAGACGAACTATGTCAGGTGGGGTGGAACTCTGTCCGATGTGTATGCGTTGAAGTGCGGAGTGAGACATGGGGGTATTACCTCTTTAACCTTTACATTAATCAGCTGATTGTTGAACTCAGCAGCACCCGTATAGGCTGTCACATCGACGGCGTTTGTGTTAACAATATATATACGCTGACGACATGGTGCTGCTGAGTCCATCAATAAGCGCACTCAGGCGTCTTGTTAAGATGTGTGGAGACTACGCGGTCACTCAGGGACTCAGGTACAATGTGAAAAAATGCGAATTACTGGTGTTCAAGGCAGGCACCAAATGTTACACTAACGTGCCAGATGTCACCATAAATAATACTCCGATAATCAGAGTAACAAAGTTTAAGTACCTGGGCCACTGGGTCACGCATGACGTGAATGATGACCTGGACATTGAAAGGGAACGCAGAGCGATGGCTGTCCGAGGTAATATACTGATCCGCAGATTTGCACGTTGTACGACGCAAGTCAATATAACCCTTTTCAGAGCATACTGCCAGTATTTTTACACGTGCAGTCTGTGGGTCAGGTATACGCTGAGGGCATACAACGCCCTGCGTGTCCAGTATAACAATCTATTCAGGATGCTGTTGGGTCTACCACGCTATTGTAGCGCTTCCGGGATGTTCACCGAGGCCAGGGTTGATGGTTTCCATGCAATTATACGGAAACGGTGTGCTTCAATTCTAGGTAGAATACGTGCTAGCTCCCACAGCATCCTGACTGTATTGTGTGATAGATGGGACAGCCCCATGCTGGCTCACTGGATACGGCTGCACACGTAGGTGTCAGTCGTTTCAATTTTTATGTAAGAATGTCTTTTACTAACACTAGGTTAAGATTTATACTAACAATATATGGATCTTGTAACGAATGATCTGAAATAAACTGATTAATAATAATTATACTTAAATTAAAAAAAAAACCTTTTATTTCACACCTTTGCAATACCTATAACAGTTAATATATATATATTTTTTTTTATAGACAAACAAATTTCAAAAATATTTAAAACAGTGTGCGATAATATAAGACCCTATTTTCATTAAATTTTAGTTCGATAGTAAATCAGAATAAACTGTTGAAAGCTGCAGAATAAGACTGCACAGTAGATACGTGTGCTTGTGTTTGTTAGGTAACTGCAATGCGAGCTCGCAGTGATCAGCTGAGAGACGCCGGCGGTCAATACACTGAGTTGGTTTTTAAAATGCATGATGACGAACATTTTGTTAAATGCTTTTGTGACTTATTTTTTCATGTATTTGTATTCAGTTATAGAATTATATACACCCCTTAAAATATTTTGCAAATGCATATCAACATCCTGTATATGTATGTATTTATTCAAAGGTCGTTTTCCACACTGGCATTAATTCCTGTATTGACTTTTACAAACATTTGATCAACGACATATTCTGTAACATGCGGACCCTGGGCTCCAACGCGTTGGTTTTGAATCGCAACCGGGACGGTGCTAAGATGATGATAATATTCTTTAAAATATGGTTAGACTTCATAACAGACCCTGGGCTCCAAAGTTAAACGCTTGGCTGTAGCCGGAATGATAATGAATCTACAGACAAATACGTAATCCAGATTCAAAATAAAATCCTGCACAGGTCGAACCCTCAACCCTCGACTCAGTGTCAAGACTGACGACGCCGCTTAACTCACTATGCTATCCGCAGTTGATTGTGGAACTAATGTACATAACTTTAAATTCTCCAAGTCTTTCTAAAAAGACAAAATACCGTAAAATCTAATTGTAAATGTAAACCCCGTAAAAACAAAGTTAGAATGTAAGTTGAAAACTATATAAAACGCAATTTAATTTCACTGCAGAACGATTGTAAAGGCAGTATTCTAGTATGAACACAGTGTTCTGTCGCAATGCGTGTCCCACCTCCCACGGGACGGTTTTACCGAGCCGTCCCAGGCCTCACACGGCTACACAATATAGCTCCACTAGCTTTAATAAACTCATACAGCTACTAGAATTTCATGGAATTAAAGAGTTTCATTTTATTCTTGTTGTATTCATTTGGTTTTAAAAATTGTATGTAGCTTGAATGAAACGTAAAAGTGATGGGCATGGAATGCATTTTTTTCTTTATTAACCGTGTATAGCACCTATTAGTCATTTTAATAACAGGTTCTGACTGTAGTTCTATTTAATTATATTAGTTTAAGTGGTTAGTTTGAGTGCGTAGATTATGATTTGAATATATAGATATTAGTACACAGAGTTTGAATCTTTGCAGATGTGCTTTGGTCGCCGCCAAGTTTTGTGCATTTTTTTTTTAAAGTACCTATTAAAGTTATGTGATTTCAATATTTTCAAAACCCCGTCTGAAAATATTGAAATCACATCTGTGAAAAGACATCAGTGATTGGACTTAAACAGTCAGAAACATACTTCTCAGCTACTTACATTTATCAAATACTTTTATTTTACAAAAAAAAAAACAATTATTTATTTTGAGTGTCGTAAGAAAATCAAAACCGCACTATGTAGTAATATGCAGTAGGTACGTCATTTTGGCAATATAAGCCAGCGATAACATAGTGTAAAGATCGCCAGACTGCCATGCCATGATGCCATGATGGTCTGAGGTTCAAATGCACAGCGCGCACCAATGATTTCTTGAAGTTATGTTACGTAATAAATTGTTAATTATCGCTTGCTAATCGGTGAAGGAAAACATCGTGAGGAAACGTGCATATCTGAGAGTTCTCCATAATGTTCTTGAAAGACATGTGAAGTCGGCCAACCCGCACTTGGCCAGCGTGGACTTCCATTAGTGAGAAGATGCCTGTACACAGCAGTGGAACAGTTTAAATATAGGATTGATGATGATAATGACATCATTCTGTGATCATCCAGGTATTTTCCATTAGATGGCATCAAAAATAAGTCAATAAGATATTGCCAAACATTTTATCTTTCTTTTTATTAATGTGATATCATTTTTACATTTATTTCTGGCCCTTAAACCTCTCACATTAAATTTTTGTAGCAGGAAGTCTTCTAAATATCCCCAAAAGTTGAGCAATTCTCGCTAAGGATCCCAAGACATAGTCCAATTTATGTCCATAAGTACAGATATTAGAGTCACCATTACGGTCATCAAAATATGCATCGGGTTCGCTAATACACAAGGCAATAGAAGGGTGCGTTAATGATAATGTCTTTAGTCACTTAAGCTAATATCCACGGCTATATCTGTATTGTCTCATCATTCTACAAAATATTTATGTAAATTACACTTTAGTTATAATGAGTAAATTGCTTGGAAATGTAAAATGGTCGAAGAATATTCTAAGGCGCTTTTATCACAAGGGACACTAAGGGACACATTATTATGTAAGTTTCCATAATCAGACGTCAAATGTACCTAAAATGTAAATGGATGGTTTTATGGAATTTATACTATTTCATAAAACCATCCATTGAATAAAAAAATAAGCAAGTGCGAGTCGGACTCGCGCACGAAGGGTTCCGTACCATCATCTTTAAAAGAAAATCACGTTCGTTGTGTGTATACTAAAATACTTTTAGGTTTCTACCTGTTTAGTAAGATCGAGTAACGAATTGCTCAAAAATTACGTTTGTTGTATGGGAGCCCTTTATTATTTACTTTTTTTATTGAATTATTTATTTTGAAAGGTAATATACAATTACATATTCTGTGAAAATTTAAAGCGTCTACCTGTTACAGTTAGTAATTTTGAGCAAAAAATACGAAAAAAAAACACGTATTTTGTATGGGACCCCTTAATATTTTTTATTTTATTTTTAGTATTTGTTGTTATAGCGGCAACCGAAATACATAATTTGTGAAAATTTCAGCTTTCTAGCTATCACGGTTTATATGATACAGCCTGGTGACAGACAGACAGGACAGATAGACAGACAGCAGAGGCTTAGTAATAGGGTCCCGTTTTTTACCTTTTAGGTACGGAACCCTAAAAAGTAATGCTATAAACAAATAAATTACTTAGTTATAAACAGATGTACCTTTATATGACACACTTCAAGTGAAGAATCAAAAACATATGTAAATATTAATATGTACAGCTTGTAAAATATTACAGTACTATAAAACAGCAGCGCCACAATAAACATTTTAAAGTAAAAAAGTAAAAAGCATTTATTGACACATTACAACAGCGTACAATTATTAAATAGGTACATAATAAACAAATACATAGGTACATATGAACAGGTAGGTATAGCACTTTATGTGAGTAGATAGGTAGGTACGTACATAAACTTAATAGGTAGTGTGGGTTCACAATACCCAAGACAATTTTTTACCCTACCCACATTCAGAAGAATATAAGAAATATAAGATTAATAGGTACTGTACGCCGCCGATGTGTCAAAGAGGCAGGCATTCAGCGTCGCGCCGTTCGTGACGTTAGCCGCGATACGACTTGCTGATTTTCAATGCCTGCCCCAAGTGACGCCAATGACGTAATTAACAAATATACTTATCTAATTTATACTTAAATACTAGTTTATAATAACACATAAAAAAATAAATAAATAACAGGTTATACGCGTACACAACAACCAAATACAATCAAATTAGTATAAACAAAGTGCCAGTGAAGTGTTTACAACCATATCTGACCACTTAGTTACTTCTGTTGGCCGGTGGTGGCGCTGCAAGAGCAGCGAGCGTCATGAAGTAAACAAGTATTTAGCTCAGCGTGGTCACGTGATGTAAACATTGCATCATTTATATCAATCATACACCCACAGTCCGCTAATTAATGTTACTGGTGAATACACGGGTTATGAAAACAACTGCCTGCGGATCATCATTACAGGTAAATAGTTTAGTAATTTACTACAATCCGATAAACATTTTATTCTCTGTAGAACAATAGGTACTACATTTCATGTACAACAATCTGTTTATAAATGATATATAATATGCTAAGTGCAGTTTTTACACATTTTATAAATATATTTTCAATTAAATAATAACAATACAGCACCGATCTTAATTTAGGTAATTTCTCTTTATCCACAGCTCGTCTGATTCCGATAGGTTATTGTGGATACTTAGGAGGCATCTTCAGAACAATATCCAAAACCCAAAACCAATCAGCTGATGAATCGGTATACCTTTTTTGACTAAAGGTCATAACCATTGCGTAAGTAATGTTCTTGGACGTTAGTTTATCATATTTTTCTGTTCCTCCAAAAGATATCTTTTGAAGGCGAATTTAAAACTTGACTTTGTTTGTAGAGATCTTATGGGCGGCGGTATATCGTTCCAGCAATGAGTGGCAGCATACTTGAAACACCCCCGGAAAGCTGTGGTTTTATATTTGGGCATTGAGAGTGGCCTCTACGATGAGCGAGCGGGATACTGGTAATGATCGTGCCTCCAACTCAGTTTCTGAAATAGGTAATCTGGCTTTTCTGTTTTTATGACGCCAAACAACAAATTTCCCAAGTGGAGTCTTCTCCTGGCTGCCATTTTAAGTACACTATTTTGATTTAAGCATGATGTTATTCGACTCCTACGGGCAATGTTATATCAGTTTAACGATTATATCAGTTCTAAAATCTTTTATTTTAAAACATTCGCAGACATTTTTATCACTCTGTTTGGCGACACATAAACGGGTTACAACCGTCTAAAGCAGGTGGTATATTAATATGCGTTGAAGTACTGCCACTGAAATATATCATCAAACGAGGTTATGTTCCACCCTTCATTTAGATTTAAAGTGAACTGACTTCATCTCGTCACATATAAACACATATATGCTAACTCTCTTTAAACTCTTGAGTCTTTTAGAAGGTGGAAAAATATCTCCATATAGTGTCAGAGACAATCATCATTCTGGTTCTAACCTTGTTCCAGTTGTAGTTAAGACTTTCACCTTTCAGCCAGGTGTTTGCTCACTAGTCCTACTAAATATGACAGCAGTTTTCTACAAAGTGACTGCACGGGCAAGTACACTTTGTAGTGTATGCCTATGATTGGGGCCCTTTACAAGTTATATAAACATTTCAAGGTCAATAGCGTCGAGATGTTTTTTCTTCATCGATATGCGATGACTAATATCATTTTTATATAGAAGCTATAAAAAATTATAACCATTTTCTTTTAAAGTCGGTTAAAAGCTTCGAGATAGTGCATTTTGAAACAGCATACAATTTTCATTGGAATTAAAGTCAATTATGCTGTAAATTCCATTTCGAGTATACATTGTAAAGCGAATTGCAATGTTGCTTTAAAGTCATATTCAATAGTAAATACGAAGCTTAAACTACAATACACGTACATAGTTGTTACTCGTATATATTTCGTCAATCTCAGTGGGCTCATAACAGGCACGAGATTTAGAACGAGTTTGTTTATGACTGTACTTTTCATTACTATATGAGATTGTATTGCGTTTTGTTTGATAAGAACACAGTAGGTAAGGTTCATGTCCTGTAATTTTCTTGCAGATATGCTGCGATGGTCTTCTTTTTCTCTCTTCTGTGAGGCAATAGCTTCAGCTGAAAATGATTGCAATGGTTAACAGTCATCAATCAGAATTTGCTCAGGTAGTCTTTAAAAACATACCGGTTCTATTCATTTTATGTTGCTTTCCTTAATATATCCAATTGATTATTTCTGTTATGAATCCTTGATGAGTCAACTCAACATATAAAATTAAATAACTCATTAAAGTTGTTTATAAAAGCCATGGCTTAGCTGTATCCTTTATTCCACAATTTAAAATGAAACACCGAGCAAAGATCAATATGGCGTACATCAGCTTTACTCCATTGAAACTACTGTAAGAAAGAGTTCTCAGTCCAGCGCAAACGCATTGTTTGAAACGATGGAATAAATTATAAATACTGTTTCAAATAAACATAAAAATGCAGCACAGTAGAAACTAAGCAATACTGCTATTCATAAAACGCTGTGATTTAATTCTTCTAAAATTCGAACCGATTATTTACTTATTAAACGTAAAAATAAAATCATAACAACAGCACCACAGCATGAAACCAAACATCATTTAACAAGTAATACGAAGGTTGAGTACCGCGGGAATAAAATTTCGTTAAATGATGTCGCAGGCCGAAGAAAATAGGCCATTTGATCCGCAAGCAACGGCACACCAACAGACGTTACATCAATGTGGTGTAAAGATCTGTTGATAAAGAACTGAGAAGATCTAGATGTGGCATTGCAGTAAACGGACAACGGACGTTGAGCAAACGGACTTCTTTTTATTTTTCAAAGCCAGTATTGCCAATCAGGTAAGATTACAATCCTTAAGAATTAGGATACAACTGAAATGAAGAAAAATGTTTTTTTAAAGAAGTTTGCTCCTCAGTTTAAGAGTAGTTTTTTAGTATTCTGAGTACGCTTCGGGTTAATTCGCTAATTATTATTTAATACGATTAAATAATAAGGTGTTTTTTATTTCTAAAATTACTACTTATTCTCTTCCTGCTCCAGGTAAGTGATTTTTTACGACGTTATACTATTTGCGCAGCGAAAGTGTTAAAAACATTTTAAATCACAAGACTTGCTTATCGAAGTTATTATGGTCACACGCTTGCTCGACTAATATGGAACAAGTTGATCATTTATAGTTTGCAGTTCACTCTATCGAAGATAACAATTTGCAATGACCAGCTATCAAGCCAGAACAATGTCTAACTGGTGCTTAAATTTTAGCACACGATTGTCCAACAAGCCAGTTACTACAATACAAGACACGAAAAAATATTCTCCCAAAATAGCGCTTAAATTGCATCGTCGACGCACTAAATACCAAATTCAAATTCAACGTGGAACAGTTTTGCTACCTCAGCGGACTCATAGAGGGAAAAACTCTTTGGCAATGTTTATCAATTTGTAAGAGAAATTACACACATTTACATTGCTTTGTAATATAGCGGAGTAATGGGCACTTTTACGGTTTATTTTTATTGCAAAACAGTTTAAAAGCACAAAGGGTGCTTTCCTGGTTGGGTGCATTAACAACATATTGTATGCATGGACGTAATTAGCTGTACAAAAGTTACGACCGTAGTACTTTACGTTCTTTTTACGTTAATTCTACGAGTAATAAACTGACCATTTTGATGTGTTTTTAAATTTATGTACTGAAAGCACAATTGATAAGAAAATTATTTACAACTCTTTCTTTGTAATCGACTTGTGTTGCTTAAATGATATTATTATAGACTAGAGGACGCCAGCAGCTACGCCTGCATTTTTTTTTACTTTACCCGTTTTGGCCGATCCCGTGGGAATTTCGGGAAATCCCTTCTTAGTGCACCCCTACGGTCCCCAAGGAACATATATGCCAAATTTCAGCTTCCTGCGCCCAATAGTTTCGACTGTAGCGTGTCTGTCAGTCAGTCAGTAACGCAAGGATTTTATATATTAAGATATTACACAGCACAGAGAGAATACTGTAAAAAATACCTGCAAATGAAAGTCTGTTGTCGTTGCCTTCTGATAATACGAGTAACCAAATCGGGGTATCAACATCCTCACACAAAACATCGGATTGTGTTTCAGAGAACGCTCAAACGAGATAGTTTTGGCGTTCTCTGAAATAACTTCTTGGAAGCTGAAGTAGGTTATACCCACTATTATAATAATATAATAATCCTCTACCACATACACATATCACCACCTAGTCCCTAACTAAGCAGAGCTTGTACTATGGGTACTAGATAATGGATAAACATACATAATTATATACTTTTTTTTGTAAATTCATACATATTATACATAGAAACACCCAGACGAAGACAAACATCCATGTTCATGCACACAAATGTTTGACTTGAGCGGGAATCGAACCCGCGACCTTCGGTGTAGCGGTCGTTTACACTCCCGCTGCGCCAACCGGTTGTCTATTTTATATTGTCATTAAATTTATATCGTTAGCAATCGAGGGGTGTATAGTCACGTTCTTCCTTAAAAATTAAAACATCAAACAAGAATGCCTTGAACATTTTGCGACTCGTACACATAATAATAGTTATGAAACGGATCTACATATTATATCTGTGTGGTGACGGTTAAGAAATAGAAAAATGTCAACACCCCATTCCATTTCGTAGCGTGTCGTAGGAGGACGACTATAGAAAATACTAGCTTTCGCCCGCGGCTTCACCCGCATGAAATTTTAATAAAGAGTGGCCTTTGTATTTCCCCAGGATTCAGACTATCCATATCAAATTTCATCACAAACGGATCTGCACATTAGCCGTGTAGCATACATATAAACAGATAATACTTAAAATTAAGGAATGATTACGTTAGAGGTAGTATGAAAGTGGCGCCCATTGATGAAAAGGTAAAAGGGAGTCGACTGGCGTGGTATGGACGTGTTATGCGGAGAAATTATATGTATGTAGTTAAAACAGTGATGAATATACATGTAGAAGGACGAAAAGGGAGAGGACGGCCAAGGAAAAGATGGATGGACTGTGTAAGGATGGATATGAAAGAGAAAGGGGTAAACGATCGGATGACTGGTGACAGAGAAGTATGGAAGCGAAGGACATACTGCGCCGACCCCAAATAAATTGGGACCAGGGCAAGACAATGATGAGCTGTCAATCATCAGGTAAAGATTAGTATGTAAGTATATTATTAAAGTTATTAAAGAACTTATATACTTTCTGAAGAGAATAGCAACAAAAAAAAACTGAAAACATTACCACAAAGTACATAATCAGACCGCCCACTCCGCCTCGCTGCGCTTAAGCGCGCCAATTCATAGTAAGCGCTTTTAATAACGCTGCGCATAGGTCAATTATGTCGTGATAACTTTTAAACTATTCACGCAAACTACTTACTGAAAAGGACAAAGTTCATCTACATTAAATACTGAAGACAATAAGTAATCAATTCTGAAAACAATTTAATAACTTCTCTAGAATGAGCATTGTAAAAAAAGTATCAAATGCAATTATTTTTACGGACACTTTTTTGTGTATATTGACTTCTAGTTAAAAGGTAGGTATATGCTGCCGCGTACTTTTATTTAGAACTTTTTAAGATAAACAATATCACCGTACATTATCTTCATGCACGCGAAGATAGGTTTCAGAGCTCAGGATTTTTACTGACTTAATTGATAATTTTCCTTAAATTATGGCAACATTACACAAAATCTTGTCCGTGTGGTGACGGATTAAGAATACGAATTGTCACCACCCCATATCATCCCATGGGTGTCGTAAGAGCCGACAGAGGGAGCATATTATGCAGAGAACAGCACTGTAAGAGAAGGAAAACTTGATACAAGCCCTATACCAACCCGCTTGGCCAGCGTGGTATAGTAGGCCAATTCCTCCTTTCAAAGGAGAGGCCTAGTCCAGCAGTGGACTATCAAAGGCTGATGATGACACAAAACCTTTATAAATTGTAGCCTATGTGTTATTCTGATGTATAAACTATATAACTGTAAAATCCGTTCCGTCCGTTTCATCCAAATCCATTCAGTAGTTTTTGCGTGAAAGAGTAACAAACATCCATCCATACATCTTCACAAATTTTCGCATTTATAATATTAGTAGGAAATAGGGATAGTAGGGATATCATTAGAGACTTTCTTCATACACAACATTATCTAACTGTTTTACCACCTTCATATAGAACATGTAAATTATTTTTACCGCTTAGTCGTGAACATGCCACATATAACTGACCATGTGAAAAACAACATGTTCGGGGGTCGATTCCAGCTGTTTCAAGTCTGTTCCTGCGATTTATTTTGAAAATACACACAGGGCTACGAATATCCAGCCCTGCCGAAAGTAAGATAGCCCCGTTGAGTTACTCAAGAGGTATCTGAATTCAGGCCTCAGTCTCCCACCCACGGATTCCTAGGTACGTACGTGAGGTGTGGGAATTTGGGAATAATGAGACACCTGTATAAGTACAGAACACGAACGAACGAAAGAAATCAAAGAAACACATCCACATTCATTATTCAAAAGAAAAGACTAAGACACCAATCCGACGAAAACGAAAGAAAATTAACCGAGAACCTCATCAATCCACGGAGAATCTTAACACTTCAGAAAACGCCATCTATGTTTACATATACAAACCGACCGAGATAGAAAATAATATGGATTAATCGACAATTTATTGAATAAAGGATCTATAGTCGTTGCTTTTATCATTTAAAATAAAATAAAATGATTATATAACTATTATATAACCATAATAATTTGAAATAAATGAGATTGACCGTTTAAATTAACTGGACATTGAAATAAATTTTGACACAGAGACTTTATGTTTATGAAAGTGCCGAATATTGTACTCTATTATTTTTTTAATAACAGAAAGATACCCGACACATAATTATTGTCTTTTTTGCAAGAAACATTTATTTTGCTAGAAAATTATTTGAAAATAGTGACATCTATCGGTCGGAAGGATAACTATAAATATGCTCGGTTCCAGTAATTTATTCATCGAAAATACATAAAAATATACTGACGAAATTAAGAATCGCCTCCTTTTTTAAAGTCGGGTAAATAGCCATAAAATACTTTGAAGGTACCTATTTAGATTAACTATACTTTTACTAACAAACTTATAATGATCATAGATGGCACCACATAAAAACCAGTTTTGTATGATCCCTGTTTTGTTTGGGACTACGTACAAAGGACAGGTCAAGCTGTACCACTCAACCGATTGTGATGTAACATATACTATTTTATAGGTTTGAGTATCCTTTGTACATGAGTGTAAGTTTTATTGAAATCAATTTCGCAATTAAAGAGATCTTTAGCAACATAGGGAAAGACGTCGGACAGACAGACAGACATAAATTCTAAAAATTATCAAGTATTGCTTTTTAGCATTTTCCTAGATTTTTTAGATAATTTTCGTCAAAATATCTTTAATGTACAGACTTTTTCACCTCTACAGTTTTATTATAGTATAGATATGAAGCAAGTAGTACTTTAATGCAGAGACGGTACCGTACGCCAAATCCTCCTTTTGACCAAAGTGCTACTGTAAACCAAATTAGAAGTTCAGCAACACTTCTAAAAGAGGCTAAAAGAAGAATTAAATGCAGATTAGGGCCTAAAATATAAGCACCACATCCAATTATACAACATCCATGCCCTCCCCGAAGACGCTTCACAACACTTTATAGCATGAAATAGGTATCTTTGTATATATTTTAAAATTTCCTCTTAACACTTACACTCGTTTGCAACGAGACACCTCGTCATGTTTTTATGATTGTCTATAAAATACTTTAAGCTGCAGGTTAATGTTAAAGGCGCAATTACGGCGTAGTCTCTTGGAATGTGTGATGTTGCTAGAAGAGTATGTTTATTTTTTTTCAAATAAAAGCAGCGTTTGATATGTTTTCTAAATATTATAAGTCCAGAGAAAGATCGTATGTATCGCAAATCAACAGTCCTGGTAACATTGATTGCATTCTTTGTGGGCATAACAGTCTAGTTCAGACATCGCAAAGTAATTTTCAAAACGAAATCCACTTTCTAGTATATACAGATATGACAGAATATTAGCTTTACTACAGAGGAACTGGCGTCTGTCCACTGTAACCCAAAGGGATACGATATCCCATGGCTTAGATTAGTGTCAGTATATTCTAGGGTACTTACTCCCCTTAACGTCTGGTCTAAAGTCAGCCGGGACCGATCTTTTAACGTGCTTCCCGAGGCACGGGGCAAACGCTAATTAGCAATTTAATAAGCACATGGTTTTGAACAGTCAGTGACACTCTCCGTGGGTTAAAACCCGATGTCCTCTGTATGGCTGTCCGTTAGAATCTTCACCAGGCAATCGTTGCCTTAACAGGAGTACAATCAAATAGAACAAAAATAACAGCTTTTGTTGGCACAACTTCAAGATTACTCGAACCAGTAAATATCACTTTACTGTGGAATATTGTAGCTGCATATTTCTAAGAAGTCACGGACAAGTTGTGATTGCATACAACTGTTAGAGCGTTCACTGGCGCGACCTGCTTACCTTACACAACACCTACACTTTGAACTAGTTCAGACTGGCGTTCTATTTATGAGGCGAAACATGTCATTCAGCACAAAACGCCAGTGACGCCAAGATGAAACTTAAGGACTTTGTGAAGAATCGATGTTGAGGTTTTCTTATCTATTTTTAAGAACTCTAGGAGTTGTATGCCAGTTTTACTTTTCTTTATTTTGTTAAGGCCAAGTCTTAAATATTATAAGACTATTTTGACGTAAATTAGGTGAGGCTTGTGTCCAGCAGTGGACTTCAAAAAGCTGTTATAATATACCAACATTTCCTCATTTATTGTGCAAAGCCGTATTCTTTTTGTAGACATTCTAGTTATTATAAAACATTAAACAAAAAATCGTTCTTCATTATCACTGACCTGGGAACTACAAACTGAAATTGTCAAATATTCAAAATAATTGAACAATTTCCCAACAATAATAAAGTGTTCGCAAAAAAGAATGTTAAAGACTTTAATCATTGTCACGCTACTTGATTACTTTCAGTTAAAACACGAAAGAGCTTTCGCTCGAATATATTTTTTAGGGTTTAATAAGAACATAATAAGCATTTAATGGTACCCATTTTGAATGTTGTCTTTCTTTCTTTCGTCATAATAAACATTTAATTAAGTTTTAATTGTGTGGAGCTTGTTGTTTTCGTTTTACTGTTTTCATTCCTTTTTAAATGTTGTATATTGCTAGTACAGGTTTTTAATGTTAATAAAACCGTTGTTATTAACCATGGAAAACTTAATATTCAGCCAAATCTGGTTAGACTAAAAAGCGGACCTCAGGTTGAAACTGGGATAACGCTAGGAGGATGATGATAAGCCGTGGTTATTAATTTAATTTTTGACAACATTATCATATATGCATCTTTAGTAGACAACTTCTATTCTCTGTTGTGTATATTTGCACTCCCGGTATAAGGTTATTAAAATGTTGCTTAAAATAAAAACCTGGTTACAAGTAACCTGTAAATAGTAAGTATAAAACATCGTGATATTTACTTTCCTATTGAGCTTACGAACATTTTATTGTTACTAATTGGACAAAGAGGCTAATGTACCATGAGACATCAGCAGCTGAACTGGCTGGTATCTCTTCATCAATCAAAAGCAGCCTTACTGTATATACTGGTAAGAAGTAGTACGTACATATGATAAGTTACGATACAGAGACAAAATGTGTCTCCTTCTAATGGCATAGGAGGCAAACGACCAGATGGACCACCTGATGGTAAGTGATTATTGCTGCTCGTGGACACAAGCAACACCAGAGGAGTTACAGTAATAGATAAAGGAGCGGGATGAGGGAGCAATCTCATTCATCGAATAAAACGCAACAGTATAGGAGCCCAATTCTGATAAATAAATTAGTTTCGATATCATGTCAGGGTCAAACTTACGTCACAAAAAGCGTATTCTTCTAAATTATCTGATAATTGAACGAAGTTGTAACGAGATCGTAAATTGAAACAAGTGTCAAAATATGTGTCAACGACGAATTTCCGTAACTGTTTATTTCAAATTATACGATAATGTCATTAGGTTATCAGAATACCACTTCTGAATCTATTCAAAATATAATATCAATCTTCACTTATCTATAATCTATAATATCTATAATAATATTATAAAGAGGAAAAATTTGTATTTTTGTTTGTTTGTAATGGATAAACTCAAAAACTACTGGACCGATTTTAAAAATTCTTTCACCATTAGAAAGCTACATTATCTGCGAGTAACATAGGCTATATTTTATTTTAGAAAAAAAGGGGTCCGTAAGATATTTGGGTTTTTCGGGTACGCGAAGTAGTTCCCTCAGGACGCCGTTGAAAGCGCGGGAAACGGCTAGTGTCATATAAAAATAGGAGAATTGCCCCCCTGATATTATTTCAGGCGGACAAAATTGAAAATCTATTAATTTAGTGTCGGGTAGTCCACTTAATGAGGCTAAATAATAAGCTTTTATAAAATCACGCTACGTGCCACAGGTGCGGTGCAATATAGTATAACCGAGAGTATAGCTAATTACATCATATCGAGAAAATAGAAGTAACAATTCCATATCTTGACAGAAATTCAAACATTATAATACCAATTTCAACCAAATCTCTGCATACGTTAACATCTCTTTATTATTCAATGGAATAACAGCTTACATCGCTTTAAGTTCATTACATCTTAAACACAGATTGTGAAAACACAACTTGAATTAGATACTGTTGTGAACTTGTGAAACAAACAGAAAACCATACAAGTTCTTGGAAATACCTCACGCGGTGGCACCATACGGTAGCTATAAGGAAATTGAGTGCAAGAGTTACTTCTCCAAGAGATTTGAAAGGTTTCCCCATTGGTTGTGAGATTGTGCAAGCGATATAGGAGTACATTATGTAACCCTCCTTTAATGACGTCAGAATTGGAAATTTGAGTATTTTGTGGTAAGACTTGGAGTAAGGAAGGGATTAAACAAGTTCATGGTTTCTCACACTATTATTGTTTTGACTTTTTTTAACTTAACCGTTTTTCCCTAGCAAATTCATTTGTAGCAGCGATAGCTTAGTGGTGTACGTAACGGACTACCGAGACGATAGTCTCGGGTTTACTCCTCAGTTACCCTGGGCACACACCTCTGACATTTCGAAGTTATGACTGTGTGTATTATAAATGTTAATTATCGATCGCTTAATAGGTAATGCTTTGTTTGTTTGTTTTTTGTGTGAGTGTGTGGCCAACTTTAGTGTCGGAGTTTTTAGACCGCCGGAAGGCCTCCGACATGGCGTAACGATTCTTATCCTGAGACAAAATCCGGGACCGACAGCTTTACGTGCCCTCCGAAGCACGATAGCGCTCAGATGTAAATGCCACACTTGGTCACCCATCCTAGTGGCAACCTGTGCAAGCGTTGCTTAACTTTGCCGATCTGTTACGAACAGCAAGCCAAGTCTCGCTATGAGCGCTACAAAAATAGGTAATGTGCCCGGTACATGACAATAAGCTCGCCCCCTATTACATTGGGACCGAAACTTAACTGACGAAGTGTGGGTGTGCAATATGCCTCTGTCTATCCCTTCGGGGATAAAGGCGTGAAGTTATGTTAAGTTAATTTGTGTCCGTTTATAAAATATCATCCAATATAAGCTCAAAATAAATATATTACCAAACAGCAAGTCGAAACAATCTTTTATGAATCCCACAAGAGTTTGTCCCATGTGGGTTTAAAACCCAAGACAGCAATGCTTATACCAGCCCTTTCACCACTTTGTCATGCGTCCTTACAATGCAGAACACATTTTGCTATACAAAATATATCAAAGGCTTGAACACAATAGCTGCTAAAGTATTCATAGTTGCAAAACTAAATTGCAAACATCGTGAATCAGCAAACTTCCGATACTCCATTGGAAAATATTTCCAAACTATTCTTACTTGTCCCATTCCGAATGCTTGATTGATTGCCGGCGATTAGTGATTGCTTGACCGTCAATCCGTCGCCATGACAATCAACCTTCCACAAAACCACTGAGCAATGACCCCTGCTACCTTTAAAACACCTTCACTCAGCAGACACAGTAACAGTTCTGGTAAAATTGGTGTGTAGGATGATTCAACAATAATAAAAAATGCTGTTATAATGTGTTCTATTTTTAGTGTTGTAAGGTTGAGTTTCGCTTGTATTTGTTGTTTTGTACGATTAAAGCAAGTTCTACACGTGTGTTGATTGGCTCGGTTGACAGATAGGAAGATAGATGATCGTTGTCATTTGTCATTCATGTCCCGACGTCAGTGACAAGTTCTTGCACTCGCCCTATTAAATGCATATTGTAATGAGAAATTTCGCCGCTGATTGATGATTTGGCGTTGTCGATTGGCAATCTAAGGCAGATAGATCACTGTTAACGTTAGTACGACTTAATACTTTGCTTTTCGGATTAAAATCTACAAAAGCTTATCAGAACATTTTATTTTGTATAGACGCTTTTGAAACGCTTTCAGATAGCATTTTAAGCTTGTCTGTTTTCTGTTTCTACTCGTGTTGACAGTTTTAGAAACAAAATACCTATTCTAGTTTTTTTGACGGTATAAATGTGCGCGTGGGATTGGGAGGTCTCGGTTCGATTCCCGGGTCGGGCAAAGTGTTATTGGGTTTTTTTTCTGTTAGGAAGTTTTCAGTAGCAGCACGGAGTCTGGTAATTTGCCCGGTACGGCAATAGGCTCGTTACGTGAGAACTAAAAATTCATGGCAAAATGTGGGTGTAATATTACACCTCTGCTTACCCCTTCGGGGATACAGGCGTGAGTCTAAAAATAATAATACTTAAATGAAAAAGGTTTTTGCTTTTAGGATAATTATGCGATAACATAAGAACGTCGTATAATTAAAATATAGTTTGACAGTTTCTTTCTAACTTATGTATTCCACAAAACTCCTTCCAAACGGCTGTTAAGATTCATAACTAAATCAGGTGGTCTAGTTATTGAGTACAATAATTGAGTAAATAAAAAACATGAAATTTCCTTTTCTTTTTTTATGCATATCTTTTATTTGTTACTTATTTATGTATTATTGATTTATTTTATGTGTAAATAGTCACTTATTCATAGTTAGTTTTATTTTCATTGCAAATAAATAATAATAGCAACAGTTAAAAAATAAAATTAAATTAAAAGTTTAGGTTATTTTGGCACGAGTACTCCTAGCCCCAAATATAAAATCTAGTACACATCGTAACAAGAACAATCACAATACCATTAGTTTTTTTACTTTCAAAAACAAGTTCAAATCTTAGCTTCAAGAAACAACCAATAATAATAGTCCATTCACATACAAGAAAGGTCCCTGTCCGAGCAAACACAACGACACAATAAAATGGATTATAAACGTAATCACATCAATCACTTGGACATAATAGATGTACGAGTATAAAGGGAGAAGGGCGACAAGGGTAGCAGCGATAGCCTAGTGGAGATACCAACAGACTGCTAAGCAGAGGGTATCCGGTTCAAACCCACGTCACGCATCACGTACTTTTCGAAGTTATCTGCGTATAAAATTGTTGCTAATCGCTTGTTCAAATCTGGTTAGACCAGTAAGCTAGTCCCGGATCCTGAACGGATTTTTGCACAGTTTCACCAATAGATGGCGTGATTAATGAGACAGGTTTAAGTGTATAAATGTAAGTCTATTATAAGTAAAAAGTTAGACGTGATGGTTTTCGAAGATGAATGCATGTTTGTTATTCTTTACTTCGAAAACTACGTAATTGATTTAGACGAAACTTTGCATTAATATAGCTTATACGTCAGGATAACGTGTATGTACCTTTTTTGCAACAACCAATACCTACGCGGGCAGAATTTAATATGAAAATAAAATGAAAGACAACAAAAACGAAACAACAAAACTGTATGATCGAATAAAATAATATTAATATACCAACTTGAAAATATGCGAATAAATAAATATTGAATATTTTGTCAGGCAACCAAAATATTTAATAATACGCACGTTTTGAAATTGTTTTTATTTTCGAAGGTAGGTACTATGGAATAAATCTGAAATAATTTTGGTAAATTCAAAATACTCATAAGTACCTAATATACATAATATTCAGCACCTTCACTACAACAGAAAAAAAATCGTGTTTCTAAAAATTCAATATGATAAAACCTTGTTTTATTTAATCCCTGGAGCCCAATTTCGCTAAATAAATATAGTTTCGATATCATGTCAGTGTCATACTTACGTCACAAAAAGCGTATTCTTCTAAATTATCTGATAATTGAACGAAGTTGTAACGAGATCGTAAATTGAAACAAGTGTCAAAATATGTGTCAACGACGAACTGTTTATTTCAAATTATACGATAATGTCATTAGGTTATCAGAATACCGCTACTGAGTCCATTCAAAATATAATATCAATGTCATATAAAAATAGGAGAATAGGCCCCCAGATGCATGTGATATAAGTTAGTCGTGCCTGAGTGTTTATTCGTAATATCGTAATCGTATCGTCCTTTTTTATGTAATAGGCGGCAAACAAACGGACGGTTCTCCTAAAGGTAAGCGATTATAGCGATCATCGCTTACGTTTGCAAGTCCGAGCGCTCAATACCGCTGTCCATGGACACAAGCAACACCAGAGAAGTCACAAGTGCGTTGCTGCCCTTAGCGATGAGAAAAGGTATAGGAGGAGGAGTGGAATAAAGTAGAACTGTATCTTTGTAAATATTACTCTACTAGATCAAAAACAAAATAAGATTATGCATAAAGATCATGTTTAAGACGTTTGAATTATTTACAGTACATTAATTTCTGAAATTTGACTGCAGTGAATAACATACGGCTATAAATTTTATGAATCTTAAACTTAATGTCAAACATACAATCTGGATTATGTAGACAGCTATGCATCTTAAATTTAAGTTAAACTAAGTTTGGATAATACTTAAATTCGTTTTGCTCGTCACATATAGACTTGCCCCAGGAAGAAATCGAACCCACATCCTCAGGGCGTCTAACTACTAGAATATAGAGGTCAATAACGAATCATTTCGAAAACGAGTCAATTTCACGTTAAATTCTTCTTAACTCCATCAATTATTTGGGTGTAATGTTTTTCCCTGTTCTTTTTTTTACTGGAAGTTTTGAAGTGATTATTATGGGGACTGCAGCGTGTCCCCACATAGATAACTTTGACGGACAGTATTTTATCTCCCGTTTGTACCCTCCCACTATATTTTTTTTATTAACTGACCCTACTTTTGGTTCAGAAATGTTCAGATTGTGGCGTATTGATTGTTGTTACATTGTATAAACTGTTGGGTTAGGTTAGGTTAGTCACCTCATCATCTAATCTTCTAATACGATTTGAAAGTCTTGTAAACGGCTCAATTTTGTGATAGGACAATTTTAATGAGAAAATGAAAGACTTTGTTATCCCTCTTGTAAACAACATGTAGAGAATATTATGTTCATGTATTACGGAGACTGAAGGTCATCACGAATGCAGCTTCTCCGAGGCCCGTCTCTGCGGTTGGAGAGAGGTAACGCGAATTTCCTCTCCCGCTCTGCCACCTCCTTGATCAGCATGGCTACGTTACAGATGGAGACGACAGCGTTAAGGAAAATAAGGTTCATATGGCCAAAGCTGGTGTAACCCATGCCGAGACGTAGTATGCTTGTAATACAATTTGTATGTGATGTCTTATCGCAATGGAAGGTATATTTCACGTAGGACATTAATAGGGTAATACTTACCTGGAGTACTCCTGACAGGGATAGTTTCATCTCAGACCATCCGTATAAAATTATTGTCACCTCAGTGACATTTATAAAATGTATCTACATGTCAAGATAGTCGATCGAAAGATATATTTGAATCCAAAAGAAAACAGATCGATGTACTTCCTATGATTAGTACTCAAAGGTTAAGGGAAATACGACAAGGGTCGCAACGTTTGACAAAGGAAGGCTTAAAGCGATAACCAATCAGGGCGTGACATCTATTACCGCGGGTTCCAAGCTTTTTTTTCGATAGACAGCGAAGCGTGAGCTGTGTCCGAACACTGTTGTTCGATAAAACCAATAACGCGGCTTGTCGAATTGAAACTCCTTTTTAAAAATAGCTTATATTGCCTTGTCACCATGACTGGATGGGAATGTTATAGCGGCAATGTTGTGACGTTAAAATTAGACGTATCTGAACTTTGTAACTAATAAATATAAGTGGGAATTATTCTTACTAATAGTAAAAGCTGGAATATAGGTTTGTAGGTACACTTTTTATGGACAAGCAATAATCAATTACTGTTTATATAATTCAATAAAACCTTCTTAAACAGTCAATAAGTACACAATATTTTAATCGCCACACAATACAATTACAAACCAACACATTTTAATTATTACATCAATAATAATGAAAATTTGCATACACATAGTCAAGTGTATCACATAACATAACATAATTTCACGCCTTTTATCCCCGAAGGGGTAGGCAGAGGTGTATTACACACCCACATAAGTGTTAAAAAAGGATAATGGTATCGTTCATTTATGAATGCAGCAGCGAGCAGTGAATTATAAAAAAAATATCTAAAATCTTTAACATAATCTTACGTCAAACAAATCTTTATTTTGAACAAGAAATTACTGTCAAAAACCGTTAAAAGATTAACTGACATATGCCTGCAAAAGCCTACTCCATAATTGCCATTTTAAAATACTTGTAAACCAATTTTCGACAGTAAGTATAATATTTACTTTTCCATTTTCCAAACTAGTGGCAGGCATGGGTAATAACTAGTGCGGGTTCTAAGCAAGGCTATGTGAACATTGTACATATTATTGAGCGTACGACAGCAGCAGCCGGCCGTGAAATCATGCCGTCGCTTTTGTGTTACACCCTTATAACGACAGGGTGTGAATCATAAGAGGTTGCGAGTTTTGATTAGGGTTTGTGTATGGGAGTAACAAGTTTTTTGTGTACTATTATTATCATAGCAAAGATACGGCCTCCAGAAATAATGATTTCTGAGTGATTTGAATTCTGAGTTGATTGATTTGAAAACAAAACGCCACATTTATTTGAATTATTATACTTACTTTATTTGTATTGTATTTCTAAAATTAATTTAATTGTTTATTATTGTAATGTCTTACATATCTTCTTGATATCAATGTTGTAGATCGTAATAAAAACTTCAAACGCCGCATTAGCAGTAAATATTGCATCGTGTGGGGTCTTTCCAAGCATACCATCAACGGGCACAAGGTATAGAGACACTCGAAATAACAATCAGTGGGATCACAAAAAGTGTTGTTTTGTCTTGTGACAAACCCACAACACATTAATCATCAGCCCTTAATACTGTCCCACTGCTGGGCACGAGCCTCTTCTCACCATGAGAAGGGTAAGGCCATAGTCCACCACGCTGGCCAAATGCGGGTTGGCAGACTTCACATGTCGTTCGAGAACATTATGGAGAACTTAGACATGCTTAGACATGCAGGTTTCCTCACGATGTTTTCCTTCACCGATATGCAAACGATAATTAACAATTGCGTTAATACCACTTCAACCATTACGCTAGCAGTTCGATTTAAAAAGTAAAAACATAAATGCAATGAAATAGACCATTGCATGAACTCGCTGCCTTTAACAGCTTTTAACTTGGGTCGGTACTTGTCGAGCATGGGGAATTGGGTACAGCAGTGGGTATGATCTATACCTGCTTTGCAGTTATCTTATGACAGTATTAAGGAAAGAATTTTAATACAAACATTTTTGTTGCTACTCTAAAATTGCTGTCCAAAACGTACGGTGCATGTGCAGGCATGCACATTTAAATTGCGTATATCACACCCCTATGGTGTTTGTATTATAAAATTATAATTAAAATGTGGTTTAATTAAAGTGGGAATTTCAGGCGTTTCATTTTTATAAAAGTGTTTTAAAATTATACCTAGTCTATCGGTAATTTTGTGCAAATTTCACAAAGCTAAGGTACGCAAGTTATGTTGATGTTATATTTATAAAAAAAAAAATACTGGTTACAAATTTATAAAGACATTTGAGATACTAGATGCCTTACGTTTCCTACATCTTTGGGTTAAAGAGTCTGTCATACTGTGGTTATAGCACAACTTTAGTCACGAAATAAAAATTACAAAAATAACATTGATTGAAAATATATAAAGCACCATGCAGCCTGAACGCAGATCCTAAAAATATATTGTGTCATCATCATCATACACTTCTTCGTTCTTTACACAAAATTCTACTTTAATAATATATTATCAAAAGCAAAATATCTAACGTAAAGCTTGATGTAAGGCAATGATACGACCGAAGATTGAACACACTTGCCTAACATGTACCTGCGACTAACTAACCAGATGGTACTCATCAAAAAACACAGTCTCAGGCAAAGAATCTACATTATTAATATCTAAATTTCAACATCATTTGTATAGGTAAGTAATTTTTCCCCTTCGCAGAAACCCGCTAAAATGTGTGAACTATTATCCCTAAACACATGCGTATGAAAAATACCGTTATACGAAAACACTCCTACTGTTTTACATAAACACTAGCTGACCCAGCGAACTCCGTTTCGCCTTTTTAAGAGTTTTTATTCAATTCCCTTTTTTCCAAGCCCCTTTTCCAAAGTTACTATTGACTTAGCGCTTAATCTCTTATCATTTCAGAGTTTTTAAATGCTGAACAAACAAACATAGATTTTTATATAATAATGAATTACCCATTCCTTAAAATATCGGAGACGATACCCATATCGACTTTAAAAAAAAATCCCGTCCGCCATCTTTGATTTCCTACCCGCCATCTTTGATCACGAAATAGATGTTGTATTTGGATGCACCATCCCTTAAATCATCAGAGACGATACCCATATTGATTTTTAAAATTTTTCCATCCGCCATCTTTGATTTCCCATCCACCATATTGAATCACGAAATAGATGTTGTATTTGGATTCCCCATCCCTTTAAACATCGGAGACGATACCCATATAAGTTTTTTTTTAATTTCCCATCCACCATCTTTGATCACGAAATAGATGGTGTTTTTGAATTCCCCATTCCTTAAAATATCGGAGACGATACCCATATCGACTTTAAAAAAATCCCGTCCGCCATCTTTGATTTCCTATCCGCCATCTTTGATCACGAAATAGATGTTGTATTTGGATTCTCCATCTCTTAAATCATCAGAGACGATACCCATATTGATTTTTTAAATTTTCCCATCCGCCATCTTTGATTTTCCATCCACCATCTTGAATCACGAAACAGATGTTGTATTTGGATTCCCCATCCCTTTTAACATCGCAGACGACACCAATATTGACTTTTTTTAAATTTTCCCATCCGCCATCTTTGATTTCCCATCCGCACTCTTTGATCACGAAATAGATGTTGTATTTCGATTCCCCACCCCTTAAAATATCGAAGGCGATACCCATATTGATTTTTAAAATTTTCTCATCCGCCATCTTTGATTTCCCGTCCGCCATCTTGGATCACTAAATAAATTTCATATTATTAATCAGCGTCCCGAAAATCTCGAAAACGATACCCATATAGATTGTATCCTATTCATTTAGCCTTTTTTGCCTTTGACCTAACCCTCCCCCTTCTCGTTTGACCATTTTATTATTTTTGTCTGGCCCCTAAAAGTTGTGGCGTAATTTTATATACCCTTTCGGAATAATTGGGCTATCATAGGCAATAATTCTGCGAATTTGATATCAGTACTTGATACAAAAGTCTCATTAGGTAGGTGCCTAAGAAACCTATAGACATAAACGATGGCGCGGAGTAACTTAGACCACGATGACATGCGTAGTGCGAGTGCATAGATGGGAGACTCCACAACCTCAGCAATCACGGGATAAGAAACAGACTTCCGTTCGGGTACATCTTCGTCTTCTGCACTGTGGTCAAAGGGTTGCATGGGCCATTCTGACGGATCATGGGAGATCCAAGAAGGTCCACGACGCCACAATGGATGATGCAGAAGATTAAGTGGAGTGACACCACGAGACAAGCAATCTGCGGGGTTCTCAATACCCGCGACGTGATTGAAACAAGTAGCAGGAACCAGTTCAATCAATTTGCTAACGCGGTTGGCGACAAAAGTCTGCCAGCGATGAGGAGAAGAATGAATCCAAGCGAGCACTACTTTGGAGTCGGAAAATGCGTATAATTTATTAATGGGGTAGTGGGGCAAAACTGTGTCTTGAACCTTGCGGAGGAACTGAGACAGCAGAAGGGCCGCGCACAACTCCAGTCTCGCAACTGAAATGGTTTTAACATGCGAGATCTTAGACTTGGCACAAACTAACTGCACCGAGTAGTTAGAACCAATGCGGACTTGCAGATATACGACTCCGCCGTAAGCACGCTCGCTGGCGTCAGTGAAACCTATTAAGTTAACGGTACATCCATCTACCAGCCCAAGATGACGCGGAATAGTAATATGATTGAGCGCGGTAAGCTCAATACAAAACTGGCCCCAAGCGGCGACAATATGTTCAGGGGGTGTTTCATCCCACTCACACTTTGATAGCCAAAGCTCCTTGATCAAGAGCTTGGCGTACAAAATTGTGGGAGCCACAAACCCATTATGTCCCATAGTCGAGCCACTGTGGACAGCATAGCGCGCTTGGCGCACTTATCATCTGGCGGTGAGACGTCAAACCGAAAACTATCGCAGGATTTGTCCCAGCGTAAACCGAGAACCTTATGCGGTACAGACTTCTCAAACTCAATGTCTGGAGAAGCTTTATGAGAATCTGGTATGCGTGCGAGAACCTCCTTAGAGTTGCTTGTCCATGTGACAAGATCAAACTGGCCTCGCTTGAAAAGCTGAATAAGCTCTTCACAAAGCAAAATTGCTAGCGGAGCGGGTATGACATTACAGGCAATGTCATCTATATACAAAGCGGATGTGTAGTATAGTATAGTGTAGCGTAGCGTAGCTTAGCATAGCATAGCGTAGCATAGCATAGCATAGCATAGCGTAGCATAGCGTAGCATAGCATGGCGTAGCATAGCATAGCATAGCATAGCTAAGCATAGCTAATTAGTGCTTTATCTTACACACAGTTTTAGCACCCACCTTGATCTCTTGAAGAGCAGAACAACAACAAGACGTAATACAATGAGAAGTATGTAACGTAGGTACGGTACCCATAATCACATACCCAAGTACCGTCTCAATAGCGGGCGGTAAATCATATCGCTCACTACGTACTATTTTAGTTAGTAGCAAGTGCGGAAATATTGAAGCTCCGATCAAAAGATCAATGCCTGCCAGATTCGTAAACTCCACGTCGGCTAGCGGCAATGACTCGAGATGAGTGAGTGATGCTACGTCTACATTAGCGTTCGGCAATGCGTCCGTGATACGCTCCACGATAAGCGAAGAAATGTTAAAATTAATATTCCTATCAAAACGCGAATGTATTTTAATATCTACGGAACCCCTGCAATGCTTTTCTGATCCGCCTATCCCTTTGACGGTTGAGTTAGTATTTTTAAAGTTATTCCGTAATCCGAGGCGTTTGAAGCATTCCGATGTTATTAGATTGGTCTGAGATGCGCTATCTAGCAGACAACGTACCATGTGCGGCGACCCATTAACATCATATACGATAACTTGCGCTGTCGCTAACAGTACCGTCTTAGACGCCGTACACTGCGTTTTGGCCCTGCGTGGATTATTATAGATGCGCGAGTGCCGTCCTCGCGTGCGCGTCGCCCGCGCAATGGATGTCATACACAACGATACTTCGCCCTCAGACGCGGAAGGCGCAGCTACCGTGGTCTGCACCTGCGGCGCAAGTGTGTCAAGGTTACCGGCTTGGCTTGACAACGGGTTATCTTTATCGAAATGTAACAGTGTATGATGTCTTTGATTACATGAGCGACATCTCGTTCTACAAGAACAATTACTTGTTTTATGTTTTATGCTAAAGCAATTAATGCAAGCTTTGTTATCTTTTACGCATTTAAAACGAGCGGTTGCATTCTGATTATCGAAAGCGGGACACTTATATAAATGGCCGTGCACTATATTACTGCACAGACACTTCTGTGAATTATTACTATTAGATTCCGAACATGTTACGTAAGATTGTGGATTAGGGACCGAGTTATTATTACTATTTCGCGATTTATTCAACCTTTGTTTGTTGTTGTTAGTGTTAGACGGGCTAGATGAACCAGACTGCGTATTATGAAATATTCGACACTGATCTTTTATGAACGAAATAAAACTATCTAGTGTAGGTATTTTATTATTGCGTTCCGTCATTTCGAATGCGCGAATTGTATCAGTGTCAAACTTTTTTAAAGCGAGTTGAAGCAACATAAAGTCGGAAAGATCTTCTAATTTTAAATTCCTAAGAGAATTAACCGCGGTTACGAAGTTATCAATAAACAGCTGGAAATTCGAGACAGACGCGTTGCCGGACAGTTTGAGATTTAAAGCTTGGTCAAAGTAGGTAGACGCTAGGACGCGCGTGTCCTGATATCTGTCAAGTAGTGACTGAAATATGACCTGATAATTCTCAGCACTGGGTGTGACACCTGCAAATACGGACTGGGCTTTCGGTGACAGTTTACCTATTAAATAGTACAACCTGTCAGCATCTGTCAGAGAACCATTATCGTGCACTGTAGACTTAAAACTCGCATAGAATAACGGCCAATTTCGTATATCTCCGTCAAACGACATAATCTCGATTGGCGGTAATCTCAGTTTGCGGGCAACGGGCTCTGCTGAACATTTACCCTCCAATTGCAATTGTATACGCTTAATAATACAATAAAGATCTTCGAATGAGGTATACGCCTGATAGTTCGGTTTTTCATCAGGATTGATAGAAAGTAATCTTGCGTTATAATCGTCTAACAACTTATGAAAATCTGTTCGAATACTATCTACTGTTATACAATAACTGAGAAATGCTTCGCTATTACTGTCAGACATAGATGCGGTTTTTGATCGTTCATAGATGTTTTGAATGCGCTCAAATAGAATATTGCGTTTTGCTTCTAAGATTGTCATCTCTTTGTCTTCCGACACGCGTGACTTCTTTTGTTGTGACATGCTTACGTAAGTATAAGCTAATGAGACCGAAACAAAATAAGAATATCTTATGTATCTATTATTTTACCTAAGTAGGCTAAGTAGGCAACACTTTAGAGCTGAGGAATTAAAAGTTGCTTGAAATATGAGATTTATAAGACAACTATGATAGTTCCAGAATTAATAATTTAATAAGTAGGTAGCTACATAAAAGTTTACCTACTGATGCGGGCGGAAATAACCATGTGACGGTTATGTGAATATATTAGGAGTATAGCTAGGTGCTATAACTGCCTAGGTATAGCGATATAACGTATAAAAACGTAAATGAATCCGACTCGTATGGATCAAAAAAATGGTTCGGCGATACACCGAAACCGTAGGTAGGTTCTAGGCGATTTGGAAAAAATGGACTGTATTTAAAGGAAGAGGATGTAGGAAGAGGTGATTGTGAGTGGGTATAGGATATTTCAAGGATGGAGGGCACTCACCTTATACGGCAATCTTCTTCGTTTCCGAAGGGCAGTCTCCTGGTGGTTTCGTGATGCAGCTGCTTGTTTTCACTTCACTCGCGAGCGGGTTTTCCTTGGTGGAAGCGGTAATAATCACATACAGCGGTGCGGCGCGATACGATATAGCGGACACGTTCTCAGCGAGCGGAATGTTCTGGACTGTCACTCGCGTCGACGATCGCAGCGACCAATCCGCGAAAGGCAGTGCCTCTTCCAGGGAGTGGGAAAGAGAGGGACGGAAATACAGTATCGCTCGCACTTGTACGTGGAACGATTGATGTTGATGCGATTAGTTATAGATAGGAAGGTAGATGGCGCTACCAATGCTAACATTCATTAAATTCGGCTTGGTCATTTTGACGTGAAGTGAAACATATTTTTCATTTTACATATTAATAAAAGATATTCACGTAACTAAAACAAGGGACTTTAAATGTATCTTCTAAAACCTCGCAATGTTCTACAGTCAGAAATGTATCCTACAGATTGTACTATAGTTTGTGTAGAACGTCCTCCTATGGTTCGCCAAAAACGATATTATACCACAATGCAATTGCGGGCTAGCCAAGCATCCTTTACGAGACGTGACTGGTTTCACTCAAACGTTTTCGTACGTTGTGCCTTATGAGGAACATCCATATATCGATAACACTGCTATGCGGCGATTTTATTGCGGAAAGATGAGATCGTCAAATAAATGCGAGAATGGTGTGAAGTTTTTTAAACACAGGTTGCAGAACCGGGATATCACTTTGTGACCACAATTTCGTCGCCATCATCATCAGTCTTGTTTTGCAATCTGTCCCACTACTGGACACAGGTTCTACTCATTATCAGCCTTATTAGAAACGTAATTAGTGCATGCGATAAAGTTGACTACACTATCGAATTGAGGTGACCTGTAAAAACATTATAAATAACTAGAGGACTTCAGCAGCTACGCCTGCATTTTTTTTTTATTTACCCGTTTTGGCCGATTCCGTGGGAATTTCGGGAAATCCCTTCTTAGTGCACCCCTACGGTCCCCAAGGAACATACATGCCAAATTTCAGCTTCCCGCGCCCAATAGTTTCGGCTGTAGCGTGTCTGTCAGTCAGTCAGTAAAGCAAGGATTTTATATATTAAGATAATTAAGAAGAGTTAGGTCATGAAGCAAGAGAGATATGTCAGGATCGTTGCAAATGGCGTTCCGTAGTCTCTGCCTACCCCTCCGGAAAACAGGCGTGAGTCT
The DNA here is from genome assembly GCA_944739405.2 of Euclidia mi. Classification (NCBI taxonomy): domain Eukaryota; kingdom Metazoa; phylum Arthropoda; class Insecta; order Lepidoptera; family Erebidae; genus Euclidia; species Euclidia mi. The sequence goes on along the minus strand of OX123191.2, from coordinate 7,641,916 downwards.
ATGTATGTATGGATGTATGTAAGAGTTAGGTCAGTCCATCACGCTGGTTAGCTACGGACTGGCTGAATTCACATGTCTTTCGAGAACAGTGTTGAAAACACTCTAATATGCAAGTTACTTAATGTTGTTTTCCTTCAGCCAGCAAGCGATAATTAACAATTTCTTTCGTAATTAACTTTGAAAAGTCAGAATAGCGTGCCGTGGGCTGGAATTCGACACACAGTGTAGCAGTTTATTGTTAGATACTCCTCTTAGCCATCACTGCCACAACTTGAATTTTTGTAAATTTGGTTTAAATTTTTAGTTTGAACCTGATTTCTCCACGAGTCGATAAATTTTCAAAAGGTCTGTAATAAACTTTTTATCACTATTCGTAGATGAAAATACCTAGTCATATTTTATATCGAAACGCAAATCAGCGATAAATAATTTTGATTGACTTATTTACACTTATTTATTAGTCATCGGTGCTATCGATATATCCTAACTCCGAAAAAGTTTATAGTTATCAACCGTGAATATTACAAATTGTATTTAAAAACGAAGACTTTTGTAAAGTCTAGTTTGACATAAAATGCGTGAATAAATGGGTCTTGCTCAAATATCAACACAAATTTATCGTCAACATTTATTTCGAATGCTGACAATATTGTTGACACAATTACTTAATCAACTAAAATAATATGGTCGACTTGTTGATAAACCAATCAAATGTAAAAACGTGTAGGTGTAGGTACTTTTTACTTTTTTATGTAAACAAAACATCTAATTAGCGATGCAGACACTGAAATGAGATATTTTAAAAGGTAAATGTGACCAATTAGTATTTTCTTTAAATAGCGACTAACAATACGTAAAGCTTGAAATGTTTCTTAATATGTTGCTCGAGAAATTATTAATGTAGACGTTTTTGTATACCTACTTTTATTTTGTACGTCACATTGGAATTGAAAAGTGAGCTTATATTTTTAATGGCGATCAATCTTGATAGACCTACCTACGCTTTCATAATTTACATTATAGGCTTTCGCCAGAAATTGCCATTAAGCAGCGCACATATGATTTTTGATACGTAATTATTTGGCGCTGGGAATGAATCCTGTATCGCGTGGAATTTTACGATTATTCAAGCAACGGACACAATTTTTTTATAGACTCACGCCTTTATCCCCGAAGGAGTAGGCAGAGGTGTAATATTACTCCCACATTTCGCCATGATTTTTTAGGTCCCGCGTAATAGGGAGCGAGCCTATTGCCGTTACCGGGAACATCACCAGACTCCGTGCTGTTACTGAGAATTCGGAAAAACCCAGTAACACTTTTGCCCGACCGGGGAATCAAACCCCTAACCTCCGAACAGCAGTCGCATACGCTATCCACTGGACCACGGAGGCAGTGTCAAATCAGACACAAATAATGCACAAACGTGAAACAATAATTTGTAGATTACACAAAGCACAGTTCTGTGTGGGCATTAAACCTACGGCATTCAGACCAGTGCGAAACGATAACGCGGCTAGCATCAAATCTTTAGTCAACATTGATATCATGTGTATTCTGAATTATGAACATTCACTTCACAATTTAAAATCAAATCAGATGAGTTTTAAAGGTCGATTACATCATTACGAAAAGAAATGGAAACTCTTTGTTTCCAAATCATTGAAATTCAAAATAAAAAATATACAAGGAAGCACTGAACTTGTTGAGCTGAGAAATAAGTAGCTAGGTAAACAGCTTACAATAAAAAAACATCAAGCACATCAAATTAAGAAGTTCTCGTTAAGTGGACGCAGTCGCGTGGCAAATTGAATTAGTATCGGAGGAGACGTTATTTTTAGGGTACTATTGGATACGAACAGATACCGTACATAGTTTAGAAAGTAGGTAATTTATGGCTATTTAAATATAATAAATGCTTGCCGTGTGGTTGACGGCATAGAATACAAGTGTCACCAAGTGTAACGTTATGTATGTTAAATATAATATTTAAATATCATCATCATCAGCGTGCCATTAAATCTACTGCTGGAAAAAGGCCTCTCTAATGGCAAACGCCACTAACTCCGATTTTCTGCCAAGTTGTGTCCAGCCAAGTATTCAATATATTTAAATATAACACTTAAGTAAACAAATAAGAGTACTTAAAAGTTATATTTAAATACTTACTTTCCTTATTTTGATTTGAATAAAATTTATCCATTACTTTTAAAAGCGAAACCTAACAAATGTTTGTTGCAAAAACTTTGTTTCACGATTTATTTTCAAGAGCGTTTACGCCTTGCCGTGTGTCCGTGTGGTGACGGATTAAAAATACGGAATGTCTTCAACCCATATCATCCCATGGGTGTTGTAAGAGCCGACAGAGGGAGCATATTATGCAGAGAACAACACTGTAAGAGAAGGAAAACTTGATACAAACCCTATACCAACCCGTTTGGCCAGCGTGGTATAGTAGGCCAATTCCTCCTTTCAAAAGAGAGGCCTAGTCCAGCAGTGGACTGTTAAAGGCTGATGATGTGTTAAGCCTTGCGGCTTTTCATACAAACTTTCAAGTCCTTATTTTTCGAAATGAAAGAACCGATTTTAATGAAACTTCATACACATAAGCAGGATACATAGGTCTAAAAAGTTAATTAAAATTACTTTCGAAATATCTTATTTAAAAAAAATATAATTGGAAATATCTGATTCTATGGCAAATTTAAAATCGGCCTAATTAAGCTGTAACACTTTTTTTCGAAAATATTTTCAATTAACTTTTTAGACCTATTCTTGTGTGTATGAAGTTTCATTAAAATCGGTTCTTTCATTTCGAAAAATAAGGACTTGAAAGTTTGTTTGAAAAGCCGTAAGGCGTAAACGCTCTTAACAAGCTTTTAAAATTCTGGCTGCATTGGTTTCATTATTTTCTGTTAGCCTTCAGTATTTTACTGGACCAGATAAATATATTACCGCCGTGTGATTGACGGCATAGAATACAAGTGTCACCACTCCCTATCTTCCCGTGGGTGTCGTAAGAGGCGACTAAGGGATAACACGATGCAAATACCATCTTTGCGTAGAGACGGAAAACTCGACATCAAACCCTATACGGCTGTCTCGTTGGTCTCGCGGCATAAATGTGCGCGTGGGATCGGGAGGTCCCGGGTTTGATTCCTGGGTCGGGCAGTGTTATTGGGTTTTTCTGTCACGAAATTCTCAGTAGCAGCACGGAGTCTGGAAATGTGCCCAGTACGGCAATAAGCTCGCCCCTTATTACGTGGGACTAAAGTATATTTGGCGAAAAGTGGGTGTAGAAATACACCTCTGCCTACCCCTTCGGAGATAAAAGGCGTGACGTTGTGTATGTGTGTGTATAAATATATTGTATGTTTAAAAAAAACGAAAAACGTTTAGAAAAGAGAGACTATGAAAAGGAGATGAACTTTGTGGTTCTTACAGAATAAGTGATAGATACTAAACAGTTAATCTGCAATAAAGGTTATTACTCTATATAATGACTGCACGAAAGGCGAAGTGGTTTAAGTTAATAGTTTATGTTTGTCAAACATCCCGCAAAGCCCAGGTAGTAAAGCCTTGCTGATTTCAGCATGAATGGGCCGGCTCGACCGGGAAAGTACTACCCTCTCACAGAAAATTGACGTAAAGAAACAGTACCCAAACTGTTGCGTTTCGTTCGGTGAGTGAGAGTGCCGGAGGCCCTTTCCCCTATTCCTTCTCCATTATCCCCTATTTTTCTCACTTATCCCACTCCTCATCCTATCCCTTTTCCCAATCCCAAGGGGCGGCAACACACTTGTGACTCCTGTGGTGTTACTTGTGTCCATGGGCGGCGGTAATTGCTTACCATCAGGCAATCCGTCTGCTCGTTTGCCGCCTATTACTATAAATAAGCAGGATTAATTCCAAGTGTGGTAGTTGGCTGTAAAGAAACAAACGTACTGTAGTAAACTGTATTGTAGTACCCTTCGAAGGAAAATAATGCTAAAAAGATGTTTATCCTCAGTTTGTATCCAAGAGTTTGTTGTGTGGCCTTGTTTCAATTTTCTATTAAAGGTGTTCAATATAATTTATCAAAACGTAATTTCGAAATTTATCCCAAAGCTATAAAGTACATAATATGTTTATCAGCCGTGTGGTTGACGGCATAGAATACAAGTGTCACCACCCCATATCTTCTCGTGGGTGTCGTAAGAGGCGACTAAGGGATAACACGATGCAAATACCATCTTTGCGTAGAGACGGAAAACTCGACATCAAACCCTATACGACTGCCTCGTTGGTCTCACGGCAAAAATGTGCGCGTGTGATCGGGAGGTCCCGGGTTCGATTCCTGGGTCGGGCAGTGTTATTGGGTTTTTCTGTCACGAAATTCTCAGTAGCAGCACGGAGTCTGGAAATGTGCCCGGTACGGCAATAGGCTCGCCCCTTATTACGTGGGACTAAAGTATATCTGGCGAAAAGTGGGTGTAGAAATACACCTCTGCCTACCCCTTCGGGGATAAAAGGCGTGACGATATGTATGTATGTATGTATGTATGTTTATCAAAGAGCTAAATAGCCAATATTCATTCATTGGAACATAAACGACGAAATGAATGGTAATAATAGCAATGATGAAAGCGATATTGGTGTGGATCTGATCAGATTGGAGACATCCTAAAAACAGGACAGGTTAGAAGCACCCTGAACAGAAGAGCATGCATGAGGAATCTGATGGGAGTGAATGAAGCAAGAGAGATATGTCAAGATCGTTGCAAATGGCGCTCCGTAGTCTCTGCCTAACCCTCCGGGAAACAGGCGTGAGTCTATGTATGTATGTATGTATGTATGGAACATAAATAATATCAGTATCTGCCAAAACATACAAGTTATATAACACAAATAGTGAAATATTCATATATATGGGAGTGTTGGCCAAACATTCCACCTGAATTATACATGCAGACGTAAATTAACATTTGACGGCCACATTTGGCAATTGAGGCGGGTAATATTAATGACGAAGGAATTATTCACAGATAGTGTAGAAGAACACTTATAATTAATGTCATTGTATAGAAATTATGTTTGTTTGAAGTACAATGGAGTACTTTTACGCGAATTCTAAGGAGAATTGTGATATATATTTGTAGTAGGTAGTCATCATCATATCAGCCAAACGACGTCCACTACTGGACATAGGCCTCCCCCAAGGTTCTCCACACAGACCGGTGTTGAGCCGCCCGCATCCAACCGCCTCCCGCGATCTTGACGAGATCGTCGGTCCACCTTGCGGGGGGCCTACCTCTGCTGCGCTGTCCGGTACGTGGCCGTAGTAGGTAGCAGTATACATATATTATTTAGATCATAGTTTTTTTAGCTTATAGATTGAGTGTCTTACAGTTTGAAGTGTAAATTATCACAAGTATTTTTAAATCTATTATTCAAATTTTGAGGCTATACATCTTTACCTAAACGTAAACGCTAATATGCTTGTTGATGTAATTTAGTATAACAATTCACTCAAGCAGCGGTAGCCTAGTAAGGTGACCAACAGACAAACCAAAGTTCTACACAAAGTGTCCGGGGACCAAACCGATGGCACGCACATCAACTCTCATAAAAATCTTAAATGTATGTATCTTAGAATCAGACTTCAATTGACTTGATCGACGCTGTCAGAAAAATATATCTATACTAATATAATAAAGCGGAAGTTTGTTTGTTTGTTTGTTTGAACGCGCTAATCTTAGGAACTACCGGTCGGATCTGAAAAATTCTTTTTGTATACGATAGCCCAGTTATTCCGGAAGTCTATAGGCTATATAACATAACGCTTCGACCCTTTGGGGCCGGGCAAAAGGCTAAAAAGGCTAAAAGAGAATGTCGGCTAATCTCAGGAACTAGCAGTCGGATTTTGAAAATTGTTATTGCCTATGATAGCCCAATTATTCCGAAAGGCTATAGGCTATATAAAATTACTCCACACCTTTTAGGGGCCAGACAAAAATAATAAAATGGTCAAACGAGAAGGGAGAGTGTTGGGTCAAAGGCAAAAAAAGCTAAACGAATAGGATACAATCTATATGGGTATCGTTTTCGAGATTTTCGGAACGCTGAATAATAATATGAAATTTATTTAGTGATCCAAGATGGCGGACGGGAAATCAAAGATGGCGGATGAGAAAAATTTTAAAATCAATATGGGTATCGCCTTCGATATTTTAAGGGGTGGGGAATCGAAATACAACATCTATTTCGTGATCAAAGATGGCGGATAGGAAATCAAAGATGGCGGACGGGATTTTTTTTAAAGTCGATATGGGTATCGTCTCCGATATTTTATGGAATAGGGAATTCAAAAACACCATCTATTTTATGATCAAAGATGGCGGATGGGATATTTTTTTTAAATCAATATGGATATCGTCTCCGATGTTTAAAGGGATGGGGGATCCAAATACAACATCTATTTCGTGATCAAAGATAGCATATAGGAAATCAAAGATGGCGGACGGGATTTTTTAAAGTCGATATATGGGTATCGTCTCCGATATTTTAAGGAATGGGGAATTCAATATTATATAAAAGTCTTTGTTTGTTCGTTCATCATTTATATACTCTGAAATGATAAGAGATTAAGCGCTAAGTAAATGGTAACTTTCGAAAAGGGGCTTCGAAAAAAGGGAATTAAATTAAAAAAACTTAAAAAGGCGATACGGAGTTCACTGGGTCAGCTAGTATTATATAAAAATCTATGTTTATTTGTTCATCATTTATAGACTCTGAAATGATAAGAGATTATGCGCTAAGTCAATGGTAACTTTGGAAAAGGGGCTTGGAAAAAGAGAATTAAATAAAAACTCTTCAAAAGGCGATACGGAGTTCGCTGGGTCAGCTAGTAAATAAATATACCTACACTAGATCGCATTGTAGGCAACTGTAGAATACGATTGCATTTCAATCTCCATATTTTTATTCCTCACACCACAATACAATATAATCTTCATTCCTCGCAAAAACGGATCGTCGATTCAAAACCTCAAAAAATACTTTAATACGGAATCCGTATCATTGGCGTTGCGAGCCTCCACAGCCGATACACTTCTGATACTTGCCGTAAAACATCCACAACAATAATTTCTTTGGCGTTAAATAAATACCTCGTTTGTATACAAATTATCAGTGATTTTTTTGATTTTGTTTTATTTTGTTAATTGGTTGTGATACATGCCCATAGTGTAAATACATCAATCATCAAGGGTTCGATCCCCAGTTACCCTGGGCACACACCTCTGACTTTTCGAAGTTATATGTGTATTAAAAATGTTAATTATGGCTCCTAATAATGTGCCCGGTAGATGGCAGTAGGCTCGCCCCCTATTACATTGGGACCTAAATATAACTGGTGAAACGTCGGTGTGTAATACACCTCTGCTTGTTAGATATTAAACATGAACTTGTATTATTGGCATTTAACAATAGCATAAACCCTATATGGACAGACCAGTTTATTTAATTATCCTTTTGCCAATATTTGGCTTCACGCACTTAATTTGATTTTGGTTTATATATGAAGTTTGTTCATTTTTTAAATTACAGTTTTCATAATAATATTTAAACGTAATAATTTAAGCGAAAACACGACCAAAAAGTTATGTAATGTAATTCACAAACACTAATTCTTGAATTCCTTGCGCTTTTGCTTTTTTCCTTTTTTACAACCCACAAAGTAATGAAAAAAAATGTGTATAAAAATATAGTTTGTACAATAATGCACTGACGTACGTTTGAAACTTGAAGCTAGCTTACAGCAACATGTAACTCCACCGTTCCGCTGTTCAGCTAATAAGCTCTAACATAGTGTTGGTTACGGCGGCGCAGGCTTATAGCATGTCAGTACACACTAGATTTAGAACGCTGTTGGACCGAGGTATATATTAACAATATACTTACCTGCACGTGCTAGCGGTGCAGAATATTTTTCTATTTATAGCGAAGGGAAATATGTAAAGGAGAATGACCAAAGGAGAATGACCTGATTTGTATGGAAGATGGGCTAAGTTTGCTTCTCGATGATTTGACCAGTAAAATATAGTAAATATAGTCCTTATTAAATTAGGAAAAAATTAATACGATATTCGGCGGCAGTTCTTAGCTATCGGAAAATAAAGATTTCAAATATTTTTAGGTTAAGTATTGTGATAGTTACATGAATTACATCATATAAATAGTAGTAAATTAGTTAATTATCGCCCGTGCTTTGAAGAGTACTTACGTTAAGCCGTCGGTCCCAGTTGTCATGAAGATCTTTCACCATCGCACGTCGTTATGGGGAGTCAGTACCCTCCAATAAACCGATACGATACTTACTGGTCTAAACCATACAATATCGCTTTCCCTTTGGGTTATGGCGGTCAGACTATGGAAAAGCTAATATTCTGTCATATCTGGTTAGACTAATAAGCGGACCCAGGGCTCCTAGGCGTTAAAGTCTTGGATGCAACCGACATAACTCTAGGACGGTGATGATATGATCTAATAATATTACCGGAATTTATGAGAAGCCTCTATGTATATTATACAACATAGAAAATAGTTGTAAAAAGAAGTGGAGCTACGAAACAAACGCTTGTACATTATATTAGTTTGCGGTTTTTTCAGTCTGATATATTTCTCACTGAGAATTCTCAATACCATGTGGTTAAATTAATGAGAATTTTAGTGAGGCTAGTTCGCAAAAGATAAGCTCATTCCATTGGACCTTATTACAAAGTTGGCATTAAAACAACACTGTTTTATGCTTATATAGGGAAATGAAACATAGTTTTTATGTTATTCTTCATTTTATTTGTTATTAAACCTAAATCTTCTTCAAATAAATCACCTCAAAATGAAGCAGGAGCTTGTATATCGTATACCATAATGTGGTGCAAATTCAATTAATGTGTAGCATTCTAAACATAAGACTCCGTTCAATTCCTGAAACAAACAATTAAAGTAGTTTGAATATTCGGCGAAGAGAGCACGAGAGAATTGTAGGAATTGAGAAGAGAAGTAAACAACACTTACACAGACTGGCGCTATCCATGATGTCAAAATATTGAGCTCCGAATCAGATAGCTTGTCCAAAGAACGGACACGTGTTGCTGCCGAGGTACCGCAAAGGAAGAGTTAATATAACTGCAATCCTCACCATGGAAGTCTAGACATACTAATGTTACCAATAAAGACTGTCTCATACTTTAGTCAACACACGAGTCTTGATAACACGAAATAAACTTGTTTGGCCCACAAAGGGTTGTTCAAGTCAATATAAACGACTGGTTCGGCGATACACCGAAACCGATTAGGGTAGGCGACTTGGAGAAGGAAATGGACTGTATTCAGAGGATAGCGGTTCTTCGCCGCCTAGAAAGGAATAAGGGAAGAGGAGGTGATTGAGTGGGTATAGGATATTTCCAGGATGGAAGGCACTTACCTTATACAGCCTTCTTCGTTTCTTCTCCTCCTGGTGTTTTCGTGATGCGGCTGCTTGTTTTCACTTCACTCACGAGCGGGTTTTCCTTGGTGGAAGCGGTAAATCACATACAGCGGTGCGGCGCGGAGCGGTATCGAGACGGCGTTCTTAGCGAGCGGAATGTTCGAGACTGTCACTCGCGTCCACGATCGCGTCGACGAATCAGGCGGAAGGCAGTGCCTCTTCCAGGGAGTGGGATAGAGCGGGACGGAAATATGATATCGTTCGCACTAGAACGTGGAACGATTGATGTTGATGCGATTACTTATGGATAGGAAGGTAGATGGCGCTACCATATCCTCCCGGCCCTAAAGGGTTGCCTTTAAAAAATAGAATTGAACTTAGCTATGTTGGGTGTACTACCGCATAACCCATCAATAGGCTAAGACAGCGATATGATAATAAAATTAATCTAAATTAACTTTAGCGAAAGCTACAAACGCAATAATAGCGAAAACTACTAACTAAATACTTAAACTAAGAGGTAAGTCCAACTTCAGGCTAGATCTCACTGAGTTGGAAGCGGACGCGAGTTGATCAATGCCTCGACTTGTGCAAGGACAGTTAAAGGCTCTTCGTAAGAGAGGATCTGTTGACCTATAACTTTGAAGAGATGCGTTTTAATTACTTTGACAATGCTTGCCCAACATCCACCGAAATGTGGTGATGCTGGTGGAATAAACTTCCAGTCAATATGATCTATGGAGAGTTCTTCCCGAAGACGAGTACGATAACTCGCGACGTGATTGAAACAAGTAGCGGGAACAAGTTCAATCAATTTACTAACGCGGTTGGCGACAAAAGTCTGCCAGCGGTGAGGAGAGGAATAAATCCAAGCGAGCACTACCTTGGAGTCGGAGAATGCGTATAATTTATTAATGGGGTAGTGGGGCAAAACTGTGTCTTGAACCTTGCGGAGCAACTGAGACAGCAGAAGGGCCGCGCACAACTCCAGTCTCGCAACTGAAACGGTTTTAACAGGCGAGACCTTAGACTTGGCACAAACTAACTGCACCGAGTAGTTAGAACCAATGCGGACTTGCAGATATACGACTCCGCCGTAAGCACGCTCCCTGGCGTCAGCGAAACCTATCAAGTTGATGGTACATCCATCTACCAACCCAAGATGACGCGGAATAGTAACTTGATTGAGCGCGGTAAGCTCAATACAAAACTGGCCCCAAGCGGCGACAATATGGTCAGGGGGTGTTTCATCCCACTCACACTTTGATAGCCAAAGCTCTTTGATCAAGAGCTTGGCGTACAAAATTGTGGGAGCCACAAAACCCATTATGTCCCATAGTCGAGCCACTGTGGACAGCATAGTGCGTTTGGTGCACTTATCATCTGGTGGTGAGACGTCAAACCGAAAACTATCGCAGGATTTGTCCCAGCGTAAACTGAGAACCTTATGCGGTACAGACTTCTCAAACTCAATGTCTGGAGAAGCCTTATGAGAATCTGGTATGCGTGCGAGAACCTCCTTAGAGTTGCTTGTCCATTCGACAAGATCAAACTGGCCTCGCTTGAAAAGCTGAATAAGCTCTTCACAAAGCGAAATTGCTAGCGGAGCGGATATGACACTACAGGCAATGTCATCCATGTACAAAGTGGAAGTGGCAACAGCCGCTGCGGCGGGAAAGTGATCGCCTTCATCAGCGATCAACTGGCGAACAACTCGTAACGCGTGATATGGGCTAGACTTGAGTCCAAAGCAAACACGATTGAACTGATACACAGATAAAGGTTCTTTCTTGTCAAAACGATAAAAGACCCGTTGAAATCTACGGTCAGATTCGCGAACGCCGATATTGAGGAACATTTGGCGGCAATCAGCTGACAGAGTGATTTGGAAAAGACGAAACTTTATTATGATGTTAAATAAATCACCCTGTAGATTGGGGCCGGCATGCAAAATGTCATTAATCGACTGACCCGATGTAGTCTTACAACTAGCGTCTAAAACCACACGAAGTTTAGTAGAGGTTTTATCTTCGCGAACTACGCCGTGATGCGGGATATAATATGAGGGCAGAGAGTTGCCCTCGTTGTTTACAACTACACTCAAAAACCTTTATCTATGTAGTCACGAATGACGTCATTATAGGCGCTGCGTAACTTAGGTGATGCATCAAGTTTACGTTTCAAACAATAGAAACGTCTGAGCGCAGCAGCGTACGAGTCGCCTAACGAATAAGGGTCACCACAGAATGGCAACGCCACAACGTATCTGCCACTGTCGTCACGAACAGTGGTAGCGCGGAAATGTTCTTCACACTCGAGATCTTTATGGCTCATCGAGGGCGGTGCGGTAACCTCTTCAAGCTCCCAAAATCGCTTGAGAAGAGAGTCAATATTGTTTTCTTGAAGAACAGAACAACAGCAAGACGTAACGTATTGAGAAGTATGTAATGTAGGTACGGTACCCATAATTACATACCCGAATACCGTCTCAATAGCGGGCGGTAAGTTATTTTACTCACTACGTACCACTTTAGTAAGTAGCAAGTGCGGGAATATTGCGGCTCCGATCAAAACATCAATGTCTGCCGGATTCGCAAACTCCGAATCCGCTAGTGGTAGTGACTCGAGATGTGTGAGGAGCGACACGTCCACATTAGCGTTTGGCAACGTGTCTGTAATACGTTCCACGATAAGCGAAGAAATGTTAAAATTAATGTCCCTATTAAAACGCGAATGTATTTTAATATCTACGGAACCTTTGCAATGTTTTTCTGATCCGCCTATCCCTCGGATTATTGAGTTCGTATTTTTAAAGTTATTCCATAATCCGAGGCGTTTGAACAATTCTAACGTTATTAAATTGGTCTGAGATGCGCTATCTAGCAGACAACGTACAATGTGCGGCGACCCATTGACATCATATATGATAACTTGCGCTGTCGCTAACAGAACAGTCTTAGACGCCATACATGGCGGCCTAGCACTGCTCTGATCACTACAAGCGCGCGAAGGCCGTCTGCGCGTGCGTGCCGCCCGCGCAATGGATGTCGTACACAACGATATCTCATTATTGCGAGGCGTGGAAGGCGCAGCTACCGTGGTCTGCACCTGCGTAAGTGTGTCAAGGTTATCGGCTTGACTTGACAACCGGTTATTTTTATCAAAATGTAACAGTGTGTGATGTTTTTGTTTACACGTGCGACATCTCGTTCTACTGGAACAATTACTCGTTTTATGTTTTATGCTTAAGCAATTAATGCAAGCTTTGTTATCTTTTACGCTTTTAAAACGAGCAATTGGATTTAAATCATTAAAGGTGGGACACTAATAGTAATGGTCGTGCACTATATTACTGCACAGACACTTCTGTGAATTATTACTATTAGATTTCGAACATGTTACGTAAGATTGTGGATTAGGGACTGAGTTATTATTACTATTTCGCGATTTATTCAACCTTTGTTTGTTGTTGTTAGTGTTAGACGGGCCAGGTGAACCAGACTGCGTATTATGAAATATGCGACACTGATCTTTGATGAACGAAATAAAACTATCTAGTGTAGGTATTTTATTATTGCGTTCCGTCATCTCGAATGCGCGAATTGTATCAGTGTCAAACTTTTTTAAAGCGAGTTGAAGCAACATAAAGTCGGAAAGATCTTCTAATTTTAAATTCCTAAGAGAATTAACCGCGGTTACGAAGTTATCAATAAACAGCTGGAAATTCGAGATAGACGCGTTGCTGGACAGTTTGAGATTTAAAGCTTGGTCAAAGTACGTAGACGCTAGAACGCGCGTGTCTTGATATCTGTCAAGTAGTGACTGAAATATGACCTGATAATTCTCAGCACTGGGTGTGTGACACCTGCAAATACGGACTGGGCCTTCGGTGACAGTTTACCTATTAAATAGTACAACCTGTCAGCATCTGTCAGAGAACCATTATCGTGCACTGTAGACTTAAAACTTGCATAGAATAACGGCCAATTTCGTATATCTCCGTCAAACGACATAATCTCAATTGGCGGTAATCTCGGTTTGCGGGCAACGGGCTCTGCTGAACATTTACCCTCCAATTGCGATTGTATACGCTTAATAATACAATAAAGATCTTCGAATGAGGTATACGCCTGATAGTTCGGTTTTTCATCAGGATTGATAGAAAGTAATCTTGCGTTATAATCGTCTAACAACTTATGAAAATCTGTTCGAATACTATCTACTGTTATACAATAACTGAGAAATGCTTCGCTATTAGTGTCAGACATAGATGCGGTTTTTGATCGTTCATAGATATTTTGAATGCGCTCAAATAAAATATTGCGTTTCGCTTCTAAGATTGTCATCTCTTTGTCTTCCGACACGCGTGACTTCTTTTGTTGTGACATGCTTACGTAAGTATAAGCTAATGAGAACGAAACAAAATAAGAATATCTAATGTATCTATTATTTTACCTAAGTAGGCAACACTTTAGAGCTGAGGAAATAAAAGTTGATTGAAATATGAGATTTATAAGACAACTATGATAGTTGCAGAAATAATAATTTAATAAGTAGGTAGCTACATAAAAGTTTACCTACGAATGCGGGCGGAAATAACCATGTGGCGGTTATGTGAATATATTAGGAGTATAGCTACGTGCTATAACTGCCTAGGTATAGCGGTATAACGTATAAAACGTAAATGAATCCGACTCGTATGGATCAAAAAAAATGGTTCGGCGATACACCGAAACCGATTAGGGTAGGCGACTTGGAGAAGGAAATGGACTGTATTCAGAGGATAGCGGTTCTTCGCCGCCTAGAAAGGAATAAGGGAAGAGGAGGTGATTGAGTGGGTATAGGATATTTCCAGGATGGAAGGCACTTACCTTATACAGCCTTCTTCGTTTCTTCTCCTCCTGGTGTTTTCGTGATGCGGCTGCTTGTTTTCACTTCACTCACGAGCGGGTTTTCCTTGGTGGAAGCGGTAAATTACATACAGCGGTGCGGCGCGGAGCGGTATCGAGACGGCGTTCTTAGCGAGCGGAATGTTCGAGACTGTCACTCGCGTCCACGATCGCGTCGACGAATCAGGCGGAAGGCAGTGCCTCTTCCAGGGAGTGGGATAGAGCGGGACGGAAATATGATATCGCTCGCACTAGAACGTGGAACGATTGATGTTGATGCGATTAGTTATGGATAGGAAGGTAGATGGCGCTACCAAACGACAGTAAATTACTTATTTTCCAATAAAGAGATATGAGCATAGATGAAAAAGCAATTTGACTGTTTTCATGTCAAAATAACTGACTACGTGACTACTCTGTGTAAAGACTAGAGAGGTTGGACTTACTAGTCCGAGGTTATATTTCTATGCGTAAGACATTACAGATGCCAGTATAATAAAAATATATTCCCATATTTTCGATAAGTACAAAACATTATTTTGTAACGGCCTGGCGACACGTGTGCTAACAACGCAATTCATTAGTCTCGAATGTTCGCACAGCCACGGGCTCGCCAGTCGCTAACATCACGCCACTCAGACACGTCGTCGTTATAGCTCTTGTACTCGTCTGTACCTAACTTGTATTAACTGTGTAACCTTGTTGGACAATAAACCCAAATTCTTTCATCTACAATTTGAGTGTCATTGGAGAGCTCCCACATACGCAATATCCATCGACCTGCCATCTCACTACCACAGGCAACCTTTGGACGTGGCCACACAAGCTGCCCAAGGCCACCTCCAAAAATTTCGTAGGTAATATTTTGCAAAAAGGATAAACATATTATTTATAGAAAATATTTCACCACAATACATTTTTCAAAATATCATAAGATTTTGGTGTTATTTTGCTTATTAGAACTTTTGTTATGTCACCCTGTTTTCACTATGAATGTAATTTTTCCCTATGAAAAGGGGTTTGCAAGAAACTGTAAACATTTGCCTAAATACTTATGCAAAATGAGTTTTGAATATGAAATGGCGATATCACGACCGGAACAACGCAGATACTATTAATTTTGAACTAAAAATCCCCGTTTTGCTTTAAATTAAAATAAATGTATATAAAATTATAAAATATAAGAAGATTTTCGAGATATGAATGGTTTAGAAGCAAACGTGCCACAAAATAGCCCAGTTTTGGTCATTCTCCTGTGTGATGGCACCTACAGTTTTCATAGGCTTGTATAAGAGCAGTATAAAGAGCATTACTTGCACAACATACGAGACCTTTCGCACCTCAATCGGCCTATCTAGTTGTCGCAGACGTAGAAATCAACATAACCAAAGTCATTTTGTGGATCACAAAATGTCCCGATAATCCAAGACACTGCACATACATGCTCCTAGCGTTATCGCATGTAAATCTGAGGCTTTTACATCTAAGTAGGTTTGACGGCATGATCATAATGTATGGCAGAGCTAATCCTTCATAGAGCGACTCCCCGTAACTGTCAAAGATCTTCATGACAGTTGGCTGATCAGTAGATCCTGGGTTCGATTCCCAGGTCGGGCAAAAGTATTACTGAGTTTTTCCGAATTCGGTATTAAGTTCCATAAGGCAAAATGTGGCTGTAATATTACCCCTGCTTAGCCCATCGGAGATGTAGCTTAGACGCTATAAAATGCATTTTGAGGAAGTAGTGATAATTAAATTGAATCACTTTCCTCGACTTATATGCTGTTCTAATGATACGAAATGCATTCATCGATATTATTATTTGTACTTACTCAACTTACTTGTCCGGTTTCGCTTCCTAATTGGCATGAAGTCAGATCAAAGCTATTACGTGTGCCTTTGATGGGAACTTCGACCTTATCAACCCGTGTATTAGAGCGCTATATCTCTGTAAAACTGTGTCCAAACGAAACTTTACTATATTCCTGTCTACATTGTTATGTAACATCATTTAATTTTCCTATAGGTAAACAAGACTTTAAAAAGTTTTTGTTTATTTTAAACCGATTACAAAAACCTGATTCAATCTTGAAAAATTATTGACCTCATCTGGCACAAAATCCCTTTGAACCCAAAATCTAATTCTCATTCAATACAATTTTCCCAGTCATTCTCCAAAAATCGTTTAAAACTTTCTCACTAAGATGTAATGTCATTGCAAAATTAAATCTATTATTCATGGTGGTTTAAATGTTTAGCTGTGCGATAAAAAGTGTAATGATTTATAGCCATGGGGTATTTTGTGTAGTGGCGCAGGCTTATGGTCATGTGGATCGTTTTAATTTTGAGCTCGATATAAGGTGATAGGCATCAAAAGCTTTTAAAATTTAGTGGTTAGTCATTCATGGTTCAAAATATATGACGTTGTATTATATTCGGTATTAAAGTCTCTCAGTTGAATGGATGATAGTTATGAGGCGGGATTAATATATCTAGTTATTGTTGTTAAACAGTCGATACTTTTGTTTGGTATACTTTTAGCGAGTAATTTTACTAGTTCTAAGAACATAATTTGCTCTAAGACACTGCCGAATTTGCGGTTTTTTTTTACTGTCCCATAGGTACCCTTGTCGCGTTTGAAATTGATTTTAATATGGAACAGCTTATTGAATTATCGCAATTTTGGCTATGTAAAAGAACTAATGTTTTTCATAACCACAAGTTCAATCTTTCCCTAAAAAGCTTGAACACTACGCATATTGTTTTATTTATAGTTCACAGTTTTCAAGAATTGTCATTACTATAATAATCGCGGCTGGGTGAAAAAAAAGAAACAGGGTATTCATAGATTTATTGATTCAGTTGGTTATCTGCCAGAATAACATATCGCAAATTGGGCTCACATTTTCTTTATTTTAGTGCAGGTAAGTGAGCAGTCCAATCGTATAATTGTTATAGTACAACGCATATATTCAAAGAAAATTATATAAAATTTCAAAAAATTACAGTGTAAAAAGGCCTAAACACTTTCTTCGTCCGTTTATTTCTTGAAAATCATTCGCGAAACTCTTTGACATAAAGCCAGCCCAATCCAACACATTGAAATACTTAACGTCGAAAAATTTACGAAAGCTTTCGCTAGACAAAACACGCCTTATCATCGATTTACTGACTAAACACAATTTAGATTATAAGTCTAGTCTTATAAACAACAACTCTAACTCATTACTAAAGTTGCACTACAAGATAGATTTAAGAAAACTTTTAAAGATCTATATATTAAAAAAATATTACCATTAGAAACATAATTAGCAGACTGATTTCGTAAAATTTTAGTTCAGACAAGTTTTTGTTAGTAAATGCATTTGCATTTATGATTCAGAAGACTGGAGTCGGGATATTGTTTAAATAGATTAACCAATTATGGTGGAATCTGCGCCACATAATGCTGAATCGAGGCAGTCTTTGGTGGAATTATATCCATAATGCGTAATAAAAAAAAGAGGTGCCTCTTAATAGAAGCTTTCATATTTTATCTGACGATTTGGTAGACCGCTACCATAAACAAATCTAATTAATGCCGATTAATTAGATTTGTTTATGTATGCAACCAGAATAATAATAATAATAATAATAATAGTAAATATAATAACATTATTCAAGATGACGTCTTGCGTCAATGACAAATCCCCTACGAAAACTGTAAATAAACAAAGGTAAACATGTAAATACGAAGAGAAAATGAAATGTTGACAAGAGCTAGGGCAGCTGCTGCACGAATTACACCCCCGGACTCGTCGCTCAGCTCCGCCTCGCAGCCGCCGGCACCTACAACAGAGTTGTCGGCAATTGCAGAGGCGTCGAGCTCGTCGAGCGACGAGTACTTCTCGCCGCCGACGTCGCCACCACCTGTACGTCGGCGAGGGAGAGGCCGGCCACCGACACGCTTGGGACCCCGAGACCCACCGGTCTCGAACAGGGCCCCCGCTACCGGTGGTGATGTGCACCGCATGAGATGGACGAGTTCAATGAATGAAAACGTCATGCGGGCATATTTTGTGGCCACAGAGGGAGGAACTAACCTCAGTGCTTACCGTGATCGTATGCTGCCTTTGTTTCAGGCACTTGAGCCAGCTGTCAACGTGTCAACACAACGGCTATCGGATCAAGTGCGGGCCATCCAACGGTGTCGTCTGTTGGATGACACCGTGCTTGAGAGACTTCGCTCTGACTTGCAGAGAAGTCTCCCCATCACTTCTCCATCGCGAACTCAGACGGCGGTTGCACAACTACAACAGGTGATGATAAGCGTGATGATAATAATTTTTTTTTTATTGAACCAAAAAACCTTTTTGTTACAAACATCTGTGTTTTTTGTTACTTATAACATTAAGGTATACATCAAATATAGGACCCTGCCTCCCAAACTAGGGTGACCTGTAACATGGGAGACAGTGTTCTGCTGGTGTCTTGTATACAATTAAACCTTTTACATTATATGTTGCATATTAGTGAAGATAGGTCCTGGTGGGTTGTAAATACTTGCCTGGGGACGTATGAATTTGAATGATGTGTGTGTTCATGTATGTGTGTGTGTGTGCGCGCATGTATATGTGTGTGTGTGGGTGTATGTGTGTGCGCGTGTATGTGTGGGTAGTGTGTGTGTGTGTGTGTGTGTGTGTGTGTGTTCGTGTTGTTATGACAGGCATGTAAGTAATGCTTCAGTTTGAGAATAGTCTAGTTCAAGTAGCCAATTTAGTATTTTCCTCTGAGCTTGTTGCTTATTCAGATTTGTGAAGTGAATTTGTTTATGGATATTCTTGTAGATTAAAGAGCTAATTATATAAAGTTGTTTTCTGGCGAATGAGGTTTGATGAGGTTGTGTGGGGCATATAAGCCTATTTTTGCGTTTATTTGTGTCAGGTGGGGGCATTTGTTGGTGTTTCCAGATTGCAGCTCGTAGCACAAAGAGCTGTCTGGCAGTTAGTACTTTGCATTCCTCATAGAGTTGTTTGGTAGGGTATCTAAATGGTTTATTTAGCATCACCTTGAGAACAGCTCTTTGTGCACGTTCCACCTGGAGAAACTTTTGTTTGGCTGCTCCACCCCAAGCCGGGATACAATAATTGATGATAGACTGACAGATTGCGGTATATACCATTTTCAATGTTTTGAGATCTGCACAGTATCTCAGTGATTTGAAGATGTGTATAGTTCTTCTGAGCTTACAGGAAATTGTGTCCAGATGTTGGTACCATTTCAGCCCATCATCGATCATCACTCCAAGGTATTTTACTGAGGTCATTTGAGGTAGTTTTTCGCAAGAGCACGTAGAGGTGCTTGAACACGTATGAGCCTTAATTGTGTAATCTAGGTTTGGTTTCATTTTCGCATTAATATAAAAAGGTATATAGCTGGTCTTAGTTAAGTTTAAGGTTAAGCGATTATTATCTAGCCAGCGCATGACGGATCTCAGTGACTCTTCAGCACTAGATTGCACCTCTGCCCAAGATTTGCCATATACCACGATGGCAGTATCATCCGCATATGTAAATATTTTAGCTCTTGATAGGGATAGGTTACATAAGCTATTTATATATATAACAAAGAGCGTGGGACCGATGACACTGCCCTGCGGGACACCGTAGGATATAGGTTCATCTTCACTGATGTGAGAACCTATTTTCACACAGATTTTGCGATTTTCAAGGTAAGTTTTAAATAATTGATATATGTGACCTCTTATGCCAATCTTATCTAGCTTGGAGAGCAAGATGGGAACAGAGACTGTATCGAATGCTTTGCTTAGGTCTAGGAACATAGCTATGCTCTTTTGCTGTGTATCAAGTTTTCGAGCTACAAACTCTGTCAGATCTATAACTGCGTCTTCAGTTGATACTCCTTTTTTAAAACCGTATTGATTCTTGGCTATAATATTATAGTGATTTAAGTAACTTACTAGCTGTTTATTTATAATCTTTTCCATTATTTTTGACAGAGTAGGCAGCACCGCAATTGGTCGATAGTTATTGAGACAGTCTCTGTTCCCATTCTTATATATGGGATGAACGATGGCTTTCTTGAATGGTTCTGGGAATATCCCGCAAGCAATGGAACTATTTATTATGTGTGTAATTAAAGGTACTAGAGTTTTCCGGCATAGTTTTATTAGTTTTACGGAAATTCCATCCCATCCAGTAGCACAATCCTGTCTTAGAGTCATGATGGTTTGATCTACATCAGTATTGTCCACTTCAAGCATAACAAATGAGTTAGGGATAGGAGTTGTATTTGTCGACTGCCCATGAAAGATATTTGGGAGTGGATGGTTTGAAATCTTTGACGCTAGATTTTCGCCAAGTTTCGCAAAAAACCTACACACGTCTCTAACTGCTCTCTTCGGCTCAGGTACTATTTTAAGAAGATCCAAGGGAGGGTGTACTTGCTTTTTAGTATGTGTGATATCCTTTATTTTGTTCCATAAGGTCTTAGGGTTGGATTTAGCTTTATTTAGTTCGTGTTGTTCATGGATTCTTTTTAGTTTTCTTAGAAGGGCATTACAAAAATTTCTGTAGCGTTTATATGTCAACTGTAGAAAATGATTGTCCGGTGATTTGCGGGCTTTTATGTGAAGCTTATCACGGTGACGTATGCATCGTAACTGGCCCGGGGTGATCCAGGGCTTGATATTTCTGTTTTTTTTAGGGATGCAGAGTTGTTTAGTATGTTTAGCAATAGCATTCTGTAGTATGTTAATAAGGTTATTTGCGGCCGTGTTTGGGTTAGATGTATTTGTCACCGTAGAAAAGTCACATGCCTCAATATGTTTTGTCAGGCTTGGGTAGTCAATTCTAGCGATTTTGGGGATTTTTGAGGTTGATGTCGCCGATGAAGAGATAGATGACGAGACTTCTCATGTAAGTACCCAGTACAATGATCGTTTAAGGAGCGCTTTGGAATGTGCTATTGATGAATACCGATCCATAAATCCAAATATTCGGCCTCTTTTGCCTCGGTTGCCCATGCATAAGAAAAACATAGCGCTAGTGGGTGCCCTGGATTCACTATTGTCAACTTATTTTGAGAATAGTGAAAATCTCAGCGATACACAGTCAATCCTGTATTGTGCGGCTGCAGCGGCATGTCGAGTAGCGGGAGTTAAATTCCCTGTAGATAATACTACTACTCGACGGGCCGCTGCGATGCCAGCTTGGCAGCGCAGGATTGAGAGTCGTATCGCTGAGACTAGGGCACTCATTGGCAAGCTATGTTCTTTTAGGACCGGTAATACGCGACCGAGAGTGATGCGCTTTGTGACTCGGGCCTTCGTGGGAACTGGTATCAGTTCCCAAGATTATTTATCTCGAGTTACAGAGCGCATCGACTTTCTGAAACAAAAACTTTGTGCATGGGCAAACCGTATTAGGCGATATAAAAAAAGGGTGGACCGGTATTGCCTTAATCGCACATTCCAGAGAGACGAAAAGCGGGTGTATAGGGCATGGGAGCACCCTGATTCCTCGACGAGTAATGGCGATGGGTGTCGACCGAATGATGATGCCACTGTTACATTTTGGCGCAGCATTTGGTCGACACCCGTCAGCCATGCGGAGGGTGATTGGATTGGGGATGTTGAGCGAGCATGTGAACGAATTCCAATAATGGAGCCTATAAATATTACTATCGACGACATAGTCAGCGCAGTCCGTCCGTTACAGAACTGGAAGTCTGCGGGACCGGACGGACTGCACAATTTTTGGCTTAAGTGGCTCCGAAGTTCGCATACTTGCTTAGCATCTCAATTTCAATCGTCTTTGGAATCAGGGTCGCTGCCTGATTTTTTAACATCCGGCGTTACCCACCTGCTTTATAAGTCTGGTAGTACCACGGACCCCAAGAATTATAGGCCAATTACATGCCTACCAACTTTATACAAACTTCTTACATCCATTTTGAGAACGAAATTATCTAAACATATATTTGATAATTCAATTCTATCTGTTTCTCAAAATGGATGTAAGAGTGGGGCTCGTGGTACTAAAGAGCTCCTATTGATTGACATGGCCATTAGCCAACAAGTGCGCCGTAACCGAAAGAATCTATCGACATGCTGGATAGATTACAAAAAGGCGTACGACTACGTGCCTCATGCGTGGCTTTTGAGGGTGCTAGAGTTGTACAAAGTAGATACAACTCTATGCACCTTCTTAAGGGCGTGTATGGGGCAATGGAGGACCGTATTGCGCTATCCAGGGTGTCGATCGATCTTGGGTTGCGGTGCTCCAATAAGGATCGAGCGAGGTATATTCCAGGGCGACAGCCTGAGTCCTCTGTGGTTTTGCCTTGCCCTGAACCCCCTAAGTACCTTATTAGAGGCTTCAGGGCTAGGCTATCAGTTGAGGAGAGGAGGTCATGTTACATCTCACCTCCTTTTTATGGATGACCTGAAATTATTTGCCCCCAACAAATTCCAACTGACTGCATTACTTAAGGTCACCGAAACCTTTAGTAATTCAATCAGGATGGAATTTGGTGTGGATAAATGTGCGGTCATGCATGTGAAGAGAGGCAGGATTATGGAATCTGCAGGGATACAACTCTCAGATTCCATACAACTTAGATCCCTCTCCCCAACTGAGACCTACAAATATCTGGGTATGTCGCAGTCTTTGAATATTTCTGAGACTGACATGAAACAGACGTTGCAGGCTCGGTTCTTTGGCCGCCTGAGAAAAGTACTTAACAGTCTTTTATCAGGCGGCAACAAGGTGCGGGCCTGCAACGGGTGGGCCATGCCAGTCCTAATGTATTCCTTCGGCATACTCAGGTGGACCCAGACTGAACTAGATGCCCTGGATAGAAAAGTCCGTTCAATGCTGACTGCATCTCGTATGCATCATCCACGCTCATCAATAATGAGGCTGTACATCCCGCGGAAATGTGGGGGTCGAGGCTTTTTATGTGCTAAGACCCTCCACAACCGCGAGGTGTGCAACCTCAGAGATTATTTTCTGCAGATGAGTGTGGATGTGCATCGCGATGTAGTCGGAATTGATACCGGGCTTACCCCGCTCGCTCTGGCTAAAGAGAACTGGCACAAACCTGCAGTACTTAGTACTGAGGACCGACGAGAAGTATGGAGGGGCAAGGAGCTGCATGGACGATTCTACCGGGCCTTACATGGGCCCGATGTACATTTTAAAGCCTCTATTTCCTGGCTGCGATTCGGTGATCTCTTTGGAGAAACCGAAGGTTTTGTCTTTGCAATTATGGACGAAGTTGTCATGACAAACAACTACCGGAAGTATATTCTGAGGGATGCATCCCTCAGAATATACTTCCGGTAGATGGGACGGTTGACATATGTCGGGCGTGTCACCAACCCGGGGAATCGCTCAGGCATATAGTGTCCGGTTGTTCGAGTCTTGCCAACGGTCAGTATTTGCACAGACACAACCAAGTGGCCAGGATAATCCATCAGCAACTAGCCCTTAAATATAATCTCGTTGGTTCAGAGGTACCGTACTACAGATATGTGCCCGACCCAGTTCTCGAGAATGGTCGTGCATTGTTGTACTGGGATCGGTCTATCATTACAGACAGGACTATTGTAGCCAATAAGCCTGATATTGTAGTGATAGACCGAGCAGAGCGACTCGCAATGATAATCGATATCACCATACCGCATGACGGCAATCTCGTGAAGGCAGAAAAAGAGAAGGAGATTAAATATTTGGACCTAGCTCACGAGATTGTTGACATGTGGGATGTGGATTCGGCAATCATTGTGCCGATAGTCGTGTCGTTAAATGGGCTAATCGCCAAGAGCCTCGATCAACATCTAAAGAGGCTCGCACTAGGCAGCTGGATCAAGTCCTTGATACAGAAGGCAGTTCTTCTCGACACGGCACGCATCGTGAGGAAGTTCCTGTCTCTGAGGCCCTAACCACCGGTGGCTTGGTCCCTGTACCCGACACTGGTGGGTCTCCGTGGTCCCTTTTATATTTTTAAACATTTTTTAATGTAGTTTAATAATATAAAATTAACTATGAGAAATGTGATGAATAAAGTCAATAATAATAATAATAATAATCTTTATTGATGCAGATAACCTTTTACACAATGCCTTAGGACTAATTTACATCTAATAATGATTGAGGTTACACTAATGTAATAACCCTAACTCCCAAACTAGGTGTTCCTGTGACTTGGGAGCTAGTGTTCTGCCAACACTATTTTACCATATTATTACTAGAAGATACTAAGAAGTAAAGGTCGTTACGAGTGTGGTATATGAAAGAGGGCTTAACAAATAATGAAAGTAAAAAAGAAAGAATAGAGAATGTGTGTGTGTGTGTGTGTGTGTGTGTGTGTGTGTGTGTGTGTGTGTGTGTGTGTGTGTGTTTGTGTCCCTGTGTGTGTTTGTGTGCCTGTGTGTGTGTTTGTGTGACTGTGTGTTGTGTATGTGCATGTGCGTGCGTCTGTGTCCTTGTATGTGTATGTGGGTGTATCTTACTGTTCTAGCTGAAGGAGATCTTCTGTTTGTTTGTAGTCTAAAGTTTGCAACCATACACTCAGTTTAGTCTTGACCTCATAGGGGTTGAGTGAGGTTAACGGTATTATTTTACCAATTTTTTTATAGATCAGACTACTTAAGATGTAAAATTGGCGTCTGGCGAATGTAGTTTTGTAATTGTCCATTGGACATATAATTCTACAATTGCGCTTTGAGGGATCTGGTGGTGGCACTTCTCTTTGTTTTCTAAGAGTGGCACGAAGCACAAAGAGCTGTCTCACAGTGAGTAATTTGCACTCTGAGTAAAGTTGGGCAGTGGGATATCTGAATGGTTTGCCAAGCATCACTTTAAGCACGGCTCTTTGTGCTCTCTCCAACTCTAGCAACTTGGTTTTAGCACTGCCTCCCCAGACTGGGATGCAGTAAGTGATAACGGACTGACACAGCGCTTGATAAACCATTTTTAAAGTTTGGATGTCTGCACAATGTCGAAGGGATTTAAATATATATATAAGTCTCCTGGTTTTTGTAGTGGTAATATCAATCTGATTGTGCCATTTCAATCCGTTATCAATGACTACACCCAGATATTTTGTGTGATTGACACGTGTCAATGCTTCACATGCGCAAGAAGAGGCAACGGAGCATGCATGCACCTTGATTGTGAAGTCCGTTGCGGCTTGAATATTATTGGTGATGGAAAAGGGCATGTAGTTAGTTTTGTTGATATTTAATGTTAGCAAATTATATTGTAGCCACTGTGTAACCATTTGTAAGGACTCCTCTGCTATTGTCTTGACCTCCATCCACGTACTACTGTAAACCACGATAGCGGTATCGTCAGCATACGTGAAGATTTTTGAATTACGTAGTTGCAGTAGACATAGGTCGTTTATATATATTACAAACAGCGTAGGCCCAATCACGCTGCCTTGTGGGACTCCGAATGTTACGATTTCTTCGTCACTGACACATGAATTTATTTTAACTACAAGTTTCCTATCCTGGAGATAATCCTTGAAGAGTTGTAGTGGTTTGCCTCGAATTCAAATAGACTCTAATTTAGTTAGTAGGGTTGGGACAGAGACTGTATCAAATGCCTTCTTTAAGTCTAGGAAGATACCGAGGCACTTCTGTTGAGCATCCAACTTTTTCGCCACGAACTGTGTCAGATCGATTACAGCATCTTCAGTAGAGACACCTCTTTTGAATCCGTACTGATTGGGTGCAATAATATTAAGATTGTTGAGGTAATTTACTAGTCTACTGTTAATTAATTTCTCCATAATTTTAGAAAGGGCTGACAGTACTGAAATGGGTCTGTAATTGTCGATACAGTCGCGGTCGCCACCCTTGTGAATTGGATGAATGAGTGCCTTCTTAAAAGGCTCAGGGAATATTCCTTTGGCTATGGAGATGTTAATAACATGTGTTATTAAAGGAACAAGAGTGTTCTTACAAACCTTTAGGAGAGCTGTTGGTATACCATCCCAACCTGTAGCACTATCATGCCTAAGGTTCATAATGGTGGACTCAACTTCCGATTCATCAACGTCTAGAATGACGAACGAGTTTATGGCGTTGTTTTGTTTAGAAGATGGTTGTGCAGTCACAGAAGGAATTCTAGAGGCCAAGTCAGCACCAGTGGAAGCAAAAAATTTGCATATTCTGTTGATAGTTAGTTTTGGATTAGCATTGTTATTCAGTAATTCAGTAGCAGATGTACATGTATTTTTAGTGTTGGTAATATCTTTTATTTTATTCCAGAGTGCTTTGGGATTGTATTATGCCTTATCAAGTTCGTGTTTGTCATGTAAATTTTTAAGTTTTCTAAGTAAATTGTTGCAGAAATTGCGATAGCGCTAATAAGTGACTTGTGTTATCGGATTGTCAGGTGAGTTTCTTGCTATTTTGTGCAATTTATCGCGATGACGTATACATTTTAACAAACCAGGAGTAATCCATGGTTTAAGATTTCTATTTTTTTTAGTAACGTGAACTATTGTAGTATTCGCAGTAATTATATTTTGGATTGCTATTATTAGTAAATTAGCAGCTTTATTAGGGTCCTCAGAAGCTATTACGGGAGTGAAATCATGGCATTCCATATTGTGTTTGGCTTTAATATAATCCAAGGTAGGCATTTTAAAAGCTGGGATTGGTCTTTTAATATATTTGCTGGTCTTGATTCTTACAAGCAAGGGCAGATGGTCGGTGATGTGTGATTCTAAGAGGACTACCGTAGCGGTATGTTTACTTTTTAAAATCACATGATCCAAGCAGGTATTTATTCGTGTTGGAATCGTGTAAGCCGGTAGCAAGCCATGGGTAGCGGTAAGGGTTAAATAACTAGCAGATCGTTCATTTGAACAACTGGGCGTTATGTCAATATTGGTATCACCAATAAGACATATGTTCTTATAATTGACAATTGAGCACAAAACTTTATCGAGGCTACATAAAAAATTATCGAATCCTTGGTTAGAGTAGTGAGAGGGAGAACGATAAATGGCAACTATAGCCAGTTCTGTACTCATAAGACAAGTAAGACAATTGCCATTTGTGAAGTCGGGCTCTTCGATTTTGTAACCGATTTGACTTCTAATATATATTACTATACCGTCATTTTGGTTGTAGTTTAGCTGTGAATAGTGACAGTTGTAGCCATCTAATTTGGGAAGATCACTTATTTTATTCAACCAACACTCTGTTAGAATAAGGACATCACATTCTACCTTAATAGTAGTTAGTAGTATTAATAGTTCATCAAAATTTCTTTTAATACTGCGTATATTGATATGTAGTATGGTTGTTGTCCCATTTATGGCGTTAAAATATTTACTACACTCATTTGGAATACAAGAATAAACATTCGCGATATTCATATCATCCAAGTCAGAAATAATATTGTTAACTAAATTTGCCATTTGTAAGATAATATACTACCAACAATTTTGGATTATAAAATAAGACCCGAGGCACACGACTCATGTAGATAAGACTGATAGACTCTAACGTATATAATTTTTGTAAAAGTTGATATGTTTGATCTTTGGTAATAATAATATAGTAAAGTGTGGATAGTGTATGTATTGATTCGGTGTCTGTTGCGTTTTGTATCGTTTGTGTATATGTATGTTAGTTTAATATGTGTGTTATGATATTGTGTTTGAGTGTGTGTGTTAAGTTTAGTGTTTGGTAATTCCCTTAATAACATAATATAAAAGCTAATTCCATGCAATATAGTAAAAATTTTGAATAATAAGTAAGATATTAATTGGTTAACTATACAATATGGCAGTAACATCTTGACTAGTAGTCATTTGTCATCTTCTAGTTCCTGCAACGTAGTTTCGGATTTAACCAGTATCTGCTTATCTCCTGGCTGCTTTCGTAGAAAGATGTTACCGTTAGTGACCCAGCAGAACTTATAGTCATGACGCTTCGCGAACTGCCTTGACGAATGGAATAATTTCTTCGCTGATAAGCACAAATGTTCATCCACGTACACCGGTTGTTTTTGATTTGGCAATCCTATAAGTTGGGTATTAAGCTTATTTTCTTTGCTTTGATGTTTGTTATTGAAACGGCGTATGCGGGAAATCAGATCGTTTTTAGTTTGTACACTTGAGAATTCAGCCACTATCGCCTTGTCGTTTGAGTTGCTCGGTACACGATATACGTCTCGGATTGCTGATGATGATATTGGTAGATCCACAGCGTTTCCAATACTCGAAATTATCCTTGAGAGATCAACAGATGACTCATTATGTTGCGGAGGTATATTACGAATTTCAATCGACGAAGATCGAGATTTGTATTGAAGATCTCGTATAGTTTTTTCTGAAGTTTCTGTGTACTTCTTGTGCTGATTACATTCCTTTTGTAAAGCCGTTACTTGATTTTTCATGTAATCATATAACTCGCTTACAACAGTGATAGATTTTTCGATATCTTTATTTGACTTTTGAATTTCCAAGTTTTGTTGTTTCAATTCGTTTACGTCGGCAACAAGTTTTGAGACAAGTGACCTCTGGTCCGCCATCATTTTAGAGAAAGAGTCGTCGTAGTCTCGCTTCCAGGCTTCTAACATTCGTTTAATTTCAAGCTTAAAGTCTTCTTGGTGGTCAGTAGGATCATCTGTTCTAATTCGCTTGTGGCGTGAAGTTATGTTGATGAACTCTGGGTCGGCTATAGCTTGAGTTATGTTAGGAACTGACTGCGACTGGTCTATTGCCGACGCGGTGGTTTTCTTAGGAGAGTGTTTCACACAATATGCCATAATAATAATGCATTTTGATTCACTACTCACAATTAACTGGGTTCGTAGCCGACTCGAGAATGTCCGTAGCTCGTAGCAAGGTGAGATGTGTAGCGCGCGTTATTGCGCGCGTAGCACAGTGATGTCGTCGCACGTCGTAGCCGATACCGGTTCAAAGTTGTTCCTTAATTTGCGGCCGCCGCAGCATGTCACGATGGCGCAGTGTATACTACACCCCACTCAAACGTCCGATGGATCGAATCCCACGAATCACCAAAAAGTCGACCTACCCAAATTTGTAGTTGGCACAAGGTAACTATATGTATCCCTTTCTGGGAACTCCCAAGAGGCGTTAACAATACGTATAATAGCTTGAAGTTAGAAAGAGAATTGAAATTTGTATTAAACCACCAATCAGGCACTCGTAAGGATTAAAAAGCTCTAACACGTCCTTACTCAATGACAGCGACTAGCAGAATTCAAACGCACACCTACAAGTATTATACTCATTAAACTTCCATGATTAAAAGTTCTACAAACGACTGTACCTACTAATCTGGACCAGTATTAATTGTACGCAGAACTAAGTGTGTACGCAGAACAATTATTTTTACAGACAACCCGGTGGCGTAGCGAGAGTGTAAACGACAGAAAAGAAAAGAAAAGAAATATTTTATTTGTATCTCCATACATAATAACCCTTAAAACTAAACATGTAGAGTACATATTGAGGAGAGTACAAATAGGAACCTGCGTCAGCTATTGTTGCAGATGAACTGTAACGCTGATATTCTCGCAGGACCAGAGGATATAATTTTAAAAATTATATGTATATACTTAAATTATTATTATTATTAATTAAATGCTATTTAAAATATATACGACACTATAATATATACGCATACATTTTATATTATATTATTATGTAAATAAAAATAAAAAATATTAATACTAAAGACTTTTGGTTGACATGTATTGTGTATCAGACAGGCAATCTTAACAAATTTATAGCGTGGCTCGGCGATACACCGAAACCGTGGGGTAGGGTTCTAGGCGACTTGGAAAAGGAAATGGACTGTATTAGGGCGAGTTCTGGGTCGCCTAGAAAGGAATAAGGGAAGAGGAGATGGATACGGGGGGAGGTGATTGAGTGGGTATAGGCTATTTTAAGGATGGAAGGCACTTACCTTATACAGCCTTGGTGGTTTCGTGATACAGCTGCTTGTTTTCACTTCACTCACGAGCGGGTTTTCCTTGGTGGAAGCGGTGATAAACACATACGGGAGCGGCGCGGTACGAACGAGACGGCGATACAGCGGTGCGGCGCGGAGCGGTATCGAGACGGCGTTCTTAGCGAGCGGAATGTTCGAGACTGTCACTCGCATCGACGTTTCGCGGCGACGAATCAGGCGGAAGGCAGTGCCTCTTCCAGGGAGAGGGAAAGAGAGGGACGGAAATATGATATCGCTCGCACTAGACAAGCGTGGAACGATTCATCTTGATGCGATTAGTTTTATATAGGAAGGTAGATGGCGCTACCATATCCCCCCGGCCCTAAAGGGTTGCCTTTAAAAAAAATAGAATTGAACTTAGCTATGTTGGGTGTACTACCGCATAACCCATCAATAGGCTAAGACAGCGATATGACACTAAATTAATCTAAATTAACTTTAGCGAAAACTACAAACGCAATAATAGCGAAAACTACTAACTAAATACTTAAACTAAGAGGTAGGTCCAACTTCAGGCTAGATCTCACTGAGTTGGAAGCGGACGCGAGTTGATCAGTGCCTCGACTTGTGCAAGGACAGTTAAAGGCTCTTCGTAAGAGAGGATCTGTTGACCTATAACTTTGAAGAGATGCGTATTAATTACTTTGACCATGCTTGCCCAACATCCACCGAAATGTGGTGATGCTGGTGGAATAAACTTCCAGCCAATATGATCTATGGAAAGTTCTTCCTGAAGACGAGTACGATAACCCGCGACGTGATTGAAACAAGTAGCAGGAACCAGTTCAATCAATTTGCTAACGCGGTTGGCGACAAAAGTCTGCCAGCGATGAGGAGAAGAATGAATCCAAGCGAGCACTACTTTGGAGTCGGAGAATGCGTATAATTTATTAATGGGGTAGTGGGACAAAACTGTGTCTTGAACTTTGCGGAGCAACTGAGACAGCAGAAGGGCCGCGCACAACTCCAGTCTCGCAACTGAAACGGTTTTAACAGGCGAGACCTTAGACTTGGCACAAACTAACTGCACCGAGTAGTTAGAACCAATGCGGACTTGCAGATATACGACTCCGCCGTAAGCACGCTCGCTGGCGTCAGCGAAACCTATCAAGTTGATGGTACATCCATCTACCAACCCAAGACGACGCGGAATGGTAACTTGATTGAGCGCGGTAAGCTCAATACAAAACTGGCCCCAAGCGGCGACAATATGGTCAGGGGGTGTTTCATCCCACTCACACTTTGATAGCCAAAGCTCTTTGATCAAGAGCTTGGCGTACAAAATTGTGGGAGCCACAAACCCCATTATGTCCCATAGTCGAGCCACTGTGGACAGCATAGTGCGTTTGGTGCACTTATCATCTGGTGGTGAGACGTCAAACCGAAAACTATCGCAGGATTTGTCCCAGCGTAAACCGAGAACCTTATGCGGTACAGACTTCTCAAACTCAATGTCTGGAGAAGCCTTATGAGAATCTGGTATGCGTGCGAGAACCTCCTTAGAGTTGCTTGTCCATTTGACAAGATCAAACTGGGCTCGCTTGAAAAGCTGAATAAGCTCTTCACAAAGCGAAATTACTAGCGGAGCGGATATGACATTACAAGCAATGTCATCTATATACAAAGCGGATGGTAGTATAGTATGGTGTAGCGTAGCGTAGCTTAGCATAGCGTAGCATAGCACAGCATAGCGCAGCATAGCGCAGCATAGCGCAGCATGGCGCAGCATAGCGCAGCATGGCGCAGCATAGCGCAGCATGGCGCAGCATAGCGTTGCATGGCGCAGCTTGGCGCAGCATAGCGCAGCATGGCGCAGCATATCGCAGCATGGCGCAGCATGGCGCAGCATGGCGCAGCATGGCGCAGCATAGCGCAGCATGGCGCAGCATAGCGCAGCATGGCGCAGCATAGCATAGCATAGCTAATTAGTGCTTTATCTTACACACAGTTTTAGCACCCACCTTGATCTCTTGAAGAGCAGAACAACAACAAGACGTAATACAATGAGAAGTATGTAACGTAGGTACGGTACCCATAATCACATACCCAAGTACCGTCTCAATAGCGGGCGGTAAATCATATCGCTCACTACGAACTATGTTAGTTAGTAGCAAGTGCGGAAATATTGAAGCTCCGATCAAAAGATCAATGCCTGCCGGATTCGCAAACTCCGCGTCGGCTAACGGCAATGATTCGAGATGAGTGAGTGATGCTACGTCTACATTAGCGTTTGGCAACGTGTCTGTAATACGTTCCACGATTAGCGAAGAAATGTTAAAATTAATGTCCCTATTAAAACGCGAATGTATTTTAACATCTACGGAACCCCTGCAATGCCTTTCTGATCCGCCTATCCCTTTGACGGTTGAGTTAGTATTTTTAAAGTTATTCCGTAATCCGAGGCGTTTGAAGCATTCCGATGTTATTAGATTGGTCTGAGATGCGCTATCTAGCAGACAACGTACCATGTGCGGCGACCCATTGACATCATATATGATAACTTGCGCTGTCGCCAACAGTACCGTGTTAGACGCCGTACACTGCGTTTTGGCCCTGCGCGGATCATTATAGATGCGCGAGTGCCGTCCTCGCGTGCGCGTCGCCCGCGCAATGGATGTCATACACAACGATACTTCGCCCTCAGACGCGGAAGGCGCAGCTACCGTGGTCTGCTGCACCTGCGGCGCGAGTATGTCAAGGTTAGCGGCTTGACTTGACTACCGGTTATTTTTATCATAATGTAACAGTGTGTGATGTTTTTGTTTACATGTGCGACATCTCGTTCTACTGGAACAATTACTCGTTTTATGTTTTATGCTTAAGCAATTAATGCAAGCTTTGTTATCTTTTGCGCATTTAAAACGAGCAATTGGATTTAAATCATTAAAGGTGGGACACTTATAGTAATGGTCGTGCACTATATTACTGCACAGACACTTCTGTGAATTATTACTATTAGATTCCGAACATGTTACGTAAGATTGTGGATTAGGGACTGAGTTATTATTACTATTTCGCGATTTATTCAACCTTTGTTTGTTGTTGTTAGTGTTAGACGGGCCAGGTGAACCAGACTGCGTATTATGAAATATTCGACACTGATCTTTGATGAACGAAATAAAACTATCTAGTGTAGGTATTTTATTATTGCGTTCCGTCATCTCGAATGCGCGAATTGTATCAGTGTCAAACTTTTAAAGCGAGTTGAAGCAACATAAAGTCGGAAAGATCTTCTAATTTTAAATTCCTAAGAGAGTTAACCGCGGTTACGAAGTTATCAATAAATAGCTGGAAATTCGAGACAGAAGCGTTGCTGGACAGTTTGAGATTTAAAGCTTGGTCAAAGTACGTAGACGCTAGAACGCGCGTGTCTTGATATCTGTCAAGTAGTGACTGAAATATGACCTGATAATTGTCAGCACTGGGTGTGACACCTGCAAATACGGACTGGGCCTTCGGTGACAGTTTACCTATTAAATAGTACAACCTGTCAGCATCTGTCAGAGAACCATTATCGTGCACTGTAGACTTAAAACTTGCATAGAATAACGGCCAATTTCGTATATCTCCGTCAAACGACATAATCTCGATTGGCGGTAATCTCGGTTTGCGGGCAACGGGCTCTGCCGAACATTTACCCTCCAATTGCGATTGTATACGCTTAATAATACAATAAAGATCTTCGAATGAGGTATACGCCTGATAGTTCGGTTTTTCATCAGGATTGATAGAAAGTAATCTTGCGTTATAATCGTCTAACAACTTATGAAAATCTGTTCGAATACTATCTACTGTTATACAATAACTGAGAAATGCTTCGCTATTACAGTCAGACATAGATGCGGTTTTTGAGCATTCATATATGTTTTGGATGCGCTCAAATAAAATATTGCGTTTTGCTTCTAAGATTGTCATCTCTTTGTCTTCCGACACGCGTGACTTCTTTTGTTGTGACATGCTTACGTAAGTATAAGCTAATGAGAACGAAACAAAATAAGAATATCTAATGTGTCTATTATTTTACCTAAGTAGGCAACACTTTAGAGCTGAGGAAATAAAAGTTGATTGAAATATGAGATTTATAAGACAACTATGATAGTTGCAGAAATAATAATTTAATAAGTAGGTAGCTACATAAAAGTTTACCTACTAATGCGGGCGGAAATAACCATGTGACGGTTATATGAATATATTAGGAGTATAGCTAGGTGCTATAACTGCCTAGGTATAGCGGTATAACGTATAAAACGTAAATGAATCCGGCTCGAAGGACCAAAAAAATGGCTCGGCGATACACCGAAACCGTGGGGTAGGGTTCTAGGCGACTTGGAAAAGGAAATGGACTGTATTAGGGCGAGTTCTGGGTCGCCTAGAAAGGAATAAGGGAAGAGGAGATGGATACGGGGGGAGGTGATTGAGTGGGTATAGGCTATTTTAAGGATGGAAGGCACTTACCTTATACAGCCTTGGTGGTTTCGTGATACAGCTGCTTGTTTTCACTTCACTCACGAGCGGGTTTTCCTTGGTGGAAGCGGTGATAAACACATACGGGAGCGGCGCGGTACGAACGAGACGGCGATACAGCGGTGCGGCGCGGAGCGGTATCGAGACGGCGTTCTTAGCGAGCGGAATGTTCGAGACTGTCACTCGCATCGACGTTTCGCGGCGACGAATCAGGCGGAAGGCAGTGCCTCTTCCAGGGAGAGGGAAAGAGAGGGACGGAAATATGATATCGCTCGCACTAGACAAGCGTGGAACGATTCATCTTGATGCGATTAGTTTTATATAGGAAGGTAGATGGCGCTACCAATAGCGCGTTTCCGAACGCTTTCGGTCTATTGTCACTACAGTCCGTTCACAGTTATTTTACCTCTGACAGATGTCGGTGTTTATTTTCTTTATGTTGGAATTGTACTCTGTGATGACAGGAATGTAAAATAGGGTTACCCGTGCATAACATTTTACCCAATATTAGTGGAAATGCTTCAAAAATTCAAACGCTTGAAGCTCATGGCCGCAAAGTGGTTAGATTACCGCCATACCACTGCGAGCTAAACGCAATTGAACTTATGTGGAGTCTCATTAAAAGGCGAGTCACAAGCAAAAATTTAGGACAAGAGGCAACCAACATTGTGAATTTAGGTGAAGAAACTTTTCAATCTATCACTGCAGAAGACTGACAAAAACAAGGCAAACATGAGCGCCACATTGAAGACAAGCTTCGTGAAACAGATGGGTCTACGGATGCTGAAATGTCAGTCCACATGGATCATTCTTATAGACTCACACCTGTTTCCATGCAGGGGTAGGCTGAGGTGTAATATTACACCCACAGGCCACATCATTCTTATTCAAAATATTAATGTAAATTAAATTTGCAGTTTTTGTATTTGATAATTAAAACCTCACGTTGGCGTAATTATGATGCGTTTACCTTTATATATTAAATAGACTACATTTTTATTATAACTACTTATCTTCATAGGAAATTAGTTATTTCGTAAGAAAATAAATGTACATGCATATAGCCATGCCAATATCAAGAGGTTTTGTTACAAACATTACTTCCAAATATTTGATACGATCGCTTAGGCAATAAAAAAATAAGTACATTTTTAGCAATTATGTATATTTAAAATGGGAGTATTATATACCAAATATAGCAACACAACGCCCAGGTTGGCCAATCTAACAGCTAGAGGTAAAATAACTGTGAACGGACTATACTTGAGTGATTGTTCGATTGTTCCGTCAAAAGTGTCAGCTGTCACGCAAGATACTATTGCGCTAGCCGGCTGAAGCCGATAGTCGCGGGTTCGATTCCCGCTGAAGAAGAATACCTGTGTGGATGTTGTACGTGGATGTTTATATTGGTAAGGCTCACAGACTCCGCCTGTTTCCCGAAGGAGTGGACAGAGACTACGGAAAGCCATTTGCGAATTTGGAAATTTCTCCTTAAACTTAAACCTTGGTAAGGGTATTTATAATATGTAATTATATTTCTAAAAAAAAGTATATGCATGTTAATCCATTGCCTAGTACCCATAGTACAAGCTCTGCTAAATTTGGAACTAGATGGTGTTGATAATTTCAGACAAAACTGTAGCGTCACCGGCGAGGCGATAGGTTGGCCTAAATCGAACCGCGGCGCTGGCCTAACGCCCTTATTAATAATTCACCCGTTGGACACTGTTGTTCAAACTATCAGGATCTACAAAGATTTTCAATTTGGATGAGGTATAATTATTTAAAAAGTGGTCGTCATTTATACTAATTCAAATGTGTTAATAATATGTTTTGTCACTACTGTTGTTGGCGAACGTTATGATCACTGGGCGATAGTGCCGATATGTCAGTAGTAATAAAAGTAAATTCTAATACAATGTTTGACCGCACGGGTAACTTTATAGCAGTGTCAGTGACTGCTGAGCATAATGTATCTAGTCAAACTTTCACCTATTTTGGATTTTGTAAGGATTTTCGAATAAAATCCGTTTAGTCGTTAGTCCTATGCCAAATCTCTCTCTGGTCATCCACTTTCGTAAATGCCAACACATGGAGCTACGAGTATGTGTTTCCTCGCATTTTTGTGTAAAATTTGCATTGCTATTTTTCGGTAAGAATGGCTGGAGTTTGGTCTTAGATTTCTTTTTTCAATCCAATTATTGTCATAGTTATTTTAAAACTCAAACTCAAATATGTTTATTTCCATAAAATTTTTTAAATTTTTTGGACTCGTCAGAAGGTCAAACAAATAAAAATAAAAAAGTAACTTTAAATGCATATTAACATAACTGAGCATTGAAAAAAAATGCCTGTTCAGAAAGTAGAGTCTCGTGAGAAGAATCAGGCAAGAAACTCCGGGCCACTCTTTTCTTCGTAATAAAACTTCTTCCACGCGCATTTAATCTTACTCCGCGCGTAGTAAGGTAGGTGTGGCCAATAAGGCCTAGCTAAACGGGAATTGAAATAAATCAACATCTATTTAAAAGCATCAACAAATTTAATGTAAATTAATCATTTTTACCAATTACTATGGATTGTAAGAGAAAAACGGCAACTATTGCTACAAACATCGTCAAAATTAAACATTAAAAAAAACGTCAATCCAATAAGATTACAAACACCACGCATTTTTCGTAAACCGATAGTATCCAGGGTTATGCACCATCCTTCCACAGCTAGTCCAAGAAGATTCGCAGTGCTCGCAGGTTCTTTCAAAATGTATGTATTTGTGTGTGATTCGTTGTTAACAAGTTTTGCTTTAGTTCGAAGTAGCAAGAAGTCGTTGAAAATTCTAAGGTGTTTTGTAAAACCACAGAACCGTCTTCTGCTCATCTAGGGACATTATTTTCGTAATATACAGTGAAATATATTTTTTGTGACAGGTAGATTTTATCCTGCTAATGGGAAGAGGCATATGCCCAGTAATTAAACGTGTTAGAAGCAGGACTCGTGAAAAGATAGGTGTTTAGACTCCCATACAAATTTTATCTTAATTTTAATCTAAGCCCTCTTAGACTCTCTCCCTCCGCCGACAATGTAGAACTAAATGCTAAACTATACTTACGTATACTATCGCATTTTATACAGAGCTAAAAAAAAAGTAATGTTGGTCTTCGATAATAGCTACTTAATCCGGTAAAACTATTCAAAGTTTGGAATTGAACTAGAGAAAAAGTTCTACTAAAGTACCTCGACTCATTAATAAAAAGAAACACTGTCTGAAGTTGAACAAAGAGAATAAATGAATTATGCATAGAATGTGTAGTAATTATACACACATTCACACATACAAGCTTAGGCTTACTTTTACAGTAGCTCTGAACGGTATTAATATTGAAACCGGTTTTTTACATCATCTTATCTTATACACTAATATATAAAACTGAAGAGTTTGTTTGTTTGTTTGGTTGAACGCGCTAATCTCAGGAACTACTGGTCCGATTAAAAAAAATATTTCAGTGTTAGATAGCACATTTATCGAGGAAGGCTATAGGCTATATAACATTGCGCTATGAGCGACGGGAGTGGAGCAGTAGCCTTAAATAACGCGGGTGTAACCGCGGGCATCCTCTAGTAAGGACACAAAGCAAGAGGGAGACCAAAGAAAAGATGGATGTATTGTGTGATGGATGACATTAATGAAATGGAAGTGAATGTTCAGATGGCATTGATAGAAGAGAATGAAAGACAGACATTCTGCGCCGACCCCAAGTAAAATGGAAACAGGGCAGGCAGCAGAAGAATTCATAACTGAAACATGCCGATGTCGCAATCTTAATATATATATTTCTTGTGTGCGTGTGTATGTCACTAAACTCCTCCTAAACGAATGGACCGATCTTGATGAAAGTTTTTGTGTGTGTTCTAGGTGACTTGAGAATGGTTTAGATCTAATTTAATCCACTGGAAAATGTTTTTATACTTAATTTTTAATTTGTAAGTAGTTGTGGATTTTGGAATGTTTCACATTGGAACCGAGGGACTGCGCTGCTATCGCAGTGTCAAATCTTATATTAATAATTTCGTCAAGGAGTACATCGAAACCTTACCTGAATAATAAAACAATAAAAATAAAGATTTTGAGTCGACAACATATATCCGCAAAATTCAGATTGTCGAGTATTTTGTTAAATTCTAATGGTTCTGGCTGACAAATTGCAGTCGCCATATTGGCCACTCTAGAGAAACGTCACAGATACCGGATAAAATTTTGAGTACTAAGTGTTAGTACCAAGTAGTTTGTATGTGTAAATACTTTTTGCAGTTATATTTCTTAAAACAGTTAAAACAACAAATATAAAAGTATCCGCACAATAAAGGAGATTCGTGCTACTTCGAACATAGATGATTTATACAATAACTAGAGAACCTCGAATTTACGCGAGCGAAGCCGCGGGCAAAAGCTAGTAAAATATAAATATTTAGCAAATACTGCTAAATATTTCTGGTGAAACAACACACTTTGCTCACAAATAAAGTTGTAACCAAGTTCAAACTCATTCAAAACTGTGGTCACCATTTCAATTCCGCTTTTCACTGAACGCTATTGGGATGAAGTCTTGAAAATATAAAAGAATAAAAACTTGAGTAAGTACATAAAGAAGTCTGAGCTCGGATATTGTTAGAAGAGAAATTGTTACCTTCGTCTTAGGAAAACGTTTTACTTTAATTTATTGATATTTCTAGACCGGTGACGGCAGTGTAAACACTGTTTTTGCAAAATGGCACTCGAGTAAATCCAACTAAACTTACTTTGATAAAAGCTTCTTTGCTAACGTCACATGCAAATAACCGTTACAGTTTATTCTACCTTTAAAATTCAAAAAGCAATTCGTATTTGAAGGAGTCTTTTTAAATTTAAAAAAAATCTTTGATTGGCGATATAATTTGAAATTAGAAAGCTAGGTTATATTTGCTGCTTTCTGCTTCACATTATACGTCTTATCATTTTTATTTAATGTATACAATTCCTAGTCACCCACGAGTAAATACAATTTAAATATAAATGTCTATAGTAAGAAAATAACCTTTTCTGCTTGATTTCTATTTTAGGTAGGTATCTCTGTGTCAAGCAAAATAATTAACTACCTATATATAACACGTAAAGACATTTTTCTATCAAATTAAATTCCTACCAACATATATTTATGAAGATCAAACACATTGCCGTAAATGTCAGATTGATATGTCAATAAGTAATTTTAACTTTATACGTGATAAAGGAAGCTCGCTTGGAACATGATTCTAAAAATAATATGTTGTGAACATTTCAAGCCCCGTGATTTATATTTTTGTTTAATAAAATGTTTGTTAGTTGTTTACCTACCGAAGAAGCTGAAGCTTTTAACCTGAAAAGTTACTGTTCAGAAGGTCCCGCGCCAAAGATACGACAGGACGGGTTAGTCAATTTGTGGAGTTAAGACTTCAGCGCCGTATTGTTTGCAGACCGGTAACCGGTTATATAAAATAATAACCCTCTAATAAACTAGTTAGGCTGCATCAAATATGTAGATCAATAACGATCGTCACGTGAAATCAGTATTTTCATTTGACCAGTGTAAAGCCATCGTCTCCATAATCCGTTTTAGAATAATTGATCGAGGCGTTCTGTTTTCGTTCCTACGCAAATGTTAAAGACAAAGTCTTACTGGTATATCTAATTGCTTCACTTAGGTCACAATGGTTGCTTGATGATGATGATGATGATTATGAAAATCAAAGCAGAATGCCGGTACCTGTAACAATTGCTTTGAAATAAATGATATGCCGTAAATACTTTGACACATTTTGACTGCCATTACTAAATTATGAATCTTTATTAAATCTGCGTTTACGAAATATTATAAAAAAGTTCGGTTTCCCAAATTCTTGACTTCCAAACTTAGATCAACAACTTCCGAATGCATTTCCGGTACTCAAGAATTTGATAGATGCCTATACATTGCAAGCACAAAAAATGTCTATTCCGAACGACAATAAATCGAGTGTAATATTCTCAATACTAACGATTTTAATGATTTTGGATTAAATAGAAGGCACTATGATTGTGAATTAAAAACTGTGCTCTGTGTGATTTTATTGAATAAAAATACATACTGGGCTACTTAACTTGATTTCAGATTTTGGTTGATCAATTTATTAATCAATCGTTATTTTTTATAGGTGATATCGATTTTAGATATAATTGAATCGAGATAGCAACACTTGCGGGGTGACATTTGATATTTAATTTGAGCAACTGTCAAATGTCATCTCCACACAACGACTTCTCGTTCGTCGCCTACGCATCCTTCGTGTTTGTGTTTTTATCCGTTGAGTTGAGCTTTGTTCCTCCGGGTCGAAACTACGTTTCTTTTAACTTGTAACTTCATTAGTTTATTAAAATTGTTATAAACAATTAGAAATCAAGGACGAATTCCTTCCTTTGCAATAGTTTTGGCGGTTTTTTTAAATATGTTTATGAGTAAAAGCACCGGCGTCGGGACGTGACGACCCCACCGCCCACTGGGGGAGTTACTCTGACGAGTAGATACTCGTCATAGTATCTCCCCCAGCGCAAGCAGTCAACCGAAAGATGGCGGTCAAACCATCCGAACCTTGCGGAAGTAAATCCCAAGGTGCTAGATGGGCAGCAGCGTCCAGCTCTAAAGACTTCTGCCACTGCGATCGCCAATACGCCTACCAAGCGTGGCGATTACGGCAAATCCCCCCAGACATAAACCACATCAATAAAAACCGGTCCCTAGTCCCCGGCGGCCCCGCTAGTCCTGGTTATGGTAGCGGCCATGCAACAGCGGGGCAAGGGGTGCGAAAAATCTCCGGAAGAGATCGGGCTACCACCACCAACGACAATTGGCCCTGGCAACACTAAACACGCGCACACTGCGGACCGACGAGAAGATTGTCGAGCTGGAAGAAGAATTAAGCAAGTTGCGATGGGATATCATAGGCCTATCTGAAGTCCGAAGACAGGGGGAGGACTCGATAGTTCTCAATTCCGGTAACTTGCTCTTCTACCGGGAGGGCGACCAACAGTCCCAAGTTGGTGTCGGGTTCCTCGTCCACAAATCTCTCGTGACCAACGTGGTAAATATCGGGAGTGTGTCGAGCAGGGTAGCGTACCTTATACTCAGAATATCCAAGCGGTATTCGCTGAAGGTCATACAGGTATACGCTCCGACCTCGACGCACCCCGATAAGGAGGTGGAGGCCATGTACGAGGACATATCTCGGGCTATACATGGCTTCAAAACCCATTACACTGTGGTGATGGGAGATTTTAACGCGAAACTGGGCAAACGCGACGGTGATGAGCTGAGAGTGGGACAATATGGATATGGGCATCGGAATTCCTGGGGTCACTTGCTGGCTAGCTTTATGGAGAAGGAAGGACTCTATATGATGAATTCCTTCTTTAAGAAGCGAGAATGCCGCAAGTGGACCTGGGTAAGTCCAGACGGTGCCACCAAAAATGAGATTGATTTTACCATGTTGACGAAGAGGCAAATATTTAATGATGTCTCTGTGATCAATTCGCTTAAAGTGGGGAGCGATCACCGAATGGTAAGAGGCAAATTGAATATCTGTGCAAGCCTCGAATGGTCGAGGTTGATAAAGTCCACGCTCCGACCGGCACCGGTTCATATCCAAAACCCCGAGAGCTTTCAGCTCGAACTCAAGAACCGTTTCGAATGCCTGGGCGAATGCGTAGATGTGGACGAGTACAGTAACGGGTTTGTGGATGCTGTCCATACAACAGGGGCTAAATTCTTTAAACCCCAGAAAAGCAAGAGAACCAGCAAGATCTCAGGTCTGACCCTCGAGCTGTTAGAGGAAAGGCGCAAGATGGTTCTGCTATCCTCCGACGATACGCCGAAATATCGGCACCTCAACAGACAGATCTCTAAGTCTCTGACTCGCGATCGCCGCCAATACAACACAAAATGTGTTAGAATAAGGGATCCAAAGTGTTCCAGAGAGATCTGTCTGTTGGGCAGAGCCAGCTGACCAAGCTGAAGACGGAGGATGGCAGAATCGTATCGTCCAAGTCTGAGCTCTAGGAGGAGATCGAAAGGTTCTATGGACAGCTATACACGACAACGCAACAACCCGCAAGTACTCCAGTGTCAGACCCTAGAGCTGGATTGACCCGACACTGTACCGAAGATATCCGTCAGCGTGCAAGAAATTAGTGTGGCTCTCAAACAGCTCAAAAACAACAAGGCGCTTGTGATGATGGAATTACAAGCGAGCTTCTGAAGGCAAGCGGTACACCCGCTATAGAAGCCCTTTGGAAGCTATTTAATTCCGTCATTCTCGAGGGTAAAACGCCACAGGCGTGGCATAGAGGTGTGGCTTTAAGAAAGGGGATAAAACCCTCTTAAAGAACTACAGACCCATCACACTTCTGAGCCACGTCTACAAGCTGTTTTCAAGGGTCATCACGAATCGTCTCGAGAGCAAGCTAGACGACTTCCAGCCTCCCGAACAAGCCGGTTTCCGTAAAGGCTATAGTACCATAGACCACATACATAGGTTATACAGAAGTCCGAGGGGTATAACCAGCCTGTATGCTTGGCGTTTGTGGACTATGAGAAAGCCTTCGATTCGATCGAAACCTGGGCGGTGCTACAGTCTCTCCAACGGTGCCGGATTGACTACCGATATATCGAAGTGCTGAAGTGTTTGTATGAAAACGCCACTATGTCAGTTCGCCTCCAGGACCAGAGTTCGAAACCTATTCAACTCCAGCGAGGGGTGAGACAGGAGGATGTCATATCCCCGAAACTGTTTACCACTGCACTGGAGGAGGTTTTCAAGCTTTTGGACTGGAATGGACTCGGCTTCAACATCAACGGCGAGTACATCACTCACCTTCGATTCGCAGACAATATTGTAGTCATGGCTGAGACCATGGAAGACCTAGGCACAATGCTCGATGGCCTCTGTAGAGTCTCCCATCAAGTAGGTCTTAAGATGAACATGGACAAGACGAAAATCATGTCGAACGTCCATGTTGTACCTGCTCCTATTCAGGTTGGGAACTCTACGCTCGAAGTTGTCGACAAGTATATCTACCTGGGACAAGTAGTCCAATTAGGTAGGTCCAACTTCGAGAAGGAGGTCAATCGTCGAATCCAACTCGGTTGGGTAGCGTTCGGAAGGCTACGACATATCTTCTCGTCCAATATCCCGCAGTGTCTCAAGACGAACGTCTTTGACCAGTGTGTGTTGCCAGTGATGACTTACGGATCAGAGACGTGGTCGCTCACTATGGGCCTTATCAGAAGGCTCAAGGTCACTCAGAGGGCGATGGAGAGAGCTATGCTTGGAGTTTCCCTGCGAGATCGAATCAGAAATGAGGAGATCCACAGTAGAACCAAAGTCGCCGACATAGCTCTCCGGATAGCCAAGTTGAAGTGGCAGTGGGCAGGGCACATAGCTCGAAGAACCGATGGCCGTTGGGGCAGAAAGGTTCTGGAGTGGCGGCCACGTACCGGACGACGCAGCAGAGGTAGGCCCCCCGCAAGGTGGACCGACGATCTTGTCAAGATCGCGGGAGGCGGTTGGATGCGGGCGGCTCAAGACCGGTCTGTGTGGAGAACCTTGGGGGAGGCCTATGTCCAGCAGTGGACGTCGTTTGGCTGATATGATGATGAGTAAAAATCTCAGAATTGCGGATTCGAAAACAAAAACGCTTCATGCCTACGGTAATATTAAACAATAAGCTGGCTAAAAATGTTTAATTCATGAAAAAGCAAACGTTACTAGCTTCCATACAAGAACTGGCATTCTCCTTTCAAAATTAATTTTATTACTCAAGATACTACATTTGCATTTAGTGTTGGCAATGCTAGGGTGCAACCACGAGCAAGAACGGGCAATAAAACGATCTTAGCATATCAATAGCCAGTTTTCCCTGACCATAAACAACACTAGTATCTACATCTAATATCTAAA
Source organism: Euclidia mi (assembly GCA_944739405.2). Taxonomy (NCBI): domain Eukaryota; kingdom Metazoa; phylum Arthropoda; class Insecta; order Lepidoptera; family Erebidae; genus Euclidia; species Euclidia mi. Next base: position 7,597,083 of record OX123191.2, on the reverse strand, counting down.
ACTGTCACCTACAAATCTTCCAACATCTGATTGAACAGCATTTGACCTTCACTTATTGTTGTAGCAAACAATGACCCTAGAGCGAAAATATAATTATTATGGTTATGTCGCAAATCTAAAGTAAATTCCTTGGGGCTTCATATTTATAATTCAGCGATGTTTTATCGATCACCGCTGTAATGCATGTCTTCAGTTCCGATGCCCGATTGAGAATTTCGACTAACCTGGATTGAAATATGAAAAGAGAATATGACGTTGTCTATATGCTCAACTTTCATATTTATTATCATGTTATAGTTTTATACATGAGTAGAAGAGCTGGTTAGTTTTGGTATTGAATAACCAACCCTATAGGTCTATTAGGAAGTTAGTTTTAATATTAAAGTATTGGTTATAAGGCGCTATTAAGAAGTACTACCCAGTACCCTCTCACATAATTTTAGAGGTATTTAATTGAAGGTCTAATCATCCCTAACATTCGTTTGTCATTGTTTACCAGCGTATAATTATATCACGTACGTATCACGTGTTTTGAGAATAATTATATTCCGAAAGTCTATTACTAAAGTCAGTGTCCACGAAAATTTATAAACCCCTTACTTTCTTCACATGTCTTTATGCGGAACGACCTGTTTTACTAACTTGAAGCAAAAATAAAGTAGAATATCTTTTAATAACATAGCTTCTATCATGCCATATTGTAAGGTAACTGACTTCTCTTACGACCTTGCGTGGTAATCGTAATGATTAAGAGTTCTTTTAAAGACAAATACATACAAAAAATATATACAGACAAAAAAAAATATTTGAAAAGATTCTACTAAAGCAGCTACTAAGACACTTTAATTTAAATAGTCTGCTTCACAAATATCAATACGGATTTACTAAAGGTAGATCCACTACTGATGCGGGTGTTGCTCTTATAAAACACGTCTATAATGCTTGGGAGTCATCTAAAAATGCTATCGGAGTATTTTGTGACGTATCAAAAGCATTTGATTGCGTTCATCACGACACACTACTGCGTAAGTTCCGCCACTACGGCGTAGAGGAAACCGCACTTAGTGTTGTCGAGTCGTACCTGCGGCAGAGATTTCAGTGTGTCGATGTAAATGGGACTACATCCTCTAAATTACCTATACAATTAGGCGTTCCACAAGGTTCAATTCTAGGTCCTTTTCTATTCCTTGTATATATTAATGACTTACCTTTTTATTTAAAAAACATCTGTGATGTCGTACTTTTTGCAGATGATACGTCACTTATTTTTAAAGTAGACAGGAATAGGAATGAATTTGATGATGTAAATAATGCACTTATACAAGTTACACAATGGCTTACAGCAAACAACCAAGTACTTAATTCTAAAAAAACTAAATGAGTTTAATTTGCCTTACCTAACGTTAGACAACTGGGACCTAATATTATGCTAGATAGGGAGGAACTTGAGACAGTTGACTCTACAGTGTTTCTAGGCATTAAATTAGATAATAAGTTACAATGGGGTGCACATATAGCATGTCTTGCAGGTAAGCTCAGCTCTGCAGCGTATGCTGTCAGAAAAGTTAGACAACTTACTGATGTCGACACAGCTCGTCTAGTTTATTTTAGCTATTTTCATAGTGTCATGTCTTACGGCATTTTGTTATGGGGCAAAGCTGCGGATATTCAGAATATCTTTGTTCTACAGAAACGAGCGGTACGAGCAATATACATGTTAGGTGCTAAAGATACTCTTAGGGAACGTTTTAAGTCTATAGGAATTCTAACAGTAGCCTCGCAGTTCTTATTTGCTAATATATTGTATATTAGGCAAAATATAGGTTTATTTACTACAAAAAGTGACATACATAATATAAATACTAGGAACAGGCATAAGTTATATGCCCCTTATCATCGTTTACATAAAGTTAACAATTCTTTTGTAGGGATAGGTATTCGTATTTACAATAAAATACCAATTAGTCTCTTAGAATTACCATTCAATACGTTTAAAAGTAAAATAAAAGACTGCCTTATTAGGAAAGGTTATTATACTGTTAATGAGTATTTTAGTGATAAGGATAGATGGTCACTTACACTAGACAACTCATGATCTAGTACTTATTTAGAATTTATATAGATACTCAGCATTTTTCAGTTAATTATTATATAACATTTCTAGTTCTTTTAAATTATTATTCGTTTATTATAATTAGGTCATTCCACTTACTACATTTACTTTGAATTGTTGTTCCCCTAATTTAATTACAATTTATTGTACTGTAAGATGTAGATAACTCGTTATCATGGTCTGTGAACTAACGTTTTTGTGATTTTGTGTATTCATATATCGTCACTTCTGTAACATACATTTCCACCATAGTCCTGAACATGGTCACGAGTTGTATTCATTATAAGTCGTAAGTGGATGCTCCAATTACACAATATTCGTAATTCGCATTGGAAGGCTAACTAAAACACATAATTTAGTAACTGCATTAATTGCTTAAGTATTACGTCTGTAACTATTACTTTTCACAAGAATTTTAGTACAATGTGTAACAGTTGCAGGTCCTTACAAAAATAAAAATATGTACCATAATATTGGCGATTTAAAAGAGTGGCCTCGAGTTTTATTGCCCGTTCTTTCTCGTGGCTCGACCTATTGCTTTGCGGACGAGGCAGTAAATGTAAATGTAGAAGCATTAAGTAATTTAATTTTAAAATTGACGTTCATAAGCGTCACCTTGTGACCTAGATGAATAAATGATTTTGACTTTGACTTTGACATGTACCTACATATATATGCGTAGTTTTCACGAAGTGTTTAAAGTGGGATCAAACTCACACTCAACGAGCAGTTTTCAGTAAAAACTACTAACATGAAATAGATATTACTAAAACAACTAAATTCTACAACATCTCGATTGAACTTACCTCTGCATTCCGCAACCAAAACTAGGACACTTGAGCTTCAGATTAAAATTTTACAGAATAGTACACCAGCTTATCAAAATAGTTCCATTAGTTTCTACAACCAGCTACTTAGAGAAATATGCATATCAAAGAAATAAGGCAACCATTTGTGGAGTAAAATTATATGAAAGTAACAATTCTTTGAATTAATATGAGGTCATACACAGCTTACGATTTACTGTACCTACTGGTATCATAAAATGGAAAAAATACTGAAATATAAACAACTGCTTACATTTTCATGATCAAAGATAAAATGTACGCATTTTTTAAATTAATTCTTGAAAAAAACAGCTAAACATATTTTCCAAGCTTTACTTGGTTATGCTTGGGTTATCGCTTGATCTGACCGTTTTATTGACATGTTTGTATTTAGCTTCACTTGATTTTAAGTTCAATCATGTAAGTTTTCTTTTAGAGCCCGTGTCAACTACGACGAACAAGCTGTTTTCTCGGTCTGTCTAAACGTGAACAGTGTCATACATAATATTAATGGTACGCCAATAAACACTTTAGACGGACCGGGACAGCAGCCGATGTGCCTAACTGGGAACACTAATGGGTTTTTAATTAAAACTCATTCGAATGCCTTTAAACTTTTTCAACTTTTACACATACTTAGTAATATTTCTAAAACAGTTTTGATTTATTAGCGTTTTTATGCTAGTGATACAACCCCTAATTTTTAACACTTATGGTCGACTTTTTATGGTAAAATATTATAATTTTGATTTTTCACCTTTGATAAGTGGCTAATTTGTGATCAATGACCTCAAATATAAACTAATACAGGGACTTAAAAGCTCCATAAGATACTTTTAAAGGTATGCATATACGTATACTTAGTATCGCGGATTTACTCGTAAAACAACAGCTGCATAAACAAGCATTGATTTATTAAGATATCTTGTTCGCTACTACTTGATATGCATTGTATTATGTTCGATAGTACGGAAGCAATACCCTTTACAACTTCTTTATTATCAGAAAACTACGTGATCGAAAACAAATTACTTGACCATGTATTTATAGAAAATCTTTGCAGTGTTTACTATTTTTATTTTTTCTTATTTATAGTCTCACTCCTGTATCTCCGAAGGGGTAGGCAGAGGTATATTGCTACATCCACTTTTTGCCAGATTTATTTTAATCCCACGTGATAGGGGGCGAGCTTATTCCCGCACCGGGCACATTACCAGACTTCGTGCTGCTACATGTGCTGCTACTGAGAATTTCCTAACGGAAAAACGCAATAACAATTTGCCCGAAGCGGGGATCGAACCCGAGACCAATCCCACGCGCATATTTATGCCGCGAGACCAACGAGGCAGTCTACTAATTTTAAAGTTCAAGATTCAAAATAAAACTCAAGCTCTGTTTTTAATCAGAATAATTTACGACTATGGTGATAGTTCAGTAGTAAATCTTTATTTAATTTATTCTACTTAGTGACATCATAGTTAAATTAAATAGCCTTCACAAGTAGGTAAACAGGGAAAACAGAGGCATTCATTTACATCTTATCATACAAAGAATATAATTATACAATCGTATTCGAAGCTGTGATAGAAATGTGGACACGTCTGAATACAACTTCACACAACCGATATCAAACAGACACCGCAAGAGCCACCCGCCACATAGACCAGCCGTCATCATTCATACAATTTTAATTCCGTGTCGTCCCATGCTGTCCCATTTGCAGCTACTTTTTTTTCTTACCCGACGGACTTGACAACATACGAGTACGAGACTTTACAATTGCTCGCGACCTTCGGATATGTAACTAAGGCAGTTCATGATCATTCTATAAGCGTTACCGCGCTTGCTCGTCTAGTAGATTTGACAGAATATCAGCTTTTCCAGAGAGTGCTGTCTGACTTACGCAACTCAAAATGTTAACATGCTTTTCTCAGCGCGGGACCAACTATTATTAACGATGTAATATGCTAAAAACTTCAAAATCAGTGGGTCGCATTGCAGGCTACCCTCAGTCTGCACGACACTTTTTTGGTATCCCTATAAGGCTATCGTCGCTACTCATCCAACCAAAACAGTTATAATACACTATCATTAATAGCAAACTGACACAGCAATCCCTGCTTATACCCTATGCCTGCTTACACCGTCGTGATATTAAACATTCAGCATTAAATAACATAATTACAAAACGCTCGGCTACATCACGTGTCCAATCATAATTTAATAACTAACATTAAATATAATACATTTAAATCGTTCCCCACATTAGTTGGTTTTTCTAATTATTGCCGTAATTGATGGAAGGCATTCGCTTGCATGCGCACGAACCCCGCTAATAATATGTACGCTGGTTTACAGTTCATGCTTTGTGTATACAACTTGTGACTGTTATGTAGCTGTGAATAGATTTTAACTTTCTTTATAGTAGAGACTAGTCCGTGTGGTGACGGATTAAGAATACGGATTGTCACCACCCCATGTCATCCCATGGGTGTCGTAAGAGCCGATAGAGGGAGCATATTATGCAGAGAACAACACTGTAAGAGAAGGAAAACTTGATACAAACCCTATACCCTACCCGTTAAAGGATGATAATATTATAGTACAGAGGATTATATTTATTTATTTGATCTTTAAAAGACAACGTTTACACGAGCAATAAAGGCTGTATTGCGGAGGATTTGCCAAACATTCAACCAATAAACGCAAAAAATATCTGGACTTGATATGTGTAGTCCATTGCTGGCCAATATAACACTCTTCACGCTACTAAGCAATGAGGCAACTCCTAAAAGCTACGCCATCTGTGATATTAACCACATGAATTTGATAGATGAATAAAGTACTATTAGAAATCTAAGTCCGTGTGGTGACGTATTAAGAATACGGATTGTCATCACCCCGTATAATCCCATGGGTGTCGTAAGAGCCGACAGAGGGAGCATATTATGCAGAGAACAGCACTGTAAGAGAAGGAAACTTTGATACAAAGCCTATACCAACCCGTTTGGAAAGCGTGGTATAGTAGGCCAGTTCCTCCTTTCAAAGGAGAGGCCTAGTCCAGCAGTGGACTGTTAAAGGCTGACGATGAGATATCTAAGTCACAAACTTAATAACTTTGGTATCCACAAGTCCAAAAAATTAACGAAATGCTTATTAAAACTATTTGGCATTAGCTGTTAAAATCAATAACTGCCAGATTAGCCTGTCCTCTTTGGAACATCACATTTTATTTACATGCATATAAGACATTAGCTAGGGTATTGCGTATACTTGACAAGCTCGTTAGATCGTCAACTAACACCTTTTTGAGAACATTGGTAACATTACTCACCAATACAACATACAAGCAGTTTACGCGTAGGATGATATGAGGCTCATGCGAGCCCTTTCCTTCCCGCTGAGTAATCGTGCCTGACGTGACGCCATTCAACGACTGATGTCGGCAATTCGTAGATATATAGTGGACTCTTTGTGCAAGCCAATGACAATTCCATTCGATTGACGTTATACATTTTCTAACAATCTAACAATAAAATCAAAACATTTTTCCTTGTTTGGAAGATTACAAATACAGTTCAAGATTTAGTCTTAAACTTAATTATGTATATAAAAGAATAAGACTAATATCATCCATAGATATAATTGGTGAGCCAAGCAAAAAGACGTCGCCTTGGTAGAGAGAGAGAAAGAAAATTTATGTTGAACTCGTTGCTTTTTACAGATTATTCTTGATTAACAAGCCAATCAGATACGATTATTTAGTTTTTTTTCTTTCTAACCGCACGCAATTTTCACTTACATACTCTCTTATAGCTGGCCTGCTCTATGCACAGAAAAAATAATGTCGAAATATAAAAATTACTTTTTCGTCAGTTAGCCTACATTAGAGAAGACTTAGTCAGATTTTCACTAGATAAATCTAAGACAAAATCTAGTATAACATTAAGTTCATAGTTCGTAATAAGACCTAAAAGGTGTAGATTAAAATCTTATAAACGACCCTCATTCACCGCGAAACATATGATGCTACACAGCTACAAAATGATGTATCAAAGTAATCTAACCCTTTATGTATGTAATTACGTTGCGGCTAAGACTCGTAATTAAAAATAAATTAAATTGTGTTTACTTGTGGCGGTCAGTGTCTGGCGCGTTCAAGGGCACTCCTACGCAAAGTAAAATAAGATAGTGATATCAGATTGAAAAAGTCTGTTTGGCTTAAGGTGCCGTACGACAAATATAATATTTATTAATTTCTAGCTTTTATATTCTCCTGGTGGAAACACATTTATCCGGTCCGTCAGTCAGACTGAATAGCTTGCAAAATATTTGACCCTATCACTATGCGTATGGTCTCATTCGATTCAGCGCAAAAAATAAATAGGAAATGTACCTACTTCACTCGCCTAGTATGTAACAGGTGCAGCTTCACCACTTCAGAAAGGGCTTTTTGGTAGAATTCGGCAGATCCTGATTTCTAGTGCTAAGATAAAGTAATAAACAAAGTTTAAGAGACGAACATATTTTCCCGCCGTACTATCATTATTATTTAGTCTTGCTTTGCCTTTACATGATAGCATTTAATCAAATTAAATGCTATCTTATTTTATGTTATGCTGCTAGTTGTGAAAACTATATGGGTTTATCATTACAAGTGATATGGTACTCCAGAATATTTTATTAGAATTTTTTATCAGTATTTCTTTTTACAGGTCTGCGAACGACAATCAAATAACTAATCTATGATTTCTTAAGAAACGGACTGCTCTAAAAATACAATTCTTGGTATCGTGTGTGCATTCACTGTTAAATAAAAAAAAAATGATGAAATTAAATATTTATTTTGCCACAAATGGCACACACTAAAAATATATTCAAAAAACCGTAGCCTTAATAATAAAATAAAATAAAAGACAAAACATTCTGAAAATTTATAAATTTATTTATAAATTAAGTTAAAAAACATAAGTGAAAGGGTGGGTCTCATTAGTGCCAAAAATTGGACTACGCTCAGTATACGTTGCGGTTGTTATGCCACAACACTGGTATTCTGCGCAATCCGTTTTATGATTTTAGTGGCGTTGGCGCCAGTGTCTGTTTAGAACTTCAAAGTATAAACTAAAATACACTTTGCTGTATGGTATGTGTGAGTAGATACGATGTGTTAAACATATCAAAGCAAAATAGTGTCGAATATGTGGTGTCAGGTGCAGAACCTTGCGTGTACTAACGTAATTTAAGAGCAAGCGTCAGTGTGCTATAAGTACCAACCTATACCGCCTTGGTTTAAGGTTCTTTGCGGTTGCGCCATGCCTGCGTTTGCGCCCAGATTGTTGAAATTATAAAATAAATACATAAGCAAATGGTAAGTAATTGTAAAGAATAGTGTAAATTAAAAATAAGATAGTCATGACTTTTAAATAAAGTGAAAAAGTGTGTGTAGTTATTCACAATAAACTTGTTTTGGCACAGGACCGGAAGACAATCCTTGAAATTATGATACGGTTTTGCCAGGATGAAAAGAAAGCCCAACCTTCAATGCGACATTTTAAATTTAAAATCAACAACACTGTCTGGAACTTGGGGTCTGCTCCATTACCTGTCGGCTATATCCAAGAAGGTGAGTAGGTGTTTGAGTACTTGTACTAGTCATAGATGTGTTAAAACTGTTTTAAAGTTAGAGAATGGTGCAAAGTGAAATTTTCTGTATAAAGTAAATACATGGTTTATGTTAATTTTCTTATTCCAAATACGAAGTTAATTATGTTGTTTTAATTTTATAAAGTTGTACTAATTCTTTGAAACTAAAGGTGAAACAGGAAAGGGTTGCGTAAAAATAAATTATATAAAAATACTAGAAAATGCATGCAGCTACGTCCGTACATTTTTTTAAATTTAACTGTTTCTGTCTGATTCTGTGAGAAATTCCTTAAATCCCTTCTCAGTGCAAAATTTCAGTTTTCTGCTCCTAATAGTTCTGGCTGTAGCTTGTGTGTCATTATCCCAAGAATTTTATATTTACACTAGCGACCCGCTCCGGCTTCGAACGGGTGCAATGCTTATTTGGCATGTATTATACATATAAACCTTCCTTATAAACCACTGTATCTATTTAAAAAGACTGCTTCAAAATCCAACGCGTAGTTTTAAAGATTTAAGCATGCATAGGGACAGACAGATAGAAGATAAATTTTGTTTTATACTGTAGTGATGATTTTCAACGGATTATACGTATATATACAGTATTTCAATGTCATAATAATGTTATTCTTTCTATTTTAGAGCATGTTGATCAACCTGTTGAAATATACTGCTGGATTTTAGCCTCTCCGATAGCACGCCACTACAAGATCACTTACTCGACAAAAGTAAAAATTAACCCTATAAAAGTTTTGAAAATAAAAGAAAATACTTTTCCTCTAGGTCTGATAACCATTTTCTTCCTGGTTATTTTCATACTGATCTTTTTTAGCCTACTTTTTCCTCTGTTGCAGTATTACAAACCTGGCCATTTCCCTTGAGAAAATTTGCTATAATTACTTCGTTCAGATCGGCGATATAAGACTTTAATTAGACGCTGCGACTCAGTGTAAAATAAATAAAACTATTAAATATATGCTCGTTTGGTAAATACATAACATTTATGTGATATATCATAATGTCTGATGTTTTAAAAATTGTAAGTGAATGAAGGTGAAATAATATACGACAAAAAGTCCAAGAAAAATTTATGGTAGACTTGTATTATAACTGGGTATTTGTAAAGTTCCTCCAATTCTGGAATTATTCATAGAAAGGTAATTATTTAAAAAAAACCACTGTTAGACACCTAAAATATATTATTATAGTATTTCTTACTACAAAACCAGGACTAAGCTTAATAGGAACCAGAAGTAGTATTAGATTCATACCTTTTTAAAGTGACTTTTTACAAAAAGTACGTTATCTATTTCGATTAGACATTTGTGCCCATGAGTTTTAGAGTCAGTAGCTTCACAAATGCTAAGCATTCGTTTTTAATTTTAACATAGTTATCCTTAAATCCTGCTAGAACTAAAACAAAGTACATTTAGTCCACGCTCTGCAGTAAGTAAAATATTACGGATAATGATACACAACGTATACGATACAATGACATGCTGTAAGAAGATTTTAATAAGGTCTAAGTTTTCACAATGTGTGTATCAGTGCAAGTAATTCCATTTAGACTCTGATAGTTATGCAAAGAATATCTTGTTGAATAAAGCGACAACGCATTATAAATTTTCGTGAAAAGATGCAGAATGTTATACAGATTATCGAAGTTGCGTGTTACTTAAATAACTGTTAATACCCATAATCCCGTTAAACATATTTCAGCTCCGAAACAAAGTTATTTCATAAAAGTAATACAATTTACAACATGTAGTTACTGTAGCATTTACCGTGTAAAACTTTTACCAAATCTAAGAGTTGGTTTGACTTTGAAAAGATTTAGTTGAGCATGTTAAAGGGGTGGTTCGATGACAAGTTATGCATGCAGTGTATATCGTTTTTTTGGAAGTAGTTTGTACTTTTTATTGATGTTTTTATTTATAAACATTGTTGTGTAAAACATAAAAATTTGCTTTGACAGTAATATGCATTTAACCACACTAAAAAAACTAATACTGCCTCATAAAATTGGCCTTTCCCTCTATGTACGCCGGGCCATACACTAATGATTCACAAGTATAATAACACTTTAAACATCAAATTTTCCAAAACATATTGTATATCAAATTCTACTTTGAATATATAATTCATGCCCTTGGCTTTTAAGGCATCCGTATTTATGGCTCTTCATTGAAATCATCTTGATAATAATGCGCATCAATATGTATGAATAGTGTTTCCAAAGTCACCCAGCTCTGCTTCGGATGTTAAATAAAATAAATACGCAGAAAAAAACACAAACATTGTCGAACACACGCAGTCTTTGACTTAAGGTTTTACACATTACACTAAATAGAATAATCTACTACAAAGTGCGAAACACACTAAATCTCTATAAATAACAATGTTCGCATGTCTCTCTGTCACATTGTCGAGCGCAGGGCGCATAATTCAATTATTTTCTTTTCAAACTTATTCGGGTATACTCGTCCTTTCCAATGAATCATAAATTTTCCTGCACATTATATTCGTAATACATTCGTTTCGATGCGAAATTTTTCAGTAATACTTAAGTCATTAATATTGCTTGTTTTAACGATCGACTTTGTATAGATGGCTATTTAATGATAATGATTTATACGGTAAAATTGTACAAGGTATTAAACAAAATTATTTTAATGAAAATGTGACTCCATCAAAGTATTTTTTATTTGTTCAGAATAAACATGATATAAAACCAAAAATAGTCTTCCAAAAATATATGCCAGATTCGGACGAAGTCTGTATCAGTGAACCTTGCAAATATTGAAACTATGGACAGTATTAAAATCCATATTGGGAACAGTTATTTGTGGATCAAAAATATTTGTGTGTGTATTCGAAGGAAGTTATAATTATACTAGAGGATGACCGCAGCTACGCCCGCGCATTTTATTTAATTAAACCGTTTCTTCCCATGGCGTGGAATTTTCAAAAAAATTCCAAGAAACATACGTCATGTCAAATTTCAACTTCTTGCGCCTAATAGTATCGCATGTGCGTTGTCAGTCAGTCAGTAACGCAATAATGTTATATATACAGAATTTTTATAAGTGGGTACTGTATGTACCGAGCACTGGCTACCTCACGACATCATTAATGTAATTTGCCTATCGAGGGTCAAAATCCTCATTTCTTGACAACGGTGCCGCAGGACATCAGTCCTTCCGTAACCGAGACTGGTCTAAGCTGAAACATGCGGGTTTTCGTTATGGCGGTGATACACTCGTCGTATGGTTGACGGCATAGAATACAAGTGTTGCCACCCCCTATCTTCCCGTGGGTGTCGTAAGAGGCGACAAAGTAATAATACGATGCATATACCGTCTTTGCACGCAGAGACGGAAAACTTGATACAAACTCTATACCAACCCGTCTGGCCAGCGTGGTATAGTAGGCCAAGCCCTCCTAATTTGCTCACAATACTATTGTGGCGCAAATTACAAGAGGCCTATGTCCAGCTGTGGACATGAGTAGGGAGTGAAAGGCTGCAATGATGATGATACACCTGAGCATTCACTTGTAGCAGAACAGCGAGCATTCACCGTTTTCCGTTTTGTCGAACGAAACGTTTTCACGATCATTCTAGCGAACACTATGGGTCGGAACATATCTGACTGAAGATGCGTCGCGTATTATCGATCGCGTAGCGCCAAAACATAAAAATATATAGAAAATCATTCAACCTTTCACACCTGACCGATTATCCGTTAGTACGTCGAGCGTACAGGGTCTGTTCTGTTTCTGTCAACGTATTATCGGTCGATGTCGCGCGCACCACGCACCACGTGAATTTTGACTGACGCGTTGGGCGACGTTTTAAAATTAAATGTCATACAAAGCAACCGCACTGTAGTTGCTGAACGCAGAAACTGACTAGACGCGTAATGTAGCAGGTCTAATTTGACAGAATAGACGCGACCGGTGTAGATACGCTCGACGCCTTTTCCGTCAGATGTGTACTGACTCATTTGACGGAATAGACGCGACCAAAGATACGTTCGACGCATCTTCCGTCAGATATGTGCCGACCCTAAATTCAAATAGTCCGTAGAATATAGAAAAATATAGTGCCATTGTAGCGCGAATTCTATGTATTATCTATATTCTAAGGCTCGCCCGAATGTTCGTGAGAAAGCTCGCTAAAACACACTCATTTGTTTTGTAAATTTCGCGAGAATGCTCATTACAGGTGAATGCTCCAGTGTATCAGCGCCATTATGTAGAAGGGCAATACAGTTTCCTTATCAAATTTTATTATTATGCTATTGAGATCGCTAGCTATACATATTTTTACTTTTTTATAGTCACACCTACAGGTAGAATACATAACATACAAGAGACACATTTCGAAAGGGCAGACAGAGATGTAGCATAGCAGAATTTCAGATCTCACGTAATAGGGGCGAGCCTATTGCCGTTCCTGGGCATATCGTCCGGCTCCGTGCTAATACTAAAAATTCGGAAGATTCGGTAACACTTTTGTCTATCCCCTGGAATATGGAGGCAGTTATATAAATATAAGATACTTATGCATACTATCATTACATTCATCTATTCAAGCCCTAATTTATTTCAGTAGAGGACCCGGCAGACGCCTCGGCAAGTCAAATTCGGTGACACAGCGCTACTTACTGAGTTCATTTGTATTAAATGTTAAATAAAATTTCATTCGAATTGGTCAAGCCGTTTAAAAGAAAGTAGGTGACAAACACATAGTAGAATTAAATAATGTATCAAGTTATGAAAACAGCTGCCCTAACGCTTTTACTTACGGCCAATCCAACGAATTCATTTTAAAGTTCACAGTGTTTGATAATCTTAATATATAAAATTCTTGCGTTACTGACTGACTGACAGACAAGCTACAGCCAAACCTATTGGGCGCAGGAAGATGAAAGGATATTGGGCACTTATAGTCTCACTTTTTGACGCGTATAGCTATTGGAGTAAATGCATAATTCATGATATTATTTTTAATGCTATTTTACCAAAATTCATTAAAATCATTTGTGGGGTTTCTATTTTAATTTTAATTAGTATATAATACACTAAATACGTCATTTGTTGCATAATAGTGAAGCGACTCCTTTTTCAATTATAATCGATTGATTAAACGTTAACATAAATCGTGGAACAACAAAATAATCTACATTCAGAACTAAAAATGTATTAAGAGTTGTCATTATAATTATTCTTCGATTATATTACTATTTCTTTCGTTAAAAAGCAATTTCTTGGCAAAAATAAAACAATTAAGATATAATCTATAGTGTTACGATTCCGTAATCTATTGTTGAGTCACAACACTATTAGATGAAATGTCAAACATTACAAAATGGTGTTTTCTGTTTACGTGTTTTTTTAAGCGTAAGTTGTATTGTTGATTTACACTTGACAGATAAATTGTTAGAAATGTGGTTTTTCTGAGAGGTACGGTACGTAAGTAACACTCAATTATGTACCAAATAATATTAAATATGTGCCAGTTTTTAAACTCTATTGGTTTCAAAACGAATTGTTTTGAAATGTAACATAACCTCAACAGGTACTCAACTTATGGTGTTTTTTCAAAACCCCACAATATTTAATTTTGAATTTAACCTTGTTTTAAACACTAACCCTTTCTTGTGGTTAATTTTCACTACGTTACTGTGTCAAAAGTTGTGCAACCAAGTGCCATAGTACGTTGCTCATTCTCCTTTGGCATGTATGTTCCTTGAGGACCGTAGGGGTGCACTAAGAAGGGATTTTCAGAAATACCCACGGGATCGGTCAAAACAGATAAATTTAAAAAAATGTGCAGGCGTAGCTGCTAGCGTCCTCTAGTTATAGTATTAAAAACGCGGCTTTTGCTTGTACTAACAAATAATTAGCTTGTAAAGTCTTTCACTTCCCGGTAAACGTTATTTTACAATGCGGCCATTTTACCGTTCCGACAACCACAATGAAGCGATAATTTTTATAACCTATTGCCCTACTAGTGGTATTCGTAATAGTAGATTAGTAGCCAAGGGCTGTAAGGTATCAATTGCAGCCCGAGATATTTAGGCGCTCGAGCGCAGCGAGGGCGCCTATAGTTCGAGAGTGCAATTGGTGCTTACACCCGAGCTAACTATTCTGCTTTACATCTCGATTGTGAGGTAAGTAGAAAAAAAGCATTACAAGAATAAAACATCGTAAACAACGTCGTAAGTTTTCAAATATCTCTCTTTAGAAGTTTCAGGCAAAATATTGTTAATTGCTGCTTCAGCTTCGATTTTCATTGAATCGGGAGTGCAGCTTCACTTGAAGAACTCATGTTTTTTCCTAATTAGCACGTAATTATAAAAAAATCCCAAAAACAAACAACATTTAAAGTAAAAGTTTTATATTCCCGCCTTTTTCATTAAATAGAATCAAGTAAAGAACTTATTTTTTTTTCAAGAACGATATTGAGCATTGAGCTTCGCCGTTATTTAAAAATTGATGACTATTTACTCACACGAAGACCACAGAGTACCTTTGACGAAGACAAGGCTGAATAGCAAAGCGACCTCTTTGGTCATTGGGCTGAATGCATGATGTCTATTGCCAGTATGATGGTTAGATGTACGCGAACTTTTTGAAAGAAAGAAGTGTTTTTTTTTTATTTCTTACCGCCCTAGGGCTTTTCTAGCTACATTATTACCCTAGAGCGCTAATTAGTCACCTACAAGCCCTATTTGGAGGTAATAACAACCTACTTACCGAACATGAGAGATGTAAACTATTATTATGTTCTTATAAACCCATTCTTGAACCAATACGCTTTTTATGGAAGCTAAGTGCTGAGCTTACAATGCTTGGATAACATTGTATTTGGGGTTTAAGTTTAAGAACAATTGAGCTTCAATTAATTTGTCTATTTCATTTTTAGTTAACAATTTTATCTGTCCAAAAATATGTCCACAATTTTATGAAAATAAATGTTTTCACGAATTTCTAAATAGGTATAAAGACTCTATAACCTCGGCCTGCACGGGTAAAGCTTCCCTCTGCTGATATATATTTATATATATTAGAAGTATCTGCTTTATCGTCTTCTTAAGTGCAAACTCCAAAGGCATACTTGGTCTTTTTGGCATTACTTTGGTTTTGCTTAAGAAGAAGGTTAAAAACAAAATAGGTCACTGTTTATCAGATGTGCCGCAGTAGCGCTGGTACAGTCGCATATACAGTCGGTGAGCGACCAACAAAGTATGCTGAAAACCTAAATTGTATTTTTGTTTATTTGTCTACAGCAAAGACGAATGGACTTATACAGGGTGTTTGGCGATTGGACCGACACAATTTTTTGGGGGTTAGGGTTATATCCTAGTTTTCACCTCAAGAAACCGAGGTCCTAAGTGTTCCTGTACTCGAGATACGATTTTTTTTTCATTTTTTATTTTTTTTCTGAATTATCACATTTAAAACGATATATCTTTTTAGTTTGTGGATATATTTGCACTAGACAACTTTTATTGGATGCCCTAATGTATTATCATTTTTTAAAAAACATTAATTGTTGGGAATAAATGCAAAAAAAGTTATTGTCGGGCTTCAAAACTCTTAAAAATGAAGTAATGAGTGCACACTTTATAAAAAATTTGTACTTAATAACCTTTCTAACGATGTATGACATGGCCTTAAAATCTTTCAGTATGTAATCACAAAACAAAAAAGACTATCTAGCCAGTGTCAGAATAATGAAATAATAGTTTAGGTTTCAAAATGTTTTTATTGAATATGGTTACAAATTTTGTTTGAACTGACTTCCTGCCACCTCTACCGATCCAAGCATTTGGACAATTATTTTCTAAATGCTTGGATTGGTAGATGTGGCCCAATTCCTTGGCCTGCACGGTTACCAGACCTGACACCCCTGGCTTTTTATGTGTGGGGACGCGCTAAACAAATAGTATACGCAACCGAAGTACCTACAAGGGAATTTTTTTAGAAAGAATAAATAGCGCTTTTCAAATAATAAAAGAAGAAATGCGGCTAAGGATGACGACTGTCGAAATCAGAAAAAGTTGTCGTGCATGCATTCGCAACGGAGGAAGTCAGTTTGAACAAAATTTGTAACCATATTCAATAAAAACCTTTTGAAACCTAAACTGTTATTTCATTATCCTGACACTGGTTAGGTAGTCTTTTTTGTTTTGTGATTACATATTGAAAGATTTTAAGGCCATGTCATACATCGTTAGAAAGGGTATTAAGTACAGATTGTTTTTAAAATAATCGAAGTTCAAAGGAAATTTTTTTTTTTTTTATAATTAATTTAGAATTTCATATTTTGCACTCATTACTTCATTTTTAAGAGTTTTGAAGCTCGACAATTACTTTTTTTGCATTTATTCCCAACAATTTATGTTGTCTTAAGAATAATAATACATTAGGGCATCCAATAAAAGTTATCTAGTACAAATATGACAACAAACTAAAAAGTTATATCGTTTTAAAATTGTGATAATTCAGAAAAAAAATGAAAAAAGAATCGTATCTCGAGTGCAGGTACACTTAGGACCTGGGTTTCTTGGAGTGAAAACTAGGATATGCCCTCTCCTAACCCCCTAAAAATTGTGTCGGTCCAATCGCCAAACACCCTGTATATTTTTAATATTCCTAAAGAAACCAGATTTAAGTGTAAAAGCAATGATTTACAAAATTATTGTATACCTACAGCACAATACAAGATGAGAACAACGAATGGTCGCCGTCATCCTTTATAGCTATATTGCTGTGATGAAACTATCGCTGCACCGGTCTGTAGGGAGAATCAAGTCCAATTGTACACAACTTTCACAATCACAGCTCACAGAGTTTAGATTATTTTTCAACACAAGTTGAAACACACCAATGAACAAAACAAAAATATAAAAATGAAATTGTTTTAATTTATGACAAGACATATATAATTTATTTATTTTTATAAACAACATTCATCTAATTACCTTATAGATTATTTGCATATATAAAAAAGAAATATGTACAAAAAATGGGGGAAAATACAAATTTCATACTTACAAGACAGGTTTAGGCGTCGTAGAATTCCTCCGCATCGCTGTCTATTGGTAACGTGCCCAGAAGGCTGGCAGCATTGCCCCGCTGGATGGCAATGCTGATACGCTGGCCGAAATACAGCCCAGCCTTCTTGTTACGTGAGGCGTCGATTAGTCGTTTGGCGATTGCTCTGTACAACGTACGAGCGCTCGGAGCCCATGGACCAAGCGTCTCCACCCCAAACTGCTCAAATACATAATTGTTTTATATTTATTTTCAAAACATAGCTCTGAAGTTCTTCGCGTCCAAGGTTTTATTTCCAGACGAAATACAGCTCGCGATAAAATATTACCATAGGGTGCTTCTACACGGTGCATGTAGCTTGAGCATGTTGAGGCACTTGCGCGGGTTATATGCACGGTAAACATATCGTTTAAACAAATGTGCGGGTCCAGCGACTCGAGCATGTACCAAAGCGGGCCACTCGCGCAAGTAATTTGCGTGCTCTGCGGCGCGCGCGAGTCACTCGCGCATGTTACCTGTTAAAATTACATTTTAACATATGATTTTAAAAGAATTTTCGTTCGTCGAGACATTTTGATGCGATTCAAGTCATAAAGCTATCGCGCGAATAGCATGCACATGTACATAGCTCTTGACCACGAACAAATAACTTGTACATACAGCTTGCGCAAGTAGCCCGCGTCTTTACTTGCTCCAGTTATTTGCACAATGTATAAGTACATGCGGGTAACTTGAACAAGTAGCTTGCGCATATTACTCACGCGTGTAACCCGCACCTTTACTTGCTCCAGCTACATGCACCGTGTACAAGCACCCTTATGTTTTCTAGGTGACAATCAGCTGACGCAAACAGGGAGAAAATGGAAAATATTTTATTTGAAAACGTCTCAAAGAGTGGAATTTCATATTTAGATTCTAGAGATCGGGCGACCGTCCGAATAGGTTCCCGAGGGACTTGGAAATATCCTCATAGTATCGGTTGAACAAAACTGCGGACAGAAGTTGATGTTTTTACTTGTCGACCATTTGCCCGTTAGAGTATCTTTGGGATGCGAGCTAGGGATCTGGTGTTTGTTGCTGTTTTATTAGATAAGTCGTTGCATGGATAAACAGGTACCAAGATACTGACGTAAAAGTGGGTACAAATGCCTTACATCGTTGTAGTCACTGTATTTGTTTGTATATAACTATTTTGATAGTAAGTTAAGTTTTGTTATTTTTAGCACGTGAGCACATGATATTAACGTAAAGGAACAGTATCCACTGTTTCGAGCGTTGCCATCGCTACTGGATAGGTTCCACTGCGTGGCTCAGTAGTCTGAGTGGTTGCCACGGCACCACTTCATTGCATTTGCTTCTGGTAAGACACTTTTTATGCGCTCACATTGTTGTTTCGAGTTGGGTTCAAGAGGGTCTTATATACCTACCTATACATATTTGTTAAATATTCTGTGATTCAGCAATATTTTTCATAAATAATTTCTTACTCCACTTAGTCACTCTACATCTTCTTCTTTCGCGATAGGCAGCAGCTGGAATATAAAATCATTTGTCAGAATACGCACAGCTCGGGTTCTTGTCTCAGGCCAAAAATCGTTATGCCATATCAGAGGCCTTCGGGAGGTCTAAAACAACCGACACCAGAGCTGGCCACACAAAAATACCGCTTACAATCGTTTTGTCTTTTAACGATAAAAGCAATCAATACGTCTTTCCTCTACATCGAAATCTCATCTATATTCAAACCAATTACATCAAAACGGAGATAATCATGTACAAGGGTATTTATAATAAGTTTACGGCTAATAACATTCGCAGGTCTAATTGTTGGTTGGCGTGTAGGCACGATCTAAGTGTTCGCCGTTGAGGTTTTTCAACATGTCACCTGTAATGTATCGCTTCTGTTTTGAATACAATACGGTATAGGGCAATGAATTTTTAAGTCATTATGTTTAAAGCTTTTATATTTTAAATAGCAATTTTTCGTCGTAATATTTGTGGACCTTACAAGACATTGTAACATTATTCGGATCAACTTATTGATTCTAGAAAATAATTTTAAGCCTTTACTAGATGTTTGAAATAGAATTAGTTTTTATTATAAGTCAAATCGATTAGATCGATTGAGTAACATTTTGTTTAGTCTATTGAAAATTTCTGACAATGGTCACACTGAACTGTCACTTGCTTCTTGCCTTGAAAAATTACCACGTTGTCGTCTCGTACGTAAAATATCGCCTTTTGAACTAACGCGAATTGAATTAACTTGTATAATTGAACTAAATTGAGTAAACCGTCTTGAATGCCGCCTGATCCACTAGATCTGGCAACGGTAAATTGTGATAAAAGACATTGTGAACTATTGATTGACATAAATTGATCGCCCCTTTAAAAGCACATAAACCAGCTTCGCGAATTTGTATTGTGAATTCTTACCCTGCCGCCTTTGGTTTGCCCGGCAAAAGTTGAGTTGAACATTGACATTTGTAAAACTGAATTATGATTTGTGAATCCTGTGAACGTGCATCGTGCCCTCGTACCAACGGAGACGACATCAAGTTGGAAGGAACAGCTAAGTGGATAATTCATTCAATCTATCGTGGCCACCTTAGTTTTGTTTGTTTTTCCCTAACTTAGTTCCACTCCTGGCATCAGTAAGAGTTGGTAAGACATTTTATTGCTATTAGGTGTAGTTAGGATTATAACTCATTGCTGTGCAACGCAGTGCATTGTGTCTGGATCCTTGTCTATCGTGGTCAGGTAGATGTATTACACCTTCCACTGCAACTCTGTTCCGAAAATCCCTACCTAGCTACGGTAATTCTAGACATATTTTTTGATAGCAAGAGCGTGGTTAACTGTGCCTATATTGTAAACTTGTATCTGAGCTAAGCATCTCATTTCTTAACAGGTTAACAGTGTTGTAGTGTTCTCAGGTCAGTATTGTCTAAAATACATAATATTTAATTGTATAAGTTGACCTAGATAATTTGAAACACATGTCATACATAACCTCAATCAGTAATTGTTTGATTTAAATTGTTGAAATCTAGCATAGATTTGTTGCTGTTACTATTAATAAGTCACTTTGATTGGATACATATCAGTTATATGTATCAATTGATTTAGTTTATTGCATGTATTGATATATTAAGTTTGAACCTTACATTGTTAAACCCTGTAATAATATAAAGATAATATTGTTAAGTAACACATATTCTGTGCTAACTTACTATTGTATATCTCAAATAATATGTATGTCTGTTGCAAGTAATTAGTTAATTTATTTGAATATTTAACTTTAATTAACTTATTCGAAGGTTCAATTTTGATAACTTTGACTTTGTTTTGTGTCAATATATATTGAAACTATTAATTTTGTTGGACAGTAGATACCTGTCACTTGCTTGTACCAGCAGTAAACAGGCTAATATTTTGTTGGTTTCAAAGAATTAAGAAAAATTAAGTTTAGATTGTTAATATTATTTAACGCTTGTCCGGGCTCTTTTGAATTTTGATTATGTCAGCTATCAAGGACTTGCGTGCGGCTGCTGGTGCTTTTGCATCAGATTTGCGCTGGTTTGCCTCGGCCAGTGCCTTAGTGAACCGGCGTGATCGCCAGCAGGCCTTACTACAAAGGTACGAGCGGATCGATGATCGCCTGGCAAGTGTGGAACAGCAGTTCCGCACTTTCAGCGCTTGCTGTCTCGAAGTGTCAGTCAACGATTTACCGCTGACCAGCAAAATAAGGTCAGCGAAGACTATGCCCAGGTCTTAGACCTGTATGATGCTGTCTCCAATAGTGCGAGACAACTAGTTGCCGATAGGGAAGGGCAACCCGGCCTGAAGCAGGAGCTTCCTAGGTCAGCACCGGATCTGGTGAGTAGGCTCCCTACTTTGGACTTCCCCCATTTTGATGGCTGCCTAGGAAGCTACCTGGGCTTCGTTAATTTGTTCGACAGCCTGGTCAATGACAGGGCTGACCTTCGGCCAGCACAAAAATTAGCGTATTTAATGTCGGTTCTGGATCGGGAGGCTAAGGGCCTCATCCAGCATCTGCCCGTGTCTGACGAGGCGTACCAGACGGCTCGGGACCTAATTACCCGTAGGTACCATAATAAGCGTGGCCTCGCCGACACGCATATTGAGCAGATTTTGGGTTTGCCGACGCTCACCCGGGTCTCTGGGTTGCGCACCCAACTGTTGAACCCGCTTTTGGTGGCCATCAACGCACTTAAGTGCCTTGACCTGCCCGTGGACCAATGGTCCTACCTATTGGTGCACATTGTACTGATAAAGCTGCCTGCCGACCTGAGGTCGCGTTTTGAGCAGCGCTTTGGTGGGGATAGCGCGACCCATCTGCCCCCCTTTGCTGACCTGGAGAGGTTCCTGGAGGACGAGTGCCGGGTCTTGGACAACTCCGGTGGTGTCACGCCGGCTAAGTCGCAGCCGCCCAAGGTCAAGGAGCAGGCTCGCGTTCACACCCGAGGCAATGTTGACCGGCGCCCTCCTCACGCAGAGCCCAGCGGAGTGCTCCTACTGCAAGGTCACGGGGCACAGAACGGCCAGTTGTAGGGCATTCTTGGACCTACATGTCGCCTCTCGTAGGCGCATCGCGAATGCCCGCCGCCTTTGCTTCTCTTGTTTGGGGTCCCACTACCAGCGAGACTGCCCAAACTCTCGCCCCTGTCCTCACTGTGGAGGACAGCATTTGGACATTCTCTGTATGAATGCCAGAGAGGTTGGCCGCTTGTCCAACCAGCCGACGCCGCGCACGGGCGGGTGTTCTGAAGGTGGCAGCCGAGGCTCACCGGCGCGTAGCCGAGAGTCGCCTCGCTCAATTGATCGCCACTCGCCCCGCTTGGAGAACCGTAGCGTGCGCACGCCTCCTCTCTCTCGCGCACCTGAATGTGCTGTTCAGCGTCACCAGCACCATGACTGCTGCCCCAGGTATTCCCCTCCTTTGGCGGAGCGTCCCCGCCTTGACTCGCGCCCACCTCGTTTTGGGCGGGTGCGTCACTATGACCCCCCACAGATGGCGCGCGGATCGAGTCATCGCGCTTTTGAAGACTTCAAGCCGCACCCTCATTTTGACTTGCCTGGTCCTGGCCAACGGTCGCCGCCCAGGCAACAATAGGTCATTGATCCCTGCCCTATAACGCCAACCTCCCCCATTGAGACCGTTATCCTACCAACGGTTGCTGTTCGGGTCTGGGGATCCACGGGGACCTCTGTTGTTGTCCGTGCTATATTGGACACAGGTTCACAAGGTTGCATTGTTTCCACTTATTTGGTAGGGCAGGTTAAATTAAATATGGGCTCTTTTCCGAATTGTATACGGGGCATAGGTGACGTAGCCTCTAATGTTGAAGGGCAAGTTAAGGTTTTGTTTGGCCCTGTTGAATCTTCACATCCGAGGATTAAAACCTCGGCTATTGTGCTGAAGAATATTTTGGGTATGCATCCACAGAAGCAGCTACCTGCTGCTGTGGTGAATTTGACATCGGGATTGGAACTGGCGGACCCCAAATTTGACACACCGGGACAAATCGACTTGTTGATTGGCTCTGATGTCCTCGGTGGAATTTTGATTGGTGGGAAACGGGTCTTGGTGCCAAATGGTTTGACTGCCATCCCGACCATATTTGGATTTGCTTTGATGGGACCTGTACTTAGGGACCCCCCTCCACCTGAACTTGATAATTTGTTGGCTGTAGGCTCTGCTCTCTCTGATGCGGTTCAGAGGTTTTGGGAAGTAGAGAAGCCCCCTCAAGTTGCCCGTTTGAATCCAGAACATGAGGAGTGCGAGCTGTTCTTCCAGAACAACACTGGCCGACTCCGTTCTGGTCGGATTATTACGAGGCTACCCTTCCTGTCTGTTCGGCCTCCGCTTGGTGAGTCACGACCTTTAGCCGAAAAGAGATTGGTGGCTATGGAGCGTCGCATGGGTCGTGATCCGGAGCTCAGACAGAAGTACATTGAGTTCATGAGAGAATATGAACAATTGGGACACATGTCTGTGTCAAATTTGGATTGGCGTTCGGTGGAGCACTACTTTCTCCCGCATCATGCGGTATTGAAGCCATCGACTGGCAAGCTGCGCACAGTGTTTGATGGTTCTGCGCAGACTTCAACAGGCGTATCCTTGAACCAGTGCTTGCATTCTGGTCCCAAGTTGGTCAAGGACCTTTGTGACGTCATCACCAGCTTCCGACGACATCAGGTTGTCTTTGTGGCCGACATAAAAATGATTTTCAGGCAGACTATTATCCACCCTGATCACTATCGCTTCCAGCTGATCCTTTGGAGAGAGTCTCCTCGCGATCCCATGGTCGTCTACGAGCTCAATACTAATACGTACGAGTTAAGGTCAAGCCCCTACTTGGCAATACGTTCTCTTTGGGAGCTCGAAGACCGCGAAGGCTTACGTTTCCCACGAGCCTCCGCCATCTTGAAGGACGATATTTACGTCGATGACATTTGCTCGGGCGCCTCCACAGCGGACGAGGCGATCCTCCTGCGGGACGAATTGATAGGTATTTTGGCCTCCGCTGGTTATGAGTTGCGCAAATGGATTTCCAACTCACCAGCGCTTTTGGAAGGCTTGCCAGAGGATCATCAGCAAGTTCCACATCTATTTGAGATTGTTGACAACCCCGCTATGATGGCTGTTCTTGGCGTTCAGTACAGACCAGTCCAAGACATCTGTACGTATAACGTAGACTTGAAATTGCCTTGTTCTTGGACTAAACGTCTCGTGTTGTCTACTGTTGCCAGAACCTTTGATCCGAACGGTTGGATTTGTCCTATCATATTTTGGGCAAAATGCTTCTTGCAGAAGCTTTGGACAGCAGGATTGACTTGGGACGAACCTCTACACGGCACTCTTGTTGAGGAATGGACCTCTTTTGTATCCTCACTTCCTGCCGTCAACGAGATCTCCTTGCCTCGTCCAATCCTTCCTCCCGGGAAGTACAAGGCCACCCTTCACGGGTTTTGTGATGCCTCGGAACGTGGTCACGCGGCCATGGTGTACTTGTGCACATTCAGTGCCTCAGGTCAGGTGAGAGTTTCCCTGATCATGGCGAACAGCAAGGTTGCACCCCTTCGGACATCTCTGACCATCCCAAAATTGGAGCTCTCGGGAGCAGCACTACTTGTACGCTTATTGAACCACGTGTCTAACACTTTGGGTAAAAGCATTTGTATTACTGGAACCTACGCCTGGACAGACAGCCAAATTGTTCTTTGTTGGTTGAAGGCTTCTGTCCACACCTTGGAGGTATTTGTTGCTAAGCGCGTTTCCCAAATCCAGAAATCCGAAGTCAAACTTGTTTGGAGACACGTGCCAGGTGAGCTCAACCCCGCTGATTGTGCCTCGCGCGGATGCTTGACGCCTAGTTTGATAGGTCATTCGCTGTGGTGGGGTCCGGAATGGTTGAGTCGACCAGAAATTGATTGGCCTCGAACGCCAGTTTTGAATACTTCTAATTTGCCGGGTCTACGAACACTCGCTCTTGAGAAGGTGGAATGCGCCTTCGACCCCGATTTTTTGTTGAATCGCTACAGCTCCCTTGACAAGTTGTTAGTTGTCACTGCTTGGATAAAGCGTTTTGTTTTTAATTTTAGGCACCCACAACAGAAACGACTGACACCGTTTCTCTCACCACAGGAACGACAGGAGTCCCTCACCTTTTGGGTTCGTTCTGTGCAATTGGCGCACTTTGAGAAGGAGATTGCTATCCTCAAGTCAGGGAAATTGAAATTGTCGGGAGCTGTCTCTAAATTGAACCCCTTTTTGGACGATACGGGTCTCTTGCGCGTTGGAGGGCGTCTCAAGAACGCCAACCTCGCTTACGGAGCACGTCACCCCCTGTTGTTACCCAAGGACGGTCATTTGGTACGCTTGTTGGTAACTGACCGTCACCTTAAGAACTCGCATGCTGGTTGTAATGCTTTGTTGGCTATTTTGCAACGCGAATTTTGGATTTTTTCTGCCCGAAGAATTATTCGGACTGTAGTCTTTCGCTGCATCCCTTGCTATAAGCTCAAGGCTTCTACCATGCAGCCCTTGATGGGAGACTTACCGGCAGATCGCGTAACTGAGAGCAGGACGTTTAACGGTGTTGGCACGGACTTCGCTGGTCCCTTTTTGGTGAAAACGTCGACACTTCGAAACAGCAAGACTGTTAAGGCCTACCTGTGCGTTTTTGTTTGTCTTTCCACAAAGGCCGTTCATTTAGAACAGGTCTCCTCGCTTACAACCGAGGCGTTTGTAGCCACATTTGACAGATTTGTATCCCGCAGAGTGCTGCCTTCCTTGATCCTGATTCTGATTGCGGCACTAACTTCAAGGGCACCTATAATTATTTGAATGATGTTGTTAATTTTCTTGAAACCAACAAGGCTGATATAGGTGATAGGCTTGCCCGACGTGGGATAAATTGGTTGTTTTTCCCACCAAATTGTCCACACTGGGGTGGTATATTTGAGGCCGCCGTAAAATCGGCCAAAACACACTTGCGCAGGACAATCGGTGAGTCTGTCCTTGCATTTGAGGAACTCGCAACTGTGTTTTGTAAGATTGAGGCCGTTTTGAACTCTCGGCCATTGTGCCCGATCTCCTCAGATCCGAATGATTTGGAGGCCTTTACGCCGGGCCATTTTTTGATTGGTCGCCCACTTGTCGCCTTGCCTGAGTACCCCTATATTGATACGAGACCTGGTCGTCTCTCGCGTTTTGAATTGGTACGCCAGATTACTCAGAGCTTTTGGAAACGCTGGAATTTGGAATATTTGCACATACTCCAGCAACGCGTTAAGTGGACCGACAAGACCGATCCACCCAAGATTGGTGACCTCGTTTTGATCAAGGAGGCTAACCTTCCGCCACTCAGATGGCGCAGGGGGCGCATCCTTCGTTTGGTAACTGGGGCTGATGGAGTTCCCCGATTTGCTGAGGTCTTGGTGGACGGTTCGATTCTGAGGAGAGCGGTTGCAACATTGTCACGTCTACCAACCGATTAGCGGACCGGTAGGCCGGTCCGGGGCGGGTGGATGTTTGAAATAGAATTAGTTTTTATTATAAGTCAAATCGATTAGATCGATTGAGTAACATTTTGTTTAGTCTATTGAAAATTTCTGACAATGGTCACACTGAACTGTCACTTGCTTCTTGCCTTGAAAAATTACCACGTTGTCGTCTCGTACGTAAAATATCGCCTTTTGAATTAATGCGAATTGAATTAACGTGTATAATTGAACTAAATTGAGTAAACCGTCTTGAATGCCGCCTGATCCACTAGATCTGGTAACGGTAAATTGTGATACAAGACATTGTGAACTATTGATTGACATAAATTGATCGCCCCTTTGAAAGCACATAAACCAGCTTCGCGAATTTGTATTGTGAATTCTTACCCTGCCGCCTTTGGTTTGCCCGGCAAAAGTTGAGTTGAACATTGACATTTGTTAAACTGAATTGTGATTTGTGAATCCTGTGAACGTGCATCGTGCCCTCGTACCAACGGAGAGGACATCAAGTTGGAAGGAACAGCTAAGTGGATAATTCATTCAATCGATCGTGGCCACCTTAGTTTTGTTTGTTTTTCCCTAACTTGGTTCCATTCCTGGCATCAGTAAGAGTTGGTAAGACATTTTATTGCTATTAGGTGTAGTTAGGATTATAATTCATCGCTGTGCAACGCAGTGCATTGTGTCTGGATCCTTGTCTATCGTGGTCAGGTAGATGTATTACACCTTCCACTGCAACTCTGTTCCGAAAATCCCTACCTGGCTACGGTAATTCTAGACACTAGAATTTGCCTTTGAAAGTCGGTTATCGGGGTAAAAAGTAACATAGGTAACTTTTTGCCCTCTTTTTTTCTCTTTCCTCAAACTATCACCCCTCACAAAAATATTATCATGTTATCGCTCATTTGCGACGTGAAAGTAGATATAATATTTATATTGAATATAGTATGGATGAATTTATTCGCGAAGACAGCTAAAATGCATTTCAGTAGCATACCGTACCCGCTGCTAACATGTTCTAGCTTAGTAAGAGAGAGAGATCTATCTTGTCGAGCTTCATATAAACGGCGCGCACCACAGAGTTTTCAAAGTTAACTACGTATTAAATTGCTGATTATCGCTTGCTAGTTGCTGTAAATGGAAATCATCGTGAAGATACCTGTATGTCTTAGAGTTCTTTATAATGTTCTTCGAAGACGTATTAAGTCCGCAAAACCACACTTGATGGTTTCTTACTAAAGACAACTCCCGCACTACACATAAATCATGTGTCGCGGTGGACTTAACAAACATACAAACAACGGACAAGCCTTAACCTTCTTATAGTAAGAAGAGGCTCGTGCCCAGCAGTGGGACTTTTTAAATACATACATATCGTCACGCCTTTTATCCCCGAAGGGGTAGGCAGAGGTGTATTTCTACACCCACTTTTCGCCAGATATACTTTAGTCCCACGTAATAAGGGGCGAGCCTATTGCCGTACCGGGCACATTTCCAGACTCCGTGCTGCTACTGAGAATTTCGTGACAGAAAAACCCAATAACACTGCCCGACCCAGGAATCGAACCCGGGACCTCCCGATCCCACGCGCACATTTATGCCGCGAGACCAACGAGGCAGTCGTATAGGGTTTGATGTCGAGTTTTCCATCTCTACGCAAAGATGGTATTTGCATCGTGTTATCCCTTAGTCGCCTTTTACGACACCCACGGGAAGATAGGGAGTGGTGACACTTGTATTCTTTAATTTATGGTGTAGTGTTTTAATATGTAAAACGCTATAAATAAATAAAACTCTGTAAATACCTCACTACGCTAATTTATTTACAAACTGTTCGCCGCAATTTAAACTTACTTTGCAGCATCCTCATTATTTGGTTTAGTCTATATTTACAACAAGTTAAAACGACTAAACTATTTAGTTACAGTGTTACTTTTAAACTGATGGTCGCAAACAAACTGCAAGCTGGTGGTTAATGTTTTTACGAACAGTTTAGATAGATTGAGAATTTCATTAGATACAGCAGATAGAATATAGTCTTCGATTTTAGATGTCTATTTCTATCCACAATCATTATTAGGCCTGCCTTCCATGGTACAATGGATAGCGTGTGTGTCTGCTGATCGGGAGTTCCCGGGTTCGATTCCGGGGTTGGGCCAAAAGTGTTGCTGCGTTTTCCCTGCTGCGATATCACAGTAGCAGCATGGAGTCTGGCATTGTGCCCGGTAACGACAACAGGCTCGCCCCCTATTACGTGGCGAAATGTGGGTGTAAACTTATGACTCTGCCTACCTCTAGGGGATATAGGCCTGGGTCTATCCTAATCATTATTATGACACCAACAATTCCCAAATTTCGTGATGACAATACGATAGTAAAATATTAACGAGGCACAGGTCACTTACCATAGAGCAATCATTATACCTCCATGTCGCTTACCACTAAACTTGTGCATAGATAAAAAATGCGTAGTATTTCATGTTGAAAAAAATCACAAGATAAAACTGTCTTGGCACAAAATAGTTCAAATCAAAAGAGTTTCAGTGATCACTGCTTTTTCCACATCTTCAGAATCACTGTCTCATCTGTATTATCTCTCACCCTTAAACAACTGAACAACAGCATTACTTAGACAGGCGCAACAACAAAAAAAGCAACTATAATATTGTTACAGAATGCACCAGGTGTTACTTGCTATAGCATTACAAAATACTGGTATTAGCGACTTCGCATAGTTCATAGCTGTAAAATGCCGCAACACGGTGTAACTGTAACTTGTAGCTTTTACGTGCTTTTGTATAATATTAAGTTACTAATGGATTTT
This sequence comes from Euclidia mi, assembly GCA_944739405.2. Classification (NCBI taxonomy): domain Eukaryota; kingdom Metazoa; phylum Arthropoda; class Insecta; order Lepidoptera; family Erebidae; genus Euclidia; species Euclidia mi. The sequence continues at coordinate 7,567,577 of OX123191.2, read as the reverse complement.
AAATAGCGATAGCTGAATGATGATTAAACCAGTCTATATATATAAAATCCTTGCGTTACTGACTGACTGACAGACAAGCTACAGCCAAAACTATTAGGCGCAGAACACTGAAATTTGGCATGAATATTCCTTGGGGGCCGTAAAGGTGCACTAAGAAGGAATTTCCCAAAATTCCCACGGGATCGGGCAAAGAGAGATATCGTGCGGACGTAGCTGCGAGCGTCCTCTAGTAAACTAAAGTGAAGAAAGGTATGCATGCAAAAATGGCTTTTGCATGTCTTCAGGGGCCCAATTGTCCTAAACAAATTTGTTCAAAATACAGTTTCGATATAATAGCAGTGTCATACTTACGTCACAAATAGTATTCTCATAAATTAACTGATATTTGAATGATATTGTAACTAGATTATGTAACTGTCAAAATATGTGTCAACGACAAACTGTTTATTTCAAATTATACGATAATGACATTAAGTTAGCAGAATACCGATTCTGAGTACATTAAAAATATATTCTCATTTCATTTAAAATATAATTCCAATGTCATATTAAATACAAGAATTGGTCTTCTGATATGCGTTCTTAATTGTACATTTCTGCTTGCTTCCTGGCTTGGAGAACAGAACGTACCATTAACTACATAAAACTTAAATAAGGATAATTGTCTGTGATCCAGTGGATAGCGTATGCGACTGCTGATCGGAGGTCCCGTGTTTGTTTCCCGGGTCGTGCAAAAGTGTAACTGGGTTTTTCCGAATTCTCAGTAGCAGCCCGAAGTCTGGTGATGTGCCCGGTAACGGCAATAGGATCGCCGCCTATTACGTGGGACCTAACAATTCATGTCGAAATTTGGGTGTAATATTTACACCTCTGCCTATCCCTTCGGGGATACAGGCGTGAGACTATAAATAAATAAATAAGAATAATTGTCTCGCAAAAAAACTATTAACTATCTTTAAGTAAAGATTGCTCATGATAAGAACTTATAAAGGAAAAGTAAGTAAAACTTAAAGTCAAAGTCAAAATCATTTATTCATTTAGGCCACAAAGTGACGCTTATGAACGTCAAAAATTTAAGTTAAATTTAAGTTAACTAGATGATTCTACATTTACATTTACTGCTACGTTCGCAATGTTATAGGTAGAACCACGAGAAAGAACAGGCAATAAAACTCGTGGCCACTCTTTTTAACTGCCAGTATAATAGTTTTACATGTTATCTTTATAAGGAGCTGCAACTGTTTCACATTGTGAGTTATCTACTAATGCAAAATAGTTATTGATATCATACTCAAGCAATAAATTATGTTCATTCGGTAAGCCTCCCAAAGTAAATATGGTGAAACAGGAGCATCCACTTACGTCTTTTGTTGTACACTTAACTCAGAGCATCAAAAACATATCCTTTTCATAGAATCTGCTTCAAACAAAATATTCCAAAAAATTATATTCCTATTGGAAATCCAATAATGTAAATCCCATTTCACGTTAATGTAATTTTGGATTCGATGACGTTATATTCTAAAGAAGTTTAGCGAGGTACAGTCAGCAAATCGTTAACCCGTCATTTAATTTCACTTCTTTGTGCTCAGATTAATATATTTTTTGATAAAATATTCTCTTTATGTAACTTGTAAGAGGTGTTATTGTGTGATGGTTTTAAATTAATGCGTTGTATTTTCTGGGGTTTTAAAACTATAGCTTACAGATACTATCGCTATATATTGGTTTACTGACATTACATTTAAACCGAATGACATAGAAACTACTTTACTTATTATAATCCGACGTTTCAGCTACTTAGCGCGAGCAGTGGTCACAGAAGACTCCGTCTTTCAGTCTTACGTAAAGAACTGGTATGGAAACTGATCACTGTTGATTGCTTTACAAGGCAAAACAAAACTGGTCGTAAATAGTCTCAACACTATAGCTAAAATCTCACGAAAGTTTAGAATCCTTGGTGTCAATCAATTTCGTTACGGATTCAGAAACTGACAACAATTTTGGCAATCAAGTCAGATTGAACATTTCCAAGGCCCTCGTAAATCTCTGATTGTTTATACACTATATAATAAGTAAGTCTACATCTTGAAAATGGTTAATTTGGCTGCGTGAGCCGCAAACTTTGGCATTCTATTGACCCACGTCAAGCAACTATGTAATAGACACTTAATACCCAATTTCTTACTTGATGTTCAAACATCTATAGAGCATTACTAACAGCTTTTTTCTCAACAAACCTTATACTGACCCAGTTTCTCACTTCGCTACTATTGCCCAGTTATTTTAGTTTGTTCACAAGATTTACTGATTTCAATTTGAGCTTTTGATGTGATTAATAGCTTCCTAACATATTGTTTGACTTGATTTGAAGTTATATTGACTAGAACGCCACTACATTCAATATTGAACGAGTTCTCTTGAAGCAAACTTGGTGTTCAAAAATACTTAGTTCCGGGAGCATACAATCCATTTTCGATGCATCGTGCCTTCAACATTTTTGTTCCGGGCTGCAGTGTATTGACTCGCCTTTGTGCTTTTATTGCGGGAATTGAAATAAACGAGTTGATATTTTGATCCACTAAGAACAGAATGCATTTTTCTGAACAGCACTTCTTTTACGTTTAATATGAAGCGAGAGAACGGATGTGCAGAAAACGTTTATTCTACTTTTATGTGTTAAGAAGGTCGTTATTCTCTGAAGGGTATTAAATTTAGGATGAATGTTTTCGTTTTCTTCTTTATATTACGTATAAACAGTCTAATGACTGTTTGTTAGTCATCTTCATGTTTACTTAATACACAGTTACGATCCTATCTTTTATGGTTTACTGTAGGTACAAATAATTATTTTTTTTTAAATAGTATCCTAAGAATTTGTTGCTGAATTCTTCTGCATGGATTAAATGAATATGTGAACACAGGTTTAAAAAAGTAATTTGAATTAATCGGACGTTTCATCCGCGGTATATGCCCTTCAAATTGGGCTATTAAGTCATGTTTGACGTCATCGCCCATAACGCCTCAAAATGTTTTTATCTGACGGATAAATTACCCAAAAGCAATTATGTGTGCTGAACTCTATAAAAGAGTCCCTTCCTTTTTCAATCTTACATTAAATTAACCTTATTTACCTGACACATACGATCATTTGACTTTATCACGGATATTAGATAAGCAAATAAGTACACACTAATTAAAAGTTTCTTAAATATCACGAAACCAATTATGTACTTACATACGCTGTAGCACTCACAATTTCATAAAAAACAAACAATGTATTAGAACAAAAATAAGATTTTCCTACGTAAAATTGTGATGATTTTTTTTGCTGACTGTACCCGTCTGAATGGCCCGCCCACTTGCTTAATTGTGTTTCGCTATTCATACCCTCTTCATAAATAGTACGAATTAGGATTTTAAATTGAAAAAGATGATGTTAAATTAATAAAGAATGAGCTTTAGATTAATGACGCACTTGTATGTTATTATATGCAATTAAATGTAGTTAATTTTACGCTGTATAATTTTTACTGTATACTTGAGGGAAATTCGTACAAATTGAATACGGTTAGTCATCGTTTTCAAGATTTTAATATTTGTCTGTGTAGGTTGATATTGAACATATTACGGACAAGATATGTAATTATGAAATCCAATAAATGGTGCCATGATTAAATCATCATCATCTCCATTGCGTTATATCATTTGCACCCCGGAGTCCGCTTACTAGTCTAACTGGATGTGACTAAGTAAATATTAGCTTTTTCACAGGGCAACTGCCTGTTTGACTTCCAAAATCCAAATGGATAGCGATATTCCATGGTTCCAAAAAGTGGCAGTATATTCAAGGGGAATCACCTGCCTATAACGTCTGTCAATGAACTTGCTGACAGCGGAGACCGACAGGTCGTGCTGACAGACGGGGCAAACAATGAGTTACAATTCGATTCGCACATTATCGTCGCAAAGTCAGTGGTGCGCGTCGTGAGTTTGCACCCAATATACTCGGGTTATTCACCAACTCGACACAAGAGACTGGACACACGTCATGTGGACACGTCATGATTTTTACGCGTGTCCACATGGTGAAACTTAAATTAAATCTCTTTAATGTTTTCGTCAACTGGACACACAGTCGTATTTTACCCGAATTCTTGACAAAGTACAGTCACGCAGATAAATGTTTTTGACACATTTATCAACGGCTACTAAACGTCCCGCAGCTGGGAACAAATAATTTGTATGTCATTTTAAAAATAATTTACCGTTTTTATCGTTAATAGTATTTATCGTTTTTGCCCACCATAACATGAGAGAAATTGTTGCAAATTCAGAGAGGTTCTTCTGTGATGGAACGTTTAAAACATGTGTTAGAAAATTTCATCAGCTATTTACGATTCATGTCGATATTGGGAGTACGAAATATCATACGAACATTATTCCCACCATTTATGCTCTGATACCCAATAGCACAGAAGAAACGTACAAAACCTTATTTTCTTTAATTAAAAGTGAAATACCGGAGTGGCACCCAAAAACTATGACAAGCTTTACAACATGAATTTCCGGATGTGAAAATTGTGTGCTGTTATACTCATTTGAAGAGATGTCTGTGGCGAAAAGCAGAAACGTTGCACCTAACAAAGTCGAAATTGAGCAAAGATCATATATTTAAAGAGATGTTGTACATTGCCACTTTTACCGATGGATGCAGAATCATATGCCTGGTTATATATCATGGCTGAATGCTTAAACACTGAAGTTATAACAACATTTAACGACTATTTTATTAAAACATGGCTCGATGACAATTCCTGTTATGCAAAGACTTTTGATTGCTATAATGAACATCATCGAACTAACAATTCCGTAGAGGCATGGAATGCCGGTATAGCTAAAATATTGAAACGAAAACCAAATTAAGTACAGTTTCTCACCGAAATAAAAAGGGAAATGAACGATTTTTGTCGCCGAGTAATAAATAATGGACCTATATCAAAGAAAAAATTTAAACAATCAGAATTAATAATATGATCGCAGCCACTGTAAGGGAGTTTGAATCAGGTGAAATTAGCATCGGTCACTGTATCGAAAAAAATAAGTAAGTTTAAATATTTTTATATTTATATTTTACGTTTTCTTATTATGTATATTTAGCTGTTGATTGTCTTGATATTCTCTTAATCGTAGTAAAATGAATGTGATACTTATTATTAATTATATTAATTACTATATTTCCAAAGAGTCAAATATTGTTTATCTCATACTGATGTTCCCTTGTAATGTTTAGCTGTTGATATTTTTGATCTCTATTTGTAGTAAAATGATTGTGACAAGTACTTATTATTAGGCTTGTTGATTATTATAATAAGAGTAATTACTATATTTCCAAAGAGTCAAATATTGTTGTTACAAAGCTATGTAGATTGATAATTGTTTGTAAAATTACCAATTTAAGTATTGTTATGCTCTAATAAGGTTTTCTTTTTATATTTAATTTTTTGACACCTATAGCAACTCGAGGTTGAACGGTGCAAGTTTGTTTGTCGTTGCATTTAACTTTGAAAAATTCAAAATAATATTTTTAATGGTGAATTATATTAGTCTTTACTTGATTTTTCTGTGATTATTAAAGCGATTACTTTAAAACATTAGGATATATTTAGATTAAGTATTTTGAATATTTTGAATGCTGTTGTTATATAAGTATCTAAAGATACTCTGAAGTATCCTATTTTTCTTCATATTAATAAATTCTTATATTATTTAATTGTTACGGGTTGTTTTATTTCAAAATTGGTCATAAATAAAAGTTAATAAGGTTATTCAATTAACAGGTAAAGCAACTTATCATGACATATGTACATCCTCCTGCATTATTGTTTTTAATTTACATTGAAATATCTAACTCGGCTTTGCAGTCTAACCAGATTTGCCTAATATTTTTTTCACAAAGCGGAATTCGAGATTTTAAGGTTAACTAGATGTCAGATTATTAGAGGGTACTGACAACCTATACCAAGGCAATCGAGACCGATGGCTTAACGTGCACTTCGAGGCACGGACTACATTTTCATATATGGTCACCCATCTATAATTCATACGGTGGCGGAGTCGCTTGACTTTGCAAATCGATCGAGCTACGCGCTTATGAACCTAACTGTACTTATAGTTGATTGAATCAGACGTTACTTGGCGGAACTCCATTGTAACCTAATGGAAGGAAAGAGGAACCCACCACGCACCCTCGGATTGACTACCCCAACTATTGCAATAGAAAAAGGTTGACAATACCGAACTCCTCTAAAAGGATAAGGGATATAGGAATGGTATGGGTTCCAGGAAGATACCTGACTTGCAGTATCCCGCTGTATGCACCGACTATTCTTCGACACGTGTTTCGCCTCTGCACGAGGCATCCTCAGGAGCGATGGGCAACGACTGACTGAACTGACTCAGTCGTTGCAACTAGGATAGCGCTAAGACGATGATGATGATATTTATTAAAAGAATCAGATAGTCATTTACACAAAAATTGCCAAGTAAATGAAATAACCATAATAATAAGACAAAAGAAACTTGACACAATTTATGTTTTAAAGGTTTTACTTCGAAGACCATTGTATACTTGGGCCAGCGGCATTTTAAGCGCTGTAAAGTTAAAGCACAGTTGGTGTCTAGAATTACCGCAGGCAGGTATTTTCAGAAGAGAGTTGCAGTGGAAGATGTAATACTTCTACCTAACCACGATAGACAAGGATCCAGACACAATGCACTGCGTTGCGCAGCGATGAATTATAATCATAACTACACTTAATATTAATAAAATGTCTTACCAACTCTTAGTGATGTTCTTGAGTGGAGTCCTGGAGGCAAGCTAGATACACACAAGACTAAAATTGGCCAATATTAGCAAGTGAATTATCTTTACTTTACCAGACTCCAAGGCAGCGTCTTCAATGCACGATGCAAGTTCACAGGATTCTCAATTTCTCCTTGCAAATGTCAATGAGTAGTTCACAATGTCTTTTATCACAATTTACCGTTGCCAGCAAATAACTTTTCACAAATGTTCAATATGTCACAAAACTTGCCGGAAGTCAAAAGACGGCAATCTATAAGATTTCACAAACTATTCGCGTAGCTACAAGGATGTGCTTTTTCAAAAGGCGATCAATTTAATTTAGGTACGAGTCGACAACGTGGTAATTTTTCAACGCGGGAGGACGGAAGTGACAGTTCAGTGTGACCATTGTCAGAAATTTTCAACAGACTAAACAAAATGTTACTCAATCGATCTAATCGATTTGACTTATAATAAAAACTAATTCTATTTCAAACATCCACCCGCCCCGGACCGGCCTACCGGTCCGCTAATCGGTTGGTAGACGTGACAATGTTGCAACCGCTCTCCTCAGAATCGAACCGTCCACCAAGACCTCAGCAAATCGGGGAACTCCATCAGCCCCAGTTACCAAACGAAGGATGCGCCCCCTGCGCCATCTGAGTGGCGGAAGGTTAGCCTCCTTGATCAAAACGAGGTCACCAATCTTGGGTGGATCGGTCTTGTCGGTCCACTTAACGCGTTGCTGGAGTATGTGCAAATATTCCAAATTCCAGCGTTTCCAAAAGCTCTGAGTAATCTGGCGTACCAATTCAAAACGCGAGAGACGACCAGGTCTCGTATCAATATAGGGGTACTCAGGCAAGGCAACAAGTGGGCGACCAATCAAAAAATGGCCCGGCGTAAGGGCCTCCGAATCATTCGGATCTGAGGAGATCGGGCACAATGGCCGAGAGTTCAAAACGGCCTCAATCTTACAAAACACAGTTGCGAGTTCCTCAAATGTAAGGACAGATTCACCGATTGTCTCTCAGAGACTGGACACACGTCATGTGGACACGTCATGATTTTTACGCGTGTCCACATGGTGAAACTTAAATTAAATCTCTTTAATGTTTTCGTCAACTGGACACACAGTCGTATTTTACCCGAATTCTTGACAAAGTACAGTCACGCAGATAAATGTTTTTGACACATTTATCAACGGCTACTAAACGTCCTGCAGCTGGGAACAAATAATTTGTATGTCATTTTAAAAATAATTTACCGTTTTTATCGTTAATAGTATTTATCGTTTTTGCCCACCATAACATGAGAGAAATTGTTGCAAATTCAGAGAGGTTCTTCTGTGATGGAACGTTTAAAACATGTGTTAGAAAATTTCATCAGCTATTTACGATTCATGTCGATATTGGGAGTACGAAATATCATACGAACATTATTCCCACCATTTATGCTCTGATACCCAATAGCACAGAAGAAACGTACAAAACCTTATTTTCTTTAATTAAAAGTGAAATACCGGAGTGGCACCCAAAAACTATGACAAGCTTTACAACATGAATTTCCGGATGTGAAAATTGTGTGCTGTTATACTCATTTGAAGAGATGTCTGTGGCGAAAAGCAGAAACGTTGCACCTAACAAAGTCGAAATTGAGCAAAGATCATATATTTAAAGAGATGTTGTACATTGCCACTTTTACCGATGGATGCAGAATCATATGCCTGGTTATATATCATGGCTGAATGCTTAAACACTGAAGATATAACAACATTTAACGACTATTTTATTAAAACATGGCTCGATGACAATTCCTGTTATGCAAAGACTTTTGATTGCTATAATGAACATCATCGAACTAACAATTCCGTAGAGGCATGGAATGCCGGTATAGCTAAAATATTGAAACGAAAACCAAATTAAGTACAGTTTCTCACCGAAATAAAAAGGGAAATGAACGATTTTTGTCGCCGAGTAATAAATAATGGACCTATATCAAAGAAAAAATTTAAACAATCAGAATTAATAATATGATCGCAGCCACTGTAAGGGAGTTTGAATCAGGTGAAATTAGCATCGGTCACTGTATCGAAAAAAATAAGTAAGTTTAAATATTTTTATATTTATATTTTACGTTTTCTTATTATGTATATTTAGCTGTTGATTGTCTTGATATTCTCTTAATCGTAGTAAAATGAATGTGATACTTATTATTAATTATATTAATTACTATATTTCCAAAGAGTCAAATATTGTTTATCTCATACTGATGTTCCCTTGTAATGTTTAGCTGTTGATATTTTTGATCTCTATTTGTAGTAAAATGATTGTGACAAGTACTTATTATTAGGCTTGTTGATTATTATAATAAGAGTAATTACTATATTTCCAAAGAGTCAAATATTGTTGTTACAAAGCTATGTAGATTGATAATTGTTTGTAAAATTACCAATTTAAGTATTGTTATGCTCTAATAAGGTTTTCTTTTTATATTTAATTTTTTGACACCTATAGCAACTCGAGGTTGAACGGTGCAAGTTTGTTTGTCGTTGCATTTAACTTTGAAAAATTCAAAATAATATTTTTAATGGTGAATTATATTAGTCTTTACTTGATTTTTCTGTGATTATTAAAGCGATTACTTTAAAACATTAGGATATATTTAGATTAAGTATTTTGAATATTTTGAATGCTGTTGTTATATAAGTATCTAAAGATACTCTGAAGTATCCTATTTTTCTTCATATTAATAAATTCTTATATTATTTAATTGTTACGGGTTGTTTTATTTCAAAATTGGTCATAAATAAAAGTTAATAAGGTTATTCAATGAACAGGTAAAGCAACTTATCATGACATATGTACATCCTCCTGCATTATTGTTTTTAATTTACATTGAAATATCTAACTCGGCTTTGCAGTCTAACCAGATTTGCCTAATATTTTTTTCACAAAGCGGAATTCGAGATTTTAAGGTTAACTAGATGTCAGATTATTAGAGGGTACTGACAACCTATACCAAGGCAATCGAGACCGATGGCTTAACGTGCACTTCGAGGCACGGACTACATTTTCATATATGGTCACCCATCTATAATTCATACGGTGGCGGAGTCGCTTGACTTTGCAAATCGATCGAGCTACGCGCTTATGAACCTAACTGTACTTATAGTTGATTGAATCAGACGTTACTTGGCGGAACTCCATTGTAACCTAATGGAAGGAAAGAGGAACCCACCACGCACCCTCGGATTGACTACCCCAACTATTGCAATAGAAAAAGGTTGACAATACCGAACTCCTCTAAAAGGATAAGGGATATAGGAATGGTATGGGTTCCAGGAAGATACCTGACTTGCAGTATCCCGCTGTATGCACCGACTATTCTTCGACACGTGTTTCGCCTCTGCACGAGGCATCCTCAGGAGCGATGGGCAACGACTGACTGAACTGACTCAGTCGTTGCAACTAGGATAGCGCTAAGACGATGATGATGATATTTATTAAAAGAATCAGATAGTCATTTACACAAAAATTGCCAAGTAAATGAAATAACCATAATAATAAGACAAAAGAAACTTGACACAATTTATGTTTTAAAGGTTTTACTTCGAAGACCATTGTATACTTGGGCCAGCGGCATTTTAAGCGCTGTAAAGTTAAAGCACAGTTGGTGTCTAGAATTACCGCAGGCAGGTATTTTCAGAAGAGAGTTGCAGTGGAAGATGTAATACTTCTACCTAACCACGATAGACAAGGATCCAGACACAATGCACTGCGTTGCGCAGCGATGAATTATAATCATAACTACACTTAATATTAATAAAATGTCTTACCAACTCTTAGTGATGTTCTTGAGTGGAGTCCTGGAGGCAAGCTAGATACACACAAGACTAAAATTGGCCAATATTAGCAAGTGAATTATCTTTACTTTACCAGACTCCAAGGCAGCGTCTTCAATGCACGATGCAAGTTCACAGGATTCTCAATTTCTCCTTGCAAATGTCAATGAGTAGTTCACAATGTCTTTTATCACAATTTACCGTTGCCAGCAAATAACTTTTCACAAATGTTCAATATGTCACAAAACTTGCCGGAAGTCAAAAGACGGCAATCTATAAGATTTCACAAACTATTCGCGTAGCTACAAGGATGTGCTTTTTCAAAAGGCGATCAATTTAATTTAGGTACGAGTCGACAACGTGGTAATTTTTCAACGCGGGAGGACGGAAGTGACAGTTCAGTGTGACCATTGTCAGAAATTTTCAACAGACTAAACAAAATGTTACTCAATCGATCTAATCGATTTGACTTATAATAAAAACTAATTCTATTTCAAACATCCACCCGCCCCGGACCGGCCTACCGGTCCGCTAATCGGTTGGTAGACGTGACAATGTTGCAACCGCTCTCCTCAGAATCGAACCGTCCACCAAGACCTCAGCAAATCGGGGAACTCCATCAGCCCCAGTTACCAAACGAAGGATGCGCCCCCTGCGCCATCTGAGTGGCGGAAGGTTAGCCTCCTTGATCAAAACGAGGTCACCAATCTTGGGTGGATCGGTCTTGTCGGTCCACTTAACGCGTTGCTGGAGTATGTGCAAATATTCCAAATTCCAGCGTTTCCAAAAGCTCTGAGTAATCTGGCGTACCAATTCAAAACGCGAGAGACGACCAGGTCTCGTATCAATATAGGGGTACTCAGGCAAGGCGACAAGTGGGCGACCAATCAAAAAATGGCCCGGCGTAAGGGCCTCCGAATCATTCGGATCTGAGGAGATCGGGCACAATGGCCGAGAGTTCAAAACGGCCTCAATCTTACAAAACACAGTTGCGAGTTCCTCAAATGTAAGGACAGATTCACCGATTGTCCTGCGCAAGTGTGTTTTGGCCGATTTTACGGCGGCCTCAAATATACCACCCCAGTGTGGACAATTTGGTGGGGAAAACAACCAATTTATCCCACGTCGGGCAAGCCTATCACCTATATCAGCTTTGTTGGTTTCAAGGAAATTAACAACATCATTCAAATAATTATAGGTGCCCTTGAAGTTAGTGCCGCAGTCAGAACGGATCAAGGAAGGCATCCCTCTGCGGGATACAAATCTGTCAAATGTGGCTACAAACGCCTCGGTCGTAAGCGAGGAGACTAGTTCCAAGTGTACGGCCTTTGTGGAGAGACAAACAAAAACACACAAGTAGACCTTACCAGTCCTGCTGTTTCGAAGTGTCGACGTTTTCACCAAAAAGGGACCTGCGAAGTCCGTGCCAACACCGTCAAACGTCCTGCTCTCAGTTACGCGATCTGCCGGCAAGTCACCCATCAAGGGCTGCATGATAGAAGCCTTGAGCTTATAGCAAGGGATGCAGCGAAAGACTACACTCCGAATTATTCTTCGGGCAGACAAAATCCAAAATTCGCGTTGCAAAATAGCCAACAAAGCAATACAACCAGCATGCGAGTTCTTAAGGTGACGGTCAGTTACCAACAAGCGTACCAAATGACCGTCCTTAGGTAACAAAAGGGGGTGACGTGCTCCGTAATGGAGGTTGGCGTTCTTGAGACGCCCTCCAACGCGCAAGAGACCCGTATCGTCCAAAAAGGGGTTCAATTTAGATATTGCTCCCGACAATTTCGATTTCCCTGACTTAAGGATAGCAATCTCCTTCTCAAAATGCGCCAATTGCACAGAACGAACCCAAAAGGTGAGGGACTCCTGTCGTTCCTGTGGTGAGAGAAACGGTGTCAGACGTTTCTGTTGTGGGTGCCTAAAATTAAAAACAAAACGCTTTATCCAAGCAGTAACACCTAACAACTTGTCGAGGGAGCTGTAACGATTCAACAGGAAATCGGGGTCGAAGGCGCATTCTACCTTCTCAAGAGCGAGTGTTCGTAGACCCGGCAAATTAGAAGTATTCAAAACTGGCGTTCGAGGCCAATCAATTTCTGGTCGACTCAACCATTCCGGACCCCACCACAGCGAATGACCTATCAAACTAGGCGTCAAGCATCCGCGCGAGGCACAATCAGCGGGGTTGAGCTCACCTGGCACGTGTCTCCAAACAAGTTTGACTTCGGATTTCTGGATTTGGGAAACGCGATTAGCGACAAATACCTCCAAGGTGTGAACAGAAGCCTTCAACCAACAAAGAACAATTTGGCTGTCTGTCCAGGCGTAGGTCCCATTAATACAAATGCTTTTACCCAAAGTGTTAGACACGTGGTTCAATAAGCGTACAAGTAGGGCTGCTCCCGAGAGCTCCAATTTTGGAATGGTCAAAGATGTCCGAAGGGGTGCCACCTTGCTCTTTGCCATGATCAGGGAAACCCTCACCTGACCTGAGGCACTAACTGTGCGCAAGTACACCACGGCGGCGTGACCACGTTCCGAGGCGTCACAAAACCCGTGAAGGGTGGCCTTGTACTTCCCGGGAGGAAGGATGGGACGAGGCAAGGAGATCTCGTTGACGGCAGGAAGTGAGGATACAAAAGAGGTCCATTCCTCAACAAGAGTGCCGTGCAGAGGTTCGTCCCAGGTCAATCCTGCTGTCCAAAGCCTCTGCAAAAAGCACTTTGCCCAAAATATAATTGGACAGATCCAACCGTTCGGATCAAAGGTTCTGGCGACAGTAGACAATACGAGACGTTTAGTCCAAGAACACGGCAATTTCAAGTCTACGTTATATGTAAAGATGTCTTGGACTGGTTTGTACTGAACGCCGAGGACAGCCATCATGGCGGGGTTGTCAACAATCTCAAACAAATGTGGATCTTGCTGATGATCCTCTGGCAAGCCTTCCAAAAGCGCTGGCGAGTTGGAAATCCATTTGCGCAACTCATAACCAGCGGAGGCCAAAATACCTATCAATTCGTCCCGCAGGAGGATCGCCTCGTCCGCTGTGGAGGCGCCCGAGCAAATGTCATCGACGTAAATATCGTCCTTCAAGATGGCGGAGGCTCTTGGGAAACGTAGGCCTTCGCAGTCTGCGAGCTCCCAAAGAGAACGTATTGCCAAGTAGGGGCTTGACCTTAACCCGTACGTATTTGTATTGAGCTCGTAGACGACCATGGGATCGCGAGGAGACTCTCTCCAAAGGATCAGCTGGAAGCGACGGTCATCAGGGTGGATAATCGTCTGCCTGAACATCATTTTTATGTCGGCCACAAAGACAACCTGATGTCGTCGGAAGCTGGTGATGACGTCACAAAGGTCCTTGACCAACTTGGGACCAGAATGCAAGCACTGGTTCAAGGATACGCCTGTTGAAGTCTGCGCAGAACCATCAAACACTGTGCGCAGCTTGCCAGTCGATGGCTTCAATACCGCATGATGCGGGAGAAAGTAATGCTCCACCGAACGCCAATCCAAATTTGACACAGACATGTGTCCCAACTGTTCATATTCCCTCATGAACTCAATGTACTTCTGTCTGAGCTCCGGATCACGACCCATGCGACGCTCCATAGCCAACAATCTCTTTTCGGCTAAAGGTCGTGACTCACCAAGCGGAGGCCGAACAGACAGAAAGGGCAGCTTCGTGATAATCCGACCAGAACGGAGTCGACCAGTGTTGTTCTGGAAGAACAGCTCGCACTCCTCATGTTCTGGATTCAAACGGGCAACTTGAGGGGGCTCCTCTACTTCCCAAAACCTCTGAACCGCATCAGAGAGAGCAGAGCCTACAGCCAACAAATTATCAAGTTCAGGTGGAGGGGGGTCCCTAGGTACAGGTCCCATCAAAGCAAGTCCAAATATGGTCGGGATGGCAGTCAAACCATTTGGCACCAAGACCCGTTTCTCACCAATCAAAATTCCACCGAGGACATCAGAGCCAATCAACAAGTCGATTTGTCCCGGTGTGTCAAATTTAGGGTTTGCCAGTTCCAATCCCGATGTCAAATTCACCACAGCAGCAGGTAGCTGTTTCTGTGGATGCATGCCCAAAATATTCTTCAGCACAATAGCCGAGGTTCTAATCCTCGGGTGTGAAGATTCAACAGGGCCAAACAAAACCTTAACTTGCCCTTCAACATTAGAGGCTACGTCCCCTATGCCCCGTATACAATCTGGAAAAGAGCCCATATTTAATTTAACCTGCCCTACCAAATAAGTGGAAACAATGCAACCTTGTGAACCTGTGTCCAATATAGCACGAACAACAACAGAGGTCCCCGTGGGTCCCCAGACCCTAACAGCAACCGTTGGTAGGATAACGGTCTCAATGGGGGAGGTTGGAGTTATAGGGCAGGGGTCAATGACCTATTGTTGCCTGGGCGGCGACCGTTGGCCAGGACCTGGCAAGTCAAAATGAGGGTGTGGCTTGAAGTCCTCAAAAGCGCGATGACTCGATCCGCGCGCCATCTGTGGGGGTCATAATGACGCACCCGCCCAAAACGAGGTGGGCGCGAGTCAAGGCGGGGACGCTCCGCCAAAGGAGGGGAATACCTGGGCCAGCAGTCATGGTGCTGGTGACGCTGGGCGGTCGCACATTCAGGTGCGCGAGAGAGAGGAGGCGTGCGCACGCTACGGTTCTCCAAGTGGGGTGATTGGCGATCAATTGAGCGAGGCGACTCTCGGCTACACGCCGGTGAGCCTCGGCTGCCACCTTCAAAACACCCGCCCGTGCGTGGCGTCGGCTGGTTAGACAAGCGGCCTACCTCTCTGGCATTCATGCTGAGAATGTCCAAATGCTGGCCTCCACAGTGAGGACAGGGGCGAGAGTTTGGGCAGTCTCGCTGGTAGTGGGACCCCAAACAAGAGAAGCAAAGGCGGCGGGCATTCGCGATGCGCCTACGAGAGGCGACATGCAGGTCCAAGAATGCCCTACAACTGGCCGTTCTGTGCCCCGTGACCTTGCAGTAGGAGCACTCCACTGGGCTCTGCGTGACTGCAAAGCGAGGAGGGCGCCGGTCAACATTGGCTCGAGTGTGAACGCGAGCCTGCTCCTTGACCTTGGGCGGCTGCGACTTAGCCGGCGTGTCACCACCGGAGTTGTCCAAGACCCGGCACTCATACTCCAGGAACTTCTCCAGGTCAGCAAAGGGGGGCAGATGGGTCGCGCTATCCCCACCAAAGCGCTGCTCAAAACGCGACCTCAGGTCGGCAGGCAGCTTCTTTAACACAATGTGCACCAATAGATAGGACCATTGGTCCACAGGCAGGTCAAGGCACTTAAGTGCGTTGATGGCCACCAAGAGCGGGTTCAACAGTTGGGTGCGCAACCCAGAGACCCGGGTGAGCGTCAGCAAACCCAAAATCTGCTCGATGTGCGTGTCGGCGAGGCCACGCTTATTATGGTACCTACGGGTAATTAGGTCCCGAGCCGTCTGGTACGCCTCGTCAGACACGGGCAGATGCTGGATGAGGCCCTTAGCCTCCCCATCCAGAACCGACATTAGATAGGCCAACTTTTGTGCCGGCCGAAGGTCCGCCCTATCATTGACTAGGCTATCGAACAAATTAATGAAGCCCAGGTAGCTTCCTAGGCAGCCATCAAAATGGGGGAGGTCCAAAGTAGGGAGCCTACTCACCAGCCCCGGTGCTGACCTAGGAAGCTCCTGCTTCAGGCCGGGTTGCCCTTCCCTATCGGCAACTAGTTGTCTCGCAGTATTGGAGACAGCATCATACAGGTCTAAGACCTGGGCATAGTCTTCGCTGACCTTATTTCGCTGGTCAGCGGTGAAATCATTGATTGACACTTCAAGACAGCAAGTGCTGAAAGTGCGGAATTGCTGTTCCACACTTGCCAGGCGATCGTCAATCCGCTCGTACCTCTGAAGTAAGGCCTGCTGGCGATCAGGCCGGTTCACTAAAGCATTGGCCGAGGCAAACCAGCGCAAATCTGATGCAATAGCACCAGCAGCCGCACGCAAGTCCTTGATAGCTGACATAATCAAAATTCAAAAGAGCCCGGACAAGCGCTAAATAAAATTAACAATCAAAACTTAATTTTTCTTAATTCTTTGAAACCAACAAAGTATTAGCCTGTTAACTGCAAGTGCAGGCAAGTGACAGGTATTTACTGCCCAACAAAATTAAAGGTTTCAGTATATTGAAACAAACACAAAAGTTATCAAAGTTATAACTTATAACAAATTAATAAAGTTGAAACTTCAACTTAATTAATTAATTATTTGCAACAGACAGACTAACTGTGTCATTTATGATATACAATAGGAAGTAAGCACAGAATATGTGTTACCTAACAATATTATCTTTATATTATAACAAAACAAAGTTTATTAATGTGACCCGCCCAAGTGGCAAGGTCAAGTTGGTTGTTATGTTTATGAATATATGCAATAAACTAAATTTACTAAATTTATTGATACATACAGCTGTTATGTATCCAAACAAACTGACTTATTAATGCAACAACAAATTTAAGTTAGATTTTTCAACAATACAAATCAACAATTACTGATTGAGGTTATGTGACAATGTGTTTCAAATTATCTAGGTCAACTTATACAATTAAATATTATGTATTTTAGACAATAACTGACCTGACAAACACTACAATACTGTCTACAAGGTGATAAGATACAAGCTCATACCAATCTGAGTTTAGACTCAGTAATGCAACAGCGGCTAAATTTCAACTACAGCTCTGCACCAAAATTATGTCTAGAATTACCGCAGGCAGGCAGGTATTTTCAGAAGAGAGTTGCAGTGGAAGATGCAACCTAACCACGATAGACAAGGATCCAGACACAATGCACTGCGTTGCGCAGCGATGAATTATAATCATAACTACACTTAATATTAATAAAATGTCTTACCAACTCTTAGTGATGTTCTTGAGTGGAGTCCTGGAGGCAAGCTAGATACACACAAGACTAAAATTGGCCAATATTAGCAAGTGAATTATCTTTACTTTACCAGACTCCAAGGCAGCGTCTTCAATGCACGATGCAAGTTCACAGGATTCTCAATTTCTCCTTGCAAATGTCAATGAGTAGTTCACAATGTCTTTTATCACAATTTACCGTTGCCAGCAAATAACTTTTCACAAATGTTCAATATGTCACAAAACTTGCCGGAAGTCAAAAGACGGCAATCTATAAGATTTCACAAACTATTCGCGTAGCTACAAGGATGTGCTTTTTCAAAAGGCGATCAATTTAATTTAGGTACGAGTCGACAACGTGGTAATTTTTCAACGCGGGAGGACGGAAGTGACAGTTCAGTGTGACCATTGTCAGAAATTTTCAACAGACTAAACAAAATGTTACTCAATCGATCTAATCGATTTGACTTATAATAAAAACTAATTCTATTTCAAACAGTTGGGTAACTAATTTGGGTGTATTAACCAAGTAGTGCCTAATGAGGTTAACGGCTCCTGCGCTAATTTACCTACAGTATCTAGTGCCTATACGTCGACTTGCAACTAATGAGCTGCTAGCCTTTGTATACACGTAGCTAGTCGATTTTTAAATATCTACTCAATCTTGCTCTCTCAAAACTCTGTCAAAATGTAGTAAGTATAAATTGAAGTGATGACGCAAAATATCCCAAGACAACGTTCTCACGATCAACTAGATTTACACGAAGCAGAGTCTATAGTTGCTAGATAAATGAAAATTTTATAAACTTCTAACGAAGATTTTGTGATATATAATACTGATTATGAACGAATGAACAGTTATTTAAATAATACTAAACCATTACCTTTAAAGCATTTCGTAAACCACTAAAGTAAATTAGGAGACGACTTATGCCAGACCTCTTCTAATTTGTTTCATAGTAGCGTAGGTGGATTATTATATTTTGCCCATTATAATATGACTGCTGGTTTAAAAATTAGGTAGGTAGATAGATGTATTCTGTAAACCTCGTTACGATGTGTAATAAAAATAAATTTAAAATTAAGGTGGGCTCTCAATAAATGGAACTTGTTAAAACATCTCTTTAAAAATGAGATTAAAATACCTAAAACCATTGTTTCTCAAAGTCAATCGTTTGCAAGATACACGCTGCCAAAGTGGTAAAACAAGTGTCCACCCCTTCCTCTGACTTTAAAAGTAAGTGGGCGACAAATCTAAAGAAAATATCTGCTGTAGATCGTAATAAAAACTTCAAACGAAAATTGGTTTGAACGATATTTAGTCAGCATTTTTTGAGATATAGCACATGTTTAAAAACATTTATACAAACTCTATGGAAAACGAAAGTTATTTCAGGTGATGAAAAAGTAAAAGTGATATTTGGTTAGGGGAAGATAAAGGGTATGTTAAGTGTATACTTCAACTTCGGAATACTATACTTATTATAAAATATACTTATTATATAATAAGTATAGATGATTTATTGACGGCGCAGAAAGTGCTAGGCATAGCACTTTCTGCGCCGTCAATAAATGGCAATTTACCAGCTATCTTTATAAAGCAATATTTTACAACAAAATGAGTTTCATATCAATCGAAATATTCCAATCATCAATTCAATATTGTAAAAGCACACAGCACATCCATAATCTCTAGGGTCAGCTGCCAAAACATCACACCAATCTAGTTCACCACATAATGTGTAACGATTAGTACTTGTATAAAAATGCTCATTATTTTACACAATCAACTATTACAATGAAACTCGATAATTATAGTTGGACGCTCGTTTTAATTATACAATTAATTTCTGTATATGCGTACAGCGTGATTTTTGATGGGTGGCACAGACTGATTTAATGTCTCTGCCTATAATATTCAAGTTTTACATATATATATCTCATTTAAAATGAATAAATGATCTACCTAAAGTGCTGGTATTTTGGGATGATTGTCATGAACAGGGCTTTATTCGTTTTTTAGGCGTCATCTAGAATAGAATTTTGACTTTTATAACTGTTATAAACAAATGCAAATGCATAAATAAATATCAGATAAAATATGTTTTAGGGTTTTTACCAGCACGTTAATTAATTAAATATTAAAATCGCGTCTTAATTTCTTTCTTCATAAAACTTATTTCAAGGTATATTTGACTAAAGATTAAAGATCAAATTAAAAAAATCAAAGAAGAATAAATGAGCATCAATCATCTAAAAGCCTATCCGGGAGTTAAACTCTTATTAGAAGAAGCAGAAAAAAAATGGTCATTCTATTCAAAATTTCAATCGCCAACTTTTTTAAATATTGTTAAGATTTGGAATATGTTCAGTGATTTAGATAATGGTTTATCTTAAATTCCAACTTTTAGCTTCTCAATTTATTGAACTATGAAATTATCGTTCACTAAACGCTAAAGGTTTGTAATTGGTAGACTTTTGGACACGTCCAATATAATGTTAGGTAACAAAAAATTGTGTGGTGAGAATAAAAATGTGAAATTTCTTTTGCTGAGAATGCAATGCAGAAGTTTGTCGTTGTGTTCGTAAGTAGCTGGACTGACTTTTGATTGTATTATCAGCGAAACAAATCATCAATACAACGTGCGTGTTGTGAGACTCCACATGACTTACGAGAACATTGCGAAGAACTATCAGACATGTTGTTTTCCTTTACGGTTTAGCAAGCGATAATTAACAATATAATACGCACATAAATTCAAAAAGTCACGTCACGAGACTCCTTGCGTAGCAGTATGTTGGTCCTTTTGATAAATTATTTTGATAAATTACCTATAAGGAAGCAGTAGACAATCTCATTACTACAACTGGATCACCTGAGTAGTCAATGCTGGTGAACTTGACTAGCATGGACTACAGAATACACGCTTCACGTCTAGTTCTTTTCCAAGGTAGTAGAGCCTTGCTGATTTCAGCATGAATGGGCCGGCTCGACCGGGGAAGTTCTACCCCCTCACAGAAGTTCGACGTAAAGTAACAGTACCTAAACTGTTGCGTTTCGTTCGGTGAGTGAGAGTGCCGCCCGTTAAAGTTGGTTTGATCGTTCAGTAATGTATGCTTGTCCCGCTTTAAAATCTCTAATTGTTCCAATACGCACATTCTAATACCCTTTTGACAAGTGTGTATGACGTCAAACGGGTCCCCATTGCTGAATATATTCGCACACCGTCATAATGACTCACATCAGTCGAGCAACGGAGGGAGGGGATTAGAAAGTACAATCGTTTATAAGACATGCCCACGGTTGGAAAACGCTCAGTCGTTGCCCATCGTTCCTGAGGATGCCTCGTGCAGAGGCGAAACACGTGTCGAAGAATAGTCGGCGCCTACAGCGGGATACTGCAAGTCAGGTATCTTCCTGGAACCCATACCATTCCTATATCCCTTATCCTTTTAGAGGAGTTCGATATTGTCAACCTTTTTCTATTGCAATAGTTGGGGTGGTCAATTCGAGGGTGCGTGGTGGGTTCCTCTTTCCTTCCATTAGGTTACAATGGAGTTCCGCCAAGTAACGCCTGATTCAATCAACTATATCAGTCTATGGAGTCTGGTGTCCCCGGCTCTGAGGCGTCCACTCTCGCTTATGCTCTGATGCAAGCAATAAAAACGATGCAATCATCGAGGTTGCGTAACTATTACGTGTCGAACTTTGACCCATTAATTAACAGCATAGAAGCATGGTGCGATGAAGTGGATCGCGCCAGAGATGCTAACGGTTGGAGTGACCACGAATGTCTGTCGCGTGTGGCTGATTGCCTTAAGGGCGATTCTAAGGTCTGGTTAGGAGAATGGGTGACAAACAACAAGACCTGGTCCAATTTCATTCTTGAGTTCAAACCCCTTTGCCCCAGTAAATTAGACTACGCGAATATTTTTCTCGAAGCTATGAATACTACTTCAGACAAGTATTCAACTTACTCAGAATACGCCCGTCGTACCCTATTGCGTCTGAAAATAGTTCAAGGGCTAAGTGATGAGTTGAGAACCCTCATAGTTATACGCGGTATAGACAATCCTCAGGTGCGTGCAGCTGCTGCTAACGCAAACGTAACCCCTGACACTATTGTCTCGTTCCTGTCTATTTACACTAAACCGTCGAGGAGCGACAAGGTCGCCGATCCTAAAAGGCAAAGTCAGTCGATCGCAATCAAACCACCGTCCTGGACCATAATGTTTTAATTGTAAGCAAACTGGTCATATCAGTCGCCATTGTAAAACGTCTACGTCAAACGTGACTAATAGCAAGCCTGCTCACGTGGCTTCGGACTCTTCTTCCAATACACAACTCTCTTCGAGTAAATCTTGTACGTTCTGTAAGAAGTCGGGACATACTGAGGACAAATGCTTTGCCAAAGCCAAAGCCGAGCAACGAAATCCGCGTAATGTCAACCTTTGCTCTTATGGATCGAATATCGTTCAAAACAACGACATGACTACCGCGATAGTAGATAGAATACCTGTAGACGTGCTGATTGATAGCGGACCCCTCGATGTGTCCCTTATTTCTTCAGATATTTTGAAACATTTTACATGTCAGCCAAAACCGAGACGTTGTGTGTTGAAAAAGGTTTGAGTGAGAAAGAAGTGGTCACAACATCTTACGTCACGTTTACGGTAGAATTCAGAGAAATTGCTATTGAAGTCGACTTAGTGGTAGTTCCATCGACTTTTATGAACGCTCCTATTATAATTGTCACTGATGTTTTGAACCGCGAGGGCATCACTTACATTCGTACTAAAGATGAGCAATGCCTTACGCGTTCCGATAACGTTAGTGCAAAAGTCAATACCATTTGTGTGGGAGATCAGGTCAAAGCAAATACACCCCTTAAGGGTACGGAGTTGGATAGCCTTATGTCCGTTATAAACAAATTCTCCGACTATCTAATATCGGGTACTGCCATGACCACAGTCAAAACAGGTGAGATGGAGATAAAGCTTACCCGTTCCATCCCTGTTGTGTATCGCCCATATAGACTCTCTTACTCCGAAAAACTCAAGGTTAGGAAAATTACACAAGACCTTCTAGATAAAAGAGTGATTAGGCGTTCGAAATCTGAATATGCAAGCCCTATTATACTCGTAAAGAAACGGGACGGCTCAGATAAGCTCTGCGTCGATTTTAGAGCTATAAATCGAATTACGGTAAAAGATCGATACCCTCTTCGACTGATCGATGATGACATCGATAGGTTAGGCGCTTGTAAATTCTTCAGTAGCCTTGATATGGCTACAGGGTTCCACCAAATTCCTCTTAAAGAGGAAAGCATTCCCTTCACTGGTTTCGTAACACCAGAAGAACACTTTGAGTACGTCAAAATGCCTTACGGTTTAGCTAATTCTCCGATAGTTTACCAGCGCATTATAAACGATACCTTACGCTGCCACCTTAATGAAGGAAACGTTCTAGTTTACGTCGATGACGTTCTTCTGCTAAGTAATTCCGAGATAGAAGGGATTGAACTGTTGCGTAAAGTTCTCAAGACGCTTACATCAGCCGGTTTTTCTATAAATTTGGCTAGATGTTCGTTTCTCGTCACAGAGGTAGAATATTTGGGTAGGTTAGTTAGTCAGGGTCAGGTTAGGCCGAGTCCACGACAAGTGGAGGCCCTAGTTAACACCTCGCCACCCGAAAACGTGAAGCAAGTATGTCAGCTGTTGGGTTTGGCAGGTTATTTTCGGCGATACATAAAAGATTACTCCGCTAGAACTGCTCCTATCATCTAACTCGTAAAAACGTCAAATTCAATTGGACTCCCGAATGCGAGTCCATTCGTCTCGATCTCATTAAAGAACTAACCAATGTACCGGTACTTTCCATTTTGAATCCAAGCTTTCCCACCGAAGTCCATACAGACGCCAGCAGTGCTGGATACGGTGCGGTACTACTTCAAGTACATCCAGACTCAAAAAAGCACGTAGTGGCTTATTTTAGTAGGTCCACTCAGGGTGCTGAAGGGAAATACCACTCCTACGAACTGGAAACACTTGCCGTGGTCAAAGCCTTCCGAAACTTTCGACATTATCTGGTTGGTCTGAAATTTGTGGTCGTGACAGATTGTAACGCCCTAAAAGCAACAGAGCGAAAGAAAGACCTTTTGCCCCGAGTAGCCAGGTGGTGGATCTACCTCCAGGACTTCGATTTCTCAATCGAGTATCGAAAAGGAGTGATGTTACCCCATGCTGACTACTTAAGTCGCAACCCTGTTGCCGTCAATCAAATTTCTAGATCCAAAAATTGGACTCAGATTGCGCAATCAGCCGATAACGAGACGCAGAATCTCATCCA
The DNA here is from genome assembly GCA_944739405.2 of Euclidia mi. Lineage (NCBI taxonomy): Eukaryota > Metazoa > Arthropoda > Insecta > Lepidoptera > Erebidae > Euclidia > Euclidia mi. The sequence continues at coordinate 7,543,588 of OX123191.2, read as the reverse complement.
AAGACTCCACGATGGCAATCTCGATGCTGATCGTTATTCCGTCCGAAATGGAGTCCTGTATTACACCCCAGTAGACCAAAATCCACGCCTACTCTGCTATATACCCAATGGCTTAGTCTTATGAGGGTATTCCATGACGAGCACGAACATATTAACCTAGAGAAGACCCTTGACCTTATATTAAGACATTTTTGGTTCCCCGGACTCAGACAGTTTGTTAGCAAATATATTGCCCACTGTCTCGTGTGTGTGTCGCAAAAGAGAGTTCCTTGGGCTCCTCTGCAAACAATTACTTCCTGGGTGTAGTATTTGCTATCACAGCAAATATAACCACAACACGAATTGATGTAACACTGGCTCACCACTACACACAGTACCGAGGGCACGTCTAGCGCGCACCGCGCCTATCACCCGACTGACTGTCCGTAGACAGTGACAGTCACAGACTATACAGATATACTACTAGTGACAGGCGTCAAGTGACGTTACTTCCTCTACTGGTGTACATGAGACAGTTTAATGTATCTATTGCATAGATACAAACACTACATCTCTTCCCTTTTAACATTTTGATTTATCATTATAATGTATGTCTATTTCATTGGCAAATAGTTATACGTCATTGCCTTATTTTCCTTATACCTAGACCTTATACGCAATACACACGCCAGGACGTGGAGTTGCGGCAACAGCCCAGGCTACCATACCATACATAGATGCTGTCCCCTCTTGGTTGCTTTGGCCTTACCGCTCTTCTCTTGCGGTCTCCGTATTCTTTTCCTTTTTCCTTTTGCAACTTCGGTCTCATTATCCGTCCTGTCTCTTAAAATAGATATAATAGTATTTTTATCCGTCTTACTTCTATTTTTCACATTGGGTTTTTATCCATGTTCATTCTCTTGAAAAATACTTCTGATGTTTTTCCTGTTACAGTATGGGAGGTGGCGTTGTACTTCATTCAGTTTTAAAATTTTTAGTGTATCTTTCATACCCTGCTTTTCTCTTGAGTCGTTTTATTGTCTTTGGTTATAATGTTCTCTTCATTTGTGGCCAATCTCGCACTGTGATTAAATTTAAATATCACCATCATGATAAAACTTTCAACTCCTCACCACGAACCGTCGCGAATCAGACGAACAGCATCAGTAGTGATCGATAGTGGGCAGCCCAGCCGACCGGAGACTTCTCTCAGAATTTTTATGATTTGCGAACTCGTTATAGTTCTTGTAATCTTGATTTCTTTACAGCGGTTGTAACTTCACTATACACACAACAAGAATATAATCGTTATTTGGCAATGGGCCCAATAGATCGATAGCAATATCAAAGTTCTCGTCCATTTATAGGTACTTAGAGAACTTGTTAAGCTAACTAGAGTGCATCCTTTGCAATTTTTAATCGCTCATTCAACGTCCAGCCTCTTTTTCTGCTGGCTATATTTCTTTCACATTGAGTGTCCAATTTCCGTATGCTATATTTCATATTCTTGGTACTTTTACTATTGCTTGCGCAAATACCGCTCCCAGTCCTATATGACTTGCGTCTGCTTTTACCCACGTCTTGTCTTTAATGTCACAATATCCCAATGTCTATTTCCGACAGCATTATTTTTCATTCATTCTCATTCATTCCGATCTCTTCTTCAGTATTCTTCTATATTTGCCCTATTGCCCAATTTCCTAAAAAGCTCTGTAATTCCTCTCCAGTCCTTGACATTCCAAATCCAGTTCATTTTTCCCAACGGCCTGACTCGTTCCGGTATCAGTTCGTGACCCAAAGTGCGTTGTCTGTGCTTTATGAATACATTTCTTTTTATTTAAAAAAACATTGTTTTATTTAAGCACCTCCATTACTTCCAGAAAGTCGCACATCGTGCTCCCCCTCGTTGCACTGTTGCATTTACTCCTACAGCAAGACTGGAACTCTCCGATAGGGTGGCATACCTGGTTCGACCAATGTATCAAAAGATATCTATCTCTCACCTTTTGTAGCTAGTTCATGCCTAATATATACTTCTTCTTCTTGATGTGCCTCTACATTACTGAAGGTCGGCGGTCAGTTTTTTGAACTTGTCTCTGTTTATTGCAAGTCGGAACAGTTCTTCCACAGACTTGATGCCAGTCCACTCTCTGATATTTCGGAGCCAAGATATTTTTCTTCTACCAACTTTTCTTTTGCCTGCAATCTTGCCCATCATAATGGTTTGTAAAAGCCTGTATCTTTCATGCCTGAGAACATGACCTAGATAAGCCACTTTCCTTTGCTTGATGGTGCGCAGCAACTCTGTTCCCTTGGTCATACGCCTTAGAACTTCAACATTGGTAACTTTATTAGTCCAACTGATGCGAAGCATACGACGATAGGTTCACATTTCAAAAGCCTCGATCTTTTTACGGAGGTCTGCTTTAATGGTCCACGCCTCACACCCGTAAATGACAACTGGCCAGATATAACATTGTACGAGTCTGGTAAATATATACTGCACTTCCCATTTCCCAGCGAGCGCCTCCATTGTCTCTTAACACAGTCACCCTATCCTTCCGGACTTCGGGCGAGCTTCCGTTCTTGTTGGAATTCTTTAGTTTTGCAAAATCTTTGGTAGCAGCCGCACTCCCCGTAGCCGTTACTCTCCCTTGAACTTTACTGGGCAAGGAAGGCCCCGGGACACATGCGCTGATATGCCACAACCTGCACACCTCGGTGTCCTTTTCTCTTCACTCAACTTGCTCTCTTGTTTCGCCCACCTAGCACCATTCCTGCTTCGGTTTCTCATTGCATTGACTTCATTTGCCTTACTTTGTCTTTTTGTTCGTATCAGTTCCGTTGCCAATCCACACCCTCCAAGGTGTTGGCCATAGTGATAACCTTGTCCAATGCCCTCTCATTACCCATTGTCAACACTTATATCCGATGGCATGGATTTATCCATTATTTGGTCCATTATGTGGTCATCAGGTACTTCAAACATACACTTCCGAGCCCGATCCCTCAGCTCAACAAGAAACTCCTTGAAACGTTCCCCTTCATCTTGCTTGGAAACAACGCCGTTCAAAAGTCGTGTTTTGTTCCACTTCCATTTTTCCACTGTAAGCCGACTGATTTACTGTCTCCAATTCAATGGAATTCACAATCCCAGTTTATTGGAATTCCTTAGTCCAATTTCAATTTAATGAAATTCCGTAGTCCAATTTCAATTCAATGAAATTCCGTAGTCCAATTTCAATTGAATGAAATTCTGTAGTCCAATTTCAATTTAATGAAATTCCGTAGTCCAATTTCAATTTAATGAAATTCCGTAGTCCAATTTCAATTTAATGAAATTCCGTAGCCCAATTTCAATTTAATGAAATTCCGTAGTCCAATTTCAATTTAATGAAATTCCGTAGTCCAATTTCAATTTAATGAAATTCCGTAGTCCAATTTCATTTTAATGAAATTCCGTAGTCCACTTTCAATCGAATGGAAGACCACCTCCAATTGAGTGGAGGACCACTTCCAATTGAATGGAAGACCACTTCCGATTGAATGGAAGACCACTTCCAATTGAATGGAAGACCACTTCCAATTGAATGGAAGACCACTTCCAATTGAATGGAAGACAACTTCCAATTGAATGGAAGACAACTTTCAATTGAATGGAAGACCACTTCCAATTGAATGGAAGACCACTTCCAATTGAATGGAAGACCACTTCCAATTGAATGGAAGACAAATTCCAATTGAATGGAAGACCACTTCCAATTGAATGGAAGACCACTTCCAATTTAATGGAAACTGTCGAGTCAAATAAAATCAAATCATATTTTATTTGTTATACATAGGTTTACAATAGTTGGTTATCTATACTAATATAATAAAGCGAAAGAGTTTGTTTGATTGTTTGTTTGTTTGAACGCGCTAATCTCAGGAACTACCGGTCGGATCGGAAAAATTATTTTTGTATACGATAGCCCAGTTATTCTGGCAGGCTATAGGCTATATAACATAACGCTTCGACCCTTTGGGGCCGGGCAAAAGGCTAAAAAGGCTAAAACATAATGTCGGCTAATCTCAGGAACTAGCAGTCGGATTTTAAAAATTGTTATTGCTTATGATAGCCCAATTATTCCGAAAGGCTATAGGCTATATGAAATTACGCTACTACTTTTAGGTACCAGACAAAAATAATAAAATGGTCAAACGAGAAGGGGAAGGGTTGGGTCAAAGGCAAAAAAAGGCTAAACGAATAGGATACAATCTATATGGGTATCGTTTTCGAGATTTTCGGGACGCTAATTAATAATATGAAATTTATTTAGTGATCCGAGATGGCGGACGGGAAATCAAAGATGGCGGATGAGAAAATTTTAAATATCAATATGGGTATCGCCTTCAATATTTTAAGGGGGGGAGAATCGAAATACAACATCTATTTCGTGATCAAAGATGGCGGATGGGCAATCAAAGATGGCGGATGGGAAAATTTAAAAAAATCAATATTGGTATCGTCTCCGATGTTTAAAGGGATGGGGAATCCAAATACAACATCTATTACGTGATTCAAGATGGCGGATGGGAAATCAAAAACGACGGATGAGAAAAATTGAAAAAATCAATATGGGTATCGTCTCAGATGATTTAAGGGATGATGAATCCAAATACAACATCTATTTCGTGATCAAAGATGGCAGATAGGAAATCAAAGATAGCGGACGGGATTTTTTTCAGAGTATATATGGGTATCGACGCCGATATTTAAAGGGATGGGGAATCCAAATCCGACATCTATTTCGTGATCAAAGATGGCGGATGAGAAATCAAAGATGGCGGATGAAAAAGTTAAAAAAAATCGATATGTTTATCGTCTCCGATGTTTTAATTTAAGAGATAGCGAATCTAAATACAACATCTATTTCGTGATCAAAGATGGCGGATAGGAAATCAAAGATGGCGGACGGGATTTTTTTAAAGTCGATATGGGTATCGTCTCCAATATTTTAAGGAATGGGGAATTCAAAAACACCCTATTTCGTGATCAAAGATGGCGGATGGGATTTTTTTTAAAATCAATATGGGTATCGTCTCCGATATTTGAAGGGATGGGGAATCCAAATACAACATCTATTTCGTGATTCAAGATGGCGGATGGGAAATCAAAGATGGCGGATAGGAAAAATTTAAAAAGTCAATATGGGTATCGTCTCTGATGATTTAAGGGGTGGTGAATCCAAATACAACATCTATTCCGTGATCAAAGATGGCGGATAAGAAATCAAAGATGGCGGAAGGGATTTTTTTTTAAGTCGATATGGGTATCGTCTCCGATATTTTAAGGAATGGGGAATTCAATATTATATAAAAATCTATGTTTGTTTTTGCATCATTTATAGACTCTGGAATGATAAGAGACTAAGCGCTAAGTCAATCGTAACTTTGGAAAAGGGAATTAAATAAAAACTCTTAAAAGGCGATACGGAGTTCGCTGGGTCAGCTAGTAGACAAATATAATAGTACGCTATGTTTAGTCACTTAGACATACAAATACTAGGCAGATACTTACTGTCTTCCTTCTCTTAGCGTTGTCCCAGTTCCAATTTGGGGTCTGCTTACAGATACTACGCAGATGCTTACCAATTTAATTAAACAAGCAAATATTCAATATAAAATGTCAATTTAAATACATATTAAGCTAATTAGAATCACCAATTCCAATTTATAATGGTCGAGTGGAATCCGCCATCCTCGAGACTTAGATCATAGACACCTCGATTCCTTCATTGGTATAAGGGTGGTATTGACACTCGTAGTGTCGTTACAATTCCATCGATACCTTCACTAAACATATCAGCCTCTACCCACAGCCTCGCTCACCCATCGCTTAAGAAGGTAGCCCATGGGTCACTGTGCTGCACAAGCCACTACTACATCACTGCAATACCTTATCATAATACCTCGTTTTATGAAAGAGTAACAAGTGTTCCTGACTCTGTTACATAAAACAACAATATGCAGATCTCAATTTAAACAGGTTTAACAAATCAAATCACACAGGTGTCTGTATCTACGTTCTAATCTACTTATCGATATTAATGTTTGATTCACACCGTTATTTATCTCAATCTGAGGATTTATCAACATTCTATTGGAATTAATTCTGGAAAACCAGATCTTGAGTGATCATTCAAAACACTTTCCATATTCGTATTGTAGCGACCACCTACATAACACAACATTGACAAGCGCCATATACCCAATGACGACGAAACTACTACAGCACTAGGTACTCCACCTATCGACGCGGGAAATATTCAAAAACGATCCTGAACCGCGATAGCAACTTTCGCGCGCTACGACGCATATATAACATATATACAACTTCCAAAGTATGTCCGTCGGCCTGCAGGCCACCGAGCACGACCACCCAGCTTGGTTAGAGGCTCCTCCCTCTAGTTGGAGAAACACTACACCTTTATCCTCCACAGTATCTATTACGTCATTTTACAACCCCATTATAAGGCTGTGTCGACTATATAATGACTTACTACCTAAACACAGTTCCAAATTGGTTATATTCAACAAAAAATTAACTTTTAAGCACGATATGTTCAACATTTTATGTCATGAGTAATGACTACTAACACTTGTAGTTACATAAACTTAACGTATGTTGCACAATAAGTTTATTCCTTTTTTTAATTTTCACTCTCCTATTTTTACAGGTCGTGATGAATACGCATACTTAGGAACCTAGTGCAGTTTATAATTCTATTGCTTACATATGTTTGCCACAAATGTACTAGATTCTGTCATGTGTGACTAAATAAATAAATGAATTCCTTCGATATTCACCACGAGTAAGTCAAATTAAAATTAGTAACAACCCACGGAAATTCGAAACGCCATTCGTATAGTTATCCAACTCTAACACTGGAAAGACTTCATAAGTCAAAGTGAAGTAAATAATAATGTTCTGTAAGGCTGCTATTCCAATGCAGCCTCCATGTACCTTTAATTCCTTACTCTAAGATAATGACATTAAACCAGCAGTACACCGACTCCGAGTCAATTCAAAATACATTATCTCATTTCGTTCAATACATAGTTTCCATGTCATAAAAAATACGAGAATCATCCCTCTGGTTACACGTCTAAAAGGCGAGGTCACACACACCTATTTCAGAAATAAAAGGTCATCGTAGCTATTTAGTACAAGCTTACACTCTATGAACACAGTACGCACGATTCGATCAGTCAACACTTTAGCGCCACTGCCCTGCGAAGGACAGTCCAGACCGGGTTTATTATTGTTCTATGTTTAGCAGAAACTAACACAAGCTGAGTGTTGGTTCCAAACCAATATTACAACTATACCAGAAGAACGACCAGCACGTTTCACTCAAACGCGCCTGCTTTTATTGGAATAATGCAAGTCGGACAGTACGCTCAGTTTTGTTTATATTACATACTATGTCCATAAACGGCTGTACGCGAGACCAGAGGATATTTTTGTCCTTCTAGGTGGCCAAGCATATGTTCACAAAGTTCGTGATCGCAAGTCACCCTCACATGATTTATTAAACAAGAAATAAAAACAATCAGTTTCCCTTCAACCCGAGTATCGAACCCGGAACCCCCGTTCGATATTTACGCCATAGCTAGATCACAGTTGTATTCAGACAACCATATGCTAACATAAAATGCAAAAGTCATAATTAAATAGCTCAGTCCTACCCGCCATTTTTTGTTTTGCTTTTATTTATTTTGTTCTTTAGCTATTGAAAAGAAGCTCATTCGTGATATCTTGTCATGGAAAATGCGACACTGGCACCGTCGACGTCAAACGGTTCACAGTAAACGCCTGTTCCATCCACAACAGTAAACAAGTGGACCCAACAAGTACCTACACTAATAATTACATGCATTATTTCACTATATTAATTTTGTAAAAACCAAGTAAGGTATTTGAATATACAATGGCTTTGTTTATATAGTTCTTTGTCAATTCATACTACCCTTGACGATTTGGCTGTACTGAATTGAATAACTCATAGGAATTATTTTGCGTTAACAACGCCCTTTATCGTAACACAGGTCAATACCACTATAAAGCTATTTTAAATTTAAATAAACGTACGTAATATGCTACACCGACATCTAAGCAGCGTATACCTTGTGCATAAAACTCAAAAATAGTCGCACTTTCCTTCCTTTTTTAAATATTATATTTGTTTCACTGACCTGTATTTATACTCGTCGCCATTTGTAGTATTTGCTATCACAGCAAATATAACCACAACACGAATCGATGTAACACTTACTCACTACTACACACAGTACCGAGGGCACGTCTAGCGCGCACCGCGTCTATCACCCGACTGACTGTCCGTAGACAGTGACAACCACAGACTATTCAGATATATTACTAGTGACAGGCGTCAAGTGACGCTACTTCTTCTACTGGTGTACATGAGACAGTGTAATATATCTGTTGCATAGATACAAACACTACACTGGGCAAAACCCGATACACCGTTCCACACTGTTCACGTTGACGCCTTAGGCCCTCTGCCTGTATCTGGAGGATACAAATTTGTTTTATTTATCGTCGATTCTTTTACCAAATATACCCTCCTCTACTCGATTTGTAGACAAGATACTGGTGAGTTAAAACGTGTCGTTTCTCAAGCTATTTCTTTGTTCGGAGTGCCTAAGCTTATGGTCACTGACAAGGGACGAATGTCGTCCGCTGGGTGTTTTGGCGATGGAGCCCAACACCTTCATTCGCCGCTAAGCGGGTTTTGTTCGGGGCCCGCCTGACCATCTGGCGGGCCAATACCCGTCGGGGGGTTGCGACGAATGCTTCGGCGATACCTGACCCTCCGACACACGGGTACATGAGAAAGTCGAGGTGGTTTTTAGTGGTAACACCACATACTCCGGCTTTTATTTCCCCAAGAGTCTGAGTCTTCGGATAATCTCTGGAATAGCTAAACCGATATTAATGAAAATTTCACTGGCAGATTTAGGTCTTTGTTGGGATACATATAATTTGACATGGTAGGTGGTGCTGTTGTCAAGATTTCGAAAATAACGCGGGGAGTTCATCATCATCACAGTGAATAATAATAATAATCAAATCTCTATTTTCATTGTGTCACTTCTGAACATGGGTTTCTTATCCTGACATCCCGGTGGCGTAGCGGGAGTTTTTTTTATTCCCGCGCAAGTCCAACATTTGTGTGCGTGAACATTGATGGTCTTGGTCTACGTGTTTCTATGTAAAATATGTATTTACAATAACATTTATATGTATGTTTATCCACCTATAGTACAAGCTTTTGCTTAGTTTAGGACTAGATGGTGTTGTGGGACATAAGTTCTTGCCTTTTATCCCCGAAGGGGTAGGCAGATGTGTATTATTTACAAACTCACACTTTGCCTGTTATGTTCCGGTCCCAATGTAATAGGGGGCGAGCTTATTGCCATCTACCGGGCGCATCATTAAGTGAGCGATAATTAATTTATAATGCACACATAACTTCGAAAAGTCAGAGGTGTGCGTGTGTGAGGCCCGTGTTGTGTTAATGTGATGGAATATAAATTATTTTATTCTATATTAAATTTATTCTCTTTACAATCTTCTGATATAAAGTCTAGACTATAATTCATCTAGCCGTTCAATATTCGTAGATCTCAGCCGTCTTCGAAAACATATACATTTTGAGACATAGGTACGATGTTTTTCTTCGCCATCCAATCGAGCAATTATACGCCACTATTTTTTAATTAGTACAAAAAAATAAACGGGGCAGTAGGTATCTTTAACTGATCATACTTACGTAGTTAAAAAATAAAAACACTAAGTCCCAAAACTGTCTCAAAACTGTCCACAAAAATATGTAATAATTGGTAAATGCATAACTAAGACTATGACCGACCCGCGTACTATGAGTAGTAACAGTAGTAAACTGCTCCATTGATAAATTTCCCCCTGTCCCTCTGCGCTCGCGCCGCGCCCCGATGCAATAAACAGTGCTAAATTGCTAGCGGCAGTGAGTGCATCCATTTTTTCGGCGCAACAGTTAATTGTTTGTCTACGTTTGCCCGACGCGATGGCTTATCAGTTCACATCACGAGAGTATGTAGCTATGCTTCGTGCGTACTTTTTGAGTGGAGGAAGTGCGAGTGCAGCTGTGTACCCTGGACATCTTTTTGTGAGTGTACAAAAGTGAGCCGGTTAGTGTCGAACAATTAAAACAGCGCACATTGGATGTTTTTGACGAAGTGAAAAGACAGAAGCGTATATCTCTCTTTAAAAACAATTTAATTAAACGTGTCTGTCTGTGTATTGACAATGGTGGTGGACATTTCGAAGGACAATGGAAATACTTGTAAGTTTAGTAAATAATACCTACTTAAGTAAATAATAATTTGGTGTGGAGAACCTTGATCCCGAGACAGCAGTGGATGTCTCAAGGCTGACATGATGATGATAAAATAATATATGTAAATCGCAGATGATTCTAACTTCATAAATACGCCAAAATTACTCTTTTTTTATTACAGAATACCTTCTTTTATTTTGATATTATTTGTTTGCTTTGTAATTACATACCTCCGTATTTAATTACATGTAAAACGGCAAATTTTGCTGGTCCTAAGCCCGGATGAAGTATGAAGGAGAGGGTAGAATGTAGAAAATTAAAAAGTAACTACCTACACTTATTGTTTTGCTTCATTTTATTGTCTAAGGCTACCTACATTATAAGTGCAATGGAAATAATGCGTATGAGTAGGACGGAAAGTAAGTACTATCAATGAAGTAGTGAATGGATTGTAAAATATGTCTATGATTTAGGTAAGATTTTCTACAAAAATCAAATTATTATAACTTTGCTATTTATAGATATTATGAAATTCTTACGTCACAATACATATATGATAATAATGTCTTCGCTAATATGTCCTTAAAGGTTTTGTACTAATTAAAAATAATGGTGTATAATTATCAATTCAGTGAGCACATAAATTATTAATTAAATGCTATTATGTATGCATCATTAATACGACAATGTATGTATTAATATTATCTTGATCTGAGAATCGATCTACATGAGTCACTACATGTTTACTGAATCATCATCATCAGCTGTCTATAAGTACTGTACTGTATGTCTATGAAACGAGTAAGACCATAGAATATCACGCTGGCTAAGTGAGGGTTGGTGGACTTCACAATATATTTTGAGAAAAATATAGAATACTCTCAGACATGCAGGTTTTCTGGCGGTGTTTTCCTTAACCGCTAAGCATAAATAACAATTTAATAAGCACATAACTTCGAAAAAGTCATTGGTGCGCGCCGTGAATTCGAACCTGAGACCCTCTGCGTAGCAGTCTGTCAGTCTCTCCACCAGGCTATTGTTGCCTTTTTTACTGCATCATAGCTTACGTCATTCAAGTGTCGCAAGGTTTAGTGTTATACATTCGTTTTAGGTAGGTACCACTCTACATACCTAGAAGACCGTGAAAAGAAATCCTTTATACAATTATATCACAATGTGACCCTTATGAAAATCAAACTTAATAAGTAATTACTTTAACTTTCTACGTTTACATTTACTGCCACACGTTCGCAAAGTAAAGGCGTGAAATATTCTTAATGGTGTTAATAAAAAATACTCTAGAAGGTGTACCTAATAGTTGCAGTTCTATATAAAAATAACCCTTTTTATGAATTAAGAAAGATTATAAGAGTGGAACTGAGTTTTATTTCCCGTTCTTTATCACAATTCTAGGAATTCCTGTAATTATTATAGAAATTATATGTTTATAAAGATAACAGTGAGAGCTAAGTGAAGAACTGATTTAGACTTTTACTACGATTTCGAAAAGTTATCGCGTAGAACAGTTAGCAATTTTATTGATCTAAGGAGCGTAACTACTGTACAATAGACTCGGATAATACGTTAAACAGTTACATTAACAGACCCCTAAACTATATTCGTCATTAAAACAGCAGTAGAACCTTAACTAGTATGGTATGAAATTGCGATTATATACGTGTGCGTTGTGTATGTATGCCAGAGAGAGAGAGAGAGAGAGAGAGGAGAATCAAACCCCATCTTGACAATATCAGCCGTCTCGCTCTCGCCGTCTTAGTTACCATTTAATTAAATTCCGATGACACGTAAACGCAAATGCAAAGTGCAGTCAAAACTAATGATTACTACAAACGAATTAATATTCCGTGCGCATAATACAATATTTCAGTGTCAAGCAAGCCCCTTTTATTTGGATAATTATCTTAGAATGGTGCCGTTAGGTAAAAAATCTCTTAACACTGTGGCTTAGTTCGTTCAATATCATTGTTAATGCTTAGGACATCTGGCGGAAGATAATCGGCGCAACTAACGGACGCAATTCTTTGCCCCATAAATAATGTTTCTTGTTAAGGGGGAGTGTGGCTTAAATTGCATCCGATTTTTATTTTATTTTTCTATATAGGCGGATAGTACAAGGGAACACACTAATTGTGAGTGATAGGTATTATTAATATGCTTGAAGCATTTAAATGGTTAAGAAGTGCGTTATTTTTTATATTATAGTTGTACTAGAGAATGCTCGCAGCTGCGCCCGCCCATTTTATTTTTATTTAGCTATTTTTTTTTCTATCCCGTGGGAATTAAAAACTTTTAGTGCGTTACCCATGGAGCATACTTGCCAAATCTCAGCTTCTTGCGCCCAATAGTTTCGCCTGTGCGTTGCCTGTCTGTCAATCAGTAGGTATGGCAAAAAATAAGTATACAGATACTAAAATAAAAAAAAAATCACTAAGAATAATTCCAATCAAAGACATGTATTGCAGTGTTAAAAAACCAATTTCTTTCTTGTCTCGTCCCTCGATTGAAGAAAAATGATTCATTTTTATATTTAAAATAAATAAAATAGAATACTGGATCCCGCTGTTCGGGTTCATCTAGCATATAATCATAATTAACAAATCATAAAAACTAAAAAGGTTTTTGGTTCACCCGTTAATCATTTCATAATTTAAATTCTGGTTCACTCGGATTAATGGTTATTATAATCAAACCGATTTCAATACCGTTGGCGATTTAATTTAATACTATTGACTTTTTGCCAATAAATGAAAAACAATAACATTTGCATATTAATATTATTTGAATGCGATACATAGTATCATTTATTTTAAATAGTTATAACTATCATAATAAAATAAAACGGGACGCCGATTTACATTAACTCATATATTTTGCTGTGGGTATAACTGTGATTTTTAATTATAAACCGACTATTGAATAAGAATGAATACTTATGGAACTTCTTGCATTTTTTTTATTCAATACTCAATGGTCAATAATTTCACAAAAGAACACATTACCTACCGAATGCCCGAAGCTACTACCGCACATTTTTGTCGTTTCTGCTCGATTCCATGAGAATTTGGGGAACCCTTTTGCGCTCTTAAGTTCCGTACTCACATTCAGTATTACTCGATAGTTTTACTCCAAAAAGAGTAATTAGTTACGTGTGCACTACAAAATTCACAGCTCGAAGGCTCGCATAGATCCGGCTCGATGGAATTAAATAAAAGTAAATTCCTTCGCACTTACTCGAAGCGAGCCGTCGAGCTTGTCTCAAGCATGAATACGTGACCGCGAGTGGCGCCGATCGAGTCAGTCCGTCGTTGCAGATCGTCGTGCAAAGACGTATTGAATAAAAAAATATGGATTTACGAGTTTATTCCAAAATTGTTATAGAAGAATTTATTAACTTATATAGACTTCTTACAATTAAGGTCGACATGTCTCAGATGTAGTTCGCAATTGTTTTTACCGCTTAAAGTTATTGTATAAACTAAGACAATATCTTAGCAGTGATCTTCGTGTGCAACTAACCGACTCGCTTGTTCTTTCCAAGTTTGACTACCTCGACATGGTGTACGGGCCCAGATTACTGGCGAAAACTTCAAGCCTCATTCAAAGAGTGCAGAATGCATGTGCACGGTTTTGTTTTGATATCCCGAGACGTGATCATGTAACACCATTTTTAAATGAAAGCAATTTATTAAAAATGAAGTGGAGAAGGGGTGTTCACTTGGCCACTCTTATGTTTGGGATCGTCAAAGACAAAGAGCCAGAATATTTGTTTGAGAAGTTGGAATGGATGGCTGAAAATAAAGGATATGCTATCAGAGAACTAGGGCAACCATTGCATATACCTAGGCACAGAACCACTGCATTTAGAGGTGGCTTTCGGTATAATGCTACCAAGGACTGGAATAATTTACCCCCTCCACTACGCAAGCTAGGTGGTGTAGGTAGCTTTAGGAGAAATTTAAAGAAGTGGTATTTATCTGAACAAAAATCCAGCACGTAATTTTCATCCTTATTTACATATTCTATATAATTATTATACTTATTACCAGTATTATCTATACTATTATCTGTTGACTATAATATTATCTGTTGTTATATTGTTATTTGTGTATGTAAATTACTGTTATCCTATATTTCTCTTGCCTAACTTTTAAAATATTTATTATATATTGTACCTACTATGGTAATCGTCCGTGACAAGCTCTTGGGTTTCAGCTGAAAAACAGCGCTGCGGTCATCCGTAGCACAGGCTGAGCTGTGACCTTTTGGACACACTGCACAATATTTTTTTTCTTTGTTTGTATTTATTTTTGTATTTTGATTTTGTTTTTAATGTCAAACTTTGTTATGTTTTTATTGGTGTGTCTAATAAATATTTTCTTTCTTTCTTTAAGAATTGCGAGACTTGCTAAATGTAGCTACCGTCTCCTTTGTTGAACGGACGTCTTTTGGCTCAAACGGTTCGATGAATACTGAACGGTGCGCGTCATTCGATAGATGAATGCTGAATGTGTGGACGAAAGTCCAAACCGTGGATTTTACTTGACATGTTAGCTTGATCTCATTTATACAACTTTACATTGATTTAATTATACATCTTAAAAATATAAAATATTTTAGTTTGACTTATAATAATTCAAATATAAATCTACCACTAAATTATAAAGGCTATACTTCTGTAACATATTCAATCAATGCACACTTACCAATAACAAAACAAAATTCTGAAGGGTACACACTGAACACTTCCTTCATTCTACCTAAGCACTTCGCCTTAAACAGTACATTTATTGTAACAGTATTCGTTGCACGTCGTTTGCAGCCCGCCTACTGCCTCAAGAAATACTGTCACACCTACAAACATAGTTTGCAAATGTCGTTAATATAAGGGGAACTACAGTTCTATTTCGCTGTCAAGATAAACGATTCCATAAATCATAGGGTAGTTTTATATTGAAACGTTTTGTACTGCTAGGGGCTCTACTGAGACATTTTTTTATAAATATGGGGTTTCATGGGCGTTTGCAATTTACACATAATAACTAATCGATTTTAAACAGCTTGTATAATGGCGCTATTTGATATCCATGCACCTTTAAAGCAAAAGCTTTTCAAAACTAAATATACACCATGGATAACAGATAATGTGAAGTTGATCTTTAGGTTACGAAACAAAGCTAGAACTAAATATTAAGAAAATAAATCAGAAATAAAAAAGCAATATTATCTGGAACAAAAACACCAAGCAGTTGTTGCATTACATAATGAAAAATCAGCATATTTTGCACAACGTATTAATCATCATCCTCCTAGCGTTATCCCAGTTTCAGCTCGGGGTCCGCTTTCTAGTCTAACCGGATTTGGTTGAATATTAGCTTTTCCACGGAGCAACTGCCTGTTTGACCTCCGCAACCCGAAGGGATAGCGATATTCCATGGTTTAGACTAGTGTCAGTTTATTTTAGAGGTTCTGACGCCCTGTAACGACTGTCAAAGATCTTCATGACAGCCGGGCTTAATGTGCTCTCCGAGACACGAGACAAGCGAATAATTAACAATTCAATACGCACATAACTCCGAAAAGTCAGTGGTGCGTGCCGTGGATTCAAACCCGATAGATACCCTCTGCATGGCAGTCCGTTGGTGTCTCCACTAGGCTGTCGCTGCCTATATTAATGACAATATAAATAACCCAAAAAGCTTGTGGCGTAACTTAAAGAATCAAGTTCTGCCATCTCCCAAAAACACTTGCCTACCAGATTACTTTGATAACCCAGACAGCATTAATAGAGATTTTTTAAAGGTGGTGTAATATTAGGGATATTGTCATAGCTTAATTAGTTTTCGAAGTCGACTAAATATATTTTTTTAATAGACAAGAACAACAAAAGGTGATGAAGCGTATTTCGTTTTATATCAACCCAAATGCACAGCATAAAAATAGAATAAAATATTTTAGGCACTGTCATTTTTTACTGAAATGATTTCCATTCCAGTAATTGTAAAATAGTGAATTCTTAATTAGAACCATTTGATTAATTAATTACACTTGAGTGCCTCTACAATTGTTCCCTCTTTCTAAAATATAATCTAATCTTTTAACGCCTCATACATAAATCATAGGGAGCATGAACACAATACGATATAAATTTCACATTTTACTACTTTAAGCTTTTCATTCTATATCAATTTAATTAAGAGGTACTTAGTAGTAGTTAATTGAAGATTATAATTATCAAAATGTTTGAAAATTAATGCAATGCATGACAACGATAATAAACGTTTACCTCTCAAATAGATTAAAACAAAAGAACAAGCTCTTTAAAGTGCGGAACATGTCAACAGTACTGCAATATATTACTACGTAGGGATAATAAACATTTTTGCGCAAATTCTAGTATTCTAAAAATAGTTTATGAGTATATTTGTGTAGTTTGGTATATTTGGAGTTTATTGAACTCCAAATCTCGTAAAATCCAGTTCACTAAATTCTTAAAAGTTCTCGACGTATAAAATGACGTAAACCACTTTTAAGCAACGCTTAGGTCTTCTTTCATCTTACAGATAATATTCATTCTGGGGCTTTTAGATGCATTACATATGCACATTAGTTATTCTCCACTACATGTTTATGTTCTCAGGTGGTCGCCAGCCAAGCTAAAATACTTTAAGGCTTAATGAGAAACTGATACCATGGGCTACACCATTCATGAACATTTTGGTTGTTTATTATATTAAAAACTGGGTGGATAGTAACGATGTTTGGCTATTTTTAGAACAATACTGTCCGCAATGAAGATCGTATTGAAAGGAACTGTACAATAAGTGGAAGAATGAAAAGAAAATATCTCAGATTACACAAGGGTATAACTAACTGCCTAATACTACTCAGGAACATAATTTTTTATTCAAATGTCATCGGAGAATGAAATGGAATCATTAAATTATTTGGTTTTTGACCCTTAAAAATTGTATATCTGGCAGTGAATATGAATTTGATGAGTTAAAACTCGACTAAAAAGAAATATCTAGTAAAAATAAAAAAAAACATCTGCTGGTTTGACTAATTCGTCATCAGAACCTAATAATGTCTCTATGCAACTCAAAATCATAAAACTGACTTGAATTTAGAATCATATTCATTTGTAATTTTTGCTTTTCCTCAGTAAAAAAAAAAAGTTTCCCCTTCACGTTGAATATTTCGCCTGAATTGTTTCTTATTATGATTTTCATCAATTATGGCACTGACACTTAAAATCAGAGTCCAACTTGTGTTATAAGGTGAAATAGTACATTTGCCATCTATCGGTCTACGTATCAATGTGAGATCGTTGGTCTCTCCTCTCTCTTATTTTTAAATTTTGTTTATAAATATAGTACTTGGAAATGGTCATACTGCAATAGGGTTGTGGCATGTGTTTTTACTAGCCGGCTGCCTGACTGACGCCAATTGCTGTACCTACTTTGGGTACTAGACAGTGGTAATAATGGCCAAATATGGCCATAACATACATATTTACTTATACTTACTTTTTTTGTAAATATATACATAGAAACACCACCACCAAACAGACCAAGACAAACATTCATGTTCATGCACACAAATGTTTGACATGAGCGGGAATCGAACCCGCGACCTTCGGCGTTGCAGTCGCTTACACTCCCGCTTTGCCAACCGGTCGTCGATTATTGTTATAGGTACCTAAAGGATGGAATAGGTAGACACGGAAAAAAATATAGAATTAATTATAGGAAATTAATGTCTGTAGGCAAGGATACTGTAACCGAAGCACAGACTGAAGGATTATTATTAGTACAATAAATAGCGTCAAAGATGAGAATGTTATGATGAATGTATCCTCCATCATTCAGTGACCAGTGGATAGGGTATGCGACTGCTGAGCGGAGGTCCCAGGTTCGATTCCCGGGTCCGGCAAAAGTGTTACTGGGTTTACCCGAATGCTCAGAAGCAGCACGGAGTCTGCTGATGTGCCCGTTAACGGCAATAGGGTCGTCCCCTATTACGTGGGACCTAAACATTTCATGGTGAAATGTGGATGTAATAATATTACAACTCTGCCTATCCTTACGCGGATACAGAAGTGAGTCTATAAAAAACATGTCCAACATACAAACACACTTGCGAATTTATATTATATGTAGGGATTATTATGTTCGAGCGAGGCACGAAACAGCGTCCAGACCGCGGCAAAACAAAAAACCAAACTCGATGGCTCGGCCGCTCGGTCGCTCGGCCCGCGGCGGCACACGCGCTTGCCTCGGCCGGGGCACGTCCACACAGAGCGCGCAGCCTCGCGCGCCAATTCCTCGCGAGGCTACGCGCTCTGTGTGGACGTGTCTAATTCGGTAGCTCGGGCGCACGCGTGCGGCCGGCCGCGGCTGTCGTGCGCTTTCCTCGACCGAACCACGTCCACACAGACCGAGCAGCCTCGCGAAGCATTTTCTGCGCGAGGCTGCTCGGTCTGTGTGGACCCGCCTATTCACCACTTCCCATGAACTGTATATATGTACTTCAAAAAGGAGGTCGAAAGTGGGCTTACAAAATTTAACGGGTGTATATCATCGTTATCCTGTACCAATTTACAGGCAAAACGTGCCACGGATTAAATCAAACTCTACAAAAGTTACTCAACAACTTTCCTTTTTTATCAATCCCTTGAAATTGGTCAGTACTGTATGAATTATTCCTGTTACAAATTGGGATGCGTAATTTTCTATTTAGTCCGGGTTTGCCTAATCTTTGCTACATTTGCTTTTGCCAACGTGATATGGATGACAGAGGCATGTTAATTCTGATTGTTATTTATTTAGATTAAATTTGTAATCGCTTACAAAAGGCACATTTTTCATTTATTTTTATTTCTGGCTGACAAATTGATTTCATTGTTGTTTTTCACTTGACTTTGTTGCGTGCTACCTGATAAAGAGTTAGTGAATTCCAATAGTTATAGTCACCGGACCACAAGGCATATTTGAAAATCTAAACCTACTTTGATGTATTTTCTTTAAATAGCATGGCGTCTGAGTAACGCAAATATATTCAAATTAAATTATATTTCCATTAAATATGTTTGCAAAAGGCGTACTCTTAAATTATATTACAATAAATAAAAGGTATCTAGGTAAGGGCCTGATTTCCAGGAGTTGATGTCTCTAGGCTGGCATGATGATATAAAACTTAAAGCCCTCTATGATTCTCTAATAAACACATATAGATCAAATTCGAACCTATTGTTTAATTTATTCAAGTCGTGAATTAACTCTTATGAACATCAAAACAAATTTTAATTCCAATAATTTAATAACGCGTTCCACCGAACATATTCTTGACTCCAGGCGGCTACAAACGATTTGTTAAAATATTTTTAGAGAACTAAGCTGAAATGAGGCAATCATTCGCAAATATAAAGGCATACTCATGTTCTTGTTCTAAGTCCATTTTATCTTTTATCAATATCAATATGATGGGAAAATGTTCGATTGTCGATCGAGGTTGATCCCGTTACCCAGAGTCAATTGTAAATGGAAGGCGATCACTTTAACTACAATCCACAAATAAATCCAGGTTCTATTATCTCAATACGGATCCCTTATAAATAAGATCACTTGCTCGTCCATTTCTCAGGCGTTTTCCTTAGAGATTGTTTGACATAGAAAGCCACAATATTGTCCCACTTATTTTTTACAAGGCACAGTATATTTTTTTTTTGGTTGCAACATTCTTATGCGGATTGCAAGAGGTTTTTGGTTCCTATTTTTAGGGTTCCCTAGTAAGCTACAAGGAACCCTTAAAGTTTCGCTATGTCCGACAGTTCGTGTGTCCGTCGAAACTCTAAAAATGCTAATAATATTTTTCGCCTCTATTATACGACTGTGCGTCCCATTGAAGACACAATTATAGCCACATCTAATGAATACTACAATTGTACAACTTTTACAACTAAATTTTTGTACAAAATTACTTTTAGCAATTTTCGTCCCACGACACACAAAAATTATTTAATTTTTTATTTAGAACTAGTAATACTATTTCACGTCATATTGAAACACATTTTTTTATATAGAGCTATAGTATTACATAGGAATTGTTACCTACGGCTGCGTGGTGTGATGACGAATGGAGCTGGCGAGACGCCAAGTCAATCCGTTCTCGTTAGCTCCTCGCGTTTGCGATACAAGGAATTGAAACAGAGCCCTTGTTCTGCCCGTTAATTGAAATGTTTCAATGTATGCCGATATTTCGATGGAACGAATAGTGCGTAATTTTTCTAGATTCTTGTGATGTTTCCAATCGCTGATAAGAATGGTAAGAAACTAAAGGGCTACACCGTTAGTGTAGTCGTAGTCAAGTTTTTTATTTCTTGGATATTTATTTTTATTCATTATAATTTGGTATTAAAAATACCCATAAAACAACATTTGCCGGGTCAGCTAGTGTAAGTTGATGTATTTTTATCCATTGTCTGTAAATAATTAATATTTTATCATATTTGGTCAGTCTTCGTAGGTCTCGCGGCATAAATGTGCGCGTGGGAGGTCTCGGGTTCGATTCCCGGGTCGGGCAAAGTGTTATTGGGTTTTTCCGTTAAGCAATTCTCAGTAGCCGCACGGAGTCTGGTAATGGTAATGCCCGGTATGGCAATAGGCTCGCCCCCTATTACGTGGGACCTAAAAATTCATGGCGAAATGTGGGTGTAATATTACACTTCTGTCTACCCCTTCGCGGATACAGGCGTGAGACTATATACAATACGGTTAATTCTTGCCTCTCTGCATCACTCTAAGATAGACTGATTTGAAGCCCACTCTTTGTAAATAAAGCATCGATAAATGTAGATTAAAAGGAAGTTCATATGCATAAATATAAATAAATAAAATTTGGTCAGACCAGTGCACGGAACTCGGGCTCCAAGGCGACAGTTGTGCTTCGATGTATTAAAGAAGTGCTTGGATGGCAATGATGTGTTATCTATTGTCATAGTATCGGTTCAGGTCGGTTCACAGCGTGGCAAAATATAATACCTATAGGTATTTATATTTATTAACAAGTACAATTTAACTGCCACTGACATAGCAAGAAGCTAAACTATATTTCATGGTAGATGTTTGAAATGATCCACAATTTTACAAAATATAAAATATATTAGTGTTCTACAAAAAATAGTTCGTTTGAAAATAGATAAGGTTGTTTTACATGATAGGTGTGAGACATTCAAAACTTTGTATTGCAAATTTGACCTCAGAATTAGAATCTAAGCCTATGAATTTCTAGAATTTTAATCATTTTCTCCTACACAACTTTCCACCTTAGTGGGCACTAAATGGTAATAATTCGACCCACTACACTTTACTACATGTGGGTGTAATACACCTCTGCATAGCGTTTCTAGTTCGAGCTAGAGGCGTAATGTAATGTAAACTTCACTCCTTCACAGTTGGCACTGACGAACGGGGACGGTTTTGAAGTAAGAAAAGAAAAAAAAAAAGAAAATATTTTTATAAAGTATCGCAATTTTGTTTCAGGTTTAGTTTGTGACTGACTTTACTCTATAATAGAAAATTATAAAGAGAATCAATTACAAAAGCTGATTGCTGTTTTTAATTGATTGATTGATCGTTTGTTTGTCATGTTTAAGGTTGAAATTAAAATACAGGTTACGTTTTTTATCTCGATATACTCGTATTGGTTTGCCTGAGATAACATATAAACCTGATGATCTAGAATAAATAAATAAAATAAAAATAAAAATGTTTATTGTCACAAATTAAATAAACATACAAGGCCAGTGATTTAGGAGACACAATACATTATATATCTAAGGCACTTAAGGTACCGAAGCTGAGTCCCAAACTAGGCTGAGCCTGTATTTTGGGTGTTCAGTCGTCGTGAATTTTACAGCTTTTGATAGACAGTTCTCACTGTACTTGCGTTGACAAGTTAGTATTAATTAATTATTTGATTATTATATGCGTAATTTGTAAGTAAAAGTAAAAAAATAATTAAATAAATTATTAAGTGTAGGTGTGTATTTGTGTGTGATGTATGCGTGTGTGGAGGATACAGGTGTGGTGTTCCTCCAACTAGAGGGAGGATCCTCTAACCAGGTTGTGTAATCGTGCCTGGTGGACTGTGAGTCCTACGGACGTATTTGAGAAGTTGTATATATGCGTGCTCGTTCACCGAAGCGGAAGTGGTACCAACAGTGTGGATGGTCACTTTGACGAGAGCGTGACCGAGAACGATATCTTGGGCTTCTTGGTCTTCGATAGGTGCGGTCGTGTCGTAGTAGTTCCGTCGTCATTGGATAGATGGCGCTGTCAATGTTGTTGTGTTATGTAGTTGGTCGCTACACGTGTGTTGTGTGTGTGTGTGTGTTGTGTGTGTGATGTATGTGGGTGTTGTGTTTGTGTGTGTGTTGTGTGTGTGTATGCACGTGTATTTGTTTGTTTAAGTAGTGTATATTAGTAATTCCTCAGTCATACTGTAATTAAGTTGTTGTAGCCAATAAGTAACTTTATTTTTGACGTCGTGTTTATTTAGTCCTGCAATATTTAGGAACCTATTAGCCGTGTTATATATCTTTATGCTTACACATTTTAATTGCCGTCTTCCAAATGATGTTTTACGTCGAATATTAGAACAGGCCAGCCTTTTGGAGCGCTTATTAGGATCAGGAGGGTGTACAGATGGCTGCCTCTTCATTATAACTTTGAGCACAAAAAGCTGACGAATTGACAGGAATCTGCAGTCTGAAAATGGTTGTACTGTTGGGTAACGATGGGGTTTTCTTGTCATTACCTTCAATACAGCTCTCTCCGCTCGTTCTAAGCCAATAAAACATGTTTTGGCTGCCCCACCCCATACTGTAATGCAGTATTAAACAACGGACTGAAATGAAGCTACGTAAACTAATTTAAGTTTTTCTAGGTTTGCTATATCTCTACGATTTTTAAAAATGTATAGCAGCCGTCTTGTTCTTGTTATCATTAGGGTTATGTGTCTGGTGTCTGTCCCATTTCAGTCCTCTGTCCAGTTGCACACCTAGGTACCTACCACAGTCGACCCGAGTAAGTTCAATGCAATTGCAGTTATTCTGGGAAGAATATGTGTGAGCTTTAATGCTGAAGTCTCGCAGTGGGCTATTTATTGTTGTTATTGAAAACGGTACATAATTTGTTTTTGTGAGATTGAAAGTAAGTAAATTACTTTTGAGCCAACACATAATTTTTTCAAGGGAGTATTCCGTTTTCTCTTTAACCAGCTGCCAATTTAGAGCCGAAATAAGTATCGCCGTGTCGTCCGCATAAGTAAAAATTCTAGTATAAAGAAGTGATATAGTGCAGAGGTCATTTATATTTATTTGGAAGAAGGTTGGGCCAAGGATACTCCCTTGTGGGACACCGTAAGATACATTTTCCTCCTCATCACTCACATAGTTTTCTATTTTCACGGATTGTTTTCTGCCACTTAGGTAATTTTTGAAGATTTCATGCGCCGTGCCTCGTATGCCATGTTTTTCCAACTTTGCTAGAAGTATGGGAACAGAGACCGTGTCGAAAGCCTTAGAGAGGTCCAAAAGACACAGAGACATTTAACTTTGTTGTCAAGATTTTCAACTATTGTGCTCGTCAAGTCTAGTACAGCATCTTCAGTTGAAACTTTTCAACGGAATTCATACTGGTTATTTGCTAGGATGTTATATTTAGCGAGATAATTTTGAAGTGCACTATTCCATACCTTCTCAAGGATTTTTGAGAGGGCAGATAGCACTGCGATAGGCCGATAATTACTGACAAAATCTCTGTCCCCGTCCTTATATATTGGATGGACAATAGCAGTCTTGAAAATATCGGGCAATATACCAGTGCATATAGCCCGGTTACAAATATGAGTGATGGAGAGCATAAGCACATGTCGAGACTGTCTCAATACTTGAGAGGGAATACCGTCAGAGCCCACCGCACAGTCCAAACGAAGTTGCAAGATAATGGCTTCTACATCCGTCTATCATCGTCGCCTATAGAATCTACATTAAATATTATAATCCGACGTTTCGTTCACTTTATATTAACCGTGGTCACATGACATGCAATAATATTTATATAACAGGTCCATAACGCGTCCGTGTGATGACGGATTAAGTATGTGATGTGTGATAATAGTATACATTTCAATCAAATAATGAGTTTAATATTGACTAAGTACTTAAAACAGTCTATTCAGGGCCGGTTTGCTCGTGAAATTAATTAAGTACTACTTTTGTAATTCAAATTTATAATAGGAAGAAGTAATTTCACAAGTTTCTCGCCACTCAAGTGAAAATCTTGAACGAAACTCGTTCATTGAAGTTAAAATAAATTCGATACAATTTATTTTCAAAGTACTTCTTACGTGGGTTTTAATAACGCCAGTAGGTACTTTATCTATAAACAATGTTTATATTGAAAACAACGAACATCCGTTTGTCGATTAAATAAATAAAAGTTCGGATACTTCCCAATAAAGATAAGATATTACAAACGGAAGAAACATGGCAAAAATAACTCAGATATTTTTTTATTTTTCTATGTAACATAGGTACATCAAAGCGATTCTGAAGAAATATTGTTACTTTTGTATAACGCACCCGGTTCATGCAATAATTGCAGAATCTGCACGATAAACTGTCGGTCCCAGCTGCCAGCTACCATGAAGATCTTTGAGGTCCTTTATGGAGAGTCGGTACCCTCAAATATACAAGCATTAGTCTAAACAAGAGACTACTTACGGATTGCGGAGTTAAGACAACAAAAATTACAACGGAGCATAATGCTATTCCGTCAAAGCTGGTTAGACCAGTAAGCAGAACCTAGGCTCCAAAACTAAACGTTTTCAATACACTAGCGATAGCGCTAGGACGATGACGATAATGATAATTTTTAGATTTTATTTAACAGTGTGACAAATCTGTTTGTGCAACATTATTTTTGTAGCAGAAATTGATCATTGTGTGTTGGAGCAATTATTGATATAACTCCAAAGATATTTTTTATGCACTCACCTTTTATATAATACCAAATAGAGCTTACAGCAAACAAGTATCTAATAACATGTTTTTGTTAATTTAAATACACTGTGAATTATACAGCATCAGCTTTTGACGAGATGACATATTGGACATGAGTTTTTAAATTGCAGGGCTTACTAATCTGGCAAGCCAGGGTATCCTCGATGCCCTTGGTGGTACGGTCGCACCGATCTACCAGTACCTACTACTTCACAGTATGGTATGAAACGCACAATGTACATAGAATTTTTTTCACTTAAGCGACCTTTGCATTGTATAAAATAAATGTTTTAAAAATGTGCCCACGCACAATTTAAATTTTCAGTTGCTTTTTGCTGACTGTGCATTGGCGTAGCCTTCAATTCGTACAAATGCTATAAATTTAATTCACAACTTGATCACCAACTTGTACCTACAACAATTATAACTGTTATGTTTGTTTTTAATAACTCGTCTGCATACAAAGTTTTTAAGAACAATAATTCACTTCAGTAACAGCTGCAATCATTCTCCTACATCTTTTATTGAATGGCTGTTAATAATATTAAATATTCTTTTCACTACAACTACTTTCTGTTTAATGAGCAAAAGTAAACGACCATTGTAGTGTTCATATTTTATATAGTTACTGTATTAATGTGATTTAATGTTTTAAAAAACGGTAAGGTCCAAAGCACCCGGAATCGGCGAGCATGTATGAAAAGAGTAATGAGTATAGAGGAAGCGCGGGTGGTTTGTAAGGTTATAAGTAAGTGTCGTTCCGTGGACTCTACCTACCCCGACGGGGAAAACGCGTGAGTATATGTATGTATGTATACAACTATGATGTAGAAGACGCGAACGCGCAGACCTGCAGTTCGAGAGCCATTTGAAGCTGGCCCTCCACGGTCCGTGTTATAACGGTCAAATATGAGCATCGGCTCGGCCTATGGTAATGCGAACATGCTCGTACTGGTGCGCGTCGTCTTAAGTAACCGTCAAAAATGTGCTGCAGTTGGTGGCCGTCCTGAAGTCTGCGCGTGGTATTCAGATCTTGAGTCTCAAAAGATCTCGCAGTCAGTCCTGCGACCATGGATACTTCATATTATCTGAGTAACATCCTTTACCCTTCAATTGCTACTTTTATGCACGTGTAAATGTAAAATAAATTGAATACAGTTTCACTTTGTCTTCTGTATCATTGCCATTATCTTTTTTTCTCGACACGTGTACTTTGATGGGTATTTCCTCGAACTTGAACTCGAACTTCCCCGAACATTCAAGCGTGAAACTTGCTGGTTGAATCAGTGTTGCTATAGATTTGTTTTCATATATTTTCGTAAACAGATAAATACATACTGAACTATGCACTAAAATGAACCAGAAATATGTCCATCATCAACCTTGTTTATAATCGATGTATATTATGAGAAGGGTTAGGCCACAGTTCACCACGCTGGCCAAGTATGGGTTGGCCAACTTCACATGTCTCTCTAGAACATTATGAGCAACTCTCAGACATGCAAATTTCCTCACGATGTTTTCCTTCACTATTAAGCAAGCGATAATTAGGCGAATTAAGCACATAACTTCAAAAAGTCATTGGTGTAGCTATGAATTCGAACCCGAGATCCTCTGCATAGCAGTCTGTCAGTCTTTCAATGATATTAGAAAAGTCATAGATACGTTACCTACGTAGTAATCAATGCGAATTAACAGTACACTAACGTACACATCGATAACTCCATATTTTATTTTAGTTTCGGTTGACAAGATGTGTCAGTTTCACTATGACGCCGGTTCGCGACGTCACACACACATGACACACATGTATGTCTGACTTG
Source organism: Euclidia mi (assembly GCA_944739405.2). NCBI lineage: Eukaryota > Metazoa > Arthropoda > Insecta > Lepidoptera > Erebidae > Euclidia > Euclidia mi. The sequence continues at coordinate 7,516,316 of OX123191.2, read as the reverse complement.
CCAACTGGCTTATTGTTTAGCGTCCTGCTTTTGGAACGCCTATAACGTATCTACTTCTAATTTACTTGTAACATCGTTGCAGTCTCTCCAGTAGGCTATCGCAGCCTGTAATGTGTTAAATCCCTATTCATTCATATAAATTCAACTTAAATACTTATTTTAGAATCAGAGCTCAGTCAAGCTGATATTCTGTCAGCAGCAAGTTATATTTTTAAGACTGAACCGTCGTCAATCCTTAATATATTTCTGCAGAGAGATCGATTATGTATTCTGGTCACAGTCTGTTTTACCTTTTTGTACGTTGTGAAGACAATTATGTTTTCGCAAATAACTGGGTTTATTTACTTTGAAATACGCAGAGGATAATAATTCTCCGTATTAAGGGATGTTGCTTTATATTATAAATCTTGTCTAAACTTATATTTATCTAGAGCTTTTACTCATCGTAAACTGGGATTAAATTAGTAGATAGTTTCAGTAGATTATATATATAGATAGACTATTTCAGTAGATAGTTTTGCCGTGTGGTTGACGGCATAGAATACAAGTGTCACCACCCCCTATCTTCGCGTAGGTGTCGTAAGAGGCGACTTAGGGATAACACGATGCAAGTACCATCTTTGCATAGAGACGGAAAACTCGACATCAAACCCTATACGACTGCCTCGTTGGTCTCGCGGCATAAATGTGCGCGTGGGATCGGGAGGTCCCGGGTTCGATTCCAGGGTCGGGCAGTGTTATTGGGTTTTCCTATCACGAAATTCTCAGTAGCAGCACGGAGTCTGGAAATGTGCCCGGTACGGCAATAGGCTCGCCCCTTATTACGTGGGACTAAAGTATATCTGGCAAAAAGTGGGTGTAGAAATACACCTCGGCCTACACCTTCGGGGATAAAAGGCGTGACGATATGTATGTATGTATGTGTATGTAGATAGTTTTTTTTGTTCCTATCAAAGTGTTATTGGTAGCAATTTTCAGAATTATCCTCAACAGTTTTACCTGCGAGAAAATCGGTGAATTTTAGTCCGTTTACGCAGAAACTTGAAATTAATATTTTGCAAACCATCAGATTTGTTTTGCAAAAGGATGAACTTATAATACCCGATGCATAGTGATGCCTGGACCAATGAAATTGCAGCGCCATACAGATGATATTCCTTGAAATGTTACAATATTTAATACCCTTACAGCATTCTGGGAATGATGATTGCTCCTGAAGCTTGTCTCCAATTTCCTCGATAAAGTAAGCCTCTTATATAAAATCACTCGTTCTGAGTGACATGTTATCGCAAAGTCTAAAGTTCTAAAGTATTGATACTAGAAATATACTTCAGCAGTGGTTTTATTTAATATCCTTAGGATTAATTTACGAAGGATGATTTTATATTTTACCCCTAGGGATTACATAGGTGATGAAGGTTTAGGCCACTAAATTAAATTTAGGGCGGACAAAGCTGTAGGCAACACCTAGTTTCATATAACTATAAAAAACCTCATGATTAACGGCATTTTCTTGAGCTAAGGTTACGTGGAACACAGATGAGTAACTGAGGTACATGGAAATGTAAACTTATAATTGCTTTTGACTTATTAATTGGCTTTCCATAATCAACCTCAAAACTTTGCCACGTGCTTCATAAATTCGACTATTTTTAGCCTAGGTACCTAGTACTGATACTACGCTTCCCGTAAGTAATTCCTGTTTTTATATGATATGGACCAGATTCGTAACAAATGTTTGTGGATCACATAAACCTCCGTCATGTCTGAGGATCGAACACGCAACTCTCGACTAGCAGTAATTATCTTAACTTTGAAATTATTCATACAGTCAGTTTCAATATTGTATTCTATTATTGTTTCTCTAGTATGCAGTGATATCCAAGTGGAGATACTAGCAGAGATATTTAAGGCATAGATACCTCGTTATTTGCCAACATTTCGCGAGTAGGTAAGACCCGCTAAATAACCTTGTAATATATATTATTCGCGAAACCTTAAAATCGTTTGTCGTTGTAGGGAGTCAGTACCTTCTATATTACATGGTCTAAGCCATGGAATATAGATGTCTCTTCGGGTTGTGGAGGTCAGACGGTCGCTGTGTGGAAAAACTAATATTCAGCCAAATCCGGTTCGATTAGTAAGCGGACAGGTTGAAACTGTGACAACTCTAGGAGGATGATGAGGCATTAATATATTATACATATATTTTAGATGTTAGACATGTATCTTTACGCATCATCTGTATCTTGTATCAAATCATCCATATCTTTAACAAATTTTTGTATTGTGCTTCACTTAGAGAACTGTGGAATATAATATCCATTTCCGCCGATATGTGGCTTAGATTGCCGATTACATGGTTTGTTTTGCATGGGCGTTTATAGTAGATTTGGTAAATAAAATAAACAAACTGGAAAAGTATCAATTTATTGTTTCACACTCTCCATATAATAGATAGATAGCTGTTGTGTTTATTTACAATGTGTTACAAGTACAAGGTTTTACCATAAACAATACCATAATAAACTCGTGGTTAGAAAATCTATAGTACGTAGATCACTATTATCTTAACAATAATTACAACTTTAATTCATCATGAAACTTCAATCCACTTCGCAGTCTTAAAAATTAAAACATAAAATAAAGCTTAACAATAACTAGTATAACGGACTTCTGAACGAAGAAGTCTATAAATCTAAAAAAAGGATTTATTTCTAGTTCTTGTTGAGTACAATATAGGTATTGAAAGAAGTGGAGTACAAGCGAATGGAAATACTGAAATTAATCATAAAGTCCAACTGTCGGCACTGCGTTATAAAATCTAACTTTTGTCCAACTCCCGCTCGCATGGATACGGAAAAACGAACAGTAGTTTTTCATACGAAAGTTCCACTGTGACTTTAATAAAGCAAAATATCTCCTAGTGAAATGCATTCGTATCAGTTCTCGAGAATAATACAAAAAAAAAATATTCTGAAAAGGAGTCCGACAAATACCTAACACTACATCGAGCCGGCTCTTTTTTAGGGTTCCGTACCTAAAAGGTAAAAAACGACACCCTATTATTAAGCCTCCGCTGTATGTCTGTCTGTCTATCACCAGGCTGTATCTCATAAACGGTGATATCTAGAAAGCTGAAATTTTCACAACTTATGTATTTCCGTTGCCGCTATAACAAAAAATAAAAATAAAGTTTATAATAAAGCGGGGCTCCCATACAACAAATGTAATTTTTAAGCAATTTGTTACTCGATCTTAATAAACAGGTAGAAACTTAAAAAATATTTAACTATACATACAACAAACGTGATTGTCTTTTATTGATGATGGTACGGAACCCTTCATGCGCGAGTCCGACTCGCACTTTCCCAATTTTTACATTCCCTAGCGCTTGGTTGCCATTGTAACATAAGGAATTCCTTCTTCGTTGACCACGTGATATATCAGTTGATGATTGAGATGTGTCAGTTCCATACATTAATGTATTTAGCGATTAGGGATCTCGCTGCTCGAATGCCATTTGGCTACAGGCCCTGGAACGTTTTCTTTACCTAAAGACTTTTAAATATTACCTAAAGAAAATCAAAATAACATTTCAGAGTTTAAACCAGTACCCTTAAATTATACGTAGTAAAATAAAATAATATATTATTCCTAGCCGACATTTTTAGTTATAAAATGGCAACATGGTTATTCTATGGCAACATTATAACTGTCACAATATTGTGCCATATTTTCCTACAATTTAATAAAGATTTAGTTTCCATGGTTATACATAGAGAAAAGTTATCCCGTCGTCAACATTATAACAAAGCAAACCACACTTCCTGGCATAACTTTAACAGTTTACTGTTTCTCTATAAAATATACGACAAACTTATGAATGTAAGTACGAAAATTTATTGTGTTACATTTTATTGAACACTAATATTATGGTTATGACCCTTAAAGTAACTATAATAATATAAAAATGAACTTTTGAGAACGAAATCATTCAAAATATAAATATGACTTAAATATTTTTGTCGAAGGATATACAGAGTCCATATTTTCACTTATTACAACACTGGTATAGTCGTCCGTTCATTCGGTCCCCTCTTATCCTTCATGTGCAAAAGCTGACCTTATTTTATGTTATTTTTTCTAAAATCTTTAATCTTATCATGTATCCCATTCGCTGATCAATCTCTTGCAACTATCCCAAAAACACTTGCCTTAATCATTATTTGTCAACTTCTTTTATCCATGCCTGCTGACAAAATATCTGCCATCTCCTTGGTTTCCAAATACATTTCACATTAACACACGACTACTCACTGCCTTCATCAATGACCATACTCACACACACATATGACAACTTAAACATCACACTGCAACCTTTTCATGATATTTAAATACAATTAAATACACAAATGAGACACAATCATCTGATTTTTATACAGCTTATTATTATTATTTACAAAGAAACAATAGCTTAATTAAAAAGTGTACTTTATTTACACCATAACTCTTTGGGTCCAATTTACCTAAAACTATATTTCTTATAAATAACTTAAGTGCTAGTTCATAAAGCTATGATGAAAAAGTAATAAAATATTTACCCAATAATAATTAAGAAGTTGCTTAAGAACAATGTCAAAAATTATGTTTACGTAATCTGAACCATAATTTATTACAAAATTATTATTGGTGTTAAGATGTTGAAAAATTAAGTCATTATTTACGGATCTTATGTAGTCATAATACAATTCAAGTAATTAAACAACTATCGCACAACGAATAATAAAGTGTTGTCTCGTATGGAGATGGATCCCACAACACAGGAGGCGAAACGACCGCTTAAAATACTACTTCATTTGTGCAGAGACTTTAATAATTGACTACGATGATGTATCAATGGTTTATAAAACTCCTTCAAATGTTGTGAATTCACGAAAAACTACTTTTCAAAACCTTAAATAGTTGCTTCGGGCCTGTGTGTCAATTGGTTAATTCCCGAAGAGACGCGTTAATTTACAGCCGTTAAGTGTTTACAAAAAATAACCTTAGCAACGCTATATTGATTAAGGTTAATTTAAGGCTGTTTAGAGAAACATTAAAACTGACAAGCCAGTTTTTTTGTAGTACCGGTGTAAAATGACCCATAAATATGACAAAATCTTTTAACTAATCGCAGTTTAAAAATAATCTTAGAATGACATTATCCTAAATTTTATTCAACAATGTCACGCAAACATTATAAGATGCCTCACATTTAAAAATATAAAATCTGCAAGCAATAGTCAAATAAATGTAGAATATAACTAGTAAATGCATAAAATCACAGAGCTATTTACAGTTCATACGCTACAACATGACTAAGACAGCAACAAAAAGAAAAAAAAAGAAGAAAGTCGTTGCGAGCACCCGCTGGCTTGATGAAGTCTTGTAATATTTGATCTCATCTTGCGTCGGCGGCGAGTAAGATGCCTCGTATATTAAACGGTTCGGGCAAGGAAGCATTTCCGTTGGTATTTCAAGAAGCTTCCTTTTATACTCAATTTTAGTATCATCCATATTATCCGTTTCCTGGTCTTGCATTGCGTCGTCATAATGTTTCTCTTCGAAATCGTCTTCTTCGTAATCTATTTCTTTTCTGTTTACACCTTGATTTACTTTTGGTGGCTTTTCTAGTCTTGTAGTTGCTATGTTTGTTTTGGTATCCATGATGCAATGAAGTCGCGAGAGCGATGCTTTGACGCGTTTACTTCTTGTTTCGTTTCGCAGTTTGTGCAGCCAGGATAAATGACAGTCACAGCTCAGCCTGTTACCTGTTAGAGAGATAAATAAAACTATTTTTATAACATATCAATGATGAAAATACAGCTAAACAATACAAACAGCTTCACTTTTTGGGATCTAAATACATATATTGGTCAGCATCGTCATCAAATCGCCAGCAAAGTAAAAAAATGCACAGATAATAATTAAATATCAATATCGTCATTAGTCATTCAATAGTAGACTTTAATTTTTATATCGCTTGATCATCATGATGATTACCTATGTTCATTTCATGTTCTAATGATTTTGCCGATATGGTACCCTATATATCTGCGTTTTCTATAGCATAAACAGAAAAAAAAACTTTTTGATTATAACATACATATTCTTCAATTGTTTTCATAAAATTGCACTAATATTTCTTTATTTCACACATTAGCATTTATTAACGGTCGCACGGGTAGATAACGTTCACCATGTAAAATGAATTTTAATTTTATGATTGTAAAATACGTATTTATATTCTAGAAATACTATTAAAATTTAGACTTACTATTGACTTTGCAAAAAGTAAAGGAAAAATAAATTACGGGCGATCTGGGTCGGGAAGTGGACGGGGTGGCGATTTTAAGGGTAAAAAAGGGTTTTTTCTCGATTTTCGGTAAAACTACAAGTCCTACGGAAAAAAACGTCAATGGCAAAGTTGTAGGTAATAAAAAGATCTACAACTTTTGTACTTGCACTTTATTCACATAACGTCAAAATTTATGTGAAATATTCAAATAACCAAGTTTTTGGTTTTTTATTTTTTTCTTTTACAATAGGTTTTTCTTTTTCACGAAATTTGGTGAAAACTTACCTTTTTATGTTCCAAATAAACTGTAAATGTTTTAATTAAAAATATTTATTTTGAGGCTTTATATTGACTTAATATCGAAAAAAATTTAATTTTGTATCGAATACTCCACTACGATTTACACCACCAGAAAGAAGAGATTTCAACGAAAAAAACGCCGACCAACTTTTTTAAAAAAGCTGATATTTTGACGTGAGAATTTTCGATAGAAAATTAGGGTCTTTTTTCGTTATTAAGTCAAAATAAAGCCTAAAATTTATTTTAGGCTTTATTTTGACTTAATACATAAAACATTTACAGTTTATTTGGAACATAAAAAGGTAAGTTTTCACCAAATTTCGTGAAAAAGAAAAAACTATTGTAAAAGACAAAAATAAAAATCCAAAATAATGGTTATTTGAATTTTTCACATAAATTTTGACGTTATTTGAATAAAGTGCAAATACAAAAGTTGTAGATCGTTTTATTACCTACAACTTTGCCATTGACGTTTTTTGCGGTAGGACTTGTAGTTTTACCGGCAATCGAGAAAAACCCTTTTCTACCCTTAAAATCGCCACCCCATCCACTACCCGACCTCAGATCGCCCGTAATTTATTTTCCCTTTAATTTATGTTATATACTCTTCCTTCTCCAATGGATTTTAGTCTACTATAATTTTATTTCACTTTTTACCGTTTTCTAAGGTCTGCACTGGTCTATAATGGTTTTGGTCTTGGCATTAACTGAATTTTAGATTTAAGGCGTTATAATAATATTTTTATGTCTAACAAAGTAGCCATCATGCCATTTTTATCAATATTCTGGGGCAAGATGACTTTTGCTATGGGTCTCCATGTCCACTTATTCAGATCAGGAGGCAAGAAGTCATTTTGATAGGCACCAATAAAAAAAACTGTTTTCTGAATCACATTGAATTATTTTCTAAATTTATGTATATTGTTTTTTTTTATCGATTGTATTTGTCTATAGACCATGTATGTAAAATGTTGTATTTAGTTTTATTCAAACGTAAAACGAATGCGAACCTAACAATATATACCAAAAAAGAAATTAGTTTCAGTAATATTATTTTGTGATAACATCCGTGCTTCACAAAGGACAGAATTCCTAAATACATATTTGATTGATTGATATTAGTTTACAACATAATCGTACAATATATACTGTAACATGACATTGGAAGAAAGAAATTTAATAAAATAATTTAAGAAAATATTTGTTACTCAAGTTTTCCTTTTGTAACATAAATCAGAGGTTAGAAATAAACCTCAAGCTCAGAGGAAAAGAGAAGAAACATTTGTAACGTAACTAATCGTGTGGTTAATTGAACGTCGCGTCGCGTTTTCAACACGGGATAATTCGTACAATGAATTACTAAAGCAGTGTTCATCATGGTGGTCAGACAATTAACTTTTCGTACAGATATTATTAACGATACTTTTTCTTATTAATCGACCCTGTAATACGCAGTTTGCATTTAAAATTTATCTGTTTGGGCATTGCTGAATCGGCGTAAACATTTAATTTATATTTTTCATGTTGAACTGAATTGTTTGAATATTTATGTTTTCGTTCAACCAAACAAATGCAAATTTATACCTGTGTTTAAAAAGTTATGTAGGTATATACATTTTATCTTAGTTGAAAATTTCATGGCAAAATGTAGGTGTAATATTACACCTCTGCGAACCCCTTCTGGGGAAAAAGCGTGGCTCTATACATATATAAAAATAAATAAAATATTGTACTTGTTATTCTGCAAACTATGTTTAAGAGAAAGCAAAGAATAAAATAAATAATTAAAAAACGTCCTTCCAGCTTTTAACAAATTAAGATAATCCCGACAATTTGTCAAGGATTACATAAGTAAAAGAACAAAGTTAGATTGTAAACAAACTTGTTCCAAAATCCAACTCACCGTCTAAAGAGATTAATGCGTAATTCGACTTCATGTTTTCCAGAACATTCTGTACCGCTTCCTGATTTAATGTCTCCAAATTGTTGTTCCTTAAATCCAAAACATTTAACTTAAGAATATCACCCAACACGCCGTCGTCTAATATCTCCAACTTATTATCGGCCAGTAAAAGTTTCCGCAACTGAGTCAATCCCCCAAAACCCCTCTCGGATATAAATTCTATTTCGTTGCCATCCAGGTAAAGTTCCTGAAGACTCCAAAGTTCCGCGAACGCAAGGCCCCTATCATCGTTAATTTATTGTTTCTCATATCCAACGTGATAAGATTAGACAGACCTTGGAAGTTCTCCCTAATGACGACTGTCAACTGATTGTTGTCAATGTCCAATTTGATGAGATTGTTCAGATGTTTGAAACAACCATCGTGGAGCACACTAATTATATTCTTTGACAGATACAACCTTTGCAAATTGGGTAGGACGTAGAACACGTCCCGTTTCAGTTCGGATATCTGATTTTCCACTAAGCTGACATTTGATAGCATTATCAGATGAGCGAATGACATCTTTTCCAGTTTGGCGATTTTGTTCCTGGGCAGAGTTATTTCCCTGAGCGTTGTCGAATTTGTGAATGCGAACGATGGTATGCTGTATATATTTGCGTACTGTATATTAAGGTATTGTAAGCGTTCCAGTCTAACGATCACTTTGGCTGGGATGTACGTCAGACCGCCGTCTGCTCTGACGTTGAATGTTAACTTTTCTATTCTTGGTTGTGAATAAAAATTGGACCAAAACGGATCATCTTCGGCTATGCCGCCGTTGAATACCCAGCAATCAGCCTTTGTAGCGGTTTTTATCTTGATGCTTTCGCAGTAACAGTGCACTTTGGAGCCTCGGTCTTGTATATCGCAGATATTAACGTAGTGCGAGTAGACTTTGTCGTTCTTCCATCGTCTTTTGTCGTTCTGTCGGCTCTCAGTTACATTTATTTCGACGGTTGCGAAGGCAATCATTAGGATCAGATATTTAAGGTCCATTTTTGTTCCCTTTCACATCGGAGCGATTTTAATCTGTAACAAAAGAATGGAGGGTGTTTAGTGAGTTTCTTTTGTTCCCTTTTATCTAACACCGTATTTTGTACATTTGTGAAGTCAATTATTAGATTGTATGGTAGCCGGATTGCGTTTCGTTACGACGCTTAATTGACTTGGATTTTTGAAAGCTTATAAGTTACGTTTCGTTATTAGAAGTTGAAACCTGTTAAAACTTTTGTTCCCATTGTCGTACATAAATACCTTCAAGCAATTTTGGTGTTATTACGTTACATAACAGAATCCTCTCACTTACATTATATAATTAATATTTGACTTCGTCATTTGAAATGACAAGTAAAAGTAATTTATTTGTGGTTTCGTTATATCTTCATTCTCTATTAAATAAACAGAAATTTGATAGACGTGGTAATCAGACGGGAAGTTAAGTGTTTGAATTCGTTCACACGGCATGTGACTCTTACTTTTTCTTTAACTCAAATGTATTAAGAGAATTTAAGCCCCGACTTGAACAAAAATGTGTGCATGCTATCTCGTATGCAGATCAAACGTGCAACACTCAGCTCAGTATTAGGCCGAAAAGCGGTCAGTAAAACCACTACGCCTTTCGTGCAGTCAAAGGAAAATATATTGTTAAAGTTAGCATTCACTTTATACGAACACTATAACTTATTTCAAAACCTTAATGTATATTTTTTCATATTGACTTGATTTCGCAGAATTCGTTACATATTGGGAGGAATGTGAGGTAAGTGACCTACTCTGGCATGCATAGAGAATACGCATAAATTTATGCTGGCATGTTTCTAAAACAAAAACTATATAAGCTTCTAAATTATGACACCAAAACAGAATTTGAAACAAGAATCTCAAATATCTACATTCATACGCATTCAAAGAGCCCAATTATTATACTCTACATCCAAACAAACCTTTCATAAATGCCATTGACCTGTCTAAATATAGACACACGCCACCCACATGCCTTCAAACGAAGATGTCATATAATTACTTCCATAATCAAAGTATTAATTGTCCCCATTAATCCTTTATTCTCGCCTGCATCCTGTCATGGAGTAATAGAACTTAATTACCCATAAAGATGAGGACGGAACAGATGTCTTTTTATCTTTTTGAATTGCTTGAAACAAGTATCAATTGGAGATAATGTAATTCTGAATGGCCAGTTGCAGCATTGTACCTTTTTAGTCGTTTAATCGATTGCGAATTCAGTAACTGCAGCAACTATTTAGCAAAGTGGATAAGGATATTATGTAACTAGTAACAATACTACAGAGTGCTACGTAGAAGAAATCAAATTATAGAACTTCATTATGATATATGCTACGTACCTTTGATTCGAGTAACCGATATTACATCCGTGACCATGGCACTGTGTGCACAACAGTGCCGAAATATCGGTAACTCAAAACAAAGGCACGTAGTATATATCACAAGAGACAATTTAAAATTGGGGTTAATGACCACAACAGTTAAAATTCCTACATAGTTTCATTAATTTGCTTTAATAACATTATTGAGCCGTCCATCAAACTAATACGGCATACCTATTAAATGTATTGAACCAGAAAAAACGCTATCAACCTGCTTATAAAACATACATTAATTGTAGTCCTAGTAGAAGTATGTTAGTGTTTCCACTAAGTTATCGCTGCCGTGCTATGTGCAAAGGTTATTTTACGAATACTGCAAGGTTCTTTATCAAGAATATGTCTATACTATTAAATCGCTTGAAATTAAAATTACTTCAATTAAACAGATTTAAATATGCAAAAGTACTGCGTCTGTGATTTGTAATGACATTTCATTCCTTATGATTTCTAACCCGGACACCGAAACTGGACCTGATTAGAAGCTCACAAGCCACACTAAACTCACAAAGCCACCCGATTTTACGTTTCATTGTATTTCTTAACAAATTGACCCCATTCTCCACACTACGCATGCAAGACACTAGTGAGGGCAAATGGTTAGGTTTATTATTTTTACATTTCTGATAAAAAGTACCTTTAAACTACTTCCATCAAAATTTCATAATCGGCTTTGATATTGCATATAGAAGCGGCAGAATTGTTACAGTTGAATATACATTGACATTGTAAAAGCTTCCTAGCCCCCATGACTTCCTAGAGAGTTAGTATAACCCCTTATTCGCCCTCAATATGGGTAGTATTGAGGGCGAGTAAGGGGTTATACTAACTCAAGAACTCAAAGGCAGGCTTTGAGTGATCACAGAATGGTTACTCTTTGCTAACGCAGCTAAAGTGGCCCTTTGCATAGTTTAAAGTCACGTTGATTTATTTGAAAGAAAGTAGGAATGTACGTTTGAAATGTCATCTGTATAAGAACTTCTATCGCAAGAAATAGAAATCACACTATATACATGTTATAGAACGCAAAAAAGGATCAACCAAAATAGCGGGGTAGTTGTTTACGTTAAAAGCTCACTAAACGCCTGCGTTAGAGAACCAAGTATTGATGACGCCAACTGCCTGGAAATCGAACTACCTAACAAAATGTCAATCTTCGGAATATATCGGCCTCCCTCATTCACAAACTTAAGTAACTTTTTGCACTCACTAGATAGCCTATTGTTAAATCATTTAAAGAAAAATACAACCTTGATTATAGCGGGCGACATAAATATTAATTTGCTTACGGTGACAAATAACTACGAATTAGAATATCAATGTCTTACAGCTGAACACGGGCTTTTTCCCGCAATAACTAAACGGACCAGGAATAATGCCTGCCTCGACCACATCTGGGTGAACAGTGTCTCTAACGCTGTTGGTGTAATATGCTCGTCCGATATAACCGACCATGATATGGCAATATTAGGTTTGACCTTGCATAAGGTTAAGGAAGTATCAGGTAACAGAACAAGAGTAAAACGAAATCTGGAAGCTATAAAAAGTGAACTTATGGAAGTGAACTGGTCGCCATTGCTTGACACCCACGACGTAAACGAAAAAGTAGTGATTTTCTGTGACCAGCTAAATGAAGCAATTAATAAGCATACAAAAATATTCACCTAAGTCACACAAAATACAATATCAAACCCTGGATTAAACCCGGACTAATTCGATGCATGCAACATCGCGACAAATTACACACCAAAACGAAAAAGTTTCCACACGATACAGCATTAAATTTGGTATATAAACGATATAGAAATTACTGCAATGAACTTCTTCGTAAACTAAAAACTGACCACGAAAATAAAGAACTCTCTAGCAGCGCTACTGACCCCAAAAGGCTATGGAAAGCCATAAAAACTGTATGCCATCTAGGAAAGAAACATAAGGAGCCTGAAGAACTATTGAAACTTCCGGATAGTACTAACGCCAAACACTCACTGGACATCTGTAACACCTACTTCTCGACAGTGGGCGAGAAACTAGCAGCTAATATTTTAGGCAAAATGCAGGTAAACCAGGATTTATTAGCAGCAAATATCGAGCGTAAGCAGATTTTAAATTCCTTCTTTCTGCAACCAACCGATGAATTGGAGATCGACTCACTAATCACGTCCTTACAAAATGACAGGGCGCCGGGTATTGACGATGTTACAAACGACCTTTTGAAAGGTATTAAGGAGGCCATCCTGCAATCATTAGCAAAAATATTTAATTCGAGCTTAGAACAGGGCATATTTCCGGATTCTTGGAAAATAACTTCTGTATTGCCCATACATAAAGATGGGGAAAAAGACAAAGTAGAAAACTATCGACCAATTTCGCTTCTCCCAGCTTTCTCCAAACTACTGGAGAGGATTGTGAATAAAAGGCTAGTGAAGTATTTAGAAAAGAACAATTACATCTCCCCAAGACAATTTGGTTTTAGGAGGGGCAAGTCGACGGAAGATGCTGTTGCCCTCTTAACTTCTACAATATCAGCCCATCTTGATAAAAATAGAGCCTGCTTGGGTGTCTTTCTCGACTTGGCCAAGGCCTTCGACACAGTGTCGATTCCGATACTTGTAAGAAAGTTGGAATGTTATTTTGGTATTAGAGGCATAGCGTTAAGTTGGTTCAGAAGTTACTTAACAGAGAGGCAACAATGTATCAAAGTTGGCAACGTCAGAAGTGAATTAAGATCGACTAGTTTCAGCGTCCCACAGGGCAGTGTTTTGGGGCCAACCTTATTCATCATGTATATAAATGATATACACGAAGAAATTGACGCGGAGGTTATCTGCTATGCAAATGATACAGTAATCATATATCATGGCACCACTTGGAAAGATGTATTTTCTATTGCTGAAAAAGATATGATACAGGTGATAACTTGGCTACAGCGAAATTTACTGACCTTGAACGCTAAAAAAACGAAGTATATACTGTTTCATAAGACTAAAGTGTCAGCCCCTAATCTAAATCTAGGCATTAAATTACATGAGTGCATAGCAGCAAAACGGTCCTGTAACTGCAAGAAACTGATAAAGGCTAATAGCATAAAATATTTTGGCGTTCAGGTAGATCAAAATTTAAATTTTAAGGAACATATAAGCTCACTCTCATCTAGAATACGTAAAACGGCGAACATATTAAAATTACTTCGATCATCTGCTAATACTGACATCAATCCCTGATGACATACTGCCTAAGCTGCTGGGGCAGCGCAGCAAAAACAACTATGATACAGATAGAAAGAGCACAACAATCGGTGTTGAAAACAATGCTTAAGAAGCCTTTCAGATACCCAACAAAAAGTCTGTATCAAGAATGTCAAGTTTTAAATGTTCGCCAACTTTTCATTTTAAAGTCTGTGCTTATAGTACACAAACGAGTCATTAAAATAAAATAAAATAAAATAAATTTCTTTCAGGCAAGATACCCATAATAGAATCAATACATCAAATTAATTAATTACAAAATTGCCAATATACACATTTGAACAATCAATCAATCAAAATAAAATAGTAATTAAATTTAAAATAATCAACGTATGATATAATAAAAAATAAATTATAAATAATAATAATCAATGTCTGTGTGTAAAATAGGAACATAATAAAAACAGTCAAATAATTAATAAAATAAGTAAAGCAATTTTAATTAATTTAGATATTTACCACCCTCTGGGGCCCCAGGCACACGCACTTTTGCTTGTACCCAGTGCACCAGGAGGGGGCTGTCGAGCTTGTGGCTGAGCACGTTCAGGATGGTGTTGGTGCTCCCACGCGTGCGGAACATCAGCGAAGCGATGCGGCGCCGCAGCACCGCGTGAAAGCCGTCTGTGTGCGCGTGCGCAAACATTGCAGACGCACTACAGCAGCGTGGGAGCCCCACCAGCACCCTGAACGCGTTATTATATTGTATTCGGAGAGCATTGATGGCCCGCTGCGTGTAATTGACCCACAGGTTGCAGGTGTAGAGAGTTTGGCAGAATGCTTTAAATAGAGTAATCTTTACCTCTAAACTACACCTCGCAAATCTGCGTGCCAACATGTTACAGCGGACCGCCATCGCCCTCCTTTCCCTTTAAATATCTCTATCGTCTTTTAAATCCTCGGTGACCACATGACCGAGGTACTTAAACTCAAACACTCTTCGAAGTGGGACACCGTTAATCAGCACAGGTGCCACATCCCCCAGTTTACGACGCCTAGATTTAAATACCAGGAGCTCACTTTTCTGAGCATTGTACAAGAGACCGTGTACCTTCGCATACTCCTCACATATGCCTATCAGCCTTCTGAGCGCGGCCATTCATGGGCTGAGCAACACCATATCATCAGCATAACTAATGCTGTTGATGCAGTAACCATCAATCGAGCATCCTACTCTGATGTCGCTCAGCCCAACAATCAGCTCGTTCATGTAAAAGTTGAAGAGCGAAGGAGACGTTAACCCCCCCTGTCTCACTCCGCACTCCAACCCGTACTCGTCTGAAAATTCACCAAACCATTTGACCCAGTTAGTTTGGTGGTCATACCAATATTTAAAAATGTTGACTAACTCACCAGGCACACCTGTACAATTTAATTTACGCCAAAGAAGGTCATACCTAACCAGGTCAAAAGCCTTGGAGAGATCGAGAAAGGCTACATACACAGGCGTGCTCCTATCTGTGTAGTACCTGACAGTCTGCTTGAGAGTCATAACCGCACATTCTGTTGAAAGTCCTGGTCTGAAGAAGAACTGTGCGTCATTTAAATTTAGGTGTTCTTTAAGCTGTCTCTCAAGCAAGCCATCAAGCACCTTAGCAGTGGTTGTAGCTAATGATATCGGGCGGTAGTTGCACTTGTCGGAATTATCTCCAGTCTTATTATTAATTATAGGCACTACCACCGTCTTCATCAACTCATCTGGCAAGTAAGAATGCCTAATGCATAGCGTGAACAACAGTCCCAAAAGCCTCGGGAGGTGTGGCCCCGCATGCTGAATGTGTTCGATGCTGAGGCCGTCATGCCCGGGCGACTTCCCCCGAGTCATGCCTTTTATTATTAGAGCAACTTGCTTTGCTGTGACTCGCTCGGGAACCGCAGACACGACGACCTCCGCATCCCTGGTCTGCTCATCACTTAACGGAGACTTCACTTGAAAGTGACATCTAAACAAATTAGCAATGTCTTTTGGTTTGCTGATGCCGTTGATACTCACAGGGACGCTAGGTTTTGGGTTTAACTGTTTAGTTTGTTGCCAAAATCCTTTAAAGTCTTTATTCTTATGTTTGGAAGCTAATATATTCATTTTTATTAATTCTTGGTTATTCTGACAATAACGTAGTTTGCTCTTACATTTTTTCCTAGCTTCATACATTTCATTATAAATATTACCACTGCTAGGTCGACCGTAACACACCCAGGTTAAAAACTTCTGCCTAGCCTCCCTGTGAGCGTCACGAACATACTTGTTCCAGCCGACAATGTAACGACCACGGTGCCGTCCGACACTATCCCCACGACCCACATAGCTGTCAACAGCAGCTTCCTGTAACACCATTACAATGTCACCATAAAGTGCGTCTATCGCTGCTAAGTGGTTCTTGTCCCTATTACTACACATACTGTCACAACACTTTTGGAATTCGTGAGGGAAGCCCAATTCTCTTAGTTTATTATTACAATATTTAGTATATTTTTCTATTTGGCTCAAATCCCTGTCTTTCCACAGGACTTTATTTATTTTGATTAGCGGTGGCATAGTTGTTTGACAAACTGTATTTATGTTACACTGAATCCCAACTGGATAGTGATCGGACCAGAAAATGTCGTAGCATACCTTTACCGAAGATACTGTCCTTAATGCAGCATCGGTAACAACACAGTGATCTAACCATCTGCGGCTGCCGTGCGCTTCACTCACAAAAGTATGGGTATTTGAAATCGACTTCAACATCTTTAGGTCGACACACGTCCAGTTATGTTCATTACAAAAATTTTGAAGTTCATTGCCGAACAATTCCCCCGGATGAGCGTTAAAGTCCCCCATTATAAATTATAAATACGGTTCATTACATCACAGGATTACGCAAACCTTCTCCAATTGCGAATTTATGGATTGCCCTTGCCTAGGATCAAGTCAAGTTTTGCTAGACGCCCTTTTAAAGACATTTTCATTTATAACAAAGTAGCGAGTGAAACTAATATAAAGCATTGCACAGTGAGAGAAGTAGAACCTAAAATTATAAAATAGCTTACTTCCCTATCATATGACTTAACTGAAAGCCTACTTATATCTTCATCGTGAAATGTTGTTGTAAAGTAACTATACATATAATATTATTACATATCACCTTGGTGCACATTCTCTTACAATTACGTACATAACTTTATTTTAGATTTATTTTATTTGCATCGAGACCAGCGTACTTGCCCTTTTTTGTTTATGTTTTTGTTTTATTTATTAATTTATATTTCTATTTTTGTAGCATGTTTTAGAAATTACTTATAATTAGTTATTAAATCGTCTTTAGTTTTAAGGCAATGTCAGTTGATGCTGCCCGAGCTAATAATATATGGCAAAAGAGTGTTATTGTCGTAGGTACCCACAGGACAGGCTTGCCTAGTGTGGGGCCACTGGCTATAGCTCTAACTTGTTTTTATTTTTGGCAATAAACATTTTTTATTTGATTATTTTATTATTTTATTTTAAGAGAGCTTGCTTGAAATTGTTTGTTTGGTTATAACGCTGCTTTGAGTATTGCGCATTCGATTACGTCAAAGACAAAAATGAAACATCTAAAGGTGGATACAGACTTTGCGAGGCATGCGCTACGAACGGCGCACAACGAATGCCTCTGTTTGAGGCGTGCGTGTTGAAAAATTATACCAACATATGCTCGGGTCGAGCCATCGCGTACGAAGCAAATGCCTCGTTTGTCTGTCTTCATGTTTGCTGCGAGGCATGTGCTACGCACAGACGCGCGCGTGCGAGCCGCGCATGTGCGCCGGCTCATTGCGAGCAGTGCGTTGCGTTTGGACGGTTGTGTCCGCATCGCTGTGATGTTTGCACGCATTATGAACGAAAAATTTGAATTATACGAAAATAACCAATTATCCAAAACATCATTATTATTATTATAAAAACAAAAGAGAAGACATATGGCATTTAATTGCGAATGAAGTAATGTAACCGTCGCTGAGCTGAAAAAAAAATTATCTTCTAGGATCTTATAGAAGGAAAAATCTCGAGAAAATAAAATATATTATAAAAGCAGCAGCGGATACGCGCACGCGATGCAAAGGTGCCATCTTGACTGCTGCTGTGTGGGTTGGATCGGCCCGAGCATGCGCTGCGCGCTGTTTGGCCCGAACAAACGCAGTTTCATTTTCGCAGTCGAGGCGTACGTGGATATTGTACGCGGCGCACAGCTCGAACGTGCATGCGCGGCTTCGTCCACAACTAATGTAATGCTCGCACTGAGGCACTTTGATTTTGTAGCATTTGCCGACATTCGTTGGCTCGTCCTCGCACGTGCGTAGCACATGCCTCGCCACGAATATAAAGGTGCGCCTTGCGAGGCATGCGCTGTGCGCCGTGCGCAGCGCATGCCTCGCAAAGTCTGTATACGGCTTAAGCAGTTTTTTTAGGACTTGTCTCATCAAAATTTCCACTAAACTACGATATTAGTCACTAGATTTGTACAGTGACCATTACAGATAAAGAGTTTTATCATTCGAGTATTCTCGGTGAAAGTGAACTCCGAGAAAACTCTTGACGAATTTAACGAGAATTATATTGCAGGAGTTTGAAAAGAAATATACACTTTTCCAACTTCATTCTAATGGATTTATGGATGCCAATTAAATCAATATTTATTACTTAAAGGCGGTAACTCAATGGTTTTCTATTGAGCTACCTCCTGAAAACCAGAAAAAGAAATACCTATCTCAGATCATGAAAATTGTTTACACTAAGAATATGGAGGGATATTTCAAGTATCTTAATTAGAGAGATCAATAAAAAACTAATTTGTAACTAATAACTTTATTGAAGATAAAAGCCATGATTTATTTTCCATACAAATTTTAATATTCTTAATTTCAATTAATTAAATTTTACTGTTGCCCCTAATTAGATAACTATTATAAGTCAAAGCTTTATTAACTGTGTCACTAATAACGTCTTTGAATTAAGTATAAGGAACATTTCAAGTCATGATCAAAAATAGATGAACGTACCTAAAATTAAATACTTATTGGATGTTTAAAGCAGTAATTATCAATTAACTAAAATACTTTTTTATCTTTCAATGACTTATTCATTTTAACATTTTAATACCGAAGACATGTTCTTGATATAAACTTGTTTTTTACGCGATACAGAACATGTTAAGCAGTAAAAAGAGATTTTTATACAGGCATTGCCCATGAGCACGTGTCAAAATTCATTTCTGGTTTTAAAATTCGAACTAAGAAAGTAATTTTACAGAATCAGATAACAATCGCATTTACATACGGCGATATTTTCTTTAGCTGCTGCATGCAAGTATAGCGCATATCCTTTACCAACACATAACTGTTACTAACATAATAATTACATGTGTGCTTTTACATAATATTAAAAGTCTAAGAAAATGTTCCTTTAATCTACATCAATACTATAGAAATACTTTGAAAGGAGGGCTTAAAATATGTACCATCGTGATTCGGGTACAGTAATGAGAATTGTATATACAAGTGACAATAGTATATTTTAATAAAAGACTTTTAAGATGACTGTAGTTTTGCTATAATTTAGAAAACTATCTAAGTGCATATTAGAACACTTCACACGTCTTTGAGAACATTAAGGAGATCTCTCAGACAGAAAGTTTTCCTTAACGGATATGCACATAGCTTTAAAAAGTCTCGGTAAGTGAAGTTACTGAGTAACTTGAGACGGTTGAGACCTGTCTTGGTAATCTAACAGCTTTTAGCCCAGCCATGTTCTCTCTATACTTAAGCTAGTCACAGTC
Source organism: Euclidia mi (assembly GCA_944739405.2). NCBI lineage: Eukaryota > Metazoa > Arthropoda > Insecta > Lepidoptera > Erebidae > Euclidia > Euclidia mi. The sequence goes on along the minus strand of OX123191.2, from coordinate 7,496,292 downwards.
ACTTCAATGAAATTTTGCATATTTGGAAATATAGGTATTTCATCGGTTTCTTTAAATTTTCTGATTTTGCTTTTATTTCATAAAAAGTGCTTCCTACTAAACGTATCAAAACTTAACATAAATTTATTTCATTCAAAATACATAATAACTAGTTTATTTAATTTTCTGGTTGGTACAGTCAAACAACTTCCCGCTAGATCACCATAAGGTTGAGAATCGCTCAGCAAGACATCGTCGCTTCCAATGCTACCTTACACGCACATTGACACTCGTATACAAAACCAGTTTCTAGTGTGCCTCGACTCTATGAGGGAGCCAAGGGATTTTTTTTCAAACTGGTCCAGCTTCGACTTGTTTGATTGTACACAAAATACACATAGATAGTCTTCACACGATACAACACTTTGTGTGATGACTGTAGAACTGTCGTTTTGAGTTTAGGTGTACTTTATTTTCTTTTTTTATTTCTGCCGGACAAATTGACTCCATGCTGCCTGATGTTAAGCAGTGAAGTCCCGTTGTGATGGCCATCATCCCAGCAGCCAGCATGGCATTATGGCATGATGGCCCTTACCTTGACGGCCTTGAGAACAGCTTTTTCACGCCCACTTAAGGGACCCAGGATCATAAGTGGAGGGAAACACATCTTAATGGTACGGCAGAGATAAGAGGCGCCGAACCGTTTGGTGCGTAACGGTATCTGTTCTACCGTGTAAGAGTGCCGTAGGCGAGTAACCCAGCACGTGTCTTTCGGGATAGGAAAGGAGAGGGTAGGATTAGTTGAAAGAGCTCTTCGGAGCACTCACCGTGATAAATTCAATAGAAGACAGCCATTGAGGCCACGTCTCTGCGTAATTGCAGTGACTCAAGAGTCTTAGTGGCCTCTGGATCACCAATGATACGGACAGCACGCCGCTGCAACCTATCGAGGGCGTCCAATAAGTACTGAGCGGAGCCATTCCATGGACACAACTGCTCCGGCGTGAAAATCCTCCTCACCTTGTTCAGGACTCCGAGTTTACGAGATGCGGATTTGATGACACCCTCGATGTAGTTTTCCTGGTTGAGATTTCTGCGTATGTCCATACCCAGGATATTGAGGCTGTCTTGAATCGGTAGTGGCGTGTCCAGAAAAGAGGGATGGGGAAGGAATGGAGATAACTTAGCTGAGAATGCGCACACCTGTGTTTTCTTGGCGTTGAATTCGACCAGGTTCTCATCACCCCAATGCGAGATGCAATTCAGAACCCAGTCAAGCTCAGCAACAAGTGTTCGCCTATACTCCTCGCTTTACGCGTACTTTGCCTCCGTTGGTTGCATGTTTGTAAAGTCCCCCGTGACGCAGGATATATTCCTAATGTGGTTATGTCCTTAAAAAACGATATAATTATTAGGTGGTTTGGGCACGTGGAGAGGATGGATGACGAAAGATTGACCAAGCAGATATACAAGGCAAGTGTGAATGGGACAAGACAAAGGGGAAGACTTAGGCGGACGTTCTCTGACCAGATTGGAGACATCGTAAAACCAGGACAGGTTAGAAGTACCCTTAACAGAAGAGCATGTATGAGGAATCTGATGGGAGTGAATGAAGCATGAGAGATATGTCAGGATCTTTGCAAATGGCGTTCCGTAGTCTCTGCCTACCCCTCCAGGAAACAGGCGTGAGTCTATGTATGTATATAATTATTCTCATTCAAGAACGTCGCTAAAACCAACGGATGCCTGAGCGTAATCCGGTGTCAAAACTAGTACGATGATATACGCCATTTGAATACTACACTAACAAGCCGACCGTTACGCTTTAAGCCTTTAAGATAAACTATTTACTTGGGTATAAATCACTCGATAAAAGACATTGAGATAACATAAAACATGGAAAAGAACCTAAATATGGCAGCCTCGAGTCCAAAAAGTGGTAAGTGCCATTTCTTTGCTGACATGTATGTAACTTTGTGCTTTTATAAAATAGCGCTAATATCTTTGTTTTTAGCATGTCGTATAGCGTGTATCTTTTGCTTAATTTAGTATAAATTGAATTAGTTCGCTTGAATTTTATAATGATGATGGGTCATCTATAGCAAGCTAAATAAACAGCCGGTGGCGTGAGTGTAAGCGACTGCAACGCCGAAGGTCACGGGTTCGATTCCCGCTCAACTCAAACATTTTGTGCGTGACCATGGATGTTTGTCTTGGTCTGAGTGTTTCTATGAATTTACAAATAATAATGTATATTTGTATGTGTATCCATTCCCTAGTACCCATAGCACAATGAATGCTTAGTTTGAGACTAGATAGTATTGTGCGCATGTGATAGAACATTACATTCTTAAAATCGTATAAATGCTTTAGATATCATCACAATGATACGCCGTCCTCTGTACCGGCCCGGTCACAGCCTACAGCGGCGGGTGGCAGCGGCGAGCGTTTTCAATGTACATGGCGCGTTTACTGTGACGCGGCGCGCGGTCACCTCAGAGTAAACGCGCCATGTACATCGCCCCTGCCGCGCCGCTCGCCGCTTAGACCGATCTCGTGACCAGGCCGTAAGGCATGAAAAAGCAGTCCTCCTATTTTAAGGTATTAAATACATGGAAATTTCACTATCGCATGACTGTGCAACTTCGGGCTAGCCCCTAGAGTGACGTCATTGTCCACTTGTGGTCGGTAACGAAACTAATGGACGCTCGACATTCGTACATGACAAATTGGTAGTTTATTTTAACTCAGTTGTAAAGGTCTGGTCATTGATACTGTCAAGGTATGGGGGTGAGAAGTGGTGGTAGTTCAAGGTGCATGAAACGAAAAATACGAGATAGTAGTTTTAAAGACAGTGTATGATTTAAATATATTGAAAATATTTTAAATATTATCTTGATACCAATAAGAATATACAAAAAGGTGATGTTTCCCACTTTTTTCACATTACTGTTAAATTATAAAGATCAGTTTTATTGCCCGTTCTTTCTCGTGATTCTACCTATTGTATTGCGAACGTGGCTTCAGTAATTAAATTAAATTTTGACGTTCATAATGATTTTGACTTTGAGTTTGATCATTGTAATTTGTCATCCAATATTAAACTATCAATATTTCTATCTATCTATCTTAACATCGCGCATGTCTGTTTCCATAGACAGAGGCCATGGAACGCCAAATTCGCCGATTCAAACACATCTCTTTCACTTTTTTGACTTTCCTTAACCTCATCATCCATGCTCGCTGATTATCACCAATGCTAATTATGCCGTGTAAGATCATTTAGCAGCATTTCTCCTACACGATCATAATAATTATAAAAGATAGCTTTAATATAACGTCGTATGCTCAATTTAGACCTAAACATAAGCACCCAAAGAATACTTGGAGACTTTGGACAAATTCACTGTTTTTTAACTAGGTATAACACTCACTGGTTTCTTGGAACAAGTGACGAGCCGCCAACAGGGATAGAAACAAATTACGAGAGACATGAAGAATTTTCATATAGGAATTCTATCAGAGATGAAGAAAATGACAAAGAAGATACCCAATTTATCTAAAACACTTTAAGACGCAGGTATGAGAAATTTGTGTATTCCAGAACTTTGTATTACGCAAGTGAAGACACATTAACTTAAAACGTGGATAGATCTTGCAATCGCAATGCACATATAACAATTTTAATTTCTGTTATTTACAATCGCCTATAACACAACGAATGGTAAAGAACAGTCCAGTCCTAAACGTCAATTAATACAACGCGAGTAAAGTCACATACTAAATGTTGACTATTAAATTTCATTTAGTTGCTAACGACCCTTATTATAAAAGCACACGAGTCCATTTCATGACTGTCGAGACAAAACCGTCAGCCAGCTTATTTATGTCGCTTTTGATAATTAACAAGGAAATTATGCGACTGGATGAGACCCATGCGAAAAGATTCACTTGACATTCGTAAAAGATCAGCAAAGTCAAACGACGTTGACAGAGGTCACTTCTTGAATGGCGACTACTTGTTCTGGAAATTACATCAAAACAAATATGGTGCGTGTCGATAAAAATATCTTGCTGTCCCTTATCAATAAAAAAATACATTATAGCCAAAGAAATTTTGTTTATATTTTTGTAACAGTGGCATTAAAAAAAACACATTTTACAAAAACTGTAAAAAGTTTTGAATGATCTTTCGGATTCTTTGGGCACTGAGTAATACGACATCGCATTCTACCGCACTCATAATTAGTTTCATAGTTCTACCGAACTCTTAGACCACAAAAGTTCCCCATACTTACGTAAGGCCGGTCTACAGGATCTGTGACAGTCTCCACGAGCGAAAGTAACCTCAAATATTCCGAGGCCATTAAAACCATAAAACATCGCTTTTATTGTAAAGGTGACACGCCAGTCGTTCAGTGTCGATCTAGTATTTTATCATATCAAGACTAGAAATCGGACAATGGATTCAAAAGTGAAACTTTAACAACGCGCTAGACTGATGTCAGACACTAAATAAATATACTAGAATATCTCACATAAAACCTAAACCTATGGAAACTTCTTCCTCAAGGTTAACCCACTGGTTGTTTCATTTCAACAGTGTTATAACAATTTAGTAGTTCCCAAGTCTTAATAATAAAACTCTTGGGAAGTCTAATTAGTGTGATTACAGGTTTATACTCGTGTGGCCTACATTTGTGGGTTCAGGGCTATCGGTAACTACTGTTCTATTATATACTAAGTGTCTTCAGTGATTATAACTTTGGGTAACGCTAAACGAAGCACTTGAGTCGTTTTGTTCGTTAAAATAAATAAACAGGTACGAGACAGTGTTACAAGCATTTTATGTTGAGTTTGGCCTTATACCTGTTTTTTCCGGTCGCAATATCAGCTTTGTGTTTCGAACATGGAAGCTGTAATGTATTCATATAGTTTTCTTTGGAGATACCTATACAGAAAGACGTAATGACTCTTTATCAAACTCGGCAATGAGGGTTTTCGATACTTTTTGCCACTTGACGACGCTCCGTATAGGTCAGGTCCAAACAACTGTCAGCTAAGTACAGATTCGTACACACACATGAAACTACCACGTACGAAAATATAGGTGCTCTGATACTTTTTACAGGTTGCTGAAGCTGACGTACTAGTTCTATCGCCTAGTGGGCGTCATTTCAGAAATCGTAATTGAAGTGCGGCAATCCCTCACGATTATAAGAAACCTTAAACTGCAAATTTACCTGCGAAACCTTAAACTGCAGGCTGTGGAGATAGTCTCAAGGTTCAAGCATCAAATGACGTAATGATATCGTACTCAGATCACCGATATAAAAGAACCCTACATCCATATATCAACCTACCCAAGCAACAAGTTAAGTATATAATTAATGTCAAAATCATACGCAATTACTTATTGCGCAATTATTAATTTACCTTTACGAGATCCAACGCAAGATCTGACGGGGGACTAAATTCATTTAATATTTATTACGCGTACGTCTAACCGCGTTACTACTTCCATGGCTCTAAGTCCTTGTACAAAGATAATTAAGCCAGTGCATTGTGCATACGACCACCTAGGGGGTGTAAACAGCCTTTTGACTAACATACTGTGTAATTGGGGACCTCTACCCAGGGGATAATCGTCTAATAAATGTATACCCCTACTTACGTTTTCAACGCAAGCGATTTTACACCTTGTTTTTATGTAATAATGTTGCTTTTCCTTTGGATAGTAATGTAATATTTTATATGTTGCAGGTAGGGAGTAATGTTCTTGTGGATTAGAGGTTGTTTATTATTTTAGGTGGATTTTTCGCGGGAGATAGAGGATTGCGTCTTATGTGTACTTTGTGATGTATTTTGTTTCTAGTATGCAAAATAAAAAGGCTTTAACTGTTGCAGTGTATATCATACGTAAATAATATTGCTGTTAAAACTGAAGCTTGGAGGCTTTAGTTTTTTTGCTTGCAACAGTAACTATTATTTTTTAGGGTTGTCTCTTCGCTCAAGACAAAGTTTTGAAAAAAAAACTTTAGTACGTATACAACTAAATCTAGTATTAGACATGTCATGTGTGTAATTATTTTTTCAAAGACATACAACTATTACTTATCACAAACAGGAAACTAGCTTAGGAAACTATGCGATTGGGAACACTAATGTCCCTAGTAATAGATAACGACCAGAAAAATATTCAGCTTAATTATGATGTTAGTCTTTGATAACAATTTTCTTGTGGTAGTTTTTAGCTAGTGATTTAATCTTGGTCTAAAATTACAGAATTTAAATTGCTGAAGTTCTTTACAATAGATATACTTCTAATAATTCGTAAATAATACACAAATGCAATTGCTTAACATAGTATCAGTTCCGGTTAGAAAACACTGACTTACAATAGAACACAACGTGTCAAATTATACTTGCACCAACTTGCCAACCGAAAAAAACAGAAAATTTACCACTTTTAAAACTATTCACCAGAATAACGTACGTTCACGTCACGGTTAAAACTATGCTACGAAATGCCGTGTTTTCAGTTACTCCCAGTATTAACAAAGTTCGCGAACATGCTATGGTAACGTCGGTAAAAAGGTCAACGCAAAATATAGCGCGCACATTGTTTTCTTTTTTTATGAGAGCGTTGTAAGATGAGGAATCTGATTTAGTGGAGACTTGTGTAAAAGTTACTGGTTCGCAAGATGATGGATGTCTGTGTGAGTGCATACGAAGCATCAACGCATAACAGCTAAGCTGCTACAGAGCTGCGAAATGCAGTTTTCATTTATTCAGAGTCGAAGTTGAATTAATTTTTTAGGGTTCCGTACCTAAAAGGTAAAAGACGGGACCCTATTACTAAGCCTCCGCTGTCTGTCTGTCACCAGGCTGTATCTCATAAACCGTGATAGCTAGAAAGCTAAAATTTCACAAATTATGTATTTCGGTTGCTGCTATAACAACAAATACTAGAAATAAAAAATAAAAAAAATATTAAGGGGAGTCCCACACGACCACGGGTGTTTGTTTTGTAATTTTTGCTCAAAATTACTAACGGTAACAGATAGACGCTTAAAATTTTCACAGAATATGTAGTTGTATATTACCTTTCAAAATAAGTAATTAAATTTATAAATCCCATACAACAAACGTATTTTTTAAGCAATTTGTTACTTGATCTTAATAAACAGGTAGAAACTTCAAAATATTGAAGTATACTTACAACAAACGTAATTTTCATTTATTAGATGATGCGCACGAAGGGTTCCGTACCATCAGGTACGGAACCCTTCGTGCCTAACCATTGTTAGTTTCTGAAGCTAACAATGGTTAGCTTCAGAGGCTAACTTTGATGTCGCTACGTAAATAAAGTAACATTCCTTCTTATTTCTCCCTCCTCATTTTCTTTCCTATTTTCCATGTAACAGTAGAGAAAGATTAGACGATAGCTTCAACTCCTTAATAATCCTATATCTCTTTCTCTCTTGCCCTAGGATTGACAACAAGTGATTGAACCTTGGTTAAAATCACTTGCCGTACCTTCTTCACCGCCCTTGTACAATAAAAGTATGCACGCATGGATCTATACACGCACGTGGCACTTTTTATGAACGAGTACGGAGACAAATATAGAATAATTTATTGCAGAAATACAATCCTACCCTGCTTTTTGGGATTTGAGATGTGAAAATAAGTTACAGGGGTCGATAAGTCAAAGGTTTGGAATAAATGTGTCATTTCTTTATATGATTTTTAGTAGAGGATACTTTTTTTTAAATAAATGTATGAATGAAGGAGTAAGTCAAAGGTAAGATTTTATTTATGGCTAGAATCTGCATAGATTATCGATAGGTGATTGATATTGTAAAAAAAGGCAGCCTATGTATTATTCTAATTTCTAAGAGTACTGCATCGTTTCATCAAAATCTGTGCAGTAGTATTGAATGAAAGAGTAAAAAGGACATCCATATTTTCTTATAAACTTCCGCTTTATAATAGAAGTATCGACGCTTAAAGTAATATCGCATTTTCCTTTCACCTGTTTATATTTACCTGTTCTAAGCCCACAAATTAAACAAAATGTTCTCCCAACCTCAACCTTGAACCTATTGCCGTTAACAAGCACTGGGACTAATTAAACTAAAAGAAATTTCCTCATCTTCAATTTATTATGTAAATAACTGACAGATGCAATGACAGAGGCCGGCCTAATTAAGGGCTGGTACACACGCAAGACCCGTACTGCGGAACTAAACACAAATCGTTAAAGCCAAACGTCGATAGTGAGTACCCACCATTAATTAAATGCTTGATTCTTGATTGAGTTAGAGTAAGCTGGAATTTATAAAGGTACAGATTAAAGTCATTTGTGTAGCATTATGAAGGTAGATTTGAATATAGGTTTTAGGCTTATGTTGTTAGGACTAAGCTTTGTAGTTTTAATATGAGTAACGTAGAAATCAATTATTATTATTTTAGTACCAATTATTATTCCTATGAACCCTTGTATAATTGGACATGAAATAAAAAAATATTGCCAGTACCTATTTAAAATATTTTAATTCTGTGTAGTTATTTTATTTTATTGCTCAGCGACACCAGTGATTGGTGTTCTAATACTGTTATAATATATTGAGCGTATTATTGTTGATTTTGAATATTGTAATTGCATAATAAGCTTTATTTAGGTGTAATTACAATAGTAATTTACTTTAGTATAATTGCGTTTATATGTGTATTGATAGTGAACATTTAAACGAATGATAAAAAAGTATTTAAGTTACTCAGGTCAAGTGCCATTTACATACCTGTGAGCTAAATACATATAAAGCGGCGATAGCCCAGTGGTATACGTAACGGACTGCCCGTGACGATGGTCTCGGGTTCGATCCCTAGCTACCCTGGGCACACACTTCTGATTTTTTGGAGTTATATTAAAAATGTTAAGGCGCTGTTATACCTCAGAAGCCGTGAAACACCTAATTTTTCGTCGCGCATCTAGCCATAACGGTACATATTACAAACTAGCAAAAATTAGAGCTTAAAGTCAAAAGTCTGAACAAAAGACTTTTGAAAGAATTTTTCATGTACGTAAAATAGAATCACGGTAAAAAAATCACAAAATCGAGGCAGAAAATAATCTTTCGTCTCACTGTTTGCAATATTTTGATCGTAAGCTGTCATATTTTTTTTTGATAATATTGTAGGAAATCTAATGAACTAAAGAATTAGCCTATTTATTTTCATTTTATACGTGTATATTTTGTAAAATTAAATAAAATCTGCCAAACGTCTATGATTTTGACGCTCGGTAGATCCCATCAATATCAAACGCTTCAGCAATTTAAACCTTATTAGCATAAGCGGTGTACTGAGTGTCAGTTGCTAGTTTTCGCCCCGCCCAGACCTCATCATTCGGCTATGAGCCCTGTGAGAGATAGGTCATGTCGCTTGCGTCTCCGCTGCACGAAATTTTACGTAAACCTGTTTGTTATTATAATACGCCGATTTGAGTTCGTAATTTCATGTTTTATGTTATAGACTGAATACTTTGAATCAAATAGGCTTTTCATGTAACTATGGGCACATATAATTAGGACCTAAGTTTATACTCTTGTTGCGTTTAATGTGTTATTGTTTATGTGCTTATAAATATATAATTAGAAGAATAAAATATGGACAGTTAGAGAAATGAAGTTCTACGAAGGATTTGTACAAAAAAGCGTCGTAATAAAATAGAAATTCATCCATTGCCAAGTGATTATGAAATATGTAACATTTTTACACAAATTATTTTCATAAGAGTCTTTTATGACTTACTATGTTACTTAAATATTATCGATTATGCATAATATAATTATATAAATTATTCTCACAATACATAGCTGCCACAGTTTTCAATTTTTGAAAGAGTAATAACATAAAATTGAATCATTTTATGTACCTATATTTCAAATTCATTAGCTTGTCAGAGCGCTAAGATGCCGCCACGGCGAATAATAATGATGACAGCGCTAATATGGCGCTCTACAATCCGCACACAAGTGGTAACGAATGTTGTATTATTGTGTTATGTGTATAAACCTTTTTAGGTACATCGGGTAAAACTTTGATTATTCATAAACTATTAGGTATGTCTCAGTACATCTAATATCTTTTTAATTTCTAAAATCAATCATTTATAAGTAAGAAGGTAACTTCTCTGTTTGCTATAACACAAGATATAGTATTTTTTTAATAATAAAGTACGTAACTAATTATCATTATTGTAATTACAGTGAAGTTAAAGATAACAGTTCTGCAACGTCTTACACACATTTGACTTCAGTCATTCCTAACACGATCTGTTCAAGAGCTAGCCAAGAAATGCCAAACAATTTTTTTAACAAATTTGACTCAAATTCCGTAGTGATAAGCAAAAATTACAAGAAGGATAGCAGTGACTGGTTTGAATTGCTTAAGAATATGTTGACAAATTGAAATTTTTGTATAGTGGTAAAAAGAAGAGATAACAGCAGTAAAGCCAACTTAGTAAAAAATATTTTGTACAAATAAAATATTTGCAATGTAAAATCAGTTGCGCATGGAATCTAAAATGAACAACTGGCTATGCAACAACTGGCGAAGCAAGAAAATGTAACAATCGAGCCTTGTGGATTATTCGATTATTGGTGCCACGCCAGATGGATTAATAGGTCCAAACACGATTGTGGAAATTGAAATTAAACTACAGTTTACGGATTTTATCGTAATCCGTAAACTGTAGTTTAATTTCAATGTGTAACATTCGCGTAAACCCAAGAAAATATTACGATTGTGGAAATTTAATGTTCTAAAGTTGCCTATAAGAATGGCCGGGAGAATAGTATAAGAGCAAATAAAATACAAATATGGAAACATGATAAAAAAGTGAACTGACTAGTCTAAACAGATATTGTAATTGTTATTATCAAATTCAGGGGCAACGCCACGTTACACGCAAACAAAAGTGTATATTTGCTGTGTGGAGTGGCGAAAGTATACCACTAAAAATATAAATTATAGAAAGAGATGATGTTTTCTGGGAGAAGCTTGTGGCGTTTTATATGAATTGGCATTTGCCTGAAATTGTTGATTCTCGTCAAGCTTAAGGGATGGCATTGCGAGATCACGGAGAGGAAAATGTTTCATCAGTGCTTGAAATTTCTACAATACCAAGCCGTAAAAGGAAAGTAAATGAAACTGTGCCTCGTGAACAAAAGCAAATAATAAGTATTGAAGCCATATCACCTCACACACTGCCTTTAACATTCGATGTGAATAAAGAAAACCTGCCGGGTTGTAGCAGACAGCTAACTTTTGATGAGCTGTAAACTCTGTATTTCGTTAATAAATTATAAATGAATATGAATAAATATCTCTTAATATTTATTTTCTTTGAAACAACACATATTTGAAGCGAAAGAAATTTTTTATATTTTCCATACAAACATGTATGACGAGAGCTAACGAAAAAGCAGTAACTCAAATTTTAATTCTATAATTTTCTAAGCGACATAGCAGTATCTCATGAATAAGGTATATCCATATATATTTTTGATGTTTCATCTATTTTGAAAAATAATAATGTGTTGGGTTTCGAAACGAGTCACCTGAATTTGAGGGTATTGGTAGTGTAAGGGGCTTAAGGTAGTTCGTTTTAATCCCCTAAAAGTAATTTTGGCTGCCGGAGTTGCATCTAAATATTTTTAAACAATTTCCAAAATTTCATAAATACTTCGGCAATTATGCAAAACGGAACATAGTTTTTATACTTTAGTTCAGTTTTACAAATGTAATTTTTAGGTTTTATGTGGAAAACGTGAAACGACACGCAAAACTGCCATCTTGGAATGATCATATTGACAGCTAATGTCAAATTTGTGCGTCATTGCTTTCGAGTGCCTTGGGTTAGGTGCGACTGTAATAAGTAAATAAATAGGTTATGTAAGGTTCTCTTTTGACCCTTACTCAAAAAATAGGAGCCCTTCGCAGGGCTCCGACAACCTTAGTTTATTAAACTAGTGTGATGAATGTGGAAGTTGGCAGTGCCATACACACCGATGTTTGGAGATTTTTTTTTTCAGAGGAAACCAAGTATTTCCGGCAAGTGAAAATGGTGAGGGGGGTTTCAAGACCTCCCCTGCTCCCTCTCCAATCACTCACAACCCCTAAAAACGGCGACGTATTTCGAAACCTTTGCCGTAATAATTATACCTATAATAACAATAAACATCCATGAATAAATAAAAGAAATTAACTTTTACTAAACTTCAATTATCTCGTAACTCGCTTAAGTTGAGATACGGCTTTTGCGCTTAGTAGAGCAGTATTGTGTTTTTTAGGGTACCGTAGCCAAAAATTGTAAAAACGGAACCCTTATAGATTCGCAATGTCTGTCTGTCTGTCCGCCCGTATGTCATAGCCAATTTATTGCAAAACAGATTTAAAAAATTGGCAGGAATGGAATTAGATGTAGGTATTCTATGAACTGCTTCACTATTTTTATACAAAAACAAAACAAACATAATAATGGCCTCTCCATACATGGAACTGACTTAATAATTTTTATCATCTTACGGCACGTAGATATTTACCTACTTTCGTCAACATTTAATACCTATAACATCTAATGTAAGCCAGCTTTGCTCATGGCTGCACTGAGAACAAAAATTGCGTAATGCCTATATTGTACAAACAGATTGATGTATGTAATATAAATTTTAATATCAGTATCTCATTTCAATATGCTTAAACGTTTTGCTTGCGATTTTGAAATATTGGAATACGGATGTCGCCAGAATACGGCCACACGCGACGAGAATAAAGGGGGGCGCCCCGCAGTAGACGGAGCTAAGCTCCCTTCACCTCCCCTGCTTCACCCCCTCATTTACCAAAACAGTCGCTTAGGACAGCGCCTTAATTATCGCTCGCTTAATAATGTGCCCGGTACATGGCAATTGGTTCACCCCTATTACATTGGGAGCTAAACATAACTGGCGAAACGTGGGTGTGTAATACACCTCTGTCTACCCCTTCGGGGATAAAAGGCGTAAAGTTATGTTATGCTATGTTATGTTATGCTAAATCATCATCATCAGCCCTTTATACTGTCCCACTGCTATGCACGGGCCTCTTCCCATTATGTTATGCTAAATACTTATGAATATTTAAAACCTCGCCAGAATTAAACCACATTTCTCTATACCTAACCTATAAAGTAGGGGAAAGAAGCGTGTTGTCCCTCCAAATAGTAAGGTCCTCTGTTCATGCTAAGTGATCATACCTGATGAACCCTGGCCCGGCAGGGGTTGACGAGATCTTATATATAGAGCAACCACATGAGTAATCTATTTTAGCATGATTTAGAATCTGTAATTGTAGCAAGTAGTAGTTCCATTGCTGTCCGTTAGATGTCATCAAGTGTTCATGTCTTCACTATTGTACGATAGATGACACAACGATGTCGCATAAAAATACGTCCCCAAGTAAAAAAAGATAAATTTTTCACTGTCTACAAAACCGCTATCGCCGACCACACGCAGCAATAAAAAATAATATGATCAAGACTGCTAGAAAATCTTCTTACCTAAATAAAATTAAAAGAGTACAATTTCGTGAACATTGCAATGCACGTCCAGAACTATCAATATTTCCCTTGAATGATCGTCTGGATTCCCATATTTACTCTACCGAAACGTTGCCAAAATGACACGTTCAATACATAAAACAAAACCCACAATTTTGGGAAATATTCCACATTCCATTCACATATTCAAAAGCGTCACTGTCCAAAACCGACTCTATGAAACCAACAATTGTCAGTGCAAATATAGCCGGCGTCCGACCCGAAATCATAGGTAGCCCTCAATCGTTCAAGTGTCAGCGTTCACTGATTAAGTCGACCACACACGGACCGGATTGTCGAGTTAATTGCACGGTTAAAACCGTACGGTGGAACTACAATAGGTTCATTAGTGGCAGAACGATTCAATTTGAACGCTAAAATCTGATGCTCATAATTGACAAATATGTTCCTGAACAATGATGTTGAGGAATGATCGTTTGAAAATTGTGTACTGTGTTGAAATTTCGTGTGTGGAAAATTCTAGTTTTGCAGTTAACATTCGGCCTCTAAAGTGGCGTAACTATTCTTGCCTTTATACAAGAACGAGAACCCTAGTTTTTACATCAGAAGCGAGAAACACTCTGGAATATAAATGCAACACTAGCGATCACCCATCCAAGTGGTGACCTCCGTGAACTTTGACAGCCGATTGGCGCAGCGGGAGTGTAAGCGACTGCTACGCCGATGGTCGCGGGTTCGATTCCCGCTCAAGTCAAACATTTGTGTGCATGAACATGGATCTTTGTCTTGGTCTGGGTATCCCTATGTATAATATGTATGTATTTACAAAGAAATATTTGTATATGTATGTTTATCCATTATCTAGTGGCCATAGTACAAGCTCTGCTTAGTTTGGGATTAGATGGTGTGTGAGAATAGAATTCTTTAGTTAACTTTTGCCGACCTATTACTAACGGCATAGTGAGCTACAAGTGGTACAATATCTAAAGCCAGAACCAAGCCAACGCGTTCAGCTGGCATCCGCGGTGGCGTGCGCGGTGGCGATCAGATGTTGTGTACGAACTTAAGCCAGGACCAAACCAACGCGTTCAGCTTGCGTCCGCGGTGGCGTGCGCGGTGGCGATCAGATGTTTTGTACGAACTTATAGCGCGGTGTTCACATCTACGCGTCCTCGGATTGCACTCGGCGTCCGGTGCAGCGTCTGCACGCGGCGGTGGCGATCAGATCGCGCTTGTTGCGTTAGGACGCTGCACGCAGCTATTATTTGTTGAGGAAACTGTGTTTTTGTAAATTTTAAGTATGGTGGAAACGGAAGAAATTATAAATTAATTCCACAAATACCTATTGTTGTATGATACGTCTCATTCTGATAAGGCGTTATCGAATGATGGTAGGTATTTACTTTACTGGCACTGTATATCATACCCACCTCAAGTTCACTTCTTGTTCCTCTTCGTCTTCAATAATAGCAGACAGAAGTAAAACGTCTTCAATTTCACCATCTGTATCAGACAGCATTTTAGTGACGCGACTACAGCCTGGTGAACGCCTGAACGAACGCGACAGTGTGCACAGCTTTAGCACGCGCAATAACCGCCACTGCGCACGCCACCGCGGACGCGAGCTGAACGCGTGGGTTTCCTGGCTGGCTTTAGGGTCACAAGTAATACGACAGTAAAAGGTTTTAGTAGAGTTCTGAAGATATAGGTAGTTATTACCTAAATTTGATACCTGATTTTGATCAAAATAAAGAGTACAACCCGCACTTGGTCAGCGTTGTAAACCTTGGCTTATACCTTCTTGTAGCGAAAAAAGGCTCCGTGCCCAGCAGTGAGACGTTTTTATATTCCAAGTAATAAACAGTTCGGTTGAAATTGTTATGCTTTTTGATTAAATTAAATAAATATCGCGAATAAGACCTGTTTCCATAAAATTGTATAATGTATACAAATCGCGAAATTTTAAAATTTATTCATTGTTTACAAAATGCAAAATTTATTTCTTTAATTAAAGGAGATGTACCATTTGGCCATACATTATGGGCCTAGCAAGAACAAACACGAATCCATGTGTATTTTGAAGATAAATAACTACTCTATTACCCTGTATAATTTCTTTTTAAATAACTCTTGGTGGAAATAAGATACGAGATATTTGAAATAGAAATTATTCCACAGCTAAATATACCTCCAAATTGAATTTTAACATAAATATAATACCTAGATGTAAATAAGGGTATGTATTTGTGTCATATAGAACAAAAACTAGATAAAAAGAGGCCAATAATAATGAATAATCACCTGTGTACTAGGGAACCTCGTACTATACTCGTCCAAAAAAACTAACTATAATCGCAAACACCGCTGCATATTCTTAGCATGTGTAGAAGGTAGTGATCATTATTATTGAATTTATATTCAATTACATTACAATTAAAACCGTACGAAAACACCAATAAATCACAGCAAAGTATTCACGATTCGCAGTAGCAACACGAATGACATAACAGATAAAAAATGTGTTGCAAATAGTTTGAAAAAATATTTATACTATGGATTAAAAACAAAACGATTTTTACCGATTAATAATTATGGAATATATAAAAAAATAAATATTTCTTGAATCTTTTTACAAATATATGTATAAAGTAAATAAAAGATATTGTTTTCTAATATAATAATAAAAATATTATTTCCTTAAAACAATTTCTGCCTACCATACTTCATTTTATATTTAATGCTGGCAACATAAGACATTCATCCGCTATTACCATAGCCTATTCAAAACAATACTCTTTAAAAACTAAAATCTTTCACCGAAGTTCTATCAAGAAACGGAAACGATGTATAAATTTTAAAAATTATATATTTAATTTCAACGATTCACAACTTTCTGGCCGCTACAGGCCGTATTTGGTATTTCTCCTTTGTACATAATATCAACATTTATTATATAGTTATATAAAAATTTAATTAAAAAAATTAATTTTGCATTTTGTTACTGTCAATTAAAACGTTAAGAATAATTAAACATAAACAATCATGTATAAAACATTACTTATATTAAAACTCAACATTTCATTTCATCTGAAATACAAATTGCAAAGCACATTAATACACGTAATTACGCACATAAATAAATTTATTTTGGCCTGTTTGAGCAATAAATATGATGTTCCTCAATTCACTGGCGTATTTGCGTCAATTTCACAAAAAGCCCGTATGACGGTATAACAATCAGTTTATTAATGAATGCCGGAATGGATTTCAATTTGTCTGCGGTACACTAACATGAGGTATGTTCATTGAAAAATGTTCTTTATCATGAATATTAATAGATAAGGCTCAATAGAATTCGTATAAATAATTCTTCTCTCTAAGAATAGAATTAATAGAGTTCCTATGGACTGCCAGAAGTTTTAGTCCATAACTTTTGGGCTTATTGGACACTTATTTATAACTCTCTTTAAGGTCACTGTGGAGAACTATAATACTAAACTAGAAAAAATCTTGGCATCATCATGAATTCTCAGCGATCCTGAAAAAGCAATAGAACTTTTAATATATTTAACATATACAAACACACATAGACTCACACCAGTTTTTCGAAGGTGGAGACTACGGACCAACGCAGGCTGTTTTAACTCTGAATTAGCCAATCAGAGTGACATTCTCTGCTACCCCATATGCGGCTATGCTGTTTACACGCCACTTTCCTTTCAAGAGTTCAGTTTTAACATTTTAATTATGCATTGTTTTGAGCAAGAGTACCTGGTCTAGACTAATCTTAATATATAAAATCCTTGCGTTACTTACTGACTGACAGACACGCTACAGCTGAAACTATTGGGCACAGGAAGCTGAAATTTGGCATGTATGTTCCTTGGGGATGTAGAATGTAGATGTGTGACTCACTAAGAGGGGATTTCCCGAAATTCCCATGGGCTCGGCCAAAACGGGTAAATTTAAAAAAAATGCAGGCGTAGCTGCTGGCGTCCTCTAGTCTCTCTATAATGCTCCGTATCTGTCTCTCTATTACGTAGTTCATTGTTCTACAACTGTTTTCACATGCCTGCAGCCATCATCAACCCTGTGGTTTCATAGAAATAAGACGCTTGTCGTAAGAAGTACCCATCGCAGAGACGTACGAATTAACGAAAGCTGCTATTATAAATGTTTCTTTATTGGTACGCATGGACACTGCAGTCGGTAAAAACTGAATCCATATTTCCATACCAATATAAAAAAATGTGAGTTTATTTGTCCTTCTTTTACGTTGCGACGCTATGATAGGATTTGTATGCTGGAGACATAGTCTACTTTTACCGTGATAATTAACTCATGCGGGTGGAGCCTTGGGCTAAACAAGTATATTTTAACGCGCAAACTTATCTTCCTGCTATAGATAGCCGCACTAGTTGCACTTTCATGTGAAAATAATGGGCGTCTGCTTTTTGCCGTCTTAGACAAAAGCTCAAGAATAGCTAGGCCCCAGATAACAATGTAAACTTGCCAAACTTGCAGCAAGGTTAAATCAAACTTGCTTGTTTCACTGTGACAAACTTGCGTGAAGTTGGTTTTTCCAAGGATTTGGATGACGACGAGCACAGGTGAACTGAACTTTTGTGCCGTGTCAAAACTGAAATGGGCTCAATCTGAACAATCCAGTATACAACAGAGACATATAAACAGCCCTAAATGATGTGTATCTGTACGTATATGGCCAATTCCGGTGTCAGAGCTTCTAGGCCGCCCGAAGGCCACCGACATGGCCTAACGATTTTGGTCATAAAACAAGAACCGGGATCGACGGCTTTATATGGCCTTCAAAGCGCGGCAGCGCTCTTATATAAATTTAACAACAAGCGGAGACCTATTTGATTTAGGTAACTATAAAAATGTTGGACAACTTTGCCGATCTAATTATCTCTATCACTCTACTTTAGATAATTCAGCACACCATTTTCATATAATTGTATAAAAAAAATGTAATATGACAATTGTGCATGTCAACTTAAACATACATACATACATACATAGACTCACGCCTGTTTCCCTGGGGGGTAGGCAGAGACTACGGAACGCCATTTGCAACGATCCTGACATACCTCTCTTGCTTCACTCAGTCCCATCAAGTTTCTCAAGCATGCTCTTCTGTTGTTAAGGGTACTTCTGACTTGTCCTTTTTTCAGGATGTCTCCAATCAGGTCAGAGAACGTCCGCCTAGGTCTTCCCTTTTGTCCTGTCCCATTCACACTTGCCTTATATATCTTCTTTGTCAGTCTATCGTCATCCATCCTCTACATGTGCCCAAACCATATTAACATGACTTTCTCAATGCTTGTCACTACATCTTCTTTTACTCCACAACACTCTCTTATCACACAATTCTTTACTCTGTCGGTCAAAGATACACCACACATACTTCTCAGTGTTCTCATTTCTACAGCATTTATTCTACTTTCAAATCTCTTCTGCCATACCCAACTTTCACTCCCGTACATAAGGGTAGGCAC
This sequence comes from Euclidia mi, assembly GCA_944739405.2. NCBI lineage: Eukaryota > Metazoa > Arthropoda > Insecta > Lepidoptera > Erebidae > Euclidia > Euclidia mi. The sequence goes on along the minus strand of OX123191.2, from coordinate 7,477,191 downwards.
TAATACCCGTCTATGCACAACCAAACGTGCCTTTTTGGACACGTTTTGGCTATTCATAAACGCCTTCAGAGCTCCATTTACTCTATTACCTGTGTTAGCGCCATCTACCTTTCCATCGAGAACTAATCACATCAACGTCAATGGTTCGTCGCTGCTCGGCCAATCCGAGCGATCCCTTTCATAAATCCCTTCCCAAAACACCTCGCTATTGGTCGCCTTGCTCAACGGTGATGCAGAACATTCGAGTCGCTGAGAACGTGTCCGCCATACTATACCGCACCGCACCGCATCCGCCATATATAATTATTACCGCTTATACAAAACCGCTCGCGAGTGAAAGTGATTTGTGTAGTGGAGTGAATCAAGCAGCTTCATCTCGAAAACACCAGGAGACTCCCCTTCTGAGAAGAAGAAGATTGCCGTGCAAGGTAAGAGGTTCCTTTCTACACCATACTTTCTCTCCCATTCCAATCCTAGGCGACCAGAACTCGCCATCCTTTAGATACAGTCCATTTTTTCCCAAATCGCCTAGGAACCTTCGGTTTCGGTGTAACGCCGAACCATTTTTTTGGTCCTTCGAGCCGGATTCATTTACGTTTTATACGTAAAACCTCGTTATATCTATATACCTAGGCAGTTATAGCACTCCTAGTCCATTCACATAGTCGTGTGAAGTGTGTCGGAAGACAAAGAGATGACAATCTTAGAAACAAAACGCAATATTTTATTTTAGCGTATTCAAAACATCTATAAGCGCTCAAAAATCGCCGCTATTTCCGATAGTAATAGAGAATCATTCCTTAGTTATTGTATGACAGTAGATAATATTCGAACAGATTTTCATAAGTTGCTAGACGATTATAACACAAGATTACTTTCTATCAATCCTGATGAAAAACCGAATTATCAGGCGTACACCTCATTCGAAGATCTTTATTGTATTATTACAACCTGCATTAACTCTTCTTTCAATATATTATTCATTCTTACCATCTCTTGTAAATAACGTACCTAAGTATACAAACTCATTCACTTGCTCCACTCGTTGTCCATCGATCAAAACATTACAAGCCGTAACGCATTCCTCCTTTTCAAAAACCATAACTTTCGTTTTACTTACATTCACTTTCATTCCTTTCCTCTCTAACGCACCATGCATGATTGTTAACATCTCCTGCAATTCCTCCGCTGAAGATGCAAGTATTACCTGATCATCAGCATAAAGGAGGCATTTGACAAGTAACCCATTCATCCTTAATCCGCAGTCAGTATGTTTTAGATCTTGCAAACAACTGTAAATGAAGAGGTTAAACAGCCACGGTGACGCTTCACATCCCTGTCCAACACCTTTCTCGATGGTAAACCAGTCAGTGTATGCCCGTTTATCCTCACACAAACTCTAGAATCCTCATAAAGGGATTTTAGAGCTCGAATGAGGCTGCTGTCCACCCCATTCATTGACAGTACCGACCACATTTCATTCCTCACCACTTAAACATATGTATATTTAATCCATGTGAGGGATTTTCTGTCATAGACGGTAGCTGAAATTTTCATGCAGAGTTACGCTTCTATGTCGTACTAATTACATGAGATTAATTATCTGTTTCTGAGAATTTGTTTGGCATGAGCTTAAATATTCCACTTGTATTACCTCGAAACCAAAATGTAAAAATGTATAATACTGTAGGGGTTTCTAAACTGTCCCAGTTAGCTTCATATTACTCTACAGGGTTATAATGTTATAAAGACTTCACACAGTTATCGGAACATTAGACAGATAATGGAAAACTATAATATCAAATAACGCAACTGACTTCACTTCAAAAACCCGTACGCGATGAAGATTGAGGCAGAAAGAGGCATTCATCTATTGCGACAAATTTGTTAGTTACACTATTTTCTTTGTCCCAGCGAAACACGGACTTTTTAACTCAATTATACTCACAAAATAAACAGAAAAATAGTTGCTGGAATTCGATATTCGAGTCGACATTTCATCGTGAAAAGGCTCTAGGGATGAAATATCCCCATACCTTCACACATTACAAGACTATTATACATTTTATTTTCCTTTTAGTTTGTCATGCCCTAAGGGCCAACTTTGTCACATATTTTTATAGAACCAGCTTCATGTGAGCGCGTGTTTACTTTTTTTGTGTGTGTCACGTTAGCGACTAACTTGGAATAAACTATTGCTTTTTGCCCTCATGTGTGAGTTTATAAATTTTCAATGGAATTGTTTACGAAGTTTGTTCACTAAATAGACAAAGTTGTGACGGCAGTGGTCATCTGACCATGCATTGTGACATTTATTCTGTTACGAAAGTTAATTTTATTTTACCTGTTTTAGTTGTGGGTGTTTGTCTATTATTTCTTTCGCAAACTTACTTGATAATAAACGAAGTATCTAAAATCAGTTTAAACACATACATATAAGTACCAGATAACATTTCCTAGTTTTGGACCCACTGCATTACCCTTAGGCATGATTACAACTTTATCTAACAGACGCTGAAAACGCAGAAGAGTGGTGTAAATTTTTCTCAAAAATACTATCTCCGGATGCATTTCCATTCCACCAAACAATTGTGGCAAAATTGGCTATCTGAACAAACACAGTCAGCTTCAATTTAACTCATTGACCCAGTTCAAAATCTGCGTTGAAATCTTGAATTGCAACGATTCGGACTTAAAATCTAAACCGATGCGATTGTTATGCAGACAATAGGCTAGTTGACAAAAAAAAATATAAGTCCGTCCTTTAGATTATTCAAAAATAAGCGATACATATTTTTTTATTTGTAAATTAAACCAAAAATGACCAAGATATAGCTCATTAAAATTACGTATAACGTCACGCCGTGCTGCATTTTTTTGCACACGTAACTTTAATGGGCTATATTTTTGTTATTTTTTATTTAATCGAAAAAAGAAAAAATACGTTTCTAATATTTTTTTATAATCTAAAATACGGACTAAATAAAATGTAATTATTTTGACCCTGGAAACTACCCTATTCTACGGGCTTGTAGAATTATCGTATTGTACTATGGAACTATTCCGTTTCAGGACAATTTTGTGTGATGCAAATATTGTGAATGTGGAAGTGGTCTTTATAAATGAGTTGACAGCATTAAGAAATGGGTCTCAAGTGAGAAAAGTATATTCGATAGAATAGCTAATATTAACTTCTAAATTTTAAACCGGGTAAATAGATTTTGATATCTTTTTGTCGCAATTGCTTACAGATCATTATGCATAGACATAATAATTATCCTAGCGTTTTCCCAGTTGCCTTTAAAATTTCGGCTTAGAGCTTGGGGTCCACTTTCCGGCCAAATCAAATCTTACAACATAGCAATGCTACCAGTCTTTTTGAAACAACAATATGAAGGACTTTTATGACGCTTATTTTCAATTTTGTTTTCTTTATTATATAAGCATATCTTCTTCTTTCTCTTAGCGTTATCCCAGTTTCAGTCTGGGGTCCGCTTTCTAACCGGATTTGGCTGAATATTAGCTTTTCCACGGAGCGACTGCCTGTCTGACCTCCGCAACCCGAAGGGATAGCGATATTCCATGGTTTAGACTAGTGTCAGTTTATTTAGAAGGTACTGACGCCCTGTAACGACTGTCAAAGATCTTCATGACAACCGGGACCGACAGATTAACGTGCTCTCCGAGGCACGGGACAAGCGATAATTAACAATTGAATACGCACATAACTCCGAAAAGTCATTGGTGCGCGCCGTGGATTCGAACCCGATACCCTCTGCATGGCAGTCTGTTGGTATATCCACTCGGTTATCGCTGCCATATATATAAGCCATATATAAGCATATATAATTAAGAAATAAATAATCTTAAATTATTTTTTTAGAGTAGCTTACATTTATTATGTTAATCAGATGCATTATGTTACACATTATTTGGTATTATTATAGAAAAATGTTAAGTATAAGTAGGTATATTATATAATACTATCTCAAATTATATCTTACAATTTTAGATAATAACTTAAGTTAGTTCTAAAATATAAAAATTAAGCTTATTGTTCCATATTTGTCTGATATGCCACAAGAAGTATAATGAATTCCAATTAATTAATATTTCAATAAGTGCGGAATTTATTCGAATAAAAGTATTACTTTGTACTCGCTGGCCGCCGACCATTTACGCGACGACAGTAATAACAACATGTTCGATGGAAAATATACACTTAATTTTATACAAGTGATAATATATTTACGAATAAATAATGCAAAAATTTTGCAAACGGCAATTACCTTTGTATTGCCTGATTATTTTTTCGTATTTTTTTTATGTTTGCTTTGTGTATTATTTGATAGTGTGTCCATCAAAAAAGATTCGAAGTACAATTTTAGTTGTGTAATTGTAAATTGTAATTTGTATTGTAGTTGTGTAATTGTTATTGTTGTTGTGTAATTGTTATTGTAGTTGTGCGATTGTTTTTGTTTAATTTGCATATATAAGAATTGTGTTGTGTAACTAAGTAGTTTGTGGTGGCTAGACGTGTGCATCAAAACAAATTGTTGCTCAGATGGAAGGGTCCAGCTGAAAATCAGTGTTGTGCCTAATAGGCACAGCGTCTACTGAGCTGTATCCTTGCCATGCATATCTTTTCTGCATTTCTTTTTTAATTTTATAAATTGTTGTTTACGTGTCCATATGTGTGGTATAAATAAATGGTTTAAATGGTATTACACTTTCATAAATAAACCACTACTGGTTTTGGCAAGGAGAAAGGTAGCAACCCTAGAAAAGAGATAAACTGCTTCGATTGTATTTCGACCTTGAAAATATTCAAAAGTATTGAACGTATAGGTCGGTTCACGAAAGTTGACCAGAAATGGCGGCCGTCGCGCATATGTACATGCGTGTACCAATGGCGTGGCTCCATTCTTGACGCATTTAGGAAATGCGTCAAGAACGCCTCACCCCGCGCCTTACCCCGCACCTCCACAGAGACCTAAAAAATGATTTCTGCGCAGTGGTCATCTTTCGTGAACCGACCTATACTACTATAGCAACGACTAGCCGACAATAGGTACTACATTGGGGCAAATTACAAATCAACTACCGTATCAAAATATACATTTTATCATTCAATAGTTTTGCCTGTTGACATTATAACACACTATGATAAAAGTTTGCTTACCATGAGTTCGATAGTTTTGCCACAAAAGATTATAAGAGGAATTCTCCTAAAAACTGAAGTGCGTTCTAAACACTAATTGGCCTGCTTTAAGTTCTAGAATATGTTGATCTGCATTTGCAAAATATTTTAATAATACGACATAGGTATACAGTATCCTTATCAACCTTAAATTATTTCAAATAGTGTGCGATGACTGAAAATTTCGGGAATCAAGGAAGTGACACAACATTACTATTTAAAAATGTATTTATTGCTTTTCCAAGTATTCTCCGCGAAATTTGACACATTTTTCCATACGATGGAACCAATCATTGAAGCAACCATTCCATTCGGAAGTTGGGGTCTCCAAAATGGCCGTTTTGTAGGCGTCCACAGCTTATTTAGGTGATGAAAATCTATGTCCACGCAATTTATTTTTGTTGGCTTTAACTCATTTTTGAACACCCAAACTCGTGACTGGTTATTTGTTTCGGGTTCGTACGCGTATATCCAGGATTCGTCACCTGATACAATGTTGTATACAGCATTTGAGGATCCTGCGTGGAATCTTTCAAGAGTTCTGATGCACCAAGTAACGCGAGCCGCTTTTTGCTCTTCACAGAGCGAATGCGGTATACATCGGGAAAAGAACTTTTTTACACCTAATTGTTCATGCAATATTATTTGTACTTAACTCATGCCAATGTCTAAATTTGCCTGAATTTCGCGGTATGTCACATGTCGATCTTCCTAAATCAACTTACGCACAGCATCAACGTTTTCTTGGGTGACTGCAGTTTTTGGACGACCTTGACGGCGATCATTACTGAGCTTGACATGTCCACGTTAAAATTCAGCAAACCAGAGATAAATTGTGGTTTTAGATGGGGCTTCATCACCAAATGCAAAAATCATCCGGTCGACACACTGTTTTTGTGTTATACCACTTCGAAAGTCATAATAAATCATCGCTCTTGAATTTTCTCGAGTCAATTCCATTTTCTCAACAACTAAACAAGTTTGACAAAACCTTGTGACAAGACCGAGAATCTTTTTTAAAATAAATAAATGGTATTCGATTTTTAAAACCAAGGAGTTTTCAATAAGAAGATTTTAATATAAAGGAACAGTGGAAATATTCCATTCCCGATACTTTTAGTGCAGCCTATGTATAAGACCCTATTTTCATTCAATGTGACTTAGATAGTAAATCAGAACAAACTGTAAAATCGTGCAAAATAAGACGCGATATAGTCTTATTTTGCACGATTTTACAGTTTGTTCTGATGGCACTGTAGGTACGTGTGCTTGTGTGTGTTAGGCACCTGCAATCGCGATCAGCTGAGAGGCGGCGGCGCTCAATACACCGAGCGCACCTCATACACCTCCGCGTGGTGAGGAATCAAGAATACAAGGTATCAATCAGTCTGTGGGTATCGCAGGAGGCGACTTAAAAACGAAGCAAATATTATCTTTTCGTAGTGATTGAAATCTCGACATCATACTATATCAACCAATCTGGCGGTATAGAAACCCAAATCCTCCTATCGCCTCACAAGTTATGTTGATGCTCAGTATTGTTGAGTTGAGCAGTTGAGGGGCTTATGTCAGAAGTGGACTTCGAAAAGCTGTTACGATAAAACATAGCAAGGCTATCTTGACCTCGATCCCGTTATTGCATATATTAGTACTCGTTTTCAATTGTAGTACCCAACAAAATGCAATGATGTTTCATCATCATCATCAGCCTTTAGCAGTCCACTGCTAGACTAGGCCTCTCCTTTGAAAGGAGGAATTGGCCTACTATACCACGCTGGCAAAACGGGTTGGTATAGGGTTTGTGTCAAGTTTTCCTTCTCTTACAGTGCTGTTCTCTGCATAATTTGCTTCCTTTGTCGGCTCTTACGACACCCATGGGATGGTATGGGGAGGTGACAATCCGAATTCTTAATCCATCACCACACAGACAATGATGTTTGCAATCATGCTGTGACGTCGCTCTGACGTCGTGATGACACCGCCTCCCGGCTGCCTGCATGTTCCTCCCCCCACCGTACCGCGAGCTTCTATAAAAGCTGAGGCGTTGGCTGCGCACGCTCCTTTTTTGGCTGCATTCGACGACAAAGCTAAGTACATCAACTGCGACTCCTGAGCGACCATCGGCAGCAGGACCCTCAACAAAACCTTCACCATCGCCGAATCACGCGACCATGTTTTTATCTTTTTTTAATAACATTTAAATAGTAATTTTTTCGCTAGTGAAACGCTTGCTAAATGATGTTTAAATTTATTGGAGAAATAAATCAATTTTTATTGCAACATTTAACCACGTTTCTCATTTAAACACACCCTTAGTAGGGATAACGTTACAGTGGCGCCCACGGGAATATATAGGTAGGGTTTTGTTGAGAATCCGCTGCCGGTGAGTTCTTTTTTTATTTTTTTTTAACTGTGTATGTGTGAAATCGTTCCAAAGCAGTGTGTAATTATTTTAGTGGCATATATTGTTTCTTTTTGCTTGTTTTATTGTGGACGGGAAGTCGGTGGTGTTATGCCGGTCACAATAGACATTTAGTCTTTTTGCTCTGTTGTGCTCGGAAGGTGTGTTGAGCCGGTCACAACAGACAAATTTTTGCTTACTACGCTTGGTAAGCATTTTTATATTATAACTATTTCTGTTGCCGCGTGTGATAATTAATTTTGTATCAACCGCATAAGTAACAAGTTATAATCGTTTTGCTTGCGACCACGTGTCAACTAAATGACGCGCTGTGGTCACATTCTTTATATGGCGATTTATGGCCTCGCGTCCTCTAACGACGTGCTAAGGTCACCTTCGTTGATCGTATGCTTCGCGATTAGCTTTTTTAAATGCCACTACGGTTATTAAGTGCTACTGGTTATTATTGCTAATAATCTGCTTTGGCTGACTTATGGAACGAATTCACACCCTTCTCTTTTTCATTTCTTTTCATTTTTCTACTATAACCTTCTGCTAGCGATTTTTTACGGCGATATATTTCTATATAGTCGGTATTATTAAATACTTTTACCGCCTACTACGGCGATTATCTTTTAAAATTAACTATTCTTTTTCTTTTTACTAAGAAAGTTACATCTTTATTATACCACGTGTACCTAACATAGTTGGACTGGCTGAGAATGAACATACCTAAAGATGCTAGCGTATTATATACTAGGTATTAAGCTAGAATTCCGCGTTCATTTATTAATAAAATGTACACGTGTCACATGCAGGTTGCTCACTAACAATAATGAAAAAGTTAAATCTTTGTCTATTTGGTATATAAATACGAATATCATCGTTGAATTATTAGTTGTTCGTTTTGTCAAATGTTTATTATGCTACAATCGTTGTTTTTGGTTTTCGATTTTATCTTCTTGTTGAAGCCTTTGGCAATGTTATTTGAAAATGCATCTATTTATGCATTTACTGTTCATTGTGAACTCAAACATAAATTCCTGCGTCGCAATTATTGAATTATATTTTTTTTTTGTAATGTTTTGTGTCACTAGGATTGTTTCTTTCAATGTCTGGTTTCTATTGAAATATATAAAACATATAATGATAAATAAATGATAAAATTAAACCGCTGACAACCGGATAAATACTTAATTATCAATATGTAACTTGTTTCCTTTATACAAAATGCTATGCATCTGGTTTTACTAAACCATCTTAAATAGTGCAGGTTTTAAAGTGTTCTTGTGCTTAAGCAAATGTTATTATATCATACTTAATTGAACTAAACTAACTTTAACTAAAGTGGGTATTTGCACATAAATTGGATCAATAACTTCTATTCTTGAATAACTAAGTGACTGTTTACATACAAATTAAATAAATAATTTCAATACTTAAATAAGTAATGTGGGTATTTCTACATAAATCAATAATTTATATACTTTAATAACTAAAGCAAATTAATTGATTTACAAGTTAAAGATAATACCATTTCGTATTTCACCGTCGTTTATTTTAACCTAAAAGCTGAATAAAATAATTAAATCTTATTCTATTATAGTATAAATGTGTTTATAAACGATTGGGTACAGTGTCATTAACAACAATGTAAGACGCATATGTATGCGAAGTTATAATTACCTACATAATTATTGGTGAAGGCCAACAATAGTGCTTTTGTTTTCGAGTTGGAGTTCACAAGTCACAAGATAACGCATTGTTGTGTTAACGATTTATGTAAACATGCTAACATAAAATGAATAAATATTTCAGTTATAAATTGTTGCAGGAGTTTATTAAATGTAATTTTGTTACAAAGAATCTGTTATTTATCTAACTAAATATCGAAATATCAGATAACTATCTAACTATATAAATATCAGATGTGTTTCTTTTGGTGATTTACATATAAAAGATCTTAAATTAACTCACTACAAAGTTTAAGAATGTAATGATTAATGCTCATCACTAATGATCTAATCACTAAAATAACTTAACACTTGGTTGCAAATAGTGTATAAAATCTTTAACTCCCAATTACAGCTAAATTATGTACTCAAATATCTTGTTATATATAGCTTTAGTAATGACTGATCGAAATATAATTAAATATTTTTTGCTTTCAAAGTAAAACTGCCTGCTTTTAAACTAGAACATTTTCTGAACTAAAATCCTTAATCAGTATAAAGTTGTTGATTATGATTAATATTAATTACTCACTCGTAAAAGTTAGCGCTAAATTTTATATCGCTAGTCTGAAAACGCGCTAACGCCGGTGCTATCTAATTTACTGCCTAGTTTGGTCATAAAATTTAGCAAAATCACTCGCTACTTATGGTTATTTCTATATAACTATACAGGCTGTTTAGAGTTTCAGGCAGTTTAGCGTTGAAGTTGTTAAAAATCTATTGCAGACTGGTGAAGATAATGATTTTTATGATTTGCGTGAATTTCAGATTAGCCTTTTCTGAAATGAAAAATAGTTTAGTGACATTTGATTAGGCAGGTTAATTGTGGAAAAAATATTTATAAACTGACTGAGTAGTGTCAGGGATAACACTCAAGTTCCTCCTTATAATGTTTGTATAGTTTAGATTACAAAACTGTTTCATCATTAGTTTGCATTGTAACGTAGATGCGCCTTTGGGTGTGATTAGAATGAAAAATGTGTGTTGAATGTTACAATAAAAATTGATTTATTTCTCCAATAAATTTAAACATTATTTAGCAAGCGTTTCACTAGCGAAAAAATTACTATTTAAATGTTATTAAAAAAAGATATAAACAGGGTCGCGTGATTCAGCGATGGTGAAGGTTTTGTTGAGGGTCCTGCTGCCGATGGTCGCTCAGGAATCGCAGTTGATGTACTTAGCTTTGTCGTCGAATGCAGCCAAAAAAGGAGCGTGCGCAGCCAACGCCTCAGCTTTTATAGAAGCTCGCGGTGCGGTGGGGCATGCAGGCAGCCGGGAGGCGGTGTCATCACGACGTCAGAGCGACGTCACGCACTCCCCTCATTAGGCCAGAATTTTCCCAGAGGGAAAATTCTGAGGCTGGTAGGTGGCAACTGCATTCCGGAACCCTGAAACAGATGAGTGGTGGTTTCAGTAAGCTAAGTACAAGCAACCACTAACCCTGGAAGAAAAGAAAAACCCAAGTATAACCCTCGGCCATTCATACGTCACCAAGCATTGAACGTTCCTATTACCTGACATTCATCACATTCAAAAGGCCTACACACAATCATACGCATGAACAAGCCAACATTCATTCACGATGCGAGTCGCATTCATTATATTACACGACGCGCGAAGAGGTATTATACGTGATACGGGCTTGATAAGTGAATTTAATTGAAAATGTATAAGTCGTAAACCAATATTACGATCTTACTGTATTACGATACTACAAGCATACGATTAGTTGGCAATATCACAAACAAATTGCTCATTAACAAGGTCGATGCAATATTGCAAGGACAAATTGTATTCATTTAAAATGGAATAACAATGAAAGTTTGAGCCGGTGAACACGTGAGTCATCACTGCGCGCTTGGCGCTGACCGCATTCCATTGACGCGAGTCATTATCTAGTTTCTGTGCACGATACAATTAATTAAAGACAAATGCACAATTCTTTGTAAGATGTAATGAACAATACATCATCGAAGGAGACAGTCGATGATAAAGTACACACTACCATTGTTAAAAAACACACAAAAAAAATATTCGCAGCAAGATGTAATGTATAATACATCGTCGAAGGAGACGGTCGACGACATAGTACACACTACCATAGTTAGAAAACACACAAAAAAAATATTCGCAGCAAGATGTAATGTATGGAAATCACCAAGAGAAACATATCGGATAACTATCTAATTTCACATAACTATATAAATATCAGATATGTTTCTCTTGGTGATTTCCATATAAAAGATCTTAAATTAACTCACTACAAAGTTTAAGAATGTAATGATTAATGCTCATCACTAATGATCTAATCACTAAAATAACTTAACACTTGGTTGCAAATAGTGTATAAAATCTTTAACTCCCAATTACAGCTAAATCATGTACCCAAATATCTTGTTATATATAGCTTTAGTAATGACTGATCGAAATATAATTAAATATTTTTTTTCCCTTATGGCTCAGTGGCTGAAAGGTTGTTGTCAAATCGGTCTGTGGTTCGATTCTCGCTTGTGTTTTTTTTGTGTTTTTAACTATGGTAGTGTATACTATGTCGTCGACCGTCTCCTTCGACGATTACATACATTACATCTTGCTGCGAATATTTTGACGTGACAACGTCTTATAAATTGGTTTGCCGGGTGACACTTCAAGAAACTGCGTTACGCTCCGCTCACGTTATGCGCTCACAATGAGAGCGAGTGAGAGGCACGCGTCCCGCCTAAGAGCGAGAGAGACAGACATAAAAGGTGAAAGGCACGCGTCTTTCATCCTTCTTCCTACTATACGAATGAATATTCACATTAAAATTATTTTACCACTCAAAGTCGTTGTCACGTAAAACTTTCGCCCGTATACCGACTTTACAGGCAACCAATTTTTTTTTTTGTATGTTTTTTAACAATGGTAGTGTGTACTATATCATTGACTGTCTCCTTCGATGATGTATTGTTCATTACATCTTACAAAGAATTGTGCATTTGTCTTTAATTAATTGTATCGTGCACAAAAACTAGATAATGACTCGCGTCAATGGAATGCGGTCAGCGCCAAGCGCGCAGTGATGACTCACGTGTTCACCGGCTCAAACTTTCATTGTTATTCCATTTTAAATGAATACAATTTGTCCTTGCAATATTGCATCGACCTTGTTAATGAGCAATTTGTTTGTGATATTGCCAACTAATCGTATGATTGTAGTATCGTAATGCAGTAAGATCGTAATATTGGTTTACGACTTATACATTTTCAATTAAATTCACTTATCAAGCCCGTATCACGTATAATACCTCTTCGCGCGTCGTGTAATATAATGAATGCGACTCGCATCGTGAATGAATGTTGGCTTGTTCATGCGTATGATTGTGTGTAGGCCTTTTGAATGTGATGAATGTCAGGTAATAGGAACGTTCAATGCTTGGTGACGTATGAATGGCCGAGGGTTATACTTGGGTTTTTCTTTTCTTCCAGGGTTAGTGGTTGCTTGTACTTAGCTTACTGAAACCACCACTCATCTGTTTCAGGGTTCCGGAATGCAGTTGCCACCTACCAGCCTCAGAATTTTCCCTCTGGGAAAATTCTGGCCTAATGGGGGGAGTGCGTGACGTCGCTCTGACGTCGTGATGACACCGCCTCCCGGCTGCCTGCATGCCCCACCGCACCGCGAGCTTCTATAAAAGCTGAGGCGTTGGCTGCGCACGCTCCATTTTTGGCTGCATTCGACGACAAAGCTAAGTACATCAACTGCGATTCCTGAGCGACCATCGGCAGCAGGACCCTCAACAAAACCTTCACCATCGCCGAATCACGCGACCCTGTTTATATCTTTTTTTAATAACATTTAAATAGTAATTTTTTCGCTAGTGAAACGCTTGCTAAATGATGTTTAAATTTATTGGAGAAATAAATCAATTTTTATTGTAACATTCAACACACATTTTTCATTCTAATCACACCCAAAGGCGCATCTACGTTACAATGCAAACTAATGATGAAACAGTTTTGTAATCTAAACTATACAAACATTATAAGGAGGAACTTGAGTGTTATCCCTGACACTACTCAGTCAGTTTATAAATATTTTTTTCCACAATTAACCTGCCTAATCAAATGTCACTAAACTATTTTTCATTTCAGAAAAGGCTAATCCGAAATTCACGCAAATCATAAAAATCATTATCTTCACCAGTCTGCAATAGATTTTTAACAACTTCAACGCTAAACTGCCTGAAACTCTAAACAGCCTGTATAGTTATATAGAAATAACCATAAGTAGCGAGTGATTTTGCTATATTTTATGACCAAACTAGGCAGTAAATTAGATAGCACCGGCGTTAGCGCGTTTTCAGACTAGCGATATAAAATTTAGCGCTAACTTTTACGAGTGAGTACTCTATTAATCAGAATCAACAACTTTATACTGATTAAGGATTTTAGTTCAGAAAATGTTCTTGTTTAAAAGCAGGCAGTTTTACTTTGAAAGCAAATTTGATGTAGCTGTTTTTTGGAGACTGTTTTTAATATCAGCAGCTTTATTAACTTTAATAAGTGAAAAATATTTTTATCAGAAATGATGCTGTAATACAAGAAGCTAAAATTCTCTTAAGCTGGCATTTTAACGCTAATTCAGAGCTAGGTTTCCTAACTCCTACTCTCTTAATTACAGTTATAAAAGGTAATGAAAAAAAACTGCGGTTATCATTGCTTTTGCGGTAGACAAACTAAATATTTTAATAGAAAAAGAATACCAAATATATTTCTGAAATCTAGTCTGAAATTTCAAACCCACTGGAACATCAATGCCTTTTAGTTGTGATGCTGGTGAAGTCTTTTGAGATTTTAGTTTGTATGTAATTTTTTTAACTATGACAAGACAACAAGGGACTTTCCAGACACATAACTAATGTTAAATTTATTCATCCATAAGTCTTTCCTATTTCAATTCAATAGAGAAGACGGTTGGAATGTTACTCCAGCTTGGGATTCTGTCATAAGGCTATTGAAACCCAAGGAGGTCAAAGTCACCAGTAGACCTAAGAACACTGTGAGCTCATTCTGCATAAATAGTAACACCAATATAGTTAAATAATGTTCGGGTACTTTGAGATATCTTATAAACTCAAGATAAAGACAAATATCACCTTAACTTGCCGTGACCATGAATCCTGTAAAGAATTCGAATCGCCGGCTAGTAATAAATTAAAAACAAACAAACTAACAAAAAACAAAATGAACAACTCAGGCTTGAAACAACCAGTCATCACACAGCATGTTGCCTAGTGTGAGGATCGAACCCAAATCACTCGCTGCAGTGACAAGCGGCGAGGTGGAGGCTTAAACTACTATGCCGACCTCGCAGTGCTTTATTAGAAAACCGATTGCTAGTTTTAAATTGTCTTTCGGGATATATACCACGTACCTTTGTTTGGAGTAACCAATATTTCGGCACTGTTGCAAGCGACATGTTCACGGATGTACTGAGAGTGTAATGGGTGGATGAATGTTGCGAGCAACTGTAACGGTCTATCCGTTTTTTTACTTGGTTTTTGCGTACAACACCATTACCACTATTTTCACTATCGCATAGTACCCAATCACGACATACTACACTCACGTATCACGACCTCCATCTTGAAAAGTAATACCTACTCTGAGTTTCTCTAACCCTCTCCTCGTTGTCACGAGGAGAGGGTTAGAGAAACTAGGAGTAAGAGCTCAATACGTTGTGGGTGTCGTTCAACCTTGATGGCCAGGTGTTTTTGATGATGTCTGGCTGGTCTAATTCCCCAACTGTATCCGTTCTTGAGTGCCGAACAGTGCCGAAATATCGGTTACTCCAAACAAAGGAACGTGGTATATATCCCGAAAGATAATTTAAAATAAGTTGATATCACCACGATAGTTTAAATACCGATTGCTAGAACTTCACATGTGCTACATTTGAGGTTAAGTGAAAAGAACATTAAAAGTACTAGGAGAGTAATAGGTTGCAGTCCAGTAATGCCTGAAATGATACCAAATGGCGAACATTACAAAGATTTACGTGGTAACAAATTGAAATTTGCGGTGAAAAGTAATGTGCTGAATGAACGCATTACGCATTTTTTATTTATCAGGGCACAGATTTGGAATAATATACCGCGCCAATATATTTCTTCGACGATTAATTTGACCTTGTTATAATTCAGACTTTAAAAGGTATTTTTCAGCTAGTAAAAATATGAATAATTATGCCGTGTACATTATTTTCTGCATTGGGGAAATCCAAATCATAAGCTCATCAACCACCACTTGGGCATGGAAATAATATGTATGTCTCACAGTCCCATGCAGTCTCTCGAGGCTCGCCAACTAAAACCACCGCGGTGTTGTTGAGGTAACATCCCGTAGCGGTGAATCGAAGTTAGTATCATGAAATGGTAGCAACTTCATATCAGAAGCGGTTACTTATATTTAATATCACCCAATATTTTTAATCCTTTCACAAAGTAGTGTTGTTATTTTATAGTTCAAACTTGGCCATCTGACCCACACTAGACCAAGCGTCTACCATGGCAACCTGATAATTGACAACATAGATTTGTATTTCCATAATTATTATATAAATAGTACCCAGACAGAGCAAATACTCGTGTTCATTACGCAAAGCTTTATACCTTGCTTCATGTTATGACTGAACCTCGACAATCAAACCCATGATACTTAGATGTCAGGGTCACCTCTCATCATCATCATAAGCCCTGTATATTTACTGTCCCCCTGCTGGGCACGTGCCTATTCTCACTATGTGAAGGGTGAAGTCCACCACGCTGCCCGAATGCTAGTTGGGAGAGGGTAAGACCATAACCCTACCACGCAGGGCAATTGCGGGCTGGAAAACTTCACATGTCTTTAGAGGACATTAGGGAGAACTCTCATACATACAGGTTCTTCGCGATGTTTTCCTTCACCGTCTCTAACAACTAGACTAAAAGGCTAGTCGGTTATATTTCTCTACCATATAAATAAAAAAAAACATAAAGCCACTTCATAAATACATTTTTGTCTCAAAAATTAATTCATGTAATTTACTCTCGAAACTCGAAACAATATTTTATGCATTACCAAAGTTTTAAGTTTTATTATAGTTTCTTTGTGCCGACACCTAGGGCTTAGTACTAAGTAAGGAGTGACCATACATTAGTTGAGTGCGTGTTTACTCGTGAATAATATATATCAGACTTATTCCAAGCTTTTAGCGGCCATCATATTATTATAGACTAGATGCCCGCCCTAGCTTTGCACTGGTGGTGTAAGTAATAAAAGAAATGAGACATAATTTATCTCATTTCTTTCAACTTAATTTTATTTTCAAATGGAAGATACAAAATAAAACTGCAATAAAAAACAAACACAACAAGTAGAGAAAATTACACACTCGCATCGATGATTGAAAATAGCTGAAGAGAAGAATCCAACGGCTACAAAAACCCAGATTTAGAACAACAATAATTATGTATACCTAACACACAAAAGGCAATCAAACCCAAAACAATCAGCAAAGTATTTAAGTTGCCAATGAATTTATCCATGCCACCAAAAGAGGTTAAGTTTAATACTAGAAATTCGCTACTCAAATAACTTGCATTTCAATATCACCGGCAGTAAAAATTCAGCTTATTGAAATTAAAATAAATAACGATAAAAAACTGTTATGTACTTTATTTCCATTTTGAAACTTTGACGCAAACTTTACCTTACATTATAGTTTCATCATTCGACTAAAGGCAGTAACAAAAGCTTTTAATAGTACAACTTTTAAATGCATCCGATATAATAACCACCCTTTCACTGACCAACAAATTGGACGTACCTTCCAACCACTCCTATTAATATCCGCATATCCTTTAAACGTAATTAATTAAAAAATAATTAATATCAGAAGTCATTACTGATCAATTTTGATATCGCATATTTATGTGGTGAGGAAACCAACTATCAGTTTTAATTAACTCGATATCCGAAATGCTTCGTTAAAATAAACGGTCATTTTTTATAATATGAAAAGCTTTCTGGCAACATAGGTCATCGTATCGAATGTGTAGAGTCGATTACCACAATCATAAAAAGATATCGCTTGTACACAATATGATACGTGAAAATTGGTTTGTAGAACTTTATTTAATAAGAAATTAAGATTTAAGCCCTTCTATTTTCTTTTCGCTTTCATAATTAAAAAAAAACAGACCTAGGACTATAGAACCTAAATGAAGAGGAATACGAAAAAAAATAAGTAACCTAGTAAAAGGTAGTTATGGTTAAAAATAGAGAATAAAGATGAAAAAGCATTTAGCAACTAAAATGGTGATGCTAACATAATATTAAGAAAGGTGAATGAAACTATGTGATCTTAAAGCTAAATAAATTATATGTACCTATATTATAGAAGATTAATAGAATTCAATTTCTTTTTTCGTTCGTACTTACTTATAACTGGATAACTGCATACGTCAAGTCTTTTAGAAGAATCTGAAACAAAACACATACTATTAATATAGGTACTACTTGAAAGAAAAGCCTAGTATTTTTTTTTTAGTATTAGGTATTTTAAACGCAAAAGTTTATGAGAATATATTGGTGGGTGTTTCTTACTCCTTCACGCACAAACTGCTAAGTTTATATCATCAAAGAACAAAATATAACCCTCTGTCGTAATAGAAACGCGGTCAGAAACTAGTACTTCATAACATAAAGATTAAATCTGTATGATAAATAATACATATTTGATCTCGCTCCGTTTTAAAAGAGACCCAAGCAATACAAGCAATTTTCTAAGTTCGTAAGCTGACTTAAAGACAAATGGTAAATAGTTTTATGTTGTAGATACTTAGGTTATTTAGTTAGATTACTTAGGTAGGTAAACGTTAGTAGTACCTAGGTTACTACATCATTGTAAAAAATAAATTATAAGATGGAGAACCAATCTAACTAGACGAATGTCTTACAATTTAAGCCATGACCAAGCAAAATATTGTGAATTTGATTGACACACAGGTAAATAAATCGATATGTCTGTGATATTTTCAAACTGCTTTTAAATTACTATCATAAATAACTCATAAGTATAGCATATGGGTTAAATAAAGATAACTGTCCGATGATAATAAAAATGGCTTTATCCACATTGCCCCTTGGGACAGTGACAATTCTAACAAACGGTTAATTACTTAAAAACCTTTATACGAGTTAGTTGATTTATTTCCCCATGGGGTAGACATACATTAGCGTGCTATGTATGCACCAGTGCAGCCAGTATATATAGAATATGCCACAGACTACCATGCAGATGCCATAGCGGTCGAATCCACAAATTCGAGTTATTTTTTTTTTATAGTCTCACGCCTGTATTCCCGAAGGGCTAGGCAGAGGTATAATATTACACTCACATTTCGCCATGTTTTTTTTATGGTCCCACGTAATAGAGGACGACCCTAACCGTACCGAGCACATTACCAGACTCCGTGTTGCTACTGAGAATTTCCTAACGGAAAAACCCAATATCAGTTTGCCCGACCCGGGAATCGCACCCGAGACCTCCCAATCTCACGCGCACATTTATGCCGCGAGACCAACGAGGCAGTTCGAGTTATATGCGTAATAAATCGTTGATTATGGTTTGCTCGCTCCTGGTTGTCATGAAGACGTCTGACAGTTGTTATGGGTAGTCAGTAATCTCGAATAAATTGATACAGATCTAAGCCATGGCATATCACTACCCCTTCCATATCTGGTTGGACTAATAAGCGGACTCCAGGCTCTAACGCGTAAATCTTTGGTCTCAGTTTTCTTCCCCTAACGCTAGGAGAAAGATGTAGCATATTACTGCATTTAAAACATGCATAACGATGGTCTAAAACGCTGTACTGTGTCGCAGCATTGGCTGTTAAAAAAATACACGTTTTAAAGCCAACATTGGCTGCTACACCACCGAGTCACAGAGTTGCTTAGCAACTAAGTCTGTCTTCTGCTCTGAACTAAGAGTATGTAGGGCCTGTACTATGGTAACTAAATAATTGATAAAGATACTTGTATACTAATATCTTCATAAATATGTGTATGTGTCCGACAAATTACACCCAAACTCAGAACAAGTAACCGTAATTAGCAGTCAGGGTCTTTAATAACCTGAACCACCACATGTCATTATTGACACTTACATCCTAAATGATGCTTTCTTTACATTTAACTGCGTCACGGTGTGATGCTTATGAACGCTAAAACTGAAGTTTTTACTTAATGATTCTACATTTACATTTTCTGCAACATTCGCAATACAAGAGGTATAACCACGAGAAAGAACAAGCAATAAAACTCATAGTCGCCCTTTCTTTATCGCCTATATAGGGTCATTTCGCCTGTTCGCGTTCATTTAGTGCAGTTGGCAAGTTTGAAGGAGAAAATAAAAATGTTCCAGCAAATTGATTCAATGAAAAATTTACGTAATGCGTTCATTATATTATAGTCTATTTTAACAATAACTTTCAGTTTTGTTCGAAACTTGTTGTTTTTTTTAAATAGACAAACTTCAAAATATGGCATTTTACCCAGTTTGCGTCCAAAAAATTTAAATTGCGTCCACCTGTGGACCAGTTCGCGTCCTCCAGCTTAGTCTTAACAATATCAGCCTTATTATCCTTCATATAAGGGTGATATTGTTAAGACAATCTAAAGAAAGATTGGCTTTTAACAATTTCTACATTTAAGATTAAAGTTATAAAAAATCTACATTATTATCATTATTAAATCACTTTATAGAAACTATAAATAACTATTTATTGTTCTCAACATCGATGGAACTTAAAATCAAAGATAAAAAAATAACGATACATGTTGTCCAATATTGTGGTCTTCGGAATAGCATAATTTTTACATAATTATGTACATATTTGTCTTACCGACTTCTTATTCTCACGAATATCACAAAACGCTTTCTTTATTTAATCATCTTTTGTATTTTTTTTCCTTCTTCTTTCTTGTCTTCTAAGAACTCATCTTGAATAGAAAAAATATGGAATAAAAGAAATTAAATGTAATAATTCAATTTTAAACTCAGTCTTAATCAAAACTGCATTTAAAATTACAAAAAAAATATACACAGTGTGTTTCATAACCCCCTGTCCGATACCGAAAGGACATATTACTGACTTGTCAGGCACACCAGGAAAAATAATAAAAAAAATCTAGCTTATCATAAAACATCAGAATTTATTTCCTTAGCACAGTACTATGAAGAAACATTACCCCGAATTTGTGGAAAATTCCCTAAGCTAACAACACTCCCCTGAACAGATGATTCTATTAATTCAATTAAAATATCGTCGGCTTTCGCCGCTTTCCGTATCAAAGGGCATGCCGCCTTTTTAGGCTGTTTTCACAGCTGTCCGGGAGACCCGTACGGGCTGCTACTACGGGCGCCCGGAGCGGGAGCACACATGAGGAGCTAGAACATCGTTTCACAGCGACGCGGATTGGTGCGCACGCGACCCGCTCCAGGGAGGCCCCGTACAAAGCCACCCGCGTCCCGCGCCCGGTTCTGCCCGCACTCTGCCGCGATCTCGTCGCTGCTCATTCATCGTTTCACAGCGACACGGAACGGCCGTGCTCCGGGAGTACTCTGTACAATCATTTTTTACTTTCATCTTTTTAAGTGACTGTATCCCGTTAGCAACCGTATCGTACTGAATAAACCCACGTTTCAGAGTGCTGCGGGCGTGATCCGTATGGGCCTTCCGCGCACGGACTGCCTGGACGGGTCTCCCGGACAGCTGTGAAAACAGCCTTAAAATAGTGCAATTTTACCGTCAAGCGAGCCGCCGTACACAAAGGGACCGCTCTAGTGATGTTTACGATCAACAGATAATATCGATTTATTTAATTTTAACGTGACATCTTACAAACTGGTAACAATAGCCTAGTGGCGATACCAACAGACTGCCATGCAGAGGGTATCGGGTTCAATTCCACAGTGCGTATCAATAATAATAATAATACATAATAAGTTAGTAAGACTTGTAGAAGTTACGTGCGTAATAAATTGTTAATAAACGTTTGCCCCATGTCTCGGAAGAGGATGTCAAACCGTCGGACCAACAGTCATGAAGATCCTTGACAGTCGTTACGGGGAGTCAGTACCTTTAAATAAACTGATACTGGTCTTAACCATGGAATAATTTATTGAATAACAGTACATAAAAACATGCAATTACACAAAGCTAACATTTTAGGGGTTTACCTACCGATATTGTATCACGTAAACAATAACATAAAATATCGATAAAAACATTACTCCAATGAATATCATTGGTTACATCTCTAATTATTTATCTATTTGATTTACGAATTATTAACAATTTGCCTACTTGACCACTCAGTCTTTCGCGAGCATTCCTTTTGATTAGACTTCCAGATCTCTTTAAATTGTGAAATAGTAAATTCTTTAGGTATGTCGTATTCAAACCCTGAATATTTTAACATGTTGATGTGGTTAGGTAGGAGTAAATGTAATTATGCAGGAGCTCGTAGGGAGTACGAGGAACGGTATGTTAGACCACGGGGTCTACCCGTGGCGTCGGTACGCGCGTTTCAACGGCTTCAGTGCGGCGGTGCTCGCATTTTTACAGCTTTTCAAAGTGCCAGGAGTGTTAAGCCCAGGAGTGTTAAGTAGTGTGTGTTCAGAGATGGTGCAAAGGTGCCGTAAGTGTCTGGACGTGAGCGGAGGACATGCGGAGAATGGCCGTAGCAACTTACAGCAAGTTGATATTTTTATCAATTTAAGGTAGGCACCTACTTACGTAAGATTAAACCTATTAAAAAATTGTTATTAACATAGGTAAGTACCGTCGCGTCATAGCCATAGCGTGACTTGGCTTGCCGATCGTAATAGGTCGGCAAAGTTAGCAACGCTTGCAAAAGTCATATTGAATTTCGAGGAAATAATGACAAATACCTCATCATTTTACGCTACTCTACAACCCCTTCATTAATCGGACGGGGGGTTATGAAACACCCTGTATAGAATGTATTTATGCGATCATTTCTATTTCATGAAAATATGGACGCAATTTGCTACAATATTATCCCTTGCAGGTATAGTTTGCGTTCGATTGCTTGTGATCGATTATTATATCGATTGTATCTTTTATTACAATCATAATAATGTGGACGCAAATTGGTCATTACAATTGCATACTATTAATGTCAAAATAAACAAAATCCCAATTTCTCTCTCATATTTTAATCACATAAAAATAAACAACTAAAGAAATCATAAATAGACGAGTTCGCGTCCATTGTGGACGCAAAGTGGAAGTTTCATAAATTCGGTGTTGTAATTCGCGTCCACCTTATTTTAATTGTTAACTATAAAAAAAACAAGCTAATTCATAATTCATACTATTCGTCTTTTCATTATTAATGTCTAGAAACAGCTATGTATCCTGAAATTCACATAAAACAATAAAATACTTACCGTCAAACACGCCGCTGCACACTATTTTTTTATTTATATCACGCGCATCTGCACTCTTTTGTTGAACAACCGAGATTAACTAATTTTTTTAAGCAGTATAAGCTGGGCGCACGGACCTTTTGTCTATTTGTGCGTGTCTCTTATACGTCGAGGTATTGGTGATACTGACTTTTCATTTTATTAGTGTATTAGTATACTTATTTCCGAGCATTTTTAAAGGGAAGTCCGCAAAATGGACGCGAATAGGGGGATGGACGCGAACAGGTGAAATGACCCTAATAAACAAACATTTAATTTTTGTAAGCAGCTGCATTGCTTCGCAATGTAAACTACCAACTTGTATGAAAGTTAATAATTTCATACACTTACTTTGGTCTGGTCTTTAAAAAAATAAGTCTTTTAAAACCGTGTTCAGCCTTTCTTTTACATTTTTGTGTGGCTATTTTGATTATATCGCACAATGTGTATTTTTTCTTTATAGTAAATTTGTGAAAAGAAAAAGGGTGATCGCCTTTAGCGATAGAAAAAGGTTTCTTTCGATCTCTTGAATCATTTGGGTACTTATTTTAATCTAACCAATAATAACTCCAAAGTGTTTCTGAAACAGGTTAACTAAAAGGAGAACATTAATTCGCATTTCGTTAGACACTTGGTAAAATAAATATAATAATTGTATACACCCCTATGGGACATTCGTTATTTCATTATGAGGCTAACGCATTCTCAGAGGGCAGATTAACATCTTTCAAACATCACCTTTGTCTTGTGATATATATTACAGGATCAAAAGAAAGCTTACAAACCGCAGGACAGCTTTTTGGCGAGTTGAATGTGTGTGGCAATACTGCGGTCCCAAATGAGAGGGTCGGTCAGGGGCTCGTCTCCGGCTTGGCTTTGTTGGCTGGTCGGAGCGGATTTCCAAGAAGGCCCGCAGGATTCTCGACTCTGGCTTATCTTAGTCACCCGGCCAGAGGAAAGTCGCAAGAGCTAGTAGCTCGGGGGTGTAAGTGTCATTCTCAAGGGTGTAATTACGGGAATACCCGCTCCGGGTCTAAGTTGTCACGAGGCCCGCTATGGATACACCGGTGCTGCACCGCTCGACACCCGGCGTTCCCCCCTTGTTGCCTTTATAGAAGAATTTGTTTGCTTTGGCGGCTCCTAAGGGAGGGCCCATCCAGTGAGTTGGCGAGTCACCGTTTGCCCCTGTTTGACATACCCTAAGATTTAGGGCAGGCGCATATAGTTCATCTAGACCAGCCTATTAATCACCCAACAAAATAAACCAGAATAATTAGTTTTTATACGAGTAACAATGGTACCTCACCAGCTGTGGCTAATCTGTGACTGTACTTTTTAGTGGCGTTATGGAAGCTCCGCAGTAGGTGTTCCATCGTATTCTAGATTACAATTCTCAAAGGGTCTCTGCGCGTTAGACTTATGTCTCCATGTACGCCTGCCAAAGGGCCGATTATTCTTCTTATGTCATAAGTTAGAAGATTAGCCGTGAAAGAGAAACATTCTATATCTAAACGTATTTTATGTGGTATGCATAAAATATAAAATAAGAATAAACCAGACCTGCGCTTCCAAAAACTGTTCACGTTTTAGTCAATTTGCCAAAGCGCGCGCAGTACTAGGTACGCAAGTTACTACTACGGGAAAAGTGAGCTTATTCTTCCCAACGACGACACGTTTTCGCGTGCCATATGTATGATACATACATACATACATAGACTCGAGCCTGTTTCCCCGAAGGGGTAGGCAGAGGCATATTAAACGCCCACTTTTCGCCAGTGTATGATAAGGGCATGTAATTCATTTAATCTCTGGAGTAAACAATTTTATTAATATCCTGCGACTACTCATACAAGGCCATCAAATCGCAAACTACTACAGAGCGTGTACTATGATAACGAGACAAGTGTATACTATATGTACTTAATATAGAAATATATTAGTATCAGTTGTGTTATCATATATTTTTTTAAAGACGACTCCCGCATTAGGACTAAATCCTGTGTCGCGGGGGACTTTACAAACATACAACTAACGGACACAATGAACACCCAGACTCGAACCAACAATTTGTGAATTACACAAAGTGTTGCCTCGTGTAGGAATCGAACCCACAACACTCGATCGGATCTAAGTCACCAACCACTGGGATAACAAAGATCATTCTTGATCTGCTTCATCGGCTGTTCTCGTCAGAAGCTTATCTTTTTATCTATTTCGACGTATTAAACCACAGCAGAATAATTTATGATACTTATATGACCGACATAACTCGGACATAAATAAATTGAAACATAATATTATTATATAACAATCAATAATTGGATCAGAAATAAAATATGTACATAACGTTATTTGGCAAAGGCTCGAGGCTTTCTGCCAATATTTGGTCAACGATATATGGAGAAATAAGGAAATTGTTTTTGTTAAAGAAAATTATTATAACGTTATTTAAGTTTGTTTATGTGTAATTATTATTGAATGTTTATGAAGCCGAAAGTGTAAACAGGTTTGAAATTGTTGTCGGTTTAAGTATGGTTTAGTACTAAAGATATAAGCGGCTTTCTTAAATAGCTAAATGTGTATATGTACATATATTAAGTATGTTACGGGTAACACTGGAAAAAGGAGTTAACGTAGGTTTTCTAAGCAATGAAGCAAGATTATGACACAAGTAACTTCTTTTTCTTGTCGTGTCAATGGTGGCTTAAATTGAGTGTGAACAATAATCTGCCAAGACAGCAAAACGTGTGGCATGTTCTGCTTTGTAGCCCCGCATCCTCACTACATAGTCTTCAACCACAAAGCCCCATCTGTTGAGATTGTACCTGGAGTGTCCCACTTGAGTACGGTAGATAGGTATAAAACCGGTAGGTTTTATGACTTCCAGGTGGACCAATGCAAGTCTCGCCCTCGGTGAAGTGCCTCTGCATGTCCAATGACACTTATACTTCTAAATTATCCGAAATTTAGAAACACGCGTTCATATTCCCTCATGATCATTATCAAGCTGTATGTATACTGTCCCTGACTGCCTCTGTGGTCCTGCGGTAGTGTAAGGGACTGCAAATCATGAGGTCTCGGGTTCGATTCCCGGGTCGAACAAAAAGTGATAGGTATTGGATTTTTCCGTTAGGTGTTGTTATTCAATAGAAGTTTAGAGTCAGGGAGTTGGCGGTGTCACACCCCCGTGCCTCGGAAAGCACGTTAAACCGTTGGTCCTGCGCCCAATCTCTCTCCGGTCGTGCCGCATGTGACGTCCCATCGGACTATGAGAGTGAGGGAATAGAGAGTGCACTTGTGTACGCGCACACACTTAATAACACATAATATGTCCCGCGCAGATGGCAAGTCTCATATATAGACAAGCCGCCGTGGCCGAAATCGGTCAGGAGGACATTATATACTGTCCCACTGCTGGGCACGGGGCTGTTCTCATTAAGAGAAGGGTAAGGTCTTTACGCTATTGTATAACACCGCTCCCACCTCCTCTCAATTTTGGTTGAGGGAATAATGGAATAATACGATATTTAAATTTCATATTATTAACTTGATTCTAAATACATAGTTCAGCGCAACGATTGCAGCCTCAATATTCCCGAGACCTAAATACTAGAGCTTCATATTAAAATTTAAGTACGCGTCATTGATTGCGCCGCTTTTAAGTAAATTCAATTCAGTTCAGCTCCCGCTTATGGAGGATTTGGTCGTAATGCGAGTGATTGGCGTTTTAACTTAAAATATATTATGTTTACTAAAACGTAAGATAATTTGTATCCACATATCGCCTTGTTGCCTTAAAGTATGTTTCTTTGTATTTTACGATGCTTTAGCTAAAACATTGTTTCGGGTATATTTTCATCGAATTTCAACAACATTGTTCGTTATTTTGCTAAAGTGGGTAATAAAACATTCAGGTAACTGGCGTCAATTTAACTCGCTGCGTTCATAAAGGGTGTCACAAGACCCATCACCAACCCGAAGTCTACTCGTTGTGGACATCACGCCAAGTCATACTAACCAAAAATAATACCTGGAAAACGACTTTTTTAAAGTTTTCACATTATTTAAACCACAATTAAATGCTCGAAATACCTACTTATCAATGGCGTCATAGGGCATCTAAAGAACATATTGGCGGGGTAAATGCATCGATTTTGTACCTAATTAGAAAAATTCCATACTAACTTTGAGCCTCAATATCTCCTGAACCAGTAGTTTCCCAGGTATGGTGCCGAAGTAAAAAATGTCATGGGATTTCAGTTTTCGTTAAGGGTCTTCTTACACCCTGTATATTCTACTACATGTAAATCATAAATCAACTTTTCAAAACTGTTCAGAATACACTTCTGTATTCTGTTTTTCGGATCTATTTTAATTTATATCCAAAATAGAGGAATTTGAAGCTTGAATGAAAATCCGTGCGAAATAGACAGGTAGGTAGATAAATCTTTACCATGCGAATACACTGTTGGTACAAATCAAGCATAAATAACTTACATGTACATAATTATATAGCAAATAAACAACAGTGGCCTTATCATTAAGTGCGATTTCTTCCAGGAAAACTTAGGATGGACAGACTGAAAAAGACAATAAGTTTCGATAATGTAGCGATTAAATGTATCTGAACACTATTAATTGATTTAATACGCCTAGAGACGTCCACAGCTGGATATAGCTATCAATGAAGGGGTTGTAGAGTAGCGTAAAATGATGAGGTATTTGTCATTAATCCCGGAAATTCAAGATAAAATTTTCCCATGTAAATTTAATTAATTTTAAATAATATCATACCAGATTACCCATGGCAACACTGAAGACTCATAAATCGTAATAGCTAGGTATCTACCATAAATTTCAAAAGCGGCGCCTTTGAGTGCATAGGCCACCCGACCGCCTCCTTTGACAAAAGCCGCCGTCGCGAGTCATCGTCCTTTACACGTGCCAAGTATTATTTTAGGTATAACAGTTTTATGCGCTTGATGCAACAGCTGATCTCTTGCTTCGATGGTTTAGGTAAAACAAAATGCAGTATTTAGGTTGTCTGTTTGTTTCGTGCGAGTGCGTGGCCAACTCTGGTGTCAGTGTTTTCAGACTGCACGAAGGCCTACGACATGGCCTAACGATTCTTGGATTCGGCTTTACGTGCCTTCGGAAGCCCGGTAGCGCTCTCATGTAAAGTCACACGCGGTCACCCATCTAAGAGAAGACTTCAACTAGCGTTGCTAACTTTGCCGACCTTTACGACCGGTAAGCCAAGTCGCGCTATGGCTATGACGCTACGGTACTTACCTATGTTAATAACTCCTTTTTAATTGGTTTAATCTTACGTAAGTAGGTGCCTACCTTAAATTGATAAAAATATCAACTTGCTGTAAGTTGCGACGGTCATTCTCCGCATGTCCTCCGCTCACGTCCAGACACTTACGGCACCTTTGCACCATATCTGAACGCACACTACTTAACACCCCTGCCACTTTGAAAAGCTGTAACGATGCGAGCACCGCATTGAAGCCGTTAAAACGCGCGTTCCGACGGCACGGGTAGACCCCGTGGTCTAACATACCATTCCTCGTACTCCCTACGAGCTCCTGCATAATTAAATTCACTCCTACCTAAACACATCATCAATATGTTAAAATATTCAGGGTTTGATTACGACATACCTAAAGAATTTACTATTTCACAATATAAAGAGATCCGGAAGTCTAAACAAAAGGAATGTTCGCGATAGACTGAGTGGTCAAGTAGGCAAATTGTTAATTCGTAAATCAAATAAATAATTAGTGATGTAACCAATGATGTTCACTGGAGAATGTTTTTATCGATATTTTATGTTATTGTTTACCTGATACAATATCGGTAGGTAAACCCCTAAAATGTTGGCTTTCTGTAATTGCATGTTTTTATGTACTGTTATTCAATAAAAACATTCCATGGTTAAGACCAGCATCACTTTATTTGAGGGTACTGACTGCCGTAACGACTGTCAAGGATCTTCATGACTGTTGGTCCGACGGTTTGACATCCTCTTCCGAGACTCGGGGCAAGCGTTTATTAACAATTTATTACGCACGTAGGTAACTTCGAAAAGTCTTATTAACTTATTATGTATTATTGATATGCACCGTGGAGTCGAACCCAATACCCTCTTCATGGCAATCCGTTGGTATCGTCACTAGGCTATCGTCACCAGTTTGTAACATGTCACGTTAAAATTAAATAAATCGATATTATTTGTTGATCGTAAACATCACTAGAGCGGTCCCTTTGTGTACGGCGGCGGCTCGCTTGACGGTAAAATTGCACTATTTTAAAAAGGCGGCATGCCCTTTGACACGGAAAGCGACGAAAGCCCACGATATTTGAATATAATTAATAGAATCATCTGTTGAGGGGAGTGTTGTTAGTTTAGAGAATTTTCCCCAATTTTGGGGTAATGTTTCTCCATAGTACTAGCTAAGGAAATTAATTCTGATGTTTTATGAAGAGCTAGATTTTTTTTATTATTTTTCCTGGTATACCTTACAAGTCAGTAATATGTCCTTTCGGGATCGGACAGGGGGTTATGAAACACACTGTTTAACTATTTGACTGGTTTTATTTTAAAGAAAAATTGCACAAGATCTTAAATTATCAAGTCATTTGTCGCTGTCAGTATGACCAACACTTTACCACCTAGAATATTGAAGATTCCATTTAAAAACTATTTGATATTTGATCTGCAAGCGAAACACGCAATAACGACCGATTGGAACGTTCCTTTCAATATTAATATTTTATTTTATTTTATCTTTTATGAACTATCATAATATACGACTATAATAAAAACTTGTTCATAAAACATTCTAGTAAAACTAGCTTAACTTCACGAAAAGATTTTTATATGACAAAATAAAATACAAAACAAGATTACAGTAGTTTTTAGACTTTCCAAAGCTACCCAAGTCAAATATTTAATTCAGTAATAGCACTAGCGTTGTCACCACACGCAAGCAAAACCGCAGACACTAACATTAGTTTGTCACGCGTTTCAACCCGTTCTATATGTGAAGTATTTGGGAGGTCATACTGATGTGACCATCAAATTGTTTTATTCGAGACTTTTCTATATTTTATCTATACTGACTGTAGCACTCATAGGGTGTCTGGCTGTTTGTAATAGGTCGGCAAAGTTAAGCAACGGTTGCACAGGTCACCATTAAGATGGGTGACCGCGTGTAGCATTCACATCAAAGCGCTACCTTGCTTCGGAGAGCACGTAAAGCCGTTGTGTTGGTAAAGCTATATTCGTTTCACAACTAAGTTAAATTGAAGCAACCTAATCATTGGAATGAAAAGAGAAACTTAAGTACTTCGCAATGAACCAGCAAAACTTAATGCACGGGTAATATAATAAAGTAGTTTTCAATTTCATTGGAATCGAAGCTTTTATGTGAATGAAATACTTTTATATTTAAAGCAGCGAGCTCGCGTGTCGTAAGGGCTATTCCCCAGAGAAGGCGTTTATTTTAAAACATAAATAACCACGTAATTATGTAGCCGATAATTGCTACTTTACTATAAAGTTATTAAAAGTAACCAAAAGTAGGAACGTAAAGTTTTATGAAACAATTAATAGTTTTGTATTAGGTTTATATCTATTTATTTAGAACAGTAATTATGGGCTTATTAAGTTAATTATAATAGGTATGGGCTATATACACAAATTAGAAGATACCTTTGTACTGATACTGCTAGACATATGTGGGTATCTCCTAATTTATTAAATAGTAGCAATAAAATAACATCTCTAGATATATGTGTAATACCTATGATCACTTGTGCATCTTCATCATCAACCAGCCTTTTGACTGCAAAAGGCTGTTGAATATAAACACAAGAAATGACATAAAACTCGACACTATTGTAGCATTCCAATTGTTTGGCACTAACCTGACTATGTTACCTAAAATGTCATAAATGTATTAACGTCTTACAAAGCCGTCTACATATTTTTTATTTTTTGTTTATATCACCAGACTCCGGGCTGCTACTGAGTATTCGGAAAGACCCAGTAACACTATTGCCCGACCCGGGAATCGAACCCGGGACCTCTGATCAGCAGTCGCATATCTAAAAAGATCTATTTCTAGTGATAGACAGTACCAACTTTTCATCATCAGCCTTTAGTAGTCCACTGCTGAACTAGGCCTCTCCTTTGTAAGGAGGAATTGGCCTACTATACCACGTTGGCCAAACGGGTTGGTATAGGGTTTATATCAAGTTTTCCTTCTCTTACAATGCTGTTCTCTGCACAATATGCTCCCTCTGTCGGCTCTTACGACACCTATAGGATGAAATGGGGTGGTCACATTCCGTATTCTTAATCCGTCACCACACGACGGTAGTAGCAACTTAATCTTATACTAATATACAACATGTAACAAGTTTAATGCACATCCTGAAAGTACTTTGTTCAGAATCGGCTACTGAATCCATTTCTGACATTTTTAATATCATTTTTTTTAACCCTAAAGTAATTAAAATTACGTAAATTATAGTCATTCGTTGCTTTGAAAAGTCGAAATATACGAAAATAAACCTTAAGTCAAAGTAGAACGGCTTCTTTTTAAATGCATTTGTTTAAATGGTTCCACGTACAGGAACGCACACATTAATACAACATAACAGTCGGTACAAGACAATACACAATTGACCACCAAAATATCTATCATCTTTCTTTCGTACGTACGGCTTCTTTTTAAATGCATTTGTTTAAATGGTTCCACGTACAGGAACGCACACATTAATACAACATAACAGTCGGTACAAGACAATACACAATTGACCACCAAAATATCTATCATCTTTCTTTCGCTTACGTACTCGTATTAACAGCGGGAAAGAGCGAGACGTAATGTGTCTCACTTGTCACCGTCGCGTCGGTCGCCCGCGCTGGTAGGTACAGCGCCGCGCGCCGGCCGGGCGGCCATTGTTGCGCTTAGATAAATAAAATTAGTCATCTACCTGGATTCTCTGTAAGTGTAGTGAAAAAAAATTTTTAACAAGTTTACTTGTTTATTTACAAAATGTGTATTATCAACATGATGGTGCCCCCACGCATTTTACGTAGAACGTTCGAGATCATCGTGAAGTCAAATACAAGGAGCGCTGGATCGATCGCGGCGGTCCTGTCCAGTAGCCTCCTAGGTCGCCTGACTTGACGCCCCTGGACTTTTGCTTTATGGCATACCTATATAACATACCTATTAAACCACTAGTTTATTGTGTCGAGACAACAAGTGCCGGGGAGTTAAAATAAGATATCAGCTGCTTTTGAAATAGTGAAAAGAAACATTGTGTGTGTGAACTAAAGGAATATTTAAGCCGGGTGGTGGACACCTGATGTCAGCATTTTAAAAAGAGGACGCCGAACAAGTGACAATAAGCCTGTGAGTCATTTGGTTATTCTTTTATTGTAAAAAAATTATGATTCACAACTTTAAACATGCCGTTCTTCTTTAATTCTCTCATTGATACCCTTTTACTTTAATTTCTAATGTATCAATAATGCTAACTAGGTATGATTATTATGATTAAATTAAGATAGTCACAATAGCCACTAACGATGTTAAAAAATGATAGACCGTATCGTATTTCGCTGTCGTTTGTTTACCACAGCAAACGTCTCGTGTGATTGTGTGCGTGCGCAGGTTTGTAGTGACCACGCATTTTACTTACAATCAAGTTAATACTTTCGATAAAAAACAATGTTTAGGCTAATAAAAAAAATATTTCAATGCATGCATTATGATTATAACAAGGTTTTCTAATTGGGGTGTCTGAGGATGTGCGTTATTTCCGTTAGACGTTGTATATAAAGCTTGAGAGTTTGTTTGTTTGGTTGAACGCGCTAATCTCAGATACTACTGGTCCGATTTAAAAAATTCTTTCAGCGTTTGATAGCCCATTTATCGAGGAAGGCTATAGACTATATAACATCACGCTATGAGCGACGGGAGCAGAGCAGTAGCCTTAAATAACGCGGGTGTAACCGCGGGTATCCTCTAGTTAATTACATATTGTTAGCAAATTAGAACGGATGGGAGCTCTGAAGGCGTTTATGAACAGTCAAAACGTGTCCCAAAAGGCACGTTTGGCTGTGCATAGATGGGTGTTAGTGCCTACCCTAATGTATGGTAGTGAAATCTGGGTATGGCATAAGAGACTTGAAAGTAGAATAAATGTTGTAGAAATGAGAGCACTGAGAAGTATGTGTGGTGTATCTTTGACCGACAGAGTAAAGAATAGTGTGATAAGAGAGTGGTGTGGGGTAAAAGAAGATGTAGTGACAAGCATCGAGAAAGGCATGTTAAGATGGTTTGGGCACATGGAGAGGTTGGATAACGAAAGACTGACAAAGAAGATATATAAGGCAAATGTGAATGGGACAGGACGAAGGGGAAGACCTAGGCGGACGTTCTTTGACCAGATTGGAGACATCCTAAAAAAAGGACAGGTCAGAAGTACCCTAAACAGTAGAGCATGCATGAGAAACTTGATGGAAGTGAATGAAGAAAGAGAGGTATGTCAGTATCGTTGCAAATGGCGTTCCGTAGTCTCTGCCTACCCCTCCGGGAAACAGGCGTGAGTCTATGTATGTATGTATGTAGAACCTAATTATCTGAATAGGAGGTGAGAATAATTCTACCTATACTAATATTTAGTAGTAGCGGCTCTTAATGAAACATATGAAATGAAAAGGTGAAATACAATTCACTTAAAAATAAGTCTCCGTGGTCCAGTGGGTAGCGTATGCGACTGCTGATCGGAGGTCCCGGGTTCGATTCCCGGGTCGGGCAAAAGTGTTACTGGGTTTTCCCGAATTCTCAGTAACAGCACATAGCCTGGTGATGTGCCCGGTAACGGCAATAGGCTCGCCGCCTACTACGTGGGACCTAAAAATTCATGGCGAAATGTGAGTGTAATATTACACCTCTGCCTACCCCTTCAGGGATACAGGCGTGAGTCTATAAAAAAAAAGTCTCAGTCAAGGCATATCCAGGGCTGGGCGGCCGGCTAGTCCATGCCATAAGTTGGGACTAACAGATAGCAATCCAGCATTCATTTTTATATAATTGCCTCATAAAAACTTGTCCCACAAATATTACTTTTAGTTCAAATCACGAAAAAATGATATTAGGAACAATTCTACTTCTTATGTGTTTTTTAAAATGTGGCCATTTAACCTTTCAAGTACCGCGCCCTCTAAAACGTCATTTTGGCTATACGACCGCGCCGTACGACATCATCGCGCGCGCGGTACTAGACATTGAATGTTATCGCTTTGAGAGGTCTTTGTTTATGTTTTCAAGAGTTCGAGTTATAATTTCTTGAAACCCACTTATATAGCCGATAATAAAACATATAATCATAACATTTGAGTGTATATTTAGTTTTGTGTAGCTCTCTGTTTTGAATGGATCTTAGAATACGGGTGTTATCGACAATTATAGCGTATTATAATTAAAAATAAAATTATTTTTTGTTTATTTTTGTATTTTTATATTCTGTATCATATGGGTTTTCCAATTAAAACTAAAAATATGCATGTATCCATTATAATAATTCCCCCTTTTCAATAGCAAACATTTGCTAAAATTCTCAGTTTCGCGCGCATTAAAATGAATTGTCCTTTTACTTTTTAATTTGACATTAAATTGGATCAGAAGAAGGTTTCAGAGCTATCTATGATTCGTAAAAATACAATGCTATTTGAAATAATGGATAAAATGTACTAGATCAGTGTAAAAAACGTCATAGATTGAAGGACGGAATCTGGATATGAATTCATGTCGTCGGAAAACAAGGGGACTTTTTTGTAGGACATGAATTCATGTCCTCGGTACTCGAAAGGTTAAGATCCAGATTTTAATAGCTCATTTATACATCGCACATCATTGTCTGAACTAATGGTGGAATGGTTTATGTGGTTGCCGTTACACTGCACCGAGCCTTGTGAATGATCCGATACGGCACAATAGTTTGCATGATCCACAAATAATTACTATCGTTCTGAGAATTTTCGCCGATTGAATAAATACCCCTTTGATACAGGATTAATTATTAAACGAACTAGAGTACTTTTTTTATTAAATGAAAATTAATATGATCTCCAATAAAGCATTAGAAATAACAATAAGTGGGAATGCTATCGACCAACGAACACCAAATAACGGCTTATCTAACATTACAATCAGTAAATGTCCTACAGTGAACAATATATGGCCACACTACTCGTACCAGACAGGTGCGTTATAATTTATAAGCTTTAGGTCAAACTCGCCATCAAATGCTTTGTTAAACGCGCTTTAATGACACTACCTATTAATATTTAACTGTATTAATTAATGCTAGAACTGGGGTACTCATGATTACCCATTTGGGGAAAACGTGTACAGCTTAAAAGTAAGTAATTTTTGTACATGGTAGAAGGATGCACGTAGGGGTTTCCAAAGGAGCCGTTTTCGTACCATGTGACAAAATTACTGAGGCAAAACTGTGAACGATGTTAATAAGAGACAGCAAATAGAGGTAGCCTTTCCTTCATGTTATATGTTTATATTTGGCGCAAATATTGTGCCTCTGTACAAGGTTTGGAATGGACCACATGCAGAACGTTCGAAGCTATCATAAATATGGTAATAGTAAACACTTAATCATTTGCTCTGCTGTTGTGCATTAGATACTGGCGATTTATCAAATAATTCAATTATTAATATCATGGAGTAATTCACTCACAAACAACTGATCCATTAACTAAGCAGAGAAGCAGATAACTGATAAACTTACTTACATATGAATAAATACATACATATTATAGACGTCTGACACTCAGACTCAGAAGATATCATTGCGTTCATTACTCATAGATCTTAGTAGATATCAAACCTACGAGCTCCAGTTCAGTAGCCAGGGTCACTGAACACAAGAATAAATGACTGGGCGTTAATTAATCACATTTGGCGATCAAAGCAACCAGACTGGACGGCAATGGGGGGTGAACCTGTCCGCAAAAGACTTCTGACAATCATGAGGGCTAGCCTGGCCCTTAGATATGTACCGAAGAATCGGAGGGAAGTCAAACTAATTTTCATACCAAAACCAGGCAAAACAGTCTACACCAATGCAAAGTCCTTCAGACCAATAAGCCTGACCTCCTTCATGCTTAAAGCCTTGGAAAGGCTATGCGAGAGGGAATTAAGAAGTGGGGAACTTAAACACCTACCCCTACATGCCAATCAACATGCATACAGCTCAGGGAAATCGACGGAATCGGCCTTACATCAGGTCGTAAACCAGATAAAAGCTGCTATACAACAAAAAAGCATCTGTCTGGGACCTTCATTGACATAGAAGGAGCCTTTGACAAGACAAACTTCTCCAGCATAAGCAACGCCCTAGCCAGACATGGTGTGGATCAGATGCTCATATAGTGGATCCAAAACATGCTCAGCAAAAGGGTAGTGCGCCTGCACGGCGACTCCCAGACAGCCTTGATAACTAAAGGTTGCCCGCAGGGTGGTGTTCTCTATTGTGGAACTTAGTCATCAATGAACTCATAGACAAACTCAACGCAAGATATTTTTACACAATTGGATATGCAGATGATCTGACCATTCTCACCTCAGGTAAGGTAACTAGTAAATGAAAATGAAATGAAAATGAAAAATGATTTATTAGTACAGTGTACGACCTTACTCAACAGGCTCTACGCATAGTAGAGTGGTGGTGTAATGAGTACGAATTATCAGTAAACCCGACCAAGACCGAACTAGTTATGTTCACACACAAACGCGCGCTGGGTACTTACCGATTGCCCAGGCTCAAACTGTCTACCGAGGTAAAGTACCTGGGCGTCACTCTTGACAGCAAATTGACATGGAACAGCCACATGGAAAATAAGCTCAATAAAGCCAGCATCGTCTTCTGGCAGTGCAAGAAGATGATAGGTAAACGATGGGGCCTATCCCCCAAAATTGTCTTATGGCTCTATAAGACAATAATACGTCCGATGATAAGCTACGGCGCAGTAGTGTGGTGGCCTCGGACCAACCTAACAACAGCCGCCAACAAGCTTCAAAAGCTTCAAAGACCTGCATGCCTAGCGGCCACGGGCTGCATGAAAACTACACCGACAGCTGCACTCGAAGTGTTGCTGGACTTGCCTCCATTGCACCTGTTCATACAACAGGAGGCAACGATGTCGGCGATCCGGCTAAGAGCTCTGAAGCTCTGGAAAGACACTAACACACCGCACACTAGCAACTTAAACACACTCTTTAAAGAAGTTCCTCTCACACAAGCCATTGGCGACCGAATACCGAAACAATTTGTTTTCGACAAGAAATACAAAATCCAACTGTACGAGGATCTACACGAGGGAGCGGTTGGCCACAACGAGCTCATGATCTTCACAGATGGGTCTAAGATGGATACAGGTACGGGTTCAGGAGTATTCTCCGAGGACCTAAACATCAACATCGCAGCACCGCTGGGAGCCTACAACACTGTCTATCAGGCCGAATGTTTTGGCATAATCCTAGCTGCCACAGCAATCATGGCACGTGAGGTAAGGGAACGATCCATTAGGATCCTTTGAGATAGTAAGGCTGTCCTCTCAGCCCTCAAAAGCCATACTATCACCTCGGCACTCACGCTTGAATACCACCAGAAACTAACAGAGGTAGGTAAACGAAACAAATTAACACTGCAATGGATCAAGGGCCACAGTGGCTCAAGAGGGAATGACGCAGCCGACATACTGGCCAGAAGAGGGGCCACTTTAGAGGTAGTGGGACCCGAGCCAATTATTCCCCTCCCTTCTGGTTTTTATCGCAACCTGGTAAGGAATAGGACCAGGACCCAACACAACCAGTCCTGGATTGGTATTGAAACATGTAGGCAGGCCAAGGAGGCTCTTCCCGCAGTAGACGGTACGATAGCCAAACAAATCCTCCGGCTGTCCAAACAACAACTGCAGACAGTCACGGCCGCCTACACAGGACACGGATTCTTTAATAAACACCTATTTACTATAGGTATCACCGACAGCCCGCTGTGCAGGGCCTGTATGGCAGCAGACGAGACGGCAGCCCACCTGCTCCTCGACTGCCCTGAGGTCGCACAGTACAGGCAGCAGTACCTGACGAGATACAGCACCCTGAGGGAAGCAGTGGGCCACATCAAGAGTCTGCTGGTCTTCCTCGAAGAGCTGGGGTGGCTCGAATGAAGACACTATTCCCACCCGCACGCAAAATACACGCCAAGACGTGGAGTTGCGGAAACAGCCCGTGCCATCAAGTATCAAGTGTCACATTTGGCGATGGCGAAAATATTTAGGTAAGTTTTCTAGGTACTACATTATCGCTCAACAATGTTTAAATGATTAGTTAGAATAGGTTGCAAGTGCACTTGCTTTAGACAAACAGCGTCGTTATTATATTTCACAACGTTTGCACTTCACTTTGTATTTGTAACAGTATTCAAGTGGCGATCGCACAGCCTAACAAATGCTTAGCATTTGTAAAGCATTATTGCTGGATGCCTTAGATGAACTTTCTTATTAAACTCGACGACTTTCTTATATTAAGGGCCTCTTTCACCATCTCCGAGTAAACTGTCGTTCAACTAATTCGCAATTAACGTGAACTGGCGAGTAAAAGTTATGAGTTAATTTTGTCAATTTCACAAACGAAAATCAAGCTTCAAGTAACAATTCACTGGTTAAGTGAACTATGCAAATCGTACGTTACATTCGTTCAATAAAACGTCAAGTCAATCGTCAAACGTCATTGACAGTTCTTTATTCATAGTCATTTGTGGTGTTTTTGCGTCTGGTCTTGTTTGGAGAGCGTGTGATTTTATTTAGTTACTGTAATTGATGATTTCTGAAATAAACATTTTTATTAGTTAGATAGGTACTGGGTATCTAAGTATTTTACGGAGTAAAAACTATTAAACAGCGTTTAGAAGCTCAGTAGGTACATATTATATGTACTTATACTTAGATAGGTAGGTTAAATATCACTTGAAGTCAACAAAATACTTACTTGTTTTATCAAGTTAAGCACATGGTTTACTTCATACCTACTTGGATAGACGAAATTTGGCTAGAAAATCAGTTTCATCTAGGTCCGTAAAATAATCAACACGAATTTTAAATAAACGTATTCCAGGTACTCGATGACGCGTACAATGTTCTAATTCATCCCATTGATGATCAATTAAGTCAAATCAATCCATTGTTGATGATAAATTTTGAAAAAATATGAGTTAAAAATGCACCGACTTACACAAAATGCCAACGGTCAACTTTTAATCGTAAGTATGCACGCTAATCGGTAGCCGTAGTGGCAAGTAAGTTTAATCGTACGATTAGTGCTACTCGGACGTCGTGAATTTGACACATGATGTTACTTGGTAGTATAATCAGTGAATAGCCTATTCGACACTTTAGTCGAGGGTGGTGAATGAGGCCCTAAGCCGTCGGTTCCGTTAGTCATAAAGATCTTTGCCAGTTGTTATAGAGAGTATTCGTGGAATTTTGCTATCACTCTGTGGAAAAACTAAAATTCAGTGAAATCCGATTAGACCAGTAAGCGCTCCTGGGTTGCAACTAGAATGTCGCTAGAAAGCTAATGATGAAATGCAACAGAACAGCAAGCAATGTGGCAATCAACAACCACAGTCTACAATCAAACCATGCACAATATGAGACAGCTGCAAGCTTCAAATTCATAACACCTACGGCCCTGCCATGATACACTATAATATTATCTATAACCTTACGTGTGATAAAGGGTGATAGTGGTCAGATAGCTTGACCTCACTTCACCCCTGTCGATAAGTTGACCCCTTGGCAAGAAGCTGACCTCACTATTGCCATAATACTGTGAGGTGATTGATGTTACAATTGCTATGATTATATCTTATCATTATATTTGGCTATGAATAAAGTACACCTCGATAAAATCAAAATTAATGGTTTTCTAACAAAGAGCGTTTATTGATTGAAAAAAAAATATGACAACTTAAGTAGCAACGTACGTTAATTAATCTTGTTTCTTTATAACTACTGTATTTATTTATAATTCTATAAAGATGGAGTTTTAAGTGGGATCTGGCAATAAAACACTTTAAATACATGTGATAAGAAATTTTGCTCAAAGAAATTCATTGCTTCGATATAAATTCATTGCAAAATAAAATCATCGGCTCATAATAATTTTTCAAAAATCACAATTTGGATCGTGAATTTAACCTGGTACCTAAAATGATTATCAAACAATTATATATTTTTAATACGCTTTTATGATTGAATCCATGTTTTCTTATTAAGCCTATGATGCCTTTCAAAATTGAGTTACAAAGCTCTTTACCTTGCGTACCCTACTAAAAAATGCCAGTCTACACACACTTTATTGTTATCAAAGGTAGATGGCCTAGCGACCGATATAATGTCAATCTCGGTTCAAAGACATGACTGTGTTTTCTCAATATCAGAAAAGCACTACCAAATGAATGATGTAAAAATGCTGTAAAGGTACAACATAATTTACAAGGAGCAAAAAAAGGGTTATGGGAGAAATTATTAGATAACCATGATGAAGTGTTGGAATATTAAAATTTCAAATTCAAATTCAAATCGTTTATTTGCGAATATAGGTAAGTATATGGATGGAAAAAATATAGTGGTTCGGCTATATTCAGCTTGTCAAGCGTGCAATTATATTTGTATGATTATTAGGCTTAGTTTTTGCAATAATGTGATTAAAACAGGTCAGTGAAATTAGAATTTAGAAATATCAAAGTATGTTTTACTAACTACCACCATATCTTTAGTCTTTCTCAGTCCTGAATATGAGTTATCCTAATTTGCATCACGAAAGCATTGTGAGTCAATAGGACAATTTGGCCTGCTATAACGCGCTGGCCAGACATTTCAAGTATCGCGTCTCTTACCAAAGATTCTTATTTCGAATATTTTCAGTAATGCTGCCTCCATGGTCTAGTGGATAGCGTATGGTGGATAGCGATCGGAGGTCCCAGGTTCAATTCCCGGGTCAGGCAAAAGTGTTACTGAGTTTTTCTGAATTCTCAGTAGCAGCACGGAATCTGGTGATGTGCCCAGTAGCGGTAATAGGCTCGTTTCCTTTTACGCAGGACCTAAAAATTCATGGCGAAATGTGGATGTAATATTACACCTCTGCCTACCCCATACGGGATACAGGCGTGTGTAGAGCTAGTCGCCTTTACAACACCTTCGAAATTAAACGGGACACTTTGTATTCTTAATCCGTCACCACACAGCACTGACTAACCAGTGGTCAAACTTAGGAAACAAATGCAATGACACTATCTAGTGCAAAATTTTATACAAAACTTTAAAGTACCTCATTAAGTTTAAATATACCGTACGTACGTAGTCCGATTTTCACATTAAAAGCAAAATATAACTAATTGCATGACTACTCCGAAAAAAAGTTAAAGCGAAATGAAAAAGCTACACTTAATATTAAAATTTTAATAAAACTCAGTTAAGCAAAACCCACATAATATTATTTAGTAAACATCTAATAAAATATGTAGTTAAATGGTGCATTCAATTACTATATCAACATTTTTAATGAGTTACTCCCTCTAATAAAAGATGGTTGATCGTTTTAACAAATGTTGTTATAATTTAATTTGCCTACGAAATGTGTATAAGAGTATGTTCTAACTTGAATTATAAATTGTAATTTACTTTTTAAGTAGTACGTTCGGATGATTAAATTTCGGCAATTTAATAGAACGTGTTTTGCATAAATTATAATTCTGTGGCATATTTGTTAAGGAATGGACGTAGAGAATATGGCAACGGCTGAGCCAAAGCTGGCTCAGTCGTTGCCCGTCGGTCCCGAGGATGCCTCGTGGAGGGGCGAAACACGTGTCGAAGCATAGTCGGCGCGTAGAGCGGGATACTGCACATCAGGAATTTCCTAGAACCCATTTCCGCATTATTCCATATATCCCTTATCCTTTGTCTTTAGAGGAGTTCGGTATTGTCAAACTTTTTCTATTGCAATAGTTGGGGTGGGCAATCCGAGGGTGCGTGGTGGGTTTCTCTTTCCTTCTATTAGGTTACAATAGAGTTCCTCCAAGTAACGCCTGATTCAATCAACAATATTGAATTTGCTAAAGAACTTTTCTTAAAGTCTCTAGACCCTACTTCCTTTGTCATCCAATCACCACATTCGCTAGCCATGACATAGAAATATCGAATTTGGCCAGTGAGCTCCTTTTACAACGTATGCGCTTGATAAGGAAATATTTTTTTAAATATCACTTAAGGTTTGGTGAGTGAGCTTCTTTTATAGCGTAGGCGCACACTAAAGAAGGGTTTATTATTTTCTAGATAAGGGGCCAAAATATGGCCCTGAAAGTTGTTTTGAATATTCATTGATTTTAA
Source organism: Euclidia mi (assembly GCA_944739405.2). Classification (NCBI taxonomy): domain Eukaryota; kingdom Metazoa; phylum Arthropoda; class Insecta; order Lepidoptera; family Erebidae; genus Euclidia; species Euclidia mi. The sequence goes on along the minus strand of OX123191.2, from coordinate 7,434,837 downwards.
ATACATTACTGTTAAAATGCATTCAATGCATTCAACGCGGTGAATCATAAAGAATTTTTTTTGAAGAATATGAATACCTCTTTTTGTCCTGATGTATAGGCTGGCTTACATCGCCTATGGGCACGAAGATAGATGAACACCTGTCAACAAATATCATATTATTTATAAACGTCTTAACAATTACGAATTTTATTATTTACTATTATAATAGACTGCCTCCGTGGTCCAGTGATAGCGTATACGTCTGCTGATCGGAGGTCCTGGGTTCGATTCCCGGGTTGGGCAATATTATTATTTTTCTGAATTCTCAGTAGCAGCTCGGAGTCTTGTGAAATGCCCGGTAACGGCAATAGGCTCGCCTACTATTACGTGGGACCTAAAAATTTGTGGCGAAATTTAGGTGTAATATTACACTTCTGCCTACCCTTTCGGGTATAAAGGCGTAAGTCTATAAAAAAAATTATTTACTTTAGATTGCAATGTAAAATAGTTTTGTAAAAACATTCGATAGCAAAAGCGTTATTTTGCTATTAACCAATATCAGGACTATAAAATCAATACGAATACCTACCATACGAAATCGTAGCAAATGTAGGTAATAACAACGTAACAATTGGGAACTTAAACTGCAGGTGGGTGGACCGTTTAATAGGATATAACGAGAGCAATAAAAAATTACGTTTATATGTAACTTTAGCGTTCATTTAAATTCAATATGTAGGGTTCACACTTATTAAGTTTTGGTTTTAGGTGTTCAGGCATATGAAAGGATTTTAGTTGTAATGTACGTAGCTTTCTATTTGAATATTCTTGTTTTGTGATTGTTGGATTTGGATTTATAGTGATTTTTTTTGAGATTCACTGCGCAATTTATTGAAATTAAGAATGCGATGGGCGATATATATTAAGGCTTGTTTTGAATGTGGTATACCACGATTACGTCAGCCGATCAGAATGTGTGGCCGAAAAATATTATCTGAAAATAAATGTGATATACAGAGTATGTTTATGAATATTAAAAGTTGAAATTATTTTCCGGAGTGAGCTATAATTGGAAGACTGAATAAACAGGTTATTGGTGCATTATCACAACAATCATTTTGACGACCGGTTGGCGCAGCGGGAGTGTAAGCGACTGCTACGCCGAAGGTCGCGGGTTCGATTCCCGTGCAAGTCAAACATTTGTGTGCATGAACATGGATGTTTGTCTTGATCTGGGTGTTTCTATGTATAATATGTATGTATTTACAAAAAAATAAATATATATATGTATGTATATCCATTATCTAGTACCCATAGTACAAGCTCTGCTTAGTCTGGGACTAGATGGTGTTGTGTGAATGTAGTTAGAATATTATTATATATTATTATATTATTTATATAGAGTTCAATAAACAACGATATGATGGTTAAATGGTTATCGAGGTCAAGGTAATTTGGTTTGAAGCCGTTTTGCAAATGAGAAAAGGCTTCGAGTACTGTACAAGAGTCTTATAATTTCATTTATTTAATTTATTGATTCAATAACAATTGCATAAATTATATCTGAATATCTTAAAACTAACACAATTTACAATATGGTATCATTAATTGATATTTTTAATACAGCTACATTTAATTAACTATTTAATTAATTGAACTTACTATTTAATAAAAGTAATTATACATTATTATATTATTTAAGAATATGTCAAGCAATTTTATACTATAATAAATTAGGAATATGTCAGAGAATTTTAAATACAATACAAAATAAACAAAATACAAGTCAAAATAATGTCAAGAAAAATAATAGTATATCAAAAAATTTATATGTCAAACAGAAAAATAGATAAAAATTAAATACAAGAGATGTCAACTATGAATAAATTGTATCATGTCAGAGAATGCAGCAAAAAATTATAATTAAAAGACAACAATAATAATTATGGCTGGTATCATCTTACACTTAGTTAAATTTTCTCCTTTAAATTGTAGTAACATTTGTCCAGCAAGAATTGCTTCAATTTGGGTAAAAAAGTTCTTGTGTAGAATATACTTTTGATTTCGGTTGGCAAATTATAAAATAATTTAGTTGACATGTAGCAGGCACTATGTTTTACAATATTAAGGTTTGGTGTTATCTTTGCCTGGAAATCCTTCCTCCTTGTTTTCTCCCTAATTTCTCTGTCCGCTTCAGACTCATATTCATGGACATATTTATAAAAAATATTTAAAATAATTAAAATGTACAGACTTGGAGCAGTTAATATGCCTAGTTCTTTAAAATGATGCTTACATGAGTCCTGCTGCTTAATCCTGACGATTGTTCTTATTGCTCTTTTCATAAAGGCTTTTTGTAAATTATAATCATAACTACCCCTCCAGAAAAGTATACTGTACCTAAGACGTGCTTCAATTAGTGCATAATAGACCATCTTTAAATCACCAATGTTAACCTCATTTCTGAGACTTTTTAACACGTAGCAGGCTGAGCTGATTGAATTTTCTAGGTGAGCAAGTTCTTGTTTTAATTCAGCTGGTCATCTAAGTAAACACCAAGAAACTTTACGACTGAAGCCAATGCTACTGTTTCACCATTCATTTTGCAATTTAGAATCATAGGATTTTAATGGTTTGCCGAAAAAGCATGACATTAGTTTTACTTGCATTAATTTTTAAATTGTTGACAGTGAACCAGTTGTGAAATGTGTCTAAGATTTGATTAACTGCAATATTTAAATTAATTATGCTATCGACCGACACAACTGCATTTGTATTGTCAGCAAACACCACTAGCTGTACAGAACCTAAAGCACAATCAGCCATGTGATTGATCAGGTCATTTATGAAAATGATGAAAAACATTGGTCCAAGAATAGAGCCTTGTGGAACACCTGTTAGAACTGAAGACAGTTTGGACCTATGTGTTTCTTCACAAGCGCAGTGGTCTATTACTGTTTTTATTTCAACGAACATTTTCTATTTGTTAGGTGTGATTTTATTAGTTCCAAGAATTTACCCCTTATACCATAGTGCTCCAGCTTTTTTAATAGCACTCCATGATCCACCATGTCGAAGGTGGAAATCAGGTCTAGAAAGATAGCAGCCACTTTTTCTTTGTTGTTTAGTCTATGTACTACATCATTTACTAAAGTATGTATTGCATCTTGCATACTTACATTCTTTTGGTAACCGAACTGTCGCCTATATAATACTAGTATTATTATCTGACAATTCGAAAAATTATACATTAGTGCTAAATTGGGTGCTTGTCCTATTGCAGAGTAAGTGGTTCTTCACTTTTTAATTAATCTCAGTTGTGTTTCATATTATCTGAACTTCAAATGTTAATTACGTTATTAATATATTATTTTACCTCTTACTTCAATTAGATCTTGAATCGCATTAATTTCACAGAGACAGCCGGGTAAGAACCAAAATATTTAGGTATGGCCATAAAATAACGTCGACATAGTTTCTATCCACGTGGACCTACATATAAGTAATTGCTCTATTACCAAATATTAAAAAATGACTTGTTATTCCTATGATAATGATAGAGCGCTGTATAGCCCCAGGCGTAATTAATTTTAAGTAATTACTGTAGGTGTTGGCTCTCCGGAGACGGTTTCTGGACGTTTATGACTAATTGAATTTTATCAGGCATGTAATTTTCATAGGCAAGTGTGAAATGAACAAGGGCGTAAATGATGTAAGCTACAGAAATTCATATTCATAGAGTAGCTAGTATTTAACTCCCTTCATATGCTTTCAAACTCGTTTGATAGAATTTTCCATATTACAAGATGTTACTGGGACTTAATTTGCAAATACATTGCTATGCTTCAACCAGTGAAATTACAACCGTCTAGCTGTACTATCTGTCCATTCATATGTATGTGTCATACAAATCAGAAAATGAGTATCGAAGTGTGGGATACAATAGTGAACCTTGGACCGTACCAACATTGACCGGCTAAAATTTATTTATTTCGACTCGAAAACCACACCCGCGGGTCAATTTTACTATGCCTTAAGGTTCAACTTTGAAGCAAGAGAAAAGAACAATGATTATATTTGTAACCTTCTTTAACACTGTGATGGATATAGCCGGACAAGAGTTACCCGTGTTAACGTTATCAAATGCTTTACACGTATCCATTCTAGCAAACAGCTAGACATGCCTATACCTCAAAAATAAATGCTAAAGATGCTGCAAAACCAAAACCAAAAGCTGTGAAAGTCGTAGCAGATGCACTGTGATAATTTTCGGTGATCCGAGGAATATGGCTGAAACACGGACGCGGTTAATTAACGGCTTATCCATGTCAGCGCCACTAAGCTGCTGTGCCGTGTTTTTTGTGTGACGTTCAATCTTTAATCTTTTTTTCTTTGTGACAGCTTATGAGGTTTATGTTTCGAGAATTATTAACTACTTTGCACAACAGTTAAGGGGCTTGGAACACGCCCGAGGTAAATCATAAAGAAATCGTACAGTAAGCATGAACCCTAATAGATAAAAACCAAAACTACTAAAGTAAATGTTAAAACCACACCATCATCAACCTATGGCACGCGTGTCTATCATGCCCCACTTCCTTATTATACCATAAAATAACATCATAATGCAAGCTTTTGTTAACCCTCAGAAGAACAAAAACGTCCTTCGTGGTACACGCGCCAGTTGTCGGTACAATTAACCAAACACGTTATAATAAAGCAGGACAAAAGGATGTGGACGCGCACACGCACGGTTATAATTCACACATTATTATACCACGTCACACCAAATGTTGTATTTTTTTGTTTTAAGCCGCCATTTAAAGATTTTACACGTGTTTCGGAGATTTTACGCCACGTATGTCAGGTTGGCGGCCAAATTTTTCATGGCAACTTTGATATTTTGTGTTCAGTGTGTTACAGAAAAATGGTTGCTGTATTTACGCACTATAGTATAGTAGTTTTATGGACCATATTATCAATTTCAGCATTACTATAATAACCGGACAGTACGATTATTGATAAGTTTTATTTGAATCTAAGTGATGGGTAATGTAAATATTTTTAAATGATTTAAATTTTATTGATATAACAATCTCTGGATATCAACACAAATTCTTGTCCTACGAGTAGGTGGGGATGCAAACCTCAACATACATTTCAGTATAAAATGACGAGGCAGTTGCTTAAACCACAACGTCAATTTTAGATAGTATTGTTACATTTCGTAATTTGACGATACATTTTCATATATTATCCGATTTTCCTAATTACGGGACGTATTATATTAAGCATGGTTTGAAAACTGCCCAAAACAGAACGGAATGGAAGTTGTTGAAAGAGGTCTGCAACAAAATGTTCCAGAATAGCTTGAGATGATGATGAAATCTTAAAATGGCAATCTGATTACTACTAGGTATATTGTAGCTTTATTTAATACGGTGTATTTCGTGATGAACTGCTTTTCATTAGTTGACAGTCGGTCACGGTTCCCACCTCATAAATGAAATTGATATGCTTCTTATCTGAATCACCAAATAAGATATCCGTATCTTATTTGGTGAAACGTGATCCGTCACGTACCACCCTGGGGTATCTATATCTGTACTATTATTGTAAAGCTGAAGAGTTTGTTTGTATATTTGTTTGAACGTGCTAATCTCACGAACGACTGGTTCCAGTTGGAAAATATTATTGGGTTAAATAGTCCATTTATCGAGGCAGATTATAGGCTTTATAAAATCACACTATTAGCAACAGATGCCGATTTAAAGCTAAAAATAACGTAGGTGTAACCGAGAGTATAGCTAGTTAACAATTACACTATAGTTGATTACCACGATCTATGAAATCATAATGTCGAAATCTTGGGTGTATACTTGTCTCGTACATGGTTTTAATTATGTTACCTGTAGTAAACCACTATCGAATGTGATACATATTATGCATGCTGCCCGTAATTATCTATAATCCATTTTGATAAGGTTAACGAAACATTATATTTCTGTTTTTAAGGAATCTGACAAAGCTTTCCTTATATTATTATGCCATGTAAGTAGTTTCAGGTCATAAGATAATACAATTCGAGATATAATTCAGATCAAGCAATTCCATATTGAAATAGTCTGTATTTTTTAGTCCCATAAATGAAGATCAGCATGAAAAATCATTGATTTTTTATTGTGTCTATACCAGCTTACGCGCCGTTGAGTCTGAAACTACACATACCTACGAAGCTTATAAATAACGACGCCATCTATTGAAGTATATAATTGAATGATGTTTATTGTATCGACATTCGAAATAAAATGGCAGAAACATTCCTCACAAAATATGGGTGTAAACAGATAGTAGGGTACATGATAAACTAGTAGCCATATATTCACCATTTCTGGCATGTGAGACATAATTATATTTACCTACATAACATACAGCAGTTATTTTAATATTGTATAAACACAAAAAAAATATGACATTATTAGAACATACTTAAGTACTTAGTATTTTTTCGTTTATTTTTTACTAGTAGTCTTTGGCATTCATATTTACAAAGTGTTATGCCTTATTAGGTAGGTACTAATTAATTATGTACATCATCGGAATACATAGTAAATACGTTACATCTAATATCACTACGAATCCTTGTTGTTAAAGTACTCTTGGGTGCTGTAGAAACACTTGTCTACAAGCCAATTAAACAATTTTTACGAAATATGCTTATAGGTAGATCTTTCAGATCTTTTGGTAGATTATTATGTATTTTGATAGACATAGGATAACAGTTTCTTTTGTATTGTTCGGTACTTATATTAGGTAAGATTAATTTAGTTGGATATCGAGTGTTAAAGTTACAATGATTCCTAAGAGTTTTGTACAATTCTGGGTGATTCTTTACAAAGTTACAGGTTTCAAAAATGAATATTGATGATGCAGTCAGTAACCTTAAACTTTTAAAAAGGTATTTGCAAGATGTTGAGGGTTCTAAATCACAAATTGCTCTTATACATTGTTTTTGTGCTAGGAATATTTTATTGAACTTAACTGAACCACCCCATAACAGAATACCATACCGTATATTTGATGCTACATAACCGTGATAAGTATGGACACGGAAGAAGAAGCCCACATGGACAAAAATTAGTCGAATTCGCACTCGAAAATGATTACTATATTATAAATAGCATATTTCCTTGTAAACCTCACAAAAATGGACATGGCGGTCCCCAAATGGTCAACAGCTGAACGAGATCGACTACATATTAACAAACCAACCAACATATATACAAAAATTCGATATAATAAAAAACCTCAACTTTAACACAGATCACAGGATGATACGATGCCAGCTAGCCATAGATTCAAAACCATCAAGAAGAAAAATAAAACCGATCGATTACATCCGGGAATTGCCAGCCCTATCGGAAAATGATGCTATTTACTGGGAAAATAAATTCTTAGAAGTCATAAATACCTCCACAGAGGTGCAAAATCAATATGATAAATTCGAAATGGAATTACAAGAGCTTTTAAAACAGTTACCGCGAAAAAAAAGACACCTAAACAACTATATAAACAAGGAAACAAATGATCTTTTAAAGCAGAGAAAAGAATTATATAAGAAAAAAAAGTCAAAAGAAATAAAGTCTGAAATAACAAATTTAAGCAAACAAATTAATAGACACATAACACAGATTCATAGGCAAAGCAGATGCTCTACGTAAAGCCTACAAGGAATTGAGTGATAAGTCAGAGTGGACAGGTGCAATTAAAAACAAACGAGGAATTATGAAATCAAGACGTCCGGACATAATAAATGAAGCAACACAATTTTACAAAAAGCTCTACGCTATAGACGTCAGCAACTCTTATTCTCCACACCCCTCCTCCTGTTCAAAACCAAGTGTGAACAGTGAAGCGAAGAGCACAGAAACATTAAGTATTCTCACGTCAGAAATCGAACATGCAATCAAATCACAAAAAAATGACAAAACACCAGGAAGAGACAACATTGCCAATGAAGTGCTAAAATCATTCTCTATCTCACTTCTGAAACCTCTTCAAGTACTGTTCAATAACATCCTCAGAACGGAAACTACTCCAGAGCAGTGGTCCAAATCGACAGTCATATTACTGCACAAAAAGGGAGATAGAAGTGACCTAGGAAATTATAGACCAATTAGCCTTATGACGAATTTATATAAAATTTTCTCAAAAATTATGCTCAACAGGTTGTCAAATATTCTAGACCAAAATCAACCACGCGAACAAGCTGGATTTCGCAAGGGATATTCTACTTTAGACCACATACAAGTTATAACTCAATTAATAGAAAAGGTGAAGGAATATGGAATAACGATATATATGTGCTTTATTGATTACATGAAAGCCTTCGACTCGCTATATTTTGAAGCTATATGGTAGTCACTGACAGATCAAGGTGTTGATAAGAAATATATTAATGTAATAAAAAGTATATATTCAAAATGTCACGCCAAAGTTAGACTAGAGCGCGAAGGTATAGAGTTCCCTATACAACGAGGAGTTAGACAGGGAGATCCCCTCTCTCCAAAGATTTTTCAGCGGTACTTGAATCAGTATTTAGACATTTAAATTGGGAAATAAAGGGAATAAGGGTGGATGGAGAATTACTGAACCATCTGCGCTTCGCGGACGACATTGTGGTGTTTGCGGAAAGCGCGACACAATTAGAGACCATGGTCAACGAACTGGCGGCAGAAAGCTTAAAAGTGGGTTTATCATTAAACACAACAAAAACCAAAATTTTAACCAACGGAGTACCTAAGGAGATTATAATAGCAAAAGAAAAAATTGAATATGTAAAAGAATACGTATACCTGGGGCAATTAGTAACATTTGAAAATAGTACAGAATAGGAAATACAACGGAGGATAACTTTAGCTTGGAGAAAATACTGGGGATTAAAAGAAGTAATGAAAAACCACACTATCAATATAAACATTAAGAAAAAGCTGTACGAAGTAGCAATATTACCATGTCTTACATATGGTTGCCAAACATGGTCATTGAGAAAGGAGGACGAAGAAAGGCTTGCTATCTGTCAACGGAAAATGGAAAGAAGTATACTTGGATTAAAACTACTAGTCGACCAAGCCAACTAGACGAATGTCAACGTGACAAAATTCAACTTTATTCAATAATTATAATCCAGAAATTCCTAGTACCGATTGCAGGCGCATTGTACGTTCACACGCCGCGTTCGCACGTTACGATAAATAATTTCTGGATTATAATTGTTGAATTATGTTGAATTTTGTCACGTTGACATTCGTCTAGTTGGCTTGGTCGACTAGTATCAGATAAAATTAACAATGATAAGATCAGAAAGAGAAAGAAATTAATAGATGTCCGAAAAAGAATAAGATTACTCAGTTGGCATTGGGCAGGACATATTTGTAGAACAAGCAATAATAGATGGACTAAGCGTCTGACAGAATGGATACCAAGAGACAAGAAAAGAAAAAAAGGGAGACCGTATAAAAGATGGAGGGATATTTTTAACCATAGAGGTGGACATAACTGGATGCAAAAGGCACGGCAACGAGACGTTTGGAAGGGCTTAGGGGAGGCCTACGCCGTAGAGGCGACTACTACTAATTAAGGTTAATGTAAACTTACTTAGTATATAAAAAAAAAATGTAGAGAATAGGCATTAGAAAATGAGATGTATACCTACCGTTGTTTATAATATATTAAGGTTAACATAGTACGTAAAATTATATTAAATCATAAAGTATAAAAAAGGAACATTAGCAGATGAAGTTATGAATATGTTTATATACCTACAAGTGTTTATGAAATGTTATATATTATATATGTTAATGTTTTATGTATGTATAAATCTATGTACCTACTTAAAATATTTAGAAAAAGAGTTTTGTAACCTAACTAAGGAGATAACTAAGATTTGGGTGTCATATATGTAAAATTTTCTTATGTAGTAGAAAATAAAAGCCATTTTTATTTTTATTTATTATATTTTTTTAACCGTGATATGCCTGAATAGCTATTTTTTGACTGGCGATTCTATTTAGACGCCAAAGTGCGTAAACATATTTATTAATTTTTGAGCATATTTTATCGATATGTGATTTCCACGATAATTGATTGTCAAGGCTCATTCCAGGGAAGGTTACCAACTCTGACTCTACTAGAGGTTTATGGTTGTACGAAATAGATAAGTTTGATTCTTTCTTCTTTTTGTTAAAGAGCTGCGTATATTTTGTTTTTTCAATATTTATTTTCAAATTATTGTTTTCTAACCAACGGTTGATGTTTTTTACAGAGTCATTGATTTCGTCGTTGAATTGATTAATGTCTAAAGATGGTTCTTGTGCTATAACTAAAGATATGTCATCTGCGAAGAGTGTACAATAATGGTTTGTTACGTTAGGGAGATCATTGATATAAATCAAGAACAGAAGTGGTCCTAAAATACTCCCTTGAGGCACTCCGACTGTGTTAGGGGCTAAATTAGATTTAAAAGCCATTTCTTGGTTTTGATTATTGATATTTCTTATCTCTACATATTGTTGTCTATCGGTAAGATAGCTTCTCAGCCATTCATTTGCTATACCTCGAATACCATAAAATTCACATTTTTTTTTAATAATATATCATGGCTAACAAAGTCGAATGCTTTGCTCATATCAAAGAATATTGCGAGGGTATTAATCTTATTATCTAAATTTTCCGATATTTTACTTACTAACTTACTTACTTACTTCCAGCTGCATCATCAGACCTTGAAACTTAATTGTGGCAAAGTTCATAACAAGACTTTTCTAAAAAATCCAAAACAGCTATGATTCGATTTTCCATCATGAAGTTCCAGTTCATGTCTTCCGGCTCCATCATCAGATCAGGTTGACAGTACCATATTATTGTATTGTCATCAGAACTATACACAACTGTCAATTTTCATTACGCTACGACCCTTGGAAGATGTTTAAATTAGTTAGCTTAGATTCCATTACATAGTTAGTTATATACACGACGACCTAATAAAAACGTGTTAATAAAAAACATATGAGCGCACGATGGATTTACGAAAGTGTAATGAATAAAAAATAAATTGTGTTAATACTTTTAACTTAAACTATGCGTATCCATTCATACATTTTCAATTATATATGAAACTAGAGGACGCTAGCAGCTACGCCTGCATTTTTGTTAAATTTACCCGTTTTGGCCGATTCCGTGGGAATTTCGGGAAATCCCTTCTTATTGCACCCCTACGGTCCCCAAGGAACATACATGCCAAATTTCAGCTTCCTGCGCCCAATAGTTTCGGCTGTAGCGTGTCTGTCAGTCAGTCAGTAACGCAAGGATTTTATATATTATAGATAACTACTTACTGAAATTACGTTATCAAATGACAAACCTCTGTATTTACTTGTCTGTTTTAGCGTTAATATTAATTATCTTCCGTTTAATTAATAATGTATGTTACATGTGTGTTGTAAGAATTTATACCCCCGACTTTGCCCCCGCATTTTCTTTTTTGATATATAAGTTAATAACTTATTACTTCATACTCACTTTCAAGAAAATCTGTAAAAATTAATGAAATCCATCTCATTTACTTTTGCGTCTATTAGCAGATAAATATCGTCATAGATAGATGAACAATAAGCTCTTTGTTATCGAAGTTCAACGGAAGTTTTATTTTTAGGAATAATTATCATCAGACGTGCCATAATGTTCGTACTTTTGACATTGAATGTTTTGTTATGAGTGCCTTTAGAGCGAGTACGTTTAGACGGCTTCATCTAAATGTGAACAGTGCCATAAATTCTACGACCACTTGCATATCATTATGAAAATCTGTATTCATTGTTATTACGGTCGTTCCTCGATCGTCCTTCTCTACATATTTTCCACTTACATTGCTGAAGTGCACGGTCGTCACACACTCCTTTACAGCCCATCGCAATCTACTGGAATAGGGTATTGGCTTTCCAAATTTTTCGTCATTTCGCAAAGATAAATTTAACTCGTGTTGGCAACCGTCTTATAAAGACGGACACAGTGATATGTCTTAATTTTGGCTCAATATACTGTTACAAATGAGTCAGGTAGACACAAAAATATCTCAAATCTGAAACAAGCGGTCAAAAACTATGCCTATCTTAACAAGAAAGACATTCATTATGAAATCAGGTGCGAACATCGTCGCGTGATACGTTGTTTGTCTTCGTGGCTACCGTCAAATAGGATGAAAGAACTCAATATTTATTGATATTTCAGGGATATAGGCGTTTAAATATTTTCGGTGTATTATTGATTGTTTATCGTGAGTAGATAATATAAGCATTCAACGAATTATCGAGAATCATTTGCTGTGTAATGTAATTTTCACCTAACGTTCGTATTTGTTTGTGCCTCTGAAATTGCATTGATATTTTCATGCAAAATCAGGAAGGCCCAGCCTAACGCAGGAACGTAAAAAAACACAGATACACACAAAAATTTTCGTCATTAAATTCAAAAGAAAACCGTGCATAGTCCAACGCCTAATTTATTTTCACCACGGAACTGTTACACCAGAATATAATAACGACCGGCCGGGCCCGTAACGCAATTTAAATCGGTAGCCAGTAATTACGTTCAATAAATAATTAAAATATTCAATTGTCAACCGCCACGGTCTTATGAATATTCACCAATATTCACATAATTATATCGTGTCATGTATAATATTCCGTGTCCCTGATATTTCTTTTTATTTTTCCTTTTTTTTCTGGTACACGTAATAGAGCGGTTGGAATAAATTACAATACATTTTAGGTAATCACACCAGTGAGTGACACAGTAATATATGTATTTCGATTTAATAGGGTTTTAGGCTAATTCTACGGAGTACCGTGAAATGGTACACCAATTTTCGATGCATATATGGCTTGAAATGTCTTTAAGTCTTGGGGTTATCACTGTCTTCAAATATGACACTGTTGTAAACCATGGTATTTGGTTAACCGCTTCGATTACACAGGTCAGACGGCAGTCGCTCCGTGTTACCTTTTTTACCGGCTTGTCTGCAATAAATTCTAGTTAGACTATAAAAGAGGGAGCTAGGATCTAAGGCGAAGGATTGTAACTGGACGCAAAGATGATGATGATATTAGATTATATTCAATAATAACAAAAAATAAAAATGAATTCTTTATTTTTAAGATTCAAATTGCAGATGTTAAAACTACTAAGACAAGGACGTCTAGACGCTACAATATAATTTTAGGAGATCACAAAATGTTGTGATCTCTTCTATGAGAACCTACGCAACCTCCTTAAATGCCCGCATTATCCTGCGACGGTTGTTTTTGTTGGGGAGTTACTATAAGACTTTAGGATAGGGACTCTTCCATTTTCAATTCTTCAGAAATAGTTTTTCTGTTCTACGCAACAGCAATACAGATAACTATGATAGACCACTTAAATCCAGTTAAATCTGGATTTAAGTGGTCTATCATAGTTATCTGTGATAACCCCAAGACTTAAAGACATTTCAAGCCATATATGCATCGAAAATTGGTGTACCATTTCACGGTACTCCGTAGAATTAGCCTAAAACCCTATTAAATCGAAATACATATATTACTGTGTCACTCACTGGTGTGATTACCTAAAATGTATTGTAATTTATTCCAACCGCTCTATTACGTGTACCAGAAAAAAAAGGAAAAATGAAAGAAATATCAGGGACACGGAATATTATACATGACACGATATAATTATGTGAATATTGGTGAATATTCATAAGACCGTGGCGGTTGACAAGTTGAATATTTTAATTATTTATTGAACGTAATTACTGCTACCGATTTAAATTGCGTTACGGGCCCGGCCGGTCGTTATTATATTCTGGTGTAACAGTTCCGTGGTGAAAATAAATTAGGCGTTGGACTATGCACGGTTTTCTTTTGAATTTAATGACGAAAATTTTTGTGTGTATCTGTGTTTTTTTACGTTCCTGCGTTAGGCTGGGCCTTCCTGATTTTGCATGAAAATATCAATGCAATTTCAGAGGCACAAACAAATACGAACGTTAGGTGAAAATTACATTACACAGCAAATGATTCTCGATAATTCGTTGAATGCTTATATTATCTACTCACGATAAACAATCAATAATACACCGAAAATATTTAAACGCCTATATCCCTGAAATATCAATAAATATTGAGTTCTTTCATCCTATTTGACGGTAGCCACGAAGACAAAC